>JACAVU010000007.1:27135132-28517632 GCA_014183005.1 Castanea mollissima
AAAAATGTATCATACTTATTTAATCTTAATCACTAACGTAATGTATTGTCTTATATATTTTATAATAATAATAGATTAAACAATATTATAGACAGTTCACATGATATAAAATCATCTCAAATAATAATATTATATATTATTCAATTAACTCCTTCAAAGTAATATAATTAAAAAAAAATTTAGAGAGTTTCAACCTATCGCATCTACTCTTGATGATAGCTCTTTATTTTCAAACCAAAACACCAATCAGTTTTTGGTGTAGATGGGGATTGAACCCCAGATCTCTTATACAACCATCAAAAATTTTACTAATTGAACTAACTAGAACCCACAATATAATTAAACTTATGTTGACGAAATAGAAGGAACTAGTTGCAAAACCATGATATATGGATAAAAAATAATGTTTTAAATTATTTGAAAATAATACATATTTAAATATTTATCAAGAAATAGAAATTTCAAAATTTGTAGAAAACATGTAAATAGGATACATGTTTAATTAATATGTAGTAATAAATAAAAATTTAAATCAAAGAACTTATAGAAAATAACTTATCTAATGTAGTTATAATTTTTTTTTAATAAGGTCAAAGTTTAATATTGGGATTGCTTTATCCTAAAGTATGGTAAGTTATTTAAGTATTGTTTGTACCTCTTAAAATCAAATTAATAGACATATATTAGAATAATAGTTAATTTGAAAAATGTGAACTTACAAAACTTATGTAGCAACAATACAAGAAATTAACAAAAAGTCAAAGCCTTTTATTTTGTATTATACTAGTGGTTAACTTGTGCAAAGCACAAGTTTAAACAAAAAAATCGTGTGTAATATATATTTAATTGATTAAATAAAAATTAAGAATTCATTATCAAGAAAATATTTAATTTGATTGCAACTTGTTGAGAGAATATCAAAACATAAGGACTTATTTGGTGTTGGGTTATTTTATCCCAAAAAAGGCAATGATTTTTAATTTAGTTAAAACAATATAATCTAGCACTATTTGTAATTTTAAATTCCAAATTAAATATATAAAATGAAAAATTGTGAGTTTTAAAATTTTATATAACAATGTTAGAATAAATCAACAAAAGAAAATTCTTTTAAAATTTATAAATAGGATTATATTAAGAGAAAGGAGAGAGGAGAATCCAAGCTCATCTTTAACATACGAATAAGAAATCCAATTAGGAAGAGAAGAGATGGTTATAGGCCCATCTCCTTTTACAAAAAGCAGTACAACATGTTAAGATGTGAGCAAAGTAATTAAGGTTCCTAGATACAAAACAAACTTCTCAACTTAAATGGGATTTTAAAGAAGAAGAAACAATGGACATAACATCTAATAAAAAATCTAAGATATTAGGTGGAGGAGATTGCAGATTGTCAATCATAGATTTTGAATCCCCTTCAAACTGATAAAATGTGAAATTTTGAATATATACATATAAATCCACACACACACACACACGTCTAATGCTAAAAAATGAAAGTTTTTTTTTTTTTTTTTTAAATGAAGCTAGTATTGGTAAATGAAGAATGGGGTTACGTGATGGTTGACCAAATACTCAATTAATCTATTATATGATTATATTGTTCTGGATTATCTCTTCTCTATGGCTGAAATTAAATGTTAATCACTTCAATAGGAATGTCACTCATTTTGTGTATTAAGTATTAAGTTATTTACTATTTAAACTTCAGAATTCAAATCCAAAAAAAATAAAATAAAATAAAATAAATTGGTGGACTTTAGACATGCCATCCATAGCTAGGAAAGAAGAAGAGTTTTAACTATGCTAATAATAAATAATAATAATAACTAGCCTCATTACATGTGATGAGTCTTTTTTTTTTTTAGTGGTCTTATTTTGTAGCAAAAAAAATTATGTATAATTTTTATTTTGAGAATTTAATTTATAAGTCAATAAAGAAGTTTGAAAATCTACAGGAGAGTGAATCTATTTTTTAGGCAATATTTTAGTGGGAGTTAGAGTTGTATTTTTTTCAGATTGTCTCTTAATTTTTAGTCTACTTTTTAAAAAAATAATAATAATTTTGTCTCTACTTAAACTTAAGGATATAGGGACATTTTTTAATAAAAAGTCAAAACAGATGAAACCATTTAAATAATAATATAGATAATAATTTATTGTTTAAATCAATATAAACTGAATTTCAATTAATTCAATTAGTAAAAAATATTACAGTTGAGTAAAATATTTAGAATTTAATAATAATAAAATTATTATATAGCGGAATATCCATTTTATTTATTAAAAAATTCATTCGTTTATGTAAAAAAAAAAAAAAAAGGGGGCGGCGGAGAGGGGGCGGGGGGGAATGAATATTAAATTAAGATTGAGAATACGTCAAGGTCGTAAGTTAGTTGGCGTCCGACTCCGACTACAACAAATGGGCGGCTTTGCTTGTCCTAAGCTTTTAATGCAAAAATAAAAGTAAAAATTTATTACTCGAAAATCGTGGGGCTGCTTTCCTTAATCGCAACGTTTAAACACTTTTTGTCTAATGTAATCCACGCGCTGTCCCATCAACCAATGAGTGGCCCGAAATTAAAAAGTAAAGAATCTGATTGGAGCGTGTGTTGGCACTGAGAACAAAGTTAGTATTATTTGAGAAAGGACCACAGGGTACCTAAATTGGGGGCCACCATTATCCAACCAAAAAGGAAGTAAAAGTAGAATTCCTCAGATTGTAATTGGAGCGTGAAGAAGCGCGTGGCCTAGAATTGCTCATAATAATAATAATAATAAAAGTCGTACATGAATTCTACCAATGGGAGTGAATGAAATGAAACATCATTGCGGTATGACAATTGGTATCCAATAGGCCATAGGTCTGTTAATGCAATTTTGACTCAGGTTTGGGGAGAGAGCTAGTGTGTCCGCGTAAATTAGATATAAAACTAGGATTCAATGTAACGAGCTATATGAACCCTTTTTTTTTCTTTTTTCTTTTTCTTTGCTACTTATAAGTTTTTATTTATTTGAGAAATATGCATATATATTAAAAAATTAAATGAGATTAAAAAATACACTTATATATTAATATTAAAATTATATACGGTAATTAATATCACGAAATAAATGATAAATTTTTCTCAATATCACACCTTACTAATGTAAAATTACTCGATAATACTAAATATTTTTTCTTTTTAAAAAACACACTCATATACATAAGTTTAGTTATTGTCTTAGTATTTTGTATCTTAAACACACAATTTCACAATTTATTTACACGTGTAAACGTAAGTAGCAGGTGAATATTTTTTATTTTGTATAACCAAGGACATGAAAATTGTAGGAAGCAGTAGCAGTAGACTGCAATGAAAGTCAAAATGATGTGCCGACGGCTACACTCATAGGTTCTGCCATACAGTAATTTTGGAAAGTTTAATGTTGAAGTGGTTGGAGGACAGGGGTCTAGAAGGCAAAAGGTTGCGTCGCATAGGGGTAGTGTAGCACACCACAAAACAGTTCCAAAGGAGAAAAAATATGTTACGCGTGGGATCTACTCTTTTTTCTTTCTTTTTTTCCTGATGTTAAAAAAAATTTCTTTTTTTTCTTTGGGATTTAATGGAATCTAATTCCTGGTAAGAGACTCACTGTGTAGGAGGCATTCCCATCAATCTCAACAAAACAACTTTTTAGCAAAAACATAACTAAATCCACTTAAAATCTTCTTGCATCAGCCTTTACAATTTGTCCCCCAAAATTTGTCAATGAATAGCGTCTTAATACACTTATTGAAACTCTGTTCACCATCACGCTAATATAAATTATTATTTCATTGATCTCTCTCTCTCTCTCTCTTTGAAAATTTTCACTACCTTTGTCTCACTTTTTCCCACCAATTGATTTGGTCCTTTAGATAGAGAAGAGAACAATGAATTTTTTGAGGTTGAAATTAAGGGATGATTGCAACAATGGTCGACCATGACTTACGATTGGCAAATAGTCCACCACATATGGTTAACTGTGATTTGTAATTGTGATTTGTAATTATGCTGGCTTGGTGCTTGCAAGATCACGGTCATGTTGAGTGATTGGTAGTGATCAGGACCGTTTATTTTAAGGATTTTACTAATGTGTGCAAGATTACGGGTCATGTTGAGTGATTAGTAGTGATCAGGACTGTTTATTTAAGGATTTTATTAATGTGTGCTCTAAAGATACACAATAGTATACCATTTTTAGAAAAAGTTTTTTTGGGAATTTAAAAAGTTTTATAACTTTTCCAATTCCCCATAAAATGTTTTCAAAAATTGATAACTTAATGTATGCTCTAGGGGCACACATTAACCGGACTTTTATTTCAATGACCATGGTTGAGGTTTGAGGACTTGGATTTTAAAAAAATATATATATAAAATCAAAACTATATTATTAGTTAACCAAGGTTTAAAACTATTTTGGAATGTTAAATTGATTGCACTGAACTTGATTTCAACATCGTTTGTAGTTGATGTTGATACTTGGTCTACGTAGGCATAGAACTCGAGTCCATAGGACTCAAGTTCTGTCAAATAGAAATCAAGTCCGTAGGACTCGATTTAGTTTTGCTTCCTTTGCTTCAACAACTGCAAATGAACTTCCTTGTTCTTCTAAGCCACTTGTTCTTCCAAGCCCCAAAAACCCACGAACAAAACCAAATACAAAACCCAAAACAAATACCTGATTGGATCAGATTTCCCTCGCCTGAAGCTTTTGTTGTCATTGCATGAAGCTTTCGCTTGCTGGGTTTAGTCGTTCTCTGGTGCTTCATTCTTTGTTCTTCGTTCTCTGGTGTTCAACCTTCGTCGCCATCGCCTGGGTTTAATCGTTCTTTGGTACTTTGTTCTTCATTCTTCATTCTCTGGTGTGCAACCTTCGCCTCCATCACCTAAAGCATGTGCCGCCTGGGTTGCTTCATTCTCTTTGGTGCTTCGCTCTTCGTTATTACTAGGTAACGAAATCAAGCATTACAGACTCGATTTTCATGTCTACGTGGACAGATTTCCACATCAGCCGCAGCACTGAGCTGAAATCAAGTTCAGTGTACTCGATTTGCATTTCAAAATTGAGTCATCGAGTCCTTTGGACTCGATTTGTTAGATACCAAAATAGTTTCAAACCTTAGCTAACTAATAATATAGTTTTGATTTTATAGTTATTTTCAAAAAAAAAAATCCAAGATTTGTACATTCAAAGTTTTTTTATATTCTATTTTGGTGTTGATGGTGGATGTTTGTGAGTTTTGAGTTGTTTTGGCTATGGCATTGAGGTTGAGGTTTTGGCTAATAATGGTATGGGTAGTGTAGTGAAGGAATCAGGAAGATTTGTGAATTGTGAAAGATTTTGGCTGAATTAGGAAAAAGGTGGAAGAGAATGGAAAGAGAGAGAAAAAAAAATATTTAAATTAAATAATAAACAAATATTGAGCTTGATGTATATTTATGTGAATTTAAGTTTATTAAATTGACAAAAGTGAGATTTTTGGACCATATTTGGTTAAAACTACATTAAGGCTGATGTGAATACTCTTTGAAAATACTTAATGACAAAAATAGTATAAATTATAGTAATCATAATTCACCTTGTTTGAAATTAACATGAACAAAAAAGAGAAAACAAAAACCCTAAATTAGTATTGCGCTGCCTCAACCCACAACGATCAGGCTTGGGGCCCCAATTAATTTGATAGGAGTTTTATTGTACCATTGCATTAGCTAGCCTAGGAAGTTAGTTAGTAATGAGTTGTGAGAGTTGTATCAGTGGTTAGTTAGTTAGCTTAAGAGTTGTAACAAATCGCTCTACTATAAAAGGGAATCTAGATTGTAAGCAAGGACATTGAAGAATGATATGCAATTTCCTTCTCTTTGCTCTTCCTACTACTCTCTCTATTCTCTTCTTTACTCTAATCTACTCTAGGAGGCCTAGTTCCCTCAAAGAACTACCATAGCTATTTCCATTACTTGATTAAAAACTATTGAGTTATCAGAGCCACTTTCTTGCCACCATAACAAGAACTAGAATATTTTTTTTCAAATCAATGACAAGATTGCTTATGTTGTGAAATTTTAAAGTACTCGCAAGTGTACGAACCATACCAAAGTATAATTTGACAAGAACGAGGTCGAACCCATAGGGACTTGTATGAATGTAAGAAAATTAATCAAATTTTAACCAAATTAATCCTAATCTAGTTTAATAAAAATTAGTTGTTTGAAATTAAATATACTAAGAAAATAATTAAGCTAAGCAAAGATATAATATAAAGTAGTAAAGAGATGTAAATAATCTAGAGAAAGGATTAAGGTTTTGGAATTTGTCTTGTAAGTCACATCAGCATATATTTATAATCATTAATTTTTTCCAACTGCTGTATGATAATTTAGAAATCAATCTTGCTACCATGGAAAATATTATCATTAAAACTTCTATTTAAATATCTAAAGCATGCTCTTCTTCACTTCCTAGGTATAAAATCAATTTATCAATTGTCTCCGTAGCCAAACAAATCACAAGAGATATCCAATTTTAAAATCAAGAAATAATAAACCAAGCATTTAATTAATTAAGAAAAATCTTAAATCATGAGAAAAGCATGATTGAACTCATATATAGAATCTCATTTTAGTCAATTGATATGAAGTAAGAACAATGTAAATCATTAAAGAACAACTATTGTGGGAAAAATCAAATTACATAAATATTACTAATAATTCTTAACAAGTTTTCATCCTCAGCCCTAATTATAAATTTAGCTACTCATAGAAATTGAAAGAAAACACAAAAATAAATTACTAAACATTAAACTAGACAAATAAAATAAAACAAACTGTCATGGAAGAAAACTAAAGAAGTAGCCGCAGTTCTCTATATGTTCAGCCCCCAGCCCTAGCACTAGCCTCCCTGAATTTTGTCCTAAAGAGCCTTTAAATAGGTCAAGGAATCTTATTACAAGTTGAATTCCCAGTTAGAGAAAATCCCAAATTTTTAGGCTTCACTTAACCAACGATTTTGACCCTTTTAACGTCAGAATTCGGAATTTGGGTAAACTTTTAAGCTGTAGCCCTTTAAGTTAACATTCCATCCTAACTTGAATCATCTCAATTGGACGTCTGAACCAAAAATTATGCCAAAAATACTAACTAATGTGTAGGTTGGAATCCTAATCCGAATTGGACTTGGATTTGGTACAAATTTCATTTGATTCCTTACTCCAATTGGACTTAAATTTAATTAGGTTGACCTTCTTTAACTTCATCATGGCATTTGTAAGAGTAAAGTCTATTAGCTTTTTTCTTTGTACAAATCCACTTATTTAATTGTATTCTCCTACAAAAGACAAATTCATGCAATAAAATTCAACTAAGCACAAAATTGATTATTCAGCATTATTCCAAAACCAAATATAAAATGTATGAATTAACTCAAAATAGGTACAATAATACTTTCTAATAATGATATAAATATGCAAAATTAAGCTATTATTAGTACACATCAGCTTCCATTGAAGTGAGTGTATCCCTATACCAAAATTCTAGAATCTCTCCAGACATATTCTACAACAAATCCAAGACTAGAACCTATCCAAGTTCCAGAATCTACAGCAAAATAAATTTCATTGTTGATCAGAAACTTTCTTTAAGAACCTAATTTTGAAAGTAAGGGAACCAAGCCATGAAGTTTCCTATGTTGAATGTAAAAATTTCCATTTAGTTGGAATTACCATGCAAACAATTTCTTCGCCTATCATAGAACTCCTTGGTACCACAAGGTCTTTATAGCTTCTTGTTATGTGGAAGGAGAAGCCCTAATATAGTTCCAAGAAGCTGAAGAAGCTGGTCATTCACAATTGAGGGACTTTTGTGGAAGCTCTTCTCACAAGATTTGGATCCACATCATATGTTGGTTCCATGGAGGGTATCGTCAAGCATAAACCAATATCATGTGTGGGTGTAGTTTCGAGGGCTCAGGACTATGAAGTGCAGCAACCAAAGGATACATGGAAACTCTTGGAAAGTTTGCAACAACAACTAAAACAACTTTTGAAATAGTTTGATTTAGAAACACCATTAAGGATTCAAGAGACAACAACCCAAGTTTCAGCACCTTTCAAGACCATGATTGAAGAAACATCAAAGATTCATAAGTCACATAGTCAATTCTTAAAAATAACCAAAGAAGAAAGAATGGAGAAGTTAAAAGGTATGACTGAAGAAGATTTAAGGACTTTAGAGATAGTTGACCAGATCTCTAAAGATCAATCCAAGGTCAAGGAATTGAAAGAAATAGAAGTACTAATATACAACCAAAGCATGATCAAAATCCTACCATTGGTTGGTGATTTAGAGTCTCAAAAGTCCTTGCCTAGAGCTAAGGTAGAATTTTATTGGGAAGGCGCAAAATCATGGCATGTACAAGTGGTTGAAGAAGAGTACATCACCAAGGTAATCAAGTTGTCCTCAAGGTATTGGGCAATTGGAAGATCACTCAAGATGTATTGGGAGGTTGTTGTACTAGTTGCATGGCAACTGCATTACTTGCAATTATGGTTGCCATATTAGTATTGACTTAAGGTCTTTCAAGAATACAGTTGGCCCAATACTTTCACTTTCACCTTGTGGGCAAGGTGTTTTAAAAAGGGAATGATGGTTGATGTTGTAACTAAAGTGCTGGAATGTATCTTTTAGTGTTGTGGTTGGTGTTGTAGCAGGAGTGTGTTTAGTTTTGTGTTGTGGTTAGTGTTGCAACTGAAGTGTGATACATGTTGGGTTGGTGTGGTGGTAGGATTGTTTTATATGTTGTGGATTATAGCATATGGTGGTGTATCTTGGTAGTGTGGTAGTGGTAGTGTGATTTACAACACTAAAGCACCAGTGCATTGTGGTAATATGTTCTGCAGGAATACATAATTGTGGTAGCAGGAGTATGTTCTACAATAGTAGTGCATCTGTGTCTGTGCTATAGCAATTGGCAATGTATTGTGATGCATTGTTGTATTCTACAGCAAAGTATTGCACTAATGTGTTTTACAACACTAGAGCATGGTTGTGTCCTTTAGTCTTACTTTGTGAACAAGGTTTTTTAAAGGAGGATAGAATGATAGGAGTTTTACTATACTGTTGCATTAGCTAGCTTGGAAAGTTAGTTAGTAATGAGTTGTGAGAGTTGTACTAGTGGTTAGTTAGTTAGTCCAAGAGTTGTAACTGCTTGTATAACAAAATTCATACCTATATTGAATGTATAGTAGATTGATCTACAATAAAAGGGTAATCTAGATTGTAAGCAAGGACATTGAGGAATGATATGCAATTTCCTTCTCTTTTCTCTTCTTACTACTCTCTCTATTCTCTTTTTTACTTTAATCTACTAGGAGGCCTAGTTCCCTCAAAGAACTACCATAGCTATTTCCATTACTTGATTAAGAACTATTGAGTTCTTATCATAATTTGTATACAGGTTAAGGGTATAGCCCACAATGGAAGGTCCAAAGAGAAGTCTGGCAAAAGGGTGATGAATAAAGGCTGGTATGCGATGGTTGATAACTAAAGATATGGCTTCTGGAAGAAGACCTCAAGTGACTGAGGTTCCCTTTTTTGGTGTCTTGAGCTGGATCACCTTTTCCAATTAATTGATGGATTACTTCTCTCTTTCCAGATGTTTCTCTCCCCCAAAGAATGTTCCAACCCTTCTTCTTTGAATCTCCCTTTTATACTCTTCCGTTAGTGGGTTAGTAATCATGGGAATATTTTACTTGTGCATAGTTCTCACCATTTTCCTGATTTAAGTGGCTCTTTCAATCTCAGTTACTATTTTAGCTTGCCTAATCCCATACCAAGGGGTAGGTCCCTTTGGCTCTGTCACTATGATGATTCCCTTGTAACTTGAATTAAGCATTAAGACCCATGCTCAAATGGCGGATATTATTTCTTGTCGGCACTATTTTCCTTCCTCGAGGGTAAGTAGAACCTAGATGTATGATTGATTTTGCAAAGTGTATTTGTTTTGTTTGACAGAGGACCAAAAAAACGTTTTGGTTTGCAACTGTTATTCAAAACAATCAATAGATATTCTATCATTTTTTGCTTAATTTTTTTTTTTAACACCGAAATACAAATTGGAGTGGCAATTTGATAATTGTTTTTTTGAGTTAATACCAAAATTCAGATTTTTTTCTTTCTTTTTGCTAATTTTCAGCACAATACAACTATAAGATATAGAATATAATAAATAAATCTTATTTTTGACACTTTTAAATTTTTGTTTTTTGGTTTATGCTTTGGCCCCCAACTTAGAATGTCGGATCAGTCCTCGTTAGTCCTCAGCCTGAGCTCAACTGGGGCCAAACTTTGTCCACTCACAAGTATTTATGCCTTTCCTTTTATAGATACAATATGATTTAAAATATAGCATTTACTCAATCATGATTATTTTTTATTATTAGGCTAAAACATCGTTTAGTTTATTTTTAGTTGAACTCAGGTCACTTATTCAATTGCAAGAAACTTAAGAATTGAGCTATAATTGGTGGAATCCATATTTCCTAGGCTTGCTTGGAAATTATCAAATAAGAAATTTTATTATTCAAGAAAAATAACTCCATTAAAATAAAAGGGTCATCTTTACAAGTGCCATTAAGGAAATTGTTAATAGATCATTTTTAGAAATTTTTAATACAACTTTTATATAAAAAAAAAAATCAAAAAGACAATTAATTTTTTATTTTCCAGTAAAAAATCTTTAAAAATAGTTTCTAAACCAATGTACTCATGACATTCACTAACTTTTTTTCAAAGCAAAATAACACACTTACTACCATAGCTCAGTTATTGAATTATGAAAATAATAGTAACTCTCAAAAATTAGATAAAATACATATAATAAGATAGTATCAAAATCTAATGTACCAGCGGTAAAAATACAATTTAATTTCTATTAAGGCCTAGTTTTCCGAAGCCAAAATTGAGCAACCCATACAGAAATGGCAAAAGCCCACATGAGAAATCTCTGTGTCTACTCCTAACTCAAAACTCCTGGAATCAGCCACCAGGGCAGATCAACTATGAAGAAGAAGAAGAAGTAGAAGCGCAAGAGCAATAGACCTATGAAGCATACAGCTGCTACGCCAGAGCCTCAAAATGCAGATTCATGCTAGACCAATTCCACCACTGTGGGTTTGCAAATTCTGGCTATTCTAATACCAGCTATGGAGTTACACCACACTTGTTTTACTCCTCATAATGGAACTGGAGTCATCATTATATGCTCAACAAGGGAGCTAGCAATACAGACCCAACTACCATTCTCAGACCCTTGGTTTGGTTATTGGTGGTTTACCTAGAAGAAGTGAAGCAGACCATATTGTCAAAGGAGTTAATTTATTAGTGGCAACACCTAGTCGACTGCTTGACCATCTTCAAGATACCATGGGATTAATTTATTAAAACTTTAATGTATTGCCCACCCAATTCTTTAACATTATTTTTGTTGTTACTATCAATATTTTAGATAGAGTTTTCAAGTTCCTCCAACACACTACATCTACATGTCACTTAAAAAAAAACCAATTCCAATTCAATACCTATTTTCACAACCATACGATGTGATTTATTGCGATTGGTAGAAAACAAGTGTTAAATCTATGCAAAAGTGCAAGATTACCCATCATAGTTTGTCATATATATCTGATAATTATGAAAATAGGTGTGGAATTAGTTATGGTCCTAAAATTACTCTCTAGTCACATGATCCGCTTAATAATAGGCATGTGACTTGCTTTGCTTTATTAGTTGTTTAGGAGAAAGTTGTTGAAGGTGATTTCTCATTAGAGCTCATTTGGTAAAGGATTGTTGTTGTCAAAAATATCCTAATCATTTTTTTTTTTTCAAAATTCTAATTTTTTTTTCTCTCTCAAAATCATACCATGATATCCATTTTGGTAACTTTAAATGTTTACAGCACTTCTATAAGAATATCTACCAAAACTCATCAAAGCATTTCGAATGCATATAGCTGCTTCTGCAAATCATTTATCAAACAATATTTTGGTAAAAATGCCACTGCTGCTTAATACAGCATTTCTTTGAAGCAGCTTTCACAAAGATGCAACACTACGAAATTAGCCCTCGTTGGATTGCATGATGTGGTAACAACTACCAAGAAAGAAGAGATGATATGGATAGACACTGCTTATATATTTGATATTTGCTTAATAACTACACACTGGTTGCTAGTTCTCCTGTCTCAGTATTGCAACAAGTGATGGGAATGGGCTGTTTTCTGGTGGATTTCAAGTTGAATTTTGACTTGTCACTTGCTTAGGTTTGAGTTCACTCCTGTGTTTTATTCCATTTGCCTCAGATAAATCTGGCATGTAGTTTATTCGTTAGATTATTTACCTTATAATGTATATATAATGTATACATCTGGCATCGATGTATTTGAAGTCCATATTGTTTCCTTAATTTGGCAAAGTTTTCTCGAGTCTAGGGATGGGAATGGGGAGAAAATATATTGAATAATGTTTTTTTTTTTTTTCTTCTCAAGTTAAAGCTATTTATTCCATGCATTTTATCTATATACGTTCTAATTGTCCTTTTCTTTTTAAACACGATCTCGCAGTGACCAATGATTGATGAAGTTAACAGGATATTGTAAGCAAACTTTGAGAAAGAAAAGAAGCAGATTATTAAGCTCCAACCAAAGGTAAGCTATATGGTAATCATGTTTATTTTTTTATTATAGTCAATTAAGGCAGTTAACATATGGAAGTAAACATGGTGCAAGTTTAAGGCTATGTCGGAGTTTTCACCAAAACTAACAGTATGGCCAGGTTGTGTTTGGTTCAGAGGAAAAAGGAGGGGGGAGGGGGGAAAAGAAAGGGATAATAATGAGAAACTGACTTTGTTTCCCTAGCATTTCTAAGCTGATTTTGATTGTTTTTCTTTCCCTCCATTTGGTACTTCCCAAGATCCCAATGAATGGAAAGTAAAATTTGTACATATATTTGTTCTAAAGAAGGTTATATTACTTGACTGAGCAGACACGCATGTTTTAATGCAAGTTAGCTTTACTTCCAAAGCAAGTTGACCAAATGCCTGGGTTCTTGTAGTTGCAATAACTAGGTTGTTCATCCTAGGTCTTGGTTGAGAACTTTGCTGCCTTAAAATGGATGTACTGACTGAAAGAACTGTCTCAATTATTGATTTCACTAAGCTTTGGCCCTGATGACACTTCTCCACCCACAAGAATGAGTGGAGGGTGAGGTTGTAGGCTCAAGATCCACTGGATGCTTGTGGAACTTACCAATACACACACTTACACACTATGTCAGCTAATTCATGGATTCTAATTTCCCACCACTTGAACTTAGGATTGTGGATCTGATGCTAGGACATTGCTGCTAAAGACATGCTGTTATCTATTAGTCAATTTCTACATCTAGCATGCAGTTTATTTTTCTGAAAAAGCTTCTGCTTTGGCAAGCGATGATGTATTGATTAAATCTAGAAATATTCTTAGTTCCATGTTCTTTCTCAATTAGTATTTGAAATCATGTACTATTTCATTTGAAGGCTCTTTAACGTTGTCAATAGCAATTATTTGATAGAAAATCACATAAGCTATTTCTGTTCACAGCATGCCAAGTAGTATAGTCTACTTTCAGGCAGCAAAAGTCCCTGTTAAAGAGTACGAATTTGATCAAAAGAAGTTGGCTAATGTGCAGTCTCACCTGGTACTTGTTTTATATATTATGGTCAATATCTTTTCTATAATAAACTGCAGGATTTAGGTTAGAGTATTTGGATTATTGCACAAGTTGATGGCCAGTAACTATTATTTGGATTAGTCTGCTAAAAATGCATACAGATCCTACTTATTAGTCTGCTAAAGATGCATATAACTCTCACTCTATGAGAGACATCTTTGAAGTCCACCGCCATGATCTGCAGGTAAAAGCTTTTCTCCTTGGTACACGAGAACTTGTTTCTTTTTAAATATCCTCGCAACAAGCAGTGTCAACATATGAGTATATATTGTTGACAGCAATTTTAGGGGTGATGGGAATGTTCTAGAAATATAAAATTTATGGGCCTTTCTTGAATTTAGGTGTATGAAGCAATTTGGTTCCAAAATAAGTATCACCTAGCTGGTTCAATTGGAGCGTTTGGTTAGCTTTATACCCAGTACTAATTCCTGGGAAATGATTCTCTCGATTAGGTTCAATTAGAGAGTGACCATTTGGAAATTTGTATTTGCTTTAATCCTTGAGGGACTGCTAAGTACACAGTGAAAAGATGTGTCATATTTTTATCAAGTCTTTTAACACTTAATTTTAGTATGTTCATATAGAATGACAGTGGATTCTTAGATAGAGCTCCCATTTGAATCCTCTAAGCCCTCAATTATGGGATTAGGTTGATAAAGGAGAAAATCCAACCAAACAGATGCACGAGAAAATATCTAATCATTAAAAAAAGAGAGACCCTAGATCAACACAGTGCTCAAATGCCTCATCTAAGTGTCACAATAACATCTCATCGTCTATGAGCTTTTATATGAGTATTAGGCAGTGAGCTCTAGGCACTTGTGGCATGTACCAGATAGACGGTTTCTATTATGGCACAAGACTATGTGTTCCTAGACTTTTTCGGAGAAAAATGTGAAAAGTTGGAGTAAGTTTTTGTGAGATCAACCCTTAAGGAAGACAAAGAGGTGGAGATAATAAACCGACAGTTTCCAAGGCATTAAGGGTCTGTAGAGTGGTGTGGCTCAGCAAAAAAGGTTTATTTTATGCTATTTAATAAAAAAACTCCCTCTTCTATTAGGGATTGACCCTGGTGGTATCTCGAGTAAAATTTTGTATGTGATGCAGGCTACAAGAAGCTTATCGAAAATCAAACTCATCTTCCTTGGAAATGTAAAGCTTAAATGCCAAAATAAAATTTTGAAATAAATGTTCAATTTTAGCATCGGGGCTAATTGGTTCAATCTCTGTCATGCTTTAAATTATTGTTTCAGTTTTATATGCCTAAGCCACCCCAGTTTTATAGGTCTATTACTAATGTGGGTTGGAGTTGATGCATTAACATTAATGCAGATTTCATTAATTCATTAACGCTAGTCCAGTTATTTAATGCAGATTTCATTAAACCTGCAAAATGCAAACTACTCCCATATCGGTTGTGGATTTGACAGTAACAAGCAAATCTCTACCACTTTGTTTCGCTGCTTTTATAAGCATCAAAACAATCTTTATGGACTAGTAGTTACCATTACCGTTTTAAATAGAGATTCTATAAAGATGTGGTTTAAACCCAAATTTTACATCTTCCAATCTAAACATGTCAAATCATCATTATCACATATTTAAAAATAGACACAATCACACCTAATCAACTTATAACACCCATTTGAAAACCCAATCTAACTAGGTGTTTATTGAAATATTATTAATTGTGAAAAGATGTATTTGAGTTTTGAGAAAAAGCTAATGTTTTAATATTTTATTAGATGAACATGGAATTTACACCCATTCCTACCCTTACCAAATTTGAACTCTTTTAAGTAATAGAATAGACCTGTGTGTTCAAATCTCATACAATGGGAAAAAATAAATAAATAAGCCACCACCGATAGAGGAAAATTTAAGTAAAGAGGCAACTCTCCTGCAGCTGAAACCAATAATACCAACAGACTGCTTTAATTTTCATTTTTCCCGTTAGAGAGGGGGAAAAAAACCCAAAACAAAACCCTTAAACTATCAAAAGCCTCACAAGGAATTTCTTCATTATCACTCCCATCGTCAAATGAATAATAATTTCAACTATCCAATCCCAACCAAAAGTCAACTTCATCATTAGAAAGAAGATAAATTCCAAAAGTGCAAACCAACCACAAGTTTGGCTAGATACAAGTAACACACTTCATAATCAAATCAATTTCATAATTAGAAAAATATATTGAGTACCAATAACCCCTTTCTTATCATGCACGTCAACTCATGGCAAAAGAAAACTTCATCATATACCAATGAATGGCCCAGCACGCAGACGGGTTTCACTAGCTTATATTTTGGTAGCTTATTTGCTTAAAAGTGAGGAAAAAATTGGCTTTAAAGTCGTATCAATTTTTTCCTCACCCTTAAGTTCTATCTGAAAGGATTCTAAACTACTAATTTTCATGTAATTCACAAAGTTGTTCAATTGTGATCAAATTGAATTTAAAGTCATCAGTCAAAGAGACAATATGATTCATGGTTACTTACCAGTACCACCTAAAAAAATAAAAAAGAACGATTCACAGTCATTCTGAAGTTAAATAAACAGCAAACTTGACGGACATGGTCCGTCTCCAACATCAATGACAAATTAGTTTTGCTACATCCTATTCCCTTTACAAATCATTTCCCTCTTGTGCTATGTTAACACACTTCAGAGCAACACATTGATTGATCCTCTCACTAAGAGGTTCAATCTTGATTTCCTTGCAAACAGGGTCATGATTAACTAAGCACAATTCTTACTAATTATGGAGAAATGGCAATTGTGCCTGTGGCAGCTGTTGTGGCAGATGCGGCTGTGGCAGCTGTTGTGGCAGATGTGCCTGCTGCGGCAGATGTGCTGTGGTAGCTGTTGTGGCAGTTGTGGTGGCTGTTGAGACTCGATTAGTAGCGGTCCACTAATGTCCATTGTTGCAAGCCCTTCTAACTCTTGAATTGCCGCCACTGCACTGATCGCGCTTTCGTTGGTTATCTGAGGCTTTAGCACACCAACAGCTTCCTTCACCTTAGATTGCTGCAAATAACATATTCATAGCATAAATACAAATTCACTATAATGTAAAATAAAACTGCTGGTGGCCATAAGAATAATCTAACTTACAACATATTCCAGTTTCCTCTTAATATCTTCATAGGCGGCCCGCTGTGTATCAGATGCCGTATAAATGGCCAATGCTGCATTCTTTTTCTCAAAATGGTAACAAAGGCCAAATGAGAATAAATTCAACACATATACACCACCACAAAATTAAATCTAGACAAAAGATAAATTAAATTGCAAGTCTAATTCCACATATGAACTTTACAAAATTTAATAGTTTAACAAGAAATTACCCAAAACACAACATATAAAAAGATGCAATAGTTAAACAAAAATCACTTAGAACAACTTAAAATAAACTCACATAGTAAACTGCATTCTCCATAATTACATCATTCAACTCCCTTTCAAACTTTTTACCATTTTCAGTAAATTTCTTGTGTGTACAATATATAAGAAGAAATTCTCATACCCTTCAATCATATACTAGTATGCTACAATTTTTGGCCATGCAAAGAGAAATTTTCAAATAGAACACATACCGCCTCTAGTTTTGCTCCCAAAATACCTCTAAACCTTTAACATGCTTATACCTCAAAAACTTATGTGGCACAATATTGTAAGGTGTGTCAACTAAAACAAAAAAGACAAGTAAGTCATATTACCTTCTTAGGCCGACCAACGGGCCTTCCCGAGCGGTTCTTAGGCTTGGGCTTGAGCTTCTGTGGCCTGCCGGCAATGGGAATGCCAACTTTGGCAGGTCGGCCGCGGCGCTTAATGGGCTGCTGCAGAACTGCAGTACCACTACCAAGCCCAAATCCAAAACCATAAGCAGGAATATGCACAGCAGACCCGGGTGCCGCGGCGTCCTTCTTGGGCCTGCCCCTCGGCCTTCCACTTCCTGCTGCTGCTGCTGCTGCTGCTGCGGCTGCGGCTGCTGCTGCTTCTCCTGCATTTGCTGGAGCATTGGGTGGTGCAACTGCCACTGGTGCTGGTACTGTTGCTGCTGCTACATTATTAGCAAAAGGAATAACCATAGTCTTGAGCTGGGCCTTAGGTGGGCGCCCACGGCCTCTCTTAAGCCCATTAGGGCCCAATGCACCCGTAACTGACTTGGGCTTAGGAGGACGCCCTGGAGTCTTCTTACCTAACCTCGCCATGTTCTTCATTCCAAGAGGCACAGGTGGACGGCCTCTTCCCTTCTTGACAATGGGCCCAGGCCCAGTCTGCCCCTCCGGCCCAGACTTCCGAGGACGACCGGGACGTCTCTTGACATTGGGCTCGTCGACAAGCCCTAGAGCAACCAAAACGGGCTGCGCATTGGGCTGCTGCTGCTGCTGCTGCAGTTGCTGAGGAATGGGCTGAGAATGAGAGATGGCGGCGGTGTTATTGGTATCGAGCTTGGGCTTGGGAGGGCGGCCGCGGGGACGGGCTTGGGCTTGGGCCTGGCCTTGGGCCTTGGGAGGCCCAGGAAGAATAGAGGGGAGAGATGTAGATGTAGAAGTGGCAGCTGCAGGATCAGATCTAGGGAGCTTGTAAGACTTCTTGACCATGACGAGATGACCAGTGTTCTTCAAGCGCTTGAGATTGTGAGTCAACAAGGCCGAGTGAGTGGGTGGGAGGTCCGAGTAGACTCGCTCTATGTATTTCGCTATGGCTCGCCTACTTGACCCATTTCTCTCCTTCAGAGCTGCTATGGCTGCATATATCATCTACAAAAAAAAAATATATTATTACCAAATAAAAAAAAAAATTAAAAAGATAATTTAAAAAGAAAAGAAAAAAAGAAAAGTGTGAAGTGTGTGGGTGGAGTGAGTTATTGAGTGGGTAGGGTACCTCAGCGTAAGGAGGGTGATTGTGATTGTGATTGTGGTGGGGGGCGGCGGTGTGATTGTGATTGAGGGTTTGGGAGATATTTGGGGGAGCAGGAGGGGGAGCGGCTGCGGAAGCATGATGAGCTATGTGGTTGAGAGCAGCAGCAGCTTCGGTGGTGATCATGGTGGGGACCACCGCAGATGTGGGTGTGGGGGCCACGGCTACCAGGTTTGGAGCGGTAACGTAGGCGGCAGAAGGCGCCGGCGGCGGAGGATGAGGATGAGGAAACGGAACCTGAGGTATCGGCTCCATAAGAAGATAGATTTACTTCAAAGAAGAGGAGGGAGAGAAAGAGAGAAAAAAGAGGAAAGGGGGGATTTCTAATTCTTTTTTTTTTTTTCCTTTTTTTCTTTTTTTTTTTGTTTTTGTAATTTGTAATTTCTATTTGGTTCTTTAAAGAAAGAGAAAAAGGGGATTTTGATTTTCGAGAGAGAAATTGGGTTAGGTGCTGAGGTGGTATCGTGAGTGAGTGAATGGGGAATTGGGAAGGAAAGGAAAGAGAAAAGAGAGAGAGAGAGAGAGAGAGAGAGAGAGAGAAAATAAATAAAGGAATGGTGGTGTCTTTTACTGCCAAATGATGGATATGATGGGATTGGAACTAAATCCAACCGTTGAGGTTCACTCTTCGATGACGTGGTCTACATCTGTCTTTCTTTCTTGTTTTTTTCTCTGTTTTTCTTTTTTTTATTACTATTTATTTATCTTACTTCGATTTTCTTTTCTTTTTTTCTTTTTTTTTTTGGCACTTGGGCTCCCTTATTTTGACCAATTTCTGTTTGGTTCTTTTTCACTCGGGGCTTTATTTCAAGTTTAATACTACTCTCTTGTGGATTGGTATATTATAAAGGGTCATTTCCATGAGAAATTATTAGCTTCATTAAGAGAATTATTGACATGATCCTTTCAATCAATAAGATGATATTGTCTATGTAAATATGTGAGTGAGTTTCTTAATCAGCACGAGAATTAAAAAATAAAAACGATCAAATAATGTTACATTTACATAAATAATAATATTTTATTAGTTAAGAGGTCAGGGAAGATTATATCAGCAATTCTCATATTGGACCTAATAATTTTTCTATATTAATGATATGTTTGGGGCAATTATTAATAAACCATAATAGGAAAATTTTGACACCAATTTTATGAGAGATATAAAAAATTATTTTTATTATTTTTTAATAAAATATTTCAAAAAATAATTCATAAACTAATGTTCTAAGAAATTTAGATAAATGTAACACCTTACCGATTGGATTCTCACCTTACTAGTCAATTTGAAAAGTTTATGTGTTCACAAAAAAAAAAAAAAAAAAAAAAAAAAAAAAACATAAGAAAACAAAGGTGTGTCACCTGACCATAGAAGTTCCATGCCTCCAATCATTACAAAATCAATAATGATATATAAATTGTGATCTATCAAAACTTACCAAATAAGAATAAAAAAAAATAATTCTGAACTAATCTAAATATAAGGATTCGTACCGGCTTAACTCAAAACACTAAAGTGCCTTTTTCCTAAATCACATGGCACTGAGAAACAAGAAAGTGTTCCCAAACTATTCTTTTTATTTTATTTTTAAGTCTTTTCAAATAATCTGGGGTATGTTTGGTATATTATTTTAAACATGTGTTTTCAATTTTTAAATAATATTACACGTGTTTTTACATACTTTTTCACTCGTATGTATTACCGAAAAAGCTGAAAATTGTTGTTTAAACACATGTGCCAAACGAGTCCATCATTTTCAAAAAGTTAAAAATTGAGTTGTATGGTACATTAACAAATAAAAACAAAAATAAAATCTTAATGGTATTAGTATAATTGACTCTTTTTTTGGTAGATTCCATTAATATATCCTGAGGTTTGGGCTAATACTAATCAAATTCAAAACTTTTCAAAGTTTTAGAAATTAAATTGGTTAGTTTTGAAAAATTTTAGATTTGGTTGGTATCAACCCAAACTACAATGGTGTGAAAAAAACTTATCCTTCTTTTTATTTTAAAGTGAAATTGATAAATCTTGTTACACTTTTTACCTTGTCAATAATATGCCCGCTATTGTCAAACTTACTTCGTCTACCTTTGATGTTACATTTCAGAATTGCACTTTGGATTCCAATATTTCACACAAAAGTCACTACTCTAGCTGACGCAATTTTTTATTTTCTTTTGTCCTATGCCTTGAGAACAATGATAACTTTAGGAAATTTTTTTAAGGTAACTGTTAAGAAACTTATATTATATAAAATCTAATAAAAAATAACTTAAATATATTAATATCAAAAAAAAAATACAAATACATGAAGTTTTACAATTTTATTATACTAACAAAATGAAAAGGCAAAAAAGAAATACTATACGAGAGTAATAAAGCAAGAGAGAGTCTAAAATGATGATAGACAAAAGAAAAATGGAGAAAGTGTGTGTGTGTGTGTGTGTGTGAGAGAGAGAGAGAGGCAGTATAAACGAATAATACCTGCTGCAATTACAAGCCAAGCCGCTAAGGAGAGTAGAGATGATGCAAATACAAAGGCAAGAAGAGTAAAGTTGCTAGCATTGATTAGGAGAACTCATGGCCACAATGTCTCTTTTAGTATTGTATTTTTAAGAAAAATGAAATTATAGATTATTTTTATGAAATGATTTGGACAAGTCGCCAATCTAAATGATTAGAGATTTTTATTTTTTATTTTTGAATGGACTTTTTGTTAAATATTTTGTTCATTTGTTGTTTGGTATAATCTTATTGTTGTCTAAACTATTTTTGTTGTCATTTGATTTAATTTTTATTATTTTTATTTGAGTTTTATTTTAATTTTTTGTTAAAGGAGTTAAGGATTATGTTTGGGGGGTAATTTTTTTTTTTTTAAACCAAATTCTTTGAATTCTAAAGTGAGAGTGTTAAATATATTTTTTTAGGTAGAAAACTAGTTAGTTTAAAAATAATTATGTATGTAAATTATTAACAATTAGTTATTTTTTCTCAATTATTTTAGGGACTAAATTGACTTTAAGGACCAAATTATTTAGTTTTGAAAATTTTTGGATTTGGTTGATATTAACCCAAACCTAAGGGATGTGAATGGAATTTACCCTTTTTTTAAAATTTCAAAGTGAAATTGATAAATCTTGTTACGCTTCTTACCTTGTCAATAATATGCCCGCTATTGTCAAACTCAATTCATCTACCTCTGATGTTACATTCCAGTATTACACTTAGGATTCCAATATTTCATACAAAAGTCACTACTCTAGCTGACGCAAATTTTTATTTTCTTTTGTTCTATGCCTCAATAACAATAGCAACTTTAGGAAAATTTTCTTGGGTAACTATTAAGAAACTTAAATTATATAAATGTAATAAAAAAAAAAGAACTTGAATATATTAATATCACAAAAAAAAATTATAAATACATGAAGTTTTACAATTTATTTATACTAACAAAATGAAAAAGCAAAAAAGAATCGATAAGAGATAAAATGAAAACTAAAATGATGATAGACAAAAGAAAAATGGAGAAAGTGTGTGTGTGTGTGTGTGTGTGAGAGAGAGAGAGAGGGGTAGTAAACAACGAATAATACCTACTTTGATTACAAGCCACCGCCAAGGAGAGTAAAGATGTTGCAACTACAAAGCCAAGAAGAGTAAAGTTGCTAGCATCGATGAGGAGAACTCACGATCAGAATATCTCTCTTAGTTCATGGACCATTCTTCATTGTATATAAATATCGATTATATATATTACACATTTTTAAACCATTTGACAAATTCACATAATTCTACAAGATTGTTACTTGAAGAATTATGGCTTGGTTGCATCATGGAGACAAAATTGCTAATAACCCTATAGAAAACTATTGTATGGGGGGAGGGGGGCAAATCGAGGAAGTCAATATCATACTGGAGGCTGTACTGATTTGGCCAACGATACGATATATTTCAGGTACTGATCAATATCGGTGTACCGTTTCGAGTTTACTGCTATTTTATACACACACACACACTCACACACAAAATCTCTAGAACCATGTTTACAAGATTATCCACTATTCTTCTGCCCCAAGAAGCATAGGAATTACAATACAAATGAACAACTTTGCCGAGGCAATTCATCATTAGAGAAAAGTTATAGATGCACAACAAGTATAAATTGGTCTCATTTTTCTTCAGTGGAATTAAATAAACATAATGCTGAAATTGCATTTCGTAATGAACCTGTAAAATTGTCTTTCCAAAGAAAGAAATAACCCCCTTATAACAAATGAAAGTAAACCAATGTTAATTAAAAAAAAAAAACATAGAAATAAATTTCAAAGTATAGAAACTAAAAAAAAAAAGCAACAAAATTGAAAAAGAAAATAAATAAATTCTATGTTTTGCATCAAGAAATTCTGAAGAATGACATAATGGAACAATTGCAAGATACTCATATAAAAATACCAATTTCTAAAACCTTATGCAAAACTTATCATACAATGGCAACGATTTTCAAAATTAGGGTTAGAATTAGGGTTAGCACAATTACCATATTGCCCTTGAAAAATTGTCAAAATTTCCACAAAAAAAGTGGCTTGGAGTGTTTCAGCTCGGTACAGCCGGTACGCGTCCGATACAACCAATATATTTTTCAGTACAAAATAGAGGGGTACCTGTACCGATGCACTGGTCGGTACAATACGGTACGGTATCTGCTTCACTGGGGCAAATATTGTCTTAAAGATTGTGAATTCATTCGTGACTATAAGCTTTTAAATTTTCTTGTTTTCTTTCCTCATTTACTTCATAATTCCTAATATGTACCGATATATATTGATTTGGCCCTTGGGAACCTTTAACTTATTGGTTTTTTTTTTTTTTCTTTAGGCTCCTAGGATAAGAATGTAACTTTGATCAAAATTGTGTTCCACCACCTTTATCTCTTTGTCTATGAGTTAGCTCACCATAGCTTTTTATTTGTGATGGGTGAAAGTACATTATGGATAGATGGCATAGGCAACTATTTATCTTTCTAGATCTTCACTATGATTTCATCCCTTATCTTCCATTTGTCGCCTTGATAAATGATGTGGCAAACTTTTAGTATGATCCTCCAAATTAAAGATGATGTATAGTTTAATTGGGGTTTCATAAACTAGCAATTAGGAACATATTTAGATTTTAGGACTCAATGTGGGCATTGTTCATAATATCACTCAAATTAGGCTCAACAACATATAGATCAAAAAAAAAAAAATCAAATACTCCTCAATACATCAATTGAGACATTATAGCTTAATATTTAATATTTTAATATTTTTCCCCAACGTCTCTCTCTCTCTCCCCCCCCCCCCCCAATAACATGATCACTGGAATCAACTTAAGTTTTTGATTTTGTGATAAATCTCGAGAGAAAATGAACATTAGAGAGAAAATGGTGATTGTTTATTCTTTAAAGACAATGACGAACACCGCCAAAGAAGATAACAACGATTTTGTCTTTGAACTAGAGGATTAGTGTTTTCAGAGAGGTTTGTGTGTGATATGGGGTTGTATTCGTTTTTTAACCAAATGCTTGGGCTTGTGTTTGAAGAAATAAGAGGAATGACCACCGCACACTCTTGGTACGATAGTTGTGTAGTGGTTACTGCACAAGTATAAAGTAATTATGGGGTGTGAGGGGTAAGTGCAGGGGTTCAAGTCTCCAAGAGGGAGCTCCACACACATATACACTTAGATTAGGCTAGAGTAGAATTTCTATCTTGTATAAAAAAATAAGAGATATGAAATAGATAAAAAAAAATGGAATGGAATGAAAATGAAATTAATTAAATATTAATCTCATTATCTCTTCAAAATAAAAATTGATCTCACTATTGTTTGGATGTTTGAAAATAACGGAATGAGATAGCAAGTAATATTGTGTGGGAGTTAAAGCCTTAGAGCACTAGTAATGGGGGGTGTAAAAACCCCCCTAGTTGCTATTTTGGCCACCAACCCTACAAAAACATGCTCCAATTGAGTTTGGGAACGGGGAAGTTCTTAACATCCGTGAACGTGGGGTTGTATATATACAACCCCACTATTCATCAGATGTAAATAAAAAATATTTTATTCTAAACTTTTTTTTTCTCTCTCTCTTCTCTGATCTATTTATTCTCTTTCTCACTCCTCTTTTCTCCCTTTTCCCTCAGCTTCTCTCACTCTCTGCATCCCTGAATCCTTATTTCTTTGTTTGGTCGGCATTTGGGTCGGATTTTGGGTGGAGATTGGGTTGGAGTTTGGGTTGTGTTTTGGGTGGTTGGATTTAGGTTCGGTGGGTGTTGTTTGGGTGGTGGAACAAAATTGGGTTGTACTCACCATGGGTTTGGGTTCACTGCCGTGGGAATGCTTGCTTGGTTGCCGTGGGTTTGCTTGAACGAAATCGGGCCAACTCACCATGGGTCTGGCTTTGCCATCGTGGGTTGCTCACTTGCTCGCCATAGGTCTGTTGTGGTCAAGGTATGGGTCATGGTGTGGTGGTGTTAGATCGAGCAAGCTATAGTGGCAGGTCACAGTGTGGTGGCGTTAGATCGAGCTGGCTATGGTGGCATATCCAGTGGGTTTGTGGTGGTTTTTTTTTTTTTTTTTGTTCTTGGTGGTGATTTTGTGGTTGGTGGTGTGGGTAATTGTGGTGGTTGTTTTGGTTTTTGGTGGTGGTTTCAGTTTTGATTGTTGGTGGTGGATGGCTTGATCTGGGTTGTTCTATTTTGGGTTTGAGTTTTTGAATGATGAAAAGAGACAGAGAGAGTAAAAAGACAAGGGACAGGGGAGAGGAGAGAGAAGGGGTAGTTTTATATTTATTTTATTAGGAAATTTATATTATTTTATAACGATGAATGAAAAAATAGAACTTGGGATGTTGGGAGAGTTGTAAAATGAGATGATAAAATAGATAAAGTAATTTTTGAGGGTGTAAAATAGAACTTTTAGAGCAACCGCATCAGCTCTTCTAAAAAATTCCGTCTATTTTATACAAAAAAACCTACTTTTTCTATTTTACACCATCACTTTTACAAAACACCCACCATCATTTTTATAAAACACTCACATCAGTCCATCAGTCCTTCTTTTTTTAATAATAAATAATGTATAAAAGAGTTATAGTAACCGTGCATATATGCACAGTTACTGTAGCACTTGTGCAATTATGCATAATTTTACACCCATTGATGTGAGTATTGTTTTGGTCAAAATATGTAAATTAAGCTACTTTTTGTATTTTGCAACATTTTGCAACCACTGCCGTGGTTGCTCAACCCAGCTGCTAGTGCTCCTAAAGGGAAATGGGTGGGAAAAAAATAGTAGGAGTATAATCATTTAAAAAACAAGTAGGGTATTACGGAGACATTCGTTCCTTCCTATTCCTCATATTTTTTGGGAAATTGAAAATTGGGCTTAAGATGGAAAAGAATCATTTCTATTAAGCTTCCAAATAAGGTAATGAAAAGAATATTCTTATTTCCCAAAAAAAAAAAAAAACGTTATTCATTTCATTCACTCTCATCACTCTTATATAAACAAACTGTGTTTCTCAACAAAAAAAAAAATTGTAATGCTCCCTACATGCTTTTGCTAATAATGGCATGTAGTTAAAGTGTGTATGTCTCTAAACCCTAATCAATCTTTAGCCTTTTGGCTCCCACATACCCTCCCATCTAATTCAATGCACTCTCTTTTACTCTTTTCTTTTGTCCCCCGCAAAAAATGAGTTGTCAATTGGATTAAAAGAGTGTCATGTCAACCAAGATAAGGTTCCGTTGACCCTAATCAAAACAAATATGAATGGAGCTATATATAACTGGAACAATACAAAAGGTTAGCAAGTGACATTAAATGCAATTAAGAGAACATGGAGTCATAGACCAAATCAAAATAGCGATGAGTGAGTTGTAGGGCCAAAACTATATATTACCCCTTATTTAAAAGAAAATATAAAAATTTAATGAAAATTTAAGCTTACATGTCATGCCTACGCATGGCATGTTATTCAATGAAAGTGCCTTCTACGTTGTAGGTTATATATATATATATATATATATATATATGAGATTACCGTGCATAATATATGAAAGTCTAGGAAAGAACGAAACAACAAGGCAAGCAAACTATGATTAATTATGAGGTACTTGACTTTTACAAAGTTGTGGCTGAGTTTCAAGTTGAACAATTCCTTCAATTGATTCAATTTCCTCCCCTGAACTCAGAGACTAAAGTTGCAAGTTTTTATCGTTCAATGGAGTCGAAAAAAATGCTGTGGTTTTTTTTTTTTTTTTCCTTTAATAATAAAAGTTAATGCCTAAATCTCTAATTTCTAGGATATAATAATGACATTACTATGACTGTTTTTTGATCCTTAGATCTAATAATAATCAATGGTCTATAAATGTTGTAACCCTTGTGAAGTTACATTAGGTGTAATTTGAATTCATCTATGTATATATGTGTGTGTGTGGGTAAAATACAATTAACATATTATAACTTGAGCTGATACAAGCGCAGTTCAACACATTTTAAAATTGATTAACTTGATTCTTAATCAGCATAAGAGAGAGAAGAAAAATGAATAATAATAATTTTGTCAGTTTTTAAATATTTGGACTTGAAATTGGCTCAAAGCTAGAGAATGTTAATTGTTAACAGTATTTTACCCTTTTTTTCATGTAGTACTCTATAATTACAATAAAATTTATTTGATAAAGACTTATATTAAGATTATTAAAAAAATTTATTCTATATTATGATTAATAAATTTATTTGTTATTTATTATTATATGGACGCTTCCTTCTCATGATCACTACAAAGCTTAACTTCCATACTACAGTATTTTCAGACCAAGCTTTCATAGGATATGCAGTTATCATATGAAATGACCAATCATAAGTCATGGCATCCTTCTCAGTCTATGGTCGTCAAGTAGTGGATGGTGTTGAAGTTGCTGAGTTGCTAGCTTGCCGAAGAGTGATAGAATTTGCTATTGAAGTTGGCTTCAAGAATATAATGATTGAAGGTGATAACGCCTATGTAACAAAATCCCCAAGAGCATAAGTATCTGGAGTTGTAAAACTTAGGATATGCTAAGTTTTGTCATCAAATCACTAAAAAGATGCATTATTTGAACTGTCAGTTATAAAAATTATAACGACTAGATTTGATTCTCTATCCTAAACAGAAAAGGATTTAGGCCGAAAGAACCCAATACAATAAATTTATATAGAGAGTGGGCTGGAAAACTAAGCTCTAATGAATCTGGTAATTACAGTAATGAGCCCAGATAAAAAGTGAACAAGAATAAAACAGTTTTGCTCGAATAAATTGTCCTCAGCACAATTCAAGGAGACTAAATCTTATATATGTTTCCTTTGAATTTGGGTACAAGTTCAGTTCTTGGTGTTAGTCTTTTTCTCGATCCCCCACATTAGGGAATTCCTTCTCTGTTATATACTCTACTTTTCTTCATCTCCACCCTTCACATGTAGGGCTAGCTGTTGGCCCTTATCCTTGTCCTCTCAGCACCTTCTTGAAGTCTTTGGGTGTAGCTGTAAGGCTGCTGGTCACTGTTCAGGCATCACCTCACATTAATGCGACTAGAGGGTTAGCTGCAGAGCATTCAATGCGGTGGAAGCAACTTTTCCTTTGATATGTCTCAGCTCTTATTCAACCTATGCTCCAATGATACTCATCCTTATCAGTAGAATCTTCCAAAAAGTTAAGCATGCCGCGATTCCCAACCTAAATCTTGTCAACCAGATAGACCTAGACAAGATACTCAAAGCTGAGGTCTTCGTTCACAGCGATAGTTAATTGAGGGCAGCCCACCTCATCCTCGGTTACAAACCTCTCTCGTCCGCCTTTCAAGTGCCAAAGAACTTGATTAAAGCAAAAGACCCACGCTTGCCCCTGATAAGTTTTGTTGCTCCGGGTTTCCTCACCACTGGTCCCATTCCAAAAGGTGTGTTCGAGGTAACTTTGCCAGCCCAGTACACAGCCGGTAAAGCCACCTCTTCCCAGCCCATTACCAAAGAAGAGGAAGAGATAGTTGACGGCTCGGATTCCGAAGACGATTTTGAGGTTTTCAACTTACCCTCGTCCTCGGAGAGCTCAGCCGGTGACCTTAGCCTTCTACCCCCAACTTAAGTAAGCCACTCATAAGAAGACCCTACCATCTCGAAGTGATGTTGATCTAGCATAAGACCAGATTGAGCCTTCAGGACCTAATGGAGGCCCAAGTAGGAGGCCAGGAGACAAAGAAAGTTGTCCAACCAGAATCCCTGCCCCTCCCTCCTCCCAAGCCCAACATCCCTACCCAGCTGATCACAAGAGGAAGAAGGATCAGCCAAAAGGTAAGGAGGTGGTAGAGGGAGGAAAAGGCCACTCCTCTAAAGAGGTCGAGCCCTAAAAGGGAGCCAAACAAGCCAAGACAACACAAATGGCAGTGGAGAAGAGAGCCGAGGCCCAGGTAGCTACTCCAGCGTGGTCCCCTGCCATGGTATTGTATGGAGCTCCCCCTGACCGATGACGCCTCCATCAAGGATTTCCAACAAGGGAAGGCCGGTTATATGGTCGATGCTATGGAGCAGGCCTTGTTGCTGCTGAGGGACATGTCCGACTTGAGGTCGATGAGAAAGCATGAGGTCTTCCTCAGCTTGAAGAGAGACCTTGCTTTGGTAAGACTACTATCTAATTCCCCCCCCCCCCCCTTTTATATACTTATTACATTTTATTTATTAAGTATATTTTTTTTATACTTAACTTCTCTAACTTGGCCGTGTTTTACCTTTTTTTTATTTCTTAAAAATGCTGTCCAAGCTACTCACAGAGCTGAGGAGATAGTCATCAGCTCTCATAGGTCAATAAAGGAGGAGTCCAGATGTATTGCCATTGTGAAGGCCTTCGAAGTAGTAGAGAAGAGGCTGTAAGAGCTTAATGCAAAGTTAACCAAGGTCGAGAGGGAAAAGAAGAGCGCCGAGACCACTATAGAAGGGGCAGAGAGGCAGGTGAAGGCTCAGCGCAAATAGCTCCGCCATGCCGAGGATGAACTTGTCACGGCCAAAGAGTGAATTATCCGGACTGTCAGTTACAAAAATTATAATGACTAGATTTGATTCTCTATCCTAAAGGGAAAAGGATTCAGGCCCAAAGAGTCCAATACAATAAATTTATATAGAGAGTGAGCTAGAAAACTAGGCTCTAATGAATCAAGTAATTACAGTAGTGAGCCTAGATAAAAAGTGAACAAGAATAAAACAATTTTCTCGAATAAATTGTCCTCGGCACAGTCCGAGGAGACTAGATCTTATATATGTTTCCTTTGAATTTGGGTACAAGTTTAGTTCTTGGTGTTACAGTCTTTTTCTCTCTTTCCTTTTTCTCGATCCTCCACATTAGGGACTTCCTTCTCTATTATATGCTCTATTTTTCTTCATCTCCACCCTCCACGTGTAGGGCAAGCTACTGGCCCTTATCCTTGTCCTCTCACCACCTTCTTGAAGTCTTTGGGTGTAGCTATAAAGCTGCTGGTCATTGTTCAGGCATCACCTCCACATTAATGCGACTAGAGGGTTAGCTACAGAGCATTCAATGCGGTGGAAGTAGCTTTTTCTTTGATATTTTTTTGCTTATATTCATCCTATGCTCCTATGATACTCATCCTTATCAGTAGAATCTTCCAAAAAGTTGTTCCCAATGGCAATTCGTACCTTATGACCTCTGCCTTACCTAGCCGAGGATGTATTCTTCCTTGGACTACCTTCCTAAACTTTCCTAGTTGTGGTTTGTCCCTGGCGCTTGGATTCGTATGTCTTCCCTACCTTACCCTTGTCCTCGGACTACTAGACGTCCCCAAACAAGGCCCACGACCCATTATACTTTATGGGCCTTTTATCCCTACAATAGCCCCTCAAAATTTCTTTATTTTGATCATTGGAAAAGAAAGGGAATTTGATATTATCATCATTACCCTCTTCTTGTTGTACGTCACCCTATATATGCGTAAAACACCTTTTCTAGTGCCAAATGCTGGTCCTTGACATTTCGGCACCCGGGGCGTGCCTGCATTAAATTTATATGGCTCCATGTCTTCCACATTCTACGACATGATGAAGATCCAATAACTAAGGTTTTCATTGAAACTTGAGCGGGAATTCTCCCGCTTGCTATTCTCTCACATACATATACCATTTTGAAATTTCACACACTTCACTTTTGCACCTTTCGAACTCAAGAGCTAGTCCAAGGAGCCTTTATTTGTTTCCGTAAGTAGTTTCTAGCAATTTTTTCTTTATTTCTTCTTCCAGTCCCTTTCGTCATTCTTCATAGTTAAAACCTATTCTTTTCATTAGCCTTTATAATTTCACCTCAGCCACCTAATTCCCTCAATCCTTTTATATAAATAAGGAGTTTCGCTTATCTAGTGGACACCCCAGAGGGCATAGAAGACTTTAAAACCCAATACCAAATTCCCTCCGGGGTTTCCATTAGGTACTGTAAACAAAGGGAGTAGCACGCTATAAGGTAGGAGGGAAAAGTGGTAATCCCTATGATTGTCTTTATAGAGGAAGGGATGAGAATTCCCATGGGTAAAGTCACTAGGGATTACCTAATAGCTCATCCTCTCTCTCTCACCCAGTGTGCTCTAAACATGTTTAGGATCCCAGGTAGTGTAGACGCCCTCAATGAGAGGATGGGCTTGAACCTCACACACCATGATGTCAATTAGATTTACAATTTCCACCTCTTGAAAGGGAGGGGTATTATTTAAAGACTAGGGTCCTTGAGGTTAGGCTAATCTCATGCCTCCCTCATTCTAACAAAGGCATGAATAAAGATTTCTTCATCATCTTAGGGGAGTGGCACGATGGCCTCCACTACCCGATGAGAGATGGGATTCCAGGTAGGATTCTTAGGTCTAGGTTAATTACTCTGATGTCACCCCTTTTTCTCTCTGATATTCACTGCATTTGTTTCTTTTTATTTGCGTGTGTAATTTGAACTTTTCTTTGAATCATGCCATTTTTCTAATAGCTTCTTTTTTAATGGCTGCAAAGATAAGCACGCTGTGATTTCCAACCTAAATCTTGTCAACCAGAAAAACCTAGACAAGATACTCAAAGACGAGGTTTTCGTTCACAGCGATGGTCACTTGAGGGCAGCCCACCTCATCCTCAGCTACAAACCTCTCTCGTCCGCCTTTCAAGTGCTGAAGAACTTGATTAAAGCAAAAGACTCGCGCTTGCCCCTGATAAGTGTTGCTGCACTGGGTTTTCTCACCACTGGTCCCATTCCAAAAGGTGTGTTTAAGGTAACTTTGCCAGCCTAGTACACAGTCGGTGAGGCCACCTCTTCCCAGCCCATTACCAAAGAAGAGGAAGAGATAGTTGACAGCTTGGATTCTGAAGACGATTTTGAGGTTTTCAACTTACCCTCGTCCTTGGAAAGCTCGGCCGATGACCTCAGCCTTCTACCCCTAACTTAAGTAAGCCACTCATAAGAAGACCCTGCCATCCCGGAAGTGATGTTAATCTAGCGTAAGACCAGATTGAGTCTCCGGGACTTGCAGGAGGCTAGGTGATGGAGAAAGTTGTCCAGACCAAAATCCCTACCCCTCCCTCCTCTCAAGCCCAACATCCCTACCCAGCTAATCGTAAGAGGAAGAGGGATCAACCAAAAGGCAGGGAGGTGCTAGAAGGAGGAAAAGGCCACTCCTCCAAAGAGGTCAAGCCCCAAAAGGGAGCCAAACAAGCCAAGACAACACAAATGGTAGTGGAGAAGAAAGCTGAAGCCCAGGTAGCTACTCCAGCTTGGCCCCCTGCCATGGTATTGGATGGAGCTCCCCTAACCGATGACACCTCCATCAAGGACTTCCAGCAAGGGAAGGCCGGTTATGTGGCCGATGTTGTGGAGCAAGCCTTGTTGCTGCCGGCAGACATGTCTGACTTGAGGTCGATGAGAAAGCATGAGGTCTTCCTTAGCTTGAAGATAGACATTGCTCTGGTAAGACTACTATCTAATTTCCCCCCCCCCCCACTTTTTTTATATACTTATTACATTTTATTTATTATATATATATATATTTTATACTTAACTTCTCTAACTTAGGTGTGTTTACCTTTTCTTTCTTTTCTTAAAAATGCTGTCCAAGCTGCTCATAAAGTTGAGGAGATAGTCATCAGCTCTCATAGGTCAATGAAGGAGGAGGAGTCCAAGCGTATTGCTGCTGTGAAGGCCTTCGAAGTAGCAGAGAAAAGGCTGCAAGAGCTTAATGCGAAGTTAACCGAGGCCGAAAGGGAAAAGAAGAGTGTCGAGACCGCTTTAGAAAGGGCAGAAAGGAAGGTGGAGGCTCAGCGCAAGTAGCTCCGCCATGTCGAGGAGAGTAGAGAGTGTGTACTACCCTTAGGTCATTCGGGCTTCTAGCTTCTTTATCCCCAAACTTGATGTTATCTCCAAGGAAGCAGATGTTGGCAAGGAAAGCCCAACCAAGGTCCCCCCTTCTTCTGGCAGTCCATCCTTGGAGGCTGAGTAGCCTGAGACCACTGAAATAGTAGCTGACATAACCAAGGACATGGCTTTTGCTGTCACTCAACCTCTAGTTGCCCCTGAGGACCTTTCGAAGGAGAAAGAGGCCTCCCACACTATGGAGCTTGTCCTTGGTACTCTACCTCTACCCACCAAGGAGGACCTCAAGGGTAAAGACCCTGCTTCTTCAACGACAGTTGCTAACCATCCCTCTAAGACCTTAGCAAAAGATAAACTTGTAATTAAACTTAAGTAATTCTTAGAGCAATAGTTTTTTTTTATATGTTTTTTTTTTTGAAACTTTCATCTCTTGTAATTATCTCCCTTTCTCAAGGTCTAATCTAATGGTAGTTAAAGAGTTTTGTTATAAATGTTTTGTGCAAACTTTGACATTTCCTACGTTCTATTTTCCACTTAACTGGTTTAAGAATAAAGGGTGACAACATCTGACTTAACATGCACTCGCATACTTAATTTTGATGATCATTGGTGCAAGTGACAACATCATTATCCTATTTTAAACAAATAAACACAGGATAAATGAAGCTTTCCAAGCTTATACTTTTCAATAAGAGATGACTTTTAACTTAGAAGAAATACTCTTTACACTTATTCAATACACAAACTAAATATAACATAATTTTGTTATCAAAGTAAGTGATAATATAGCTGTCACATCCCATACACTCAACAACAGATTGGTAGGACCATCCATGCTCATAATCTTGAAAAAATAGACTATTAACTTTAAAAATATACCTTAAACATATCCCACATAAAGGACCTTACACACCATCTGTAGTTCCACATATCCTATCCTTATTAGTAGACTGAAGGAATTGCAGAAGACTTTTACTCATGATCTGATCACGGATACACTCACAAATGCTTTAAGTGATGCTTATGTGTGGCATAGTTAGATTAATTACTTGCAAGTGCTTGGATTATCCATTATAGCTGGGCTAATTACTAATTCCCTCAACGCATACGGTTCATGGAATCTAGCATAGCCAAGGCTTTACTTAGCACTTAGCTAAATGTAAGAAGCATTAGTTTACCCAAGGTATGTAGTCCAAGGAGCCAGGCATAACTATGGTTCTATTTAATACTTAGATAAATAATAAGTATTAATTTACCCAAGGTATGTAGTCCGAGGAGCCAAGCATGACTAATGTTCTGTTTAATACTTAGACAGATAATAAGAAGTATTAATTTACCCAAGGTATGTGGTCCGAGGAGCCAGGCATGACCAAAATTCTATTTAATACTTAGACAGATAATAAGAAGTATTAATTTACCCTAGGTATGTGGTCTGAAGAGCCAGGCATGACCATGGTTCTATTTAATACTTAGATAAATAATAAGAAGTATTAATTTACCTAAGGTATGTGGTCTGAGAAGCCAGACATGACCAATATTCTGTTTAATACTTAGACAAATAATAAGAAGTATTAATTTACCCAAGGTATGTGGTCCAAGGAGCCAAGTATGACAAATATTCTGTTTAATACTTAGACAGATAATAAGAAGTATTAATTTACCCAAGGTATGTGGTCCGAAGAGCCAGACATGACCAATATTCTATTTAATACTTAGATAAATAATAAGAAGTATTAATTTACCCAAGTTATGTGGTCCAAGGAGCCAGGCATGACCAAGATTCTGATTAATACTTAGACAGATAATAAGAAGTATTAATTTACCCAAGGTATGTGGTCCGAGGAGTTAGGCATGACCAATTTTTTGTTTAATACTTAGATAGATAAATAATAACATTGTAAGCAGAATATGGCAGAAGTGACTTTTATTAATAGTAATACCTTTGTAGGTTATTTACATTTTAAAGGTGTGGTACAACTTTTTCATCTAGATCTTCCAAAAAATATGCTCATATACCAGCTACTGAAGTGATGCGGTATGACCCTTTCCAATTGGGTCCTAATTTCCCCCATGCTAGGTTCTTTGCAGTGCCTAAAACCTTCCATAGTACCAAATCTCTAGGAGCCAGTGGTCTTAATCTCACATTCGAATCATATCACTGCTTAAGTTTTTGTTGATAATATGCCAACTGGACCATAGCATTTTCTTTTCATTCTTTGATTAAATCCAAACTCTTCATTAATAACCTTTCATTGCTGTCCGGAGTAAACGAGCTTGTTCTCATCGTCGAGAATCTTGAATCAAAGGGATTACAGCCTCAACTTCATAAGTTAGAGAGAAAGGAGTCTCGTCCGTGGATCTACAAAGGGTAGTTCTATATGTCCAAAGAACATGGGGTAGCTCTTCTGCCCATCTGTCGTTGGCATCATCCAGCCTCTTTTTGATCCTATTAACTATGACTTTGTTCACAGTCTCGGCCTGTCCATTTCCTTGAGGATAAGCTAGAGTTGAATATTTGTTCCTGATATCCATCTTGTAGCAGTACCTCCTGAAAGCCTTGCTATCAAACTGAAGCCCATTATTTGAGATGAGGGCGTGGGGAATCCCGAACCTAGTGACATATTTTTCCATATAAACCTCTTAGCATCTATATCTCTGATGTTTGCTAGGGGCTCAGCTTCAGCCCATTTGGTGAAGTAGTCAGTACCAACCAAGAGTCATTTCCTGTTTTCTGCTGCTTTAGGAAAAGGTTCTACAATATCTAAGCCCCCTTGGGTAAAAGGCCAGGGACTAGAAAGAGGATTAAGGACACCCCCAAGTTGATGAATGTTTGGGGTAAATCTCTGGTATTGGTCACACTTCTTCACATAATCCTGGGCTTCATTTTACATTCCTGGCCACCAGTATCCTTAGGTGATGGCGATGTGAGATAAATATCTGTCACCTATATGACCACCATAAATCCCTTCATGTAGCTCCTCCAAGAAGGGTTCTACTACCTCAAGATGTATACACAGTAGGTACGGTCCAGAGAAAGAGTGCTTGTACAACTTTTAGTCATTGGACAACCAAAAACGAAAAGCTTATCTTCGTACTTTATTTGCCTCTCCCTTCTCCTTGGGCAAGATGTTATCCTTGATGAACATAACAATGAGATCCATCCAACTAGGTCCCACTTTAATCTGATGAACCTATACCACATCTTTCTTTACCTCGGTAGGTTTACACAAATCTTCAACTAGGATAACATGAGGTAAACCTTGAGCCAAGGAGGAAGCATGGCAAGAGAATCCACATGAGTATTTCTGCTTCTAGGGATTTGCTGTAAGGCAAAAAAATTTAACTCTAATCATAAATGTTTGACCTGACTTAAGTACTCTTGCATCCTTGGATCCCTGGCCTCTAATTCACCCTCTACCTGTCCAACAACCAGCCTGAAATTTGAAAACACTTCCAATGCATTCCCTCCCATCTTCTGAACCATAGTCATTCCTACCAACAAAGTCTCATACTCGGCCTCGTTATTCATGACCGAGAATGCCAACCTTAAAGATTTCTCAATGGTGATCCCATCGGAAGATACCATAACCTGCCCCACTTTCGATTCTCTTTGATTAGCAGCGCCGTCAACATATACCCTATAGGGTAAAGGTTCTTGCAAAAAGACCACTCCAACTGATTTTCCATCCATGTACTACTTTTCTCCTTCTTCTTTTATAGAAGGTTCAGTAAACTCGGCCACCAGGTTAGCAAGGACTTGGCCCTTAACAAAAATGCGAGACATATACTTGATATCAAAGGCCCCTAAAATTGTATCCCATTAGCAATTCTCCCCATGTAATCAGCTCTCCGAAGCATGGATTGAAGAGGAAGTTAAGCCAACACCACCACCATATGAGCTTGGAAGTAATGAAGGAACTTACATGTTGCATGCACTATTGCTAATATGGCCTTTTCCAGTGGTAGATACCAGACCTCTGCTTCATGCAGGGATTTGCTTATATAATAGACTGGCATCTAAACCCCATCATCAACCCGTATTAGTACCAAGCTAACTGCGTGGAGAGCTACAACAATGTAAGCGAATAGGACCTCATCCTCCTTGGGCTTAGACATGATGAATGGCTGAGAGAGGTATTCCTTCAACGTTTGAAAGGCCAGGACGCACTCCTCGGTCCACTCAAATCCTTTCCATTTATTCAACAATTGGAAGAAAGGTCTGCACTTGTCCGCTGACTAAGAGATAAATCAGTTCAAGACAGCAGTCATCCCTGTTAATCTCTAGACCTCCTTAGGGTTTCGAGGCGGCTGCAAACTGTTGATCGCTCTAATCTGATCAGGATTGACCTCAATTACACAATGAGTGACCATGTATCCTAAAAACTTTCTTGAACAAGCACCGAAAGAACAATTGGAGGCATTAAGGTGTAGCTTGTGTTTCCTCAATGTTCCAAAGATGTTTTTGAGGTCACCAATGTGCTCGGATTCTAACTTACTCTTCACTACCATATCAGCTATATAGATCTCAATATTTTTTCCTAATTGTGGCTCAAACATCCTGGTCATCATCCTCTGATAGGTGGATCCTGTGCTCTTCAAGCTAAAGGGCATCACCTTGTAATGGTAATTTCCAGTAAGAGTAATAAAAATAGTTTTCTCTTGATCATCCAAAGTTAAGGGTATCTGATAGTATCCTTGGAAAGCATCTAAAAAGATCATTTGAGGATGACTCACAATGGCATCCACCACCTAATCTATACGAGGCATGGGAGAGGGGTCATTGGGGCAAGCCTTGTTCAAATCTGTAAAATCTATGCATACTTGTCTTTTTTTTTTCTTTTTCTTCAATACCACTGTGTTGGCCAGCCAATCGAGGTAAAAAAACCTCTTTAATAGCCCCAGCCAATCAGAATGCTCTTTAGACGAGCGCCGAGGTGGTTACTTTCTGGGGATGGCTGCCAGGTTGACATTTAAATGGTGGCAAATGAAGTTTGAATTCGCCCTAGGTGCCTCGTAAGCATTCCATGCAAACACATCAATATTCTCTCTAAGAAATGTTACCAATTCTTCCTTCTCCTAAGGAGGCAGCTGAGCTCCCATGTGAAAAAACTTCTCCCCATCATTGCTTATAACAAATTTTTCTAATTCCTCACAATTCACCCACTCTGCCGTATTTGTAAACGATACCAACTTCCTTGTTTCCTATAAGCCCCACTCGGTAGAGGCCGGGGGTTCACATTCAGTTTGATGCTTGATAGTAGAAACTAAACACTGCCTAGCCATGGATTGGCTCCCAACTAATTCTTCAACCTGGTCACCGAATGGATATTTCACCTTCAAGTGTAAGGTGGAAGAGACAGCTCCTATGGCATGTAGTTAGGGTCTTGCCACGATGGCAATGTAGGGAAAGTAAGCATCCACTACAATGAAGTTCACCTCTACAACCTCTTATCCTGCTTGTACTAGTAGTCTGATTTGGCCCTTTGGTATAACCACCTTTCTATCAAAACCTACCAAGGGTGAATCATAACTGGCCGAATCTCCTAGTTTCAACTTTAGACCCTTATACAAATCAGGGTACATGATCTCTGCCCCACTACATTGGTCAACCAACACTTGCTTTACATCATACCTCCTATCTTGAAGGTAACCACCAATGCATCATCATGCGACTGTAAGGTACCAACCTTGTCCTCATCAGAGAAACTTATCGCTGGTCGGACTTCCATTCTACTCCTTTTCAGCTCAAGAGAGGAGTCCTTTACAAGTGGTTGAGCTATGGACAATATCCTAAATGGATGAGAACTACTCCTCCCTAGGGTAGCAAGAATAACATTGGTTGTACCCAAAGGTGGTTTTGAAGAAGCATCTTTCTGAGACCCTGACCCTACTTGACCTCCCCGTCCATTGGGGTGATACAAAAATTGCTTTAATTTGCCACCTTGAAATAGCTGCTCCAGGTGATTCCACAAAGTTCTACAGTCCTCCATCGTATGCCCTTTCTCCTGGTGGTATTGGCAATGAAGGCTTTGGTTGTGTCTCGTGGGGTCTCCTCCGATCTTGTTTGGCCATTGAAAATATGGCTTATTTTTAATCTTTTCCAAGATTTGATGCACTAGTTTTTGGAACACTATGTTAACCACTTGAGCAACAGTAGCAACCCCAAATTGCCCAAAAAATCCCATCAAGGATGATTACTGTTGTACCTATCCGACCTAAAGTCCCTCCTATCCTAGGGGACCACCTTAGCCTTGCCTTTACCCAGCTGCTGGTCATCCTCGACCCGATTATACTTATTAATACAGTCCATGAGTTGACGCACATTACTAACTGGCTTCCCTATCAATGATTTCCTCAATCCGTACTCGGCAAGCAGGTCGACCTTAAACGTTCTTATAGCTACGTCATCGAAATTCCCATCAATTTCATTAAACATCTCTTAGTATCGGTCAGAATACGTCTTTGAGATTTCTCTCTCTCGCATGGCCATAGACAACAAGGAGTCCAAAGGCCAAGAGACCCTGCTTCAAGTTACAAATCGAGAGCCAAAAGCCCTCGTAAGCTCCTTAAAAGAGTGAATAGATCCCTCCTTCAGGCCATCAAACCACCTTATCGTCACAAGCCCTAAACTGGATGGCAAGACCTTACACATTAAAGTCTTGTTCTTAGAGTGAATAACCATTCTCTAGTTAAAATGGCTTACATGCTCTACAAGGTTCGTTCTACCATTGTATATAGTAAACATTGGCTTAGAAACGCCAGGGAAGCCTTCCTCCCTCAATTCTTCGGGTAAAAGGTGACTTGGAGATCTGATTCAGAGCTTTACTCATGGCATCGTTGCCCAAGCCCTCACATGATGGACTTTTTCTCCCCTACCTATCATGATGCTCATCGTCATAGGAAAAAGACTTGCTAGGAGGAGTCCTTGACCTGTAGTGGTAGATATGATCATTATCATCATTAGAAGAATGGTTAGAACTTGAAGGAGTCCCTTTACGTTGCTCTTGGCGCAACCTTCTTCTCAAACGATCAATCTCTAATTACATGCTTCTGGTAGTTGCCTCATGAGAGACGTGGCTCCCACTCCTGGACTGGCTCTTACCGATATGTGTGGTATGGACACTAACTTCCCGGTCCCTCCGTTGCTCAAGCTTGAGAGATTGATCTTGACGCTGGGAGCCAACGGACTCCTCGTGGTTTGACCCTGAGCCCACCATGATTTAGTGTTGTTTTCACTAAAGCTCAAGTCTTTCCCACAGATGGCGCCAATTGTAAGGACTAGATTTTATTCCTTATCCTAAAGGGAAAATGATTCAAGCCCAAAGAGCCCAATACAATAAATTTATATAGAGAGTGGATTGAAAAACTAGACTCTAATGAATCGGGTAATTACAGTAGTGAGCCCAGATAAAAAGTGAATACGAATAAATTGTCATCGGCATAGTCCGAGGAGACTAGATCTTATATATGTTTCCTTTGAATTTGGGTACAAGTTTTATTCTTGGTGTTACAGTCTTTTTTTCTCTTTCTTTTTTCTCGATCCCCCACATCAGGGACTTCCTTTTCTATTATATACTCTACTTTATCTCTACCCTCCGCGTGTAGGGCAAGTTGCTGGCCCTTATCCTTGTCCTCTCAGCACCTTCTTGAAGTCGTTGGGTGTAGCTGTAAGGCTGCTGGTCACTATTCAGACATCACCTCCACATTAATGCGGCTAGAGGGTTAGCTGCAGAGTATTCAATGCGGTGGAGGCAGCTTTTCCTTTGATATTTCTCAGCTGTTATTTGTCCTATGCTCCTCTGATACTAATCCTTATTAGTAGAATCTTTCGGAAAGTTGTTCTCGATGGCAACTCGTACCTTATGACCTCTGCATGACCTAGCAGAAGAGGTATTCTTCCTCGGACTACCTTGCTAAACTTTCCCAGTTGTGGTTCGTCCTTAGCACTTGGATTCGTATGTCTTCCCTACCTTACCCTTGTCCTCGGACTACTAGACGTCCCGGACAAGCCCCACGACCTACTATACTTTATGGGCGTTTTATCCTTACAAAAATGTTTACAATGTTGCTACAGTACCATCCTATAACTAAGATGGTACTGTAGTAGGATGGTATAATAAAAAAAATTGTGGTTTTATTGTCTGATTCTCATTCTCTCTCTCTCTCTCATCACTTCATTTCACTTTCTCTCTCTTCCTTCTTTCTCTTTCATTATGCTTTCTCCTTTTCAAACCCAAAAACCATGGTGGAACACCATCACCAAGCCACCATGGCCGAATCACTATCACAGGTCACTGTAACCCATCTCAAGCCACTTGACCAAGCCATACCTCTCTGTCTTCTCTTCATTGTGGGTCTCTCAAGTCTAACTCTCTTTTCTAGCTCATAAGTCTCTCAAGTCCAGCGTGGGTCATGATGGGTTGATTTATGGTTCATTGGTTGTGGCTCTCTCAGTGATGGGTTTTGGCTATGGGTATGGGTGGTGTTGGGTTTGCTTGCTAATGTGTTTTGGTGATGTTTTGGCCGTGGGTGGTGTTGGGTTTTCATTTATTTATTTATTTTAGTGGTGGTGGGTTTGATAAGTGTGGGTGTGGTTGAGTTTGTTACTGATGTGGTGGTTGTGGTGGTGGTGGGTTTGCTGAGTATGGGTGTGGTTGGGTTTATGACTGGTGGTGGTGGTGGTGGTGGAGGGTTGTCGTGGTGATGTTGATTGATGGTGAGTTTGATGAATGTGGATGTGGTTGAGTTTTTTCAAGTGTTGCTAATCGGTTGTGGTTGTTGGTTGCTTAAGAGGAAGAGAGAGAGAGAGAGAGATAGAATAGTATATATATATATATATATATATATTATATATATATATATATATTTAAATAAAGTGGCAAAAAGAATATATAGTTTGGGATTTTGAATGGGTTGTAAAATGGTATAATATAATAGATAAAGTAACTTTTAAGATGGTAAAATGAGATAATTTGTAGAAAGCGAATGCTAATGCTCTAACAACCCAAAGTCCTCATGGTTCTTGGCTTGGACATGATCTTCTTGACATCCAAAATTTGCTAGTATGTAGATCTTACTTAGTTTTTGGTGAATAGTATGAGAAGAGAGACTGATTTTGTGGCTCATTCTCTAACCCATTATGCTAGGCATATTTCTACTCATGTATTCTGAATTGAGGATCCTCCCCCCATCAGCTTTGAACGCTTTATACTTTGATTTAGTTCATTTCTAGCCATGAAAATTTATGGTTTCCGTTTCAAAAAAAAAAATACCAAATCCCTTTTTTCAAAATTTTATTTTCTGATCATGTTCATTATTTCTTTAGCAAAGAGTTGTGATTAGGGAAACACATATAAACAAAATATGATTAGTTTTTAGTTTTTATTATTTTACCGGAGAATACGATTTTAGTTTCATTTCAAATAAAATAAAGACAATCTATTTTACTATTCAAATTTTATTTCTGATCCGACTTTAATATGATTTTCTTATACCTACACTAGATATATGATTATGTTGGTAATATTATCCTTCTCTTGGATTTCAATAAAAACATTAAAAAAAGAAAGAAAAAAGGTTTACCCTTCCCAAAAAGATTCCATTTTTTCATACAACGAAATTTCAAAAGCTAGTTGAGGTGGACCCTACTTGTCCTATAATACAAAGTGTACCCCTCCACCAATCAATCCGCCACATTTACGTGAACTGCAAACCATACTGCCACGCTGCGAGAGCAGAGGGGTACTGAATAGGAAATTTAAAGCCCTCTCTTTTTTTGTGATTAATTTAAAGCCCTCTCTGCGGCTCTGCCAATTGACCATTAAAACCCAAAAACCAAGGAGCTCAGCTCATTGTCCACTCCTGACAAAATGTGCAATTGCCAAGGAGTGGAATGCAGCAATAAACGAAATGACCCAGAGGAAGATGCCCAAACCATCCCCATGAAAAGGCTCAGAGACACCATTATCAACCTAGCAAGCTCCAAACGAGGACACCTAGTGTCAATAGAGGCAACCAAGCGCATTGAAGCTTTCCTTCACCAAATCTTTCCTGTACTCAAAACCCCAGACCACCCTCCTTATTCAGAGGTATAACTATAACAAAAAAAATCTTTTTTTTTTTTCAAATTTATATTGAAAGTTCTCTTCTTGTTTTTTTCTTTGGTTGGGTTTGGTTGCAGATGATATACAAAGCTATTGAAGCATTGGATGAAGGTGAAGGTTCAAGCAAAGCATCAATATCAGCCTTCATTAAGTCAAACTACCATGACTTGCCATGGGCTCATGAGAGTTTCCTCTCTTGCCATCTTACCAGGCTGATTGAGAAAGATGAAATCTTTTTGGCTCCTAGCAGCAGTTGCAACATGTTCAGGATACGAAAACATGAAGAGCCTGCAAATCAACAACATGAAAAAGAAGGCGATGATGGGTCTGAGATTTTGTCGATCAAGCCTCTTACTACTGTGATGGTTCGGCTGAAGAAGAGTGGGAGGCCTTCGAAACCGAAAGAAAGAAAGCGGAGAGGGAGACCACCGAAGAAAGAAGCAGTGATGAAGAGAGGAGGAGAGGAGAGCCGAAGAGGGCAAGGCGTGGTGGTGGTGGCTCCTTGTCCTCTGGTCATGCCTTCCATATGAACACGAGATTATTGTTGTTGTGTGTGAACTGTGTCCACTGTCTACTGTCCACTTTTTTATGTCTGTTTTTGTTTTTCGGATTTTTCCAAAGGCTACACAATATCATATTATTCTTAAAAACAATTTATTGAGAATTAAAAAAAATTTACGATTTTTTTAATTTTTCATAATATATTTTTAAAGATAAATAGTTTAATGTACCATAGAATACACATTAACCGAAGTCTTGTTTTTAGGATAAAAAGTTCTCTCTTCTGTTTCACAACTTGATGAAGTAAATTGTCATTAATGAGCAATAAAAGAAGAGAGAGCTAAGTGTACATATAGTATATTATTTTTTTAAAAAATTTATTAAAAATTAAAAAAGATTTACAACTATTTTAATTTTTCATAAAATATTTTTAAAAATAAACACATTAACCTAACCTTTTTTTTACCGTATAAAGTTCTCTTTTCTGCTTCACAACTTGATGAAGTAAATTGTCATTAATGAGCAATAAAAGAAGAGAGAGATAAGCACATGGAAAAGTGGTTTTCCATTATCACAATTTACCATATTTTAATAAGTTGAAAATTTGTGCTGATTAATTTAATCATGTGTTATATATGTTATAAACAATATACGGTGTTAATCAGGAAAAAAATTCAATGAAGCAAGTGAAGTGTATAAGTGTAACTAGGCCAAATAACATTTTGGCTTTGTCCTTAATTTCTTTTGAATTTGAATGGTTTAATTGCATTTACCCTCAAAGCTATACCAACTTATACAATCAAGCAATATCCCCCATTAATTGATATAAACTGAATTGCTTGCTATTTTCTGATAATATATCTATCAGACTATCACCATCATTATTAAATGGCAGTATCACTTTGATTCATAAATGTAGTGACTTTTATGCCAAGAGATTATCTCTTGGTGTTTTAGAAGTGATCAACGGTCACATCCATGGCCACTCTACAAGGCTTCTAGGTACCAGATCATAACAACCCGACCAACCAGCGGCGGCTCCAGGATTGTTTCTGAGGGTGTTCCTCGGTGGGCTTGTTTTGTTACAATTTTTTTTTCTTCAGATTCTCTATTACAATTTTTTATTTTTTAGATTTTAGTTCAATTTTTTTTTAGTTTTTTCATTTTGCTTGAAAGAAATGTTATAAATACCGTTTTGGACATTGTTTCGGTTTGTTTAGTGGAACAAAATATTTTGGTACCGATCTATTTCGACGTACAATTTTAGGATGTTTCGGGGTTTCTAAAAAAATAAAGATAAAAAATATTTATATTTTCTTATACAACATAAAATTATTGATCCAAATAAGTAAAACTCAAATAAACAAATCATTACTTTTTCTTTTTTGACACTCAAATCATTTAATTATTACACAACAATTATTTTTTTAGAATATTAAAACATAAATATGTAATTGAATAATGAAAAACAACAACAACAAAAAATAGTAAAATAAGAGTGTATATGTATATCATATTGGGAAGAGGCAAGACTCAATAAATAAATTTGAAATCAAAATCCTTTGTTAGCTTTTTGAGTTTTGTCATTTCCAAAGCTTTGTCATGTGGGTGGGGTCAGCAAGCTAAAAGTCTAAAAAACAAACTAAAGAAAAAACTTGACAAAGCAAAAATTAGAGTAAAAAAAGAAAGAAGAGGTAGACTAGTAGAACGTCTGAGACGAAGCAAAGAAGAAGAAGAAGAAAAAGAAGAGGCGACCTTTGCGATAGTTGGATTTGTTTTTTAGGCGTTCGACGCAAGTAATGACATGCTATGCTAACGAGTTTGTCAGTTTAAGAGTTTTTTTTTTTTCTTCTAAAAACTGGTACCAGCCAAAATGTAACAAATAATTTACCAAAATTTAATTTTATTGGCATAAAATTTTTTTGAGGGTGTTCCTAATTTTTTTTATAGGTAGATAAATAAATTTTTTTTATTATATATATATATTAAAAAAAAAGAATTCAGGTCAGGGTGGTCCTGGGACCACCCTGACCTATATGTGGCGCCGCCACTGCGACCAACACATAAATTGGGCACACAAACTCATCATATATATTTATATTCGGTATGAATTTTGAAAATTTAACCGTTAAATTGCATGTTCTTATTACATCTTTAATACTTACAAAATTTTAAGAAAATCGAAAATCAATTGCTATGTCATCAAATAAATGTTATAATTTCAAATTTTTGTAATCTAAAGTTGTATGTAAAAAATAAGTTAATTGATCAAATAGTAAATAATATCCAATTTGAACAAAATTTGATATGTATGTTAAGAACATAAGGAACATGAAGTTTAACGGTTAGATTTTCAAAATTCACACCTAAAAAAGAAATGTATGAGAAGTTTGGAGAGAAACTTTGTTCTTTTTTTAATTATTGATTATTCTTAAGTATAGAATTTTCCTTTTTTATTTATAAAAGAAATTTATCCATTTGATCTATAGGAAAAAAAATCATATTTCTAAAATAACAAGTGTGTAAACTGTAAAGTTTGGTGGGCCATGAAACTGATATTGAAAATCGGATTTTCCATTATAAAATGATTAGGGGAAACCTTACTTCTCTCCTCTTCTTCTTCTTCTTCTTTTCTTCTTCTTCTTTTTTTTTTTTTTTTTTTGAAACAAATACACACAAAGGAAAGGGAAATAAATTCTAACACAAAATTACTCCATAAATTCCACTCAAAAGTTATAGCAACTTTTTTAAGTGGAAACATTACTTGCTTTGATATTTTTAGTGGAGGAAGTGAATTTGATTCTATAGTTCGGAGGGAATGTAATTAACCCGAATAAAAATTAAATCAGTGGTGGCATTTTTAAACTTTCAAAATTCAACATAGAATTTACAAAGCAGCCCTAAATGATTTTTCCCCTACTTAGTTTTGAGTTCTCACCCATCCTTTCTTCATCCCATATTTGTGGTGTTTGGCTGAGGGCTTTGTAGCTGAATTGACACATTTCCATGCACAAAGTGCTTCGGGGGTCTGGGGGAAAATGGTTTAAGCAACGAGGTTAGCAATATATTGTAATTATCTCTTAAAAAAAAATTGTGGTGTTTGAAGTCAATGAGTTGGGTTGATGGGGCTATAAGGTGGTGTGTAAACATCCCATTTTGCAACTAGCATTTATTATATAAAAAATCAGTGATAAAGGGTAATTTACAACGTAAGGATAAAATTATCATTTTGATCATTAAATAAGCAAGAGCTTAATAGAAAAAGAAAGGCAATATCTTGGATGCAAAAATCGACGAGCACATCACAAGAACAAGCCACTCAAGTTTCAACAGACCAAAATAAATTCTTGAAATTAGGGTTAGCTACATGTGATTATGAGTAATTTACTCTAATGCCCCTATTAATTTAAAAAAATCTGTTTTGTTTGATTGAGAAGAAAAATAAGATAATAGAAAATGTGATCTGTATAAATTTACTCTCATGTCCCTATTAGATTAAAAAAAAACACATTACAGTAATATTAAAAAAAATTGTATGGATGAAGATTTCATTTAAAAAAAAGAAGAAGCACAAAACCCCAATTTAGATGGGAAAAAAATATCGGATGGAAAAAATTGTTGAGAAGTAATATAAGAAAAAAAAATAAAAACAAAAAGAAGCAAAAGACAAAAACAAACACAGAAAAGGAACATAGGTCATCATAAAAAAAATAAACAAACCCAAAAAAGGAATGTTGTGGCGAGCACATTTTCGTCCAAGGCAGTTTTCCCCTTTTCTTCCCGATTTGTAGATATTTTTTTTTGGTGGGCCCATGAAAAAAACTCCTGGGCCTTACCAAAATTATCTCCTTTTTCTCCTTTAAACCAAATATTCCTAAATACAATTTTCTTCTTACTTTTCTCTCACTCATTTTCCATCTCTCCAATAATCACCCCATCCAAACACAGTGTTAATGTACAATATTTAAACTCACTGCATTTAGATTTACAATAATTAATTTTCTTCATTGTTATTAATTTCCTACAACAACTTGATGTGTTGGAATTATACTTAAAAAGTAATAATTCAAGAGAAACACATATAATACATCTATCAATTAACAATTATATCATGTGCATATGTAATAAAATTCAACAATAAAATGTGAGAAATATACATACTAGGTTAATGTTATTCAAAGACCTCACAAGCAATCATGATGCTCTCCTCAGCTGGTCAATATTAACAAGAGCTTTATTTTCTCTTTTCACACCCCCTTGCAAGTGTGGCCTTGACAATATTTATAATATTCAGAAAGGACATGACCAACCATAAAATTCTTCTTATCGTAATAACACTTCATGTAACAAATATGTTACATTTGTTAATAAACAACATTATTAATTAGATTTATTAATGAAGAAGTTCATTAATGTGTTATTACTTTTGTAACTCCATGCTAATACATGGATTCATCTATCGTTCATATCCAGAACTACTATATTGACAACACCTTTAATAGGAGTTCAAGTTATTGGTAATGAAATGATAGATTTATTAAAGCCAACACTCAACGTGCATAAATCTCATTATGGAAGGACTTCCGAGATTATTTACGCACTAACCATCGAAAGACTAGCCCTTAATGTCTTCCATAGTCTTAGCAATTTTAACTTGCACCTCCTTTCCATCATGGTCTAACAATGTACCTATCAGAATAGACTAAATCATGATGGAAATGGTCAAGTCAAGGACTACAATGAATGCATTCATAATCTTAGTCTACTAAACCAAGTAGACATATTTCAAGATATCAATATCTTACATCATATAAGTATTGCATAATTTCACAAGAGACTGAATATTTATTTGTTAATAATAAATGCATTATATATATATTATGTTCGGCCACATTATTCTAACATGATGTTTGTTGATGATAAGGATAAGCCAAATAATGACCATGTAGTTTAAATTAGGGTTTTGGATATGCTCAAATTCATAAAAATCATATTCTCATTATGAACATAAAATGATGAACAATCTAATATTTGCAAATCCTAACGTGCTTGTATTTTCCCATGATCACATGAATACAGTTTTGCATATGTTTGATGATATTGGGTTGATTAATTTTTATCATTTTGATTAATTATGAACAATTCCTTTTAAAAATAATTTGAGCTTAACAATAAGTTGAAAAGAAGTTGAAAACACCCAAAGAACCACAAAATTCTTTAAGCAATAATTTTCTCTTAAAGAATTTTGTGGTTCTTTGGGTGTTTTTGATGATATATTTATAATTTTGGTAGAGTTTCGATTTGTTGGCTATAATCCTTCTCTTTTAATTGATTCTCTTATTTATATAGAAAATTATTGGGAACTCTATGAGCTTCGAGAGCTTTTATCTAGGTGATAAAATTTTTAATTCTAGAATATGCTAGAAAATAAAACCCTCAAGAAAAATTGGGCAATTAACAAAAGTTGATAAATTTGACAACAAAATACCAATTGGCACAGTCATCAGTATCATATGATACACGATAATGTACAAAAAGATCCATATCATAAGGGCGTATCGTAGTTGCATATAAATTGTATGATACATTGGTGCATATTGAATGAATTTTAAAATTGTATTGTATTGTACAATCTATAGACAAATGCTTAAAAATGAGTGTTTGCAAATTTGGTCTATACACTTACACTTCACTTTCATATTTGCAATTTTTTTCCTATACTATGAATAAGGTATTAATTGACAATATAAATTTTTTATCACTATTGTTATAAGTCTAAGAAGCAAGAATTTCAAGAAGAAATTAAATAAAAAATTAAAGAACAAGAAAAGATAGTAAATGTTTATGATGATAAAGAAAATTTCAATAAAAAATAAATTTGCAAAATGATAAATACGATGATAACATTGACTTAGATGAAGTTGATTAGGCAAGATGATGAATATGATAAAAATAAATTATTATTTTGGATTATTTGTCATGTATTATAACTATTGAGTTTAATCAGTTTGAAAATGTATATTATAAACACATGATCTATTTAGTTAGCTTGTTAAATATTATTATATTAGTGGCAAAAAGTTAGTCATTAGTTAAATATATTTTGAATTTATAATGAATATATATATATATATATATATCATTTTTGCATAATTTTTGTATAAATTTTATTAAGTGTTTGTGTATCTTACGATACATGATACGATACGATACACGGTACAAAAAATTCTAAAATTGATTCACGATACAATCTACATTTTGACATTTTGGCACTCAATGTGTTAGGATCCACACTCTGCTTGACCATAAATTTCCACTTTTCATAGTTGTTGCCGTTATTATTATTATTTTTTAATTTTAATTTTAATAATTTTATTTAAGTTTTACTTTAATTTTTGGCAGTTTTAAAGGATAAATTTCATGGTTTTTATTACGATGAATTAGTTTTTTCTAATTAAAGGTATGTTTGGAAACAACTTATTTAGCTAAACTAAAAACTTTTTACTAAAAGTACTATAGATAAAGCTAAAAATTAGATGTTATTGTTTTTTTTTTCAATTTTAATTTTAATAATTTTATTTAAGTTTTTCTCTAATTTTGGGCAGTTTTTAAGGATAAATTCCATCGTTTTTTTATTACAATGAATTAGTTTTTTTTTCTAATTAAAGGTATGTTTGAAAACAGTTTATTTAGTTGAAACTGAAAATGTTTTACTAAAAGTACTGTAGATAAAGCTAAAAGTTAGCTGAAATACTATAGTAAGATCCATGAATAGTACTAAAAAGTGCAATGAAACCCATAAATAGTAGCAAAAATAAGCTAAATAGTAAAATAAGCTGTCCAATATGAGGTATCCCAAACGCAACTTAATAGACCTTCTAAATTATCTAATCAGTGAAAGACTATTTGGCCCTTAAATACTATAATGACTCATTATAATGTGGTATTTTACCCAATGCCAAATATGAATTTTTTTTTTTTCACTTGAATTGTTCAGAAACCTTAATTTTATTCTTAAAATACCGTTTGGCCCTTAAACACTATATTGACTCATTATAATGTTGGCTTTTACCCGATGCCAAACATGAAATTTTGTATTCATATAAAATGATTATTTTTTTGCCTTTACTCTCAATTTATTTTGAAGTAAATTATCTTCAAATAAAAAAAAAAATTTACATGTAAAATACTTTCAATAAAATATTTTCAAGTATTTGGTATGACAAGTAAAATTTTTCAAACAAACCACCAAAACTGATGGTTCAACACTGAAGCTGTTGGTGTCAAAGGTCCGGTGATCGAACTACTGGAATTGCCAATCGGAGTGGTGGCTCCGGTGACTGGACTACTGACAATTATTCACCGTTGGAGCGGTATCTCCGGTGATTGGATCGCTAGCACCGGTTGACAAAACGTCCTCTTTAGTTACCAGATCTTTGGCATCAGTTGCAGTGTGGTGTAATTGGCCACTGAACCATTAGTATCAGTCCCAGGTGAGGCGTCTCCTACCGCCAAATTGCAAGCACCGGTTGCGGAGCGAAGTCACCAGCCACGGACACTGGTCATTGGAGTTGAGTCATTAGACACCTGACTGATGACATCAATCTTTGGAGCAGAGTCTTTGGCCATTAGACTGCCTTATCGAATATTGGAGTGGAGTCTCCAGCCACCGGACCGCCCGCACTAGTTGTTGTAGCGGAGTCTTTGGCCATTGTACCGATGACCCAGCGATTAAATATAGGGAAGGGGAAGCCACTTTGTGTTTTTTTGGAAAAATTTTACCAATTTTTCAAAGGTAAAATATTTTAGGGTAAATTACAAAGTTAGTCTCTTCCCTTTACACCGAATTTCAATTCAGTCCCTAACCTTTCAATTGTGCCAATTTGGTTCCTAATCTTTTCAATATTGTGTTACTTTAGTCCTTGTTGTTATCTTTTAGATGGAAAAAGCTGATGTGTCAAATGAAATAATAAAAAATTATTTTCTATGTCACATCAATTGCCAACTATACCGCCATGTAGATAAAAAAAAAAAAAAACTAAATTTAAAATCTCCACAAGTTAGATAAATTTAGGAAACTAATAAGAAGAATCAAAGCGCCGGGAAGTTCCAACCCATTTGCAGTTACCGTCATAGTCAGTAAATCGATAGTAAAAAATATACGATTGATTATGACTATTTGGTTGGATAGCAGATATCATGCTGGCAGTGATAGCAAATGAATGTTGATGAGTGTTTTGCTTGGGCACAAAATAAGATGCGTAGGAAGGCATGCAAATAGAAAATGAGATTCTTTTATATTCAAACTAAATGAAGATGGGAAGGTAAGAGTTTTAGTCAGACAATTCCAAGTAAGATCCATATAGATTGCATTATTTAAAAGCATTAAAGCATAAACATGATCAATCAACATTGATTGACAAATGTTGTGGGAAAAAGAAGGCACCACACAACATTGACGAAAGTGAAATATTTGAAATGTGTAACTCAAAAATAAAACATTTGAAAGTAAAAAAGAGTAGCCATACTGACAGCCACAACCTCGGAGGCCATGCCGGCCTCTTTGATCTGCAACTTCAGAGATTTTAATGGAGATGAGGGAGAAGAGATGGATTTTAGAACCTTTTTCCTAAACTTATCTCATGTGTGTAAATTTTAATTTGGTTTTTTTTTAAAAAAAAATGACGTGGCAGTACAGTTAGTAGTTGATGCGATTTGGATTTTTTCTTTTATTATTCTATTTGACATATTAGCCTTTTCCATTTAAGGATAACGGCAGAGACGAAATTGACACAACATTGAAAATGTTAGGGACCAAATTGATATAATTGAAAGGTTAAAGATTAAATTGAAATATAGTGTAAAAGATAGGGACTAACTTTGTAATTTACCCAATATTTTACAACATTTTATAAAGGATTTTACAATCAATAAAAAAATATTTCACAAGTTCAACTATATTTTACCTAAAAAAACACCTGAAAATTGAAAAACATTTTCTGAAAAATATTTTATATCAAAACAAATAGCGTTAACCATATTTTGCACAAAATGGATATTTCAATACGGTGAAATAGGATGTCTATATTGTCTATAGACACTATACATAGCTCGACTCTAGAGGTTGATATTACTTTCGTGCTTTCATTTATTATCTTAATTCAACATGCTATTAAAGTCCCCCATACAATCCATGGGCCACAATTTCATCTATAAATAGTAGGCAATTTACTCAGTCTTTTAAAAAAAATCAAGTTACATATGTAACAGACCCTCAAAAAAAAGTTACATATGTAACATATGTCTTTTCTTTGAACCGCCTTTTTAAGTATTTTGTGTTTTCTTTTATGAAAAATTGTAAATATATGATAAGTACCAATTGAGACAAAGTGTATTAATACATTTTAGTTGTTTTTCCTTAGGAAATAATTGCAGTCGGATTATTCACTCAAAGTCAAATAAACTAAGCAGAAAGGGAGCAAAGGCTTTTATATATATATATGTATGTATGTATATATATATATATATATATATATATATGTATGTATGTATGTATGTATTGTTATCATTCTAGTTCTTCTATTTCATTGATTCATTGAAAACTTTATTTTATTTCAATTGAGCTTTGTGACAATAGATTTGTTATCCCTAAATTTTAAATATTTAACTTTACCCTTTAACATAAAATGTTTTTAATTACTTTCAAAGATATTTGTTTAGTCTACCTAATGGGTATGGGGATCCTCTTTTAATTATGATTTATAAAAAAGAATAACAACCCAAAGCCTCTATTCTATCAGTCTTTATCCACCACCTCGTGAAAAACAAGAAGAATTTACATTTTTTTTAATGGTTTAATCCAAATATGAATTTTTCTCTATTATATTATCAAAATGTGATTTTTACTGTAAAACCTTATTCAAATAATGTAATGATAGTGAAATAGGAAATTTTTCAATCAATTAAATATTTTAATTATGTCTTATGAGTCCTTGGTACTCAAAGAAGTGTGAAATTGGTGAATCTATTTTAGCAAGTCACCTCAAGAGATAGATTAAAAAAAATTATTTGTGTTATTTATTAGTTCAATATTTTTATATTCTAATATTTATATTTAGATTATAATTCTAAAGAAAAAATAAAATAATATATCAAAAAAATATTTATTATATTTCTATGGGGTTAAATTTAATTCGTGCTGATACTTTTTGAGAAATTACCCATTCATAAAAGCATGGATTACTATGTACCGAACGAACCAATGATTCTTCATGAGTCCATAATGGAATCAATTACATACTGTTTACAGCAACCTACTAGGAAATATTATGGTAAAACTTCGTTTAAAACGATGCGGTAAAAAGCAACGTGCAACTTGAGGGATATGGTCGTCTGTGGATTCTTACATCCATCAATTTCTTTTTATATTAATTAGATAGGAATGAGGGTGCTCTTGGCTTGACATTGTTTATTCTGTTTCACTAGAACCCTCCTTTTTGTGGTTAGGGGTTGGGATGTAAATAGTACATGATCTTAATGGAGCTTGAGTAAAAAAAGTATTGATTCATTTTTGAAGGGAACGGATCTAGGGTTAGTGTTCATTAATAAGTTGAAATAGCTTTGTAAGTGTATTTTCCATATAACAATCGAAAGGATCCAATTTTCAAATTTATAAGTAAAACCTCTTGGAATTGGTAAAACTCTTTCGATTAAAAGTGTATCACGCAGGAATCAAATCAACCATTTGTATGATTTTTTTGATAAAAAGAAATCACAAAAAGGGTATGTTGCTGACATTTTTTGAAATGATTAAAAATCACCGAGGTAATGTCTAAACCCAATGATTCAAAGAAAATAAAGAATCCTGGAACAAGGAAATACCACTTTCAGTTGTCTCAATAAATAAATTCTAAAGACAAAAAAGGTGCGTGGTTAGAGATCGCTCAATAAACGAAATACCTAAATTATCCAACTTGAGTTATGAGAATGTGAATACAAATGATTTTATTTTCTTTTTTGGATAAGAATAAGGAATAATAAAAAGTACCTAACTCATATAACTGATTTGATTATTTTTATGGATCCATTTGACATTACTAATTAAAAATTTCAAATTCGATCCATAGACATAATTTGGAATTTTCTTGAGCCATATGAGGAGAAAACCTCTTATACGTTTCTAGGGGGGGTATTATTCATCCACATCTATCCAAATGGGTTGTTTATTGAATCGTTGCAATTGATGCTCAATGCTGAAGAGAAGGAAGAGCTCTATGGAAAGTGGGCTTTTATGATTCGATAAAGAATCAAACCTATTTAAATGTTCTTGCTATTCTATATTTCCTTGAAAGGGGCGCTCACCCAATAGGAACTATCATGGTATTTCGAAGAAGGCAGGAGTTTTTATGGAACTTTGCCTTAATCAACAAATTATATTCAATTAATGAATAGAACAAAAGAGGGGGGGTGGTAGTATATAAAAGGTTATATACTACTGCTCTGAAGATATCCCACGTCAAATATATTTAGGATGAGAAATGTTATGTCCACAACATTTTCATAACAAATTTTAAGTGGTAGGTTGTTATTGGTGGGCAAAAAAGTATTTCAATAATGGGTTCAAATTAGAACCAATAAAAATTTATCACCTATAATTTATTGTGAAAGTGTTGTGGACGTAAGTACGTAATACTTCTCATGTGGAATGGATATGACAACTCACAACTATAAACCCTAGCCATAACCATTTTTCATTCTTACAACCCAAATGTATACGTGGAGTAATTGACCATGTTGTGAAAGACTGTGGACGTAAGTACATAATACCTCTCATTTGGAATGGATATGACAACTCACAACTATAAGCCCTATCCATAACCATTTTTCATCCTTACAACCCAAATGTATAAGTGGAGTAATTAATTATGTTATGAAAGTGTTGCGGACATAAGTACGTAATATTTTTCATTTGGAATGGATATGACAACTCACAGCTATAAACCCTATACATTACCATTTTTCATTCTTACAACCCAAATGTATACATGGAGTAAGTAACCAATGCTTAGCTAAAAATAACTACTTCTAACATCAACTCCTATTCCCGCATGACACAAATGTCCCTGGTTCCATCACTATATAGAGTCATACAACATTTATATTACCCTAGCCTTCTCCTTAGGTTTTTAATCTTGTTTGACTTTTGTTTTAGATAGAACCACAGAATGGAGAGAAGAATTCTAGGTTGTGGTAAGATGGCTTTTTAAGCCCTTATTATTATTGAGGCCCAATTAACGGCCTAACAGTTCCAAGTCTATCATAGTCTCTTGGCCAGGAGTGAGACATGTCAAAAAGGTAATGAGGCAAGTTAGCAAAGAGGTGGTGCTCAAGTGTTGATTGAATGTTGAGTTAGGTTGATGCAATAAAGAAAGAGTTTTACTAACATGAGTAATTCTTAGGTACATGTTAATAAATTATTTTAGAAAAATTTTAATGAAAAAATTAAAAAAAAAAATTAATTTTTTGATAGCTATTTTAATTTTTCATAAATTTCTTTTTAAAAATAGATGATAAATTTAACGACATACATTAACGGAGCTCATAAAAAAAAAAAAAACTAAAAGATGATAGATAAATAAATTAGAGTAAAACCCACATGCTAGGTGTCCATTCCTCTTTTAGTCTCAATCTTTTCCCTTATTAACAAACAAATAATTGCCCTTTTGTGTGTGTGTGTGTGTGTATATATAAAAAAATATAGGTGGGGGTGGGAGATAGATAGTAATAGTTTGTTTACTTAAACAATGAACAATAATTCAAATTCAACACCTCAGCTGAATTTGAATTAGGTTAAAGTGATGGAATAAAGAAAGAGTTTTACTAACAAATAAACTTAGGGTGTATATTCTTAGAGCATATGTTAATAAACTATTTAAGGGATTTTTTTATTAATTTATGGAAAAACCAAAAAATGATTTAACTTTTTTTTATAGATATTTCAATTTTCTATAATTTTTTTCCTAAAATAGGTGATTAAAGATTAATGTGTGTTTTAATGACATACACTAACAAAACCCATTAAAGAAAATAAATAAAGAATAACCGAAAAGGATTGAGACTTATTAAAGAAGGGAGTGACAGATAAATAAATTAGAGTAAAACCCACATGCTACGTGTCTATCCCTCCCATTATTAACAAACAAATAATTGCACCTTCGTATATATGTATATAAACATAGGTGGGGGGTGGGCGATAGATAGTAATAGTTTGTTTACTTAAAAAAATGAACAATAATTCAAATTCAACAGTCCTCCCAAGAATAAGGTAGGGGGAGATAGTAACATGTGTAGAGTCATAATTGATCGAATCCGATAAAAGATTGACAGACACACACACAAACAAACAAAAAAAAAAAAAAAAACTAAACAAAAACACATACAATTATTAGTCACCAAAACCTGACCTCACGTTTGGGGTTTACAAAACAAATACTCTAAGAAAGCCATAATTGTGGTTAATGAGCATCATTCACGGCCTATCTCCCAAAACCAACAAAGCAACCTAACTTCTTCTCTTCGCTTCTGGTCTCTCTCTCTCTCTCACTTTCCATTGGCACAGCACAGAGAGAAAAAAGAGGCGGAAAACAAGAAAACAAAACAGGAATTGTTGTTTGAAGAGAGAGAGAGAGAGAGCAGCGAAAATTACGAAGAGAAGAACGGGCAATGCTGAACGAGAAATCTGGTGAGTTTGAATCAAAATCGAAGAGGAGTGTATATGGGGAGTGGAGGTGGAGCACTCGTGGATAGGCTTCGTCGCTGGTTTCAACGTCGCTCTTCTTCTAGTAGTAATAATACAAATATTAACAATACAACCAATATTATTATTGCTGATAACAATAACAATAACAATAATAATATAACTTCTTCTCATAACAACAATAATAATAAGAAGCAGCACCAAAGTATTAATAATAATAATGAAAATGAAAGTGGTGTTGGCCACGTCTCTTATGTTAGCGAAGTTCGCGCCCAATCGTCCATAATTTGTAAGAGCAAGAGGAAGCAACTACAACTTCAACACCAACACCAAGAACAAGAACAAGAACAAGAACAAGAGGGATTGAAGCTTATTAAAGTTCCAAATTGGTCCAATTTCAACATCAACATGGATTCACACAAAAAGGTCCTCTCTCTCTCTCTCTCTCTCTCTCTCTTTCTTTTTTGAGATCTGCTTCTCTGTTCTTGTTTTTTGTGTTTTTTTTCTCTTTTTCATGAGATCTAATTTTTGTGTTTCGCTAGTATTTTTTTTGTTTGTTTGTTTGTTTGTTAGGATTATGATTGTATTACTTTTTAAGGATGCATTTTTCTTAGTTTGTAAATGTTGTTGTTTTTCTTAGGTTCTGTTTGTTTGCTGGGAAAATGTAGAAGAAAACTGACTCAATTCAAGTCTTTGAGTTTTGAGAAGTGATAATGTAGGACCTGAGGATTAGAAGCTTTGCGTAGTTGGTCATTGTCTATTTGACTTATTTATTGAATTTTTGTGTTTTTAATTAATGATGTTCTGTTCACCTTTGATCTCTTGCCAATGCATTTTTGGAAGAATGTGATTCTTGGACAAGCAGTGCGTCCTGCATTGGTTGGTTGGGTTACCTCTGCATTGTTTGATTCTGTTTTTTTGGTTCGATAAGTCGATAGTTACAACAATGATTCTCCTTGTTAAAGAGAGCAGGTAATGCCACTGAACTACAAGGCTCTTGCCTGTTTCTTGACTTTCTTGATTCGTTTAGAAATTGTGGTCTGACATAGTGCCATCTAGTGTAGCCATTTCTATATTTAGATTTTTTTTTTTTTTTTGCAGCCTTCTAATCATTGGCATTTTGTGGTTATTTAGCACTTTGTGGGAATTATAGTCCTCTTGAATCTCTTGTATGTAAGTTTGTAAGTTGAAATTATTGATGAAATCTTGTTGGGCTCCAATGTGCTCTAGCTCAAATGGTGTTTCCTCCTCTCATAATATGGAATATAAGGTTGTGAGTTTAAGATTTACTAGGTGTCGGTGTCTGTGTAACTTATGAATGTAACAAAGAATCTGGTTGGCTTCTATATGTATCTACATAATATCCTTTGCATTTTTTGTTTTAAAAATTTTCCCTCGGTTTTCTTTGCCATATTGAATTGACAGTATGTATGATATATTTATTGATTTTTGCTAAGTTGATAAAAAGTGGTTTACTTGTTAAGTTTGTGGTATTGAAGATGTGGAGCTATTTCTCGTCTCCTACCAAGGAGGCCGATATTTTGCTCTTTCTGGGGATAAAAAAAAAAAAAAAGACATTTTTTTAGGTGGCTACACGGTTTCAATAATGAGTAATTTTTTTTGCACAACGTGGACATCCATGGTATTGGAAATATATGATTATCCTCATGATTGTTGGCTTCTATGTTGTTGATGCATTTACAATGTATGACACATGTAGAAAAAGGACGGTTCTTATGTAAACTGGCCTCCCAATGGCCAGAAAATAAGCTGGATTCTTTCTCTGAGGATTTTAGGAATTGTTATGTTACTTGGACTGCTACCCCATCAGCTTCCTTTGAAATGTTATTAGTCATGCAGAGATGTCAAAACTCCTTGCACAACAGTTAAGTTTCTAATAATGTTATCCACACACCTAAGAAACAGGCATTAGTCTCATAGTAGTTAAGTTGAACATTTATTTATTGGATCTAGTTCTTTAAGAATAGGTGTTTATACCATTGGTTCCTGTCCCCTACTTGTGTTGTGTCTCTATCTTGAATTAATTATTTGTTGCGGATCAATGACACAAAAAAGTCATATTCTTCACTTAGTTTTGTTTTTTGGGTACCAGGTTTTCATTTATTTGTTCATAATTAATGCCTGGTATTCCTTGTACAGGGTGGGTTAGAAACAGAATTCTTCACAGAGTATGGAGAGGCAAGCCGATACCAAGTTCAAGAAGTTATTGGGAAGGAAGTTATGGTGTTGTCGGTTCTGCAATTGACAGCCATACTGGAGAAAGGGTTGCAATTAAGAAAATTAATGATGTTTTTGAACATGTTTCTGATGCCACAAGGATTCTGAGAGAATTAAGCTCCTTCGATTGCTTCGTCATCCAGATATTGTAGAAATAAAACATATTATGCTTCCTCCTTCACGGCGGGAATTTAGAGATATCTATGTCGTTTTTGAGTTGATGGAATCTGATCTTCACAAGTAATTAAGGCTAATGATGATCTTACTCCTGAGCATTATCAGTTTTTCTTATACCAGCTTCTTCGTGGTCTGAAGTATATACATACAGGTTGGTGCTTTTTCAGCAATTTCTTTGGCTTTTATGGTTCTGTGGATAATTAATTAATTCCCTGAGTTATTTGCAGCAAATGTATTTCATAGAGATTTAAAGCCAAAAAATATTCTTGCTAATGCTGACTGCAAATTAAAGATATGTGATTTTGGGCTAGCTCGTGTATCTTTCAATGATGCCCCATCAGCAATTTTCTGGACTGTAAGCTGTTCTGTCATGCATACCATAGCAGTTCACTGTATTTCTTTCTAGATCTGCTTTTTAAAATTATAGTGAAAATTTTTATTTTATTTTGTATTTTATTTTTAATTCCTGACATCTGAACCTCCAGTTTCTAACTTGTTAACTGATATTGAAGGACTATGTTGCAACTCGATGGTATCGTGCTCCTGAACTCTGTGGCTCTTTTTTCTCGAAAGTAAGCAAACTCTATTTTGTTTAATTATCCTACTGCCAGTTGCTCCTGAAACATGATTTTTCTGAGCTGATTACTGGTTATGTTGCATAGGTGCCCCCCCCCCCCCCCCCCCTATTTTTTTTTCCTCTCTTTTTTATGTGCTATTTGTAACATATTTGCTGAGTGACAGTGAGCTGTTTTATGGCTGGTGTTATTCTTATGTGATAATCTAAATAATTTTTTAGTCATTTTATGATTATAACTAGAATATTACCAACTTCAGAAAGTAACACATCACTTAGTGCAGATTTCTTGCACACCTGTTTTTAATTATACAAGATATTGGTTGTGGACTTTTAGGAAGGTAGGTTTTAACTCTAAGCTAAGCTTGTTGTCCGTGTCTTTACACTACTAGTAAAGCTTCTTTTTCTTTCTTTTTGTTAAATAATGGAAGAGAATAATTTTCAATGTCTAATACTTAATGGAGCTGTCCTTTTGCTGATTGCCATTCATATTTTTGGTCCATGACATGGATGATGGCAGGTATCTTGTAAATACAAAGTGAAAATTACCTTATTAAATAAAAAGTTTCCTCTTTATAACTGTAGTTTGTAGCATTCTTTGGTGAATAGTGAATACTTTATATCTTTTGGCACCTTTTCAATTTCATCATAGTTATTTAATCTTTTGGTGGATTTACCTACTTTGACGTTGAATATCTGCTGTAGTTAGTATGCACACTGGCAACATAGGGCTACAATTTTCTTAGTTGATTTTTTTCCCTGAGTTCTGATGCATTCAAAAGATTGCTTAAGTTCCATTGTCATTAGTTTCTCAAATTAGTGGTGTCTCCTAAACTTTTTTGATGTGCATCAAACTTTGATAAGATTCTTTATTCATTAATAGTTTTTGATTCATTATATATTCTAGTATGTGCTACTTTGGCCCAACCTTGTGATTGCCAGGAATGATCAGTGGGTTAATTTTGTACACACTCTACTGATGATGGGCTGTCAAAAAGTGAGCATGCTTACATACTGTCTCTGTTTGGGACTTGACCCAAAATTCTGCATTGGTTTTGGACACACCATGAATAAGCGGAATGCTAGTCTGCCAGTGATCATGTATTTAGTCATCCAGTATTAAAAGAAATGTAGTTTACTGTTCATCCTGGACTACATTTACTGTTGAAAATTTGTGACTGTTAGGTTATTATTGCTGTTCCATTCAACATACATTCCTTTTTTTTTTTTTTTTTGTTGCATTTTTGCAGCATGAGAAATGAGAAGTTTACTATGTGAGTTTTAATGCGTTTTACTTGTTAAAACTTTTATTGAATTGTGATTATTGAACTATATGTTTAGTTTCACTTTTTCTTTTCTTTTCTTTTTGCAGTACACCCCCGCAATTGATATTTGGAGTATAGGATGCATATTTGCAGAAATGCTTACAGGAAAACCATTGTTTCCTGGAAAAAATGTGGTGCACCAATTAGATCTCATGACTGATTTGCTTGGCACTCCTTCTGCTGAATCTATTGCAAGGGTTGTTGTCTCTTTCTAGTGACTGCTTTGCTTGTCATTATCCAAGACAATCCAATCATATACGCTAAGAAAATTGTTTATGGGGCTTCATCTATTTTGGTGTATATAATTTTTTAAAACGTTTTCTGTGTTTTTTGATGTATAGTGCAACCAACATTTGCTAGTCACCACCATTCCCTAGTGACATTTTGTGCAACCAACTACTAGAAAATTATTTCAGGATCTCAATCAAAAAACATATAACAAATCATTTTCCTTGAAAATTTTTTCTACCAAAATTTTTTTTTTCATTCTTTGAAATTCTTGCATCAAAGCTTTTTCTACTCAAATGGCTTTAGACATCTCACGAGCAAAATAAACCCACGAAAAAGAGAAACAAAAAAAAAAAAACTGTTAGCTTTCACCCTAACTTGTTTCCAAATTCCAGGCTTCCCTCTAGATTTTCTATATATATACATACATATATATATATATATATATATATATATATGTATGTATGTATGTATGTATGTATGTATTCCCCCCACCCCCTCCTTTTAACTGATTACTTTACTGTGGTATTAACAGATACGAAATGAAAAGGCAAGAAGGTATCTTGCTAGCATGCGGAGAAAACAACCAGTTCCTTTAACACAAAAGTTCCCTAATGCAGATCCATTGGCTCTTCGCTTACTAGAGCGCCTAGTTGCTTTTGATCCTAAAGATCGTCCGACAGCTGAAGAGGTGACTCCTATTCAGCAATCCAAACAATAACCAAATTAAAGATTCCAGTTAATTATGCATGAAATTTCATTTATCTAAATGTTTGAGATTATCTTACTTCTTAACATCCCCTATGCTTTTGCCTATAGGCATTGGCTGATCCTTACTTTCAAGGTTGTCTAACGTGGATCGTGAACCATCCACTCAACCCATATCAAAACTTGAGTTTGAGTTTGAGAGGAGGAAATTGGCAAAAGATGATGTTAGAGAGTTAATCTATAGAGAGGTATGGCCTTACAATATGATGCTTGTTGCTTATGTAGCAGAATGGCTTTTGTTTTCATTATGGACATACTAAACCTTGGGATTGAATCAAGCAGATTTTAGAGTATCATCCCCAGATGCTGCAGGAGTATCTTCGAGGTGGAGATCAGACTAGCTTCATGTACCCAAGGTTGGCAATTATCTGTTATCTTTGAGTTGAGATCTCATTTTTATTCTTATAGGAGAGCTGTTTTATTCATTTTCTTATGTAAATTCAATGCTGCATTTGTTTAGTTCATACTGAAATGTCATGTTCTAAAATTACATCCTTACATGTGGAATTAATAAATTACAAACGTTTAATTGTTCAAATCTATGATATAAAGTGAAAAGTCATTCTTCTTTATAGTAGTTTAGGACTCCATGACTGCACTTTTTGTTCATAATATGTAAAAAAATTTCTCTGCTATGTCTGTATTTTGTGTGATTACCACCTCCCAGTGTATGTTAAACAAATTTAGGTACTCTTCTACGTTTCTTTAACCGTAGAAGGTTGCCCCACCGTAATTTATGATTCTTATGAAACTTATTTCTTTAGCCTCATCTTTTTTGGCTTTAGCTTTCTTGTCCCAGTGTTGATGATTGTGTATTTTCCTTATGACCAGTTGGTTGTACTTCATTTATTTGGGAAAATGAGTTTTTCCATTGCTATCAGACTAATAAGTTCTTTTTTTTAGACTTCTCTGCCCTAAACAGATTTCCAATTTTACTTTATTTTGGCCAAATTACACTTTTGGTCCTGCGACAATGAGGGTAATTTCAATTTTTTCCTTATACATTAAGTTGTGTGAAATTTGAATTTTATCTCTCAACTTTCAGAATCAAGCCAATTATATCCTTAATAAGGTCAACATTGTATCAGAGCAGGAGATCTTGAAAGTAGGAGATCCTGAGTTTGTCCCTTTCTTTCTCTACCTCCCATTAAAAAAACTAAAAATCTCACATGATGGGCTCAACTTATTAAGGGGGAGTTTAGGCTCATACGTGAAGCGGAATGTTAGAATTTTGGATAAATGATTGAATTGATCATTTCTTTATAGCTTAAGCTTTTAGATTGTTAATTTAACAGGTATTTTTTTGGTTATCAATCTGAACTACCTCATTTATGAATCACTCAAAATCCCTGAGCAGATCACCAGAAAACCTTAGCATTTACTGACTGCTACCTCAACCCATTTTTGATGTGTACCCAATGGCAGTATTTGCATTTTTTTACCATGTGAATATGTGCTTAGCTTGTTCAAAGGCAATGTTTTGGAGTGATTAAATAAATTAAAGGTTATGCAAAGTCATGGCCTAATCAGAGGAAAATGTCTCAATGAGGAATGCTTTAAACTGTAGTTATTTGAAATCTGTAGCCTATTTAAACTTGATGGATCACTTTTGGTTTATTTTTTTTGACTGTTTAGTTCCGTTGGTTTTCAATTATAGAAAACCAAATATACAAAAAAGGTAATATTCAAATGGTATGGTTGGCCTCTTATTTATATTCATTTTGTTGGGTTTTTGGCCCATCTAGGTGATAGGAATATTCATTATCTATCTCTTTTTTAGTCCAAAAAATTGTCTTTTGAAGACTTTATTATTATTATTATTATTATTATTTTATTTTATTTTTTTAATTTTTTTTTTTTTGAGGGGGTGGGGGGTGGGGAGGGAAGAAGGGGGTTATCATCCTGTTCCTTTTGTGTGACTATTTGAAAATATATACACAGAAGAGCAGCCTCTGTCAATGGAGGGACATGCCGTCCTTTACTTCCACAATTATAGTCATGGCACTAGTGCTTCAAACATTTATTTTTTCATTGTACTGGAAAGCATTATTGTTATTGTTTTTCTACTAACTAAAATGAACATAGAATTCATGCAACTTTAAATTTTGAGTTCTTTCTGCTACTTACTCTTTCACAAACTTGTGCACCTTTTGACTATTTATTAGTACATAGATGTTAATTTGCAAGTTAGCTATTCTTGTTATATTAAAAAAAGTGATACTTTCACGTTTAAATATGTTTCATGCTATGATTATTAGTCATTAACCTGTCTTTTTGCAATTTAGTGGTGTAGATCGATTCAAACGACAATTGCGCATCTTGAGGAGCATTATGGTAAAGGTGAAAAAAGCAGTCCACTCCAAAGGCAGCATGCTTCCTTACCTAGGTACATGCTCAATTGAAAAAGTTGGCATGTTCTTAATTTTAACTTGGTGATATTCTTAAAGCTCAACACTGCTCTCTCTCTCTCTCTCTCTCTCTCTCTCACACACACACACACACCCACTTCAGTCATTTTTGGCAAACCCATTTCAGTCATTTTTGGCTATATAACTCCAAATTTTTTGTGTTGTTTTGTTCAGTTTTCTTTCAAAACCATTTTTTTAAAAAATAAATAAATTGAACTCTTTTATTAATACACCACTTGTTCCCTATGTCCTTGTATTTTTTTAAATGGTTATATAATTTCTTTAACTTTTAAAGCCAAAAATAGGGTAAGATGCATTTTTTTTGTCCCTAAAAAATGGGGGGTTTTTTATTTTATTTTTTTTAGCCCTCAATTTTAAAACATTCATTTTGTTACTTCAAATTTCTAACAATTTTTTTTTATCTTCCGTCCATTTTTCGGTTTATGTGATTAATGGAATGTTGACACCTCATATCTAAGGGACCAAAATCATACTGACCCTTAAATGAATACTTAATATAAAACTAGCTTTTGGCATGTGATTTGCACCATTTAAAAAAAATATTTTTTGTTATTATTGCCTATATAATTGTTGAATTTTGACTTGGAGATATTAACAATACAAATTTGCTTCATAACCAACTCAAAAATTGACCTCTTCAAATTTAGGCTGCAATAGAGTACCTATACAAAGCAAATGAAGTTAATGGAATCTTTCACATGTGATCCAGAACTACTATTTACATGATTGTTAGTTGTACTTTTTATTTTTACTTTTATTTTATTTTATATTTAAAATGTACAAATTAGCATGGTCCTAAGTCAATGGTAAAAATGTGCTAATCTAAAATTGAAATCCATAATTTTTTATGAGTTTTATAATATGATGATACTAAGCTTAAGTATTTGGTAATCTTAATAAAAAAGAATTAAAGATTAAATTTCCATGTTAAAAGTAAAAAGCCAGGCATGCTATTTAGATACCTAGCTTATTAGTTCTGCTTGAATTAAAAGCTTTAGTTGTTGTAACTCCAACTTATGATATGAATGTTAATCAAATAAACAATAGAGAAGGTAATCAGAAATAGGAGGAGAAATATAATAAAGGCTTGATACAAAATACCAATTACTAAAATCTTGGTGTTTTTATATATTTCTTGATTATATTTTCATATTGAACCATGCACAAAATTTCAAAGATTAAACTAAATAATGTTTTCAATAAAATATTAAAAAGTTAGAGAGAGATAGAGAGAGAGAGAGTAACAATCTTTGATTTAATTAATGAGATTAGTGAGAATATTAAATAATATCATGGAATCAATAAAATCTACAACACAAAAGGACACAGGGCTCAATAGGGTGCAATCATTATAGGACTATACAATTGTGCAAAGCAGAGCTAGCATAGCCATGTGGCAAGAAATGAGCTATTTTAGGGTTTCTAGGTTTGAACTTTCTCTTTGCTGTCTTTACATATTTATATAGATAAGTTAATGTAGATTTTGAGCTACAAACTAAGCTCCAGCTACCAAAAGATAAAAAATAAAAAATAAATCTAATTAAACTATATAGGTGATTTTTCTGCATTACGAATTCTAATGTCATTGTTTTTGTAGAGAGCGGGTTAATGTACCCAAGGAAGAGACTGCTGACCAAAACGATGAATTTGAAGGGCGAACTGCAGTTGCTGTTGCTACAGGTCTCCAGAGTTCTCCAAGGGCGCTGCATTCTAATAATTTGGAAACTGCTAACTCAGAGTCAGAAAATGGATTTAACAAGCCAAACTACAGTGGTCGTAGCCTGTTGAAGAGTGCTAGTATAAGTGGTTCCAAGTGTATTGAAGTGAAGCCTAGAAAAGAGTTGGAGGTAACTAAAGTATTTTTTTTCCTAACATTTCCTGTTTTTCCATATTATTTTTCCTTGCATGGTAGTTGATGACGACTCCCTATTTAATCTCTGCAGCAGGAATTTCCAATATTAGAATGATTCACTGATTGTGTTTGGGAAGCTAGAGATCTCTTGAGTTTCAAACTAACCATTTCTTTTTCCTCAAATGACAATTAAAATGGCATTACACTACACTTTCATCTGACTCTTTTGTTGATGACTCTGTTAAATATGGCAGCTACACACCAATCATTGTCATTATTTTTGCTTTGATGATGACTGCATTCTTCTGGCTGTTACTGTAACTGTGGTTTTCACTTGCTTCTAATGATGTGTCTTTGCCTTAAGCCATTCGAGACCAAATGGATTCAACTTTTGATTCATGGGCATCTTTATAATATTCCCCTCACACTACAAAGCATAATTAAAACAAAACAAAACGAAGTCCTTAAAAAAAGAGCAAATAACCTGTGTAATCTGAAATTTACATGACAGAGGGATTGTTTCTAAATTGATACACACACACATACACACACACACACACACTGAGCTTGCATTTTATCCGGTGATTTTCTCATTTTGGACTTTTCACAGCAGGAAGAAGCAATTCCTGAGGCCAATGATGAGGCAATTGATGGCTTATCACATAAGGTTGCAGCCCTACAGGCTTGATTCAATACTTCTGATCTATTTTAGGAAGAGTTTCAGAAGGTGGTGTTTTGTGCTCTGCCCATATTTTCCCCATGATATGGTCAAAGGGTACCACATTGAAGATTCTCAAGTTTTCAGGTAGAAGCTAACAATAGGATTGCATCATAGCCGTGTTACTACAGTACAGGGAAGAATTGCTCTCTTGTAATTAAACTCTTATTTGTATTTGGAAGAAACCACAACAATTTCCATTATGTACTGTGATACGCAGGGAGAAAAGAAAAAAATATTGGTTTGAAGAAAAAGGTATCTGTATTCTGTTTTCATACCAGTGAGATTTATAATCACTTTTTCATGATTGGTGATAATTTAGTTACTAATGACAACCTAAGAGCAACCAATACTTGTATGATTTATCATATAGAAAAGATAATCCCGTGACCCATCTTTATGTATTGATGCATGATCTGCTATTGTCTATCCTTATATTTTAGTAACTGTGGACATATTTCAAGGGTCACTATTTATCTTCTTCTTATTTTGGATGTTGCGAGAAGCCAAGTGTATTGGAGATGGTCATGTCTTTAGTTTTCGGCATAAGGGAAAAACACGGGTTTTCTTGTACAATTTGCTTGGGCTGTAAAGTCATTCCCTGGAAAAGCAATTTGCACTTTCTATGGCAATGAACGTTCAATGAATGCATTGAAGCATCGAGGGTTTTATTTCTGATTCGATGTCCATTATTGATGGTATGGTATTGTTCTTTATTCTTTAGACTTTTTCTTTTTTGGATTTATTGAATTCCAGAAAGTAATTACGCTTCTTTTATTTATATATTATCTGGTAGGCAGTTGTACCAAAAAGTAACATCCATACAATTATGCTTTCCGAGCTAGAGATGCATTTTTTTTTTTTTTGATAAAAACAAAATGACAAATATATAAACAACTCGATTTTTATGGTCGATAATTCTAGTGTAGATGTTGGATGTGTTCCTTCAATAATTGTAGGCTGTATTTTCTTTAGTTTGACTTTGACCCCCCAAAAAAAGTGGAAAATCCCATGTGGGAAGTCGTTAATAGGCAGCTTTTTAATTTATCCCGGTTTGAATCGAAATTACTAAAAATCTTCTTATTTTTCAAAGATACTGACAGATTTCAAGGTTATCACTGAAAACAGACGCCAAGTTCCCCAACTCAACTTGTATTCCTCCCTTGTGTTTTTGTGCGTGTTTGTTTCTCAAAAAATAAAAAAAGTCGGCAACTCAAGTAGTGGTTTGTATTGGTTTGCCAATTTTTCTTGGGCAATTACAAGCAAGTAACGAAAAGTATAAAAAGGGATTCTACGATGGAACACCCAAAATCCAAATGTGGTAGTTACATATAGTTGATACATCAACTGCATGGGGATGCTGTTTAAACTTTAAAGCTTAAGCACTGATTAGTTCTATAGTCACAAACAAGTTGAGACTAGTTTCTACTCTCTAGTCTATACTACGCATATGATTATCTATGGTATATCGTCGTTGAAAAATCTTCTATAGATATCTTATTACATCGAACTGAAAACTACTCTTACAGCATAATTTCTATACTCTCACATATTTTCTATCCCCTAATTTTCAATTGTCTCAACCAACATAGCATCATTAATCTAAGAATTACATCCTGAGATTAATTCCAGCCCACTCATTTACAATTTAAAAGAATTTAGAAAGCTTAGACAATAAAAAAGTTTTTCACTATGTATTATCTGAAAAACAGCACAAGCGATATAATCAATTGGGAAAAAAACTCTTTCATACTGTCTTAAACACACTTGATTTTTTATAACTGCAAACGTGATTTAAAATCACATTTTCAGTTTATATAACACACTGTGAAATAGACACCCCCCTAACCAATTAATAGCAGTTTATGGCTCTTGGCCAGTAGGCAGAATTACCATTAACTGTTAAGAAAAAAGGAAATTCAACACATTTACATTGTCTTGATCAAGAACATGCAAAGAGGGATATTTCATTGATGCATCTTGACTTGCCAGTTGAGAATACAAATCATTCTTGAACCTGAAAAAAAAACTCATTGAATTGTTGATTCCCTTGCAAAGGCATAATAGTTTCTAAGTTGATGACAAGTCCAATCAGTCAATCCAAACTATCCGGAACTCAATAGGAAGAGGAAAACATGAAATGAACAGAGTGACAGTACGGTATCCCAAAAAGACAAAAAAAAAAAAAAACACAAAGAAAAACAGAGGACATAGATTGGGTAAGCTATAATCGACAAACTTTTATATACAGCCCATGTAGACATTAGCATCTCAAGTGGCACAGTGAAGACCCTTTTCTTCCATATACTCCAGGCTCATCAGGTGAAGTTATCATCACATTGCCAAAATGGACATTTTCAATAGGAATGGCATGAAGTTTTGGAGGATTGGCCTTCCTTCCTCAATGCCTGAAATGGGATTGCAAGAGGCAGACATATAGCATATCTACATAAGCAGGCTTAATGATTTGTGAATGGAAAATTATATTACTAATAGCCATCTTAATCATGCTGTCATTCCTATAAAATAAAAAAAAATCATGGCTGACGATATTGAGGGGCACCTATTGCTTAGGTATTGTTCCAAACTATTGTTTAAATAAAGGAACCAGATACTAATTACGAGGAAACAGTTTCTTCAGTTTGTAAACCAGCATTTAAGTGTATTTGAACAGAATCACAGAGTGGACCTAGATTATATTGAGCAATGAAAGTTGGACGTCTAGTTTGTAAGAAATACAGTTGTTAGAAATTGATTTTAACAATGTCACTTCCTAGGTGGTTCTTTCTTAAGCACAAGAAAGTCATGAATCTATAACTAAGCAATGTCAAGTCTTAACCTGAAATCAAAATTGGAGGTTGAATCTGAGAAGAGGCATTGCTTCTAAATACCTCTGATATCGCCTCCATGAAGAACACTTGTCCAGCTGTTTTCTCCGAGGATCAGCTGACTGTTTCCAGCTTTTATTATTTCATCATGTACTCCACCTTGAACTTTCTCTTTTGTTTGCAATTTGAAATCTAATAAAAATAATCTGAGACCACAGCTCCCATTACCATCCAGAGATAAATCTTATTTCCATATAGTCAGTAATTAGTCCAGAATTTCTGCATATATCCAATGTTATTCCACCTATCCTGAGAAATTTAGGAAGTAGATTTTCTTGCACATGCAATGTTATCCACTAAAAAAGGACAAAGCACGAACATCTGATTCCAATCTTCTCTCAGAAGAGTTGATAAAAATTTCAAACAACTAGGATATTATAATCTGTTTATCTGAAAGGATTTAATACAAAGTCCAGAGAATAGACTTGAAACAGCAATGTAGCATTTCCACCTAATAAATCTCTGCTCTCACCAGTAGTCCCCACATGAACATGAACCACCACTGAAGTGGTGAAAACGGTGGGAATCCCTTAATATTATTAACCTTCCCTCAATCTTGGATATGTGTTTGATAGCATTGTGGCAGTCTTCACACACCCGCAAATTTTTCATCACACGGATTGGTCTCCCAGCTGGTATAGAAAGAATTCCAAATGCCACAGCTAATTTCTCACTGTGATACTTCAGCATGTGCTCCTTCTCCTCCTCTTCCACATCATGTAAAACCAATTTTGTAGAAGAAACATACCCGTCCAGCTTCATTTTCAAATCCAATTCTTCTAAAAAGGCATATATTCGGCCCTTCTCCGGGTGGAAGGAGTCCCCAACTGAAAATGTATGAACCATATTCTCCACTTCAAGCCAACTATACCCAGGTACTTTCTTTACACCATTATCCCTCATTTTCAATCTCATTCTGCTCACATCGCCCCATCTACCTGAAGCCGCATATAAATTTGAGAGAAGAACATACATTCCTGAGTTATCAGGTTCCATCTCAAAAATAATCTTCGCAGCCTTTTCACCTAATTCAGTATTCCCATGAATCCTGCTTGCACCAAGTAGAGCACCCCATGTAGCAGCATCTGGTTCAAAAGGCATATTTCTCATTAAATTCTGGGCCTCATCCAGACGCCCTGCTCGGCCAAGAAGATCAATCATGCATGTATAGTGTTTTGAGTTTGCTGTTATACCATAATCGCAATTCATTGAATAAAAATATTCAGTGCCCTTATCTAGCAACCCAGTGTGACTACAAGCAGATAACACACCAACCTGAAAATACAGTAGAGAAGAAGAAAAAACCATTAGATACAATACAAACAAACGGATGATTAGAAACAATAAGCCAAAACCTATTTTCCTAATTCATTCATCTACTGAACTGACTACCAACCTATGATCATTATAAATGGTGTTATGGTGATAGCTTAGGGGGAGTACTTTCGAGAACCATGATATGCAATAATATGCGCTGAAGAAGATAAAAAGTGATGCTGATGACAACGTGTTAAATAAGTACACAATCAAGTATCAATAGCTTAAACATTTCCAGTATGAATAGAAAAGGAATTTGGGGGGGGGGGGGGGGGGTGGTTACATATGTATGACAGAGAGAGAGAATTAAGGTATCAACCTTGTAAATTTTATGCCCCAATCTTGTATGAAAAGTACCACATTTGAACAAAATCAGATACTAAAGATATGATGGAATGTATTCAAAGCACAACTAAGGTGAGGCTTAGGTGAAGAAATATTTCTTTTAGGCAAGTGTGCGTTATCAGTTTTTATTTTTTGCTATGTTTGGGACAACATTTTAAGATATCAATTTGCTATTATCTTTGAGGATTAAGATAAATACATAAGAAAAATGGACACTGGCAATCATGGTGGGAATCCAGGAAAAAAGAATATTGCTGGGTGGAAACAAAGAACTGATGTGGAAAAAGTTGGCAAAAGTTATAACATGTAATTTTCAAAAAAATGAAAAAGACAATCTTTTGGTGGCTTATTGCACTATAACATACCATATTATGCCTAAGAGAAGAAACAATGATGTTATATATTATAAGGTTAAGAATTGAAATTAATAAAGTAAAACCCAAGATATATTGTCATATTATCAAAATGAGAAAAATAGGAAGTTGAGCAATAAACTTGATCCCATGAATGGAGGGCACCTTAATAAATTGAGCCAGAGCTTTAGCAGGTAGTGGCAAATCAAATTGAAATATAAAATGGATATTATGTTCATGCTATGAGGTCTAAATGAAAAATAAGTGTAAAACTATAATTACCATTGTGACATCATCTGGTTTGATACCCGCTGTCTTCATTGACTCAAAAACTGTCATAGCCTCTTTGCCAAATCCGTGTCTTGCGTATCCTGCTATCATTGTGTTCCATGAGACAACATCCTTTTCTGATATCTCTTCAAAAATATCATATGCTTCATCTATGCTTCCACATTACAATACATTGCAAGAAGTGCATTCCCCACATAACACCCAGTCTCCAATCCTGCCTTAACTAGCCGCCCATGCAATTGCTTCCCCAACTCAAGAGCAGCAATATCGGCACATGCACTCAAAGAACAAGTAAATGCAGACCTATTTAATCTTCACCATTCCTTTTCATCTTCACAAATAGATGCAAAGCCTCTTCACCATGACCACTTTGAGCATAACCAGCAATAATTGCTGCCCAAGAAATGCTGTCACGCTGAGACATCCTATCAAACAAATTCCTAGCTTGAGAAATATCACCACTCTGAGCATAGCCAGTAATCATAGTATTCCAAGAGCTGATGTTTCGACAAGGCATTGCCTCGAACAAGTCCCTTGCCGTGTCCATTCTCTTGCATTGCACATATCCTGCAATCATTGCATTCCATGAAACCTCATTTTTCTCTGGCATCTCATCAAAAACTCTTCTTGCTTCATCCAGCATCCCATTCTGCACATAGCCAGATACCAGAGCCGTCCATGTAAACACATCCCGACTAGGAGACTCCTCAAACAATCTCCTAGCTTCTGACAACTCCCCATTCTGCGCATAACCTGTAACAACAGTATTCCAAGAAATCTCATCTCTCATAGGCATCTGATCAAAAAGTCGTCTAGCATCAACCAACCTCTTCCTCTTTACATACCCACCCATCAAACAATTCCAAGAGACGACTTCCCAATCCTCTTTCGACTCAAACAACCTACAAGCCTCTTCTATCCTCCCATTCTGCACATATGTTGAAAGTAATCCATTCCATGATATCTCATTCTTATCCGGCATCCTGTCAAAAATCTTCCTTGCCTCATCAACATATCCATTCTGTGCATACCCAGATAACATAGCGTTCCACGACACAACATCCCTTTCGGGCATCCGATCAAACAAAACACGAGCAGCACCAAGATTCCGATTCCTCACATACCCACTAAGCATCACATTCCAAGAAACCAAGTCTCTGTCAGGCATTTTCTCAAACATGTCTCGTGCAAGACCAAACTTGTCATTCGACAGGTACCCAGATATCATGGCGTTGTAGGAGACCGAACTCCGTCGTGGCATTGAATTGAAGACTTGGAGGGCTGACTCCCATTGGCCATGGCGCATGTGGGTGGTAATGGACATGTTCCATTTCACAATTTCCGAGTCTGAACTGGCTGACTTCTTGTTCTTAGGTTCGCTGCGTTTTTGGGTTAATGTTTTCTTCGATGGGGTTGAGGTTTTTGTTGCATTTTGGAGCTTCTTGTTGATGGGTTCGTTTTGAAGAGAGCGATAGCTGGTGCTGCTTAACTGTCTGAAACTATAATTCCCGCGCATAACTTTCAGTTTCAATTATTTTTTAGACAATACCCTAATTTCATCAGCATACCAATTGCAATTTTATAGAAAATATCAACTCGTGTGTGCTGCCACATGACAAATTTTTCTTCAATCGTTTGGGAAGAAATTTTACCAACTTTTCATATATTTTTATATTAAGGGTTTATTTAGGATCCGTTTATTTTGTTAATATTAAAAAATTTTTTGTTAAAAGTATTTTAGATAAATGTAAAAATTAGTTGAAATAGTACTATCAGATCTATGAATAATATCAAAAAGTGTAGTGAAACTCATAAATAGCAGCAAAAATAAGCTTAATAATAAAATAAGTAGGCAAAAATAATTTTTGCCAAACATAAACTAAGTGTGAATTTTGAAAATCTATCCGTTAGATTGTATTTTCTTATCACATCCTTTATACTTATAAAATTTCAAGAATATCAAAAATCAATTGCATATAAAAATTTTATGTTTTTGTAATCTATGTATATAAAAATTAAGTTTATTGATTAAATAATAAATAATATCCGTTTTGAATGAAATTTGATACGCATGTTAAGAATATAAGGAACATGAAATTCAATGGTAAGATTTTTAAAATGCACAAAAAAAAGATATATGAAAAGTTTGAAGAGTTTATAAACTTTGTTCCACATAATCTTTCTGAGTCTCACAAGAGTGGGAAAGTATCTAGTCAGCCGAGTGTATATGCCCTTTGTGAGACTAATGTGTTGGCCCCACAATTTGTAGGGCCCACAACAGGCGTATACATGCGGTTCATACAAGATTTTCTCGATCTAAGGTGTATGCACTTGAATTGCTCATAATTGACTCTAGGAATTTTCTTAACAGTGGTTATTAAAAAACTTTAAACTATACAAAATCTAATAAAATAGAACCTATACTGACCAAAAAAAAAAAAAAAAAATGCACACACAAATACACAAAGTTTTATAATTTCCGTAAACAAGTTTTCATATTTTGAAATTACTGCATGATAGTTTCATTATCAATGTTGTAGGCTACACCTCTTTCAAATTTTAGTTCAATAAAAATTTTCGTGGGCTTTATCTTTTTATTTGCAAGGGTCTAATATATTGTTAAGGGAACCAAAGTTTTTATTTTGTTGGGCCTAAAAAATTTTAGGGTGGCCACAATTGTTTTTTAAGGGTATACAAATCATAAAAGTTCTAAAATTTATATATTATTTTAGGTCAGGGTGATCTGTGACCACCCTACCTTCAGCGTGTAGCAGCCCCTGCTCATTACGCAAACCTGATCTAGCCCATTTGGGATTAGGATCCACTAAAGTTCTTAGGAGAGTTTTGCTATGGAGTTTTTAAAATTTATTCGCCCTTTTAAAAATGGGTGTATTGGCTTTTGTTATGTCATTAATAATTTAAATATATATCAAAATAATGATAGTCAACATTTTTTTTTTCAATGTAGGTGATATGGTAAAATTTGATCCACTCATTTCAAAATGAGTGGATAAGAATTTAGGAAGTAGGAACTCTATGATTGAGTTTCCTACGTAACTTTGGACTGGTTTGGAAGAGTCTTCTTTAATTAACTACTTGAGATTTATAACACTATTTATATGTATTATTTTAAAAAAATCATATGACTTATTTAAAAAATTGAGTGATTAATTAAAAGTAAATATGAATAGTCTCTTTAACTGCTATGTAGTGGGTTGGAAGAAGTTTCCTCTAATTCGGTTCGGAGATAACTTTTTTCAAAAAGTTTAAAAGATCTCAATCATGGTCCTACCTTCCTTACGCTTCCCAAAGAGTTTGCTTACACGCTGAAGCAATTTTTCTTATTCCTTAGATGGTAAACAAGTGGACTACTAAAAGTTTAGAATTGATTAATTTAATATTTTTTTTTTGATCATGAGCTGATCTCAAATTTATCACCATGCAGTGTTCGGCAAATTTTTGCAATATTTTGCTTATTTCAAGTCTGATCTAGGCTTGTGTTATCTTTTTGAAGGGAATTCAATTACTTTCAATATTGGCTCAAATTTAACCCGACTAAACAATGGAATTTTGGTCAAACCAAAGTTGGTTGCGGTCAAACTTGGGAAAAGTGTTATGAAGTATAGAATTTTAGGTAAAATGTTGAAACTTGGAGATTGGATGAAAATTTGACTTCATTTGGCCTTTGGTCAACTCGATCAAAGTTGGGTCAACAACTCCATAAAATAGGAGATTTTGGACAATTTTTTTTTTTGAGAAAGAGATTTTGACAATTGATTGGGATGAATTAGATTAAATTTGATATTTCCATAACCCTAATGCAAAGATATAGTTTACACATATATTTCTAAATTAAATTTGAGAATTTTACACATAAAATGAAGATAGACAAAATGCTATATCAACATATGAAACTTCAAGATGGTATGGAACATCTTATGTTCTCAGAACAGAACACGACATCCCTCATGCATGTTTACGTAGTTTATATTTCATAGTTAGTTGCTTATGTAGTAAAAACTGGCAGTTGGAACTCTAATCACTGTAGGGATGCAAGTTGGAGAGATATTCCAAATGATGCAACAAACGCAACAGTTCATTAAGCGAACAATACCAGAGGCTGTACCATCACATCGCCCGCGCATTATATCCTACAACTCTGTAATTCCTTTTCAACCATAGCTGGTTTAGCTTAGAAAGGACTTCTCCCCGGGGTGAAGACGTGTGGAGAGTAAGATGGAAGAGGCCTTGAGGGAAAATTTAGCACTAAGAAAATAGGGAAATTACAAATGTGGCACAAAAGTATTTTCACAAAACTTAAGCCTTTAATACTCTCTCTCTCCCCCCATAACTAGAACATTAAATGAATTATTAATTTTTTAAGGAACTAAATATGGTTGTATATGATCAAGTTACACATTAATTAACCTTTTATTGGGTTTATATATATATATATTATAAATTTTATCATTGGATCATAAATTTTCATCTTACGCATGCCAAATATAATTTATTATTTGATTCATTAACTTATCTTTTATTACAAATTTTAAATATTGAATACTTGAAATTTAAGCAAAATTTATAGACGAAATAGCTTTTGATATTTGATTATCTTGGATTTTCTAAATATAGATGGTATAAGATAGAATTTATCCTAATGGTAGATTTCTCTTTTCCAGTAATGATATATTCACAACATTTCACAACAAATTTTATGTAGAAAGTTGTTACTATTTTTTATCTAAATTTACTATTGAAATTACTTTTTTATCTACTAGTAATAGCTAAGAATAATTTGTCACTTGGGATTTGTAGTGAAAATGTTATGGAAGTAGGATTTCTTTTTTCCAAAAAATATTTATTGAGTGTTAGATTGTTACCAAAATTATGTGTTATAATTTGAACTCAATCCTGAATATTTATATAAGTGTAAAGACTATTGCAATGTTCATTCGGATATTATTGGAAAAAATCTTCTCAAACCCCTGATCTTTGAAGTAGTCTATGAAAGGTGAGATTGGCGGCAAGTTCACAAACTTTGACGAATGGCAAGGTCTGGTTAAATCTTCTCTCTCCTTGGTTTTTCTCTCTCTCAATTGGTTGCAAAGGATTTTGATAATTTTTCCATGTGCATGTCACGTGAGTAGGTAAACTAACAGAAAAACTAACAGAAGTAGCAATTTGGCTCATGTGTGAATTTGAGGTACCAAATTGCCTCAAGATATTTTTCCCGATATCATCTAATTCTAATCCCACTAGGAAGTGGCAACTGATAACCACCATTTGAGTCTAACTGGTAGGTGTTGAACATAATTAAGGTGCACATGATGCAAGCCACACAAATCAATTTTTTAATAACAAGGACTATTTGAGTGTTATTGTGGGTATTGTCTAATCCTGTGAGAAAAGAGAAGCAATGTATCTATTGTCTACAACATTTTCATAATAAATCCTAAATGATGAGTGATTACTTATTTTAATTTCAATCCGCCATTTAAATTACTTTTTTCTTACTAATGACACCATTTACTTAAGATTTATTATAAAAAATTATGGGATATAACATTTCTCGTTAGTTAGAAAATGTTAATAAGCACAATTTGAGTCAAACTAATGTGCATGGAATTCAAGCCATACAGCCACACGCAGTGGCGGAGCCAAGATCTAACTTGAGAGGGGGGGGGGCAAAAATTACATTTGACAAGAACATCTATACACATGCAAGCGAATATGTACATATAGTATTTGAGATCAATTTACAAAATAACACAATTCACTCATGTGTATGCTAAGCTGTATTTAAATGCAAGAAAATTTCCAATAAAATAACAAATTCATTATATTATATTTATCTATTTAGGAATTCATTTACATGAATAATCCTTTTAAAATTTTAATTATAAAAAAAGCTATAACTATACTTACGAATTGAAAGATTTTTAGTTGTTAGATAGACATAAAGCTCAACTTAGGTAAATTTCTATTATTTTTGTAAAGCTATATGTTATAGGTCTATTTATTTTAGCTTAACGTGTATACTTATTTTTGAAAAACCATCATATTAATTAACCATTTATTTATTTTGCAATACAAGAAATGCATTTAAAAAGTTACCAAAGAAAGAGAGTAGAAAAATCAAACAATATGAGGTTATAAGTTAAACATGCATCAAGGTAACTGTTTGTTTGTTTTTTTTATTTTTTTTAAAATTTTAATAATAGAATTGGGTTATGTTAATATAGAATGGGCTTATATTTTAAGATGGTATAAGTGGGCTATGCTCCCAATCATCTCATGCAAGCAGCTGGTTGTATTGTCTACAGTTTTATAACTTTTCATTTGTAATATATAGTACTATCTTTTTACCTCAAATTCATTTAGGCAAATTAAGTAAATATTAAAACTTTTTTTGGGTGGGGCCAAGGGGGGCAAGTGCCCCCTCTCGACCCCCCTGGCTCCGCCCCTGGCCACACGTAATAGTCATCATCAAGAATATGCTGAATAATCTGTTTGCTTTATGTTTTAAGTTTGAAACATCACTTTATGAGATTATATAACAAAAATTGCATCAGCTTATTAGATATGATATGATTGATTGCGAACATGTATTTAATATGATATGATACAAATATATGTTTGCATTGCATTGTATCCGATGCATTAGAGCACTAGACAAAAGCCGCATCCCTTCCTTTATCATGACATTGTTTTGCATCAATTTATTTCCTTACATTTGTCTGTCTTATAAGAGAACAAAAACAAAAGCTTGAGAGTCGAGACATTTCATAGACGAATCTATTTTCTCTAATCGAGGAATATTTAAAGTTTCTTAACTGTGAACGTGCTCGTATAGTAAAGGATTCACAAAACCACAACAACCACGTAGATTATCTTTTCATCTTAATTTCGATACCATGAAAGGCCAGTATTATGAGCATGATGGGGCCTGAATTCTTTTCTTTCAATTCTCACGTATTTATGTACACCGTCCACTTCTGTGAAATTAATTTCAAATTCAATGGCCTAAATCAATGAATGATGAATTCCACTTGTACTTATAGTCATAAGAATTGATTCTCTTTTAATGGACTAGTAGTAACTAGGACCACCAGGCTTTTCAAAAGATTTAAAGTTTTTTATGTGAGGAATTTGACCAAAGGTTTGAAAGTTAAAACTTAAAACTCATAAATCAATGAAGCTCCAATGATCTGTGAAGTTGGATGCAAAATTTCAAATGAAGCCTGTCGAGTTCCTTCAGCATTTTCTTCTTCTTCTTTATTTTATTTTATTTTTTTATAAGAATCCATTGAACTCTTATAAATATATATACACACACAGTACTTGATAAGAATCACTCATTGTGTTTACTAGGGTAGGTGAGGTCACAAGATTTTGACTTGTTATCAAACTTGGACCTGACCGGATGGGCTGGTCCAATTAATAAATTCAATCGGACAACTAGATTTTAATGTTATGTTTGTTTTTAATAGTAAAAAGTTGAAGAAAAACCATTTTCCTTCATTTTTGTTTAGGGTAATTTACAATTCCCTCCTAAAATTAAAAGGAAAAAAAATGTTTTGTTTATTTAGTATTATTTTTATTTAATGTTTGGTATATATAATGAAAAATGCAAATCATCAATATATGTTTTTTGTGTTTCACAAAAAAATCAGTCCAATAAAGCAAACATTACCAATTGAGGAGATGAAGTTTCGCTATGGAGGTTTTCTTCTTTGGGATTTGTCATTAAAATGTCCAATATAATTTTTTCTCATTAAAATGTCCATAATAACATTAACCATGTAATTTGAAATGGTTATTGGGCACTATACACTAAAAATCTGGATGTTTCTCTTTAAGATTTATTTTTCCTACCCTTTTGTGGTTATTGTCACATCTATGAAAAATACTGTGTAGTTTGGTGGAGGATTGTCTGAATTGTTGGCGGTGTGGGATTGTTGTAGTTGCTGCGGACGGGACCCTGAACTATGAGAATGGGAGGAAGGGATTATCTCTCTCTCTCATCGATCTCTCTTCTCTCTCTAAAACCTGAATCCCAAGTTTCTATCTCAATGCTTTGGTTTTATGTTTATGTTTTTTACTTTATGTGTGTGCCACGTGAGTTTAATGTTAGTTTCATTTAACATAAGAATAATAGAAGTATCTATTTGGTAGAAGTGTGAAGTTCATGAGCTAAATTAGCTAAAATAAAAGTTTAAGCGATGTAATAGCCATTACCTGATAATTCAAGGGGTGTCAGGACATTTTTCCTCTCTCTCTCTATATAATATATATATATATATATATATATATATATATTATATATATATATATACATTCTTAACAAATCACCATTAAAAAGTTTTAAAACGTAAAAAGTACTCCAAGAGGTAACTTTTCTCTCTTCATGTCTTCACCCCCTTCTTATTCTACAGACTAATTGTTGATCCGTGATTGACTAATCGTTAATCAACATTACAAATTGTTGACTTTTCTGCATATTAGATCCAAATTTGGGATTTATTTTCCCACTCAAAGCTCTTAAATAGTCCATAAAAATTGAATTCTCCATTTGGGATATTTTTTTGTGAGTGAAAGTTTGTGTTCATTTAATTTTTTGAATTATAAGAAATATTAATGATTTTCCTTGTGAGCAATATAATAGAAAAGTAGAAAAAGAAGAAGAAGAAGAAGTCATTTTCTTGAAAGTCATTTCAAACAAAGTGTAAATCATTCACGTCAATATTATATTGCTCTATAACTGCAGTTCGTTAGGCTAGGTGCAATCTTATAATATGTTTTTACTCCATGTCACATGGATAGTCCTTTTCCCCATCTATTTATACACTTGATATTTGTTTATCTTGACTAACACAAGAATCTTGGAGGCACTATAATAAATATATCAACAATATTAAATTAATTCTACTCCATATATGATGCTCTATCATCACTAAACTTTCAAAAAGTCCAAATTCCTTTTTTTTTTTTTGTTAAAATTATATTATTAATAGGTGACTTAGTAGTTTAAAAATATATAAGAAAAACTCATCATTTAATTTAATTCATTTTATTCATTTATCAAAATTTTTAGTTTTGACAACCAAAAAATAAATAAAAAGCCCTTACAGCTAGCTTTCATTATATAACGAGAGATAAATTTTTTATTATTTTTATTAACCATTTTATTGTTTACTCTCAATAATATTTGTGAAATATTATATTTACTTTACAAATGAATTTTAGTTAACCGTGCATTGCAAGAATATACGACCGTTTGAATAATAAAAAAAAAAAAAAAAATTTACAGTAGTTACATGCCCAACTCACATAGTGCAAGACCAAGTTTTTATTAAACTAAATTTATGATAAATTTTAAAAAATACTTTAAAATTAATAACAAAACTTCTTTTTACCTTAATTGAACTTTTGGTAATTGAGCTTCAATTTTATAAATAATATGTTAAATTTATTTTAAAATTTTATTTATAAATGATTTTTATGCACTTATATAGAGCATTAGATGACAAAAGTTTATTTTTTTAAAAGAGTTTTAACCATTAACATCCGCTTTTAATGATAGTTATTTTATTATTAGACCAAGATACCAGTCGATATTTGGTGTAGACAGAAATTGAACCATAAATTTTTTATTCAACTATCAGAGATTTTACTAATTGAGTAGTTAACCGGAACCCACTATATATATATCTATTAACTTTCCGTTATAAAAGATTTTTTATTATTATTTAAAATTTACTTTTCCTAATTATAAGTGGGTTTTTATTCAATTTATTTTTAAGCCCCATATACCAATGAAAAATAAGTTTTCAAGGCTAAGTACAATATCTCTAACGTTCTCAAATTCAGTTGGAGGCTTTTCTAGTTTCGCAATCTCTTCCAGTCTTCCTAAATTGATTGGGAGCCTAATAATCTAATATAATTAATTTTGCCAGCCCTTTTTGACCGCCACACATTTGCATCCTAATATAATTTGTCATATATGCCTAACATTTTCGGCACTTATATGAATCTAAGATTAATAAACACGTACATATAGTTAGCTGCCCTAATCGTGTATAGAGATTTTTTTGACCGCCACGTTAGAGATTTTTTTTTCTTTGACTTTTATGGGTCTGTGGGGACCCAATGCATCATGCAATATTTGAATATCTTTGAATTATTTGTACAAGCTTTTAAAATTACGGTCATTATATTTGATGAGTACGTCACTAGTTTGAAAAAACGATCACAATGTGATATGATATGATGGCTGTCGTTTGTGGATCACATGTCTCTGTGTTAAGCACACATCAATTTGTATCATTGTGGCAACGTCCATAATATTCCATTCCACAAATAAAATCTTAACTATGAAATTGAGAAAATTCTATTCTTTAATAGATACTGATTGCGACACTATGTGAAAACAAGAAATTCAAGTGCATGATTAAACCCTAAAAGATCATTAAATTTATAAGAAAGACTCTAGAATATATAAAAATGTAAGGAAAAACCCGAATAATATTTTTGAAAATGAAATAAAATCTGATATTCGTTTTATAGCATAAGTTTAACTTATGGGTTCATAAATCTTGTTTCTCAAACAAAACCACTCCTAATTAAGCATTGATAAAATACCATATCACGATTATTCTAATTTGATTTAGAAAACTCTGAAATAATATAAAAGAGATGGAAATTAAATCATGCACTTAAAAATTACAAAAACGACGAAGGAAAAAAAAAATCAATTATTGAAAAGAGCCACATCCCTAATCATCACACTGTGACCATTTGATTAATTATATTTTTCTTAGTCATGTTTTCCACACTTGAAAGTACATATGGAGGCTGTGCGTACTAGTCCACTACAAGAAATTTATGCAATGTCAAACAGCAAAAGAGGGGCCACAAAAGAAAATTCCTGGTTCCCTTATTGAGTGGATATCAATGATAGCATCCGAGACTAAATTTAGTCGGAGCTTATCTGTCTAATCTTGGTCTAGTAGATTAAGTACATTTAAAATAATTTTTTTTTGAGAATATTTAAAAATTTTAAATTGGTTTTGAACCTAGCACAATTAATTTTTTGTGTCACTCGATATTAGCAGAGATGACATATCCTAACGGCATAGTTAACAATATATTAAAGGAAATATATACAATACAAAATTATATACAAGTACTTCCTTTCAGTTCAAGCTTAATTTATTAGAAAAAAAAAAAAAAAAAACAAAAACGTATATAGATATATGTACGTGTATAATCGAGATTTAAATGAAAAATTCAACTACAAAAGAACGGTGATATATGTTATTATAAATGATATGTTTATGTTATTATAGAATAATTTTTATGAGATATTTAATTTTAAAAAATCTAACTTATTACTTATTTAATTAAATACAATATATTGTGTGTGTATGTGTGTGTGTGTGTATGTATATAAATTTTTTGTGATCTCTTCAAGGAAAATAATACGTGAATGAAGTTGATGATGTTTAATTATATTCCTTCATTCATTTGTTGTATAAATATAAGATATTTTTAATACATATTTTATATTTTTAATTATAGAAAATATATATGTTTTAGATTAATTTTGTTTCATATAATAAATGTGAGTTTTTTTTTAAATTAGAAATATGTATATGCATGTAAATACGATATAATCTATATATTTTATGAATTATACCTAATGCTTCCTCAATGATTTTTTTTTTTAATTTTAATTTTTATGATTCAAAAATTGGAAGGGGGGGGGGGGGGGGTGTGAGAATTAATCCTGAACATCTTTGTTCGATATACCACAAGATCAAAATTAAGTTTCAAAATTTTTAGCAATGATCAATTTAAATCTCATTAAAAAGTAGTAATTTACTTTATTTAGATTTGGAAGTAACTTACTAAATGCTAAATAAAGTGATATCTTTGGGAAAATGTCTTCATGCCTTTATATATATATTGATTTATCGTCACATATGTTTCCACAGGCATGCATGGCACTAAGATCTCTTGCTTTCTCTAACAGCTATGCTTATTATTTTCCACACTAAAGAATCTTCATATATGCCCTTATGTTTGTTTTTCGTCGATAGGTCTCTCACAATAATTGCATAATTAAAGCATTAAGCAAAAAATAAACATAAGAAACGCAAAATAACAACATCACCTAAAAAACGAGTCCAAATCTTCTGTCCCACTTTTTCTGCTCCACTCTATACTCCACCAATAAAAACTTGACACGTGTTCACTTAATTAATTAAATACTATCATTATTGACTTATTAATGCTACTGTTATTAATTAATAATAGTATTTAATTAATTAGGTGAACACGTGACAAGTTTTTATTGGTGGAGTATAGAGTGGAGCAGGAAAAGTGGGACAGAAGATTTGGACTCCTAAAAAACAACAACATCAACATCTCGATCAACGCTCGGTCCCAAGGAAAAAGGTAAAGGTTTTTTGCGTCAATTTTGACACTTCAGAAGGTTGTATGTTGATGTTCTGTCTGGACTTTTCAATGCTAATGACGTAAATGCACTTTTAATCTTTACATTTTGTATCTTTTTCATTTTGGTCCCTACATGTTTATTTTACTATTTTTAGTTCATAAATCAATTAACACGTTTTATTTTGGTCTTTACAATTACTCACTTAACAAAAATTATTGATGTGACAAACATAGTGCATTGTTGGCATATTAAATGCTAATGTGGTCAATAAAGTAATATTAAAAAATGTCATGTTAGCATAAAATAATGATTAAAAAAGACACATAGGCATCCACACCAACTTTTGATTTTGAAAATTAATTTATCTATTTTAACAAAATAAAAAATGAAAAAAACAAAATTAGAACCTAAAATACACATGAATTCAGATTTGGTCTCATCTTAAACATGAACAAGAAAGAACACAAAACCAAAATATTCAATCATATGAACACAAACCCAAAAAAATAAATTTACCGACAAAAACATAAATTTCCCATCTCAAATCTGTAATTGGTTGCCTTATCTCGTTTCCCTAGATCTCTCTAGCAACGCTCTCGCTAGATTGATCCTGCCGGAGATGACCTCAACATGAATTCAGATCTAATTACATCTTAAACACGAACACAACCTAGAAATTTTAATCTTAAGAATACAAACTCAAAACACAACTGGAATACAAGATCACAAATACAATAACCTCCTAACACAAGAACACACACAAACCCAAAACCTCCAACATATCAAATCTATAATCCAACAAGGAAACACATAGAACATGTAAACCCAAACACACATATCCACACACATCAAAGCCTACATATTTACAATTTAAAATTCAAAACACAAACACTTCAACAATACACACATTCATCCGAATTTACACCCATTTTGAAAGCAATTTGAATTTACACATATTCATCAGCTTCTTGCAACCAAATGAAAAAAAAAAAAAAAAAAAAGAGTCTCGGCCATACCCAAAACAAAAAAGACAAATGAAATTAAAATAAATAGAGAAATAGAAAAGAAAACAAAAGAGGAAGGGAGAGTGATAACGACGGCCACCATTGGGCGGTGGTGCTAGTGTGTGCCACCCTGTCATTGATGGTTGGGTTCGTGGGTCTCGGTCATTTCAAGTTGAGTGAAAGAGAGAGATTGAACCTGCACTTCGCCTCTGTTCCCAGATCTGTGTCTTTGGAGAAGAAAACCAACACTCCGCCGCTCATAGCCACCACTCGGCGATGACTTCTCTTCGAACCGACTTGGTCTTTTGCCATCTCTCTACACCTTTTTCTCTCTAACCCATCCTCTTAGACCGAAACCCCAAGCTGATGTTCTTAATGATTCGAACCCTCAAGGCCAAAACCTAACCAAATTCACAGCAGTGACCCAATCTCACTTTATCTCCTCTTTCAATTCTGATCTCAAACCGCTCTCTTTGAAAATGAGAGAGAGGTACCTTTGACTTTCCATGTTTTGGATTTGGGGAAGAAAGAACAGAAGTGTTCTTCCCGAAAAATAATTAAGGCTAATGAAATTTTTTTATTTAGTTATTAGATTTTAATGTTTGTTTTTAGTTTAATTTTCTTTTTGTTCAAACATTATGTGAGATGGCTTTTTAAAAAAAATTAAAATGACGCTCTCAAATTTTTTTTTAAATGATGATGTGGAATTTTTTAAATGCCAAATAATTTTTTAATATTATTTTATTTGCCACGTCAATATTTACTATGCCAACAGTGCACTTCATATGCTACATCAATAATTTCTGTTAAGTGAGTAACGGTAAGGATTAAAATAAAACGTGTTAATTGATTTAGAGACTAAAAGTTGTGAAATGAAAATGTAAGGACCAAAATGAAAAAGATGCAAAATGTATGGATTAAAAATGCATTTACACCTTATTTTTTGTCTATAGGTCTCTCACAATAATTGCATATGAAACGCAAAATAACAACATCACATAAAAAACAACAACATCACCATCTCGATCAATGCTTGGTCCCAAGTAAAAAGGTAAAGGTTTTTTGGGTCCATTTTGAAACTTGAGAAGGTTGTATGTTGATGTTCTGTCTGGACTTTTCAATGCTGATCCGGACTTTTCAATGCTGATCCACACCACTTCAGAGGAAAAACAAATCGTATATTAATGAAAACAAAAATGCTAAATATATTTAGCATTTTTGTTTTCATTAACATACGATTTGTTTTCAATTCTAACTAACCATTTTTCAGAACATATATAGCTTCAAGTGATTAGTCAAAATATACGAGTAATTATCTCTTATATTTATTTATTTCATTATAATAAATGATTGTTCAAAGTATTATTTCTTCTAAAAAAAAAATCTCAACCTTATTTCTTCAAGAGCTGGATAGCATCTAATGTGATGCTAAGCATATTTGCATGAGGTATATATGATTAAATTCTACAGCTACATTTAATTTTTCAAAAATATTGTTTCTTTTATTATTATTATGATTATTTTATAATTTATATTAGATATTATAAATCTAAAGCTTTATAACCTATCATGTCATTTTAAATTTTAGGTTAAATAAAGTAAATTTAAAAGCATATATTAAATAATTTATACCTGAGAGCATATATTAGACAATTTTAGGTATGCCTGAGAAAATCACCAATTGTTGTAACTATTAAATAAAAAAAAATTGTCATGTCATTAAAATTTTTATATGAAGTGAAAATTTATAGACCGTTAGATCTTCAAAATAAAATCTTAATCAACCATGAAATAAATGAAATAGAGATGATCATTTTCCAATTAAAACAAGAATCTTCCTTATCATGAAGTGTTTTTAAACTCAAAGGCATATTTTAAACAATTAAAATATTTGACAATGTTATTGTTTAATACATATACGTGAGTGGAATCTCACACATTGAATAGTAATGAGAATAGTGAGTTGTTAATATATATAACATTATTAAATTCAAACCTATTAGTTTAAGTTTTTGGGTCAAGTGGTGTTATCTCCCCAACCATCATTGTGTTCAATGTTATATATAGAGAGAGATTAGATAAGGTTACTTTTCCCTCTTTTTGTTAATTATATTATATTAATGACATAGTTTATGTCCAATGCATGGCATATTATTAGGTAGCACCAATAACAACAATACTATTATTGGATTACTACATGTATAGACATCCTTTATATTAAAAACGGTTGACTAGATGTGTAGTAATCTAAAAATATTATTGTTGTTATTGATGCTACCTTATTGTTATTATTGGTGTTAACTGAACACATATTTGTATTAGTGTATCCTAATATGTTCAATGTGCTGATACTCTAGACACCACTTAACCCTTATATATTTGTCCATATTTGTAATAATCCAATAATATTATTGTTGTTATTGGTGTTACCCAGCAATTTGTTTTGGACACATAATCATATTCTAATGTGTCCAATACACTGATACGCTAAACACGAGCTTAACCCTTGTATTAAATAGTTGTCTATATGTGTAGCAATTAATCAGATAATATTATTGTTGTTATTGGTGTTAGCCAGTGGTTTGTTAATAATACCCATCAACTTGCTGGCCGTTAAAAATAAGAAAACTCTCTTTGTTTCTTATGCATATATAGATGATTTTCAAGTTCCAAATTCCAAGTCCTATCATTAGTAGTTAGAGACTATTAACTATACAGATTGTCATGTTATTAGCAACATTTGGTTGGTACGTTATACAGTCCGGGCGTTACATATATCTGAAGAAATGGTATATTGTTCTTCCTTCCAGTCTCTATCACGTGTACAGCAGCCTATAGCTAGCTACCCAAGTCAGAGCTTGAAATTTTAAGAGGAAACTACAGCGAAGTTGTGCTGTTTCTTGTACGTAAAGACACTCATTTAGACCAACTTTGTTTTAATTGACCCACACCAACCCACCAATGGCTATGTTTAATTTGGATCCCAAAATTTCCTATATATCTTTTTTATATAAAAGTTCTCCTATATATTAAGAATCCAAATACGTAGTAAACGACAAGGGAGTAGATGAGACTTGAGGGTGATGATAAATCAAATAATTCTAGCTTTTAAAATTGAAGACATGCAAAAGAAATATGCTTTTGTCAAGTTGAATAATGCATGGCTGATACCTTGAAGGTGATGGCTCTGATGGCTTCCTTGTTGTCCTCTGTACCCTTTTCGATAATGCATGGATATTAGCCACCAAGGCTTCGAACAAAACTGACTTAAATGAATATTTAATTGGCATTTTCATTGTCAGTCATCCCTCCTTACCTACCCTCCAGCGTCACAAATTCTGTCTTTACATGTAAAGTTTGAATCATGAATAATTGGTACGTTAAATACCAATAAAAAACTCACAGGAAATTGGAGAATCTCCTAGTATATATAAGGGTAAGTGTGCATGGGTGTTTTGTAAGTTATTAGCAACTTATTATTCATATAGCTAGAGAGTGTTCCATATTGTTGCTAAAAATGGAGGGTTTGTGCCATCATTATAGGTTCTTAATAGTAATACTAGTGTTACTTTCTGGGCTTCGGCAATCTTATTCTTCAACAACCACTCGGCAGTTTGAATTTAATGTAAGCAGATATTCAGAAACTTCGTCATATATCTTCCATCTCAACCGATATTGACAAGTTTTTTTAAAGAATTATGGTTTTTTCTTTTTCAGATTGAGTGGAAGAAGGTAACACGTTTGTGCCACACAAAACCACTTCTAACAGTGAATGGGGAATACCCAGGTCCAACCATTGCGGTCCATGAAGGTGACCATGTTGAAGTGAAGGTTACTAATCGTGTTGCCATGAACACTACCATCCATTGGTGAGCGTACTGAATCAAATTATGTTGGGTTTAATTAAGAGCTTAAAAAATGTTACTATTTTTACTTCTTAGCATTAAGTGAGTTTGTTCATCATGAACATTTTTTATTTGAAATTGATTAACTTTATGGTTTGGATTAAATATTATAAACTTAAAGATTTATTTAATTTAAAATAATATAACATTTTATACAGTTCTAGAGTGCTGATTAAGCACTGATCAACAGCTTCATGCTTTATTTAAAGGCTAGGTATCTAAGTAGAATCCTTTTAATTTTAATTAATATTCTATGAACACCATATATTACAGTAATAAATTAATTATACATTCAAAGAAGAGAGAGAGAGAAAAAGGTCGGGTCTGGTGGTTGGTAGGTCTGGTAAGTTTTGTTTTTGTTTTTTTCCCTTAGGTTAAAACTGAATTACAAAGTTTGAGATTAAAAATTAGTAATTGATATGGGCCATATGGCTCTTGCAAAAACAAAGAAAAGAAAAGAAAATAAAAACGTAGCTGCCATGGCATCCTGTAGTTGTGACGTTAGTTTTTGGAAGTGTCATGCGTACCTCTCTTATTATCCTTAAGGATGTGACTTGTGAGTGGACAGTCGCGTCTATATCTCCCAGGAGCCCACCCCAGCCTTATGTGAGACAGTGAGAGAGGCATCAATGCTCCGGAGTACTCAATAACTTCCTTTATAACCTAGCTCACAAATACAAACACATTAGGCTAGCTAACTAGCTAATAAAGAGAGAAATACACTAATTAATAACGGTGCTAATGTGAAATAGCAAGAAGAAAGTTTAGAGAGACAAAATTTGACACTTGCTGATAAAGACAGATAACTAGGAAAAAAAAAAAAAAGTTAGATGAGAACCGATGAAAACTCGACAATTTAGTAAGTTTAAAAAATGTCAAATTTTTTATGCATGTAGCATTGTCCAAAAGAAAGACCTTTCACACTAAGGCAACAAGTAAAAAGCGTAGGACTAGTCTCCTCCTTTTTTTTTTTTTTTTCTTCTAAGTACTCATTCTCTCTTTTTCTATAGCTTCCTCTTCTGGCAGATTGTATAGTCAAATATATTGTGCCTTCAATGGAAAGACATGTTATAGATTAATAAAGATTACAGAATGCTAACTGTTTACAATCATGTATTATTTATCCATTCTGTTTTTAATTTTTCTTTTTCTTTTTATGCACTACCTGTTGCGAATTTGAAATCGAGATATAAAATGATAAGATGAAAGAGCACTCTTATGGTAAATTAGACAATTACATACCTTGTTAGCCTTATCACGCAATATAAAATGGAACCTAGCTATTACACGCTGACATATATATTGTCGAGTAATACTTCTATTTGTAATTTTTTTTTGTTCATGGACAACTTGGCAGAATATGAAAATCACTAAAAGAGGGGGAAAAAAAAGTGGTAGTCTGAGTCTGATGTTATATAAAGGTTACTTCATTTTTATTTATATTTTCCTGTTTTTGGTCAGGTATTTAAGAAATAATATTTAGATGCCCTTCACGTGCCTCTCTTATTTATTTATTTATTATTTCTTTAAGCCAGGCATGTGCTCGCTAAAATATATTTAAGTATGTTATTAGTTAATAAACTTAGGTACGCAATTGGAATACATTCCTAAGAATCTTTAAAGATTCTTAAAAATCTTAAAATATTATTTCGTATCAAACGCCACATAACATGATTGATTATGAACGATTAGTCTGAGTCTTGTATTATATAAAAGGTCCTTTCAATTTTTTTTTTTTTTTCTGTTTTTGGTTAGGTATATAAGAAATACTATTTAGATGCTCTTCATGTGCCTCCCTTATATATTTATTTATTCTAAGCTATGTATGTGCTCACAAAAATGGATATATTTAAGTATGTTATAAGTTAATAAAGTTAAGTACATAACTTTTGTCATAATTCTAACGTAATTAATAATGAGTGATGAAGAAAAAGTAATAGCCATATAAAAGTAATTGTTTATTATTTACGGTGATAACTTCAATAAACTATGATGAAAATTATTGTCATAGAAGAACTATAATAAGTTTAAATTGATTGAAAAAGACACAACACAAGAAGTCTCTCTCTCTCTCTCTCTCTCTCTCTCTCTAGACTTGTTACTGAGATGGTATGTTTTGTTGCTAATTACATAGGCATGGAATAAGACAACTAAGAAGTGCATGGGCAGATGGGCCAGCTTATATCACACAGTGCCCTATTAGAGGAGGGCAGTCCTACACATACAAGTTCACTGTGATCGACCAAAGAGGCACCCTTCTATGGCATGCACATTATGGCTGGCAACGTGCTTCATTATATGGTGCCTTCATAATCTACCCTCGCATGCCATATCCATTCTCAGTTCCAATCCAATCTGAAGTCCCTATCATATTTGGTAATAATCCCACTAATCCCTTTGACCTCTCAATTAATTTTTTTCTTTCAATTTCATTTTTAGTTTTATAATTTGGATCAAATATGAAAGAATACTGCTAACCTGTGCTAGGACAAGTGATTTTTTTTTAAAGATATTATTGTTGTATTTTGTTGAATGCATGTATGTTGTCATTTGGTTGTTGACTTATTTCTTAATGTTGGCAAGTTTCTTTGTATGTGTTATAATTATTAGTACTTTCACTTCTCTCTCCCTCACATTTTTCTCTATGATTGACATGTGTTTGTCGAATTGACTACAGGGGAATGGTGGAATGGAGATGTGGATGCTGTGGAAAATGAGATGATGTTTTATGGTGGTGGGCCTAATAGTTCAGATGCTTATACTATTAATGGCTTGCCTGGACCTCTTTATCCTTGCTCAAAGAAAGGTAATATTGGTAATTGTGAAGCATTCTCGACTTTGGAAAGTAAAAATGTAAAATTTTTGCATATATTTTTTTTACCAAAAAGATCGAAAGGCTAGTTCAAAGCCAATGACCCAATTGGTTTGATGGCATCTCCATAGGTACTAGTACCTAAAGGTTAAGGAGAGGGGAGGAAATCGGGTAATAGAATAGAGATTTCTAATCATTTTCGAAAAAATATAGGCTCTTTCAAAAAAGAAAAAGAAAATCAAATCGTGAGATTAGTTTGCATGCTTTGTATGTTTTGTTATGGGATTTTAAGAAAGATGGAAAATATATAGGAGGAAAAAAAATACATAAAGATATTACCATTTATCATCCTTTGATGAGTTAGGAGACCGTTTTCTCCTTGTGTCCACAATTTTGCTTTTTATTTTTCTTCACCTAAAATGTTGACAAGGAGACAGAAAATGGTAATGTACCCTTTTAACACTTATCCCTTAACTTGGGATGTTGTCGGTATAAAAAAAAATAGAGAAAGAAATTTAAAATAATATATAATTATTATGCACTGAATTTTATAATGTATCATGATAACTAATTCAATTATTATTTTTTTAATGTAAAATGAATGGATAAAGAAAAAAATGTGATGAGTTCATTTTTATAAGATGTTATTCTTATTAACTTAATTAACAATATTATTTCTTATATAATAATGGGAAAAAAATTCATCATTATGGAATGGGATGTAATAATAAATTCGGACTAAAATATTAATTTTTTTTACCTTTTACTTTTCTTCTCAATCAAACAAAAATAAATCAATTTTTATTTTTTATTATTCCACTTTTATATTCTCTCTACAAAATGCACATGTTGAAAAACTAAAATTTCAGCAATCCTTCTTCTTTTTTTTCCTACTTTTTCTATCCTCTTACATTTTTATCCTCCCATCCAACACAGCATAGAACAAATAAGTACAAAATCATATATTGGAGAAGACATAACTTATGTCTGAAACAATTCATATAGTTGAGGATGATCTTACATTACATGTTATGTTAAAATTGTGCAGATACTTTCATCCAGACAGTGGAGCGTGGAAAGACCTACTTGTTTAGAATCATCAATGCAGCACTTAATGATGAGCTCTTCTTTGCCATAGCTAATCACACACTGACTGTTGTTGAAGCTGATGCAGTTTATACCAAACCTTTCACAACTAGAGCCATAATGGTTGCTCCTGGACAAACCACTAATGTTTTGGTCACAGCAAATCAAGTTCCAGACTCATCAGGCATGTTTGTAATGGCAGCAAAGCCTTATGTCACTGCCATTTTCCCCTTTGATAATTCCACCACAGCTGGCTTTCTAAAATACCAAAGTACAAGGACTGGAAAAATTGAGGCCCCAATTTTGCCTACCAACCTTGCAGTTCACAATCTTCCTGAAATGAAAGACACAGTCTATGCCACAACATATTCTAAAATGCTTCGTAGCCTTGCATCTCCTGAGTACCCTTGCAACGTGCCCAAAAAGATTGACAAGCGAGTTATAACAACTGTAAGCCTTAACCTTCAAGATTGTCCTGCAAACAAAACTTGCAACGGTTTTGCCGGCAAGAGATTCTTTGCTTCAATGAACAATCAATCATTTGTTCGGCCGTTTAAGTCAGTATTGGAAAGCCATTACAAGAACCTCACAAATGTTGAATTTTCGTCTGATTTCCCCGAAAAGCCTCCTACTGCTTTTGATTATACTGGCGTAGACCCCCTCACCGGAAACATGAACACAGAGTTTGGTACAAAGCTTTTGGTAGTGCCTTATGGCACAAACATGGAAATTGTGCTGCAGGGTACAAGTTTTCTTAACCCAGAGAACCATCCCATTCATGTCCACGGTCACAATTTCTTTGTCGTTGGCAGCGGGTTTGGGAATTTCGATGTTGCTAAGGATCCAGCAAAATATAACCTTGTTGATCCTCCAGAAAGAAACACAGTGCCTGTTGCAACTGGGGGATGGGCTGCAATTAGACTCAAGGCTGACAATCCAGGAGTTTGGTTCATACATTGCCATCTTGAGGAACATACTTCCTGGGGTCTTGCTATGGTTCTCGTTGTCAAAAATGGTATAGGCCAATCTCAGAGCTTGCTTCCTCCACCTAAAGATCTTCCACTCTGCTAAGATTACTAGAACTATTAGTCTGGGAATCAGATGCCAAAATTTTGATGATCAAGTTTACAACTTCTCCTAGCTTATCACTATGGGTATATCATAAAAGCGTTTGTCAATCTATACTTTAATGAATTAGGACATGGGGTACGTGCATTGTGTATAAGTGTTTCTTGTGGAATTTTATGTATAGTTTGTGAACCTTCACAACTTGTGTCAACTTAATATGTAGATAACTAGCTAGAATTGGTGAAAATTTTAACTAACTTAAGTAAGAAGATAAGTAAAATTCACGTTTGTTTTAATCAAAGCCATCTATATATATATATATATATATATATATATATATATATATATATATATATATATATATATATATATATATCTCGCAACAGATAGAGTACGAGTTACTCAATCACCACGTAGTTTGGACTTGTAGAATATGGCTCCGTTGAAACTTTCTATTTGATTGTATCAAAAGAATTTTCCTATTGGTCTATTTTGGGGCAAACAAATTATTTATGATGAAGAGGATATACATTGGTACACACCTCATGTGAAATTGTGTTTTGAAAATATGATTTCAGTTTATGTGGCAGTATGTGGCAGTGAGAATGCAATAACCGGTGTTTGATAATCATTACCCAAGTTTATATATATATATGGTTTCTTTTCTGATAGGATTCGAAGGCTAGACATCATTAAGTGTATTTGATTTTTGTGTTTTCAAAACTGGAAAATAACTCTTTGCCTATTCTCAATTTCCTTTGAAAATGGAGAAGCGGAAACAGTTTTTGTTTTTTATCTGTTTTAAGTTACCAAACAATTTTTTTGTTGTAGGAAATAGAAAATAGCTTTTGAAAACAGAAAATTGGTATAAAAAAAAAAATAGTTGCCAAACATACCCTAAATTTTTGTTTGTGATAAGTTGTCCGGGCTCAAACCCAAATGGTTTCAATTGGAATTTGGGCTTTTCTTTAACCAATAATTGAAAAAGGCCAGATCCAGTAATCTTTGTTTATTTTTTTGAAGTGCCAAATCAAGTTATCTGTTGCATATATTCCTCATGGAAAAATAATTCCCATCTACCATATTTTTTTGAGAAACAAATACACACACATAAGGGAGAGGGAAATAGGTTCTAATACAAAAGTACACCACAACTCCACTCAAAAGCAATGGTAACTTTTAAGAGAAGTCGAAACAAGTTATACTACATACAACGCACTCTCTTAAATAATATAGGATAATTACCTTTTTTTTTTTTTTTGAGAAACAAACACACACACAAAAGAGAGGGAATTCTCATCTACCATATTATGATTCGTTTTCATTGTCTTGATATATAAATAATGATGTCACTCATGACTCATGATATGATTGACGAAAGATTTGACCAAAAAGAAATAAAGAAGAAAGAGTGGACACATTGTTTCTGATGATCTCAAGATTGATGGGTGGTTGACATTGACACAAATTGTGTTAACGTATTTCTTAAACTAATTACATATATATATATATATATATATATATATATATATATATATATATATATATATATATAAGCAAATACTTCATGTGAGAATAGAGATTGCAATGGGGCGGGGCGGGTCTAACGAATGGGGTCTTCACTCCCGTCCCACATGGTCTTATTTTACCGCATCTCTACTCCATCCCTCATGATAGAAAAAAAATTTCTTACCCCATCCCGCTCCTTGGAGTCCCGCAAAGCCTCGCTTGTTAATTTACGCACAACTATTACAATTGTTTTTAATAAAATTTATTTCGTTAATAAAAACATACTTGAAATTACAAATAAATTTATCCTATAAAATCAAACTAATTTTTAGAAAAAATTGTATAATATTATTAAAGTGTTTAACAAGACAATATCACAATAAAAATAAAAATCTTATAATACAAAATTAATGATTCAATAGTATCTAAATTTGTTTATAATAAAGACAAAAGAAAATGTTAAAATTGGTACCTTATTTCTAACCTTGCAAGAGGGGGGGAAAAAAGTCTTGTTAGGTAGAATAAAATAAGCTGATGATGTATTTGTTTAAATAGTAGAGTTTTAGGGTATAAAAAATTTACAATGTAACATTTATTAATGCGGGCCAGGGCAGGGCAGGGTGGGTCGGGTCGGGTCTAAAAATTCTAAACCTGTCCCCCCCTTCCCCCAGCCCCACGGTGTAGGACTAAAACTTCACCCCATCCCCACCCCAGCACCTTGGAGGGGCGGGAAAAATCCATGTGGGGTGAAGGAGGAAAGGGCAAGTCAAGCGGGGCGGGGCAAAATTACCATCCCTACGCAGGAGAACATGAGAATTGAAATACTCTTTATTTCCTTTGATTCAATGTTTTAAGACTAGTATTTGTTTTATTTGATTCAATGTTTTAAGACTTCCTCTCCCTCTCACTCAGAAAACTCTTTGCATTTTCATTAACTATTTTCACTTCTACTCATTTATATACACATGGCTATAACCCTTCATGTCATCTCATCTCTAATTCGCCGACCAAAAACGATTTCATTTGTATTCAACCTTTCAACAACACCTACATAACTCCAACAATGTCGCACCATTTGATTCTAATTCGTATGATTAGGTTTTGACCAAAGAATGGGGCTTACGTTTTGTTTGTTTATGTTTAGACCTCTCAAAATCATATGAATTTAACCTAATGAATTAGCCAAGTAGTTACTTAGGTTAATTATGAGATCTAAGTTAAACTTAAACACATGCAAACATATTACTTAGTATGGAAAATTAAAGAAGATAGTAATATGATGACCTAGGAAAATTAATGAAACCAGCCATTTCAAGGTCAAAATTTGGGGATGATTTAACTTAGCTATCTTCAAGGTAAACAAATTTACTATGATACAATGGAAGATTACAATAGATTTAAACCCTAAATCTAAAGCTACCTTTTGCATAATTACTAACACAATCACTTGCAGTTTCGACTTCATGGACTATTCTATCTTGTATTTGCTGAACACAAACTCCCACACTTTTAACTTTGAGATCCCACTCAAAGGTTTCAGATCACCATCAGTAGTAGATCTTTATGCAGCAACTTGTTTCCATCAGTTCTTGATTGTAGATCTCTTGTTTCGGCAGATGCTTGTTTCCATTAGTCGAACCTATCTTTCGATCGGTCAAGCTTCAAAGTTGCTTGCTTCCTCTTTCTGCAGTTTGATAGTTCTTGAAATTTGACTTGAACAAACTTGAGCAATGTCTAACACCTAATTTAGACGTGTTTTGGTTCTCGATTTGCCAACATGAAAATATTTGGAAACTAAACATTTCATCTTAAATATTTAGAACCTAACACGTTTTTTATTTAGTGACGGTAACTTACGGTTTTGATGTTGAAGTTAGGCATTATAGATTTTGTGAAGGTTATGATTTTCTTGAGTTTTTGGAATTTTGGTTTGGGAAAGTCCTAAATATATTTTGTCTTAAAATTCATAATTTGTCAATTTCTTTGTAGGTTTTTATTGCTATTTTATGCGGCATGAACCGTAGTGATAAAAATAAAAATCAATGATGATTTCAAAGTGTTTTACCTTTTTTTAAAAATGATACGAAAGCCCAACTAAAGGCAATTAAATTGATGTAATTTTAGGATATAAAAGTATTTTATGCTTTAAATTATTGTTTATAGATTTCAAAATCATTTAATTAGTTTAAAAAATAAAGTATACTTTTAACTATAAATATTATAATATTTTATAGTGTTATACAATTTTTAAAAATAAAATATTAATTAAGAAAATCAAGTTACATAGTATTCAACAATATTATGGGTAAACATAAATATTATACAATAAAATAAGTATTATATATAGGTTTTAATATATATAAAAATAATTTCAAATGAAATTGTAAAATATCTGCGAGACATCATCTAATTAGGTTCAATTTTGCAAGATGCCAAAAAAAAAAAATGTTGCTACTACATGTGACTAAAGATAATAGAGAGTATCCTTAGCAATACTATCTTTAGGTTTCTCTAAAATAATAATAATAATAATAATAATAATAAAGGCAATACTATCTTTAGCATCTTTAGTCTACAATTAAAAAAAAGAAAAAGAAAAAGAAGAAGAAGAAGTAATGTGTTATCGTTGTTGATTTATATAAAAAGATAAAGAAAAATGTTATCATGTGCTTTTATAGAGACTTCTTTTTCTTTCTGTCCTATTCTATCTGCAAGGTTCTGGTAATTTTCCTATGAGATTTTAGGTTATGACTTATGGACTTATGGTAGTTATCTTTAGGGAACATGTGTCTACTTGTTGGCACCCAATTGCGTTTAGTTTAATATTGTTGGGAGAAAAGAAAAGGTAATCTTTTGTTGACCATGATTTTACTTTATAAAGTTATTTACTCTTGTACCTTTTTCTCCTTTTCTTTTTAGGAGATGCCTAATCCTGCAGGTTCTTATTTTAATAATGCCCGATTGATTATTTCTGCATTCCTTTTTCTAATGTCAAAAACGCTATGGGCACCAACATTCAGGTGACTTAGTTGGTAAGATGCGGGGCCAATAAGTTTCAAAACTTGGGTTTGAGCCTCAAATAACTAGCTATGTGTTGGTGCTCTTGATATCCCATTTTCATCTCAAATGGTCAACCTAAAAAATAAGTTAGTTTCTTACACAAAACGGCCGGGAGTATGAGGTTTATCCCAGGAGCGAGTAGGGTGCTACTATGGTTACGTTCAAGTAGGGAAGTCCATTGGTCGTCCCCCTCTACCCATTTTTTTACTTAAAAAAAAAAAGGCCATGGGCCAATTTGGTTTTGTATTCTTCTAATCTTCTGTCTATTTTTTACTTTGTTTTAGTTACTAAGTTATAAGCATTAGGGAGATTAGATAAATAAATTGTCAACATATGCAAAAACAGGGTTTCCAAATTCCACCATTGAGAGAAAGAGAGAGAGATGTTTAGGTTAAAGTTTTCTTCCAAAGTTATAAGGAGGAAACATGGTGATTTGTAAGACCATCCATATTATTTAGAAGATAGACTCATTAAAATAGTTACGTGATTAAAAATACATATGAATAATCATTTTCATCCATAGTAGGTTTGAGGAATTTTATGATTTAAGGTACATTCTATCATTTACGAAATTATGTTACCACACAACCACAATACCTAGGTGTTGAGATAAAAAATTTGGAAACTAACTGGAGAATTCAGAGCCTGTTTGGATGAGTGAGTTTTTGAATCATATTATTCAGTTTTCATAACTAAGTTCTCAAAACTTGTGGGTCCTACAAAAAATTTTGTGTTTGGCTTGGTTTTCAACACTTGTTTCCATTACTCAAAACTCAAAAATTTGAGTTAGAGTGATGGAAACAGGAAACAGGTGTTTTAAAAAACTGAGAACTGAGTTATAAATTTTGAAAATTAAGATATAAAAACTGAGCTATCTAAACCGAACGGGCCTTAGCTATTTAAATCATAATTTATTTGGTATATTGGTAATCTACGAGTAGTAGGAGTTGCTACAGGCCAAGATGCATGTTAGGCCAGCGTAATCCAATTGAAAATTCTTGTTTGTGAATTGTAGTGGAGTTCGTAGGTTCAGGCTTGGTAAATCTTCCTGGGTCAGGCCAAAATTTTGGGTGTTGTTTACAACTTTTCTCTACCTAAAGAAATTTCATAGTCGTGGACTAGGCCTCGTCCTGACTGGCCCACTTCTCACCAAGGCTGGGCTCAGGTTGTTAATTTCCTTGGGTCGGGTGTTTGTGTGAGATCTATTTTCCATTTGTATAACTCTAACGAACAAAATATTTCAAAATTTGGGATCTAATAATGTGATGATAATACACAGAAACATATATAATAATGAGATGATAATACACAGAAACAAAGAATAGTAATAAGTGAGTTAAACTAAAACTAATAGCAAATCAGTCAAGAGTATTGTGGCTGAATGACATTATATGATCTTTTATATGAAGAGAATCATGATTTGAATTTCCCTCCTCCACTTATAACAATTAAATTATAAATAATAATAATAATAATAATATAATAATAATAATAATAATAATAACTAGAGAAGCAAAACTTATGCCAAACCCACACATCACTTTGGCTTTCAATACAGGCGCTCTCATGAAGAACAATATGTTATTTCCAGCAACCCAAAGCAAGTAGATATGGAATTAGTATTCCATATTTGGGTGTCAAGACATGAATTAAAATTTTAAACATTCAAAAACGAGAAATATACTAATAGTATATTAAGTTATTAACAAATTAGCAGTTTCTTAACACCGCACACCTTTGGTGTAATGGTCACTCCACAAGTATAAGTACTTGTGGGGTGTGGGGGTAAGGGCTATGGTTCAAGTCTCCAGGAGAGAGCTTCACACACATGTACACTTAGATTAGATTAGAGTAGAATTTTATCTTGTATAAAAAAAATTTAAAAAAAAAATCCTAAAAGTCATTTATAATTGATATTGATTTTGCAGTCATTTCTCTTTTAATGTATAAAACTAAAGATTCCATTAGAAAAACACATTTGAATTTATTGGAAACCTAGTTCTAATAATAGCATGTGTGTTTAGAGAATGATTACTAGAAAGTTTGTTTTTAGCGTATCTCACGTTATACAAATAAACTTTTTTTTTTTTTTTGAAAAATACAAATAAACTATTAAAAATAAGTAATTCCCATGTATCTATATTTAATCACATAACTCATTAAATTTTCAAAGACATAACAAGATATTTTTTACAAAAGATTGGAAAGTCCGTAAAAGACTTAATCACCATGAAGATAATGGAAATAATTACTAATTAGAATAAATTAATGCAACAATAAATATTAATTATAATATTAAACCAAGACATGACCAAAAAAAAAAAAAAACAAAAAGCTGTCTACATACATACCAACACAAATCTGAGCGGTGGCCTTTTGATGCATGATTGAGGACCATTCCACCTGCTTTGTTATATACTAATGATTTCTGTAGTTTATATTGGATTTCATAGTCTCGACGTCCATTGAGACAATTATTGGATTTATTAGTTTAATTGTGATTACCAAGTTTTCTTTTGCTACAGACGATTCTTCCTCCAATCACATTGTTGTAGGCCTTTTTAAATTGTCACCTGATTCTATCTTTGTGAGAATGCCATTGTTATCTAATCACACTAATTAGATCGAGTAATAGACTAAAATACACTTTTGGTTCTTAAAGTTTGAGATAATTTATATTTTGACTTTTTAGGTTTGATTTCATAGTAAATTATAAATCACATCCCTAAAGTTTGGAGTCATTTTGATTTTGCTCCCTAACATTTCAAAATTTTGATCCACTCCTCTTGTAGCAGGTGTATGTTTGGATTGGTGGCCCTTCCCGATAGAAAAAAACTTAGTTGACCATTAAGAGTACTAGCATTGGGAGTGTAAACACCCCTAGTTGTTATTTTACAACCCAAAATAGCAAAAACCCACTCTATCTGGGTTTGTATACCTAAAAAAATTTGCAACCTTATTCATAGGTTGCATATATGAAACCTTAAAATTCATAAGTTGTAAAGAAAAAAATAATATTTAATCTTGTGATTGTATGTGAAGAGAAAAAAATAGTGGGAAGAAGGAGAGAGAAAAAATGTTTTTATTATTTTATTAGGTAGTTTATATTATTTTATTAGGTTGTATGTAAAAATAAAAATTAGAATGTAAGGTGAGTTGTAAAATAAGTTGGTAAAATAGATAAAGTAGTGTTTGAAAATGCAAAATAGGGAATTTTTCTTTTGTGTGTGTAGATGCCAGTGCTCTAAGTGACACACAAGTCAGCCATATGTGCTAATTGCTTCAATAAAATCGCAACAAGTGGATTTTGTGGTTGATGTAATTAAATAATCTAAAAAACTTTTAAAATTAAAAAAAAAATCCTAAAATTTATTATATAATTTTAATTTCCTTTTTTTTTTTCAACATTTTCTCAATAAACAGTGTTGAACAAGCTTAATTGTTCTTCTTCCCCCAAAAATTATACAAGTCTTCAAGGTTCAGAGACAAATTTTTTTGGAAACGCAACGAAAAAAGAAAATTTTCACTCAAAAAAGGCACAAATATCAGGAGTAAAAAAAAAAAAAAAAACTCTCCAAAATTTGTAAATCCTACCCTAATTTCACCACCTATAAGCTCCGGTTCCATTCCATACTTCCATCACCCCTAAATAAAAAAAGTTAGAAAAAATTGATTTTTTTTAATGTAAAATAGATAAATTTTTTTTAAAAAAACTGATATAATTACTCTTAAAAGTCACCAAATAGCCCACATTCCGGGTAATTGAATTATTTTTCATTATGATTACATTTTATTTTTCCCAAACTCTACCAAAACCGAAGTAAGAGTCCGCCGAAGTATGTATGACTATTTTTTTCCCTGACTCAGAGCGTATTTCTTTTTCACGAAAAACGGGAAAAGGATTCCATTTTCAACCTAGTATTACATGCATTCAGGCTAGACCGCAAGAGCTTTCATATCAATGCTTTAAGCCTTTAAGCTTTAACAATGCTCGATGTAACTTATCATTTACGTGGGCCAACTCTCTCGTGTGCAATATTATGCGTGAACACAGAACAGTGGACCGACCTTTTTGACTTATAATATGTTCAAATTTATTTTATTATTAATAGTATATTAATTGAATTCACACCCTCTGTTGAATGCTTCCAGTACTTTTCCCGTGAACTGAAAACTTGGCTCAGCAGTCACCACTAAACCAATTTAATTACCAATTATGACAGTATTAACACGAATTTATTATGTATAGTAAAGATTTTCACGCGTTATACACAATTAATGCTGGCCTGGCTAGGAGTTAAAAGTATCAGAGAAAGAGATTGTGAGAGAGACAGGCAGGCTTTTCTTCAAGAGTGGTCGTAGGTCTTTTGAACCAGTAGCAGCTTTAAAGACTGGAACGCGTGCAAAGCCATCCATAGCTCGAACTTCGGCGCATATATATGTATTTTGTTGCATTTGGCAATTATTTATTTATTTTTATTTTTTGTTGCTGAATTAAAAAAAAAAAAAAAAATCTATGGAAGAGGATATTTCATCAAACTAAACATACATGGTACCTACGGCATCTAAATTAAGAAGCATTACAACATTAGGGGGCGGGTTGATATAAATAATAAAATCTTGTGAAAGCAGGGCTGCACATCTTGCTAAGGCATTGGCTCATTTGTTGGCCTCTATGAAGCAATGCATGATTCTGACTAGGGATGGCAATGGGACAGGGCTGAAGGATGAGATATTCATCTCGTCCCGTATAAATTTTTCTTGCTCCATTCCTGTCCCGCCCCGCATGACGGGAAAAATTTCTTACCCCATCCCGCCCCTTAAGGCCATGTGAAGACCCGTGAAGCCCCGTCATACACCGTAAAACTTGATTTCTTGTTAATTTTTCTTATAACTATTACCATTTTTTCAAATAAAATAACATGTTTCAATATTAAAAATATACTTGAAATTATAAATAAATTTATCCTGTTAAATCAAACTAATTTTTAGTAAAAACTAAATAATATTATCTAAATGTTTAACAAGATAATGTCACAACAAAAATCTCATAGTATAACACAAAAATCTCATATTATGTTAATGATGAAAAGTAAGTTGAGAAAGACATATGAATCATGTATGAAAGACATATGAATCATGCATGAAAGACAAAAAAGAGAGTTGAAATTGGTACCTTATTTTTAACTTTGCTTGAGAGAAAAGAGAGGTAGAACCACGTTAGGTAGAATAAAATAAGCTGATGATATTTTTATTTAAATAGTAGGATTTCAGAGTATGAAAAAATTACAACTTAATCCTTATTAACGCGAGGTGGGGCAGGGTGGGTCTAAAAAGTGTAAATCACCGCCCTACCCCATGGTGCGGGTCTAAAATCTCACCCCATCCCCGCCCCATCACCTTTGCGGGATAGGGAAAACCCGCATAGGGCGAAGTGGGGAGGGGCGGGTCAAGCAGGGCAGGGAAAAATTGTCATCCCTAATTCTGACAAAGGGGATTTTCTTTAGTCCTTTATAATCGGCGACAATAACATTAGAGCTGTTTGCCCTGCTACTACTGCTTCTCATGAGATCAGCTACTACTTTCGCATCCAATTCAATTTCCACCGCTGTTAGGTTGAGAGAAATACATAGACAAATTCCTTCCCTTAAGGCCCATAATTCAGCTGCCACACTCCTGGTGACCCCTATAACGGAAGCGAATCCTTTCACCCATCTTCCAAAACTGTCTCAAATGATACCTCCTCTAGCTAAACCCGGGTTATCCATTAATGAACCACTCGAGTTCAACTTGAACCAATTGAGAGGTGGAGGGAGCCACTTCACTTGGATTCTAGTATGGCCTAGAGACTGCTTCTCATTAATGCCTAGGTAAGCCACTTCCACTACTTTCGCTAAAGTCTACTCTTGTAAATCTCTGGGAGTACCTATTCTTCCAAAAACAGTGTTACTTCAATGAAGCTAGAGAGTTCACACTGCCATAGGAAAAATAATACCCCAATCAATCTTTGAAACACCACATTTTCGAGTACTTTGGCAGTTCAAGCGTAGCCAATCAATTACATTAACGCCATAGAAAAGAGGGGGATGAATTGGGGGTAAAAGAATTCCAAAAACACTGCGCCGTAGGGCAGTCCCTTAAGGAATGCACAATGGTTTTAATGCCTATGTTACACATAGGCCAGGCAAGAGCTATATTCATTCCTCTCTCACAAAGGAGGGCTCGGACCGAGATGCTCAAGTGGTAGCATTGCCATTAGAAGCTTTGGACCTTTGGAATGGTCTGGACCTTCCACACCCATCTTTCTCTAAAGGATGGAGAACTCTTGATATCTTCCTCTTCTAAAACAAGGCAAAACACATCTTTTAATTTAAATTCCCCACCAAGAGAGTAATGCCAACAGATATGGTCCTCACCATGGTTGAGGAATGGAATTGGAGTTGCCTTCATCTCCAAAGGATTTGATTCGGGAAAGAATAGGAGTATTTTCCTGGTTCCATCCAAAGAAGCTATCAACATCCATAAGTTTAACATTATCCTTGCCTTTGTTAAGTGGACCAGAAATTAGGCTTCTAAAAGTGCCTCTGTTTAGCCACTTGTCGTACCAAAAAGACAACCCACTGTTACTACCTGCAATCCACTTCGAGCCCTTGTTAAAAGTGACTTGTCCCTTCTTTAAAGCTACCTAGCTAGGAGAGCACAAGGTGCACTTTGGTAGGGTACGAGAATTTGCTCTCTAAGGTTGATATTTATGAGACAACACACGAACCTAAAGGGAGGATTTTTCAAAGTGAAATCTCCAGTTAAGCTTAGCAAGCAGAGCGGTGTTTTTTAGTTTAGTTGCTTGAATACCTAGACCACCTTCTTCCTTTGGTTTCGTGATTTTTTCCTAACCTATTAGGTGATTTTTTTTCTTGTTCTCTATAGAGCCCCATAGGAAATTTCAACTAAGTCTATCCACCCCTTGAAGAATCTTGGTGGGGAGAGCTGTACATTGCATTACATAGTTGGGTATGGTGGACGTCACTGATTGGGTCAGGATGGTTCTGCCGACAAATGACAATAGAATAAATGAAAATAAGACCATGTTGGACGTCACTGACTGGAAATTTAAAATTTTTTAAAGTTTCTTGGATAAAACTCCACTCCAATTAGTCATAAGCCTTTTCCAAATCCAGTTTTATAGCCATAACCCCACATTTCCCTTTTTTCTCGGAAATTGTGTGGACCAACTCCTACACAATAATCACATTGTCCACACCTTGTCTCCCCGACACGAAGGTAGCTTGGAAGGGAGAAATTAACTCTGAAAGGTACGGTTGAATTCAGGCCACAATAATCTTTGTCACCACTTTGTAGGCAGTGTTGCAAAGACTGATGGGGTGATAATTGTTTAGCAACTTTGGATTTTTACACTTAGGGATCAAGGTGATAAGCATTCTATTAAGATAGGTTGGCACCACCCTTGTGTTGAGGATGTCCTTGATCTTTGCCTTTAAAGATTCTCCTACTAGGAGCCAAAAACGTTGGAAGAAGCTGGTATGAAGCCCATCTGGGCCAGACGCTTTAAAAGGTTTAAGCACCCAAAGCTCGGCTATAATTTCCTCATTCGTAACTGGCCTGTCAAGATTAAAGGCATCATCTTCTTTCAAGCAGGTTTGCTAGTAGGGAGGATTCCATTACCTTCGAGGGGAATAACTAAGGTTAGTAGTGAAAAGCTCTAAAAACCCCTCACTTATAAAATCTGCAATACCCCTGTCTCCATCAATCTAGTTGCCTACCTTGTCCTTCAAACATAGGATGCGATTTCTTCTTCTACGCATCAAAGCTAAAGTGTAATAGAAAGCCATATTCTTGTCACCGTCAACTAGCCACAAGATTCGCGCTTTCATTGCCCAAAAATCCTCCTCTAGCTTGGTCACTTCCGCAAACTCCACTTTCAAGTTCTTTTCCAGCTTAACTAGGAAGGTATTTGGGTTCATAGCCAAGCTCTCTTGAATACCTTTCAATCTAGCTAGAATTCTATTCTTCCTCCAGAAGAGATTACCTAAATGGGTTCAATTGCATATGGTTGCTTTCTTAGAGAAAGATGAAATAGCTATTTGGAGATTTGAAGGATTTACCCACGCATCCTTCACCAAACTAGGGAAGGATAGGTGGGAAAGCCACATGGGTTGAAACTTGAAAGGTCTAGGAGGGTGAAATCCTTACTCATTTTCAAAGCACAACTTTATAAGGCAATGATTGGAGTGGGTTTTCTCCAAATGGAAGACCACAGCCTCAGGGTAAAGACAATTCCACTCAAAATGAATGAACACTCTATTAATCCTTCGTTGTATTAGCTGAGAGATGGGTCTGTGATTTGACCAAGTGAATCGAGGTTCATTGAAGCCAATATCGATCATCTAGCAAGTATCAAGGCATTCTCGAAAATGGAGGGCTCTGCTAACACTAACTGAGTTCCCACCAAACTTATCTCCAAACATAAGGATCTTATTAAAATCCCCTACAATTACCCACGGCAAGAAGTGGAGGCCGACCATAGTGGTCAGATTGTCCTAAAGAAGTCTTCATTCTGCAAATCTTAGGCTTGCATAAATTGCAAATAGTAACCAGGTTGGCTTTGTTGTAGACAACACAAAGGCATGCATTTCTTGCTCTGTTAACGATAGTTTTGATAATTCCACTTGGCCTGAGTCCTATAGCATCCATAAACCTCTAGAGAGGCCAATAGAATTAGCCACAATAGCTCCATCCATGGGAAATTTATCAATTATACCTTTTGCTCTGTCTCCACTTACTTTTGTTTCAGAAATGATCAAAATAGAGAGGTGGTACCTACGGATCATATCACTAGCAACAATACCAAAATTGGGGATGATAGCACTCCTACAATTCCAACCAAGCATATTCCTTATTAACAAAATAAATAAAACACAAGACTTAGGGAAAATAAACCAATCAAAGTAAGTGATCAAGAACATCACCTCCCTTCTCACACTACATGTCCATATCATTAATGGTCCTTTGATTTGGCTAGACCCTACTGGTATTCCTTGGAGGCTTTTCTATGGACCCAGCTAAGTTCTAGGCCTCCACATCTTTCTCAGCTACCTTAGAGTGAAGTATTGGGTCAAGAACTTGGTGAGGGGAATACTCCTTCTTCGAGGTATGTGGGCAAACTGTGGGCATAGATACATCATCAATGGAATCTCTTTTGTCCAAAGCGACAGTTAATCAAGACAGGATAGGAGAGGTTAGAGTCATCATGATAGAGGAGGAGCCGCCCAATCTAAACTCCCGAATCTCCATGTTCACCTCGAGAATCCCAACTCGCTTATCTTCCTCCTACGGATCATTCATGCCAAAATCTTTCAAAATGACCTTCTTCCACTCCAGGGAAGCTTTTTGGTGTGTAGCTTTGGTTTAATTTGCACTTGAGAAGTCTTTTTTGAGTCCTGACTACACACATGACCTTTACCCTTAGCTGTCTTGGTTTTTGACTTTGTCTTCTTTGAATACGTGATAGTGCAATTCGCAACCATCACACTACTACCAATATTGTTGCTCAAATTTGAATCCCCAAAAATTGAGATCCGTTAGCTGTAAAGGACCCAAGTTGTGAGCTAAGGGAATTGGTGGGCTTTATTGGGCTTTGGTATGGGGATCCAAATATGGCTAGCAGACTAACTTCTTTAGCCATCTTCCTGCTGGGTTTCCCTTTTCGGGCAACTAGGACCTGGGTCCAAAGGCATTTATCTCAGGGTCTGCATCCTCAACCGATTTCTAGCATGCCGATTTCTCCACACCATTCTCTGATATAGCAATTTTAGTTAACTACTTTAGACTATAAGGGCATCCTTCTGCTTTATGCCTAACATGACCGCAGGAGAAACGGAGTGAGCTAATGCCCTCATATTGTACCGGTTGGTCTATGCCACCTACCTTTACAATTTTAACAATTGGTTTATCAAAGTTCACCTAAACACAAAGCCTTGCAAACCGCTCTCTAGTTACCAGAGCTATGTGGGTGTCGATACGCAACACTGGGCCTATCACCTTGCCGATATCCCTTAACATTGAGAGTTCATAGTACTTGATAGGGAGGTTGGGAAGACACACCCATATTGCGACTGCTAAAAGGCAAGTTGTTTCCGGTTTGAAGTTAGGCTCCCATCCTCTAATTGAAAGATAATGCCTACCAACAAACCATGGGCCACCTTTCAGAACCTTTGCATGATCCTCGAGTGAGAACTTAATGAGGAAAAAGTCATTTCCTAGGTCTATGCATGTCATCTTTTCCAAAGGCTTCCACATACTGGTTAAGTGTGATAGTAGGAAATGATAACCTACCGTCTTCCCAAAAACTTTCATGATCAACGTGTTAGCCCATGAGGCTCTAATCTTATTTTTCCTTTCACTTGAGAGTTTGACAGCCACTTCCCCTAGGGGTAGGTTCTCAAACTCATCATCAGACAGTGCCTCATATTCCATCGGACTATCAACTACAAAGGCTTGTTCGAAAGCCCTGGGTATCTCCCCCATGAAAGATTCTTTGTACGATAACCATCCTGCTTTGACACCTTCAGAGTGGGGGTCTTGTGCTGGTTTATCTTAGTGGCATTCCCTAACTTTCTTAGTGCTCCTTTGAAGCTCCTCATCTTCTTCTCTGGTCCGGACTGAGGGCTCCATGGTCTTCTCCTTTAGTGTGTGCTGTCGGCAACTCTCTCTCCTTGATCTTTACTCTTTTTTCAAGTTTTCCTTGACAAAAAAAAAAAAAAACTTATGTTTTATATCTCAAGAGATTATATGTAACATAACATGTGTCTTATAATAACAGAATTTAATATTTTTTATGGAAGTTTTATAAGATGTTTTTTTTTTTTTTTGGAAAAAGAGAAGTTTTATATGACATATCTTAATATCATATGATTTCTTGATTTACTTCTAATCTTATTATATAATTTTATTTTGGTATATATTCATAGCATAGATAGCTAAACACTCCTTACCGTGTTTTTGGTCTGATGATAAAAAATAATTATTAAGAGCACTCTCATCAAAAGTTTCAAATGCTAAATATGCTATTTTTTGACATTTGATTCTAAAAAAGCACACTACATTAAGGGTGTTATACTTAAAAGTTTTAACATCTTAGCTACAGTAGAATGTCATCTTTGACATCCTACTGTAGTTGAAATCTTAAAATAATATATTTTAAATAAAGAGAGAGAGAGACAGGGGAAGAAAGAGAGAGAGACAAAGGGAGAGAGAGACCGAGAGAGAGAGAGAGGAAGAATAAAAAAGATTATTTAAATGAAGTGGTAAAAAAAATAGAAGTTTTGATGTTGGATGTATTGTAAAGTGACATGTTAAATGTTATAGAGTGGCTTTTTTTAGTTGCTAAATGCTAAAATTTTTAAAAATCTTGATGAAAATGCTCTAAGAGTGGATGTTATAGGTTAAAATTATCTCGAAAAAAAAAATAGAAAGTTGGATGTTGATGAAACTCGTTGAAATTAGGTTTTGGTTAGCTTTTTAAGAACATCTCCAATAGATTAGATAAATCCAAATTCCCCTCCTTTAAAGAGTAGACCCTTAAAATCGAGGTTCAACCATCTCTCTATTTTAGAGAATCTTATTTGAAGAGCTACAATAAATCTCTAGGTATGGAGATTTAGAGTAGCTATGTAAAAAATTTTGTGCAAGTAAAAACTTCTCAAGTTGAATTAAAAACCTAGGTGAGAAGGTGAGAGAGATCTCTCATACCAAGGGCTTTTTTTTTTTTTTTTTTTTTTTCCCTTTTATAGTTGTTAATTTTAGGCTAATTGGAGGTTGCTTTTGGACTAGGTGGCAAATTCATTTCATTTTGGGCTCAAATTAAATGACCAATCACAATAAAAAATCCAATTGAAGTATGTGTCTTAGGATTGAGTAGAATCAATATAGAATTGTAATTCTATATGATCCTATGAACTAGGTAGCGATACTACTTCGATCTTGCATTACAAAAAATCCTAGTATGATCTGGATTGATTTTAAGGTGAAGGATAATAGGATCTTACAATTTTGTGACCTTGAATTCCTATCTTGATAACCATGATTCTCACAGAAGTGCATACAACAAAACCCTCTCTCTCTCTCAGAGTCGCTTATGCTATCCCAATATCATTTTCCCTTATGTTAATATTATGCTTTTGATCTAGTGAAAAATGTGATTTTTTTGAGCTAATCTTGCTAAATTTGAAAAAATGGTAATGTTAACAAGTGGCCTAAGAGCATTGGTTTAGAAACAATTTATGGAAAAATGATAAAAAAAATTAATTTTTCTTATAGCTTTTTATAATTCTCAAGAAAGTAGTGTTAAAACTTTCTTAACAAAGTTTATTAATAATTGTCCTAAGGATACTTATTAACATAACCTTTAAAACGCACACACAAAGCAATGCCAAGATGACCTGCCATAACACAAATGAGAGGCATGTATCATCTAAAAGAGACTGTATACAGCCCATCAAAATAAGATAAAGTTCACTTCCAAATTCCAATAGCTATCAAGTCCTTTGGTAAACTTTGTTGTTAATTACAATAGGCATCTTCCTCTTTTTTTTTAAAAAAAAATATATATATATATATATATTTTCCAGGTAATAATATTATTATATCAATTATGCATAAAAAAAAAAAAATCAATTATGCATCTTATAGTGCTAAAAGAATGTTAAACTTCAAAGTCCCTTGCATACATAAACTAAAATGGGAGTGAGCCCGGACAACAGTCAAAAAGTGACATGAATACTTTATAATTTCTACGCATCAAAGTTCCAACACTCACCACAAATTGTTAGTGGGACCCATTCAATTCGGGGAATACAAAAGAAACTCCATAGCATAATTTAAAATATACTATATGAATTTGGAATTTTAAGATCTTTATTAAAATAAATAAATATAAAAACCCTAACATATATTACACTTATACTGTCACAGCGTTGAATTCATACCTCGAGAGGGTGATTTCTTTCTTCAACTTCGAGATCGAGAGGGACTGAACCCGGACAGCAGTCAAAAAGTGACATGTCTAACACTGAATGCCTAGTCCCTCTTTTGCCCCCACACAAAAAAAAAAAAAAGAAGCCTGGTCCCTCTTTAATTAAACTTCAAGTTCAACACAAGTAGGCTTATAAGGAAAGTAGCATTTGCATGAGTTTTTTCAAATATTTAGTTAAATTAATTTTAAAAAAATTTACTTTTACTAGTTTAGATATTTATTATTTTTATACACATACATTAGTCTTAATATTTTATCAACATTAAAATTTATTATAGTAACAATAGAGATTTATTGCATGTAAAGATGAGACTACTTTTTTAAAAAACTTTAGATAATTTAGTGAGTTTAACATCATTATTTTGGTTGAATTAGGATAAATTTTTACTAAAATATTAAATGAGTGAGATTGATATAATTAACTCATTAAAAACTTAGTGTGTTGGCGAATGGGTTTAGATGAGACATGACCTCAATATCTGCCATTGGCTACTTTAATTTCCTGGCTAGACCTCTAATTTTAACAATTATTCATCTCCGGTGCTGGTAAGCACAATTAGCTTCTTCTGCTTTTTCTTCTTCTTCTTCTTCTATTTTTTTTTTTTTTTTTTTTTTTTTTGAGATAACAGATAAGCACAATTAGCTGGCTCCTATCCAGCCAATTAACTACTATTAATATCGTCACCTGCCAAGAGCTTTAAGCAAAAGAGAATGTTAACTCATGCCATAAAAGCATTTTATTTAATGGGCTATTTTAAGAAATATTTTTAAAGAAAAGATAAAAAAGAAATGTAATTAATATTTTAAAATTTTTTTCTATTTTTCATTAAAGTGATGTTAATGAGTGTTTGTGAAGTGTGGGTGGTAAGAGTCGGGGTTCAAGTCTCCAGGAGGGAGTTTCACACACATATACACTTAGATTAGGCTAGAGTAGAAATTCTATCTTGTATAAAAAAAAAAAAAAAAAAATCTAAAATGGTTTATTAACAAGGATCATGTAAACAGGTGTTTTTGGGACAATTGTTAATAAACTATGTTAGAAATGTTTTAACACCACTTTCATGGGAAATATAAAAAGATATCCGAAAAATTAATTGTATTATCATTTTTCTATAAAATATTTCTAAAAATAGTTTTAAACTAACATTCTTAGGACATTTGTTAATATTTTCCTATTATAATAATTGTTCTAAAAAAACCCGTTAACAGTACCAACAAAACAAATCACATTTCTCCCATTATGTGTGTGTGCGCGTAACTCTATAAATATAAATACTTGTAGGTTGCAAAGAGTAACGGTCGAGGTGTATATAATTAACCCATGTTTGATGCTATTACGAGTTCATGATTTTGGGATGCTTCTTTCATGGGGAGGAGTTCGCCATTCAGATCCATATGAAGTCTCTTTTCAGCAAGTGTGGTTTATTATTATTATTATTATTATTATCTGCAACTATACTTGAATAAACAATTAAAAGATTGGAGTTTACAGGAGATAATAAAACTTAATAGAATGTTGTGTCTTGCACCTTTATTAGCCTTTTAGTTTTTAGTCTATAATCTATAATATATACCAGTAATTTGACTTTAATTTGACCTTCTAATATCATGTCACATAAATTTTGAAACATTACAGTACAAGTCATTATTTTAATAATTTTTTATTGAATTTAAATTTAAATAATATTATATATTTAAATCCTTTATTAGAATCTTAATACATTAGATTTACTTTCAATAATAAAATCTATAATATCATATACAAACACAATTATAACAAACGCTTTATGTTATAACTTATAGTTTCATATAAAATCATAATCACAATAAATAAATAAATATGTATATATATTAATAACTATCGTACTTATAAAATTTCATAGTTAAAATATTATATTACGTTAAACTTTCTCTTGTATTACGCATATTACCAACTAGGTTTTTTTTTTTTTTTTTTTTTTTTTGAGAAATCAGATTACCAAATAGTTATAATTAAACTAATACGACATCAAATTCTAACCACACAAGTGACTATCACTGGCTCACTGTCCTAGTGCCCTTGCTGCCAAGTTAAATTGATGGAAAATAATATGTTTGTATCGTATACAAAACATACGCAATAGAAAAAAAATAATGGATCTACTTCATTTATAAAAGTTAACATGTACTATATAAGTTTCAGAATTTGAGAACAAGAGAGTGTACCTTGGAGCGATGGATTTCAAAACTGAAGATCAGAAGCACTTGGGAACATTTTCAATCTTCACTCCAATTCCACTAATGTCCAAGATGTGTCGTCTCTCGATCAGCTTACAAAGAGAGAATGTCAAAGTGTTTAACACTCCTTACACCACTTCACAATAGTGTTCTTACAATTCCCCTTACAGAAAAATTTGTATGTTTTTCCCTTTGTATCTAACTGATTATCTAATTGGGTTGGCCTTTTGGGCCTTTCCAATTGGGCTTAAATGTGTGGCTTGGAGTGGAGCCAAAAGGGACCAATAAGACACTAGCTCCAATGAGTTTTGAGTTTTTCTGTCAACTCTTGACAAGTTCAAAGTTACTATTAACTATATTTAATACTACTATATAATTGTAGTTGCACTCTAGGCTTTATCTATAAATTATATCTCAAGACTTTATTGTACATGCAACCCCTTCATAAAATATTCGTAATAACACAAAGTCATGAATGTAGACTACCACTTTGTAAATTACTACATCTTATTGTTGAGTACCTGGTTTAATCCATTAAAGTTATTCATCATATATTTATGAAATCCAATTCCGTTAAGAAATTATGAATTCCATCTTGAGAATATATATTCCATTAACACTAAATGTGGTTGTCTAACATACTGAGGTTTTGACCGTAACTTTAGATCTTACTCCTAATATATCAAAGCAACCTACACTTCATGATTAGGTCCATCATCCTCTCAGGATTAAGAGTTCATGCAAATATAAGTCGTAAATTTATTATTCATTTGACAGTCTTTAGGAGAATAATAAAACTCATAGCAGTCTAGTTCATTATGTCTTAACTTTTAAAACATATCAAGATACTAACTAGAAATATTCATTTCCGTGATTAAGACAAATCATCTTAGTTGATATGTTATAGTTTTCACAGATGAAATGTCCAATTTTATCACCGATTATGAATTGAAATTCTGAGTTTACAAAGAACTTGTGATTTATATCTTCTGTGACTAAATCACATACTATGCATCTCATGGACTATATGATAATGTCTCAATATTTATGTTGCCATTTTTTTTAGATAATAATAAAACAAATTTATTAAACACAATATTAAGTCATACATAATGTCATATATAATAACATACATAGCATCATACAATAGTATTTAAAGGCACTAGTCCTAACAATCTCCCACTTGCTTTAAAGACTATTGTGTACTAATCTAACTCCCATCTCCTCCAAATGTGACTCGAAAGTCCTTTGGGGCAAGACTTTGGTAAAGGGATCCGCTAGATTTTTTGCACCATCAAGCTTTGCTACAACCACATCTCCTCGAGCAACAATGTCTCGAATGATGTGGTACTTTCTTTCTATATGCTTTCCTTTCTTGTGATTCCTTGGATTCTTAAATTGTGCAACCGCTTCACTATTGTCACAGAATAATGTAATAGGAACTTACTCAATTCTCACAACACCAAGATCAGAAAGGAATTTCTTGAGCCTAACAGCCTTCTTAGCTGCCTCACAAGCAACAACATATTCAGCTTCCATGGTGGAGTTAGCAATACAAGTTTGCTTAACACTCCTCCAACTTATGGCTCCACCTCCCAAGGTGAAAACACATCTCGACGTGGATTTTTTGAAATCTAGATCCGACTGAAAATTTGAATCTATATAGCCAATGGGAATCAAATCCTCAAACCGGTAAACAAGCATATAATTTCTCGTTCTTCTAAGATACTTGAGAATATGTTTTACAGCTTACTAATATTTAGGTCTTGGATTTGATTGATATCAGCTGACCATGCTAACTAAATAACAAATATTCGGTCTAGTACAAAGCATGACATACATGAAACTTCCTACAGCAGAAGCATAGGGAACTTGTCTCATCATATTTTCTTCCTCTTGAGTCTTAGGCCTTTAGTCATCAGACAGAGGAACTCCATGTCTAAAAGGAAGTAATCATTTCTTGGAGTTTTGAATACTAAACCGTTCTATAACTTTATCTATATATCTAGCTTGTGACAAACATAACATCCTATTCTTTCGATCTCGCCAAAACTTGATTCCTAGAATAAAGTTAGCTTCGCCTAAGTACTTCATATCAAATTGGCTTGACAACCAAACTTTAACCGATGACATTACCCCTACATTATTTCCAATGAGTAGAATATCATCTATATAAAGCACTAGGAACATTACTACTTTGTCTTGATGTCTTTTGTACACACATGGTTCATCAAGATTTTGTTCAAAACCAAATGATTTAATTGCCTGATCAAATCTGATGTTCCATGACCTAGATGCTTGCTTAAGTCCATAAATGGACATTTTTAACTTCCATACCATATGCTCTTGGTTCTTTGCTATGAAACCTTTCGGTTGCAACATGTAGATTTCTTCTTCAAGATTTCCATTAAGAAAAGCAGTCTTGATATCTATTTACCAAATTTCATAATCGTAATGAGCAACAATGAATAAGATAATTTTGATAGATTTAAGCATGGCTACTGACGAAAAAGTTTCATCATAGTTAATGTCTTCTTTTTGTGTATACCCTTTCGCCACTAGTCTTACTTCAAAGATTTCAACCTTTCCATCTCTATCACTCTCTTCTTCTTGTAAACCCATTTGCAACCAACAGGTTTAATGCCGTTAGACACCTCTACAAGATCCCATACATCATTGGAAGACATAGAATCTAATTCAAATTTCATAGCTTGGACCCAATGATGTGCATCTATATCATTTATTGCCCCCTCATAAGTGTAGGGATCCAATTCAGACTCTTCTGAGATAGTTTCATATGTTTCTCCCAAACCTATAAATCTCACAGGAGACTAAACAATTCTCCCACTACGACGAGACACTTGTGTACTAGAAACTCATGAATAGTACCTTGTGGTGTATCCAATACAACCACATCATCCTTAGTTTTATCCAATGGTTGTTGATTTATAGATTCATTCATTTCAGCTAATACAACTCTACTTCTAGGAGTAAAATTATTCATATAGTCATTTTTCAAGAATTTAGCATTTGTACCAACAAAAACTTTGTTATCCTTACGACTATAGAATAAATAACCCCTAATTTCTTTTGGATAACCTACAAGCAAATATACTTCCGATTTCAATTCCAATTTATCAAGCTTCCCTTTTAACACATGTGTTTGACAACCCCAAATGTGGAGATATTTCATGCTAGGCTTATGCCCACTCCACAATTCTATGGGTGTTTTGGGAATAGATTTTGATGGAACTAAATTCAAAATATGTATTGTTGTATCTAAGGCATACCCCCAAAAAGAAATTGGTAAAGTTGAGTCACTCATCATGGACATAACCATTTCCAAAAGAGTCCTATTCTTTCTCTCTGCTACACCGTTTTGTTGGGGAGTTCCAGGTGTAGTTAATTGGGATATAATCCCATTCTGAATTAGGTAATCCTTGAAATCCCCAAGAATGTATGCGCCACCTCGATCAGATCGAATGACCTTTATGCGTTTGCATAATTGATTCTCAACTTCAGCCCTAAACTTTTTGAACTTTTCAAAGGTTTCAGACTTTCGTCTCATTAGGTACACATAACCATATCTTAAGTAATCATCCGTGAAAGTGATGAAGTACTCATAACCTCTTTTTGCTTGGGTTGACATAGGACCACATACATCCGTATGAACTAATTCAACCAACTTTTGGGCTCTTCTATCTTTTGCATTAAAAGGTCACTTAGTCATTTTACCTTCCAAACAAGATTTAAAAACTGGAAATTCATCAAAGTCCATGGGCTCTAAGAGTCCATCTTTGATCAGCCTTTAAATTTTATTTGAATTAATATGACCTAAACGCAAGTGCCAAAGATGTGCATTACTAGAAGGAAACTTCCTCTTTAATGATTTTACATGAGAGTTATTATCTAATTCAGAATTATGTAATTCATGATTATCAAGAGTTAAAATATAAAGACCATCAACAATATTGCCAGAACAGATAAACACTTTACCCTTCTTTATTACAATATTGTCTTTAAGGATAACACAATATCCATCTTTACCTAAATAAGTTGCAGAAATTAAATTCCTACGAATATTAGGTAAATAAAGACAGTCTTTCAATATTAAAACCCTAAACTCAAAGCACAAATTAACAACACCATCAGCTACAACCGGAATCCTGCTTCCATCAGTCAAAGTAAGAAACAATTCCCCTTCATAAAGCTTTCTGGTCTCTTGGAACCTCTGTAAAGAATTGTAGATATGATTAGTACAACCTGAATCCACACACCAGAAATCTTTGGGATTTTGTACTAAACATATTTCAAGGAGGAATGAACTTTTCATGTCCTTGTTATTGGTAGCCTTGAATTTTGAACAATTCCTCTTCCAATGTTCTTTCTCACCAAAATGGAAACACTTTCCTTTGATCTTCTTTCTTTTGTCGGCAACCCCTAAGGCAATTTGCTTACCCTCTTGCTTAGTGAAGTCTTTCTTCTTCTTCTTTTTCTTAGTCTTGCCTTTAGACTTAGGTTGAGAAGTAGAAGCTTCATCCATATTGACTTCAAAACTAGAAGTACCAAGGATGCCTTATGCCGCCACTAACTCATTGATTAATTCAAATAAAGAATAAATCTTTTTGTTCATATTGTAATTGAGTTTGAAATCCTTGAATGATTCCGATAGTGACTGGAGTATCATGTCCACTTGGGATTCTCCATCAATGTCGGCACCTAAAACCTCTAATGTATTTAGATTAGAGATTATTGTAAGACAATGCTCTCTCACTGAACTACCTTCAGCCATGTTGGTATTATAAATTTGCCTCATGGTTTCTTGCCTTGATGAACGGTTTTGCTTACCAAACATCTCCTTCAGACTTTGCATAATGTCCGAACCTAGTTCTACATCCTGCATTTTATATTGTAAAACATTTGAGATAGATGTTAGGATGTAGCACTTGGCCATTTCATTAGATTTCCGCCAACGATCATATCGTTGTTTTTCCTCAAGAGGAGCATCTAATGAAGGAAAGTTAGGACATGGTTGAGTAAGCACATATTTGTGCTCTTCAGTTGTAAGAACAATGTCTAAATTTCTTTTCTAGTCAACATATATGGATCCAATCAGTTTGTTTTGATTAAGAATAGAAATAAGTGAGTTAAATGATGCCATGATAAAATCTAAAAACAATAAATATGAATATAATAAGTAAATTGAACATTATCAATTTAGCATTCAAGTACATAATATGGAACCTTAATAAAACCATAAAATAATATATGCAACGACAACCCAATCCCATGTTTAAAATTCCTTAGAAGTAAGTAAATTATAAACACTATAATTGATTGAGAACTATTCTCATTATTAGTGCTATCATGGTAACTCTTATCAAACACTAATAATATGCCGTTTTTCCTTTAGCCTCTAAGTAATAATGACATAGCTCCGAAGGGAGGTTAACATTAAACTTAGTTTAGTGTACACCTTTTATTGAATTCTATGTGAGTCATTAAGTAACTCCACAGTAGCGTGGTCATTCTTACTGTGAAAACACGTATTATCCATCATTAAGAAGTTTAATCTATAGTTCCATGAATTAAACATTCTCTGAAGGGAGCAAGGCATATACACCATGGCGTATACACCAAGGCGAGGTGCTTAATCACACTACTATAAACCGTCAATGGAGGCCGTGAGATCCAACCCTTGTATCTCTCTCCCACTAGATGTTTTAAAATAAAGGTTTTTAAATTTAAAACATGTGTAAACAAATTACACATAGCCTTGCTCTTTTATATGTGTAAAAAAAAAAAAACACTTTAAGAAAATTCTAGATCCATAGTCCTCGATTGATCCTCGACAGATGCTCGATCGATCGAGAAAAGTTTTGGATGCTTGATCGATCACGAAAAAATTCCGCAAAGCTCGATCGATGATCGACAGATTCTTGATCGATCAAGCGTTGCAAATTTTGAATTTTTTAGAATTTTTTAAGACAATTTTTTTAACATTTTCATGAAAAAAAAAAAAAAAAACATCATATGAACATGATGGACAGAGTTTGATATCTAAACTGAATATTATTGATGCTATAGCCTTAAAGTTCAGTTTAACATACTTAAATTAAAGAATTAAATAACATCATAACATCAAAATCAGTTTTTATCAAACAATAATTTCAACAACCATGCAGAAAACTATTTCTAACAACATGAAACTAGACATGGCAAAACGGGAGGGCGGGTCAGGTCGGGTCGGGTCGGATCAATTGGGTTGTGGGTCAAACGGGTCACAGGTAAAAAATGGGTCATCTTAAGCGGGTTAAAAACGGGTTCGGGTTGCGGGTCGGGTTGACCCGTATTTTTCACATGCTTTTAAAAAAAAAAAAAAATAAAACAACATGTATTTGTCATTTGGAAAGTTATGCAACAAATTATTTGATGTAAAATGCGTTATTTTGACTTCACCACTTATATCAAGAATGAATTCAGTTAAACTTATTAATACTTATTCAATAATTTTAAAATTATACAAATCCTAACATTGTTATCTAAACAAAATAACACAAATATAAGTAAAACAAATACACATGTTTTTTTTTTACACAATATCAACATTTCAAAATATAAAACAAAATTACAAATGACTTATTGGATAACTCATTTGATAAATAATAAAAACATATAAGAAATTTACAATCTTGAAAATTAATTTTATAATTTATTATTAATTATGGTTGGCACTCTATTTCAATTTGAGATATACATTAAAATTTGATTGCTTACTTATTTATATATGGTTTCTTTTATGAATATCATAGTATTGTTAAGCAACACACACTCTAGGAAATATCATAATTTATTTTGGACATAAATTGTTAAAAAATAAGTCTAAGCATTCATAATTTATGCTAATTTGATACTTTGACTTCACTATTTTTACACTTGTGAATGTTTCTCACACATGTTTACAATTTTAAATCTATATTTTTAACTCTACCGTAACCATATTATCTTGGCATGTACTTTGTTATTTGATATCTAAAAATTTTACTCATTATAGAATGCTCAACCATTTATCTTTCAATTAATTTGCATATGTAAATATATCAATTTTTTTCTTAAAGCTCACAATAAACAATTAAACTACTATTGTCTTAATTTAATTTAATTTTTTTTTATCAAAAAAAAATTTAATATAATTTTTTTTAAAAAAAAGTGATTCGGGTTGCGAGTCGGGTCGGGTTGACCCAAAAACAAAACTCGAAAAACTTGGGTCGAGTCACGGGTCAACCCGTTTTTGTTTCGAATAAAAAAAATCGAGTTCAGGTCGAGTATTTTTCGAGTCGGGTTAGGTCGGGTTAGAAAATTTTGACCCGTTTTGCCATGTCTACATGAAACTATTGTTACAAATTCCAAAACTCTAAACATGTTAAACAACTATGAAATGGAGACCACTTTGATACCATTTGATGAAAAATAACATGTTTGTATCGCATACAAAATATACACAGCGGAAAAATAACTTATCTACTTCATTTATAGAAGTTAATATGTACTATATAAGTTTTAGAATTTGAGAACAAGAGAGTGTAACTTGGAGCGGTGAATTTCAAAACCGAAGCTCAGAAGCACTTGGGAACACTTTCAATCTTCATTCTAATTTCATTAACGCTTAAGATGTGTGGTCTCTCAAACAGTTAACAAAAAGATGTCTAACACTCCTTACACCACTTCATAATAGGGTTTTTACAATTCCTTTTATAGAAAAATCTATATATTTTTTCCTTTGTATCTAATTGATTATCTAATTGGGCTTAAGTGTGTGGCTTGAGGTGGGACCAAAAGAGACCAATAAAACACTAGCTCTAATGGGCCTTGACTTTTCTATCAACTCTTGACAAGTCCAAAATTACCATTAATTATATTTAATACCATTATATAAATATAGTTACACTCTTGGCCTTAGCTATAAATTATATCCCAAGACTTTATTGTACATGCAACCCCTTCATAAAATATTCGTAGTAACACAAAGTCATGAATGTAGACTGCCACTTTGTAAGTTACTATATCTTATTCTTGAGTACCCGGTTTAATCCTTTAAAATTATTCATCATATATTTATGAAATCCAATTCCATAAATATATATTTTAGTAACTCTTTACTAAAGTGGTTTGGCCTAACTCTTTGAATAACTAAGCCCATTAAACTTATCTTAAGGGAATATTTTATGTCTTCGTTAAGAAATTATGAATTCCATCTTGAGAATATATGTTCCATTAATGCTAAATGTGGTTGCCTAACATACTGAGGTTTTGACCGTAACTTTAGATCTCACTCCTGATATATCAAAGTAACATACACTTCATGATTAGGTTTATTATCCTCTCAGGATTAAGAGTTCATGCAAATATAAGTTATGAGTTTATTATTTATTTGACAGTCGTTAGGAGAATAATAAAATTCACAGCAGTTCAGTTCAATATGTCTTAACTCTTAAAACATATCAACATATCAACATACCAACTAGAAATCTCCATTTCCATGATAAAGACAAATCATCTTAGTCGATATGTTATAATTTTCGCAGATGAAATGCTAAATTTTATCATCAACTACGAACTAAAATTCTGAGTTTACAAAGAACTTGTGATTTATATCTTTTGTGACTAAATCACATAAATCACATACTATGCATTTCATGGACTATATGATAATGTCTCAATATTCATGTTGTCATTATTTTTAGATAATAATAAAACAAATTTATTAAACACAACATTAAGTCATACATAATGTCATACATAATAACATTTATAGCATCATACAATAGGATTTAAGGGCACTAATCCTAACATAAATCACACCACTACCCCCAATTGAACTATAAACAAATAGTCCCACGACACCTAGCCTGCACTTGTTTCAGTGTAAAATAATTTCCGAGTGTAAAGTAATTTCAGGTGAAAATATTTTCAAGAAAGGAAAATATTTTCTACTGTTTGGTTGTATTTTAAAAATTATATTAGAAAATAATTTCAAGTGTTTGGTAACATTTTGAAAATGCAAATTTTCTTCTAGTTTCTCACATTTTCTCAGCTTCTAAACAAATTTTATAATAGAAAATTGCAATACATCAACTTTTAAACAAACAAAAATCAAAACAACACCATTCTCATATAAAATCATTCGGTCAAACTGAGAGAGGGAGGAGGAAGAGAGAGTCATTGCAAATCGACGGAAAGGGAGAGGTAGATCGAGAAAGAGAGATCGGTGGTTAGTGGTTGGTGGGTCATGGGCGACGAGACTGGTCCAACGGCGGCAGGCTTCGACAATGCAATCTCATGGCGCGATTTCGCCGGCGCGAGTTCTAGGGCGCGATCTCGCCGGTGTGAGCTCGACGGCGCAATCTCGCTCCTCGATCTCGCCGGCGTGAGCTCGACGGTGTGATTTGACTGGATTCAGGGGTGGGTAGTTGGAGTTTGTGACTTTCCCCCTAGCTCTCTCTCTCTCTCTCTCTTTTCTAGTGTGAGACTCCGAAAAAAGGGTTTTGAAGGTAAAATAAAACTGTAAATGGTTTTACGAGTGAAGGGGTTGTATTTTACGATTAAAGGAAATCATTTTCAAGTTGACCGTATTTTCCATGCGCATCCAAACACACGTGATGGTGTAAAATAATTTCCTGAAGTTGTTTATAGCTGAAACAAATGGAACCCTAATTGGATCACCATATTCATCCTTAATTTGGTCTGTTTAGTACCTGCTTTTAAACAACAATAATACTTTTGATACGTATTTTTATAACACTCAAACACGAATTTCTACAATACTAAAAACTAAACAATAATACTAGAAATCTTAAACTAAACAAGCCCTTAATTTTCAAAACTACCAAGTCAACCACAATATCCATCATTGTCCATAGCAACCCTGCCAAATCTATAATTTCGATTTGTCATACCATTAACTTGAATTGTCATACCTTGACTAATTGAAATTTTATCGGATATCCCTTGGAATGATATAGAGAAGATTGTATTTAGTGGCAAAGCCAAGATTTGAGTTGTAGGGACAAATATATATATATCATACCCAAGATCAATTCAGACAATAGTTCTTTTTAAAAAATCAGACAATAAAATGACACTCATGTATATATTTTTAATGTTAAACTAGCTTTGTCACATGCGTTTCATGAGTGTGATAGGGTCTTTTTTTTTTTTTTTTTGGTTTAGTATCATAATTTTTCATTCATTCATCTCTTTTTGTGCATTGAAAATCTGTGGCGAATTTGAGTTTGTTGAATGCCTAGAGATTTGTTTTTGTTCAAAATAAAAGAGAACATAGAAGAAGCAAGAAAACAAATTGTTTGTCTATTTAAATTTTAAAAAAATGATAAGAGATGAGTAGGAAAATATGGTGCATCTGTTTAAATTTTAAAAAGGATAAAAGATAAGGAGATTGTAAACTGCAGAGAACTTGGGTTTAGTGGGAGGTTTTAAGTATGAGCTTTTATTTTATGAATTATCCTATTTAATTGAAAATCTATAAGTGAGCGGGGAGGAGATACTTTGGGATATCCAAAACTTAGGCTCCGTCCGTTTGGGTGGAAAATAGGAAGGATGAAAAATAGAGGAAGGAAAATAGGGTGGAAAAATATTGTTTTCCACTGTTCGTTTGGGGAAGGAAAATAGGAAGGAGAGAAAACTGGGGAGAAAGTTTTCTCTCCGGGCCCACATTTTTTTTTCCTTCTAAATCGGAAGGAAAATCTGGAGAGAAAAGTGTGGCAGCACTTTTACAAAAATACCCTCTTTCCACCTATTTTTTTTAGCGTTCTCTTCTCTCTCTCTCTTTTAACACGACCTGAACGTTTTTTTTTTTCAACGTAACCTAATCTAATTTTTACATAATAATAATAATATAATAATAATAATAATAATAATAATAATAATAATAATAAATTTATATATGATGTGATAAATTTTATATTATGTAATGAGTACAAATAAATCTATTTCTTACCTAATATGTAATAAGGGTATAATAGTCAATTTATATAAATTACATTTTTCAACCTTCCATTTTTCTCTCTAATTGAATAAAAGATTTTTCTACCCTTCTACTTTTCCACCCCTCCAACCGAACACACAAGAGGGAAAAATAAATATTTTCCATCCTCTCACAATTTTCCATCCTCCCATTTTTCCACTTTTCCAACCGAATAGACCCTTAAAGTTCACGGCGTAAACGGCTTGGAAGAAAATAGTAGTATAGATTACCCATAAAAGGGATTGTTCACTTTATGTTGAGTTTATTTATTGAGAGATATTATATCCACAATATTTTCACAACAAATTGTAATTGACAGATTTTTATTGGCTATTATTAGTGGGAAAAAAAAATTCAATGGTAAGATCAAATTAAAACCAATAACAATTAACTACCTAAAATTTGTTGTGAAAATATTGTGGACGTAACACTTCTCTTATTTATTAAAATATTTTATATATGAATAAACCATGTTATAGTTTTTCATATTCAAAATTCTACTTATAATTCTCATGTAATGCTTTTCACCAATATAGATTCTCTGGTCCTTTATTTCTCCCTCACAATTTTTTCTTCCTAAACTTTTTTATTATTATTTGTCTTTGCTTATTTGCCAAGAAAAATAAAGAAAAGTAAAGGAACGGTAGAATACTGAAACTTTATCACTTTCGTGGTCTAATATAGTTAACATATTGGAGAAGAAAAAAAAAAGTGAAACCATCCAAACAAACCTTCTAATATATAAGAGTGAAGTGTTAATTATTTTTAGAATTTGGCAACATTTTCATTTTCAGAAAAATCGAGTATAACAAATTTAGTTATGCATACCAACAAACTACGCTACACAAAGTATGACAATATAGTAGAGCGAAGGAAATAAAAGAGAACGCAAGCAAATCTCACTAAACACCAATGGAAACACTGGCAATAGAGATTGGATTTGAATGTGACTTCTCAAGTTTCGATAAACTTTCTCTGACTCACAAGGTCTATGTTTATGGGTGAAGAAAGTGTTTACAAACTATCAATCAAAACAATGAAGAAGATGGAAAAGAGATGATCGATTGGTTTTCTCAAAACAAAGGTTCTCTCTTTTCATACACTCAAAGAGGATTTTTTTGGATATCTCTCTTATGATTTCTAGGTTTTGTATCACCCTTATCAGAAGCCTTTGCCATGCTTCACAGCTGTGTGTGCTGGCAAATGTGCATTGGACAAGTACAGTTCAAAATTTGTCAATTTTTTCACAAAACAATCCCTTCAAGTACAAAATGTGGTCATTGTATATATTAATTTTAGCAGTGGTTTGATGGATGATTTCACTTCATAAATTAGGGGTGAGGTTTGGAAATGCCTTTTAAGAGGACTTTTTTTGTAGAAAGTGCAACTAACAATAAAAGAAATAAGTAAAGAAAATTTTAAGTTATCAAGTATCAGGGCTGAATTCCAAATTATTTTCAATGCCATTGGATCTCAAGAAAGCAAATTATATTGCAAACAGATTAATTCAAAGCCTAATTCATATAAACAATAGATGCTTCGAAAGTTCACAGTAAATAGATTTAACCTTAGAATATCACACTTGTTAGGATTAGTTTCCTTAGATCCTATTGTAAGATCCTATTGTAAGATCCTATTGTATGATGCTATGTATGATATTATGTATGACATGATGTATGACTTAATATTGTGATTGATAAATTTGTTTTATTATTATCTAAAATAATGGTAACATGAATATTGAGACATTATCATATAGTTTATAAGATGCATAGTATGTGATTTATGTGAAAAGTCACAGAAGATATAAATCACAACTTCTTTGTAAACTCAGAATTATAGTTCGTAGTCGGTGATGAAATTGGACATTTCATTTACGAAGACTATAACATATCAACTGAGATGATTTGTCTTGATCATAAAAATAGAGATTTTTAGTTGGTATGTTGATATGTTTTAAGAGTTAAAACATATTGAACTGGATTGTTGTGAAATTTATTATTCTCCTAACGACTGTCAATTGAGTAATAAACTCACGACTTCTATTTACATAAACACTTAATCCTGAGAGAATAATGGATTTGATCATGAAGTGTAGGTTGCTTTGATATATTAGGAGTGAGATCTATAGTTATGGTCAAAACCTCAGTATGTTGGGCAGCCACATTTAGTGTTAATGAAACATATATTCTCAAGATGGAATTCATAGTCTTTTAACGGAGATACAAAATATTCCCTTGAGATAAGTTTAATAGCTTTATTATTTAGAGAGTTAGGCCTAACCACTTTGGTAAGAAGCTACTAAAGTATGTATATAAATATATATATATATATATATATATATATATATATATTTATTTATTTATTTATGAAATTGGATTTCATAAATATATGATGAATAACTTAAAGGATTAAACCGGGTATTTAAGGATAAGATGTAGTGATCTACAAAGTGGCAGTCTACTTTCTTGACTTTGTATTACTATGAATATTTTATTAAAAAGTTGTATGTACAATAAAATCTTGAGATAAAATTATATATAAGGCCTAGAATACAATTATATTTATTTAGAGGTATTAAATATAATTAATGGTAACTTTGGACTTGTCAAGAGTTGACAAAAAAGCCCAAGGCCCATTGGAGCTAGTGTCTTATTGGTTCCTTTTGGTCTCACTTCAAGCCACACACTTAAGTCCAATTGGAAAGGCCCAAAAGGCCAGCCCAATTAGATAATCAGTTAGATACAAAGAGAGAAATATATAAAATTTTCTAGAGTAAACAACAATAACACTATTGTGAAAAAGTGTGTAAGGAATGTTAGACACTTTGACATCCTCCATTTGAAAACTGATTGAGAGACCACACATCTTGGGCGTTAGTGGAATTGGAGTGAAGATTGAAAGTGTTCCCAAGTGCTTATGATTTCCAGTTTTGAAATTCACCGCTTTAAGGTATACTCTCTTGTTCTTAAATTCTGAAACATATATAGTGCATGTTAACATTTATGAATGAAGTAGATCCGTTATTTTTCCGCTGCGTATGATTTGTATGCGATACAAGTGTGTATTTTTCCATCAACACTAACATGAAATTGGTTCATATAAGCTTAACAACGGAGAACTTGATGAATCAAATTTCAATTAACTTATATGTAAGGTTGAATTTAATCAACCATGTGTTGGCTTTATTTCATGCCAAATTTGTTTGTAATTCAACATGAATAAACCCTGCATTTAGGTGGGAATAATATAAGAGTTGTGTGTGAAAGAGTGTGAAGAAACTCAAGTTGTGTGCATTCAAAGGAATCTCGCGACTGGATCTCGCGACTGACTCGCAACTGGTAAGTCGCCTAAGTCCTACATGTGTGAAGTATGCAGGAAGTTGAAGGGCCGCGACAGCTGGAGCACTACAAGACAAAAAGTACAGTCCAGCCTAGCAGTTAACTCGTGACTCAAACTCGCAACTCATTCTAGTCGCAAGGCCGAGTTACCAGAATATCCTGTTTTGCAATCATATGAAAAAAAAAAGAGCCTATTGAGAGAAAAAACCCTAATGGAGGTTTCTACAACACGCCCACCTCATTAGAGAGAGAGCTACCTATTCTTATAGAGAAATCTTTGTAGTCTCTTCTCCTTCCCTCTCCCATTGTTATACCCATTGAGAGGAGATTTGTACCAAAATACTACCCACACCTATTCAAAGTGTTGAAAGTGTTTTTGGAGCTCTGGGAAGCATGGGAAGATGCCAAGGATGGTGGATGCAATACGAGCTTATTGCGGGATCCGGTAAGTTAAAGAAGACAATGTTAGGCTTAACCCTATTGGAGCAAGAAGTTTGGAGGGCTTAAGTGCATCGGGTAGATTAGGCTTGGAGGGTCTATTGCTATTTATGTATCCTAACTGATTTTCTAGTAGATCATTTACCGCTTAGAGGGTGGCAAAGAGGTTTTTCGTCAAGTTCTTTGGTTTCCTCTTCGATAATACGTGCCAGTGTTATCCTTGCATTTGCATCTCTCTTTTTTTACTTCTTAACCATTAATTGCTGCTGTGTTTGTGATTAATTATGTGTTAGAGTAGTTTGCCAATTTGGGTATAGCTTATATTTATCATTTTGCACATACATTGTTTAAAATATAAGCTTGTGTTGTTAATTTTGAAATTGAGGTCTAAATATTCACTAGTGTTTTACACAACAAGTGAACTTTTATTATACAAACAAGATTAAAGTGTGTAGCAGGATTACAAGAAAACACATATAAGCATGAACACCTTTTAAAACCCTAACAATTATGAGATAATCTACTAAGTAACTAATACTACAAGAGAATGATTTCTTAGTATGTTAGTTTGTTAGTACTGAATATTGTCTTCCCTTGAAAGTGAGCCTTCTGTTTATACTTTAGGCTCAATAGTTTTAACGGTTGTTCCTTATACGTATCTTCCTTTCCTTGAGTTTCCTCGATTACTATTTTTTTTTTTTTGGGGGTTTTACGTGTCTCTCCCTCCTTGGGCTTGAATGCCACTTATCACAAGGTAAGATAATGATCTGTAAGTGCATAAACTTGCTTCGAACCCACATCTCTTTGTGTGGTCTTTTTAGTTTTTAATATGATGGGTTAATAACTACCATGGGCAATTGCCGTATATGCTCCCACATCACTTTCAATGTTCCTGTGTTTCTACCATTTTAATTTTCCTATCCCTTTCTTGTCACTTGTCACTTGTCAAGTTTATAAGAACAAAAAGAAAAATTAAATAATGCAAACAGTCATACCACGAGAGTTATAGTGTAATTTGCCCTTCTGTTTTCAACAAAGTAAAATAATTTCCAACACAAATGCATTGTATTGTAACCATTTTCCTATTGAATCTACCGAAAAACTTAGCATGCACGCGAAAAGGAACCAGAATTGAGAAAGGCACCTGTAAATTACTTACATTTTATGCATCGTGAACAAAACTTTAATTTCCCCATGAATGATTTGTTCATGATACTATTTCTAATCCCCAACAACTTTAGAGGTACCACAATTAACCTTTAGATCTAACCAGCACTGTAACTAGCTAGAATACAGCCAAAGTCACCCAACCCCACCACTCTTTTTGGCACCTTTGCTCCAACTCCAACACCCACAAGGTCACCACTACCAACACCTTTATATCACACCCTCACACAACATCATAAAAGTTAAAGCAAAAGCAATAACCCACACACAACATACCACATTTTCCTCTCTCTCACACAAACACAACGAACAAAGATCCTTCCTTTGTACCAAAAAAATTATGTCCCTCATCCCACCTTTCTTTACTTTCTTCTTAGTTTTCTTCTTCTCAATTCTCTTGCCCACCTTTCTGGGTCTTCCCAACCCGGACCCGGCTTCAATCCAATCATTCCTCCCAAACCCATCTCCACAAGCAACAATTCCTGCATTCCCTGAACAATCCAATGTAGCTGGGTGCCCATTAGATCTCCCAGATGAGCTTTTCCATGGCATAAACACTGCTTGTAGTGCCACCAATGGCCAGCTCCATCATAGCCGATGCTGTCCTGTACTAGCTGCTTGGCTCTACTCTGCTTACTCTTCCACAGCCCTTGGAAGAGCAAGTAGAGTTAGCAGCACAGCCAATAGTACCACCACATCCTATGACATGCCACTCCTGCCTGATGATTCAGAAACATGTGTGGAGGACTTGGGAAAAGCACTCAAGGGAAGAGGAATTGAGTTAATAAGACCCAATGAGACTTGTGACTTGGTGTATTGTTATTGTGGAATAAGGTTACACCCATTGAATTGTCCTGAAGCTTTTTCAGTGAACCAGCAAGGGAAGCTTGTTGGGGATGAGAATGTGAAGAGGTTGGAGAAAGATTGCTTGAGTAGTAGCACCAATGTGAATGAATTCCCAGGTCTTGGAGGGTGCTCTAAGTGCTTGAACAGTCTCTATCTGGTAAGTGCTTCTTTAATCTAATTGGTTAGTTATTTCATAACATTCTCTCTTTCTTTTCTTTTTTGGTTCCGTCTTGTTTATTTTGATTTGTACTTCAATGGGTGAAGACTTAAGAGAACGAACTCTTTTTCTGGGTTAGGAGTCTTTCTCAATGTTTGGTAATTGGGAAAGTTTGTCCTGCTTTTTCTTCATTTTGATTACTGTGTCAAACTCTAGTCCTTAGGTGTAATTATTCTAGACGCGCCATGAGAGCGAGTCTATTGTTTGTCGGGCTTTGAAGAATTCGATGATGGACCAACACTACCTGATCTAAAACCTAGGAGCTGCCAAAATGGATGAATTATTAGATAAAGAAAGAGAATCAAAGTTTGGCCTATGTTTCTATTTCTAGAATATAGAAATAATATATAGATCAAATTAGTCCATCAAAAAAATAAATACCTCAAATTATAGTCTCATAAAAAATAAAAAATAACCCCAAATTGTTTTGTATCTCATTTCAGCTTCAATGTTATTTCCTTTATAAAAAAAAAAAAAAAAAAAATCACACAATGTGATGATGAGAAAACAAAAGAGTGAAAAAGAGCAGTTTTTTACACGCGCTAAAACGCGAGTTGGAATGCATCTATAATTTAGGCCTACTGTTATTTTAACGGTTGTTTATCGGATTACCCGCGAGTTTCTCACTTTTTTTTTGTTTTTTTCATAATGAGAAACTGTAGACAGTAACGCTAGACTCAACTCGCCAGCAGAGTTGTGTCTACCCTCACGCCTAATTACTCGTAACTTGCATCAATTATCTTTTTTGGGTTGAAACATGTATCAATTATCATCCACTGGATATTATGTTTAATGGTTTTAATTGGTCCAAAGCCAGTTTAAACTTCATTCATTATAAATAACAAGTTCTGTGCAATCGTAACAGTGTGTGTTCTTGTACGATTTTATTTTTAACAGTTTAATGTAGTTCTTTATTTAAAAGTTTGTACAGTGCATCATTTGTCCTACCAAATATGAACTTTGGAACTAAAGGCAAACTCATGAGATCTCTCATCCACAACATATGTCGTAGCCTATTACACATCTTTTTCACTATTTTGCTGACAGTAGGTGACAAAAATGTGTGCAATCTAGTGTTTGATTTGTTCTTCTAATGGTTTTATTTTTATTTTTTAATTTTTAATTGGCAAATTAATCTGGTTGTTAATTTCAAGTTCGCTAAGCTTTTCAATATGCATTTTGTTTATTTATCCTGTCAATTAGTTTTTTTTTTTTTTTTAATTAATCTAATTTTTCGTTAGTTTATTCATTTTTAATTATTAGTTTGAATTGCAAGATAGATTTGTACATAATTAAGAAATTCCCAATTTCTAACTGTTTCTAACCAATTTTTGGCATATTGCAATGACATTGTTAACATTTTTTAGTTGGTTTCTACATTTTGACCCTGGTCTCCTAAGCATACAGCGTCAACATTCTTAGTTTCTTACATACTCATTGTTTTTTCTGTTCTTAAATACGTGTTGGTTAGATGATTTGATTCACTGTAAGAATAGGCTTCTATAAAGAACTGAATCTGCAGCTTTAAAATAGATTGTGATGTTGCACCTACTAAATTTTGGTCATTTAGAACTTCGTTCACCAAACATCTGTTTGTCCAATCAGTGGTCATAAATGATGTTTTCTAATTAAAACAATAATTTTATGTAGCTTAACAAGAAGAAAACTTTCAATTCAAGCAAATCAGAGGACAGGACCACCAAAATGCACAACAAAGATTGTCAACTAATGGGTATGACATGGCTCCTTGCCAAGAATCGAACGGCATACATTCACACTGTTTCATCAGTCTTACGAGCTATCATGTTGAGCAAAGATGGTTCCAATCCCCAGTCATGCACTCTCAACAGCGATGGAATGCCTCTAGCTGTTGATTCGTCCGAAATCTCCAGTCATTCATCATCAAACACCCTTAGAGCACCCATTTTCAGTATGTTATCGCTTTGTTTGCTTTATATGTTTTGCATTGTATTGTCCACCCATTTTTACTAGAGCTGTAGATTAGAAGCTTCCACTAGAAAGTTTTAACTGCTACATTTTGTAGTTCTTGTACTCTATTCTGTTCCTGGTAATTAATATGACGTGCCCAGTTTCTACTTTGTGTCTGTTGGTGTAATGTAGTGTAGGTAAATTGGAATGTGTTGGTTTTTGTTTTGGGGTTTTCTGAGGATAGAAGATAAGGCTTTTGGTCCTTATTTGAAAGAAATCTTGAAGTGGGCCTCCAATAACATGTGCTATAGAGACTACTGCTTTGCTTTGGAGAGACCAATTGTTCATAAATGGTTAACTTGTTTGGTGTCATTATTTTGGGACAGTTGTGTGTCACGGGAAAATTTATGGAGTGTCAACGTCTCCCATACAAATACAAGTCACAACAATGGACGGGTTTTTATCTTCTACTATGGTTTTTATATGCAGAAGATGAATGATTGGGTCATTGGCAAATTGGCTGCCAACTGGCCGGGACAAACAAAAATGTTCTATATCATTCGAATTTTTCACGCATGTTACGGTAGAGTGATACCATAATCTGTAGGATTTTCTTTTTCAATTTATATATATATTTTTATAGATATGGTAGAATTTAAACTAATGACATTCATTCCATGATGACTTCTCTTATTATCAGGTTAAGACATTTATCACTAGCTTCCGAGTTTTCTCCAGCAAAGAAAAAGAGTGAACAATTTTTTTTTTTTCCAAATATTTTTAATTCTTGTCTAATTTTGTATATGTGTCAAGGGCAATAAATGAGTTAAGTTTTGTCGAGTATTGCTCTTCTTGACAATAAATATAAAATGTTCAAATTTGGCTTAAGCTTAAACTAGGCTTACAAACTATGTTGAAATTTGAGCTTGTCAAAAAGTTTAAAAGCTTGAGCTTGGTTGAATTTATTTATCAAGTTGAGCTCAAGCTCAAATTCAAGCTGCATATCAAGCTTTGAGCTAAAGATCAAATATAGGTATATTATCAAGCCCATTTAGTTTGAAAATGTGGTCCCTACTCCCAATTAATTAAATGCTTAGTAAAATATGAGTTTATTTTTCAAGATCAAATCAAATTTATTACAAAGCCTATAAAGCAGTCTAAGCTCGTATTATTTTTTATTTTATTTTATTAAGCCCTATTGTTCACAACATTGCTCATGAGCAATTTTTTTTTTTTTTTTCTTTTGCTTAGGCTCTCTTAAAATTAAGACTCAAGCTTGACTCATTTATAAAAAAAAAACATGAATAAGTTTTTTATCGAGTCAAATTCAAGTTGTTTATAAACAATTTGGTTCATTTATAATCCTAACTTGTGTAATTTATTTTTCTTAACTATGGTGCTAAGTGACCCATTAACAATTTTCAGCATGAAAGCCAACATGATAAGCTCATTCACCTAGGTAAGACTACTTCATCATCATTACCACTGTTGAATATTTTTGTGGAAATATAGAATACAACCGAATTTATATATATATATATATATATATATATATATATATATATATATAGATATCTAAAAGTTGAAGAATAACATTTAATATATATTACTATGTTCCCGTTGAACCACACTAGCAGTTGTGTCATTACAATTCTTTTTCCTGAATTTCTCCTATAATTTTAAAATACTTTTCCTAAATTTTAAAATACTCTTAAAAGGAAAATGATTCCCAACCCTATCTCCACCATAAAGTCCAATCTTTATAGCTTTAAAAATTCAAATGACCTAACATTATAGTTATTAATATCAACATCAGTTATTTTTAAACTTTTTTTTATATTCATAATTTGATTAAGGTTCTTTTCTGAAAATCATCTAAAAAAAAGTGTTTAGGTGTTTGTGTTAAATATGGTTTTCATTTTATTGGTCTGTAATTTAATTGCCACAAATGACCTCTACGTGGAATGGCACCTTCTTCTTTGGTTGTAAGAATAAGGTGGAAGCGAGTGAAATCGTGGATTTATGATCTACTAGATGCATATGTAAGTTTCTAGTATACCAAAAAGGGCCTGTAAAGTTTCTAAAAAAAAAGGACTTGAATTTAATTAGGGTTTGTTGTAAATCAAAGTCTCTATTCATAAGATTTTAATTGAACATTTACTTGTCTTGGTTCGAATTCAATCCGGATCTCCAACCTATGTTGTTCTTGTTATTTAATATACAGTTTATGAAATTGAAAAAAAAGACGTGTGAGAGGTTTTTACGTATTCATCTATGTAATTTTTTTTTTTGAAGAAGTTCATCTAATTAATTTAGATGTTTATAACTATACAATTAAATAATAATTCACGCAAAATCAAAAACAGCAAAATTTGTCTATACATATTCATCATGAATGGTTTTAACTTTACATTTAACTTTGCATTTATATATTCATATGCTTTAATTTAGATATTTATAACTAAACAATGATATTTATGAATAAAATAATTAAAACAATTATTTTTCTACTCTTAAAAAATTCACTAATTTTATTCTTAAATTTTTTTTACATGTCCATGGAAATTCATTAAAAAAAACTTTTTCTTTTTGCTAGAAAAAAAAAAAAAAAAACTTTGACATACTACTAACCTAACCACTAAATATATTAACTTAAAAAATTAAGGCCATTATTATTTCTGTTACCATCAAATCATTAATTGATTAAGACCAAACTTTATTTCTCCTCTCTACGTAGAAGCTTTTCTCTCTCACTCCAGGTGAGCTTTTTCTTTCCACAGGCTCTGGCACTTGGAATTCCAAGGAACATAGAATGGATTCAGACTTCATTGAGAAGCTACAAAAAATACAACTCACGGAGGAAGAGGGCGAAGTAGTGCAGATAAACTTAGCCCACAGAGAGAAGACTATTGAAGAATGTTCACTCACACTGTTTGGCAGATTTCTAACAAACCAACCATACAACCAGAGAGCAGCAAAAGCATTACTATGATCTGTGTGGAACCTTGGGAATGACTTGAGGATTGTGGACGTGGGGGAAGGGCTGTTTCAATTCTGATTTAAGCTAGAGAGCCAATTAACTTGGGTATTAGATAATGACCCTTGGAGTTTCGACAACAATCTTTTGGTCCTCAGAAGATGGGAGAGGGGCATGACAGCTAACTCGGTTACTTTCTTACCCTTCTTATGTGGGTTCAAGTGTGGGGTCTACCTTTTGACTTGATCAATGAAGAGGCGGGATGAGAAATTGGCAAAGGATTAGGCCATGTGTGTGAGGTGGATAACAAGACTTTTCTTTTGGATCAAGCTCGTTTCATCAGAATTCGAGTCTGGATCTCTTTGGAAAAGCCAATTCGTTGAGGGGTATGGGTTGCAAATCCTGAGGGTGACCAAGTACAAGTTGGTTTCAAGTACGAACGATTGGTTGGATTATGCTACCAACACTACAAAAAACGGGGTCTAAAGCCGCGTTTCAAAAAAGCGGCTATAGACCCCAAAAACGCGGCTATAGCCTATAGCTGCGTTTTCTAGAGCTGCGTTTATAAACGCGGCCTAAGCGGCACAGCAACAGCCCCTGTGGGTCTATAGCCGCGTTTTTACAACTGCGGCTAAAGATTGGACCTAAAGCCGCGTTGTTTAACCACGGCTATAGTCTGAGATCTATAGCCGCGTTTTTCAAAAATGAGGCTATAGGTTTTTTTAAAAACAAAAAAAAAAATTTCTAGGTGTTTTTTTTCCCCAAGAAATTCAAAATTCAAACCAAAAATAAAATTCAAAATGAAACGGAAACCCAGAAAATTCAAAATCAAATACAAACCCAAAAAATTCAAAATCAAACACAACATACTAACAATACAACCACAATTTGCTCCAAAATATAAAAACACAAACCCATGAATCTCCTCTCTTTCAACAAAGCCAACCCAAATCTAACACTAAAACCATTCAAGTACAAGCTCAGAAACACAAACCCATTTAAACATAAACACAATATCAGGGACACAATAGCACAAATTCAAAATTTTTAGCATTTTCTCCATTTTCTTACTAACTAAACATAAAATAACAAAAAAAAAAAAAACTAGATCTATAGAAAAATCAGTGACTGAGATGAAGAAAAAGAAGAAGAAATAGCTGGAAAGAAACAAAGAAAAAAAATGTGTTGGAGTGAAGAAGGAAAAAAAAAATGTCGTGACTTGCAAAAGAAAGGAGCAAAAAAAAAAAAAAGAAAAAGAAAAAAGATGTAGGAACTTCAAAGAAACAAAGAAAAAAAAAAGAAAAAAAAAAGAGCTACGTTGGAAAAATGAAGGAAGAAAGAAAAGGAAAAAAAAAGAAAAGGAAGAAGAACCTGAAGAGTTAGTGAAGAAGGAAGAAAGAAAAGGAAAAAAAAAAAAAAACCTAAAGAGTTAGTGAGGAAGGAAGAAAGAAAAGGAAAAAAAAAAAAAAAAAAGAAGAAGAAGGAAAGAGAGAACCTGAAGCTTCAGAGGGAAGATTGAAGAAAGAAAAAAAAAAAAAGAAGAAGAAAAGAGCTTATACTGAAAGTGGGGGTAGGTGAGGCTGTAGGTGGGAAAGGGGGGGCACGTGGGAAGTTTAAATTTTTTTTTTTTTTTTGAGCCACGTTTTTGGAAACACAGCCAGAGGGGGACCTATAGCCGCGTTTTTGGAAAACGCGGCTATAGGCCCCCCTCTGCTGCAAAGTCCACGTCTTTACTTTAAGAAAATTTATTCGGCTGAGGGGGACTTATAGCCGCGTTTTTTAAAAACGCGGCTATAGGTCCCCCTTTGGCTGCGTTCTCAAACGCAGCTCCAGGCCCCACTTTTAAAAAAAAACTATTAGGCTGGAGCTGCGTTTGAAAACGCAGCCAGAGGGGGACCGATAGCCGACCAGGGGACCTCACAGTAGGTCAAAAAACCATACAGAGATTGGCTGAAGGCGGGTTTTCGTCGGAAAGATATGGGATCAGAATGGGCCAAAAACAATGCGCCACCACCTACACTGGCATCGAACCACCCCTAAAGAGCTAGGGTTTCAATCAATACTCATGGTAAGGTGGCGGGTAATAAAGATATTAATGATATTTATGGGAGGAAGGATAATGCCTCAACACATAATTACCCGCATCAAACTTAGGTAGTGGATTTTCAGGAAAACTGAGATGTTGGTTGTGAGGAAGTAATGAAGGAGACTTTAACTAGTGCGAGAATCTCGAGATTAGACCAAATTATTGGTAATAATGATAAGCAGAAGGAAATCACGGGCATGGAAATTACCATTGCAGAGTGCAGTAAATCACATGAGTAATTCTTAGGTACTCCCGGAGCACGGAGAATGGTGCTCCTTCTTCTCGCATTCATGGTGGGACCCATTCATTAAATGCATGGTGGAGCCTACCATGAATGTGAGAGGAGGGAGCACCATTTCTCTATGCTCCAGGACTACCTAAGAATTTTCCAAATCACATACGTTGCAATCAACGCTCAGTAACGTGCCTGTCATTTATGATGAGTTAAACGCACATGCTAATCACTTAATCCACTTAACTTAGCCACGTGAGGAGTCATCTGATATGGAAAAAAAAATCATCTATGTGGGACAATGTATGACGCAACGTGGAAAAGAATTCAACGCGCATAAAACAAACCCTAGCCACCAAAGCTTCTGCGGCGCAAAGAGAGCTCAACCCAGAGTCAATGTTTATGATGAAGAAGAGATCCAAAATTCCAAAAAAAGAAAAAGAATGGAAAAAAAAAAAAAATCACAACAACTCAACGGTGGAGGCTGCTAGGTAGCTTGCTAGGAACAATGAAAATCATGCATTCGAATTGCCGGGGACTTGGGAACCCACGTGCAGCAGATGTACTCTCACACTTAGTGCGGGTAAAAGCTCCCAAAATTTTGTTTCTAATGGAAACAAAATGATATGTAGAAGAGATTAAGCGGATTCAAGTTGACTTACCCTTTCGAGGTATGTTCGTGGTACCTAGTATTCGATGTAGTGGAGGCCTAGCATTGCTTTGGATGGAGGAGATTGATTTGCACATTCAAACTTTCACCCTAAATCATTTTGATGCTCTCATCAAGAATGACCTAGCCAACCCATGGAGATTGACAGGCTTCTATGGTTGGCCAGAGGAATAACGGAAGCAAGAATCATGGCAACTCCTAAAACATCTCCACTCTAGACATTCTGCCCCTTGGCTCTACCTTGGGGATTTCAATGAGATCCTTTAATTTGAGGAGAAGAAAGGCAGGTTGCCTAAAAAATTGGCCCCTATGTAGCAATTTCGGGGAGCTCTCTTGCATTGTGGATTGGTAGATTTGGGTTATTGAGGTAATATCTTTACATGGACTAATAGGCATGATGATTTAGTGCAGGAACAATTGGATAGGGCATGCGCCACGATTGAATGGAGGGACAAATTTTCTCAAGTGCAAGTCACTCATTTAGAGGCATCCTATTCAGACCACAACCCAATTCTTGTTGCTACTCACATTCGGCCACAGCTCACTATAAAAAAGAAAATACCACATAGATTTGAGGAGAGATGGGCCACTCACCCAGATTGTGCTAACATCATACAGATGGCTTAGGAATTAGATGTACCTCATGGAAGCCCAATGGCAAGGCTGTTTGAAAAAATAAAAAGATGCATATTTGCCCTTGTAGATTGGAGTCGAAATACCTTTGGATACTTAAAGCCGCAACTGCAAGAAAAATGAAAACTTAAGCTCTATAAAAAACCTCAAAGTCGAAATTACCAATATCATCCACCAAGATGAGCTCTTTTGGCGACAAAGATCCCAATCAATTTGGCTACTTGCGGGGGACAAGAACACAAAGTACTTTCACAACCGAGCCAGTCAATGCCGACGAAAAAATCATATCCTAGGAGTGTTTGATACTAAAGAGAGGTGGTGCACTTCAGATGAGCAAATTATCCAAGTAGCCGAATCAAACTTCTAGGAGTTGTTCTCTACAACCCAACCAGAAAACATTGAGAGTGTCTTACAATCAGTTCAAAGCAAAGTCACCCCACACATGAATGAGAGCCTCACTTGTCCATACACTGCTAATGAAGTCAGAGTAGCCTTTTTGTCAGATGCACCCATCAAAATCACTTGGACCAGATGGTATGCCCCCTTTTTTCTTTTAGAAATATTGGCATATCATAGGAAATGATGTTACTCAAGCTATTTTATCTGTCTTAAAATTTGGCCATATGTTGAAAAAAATGAACCACACATATATTGTTTTAATCCCAAAAAAGAAAGACCCCAAATACCTGGCAGACTATAGACCCATTAGCTTGAGTAATGTTATATCTTGGATAATTTCAAAGGTTATTGTTGATCGTTTGAAGCATATCTTGCCTAATGTGATTTCTGACTCTCAGAGTGCCTTTGTGCCAAACTGTCTTATTACTGACAACACAACAGTTGCTTATGAGATTCTACATAGAATGAGAAATAGAAGAAGAGGGAAGGTGGGCCACGTGGCGATTAGGCTAGACATTAGCAAAACCTATGACTGGGTGGAGTGGACTTTTTTGTAAGGTATTATGTAGAAATTGGGCTTTGATCAAAGATGGGTGAAATTGGCCATGGAGACAGTCACCACAGCCTCATATTCAGTCTTTATCAATAGGGAACCTAAAGGCTTTATCACTCAATCTAGGGGTATTCGGCAAGGAGACTTACTATCTCCTTCCATTTTCCTCCTATGTGCTGAAGGCCTCTTGGCATTACTACATAAGGCAGCAGAGAATCGTGTGATCAATGGGATTATGTCTAGCCAAAATGGGGTGTGCATCTCCCACCTCCTATTTGCAGATGATAGTTTACTATTTTGCAAAGCCACGGTTGGAGATTGTGAACAACTATTGCACATTCTTGACTAATATGAGGCAGCATCGGGACAAGCAATCAACTTCCAAAAAACCTCCTTGTTTTTTAGCAAGAACACAAATCCCGAAATAAGAAGAATGATTCAATGTCAATTGGGGGCTAGAATAATGACAGACAGTGACAAATACCTTGGTCTACCTATGACAAGTGGTAAATCAAGAGCTAACACCTTCAAAGACTTACAAGAAAAGATTACCAAGCATGTGATGGGGTGGAAGGAGAAGTTTATCAAAGGCAGGTCGGGAGGTCCTTATAAAAACAGTGCCACAAGCGATTCCTACATGTGCCATGAGCCTATTCAAGCTACCCAAATCCATGTGCGACTCCATCAATTCCTTTCTAGCAAAATATTGGTGGGGACAAAACAAAGAAGAAAGGAAGATTCATTGGGTTAATTGAAAAAAACTATGCACCAACAAAAAGGAAGGAGGGATGGATTTTAGAGACTTGCATGCATTCAACTTGGTAATGCTCTCAAAGCAAGCATGGAGACTAACCCAAGACACAGATTCTTTTTTTTATTTTTTATAGGGTATATAAGGCAAGATACTTTCCTAATTGTTGATTCCTGATGGCTCAATTAGTTAGTAACCTGTCTTTTGTTTGGAGAAGCCTACTTGCAGCAAGGGACATCATTTACAATGGGTTGAATTGGCGTGTGGGAGATGGCAAGACAGTGGGGGTCTACTCTCACAAATGGCTACCACACCACCCTATACCACTAAATGAACATGCGAAAGACATGCGGGTCTGTGAGCTCTTGGATGAAGAATCACGGCAGTGGGATAGAGGCAAAATTGAGACAATGTTTGCATAGAGGACACAGTAGGAAATTCTGGCAATACCATTGGATCATTTGAACTTTCCTGACACGCTGATCTAGACAGAAAATAGAGTTGCGAGATTCACAGTAAAAATAGCATATTGCCTTAGGCTTTGCTTGAACGCGCAACCTTAGGCAGAGCACTCATCAAGCTGTGCTTTTAAACCAGCTTGGAGCAAAATCTGGACACTCAACATTTCTCCCAAAGTTCGAATGTTTTTATGGAAAGCTTGCTCCAATTGCCTCCCAACTAGGGAAAACCTCCATAAACGACAAGTACAGGTGGATACCAAGTGTGAATTTTGTCACCACCAGTTTAAGAATACAAGTCATATCCTATGGGAATGCCCATTTGCACAAAATTTATGGGCACTGATGAATGGCTGAATCCAGAAATGTAGAAACATTACAGAAGAATTCTTTCATTTATTCTGACAGATGCACGAGAAGCTTAGCCAACGTGAACTTGAGCAGTGGGTAGCTACGACATGGTCGATTTGGAATGTGAGGAACAAGTTTTACTTTGAGCATGTCCAGATCCAACCAAAAGTAATCACTGAAGTAGCGAGAGGCCTGCTGGATGAGTACCAACGCCTCATGGCCTCGTAGTGACTAGCCAGTTTTTTTGCTGTATTTGTAACTTGTTTAAACTTCGAAACCCCAAAACATAAATTGGGGGTCACTACTGTACTACAATTTCTTTACACATTAATGAAATTTCTATTGTTTGGAAGTCAAAAAAAAAAAAAAAATCAGAAGAAAAAAAAACCTTTCATATACCTCTAACGTAACCACATTTATAACTATTTAAGATGAATGTAATGTCTATTTCTTATTGATAACCATACCATACAAATTACAACTAGCAAGAGTACTTTACAACAATAGAGATAGAGCATCCAACTTCAAGATATTGGAAACACAAATTTTCCTTATGTACAAGGTATGTATACTAAGATGAATAAAGATCATTGCAAATTTTAGATATACTTAGTTATTTATATTGTTGAATTTTTATTAGTCCATAGACTCTTTAAGATATTGACACCTTAAAACTAAAATTGTGACTACCAAGTCACTTATTTAACTAGCAAGGCGATACTATACATGCTACAATTCAAAAAACCGATGGTAAGAAGTTTAAGAAACAACTACAAGCAGGGGTGAACTTAGGTGGGGGCCTAAGGGGGCCCGGGCCCCCTTGGGCCCAAAAAATAAAAAATTAGTAGGTAAGATTTTCAAAAGAAAAAAGACTTGGGCCCCCCTATCCTAGCTGGCCAGCCCAGTCAAGAGCCCATGTAAATCTATAAAAAAAAAATGTAAAAAAGAAAAAAAAACCAATTAGTTTCCATTCTTCGAGTAGAAACTTACGAGAAAAAAGATAGTTATCGGCCTATAAGTAAAGAGAGAAAAATAAACTTTCTACGTACAACAGTTATTGAGGAGCTAAAAGAGGCTGAAGTTAGTATCTCTTGGCATAAATTTGAATTTATTGATGGCAAAACAATTATGCAATGCTTTGACAATAACTAAAATTTGACAGGTAGCCTAAAAAGTCTCAAATTTATTTTAAAATAAATTATGTTTCAAATTACTTAATGAAATCTATTTTTTTGAGTAAATTAATGAACTATATTTGTTGCAAACATCATTGGAAAGATGGTGTTGGACCACTAGAAAATGGTCATGTTCAAGGATCTATTGTCCCAATGAGAAATATAGATATCATGAATCCAGAGTGGGCTTTATAATGCACATATGGTTTTATTGGATAATACTACTTCAAACTCTTTATGACTTACATATTTGTTTGCCATAGAGAAATCAAAATAAGAATTAGGGACCAACATCAAATGAAATTAAGTAAAATTTTTACACCAACAATCTAGGACCCTAAATAGTGACATCTACTATTGTGAAAACATTTAGAGATAATCATTTAAAAAAAATATATCTATTAATTTAGCTAATTAACATATTTTTATTAAGTACAAGATTTCTCATCTATAAGTGCAATGAAAGTTTACATCAATTTAGAAATACCTGAAACTGCAACCTTGATCAATAGGTATTTATATTTCCCATACCATACTTTTACTCTAATTTGATTATTTTTTAAAATAGTCCTAATACATTAATTTAGTACAATAACATGCTTCATATCCAATAATTGTTAACGATGTTTTAATTTGAATCTTCTATCATGAAAGAAATGTAGAAAAGACTCAAATTGAAGGAATTCCTCTACAATTCAAGGAAGAAATACCGCTTGAAAAAAAGATCACAAAAAATAGAAGGACAATCAAGTAAATAATATCCTTGGAATAAGAGTCAAATGATCAAGTACTCGACATTTTTTTCCAATAATGTTCTACCAATAATATATTTAGTTCCATCAATATATATATTATATGGACATTGAAAATAATCCCCAAGGAACACACCTCGGAAATCTTTTACAATCACCCACTTAATCAAAATACAGGAAAGTAGTGAGAAAATGCATTATAATGGGAAACTCAAACAGTGGATTTCTTTGACCATTATAATACTGCCAATACTATTACAATCAAAGCTTTACTAATTGCGGGAAGTTCTAACTTATATTCCCGTGGTGTTGCACATGGTGGCTCTCTTGCTCTCTTTCTAAGATAGGGTCTTTAATGAATTATCAGATGAACCTTTTGGGAAAACGGAAAAAGGGCAGGAAAGGAAGGGTCTCTCCTGTCCCTTCCTCTCCCCAATTTGTTCCTATATAAAGGAGGCATCTACATTCTTTTCTTTGTTTGTTTCTATATTTTCTCCTCAAAATTTCCTAGAACTTTCTCTACTTTCTTTTCTGACGACCTTTAGTCGACCACCAGTGACCTCCCTTTTCCTCTATATCGTAAGTCCATCTTTCTCTTCATTCTTTAGATTTAGTTTCTGTCGTTTCTTTCCTCTTTCATTCTTGCTTTGCCCACTATGGGTAAGTTTAAGTCTATGGTAGATACTCTTGAAAGACTAGCAGAGTTTAGGAGGAAATACAACTTCCTTGAAGATGTAGAGGTGAGATATTGCCTAGAATCTAAGGTAATATTCTCCAGAGAGGAAGGCAAAGTGGTGATCCCACTTGTTGCTGTGGTAGAGGGGGGGGGGGGGGGGGTTAGGGGGTTAGGATTCCCATGAGTGATCTCCTTACTAATTTCTTATGTCATTTTAAAGTCTATCCTGATCAATGTACTCCTAATGTTTTTATGATAGTTAGTAGTGAGGACACTTTTAATAAGAAGCTCATAAAAGGACTCACCGAACACAACATCAACTACATCTATAGTTTTCAAGATAGTAAAACCTCTGAGTTTTACTTTGAAATTCATCACAGGGAAGTGAGGCTCATTTCTAGTCTTCTAGATTCCGACAAGGAAACTGAAGGAGACTACTTAATCGTCTCGAGGAATTGGTACCCAGTAGGATCCATTGCCCCATGAGCGTAGGGAAAGCAGGTAGGTAGACTCTGTAGGATCTTGCCTTTCTATTGACTTTTTATTTCAACTTTGTTTTATTTCCGTACTGTTTAAACGTTCTACATAACTAACCTTTATCTACTTTTTCCTCAGAGGATCATGTATTCAAGAAGAAGAGGCAGTTGATCAACTCCACAAATTTGAACAGATTGCTAAGATCCCCCATCTACCCACATACCGAAGGCTAGCTTTGTGCAGCCAACTTGATTCTCGGATACTCCCTGGTATATCAAAGTTTTCAAGCTGCAGGAAAGGCTATCATTATAAAGCATCCCTTACTCTCGTATATAGATGTTCGTTGCAAAGGGTACATCCTTTCTCCGTTCGAATGTGCACGCTGAGAAGAAGTTTGATAGCAAAGTAATTCTCCTCCTTTCACTCTCAAGGATTTAAGAGTCACTATGGCTATCTTTACCCCAGCTAACCGTCCTTAACGTAAGAGAAAGAAGAAAACGGGTAACACCATACCCACAACCCTTTTCACTCCCAAGAAGTGCAGCCAACCCTTTAGAAGATTCTCTTGTTGAGATGTCCCTTCAAAGAGGTAGGATCACCCTTGCCTGAATTTTGGGCTCACCTATTGTGCCCCAAGGTTAGACACCTCCTCTGGTTGTTACTACAACTGTTTCTACTCCTTTTCTTGCACCATCGATTACCGTGGCAACTACTACTCCAACTTGTGAGACTAGGGTGGGGTGGAAGCGACCTAGGGGGGCAAGTTTCGAGTAGCCCGTGACAATTCCTGACTTGAGGAACTCTCCTCCATATTTGGGTGACACTCTTGTTGATGTCTTGGGTGCACCAGCCTACGTGAAGGCGTTTATGGTGGACGAGAAAGTTCTTGCTGCCACGGATAGAGTAAGGCCCTGGAGAGATGGCCATGGGGGGAAAGTAGCAGAGTGTGTGAGGGAAGCTCTTCTTCTTCCTAAAGATATGAAGCACTAGGCAAAGTGGGATGATGAATCCTTGCTGCTCAACATGAAGAGGGAAGCTATCATGGTAACAAGCAATTCCTCTCTCACCTTCTTCTTTTCTCTACTTTTTTTTAAAAAACTTAATCTTAATTCTTCATAACTTCTAGCAGGGATATTAATGTTTCATGGTAATGGAGGGAAGATACCACGCAACTAAATCAAAAATTGAAGAGTTGAACACCGACAACGAAGATCTTCTTAAGAAGATCTCGAATGTGATGAATAAAGTTTTTGAATCTAAGAAGCTTAGAGTTGCGTCCAAGGAGAACACCAAGGCCATTACTAAAAGGAAAGAGGTTTTGGAGAAGGAGCTTCAAGAAATGAAGAAGGCTTTCGTGGAGAAAGATATTGAATTGATAGGCTATGTGGCAGTTGATGATGCCAAGATTCAAGAATCCTACAACCAAGGTCAATACGATTGTATTGCCTCTGTGAAGCCTGAAGTACAATAGAACTTGCAAGTCTACTTCTCCAAGGGGTGGTTTGCGGCTCTTGATAAGATGCAATTTGCATCCTCTTCATCCTTTAGGCAGGTTAGTAGCGTCCCAATCCCTTAGGAGCTTGTCATCATCCCTAACCTTGAGATTCCAGCAATTATCAATGATGAATCACCTGTTCGCATAGTAGAGGGAGCAAGCCTCGTCGTGGGATCAGGAGGAGAGATGACCAGCTTGGTAGCCGTATCTAGCACGAATGACCCGCCTTGGGTTTAAGTTTTTCCTTTTTTTTAAAACACTTTTCTGGTTTGCCCGATTTTTGGGGGTCGTGACTTTGTAACCATTTTTGCCAAGTACCTCAAACTTTTATTTATGTAATCTCTTTCTAAGTTATTCATTTATTTATGCTTTTTATCCATGCTATGCTACCTTCTCTAGATGTTTAATAATTTTCCTTTCGCACTTTATCTCATAGAAGTAGCACTACTTGCTCTTCAGGATTCAACTTAACAATCAGATTGTTATATCTTAGAAATATAAAAACTTAATTCACTTCTTATTGAGGCGTTGGCATAGGCCTTTCATTATGGAGTTCTTTGGAAACTTTAATCTTGCTTTTGACGAGCAGCCCTAAAATTAGTCTACTATTTGTTTACATCTTACCCGAAGCAAAGACAGAGCTTAGTACCTTGAGTTTTAATTCTACAAAGTTTTAATTTTGTTTCTTAATAGTGACCATGGAGTCAGACTAAGACAAGAAACTCAGCTTAAAACTTACCCGAAGTAAAGACAAGGTCTAGTACCTCAGGGTTTGTTTTTGCAAAGTTTTAATTTTGTTCCCTACTAAGGACCCTGGAGTCAAATTAAGATAAGAAACTCAGATTAAAACTTACCCGAAGTGAAGACAGGGTCTAGTACCTCGGGGTTTATTTATGCAAAGTTTTAATTTTGTTCCTTGATAGTGACCTTGGAGTCAAACTGAAGCAAGGAACTTTATTTAAAACTTACCCATAGTAAAGACAAGGTATAGTACCTCCGGGTTTATTTCCCTTTGTCGTTTTGGGCATTCCATCTAAGCCTTCATGGAATTTTCCACTGTTTATAAAACTAAAACAAAAAAGAAGATAAACAATACATATCTTTTATATAATATAAAAGAAGATAAACAATACATATCTCTTATATAATATTCAAAAGTAGTACTTCTTTAAGTTAAATTCATTCTAGGGCCTCGCCATAGGCCTTTCATCCAGATCTTCTAACCGATACGCACTGATTCCAGCAATAGACGTTACCCTGTACAGTCCTTCCCAGGTCAGGCCAAGCTTTCCCATAGCAGGATCTCGGGTATTCCCCACAACTTTTCTCAACACTAAGTCTCCCGGAATAAACTCTCTGCTTTTGACAGCCTTATTATATCCTCGGCTAATTTTCTGCTAATAGTTTGCTAATTGTATTGAAGTATTATAACAATTTTCTTCTATCAAGTCCAGATATTTGCAAAGTAGCTGGTTATTCTTTTCAACCTGAAACACCTCGGTCTGTGAGGTCGGCAAACCTGTCTCCATGGGTATGTTATGGAGTAGTTCAGTTTGCTCATAACACAATTGGGAGCTCCTCCATCCATCATCCCTTCGAATCGTTAAGTCTCATTTTCAAGCTGTTCAAGATAGACTTATTTGTTGCTTTAGCTTGACCATTGCCTTGGGGGTAAGATGGAGTTAAATACCTATTAGTAATCCCTAACTCCAACTAGTACCTCTGAAACACCTTGATATCAAATTGCAAACCATTATTTGATATGAGAACTTTTGGCATACCAAAGCGTGTCACGATTTTCTTCTATACAAATTTTTTAACATCTGTATCTTGAATGTTTGCAAGGGGCTCTGCTTCTACCCATTTAGTGAAATAGTCTGTTTCCATCAAGAGCCACTTCCTATTACCCGTGACCCTAGGAAAAGGTTCCAATAAATCTAGCCCCTATTATGCAAAAGGCCATAGGCTAGATATGGGATTGAGAATTCCCCCGGGCTGATATGTGTTAGGAGCAAATCTTTGACATTGATCACACTTTTTAGAAAATTTTAGCGCTTGCTTTTGTATGCTTGGCTACCAATATCGTTGGGAAAGGGCTCAATGTGCTAATGACCGGCCTCCCGTGTGACTTCCACATATTCCTTTATGTAATTCTTCCAAAAGTACTTCAACTGCCTTGGGTTGTACACACAGCAGATAAGGTCCCGAATATGACCTCTTATATAACTTCCCATCTTCGGAGACCCAATATATTGGAGATCTGTACTTGATTTGGTCAAATTCTTTCTTATCCTCAATCAAGCTACCATCCTAGAGATAGGCCACTATAGGATCCATCCAGTTGATAGATGGATATATGCATAAGACGACGACATTGCTAGGAGGAGTGAGACTAGAAAAAGGTAATAGTTCAATAGACACAATCCTTGGAAGTAGATCAACCACTAAAGAAGATAGAGTTGCCAAAGAATTAGCATGACTATTGCCTCCACGAGAGATATGTGATATCTCTAATTGCTTGAACTAACACTTCATTACTCTGACCTCCTTTAGGTAGCTTATCGTTTTCTGGTCCTTAGCCTTTAATTCTCCCGTGACTTGGCTAACCACCAACCATGAATCACAATATAATTGTACCCTATCTGCCTCAATTTTTTTCAACATTTTGAGCCCTCGCAAGGAGAGCTTCATACTCAGCCTCATTGTTGGCTGCAAGGAAACCAGGCTGGAATGACTTCTTAACTTTAATTCCTTTTGGAGAAATAAGTATGATCCCAACCCCTGCTTCTCAGCAATTCAATGCTCCTTCAACATACACCTGCCATACCTTTTTCCCGAGGTTCCATTGTCTTGCCCTTACCTATCTTTAAGACTTCGGGTTGTTTGGGTGTGAATTTTGCATCGAAATTTGCTAAGACTTGCCCTTTAAAAGCGGTTCGGGGTTTATATTGTATATTAAAGGCGCTCAAAGAAGCCCCCCACTTGGCTATCCTCCCCGTAAAATATGACCTTCTAAGTATTGCTTGCAAATGGTGCTCGATTAGCACAATTACAGTATGGGCTTGAAAATAGTGGGGTAATCTCTGTAAAACATGAATTATTGCCAACACAGCTTTTTCTAAGGGGAGATACCATGTCTCTGCCTCTACAAGAGTCTTACTAACATAAAAGATTGGTTTTTGAATTCCTTGATCCACCTTTAGTAGAGCAATACTTACCGCGTGATCAATCATAGCTAGGTACATATACAGTGTTTCTCCAGGAACTGGCCTTGATAGAATGAAAGCCCATGACAGGTACAGTTCCATCTCCTCAAACGCTTGTTGATATTCATTTGTTCACTGAAACCCTTTCCACTTCTTCAATAATTGGAAAAAGGGACGATACCTATCCATAGACCTAGAGATGAACCGGTTAAGGGCTGTGGTCATCCCTATAAGTTGTTGGACCTCCTTAGGACTCTGGGCTGATCTTAAATTCCGCAGAGCTACAATCTAATCCGAATTGACTGCTATACCTTGATGCGTCACCAAGTAGCCCAAAAAATTTCCCGAGCTAACCCCTAACGCACATTTGGAGGCATTTAATTTTAAATGGTGCTTCCGTAATGTCTGAAACGTTTCTATGAAATTTGTGAGGTGATCTTTAGTAGCCTTACTTTTTACTACCATATCATCGATGTATGCTTCCATATTTCTCCCCAATTGCTCCTTGAACATCTTGGTCACCATTCTCTGATAGGTAGACCCTACATTCTTTAACCCAAATGGCATGACCTTATAGTGAAAATTATCAGTTGGGGTGATAAAAGAAGTTTTCTCTTGATCCTCGGGGGCCAGTGCTATTTGATGATACCCTTGGAAAGTATCAAGAAAACTCATCACGGGATGCCCAAAGGTTGCATTGACAAGTTGGTCTATCTTCAACACTAGAAAAGGATCTTTAGGACATGCCTTATTTAGGTTTGTAAAGTCAACACACACTCTCCACTTTCCATTCTTTTTCTTTACCACCACCATGTTGGCTAACCATTTGGGATAGTAAACCTCTTTAACTGCCCTCGCTTCTTTAAGTTTATCTAGCTCTTCTCGTATTGCCTTAACATGTATATCCGAGAATCTACGTGGCCTTTGTTGCTTTGGTGTACAACGAGGATCAGCATTAAGCCGGTGGCAAATAAAATCCAGATCTACCCGGAGTGCTTCATATGGATTCCATGCAAATACATTTATATTGTTTATTAAAAATAAGATTAACTCTACTTTTTTTGACCTAGGGAGTTTAGCTCCTACCTGAAAATATTTATCCCCGATGTCAATATGTATTTTCTCCATCTGCTCACAAGTATCCTTGGGTAGTAACTGTAACTGCTACAAGGGATTTACGGACCTAGACTTGGCCTTCTTCTTATGCCCCATCGCGACTATCTAAAATTTCCTAGTCACAGATTAATCTTCACATACTTCTACAATGTCGTGCTCTGTTGGAAACTTCACCTTTTGGTACAAGAAAGAGGGTATCGCACCCATAGAATGGATCCTGGGGCGTCCAAGAATGGCTGTATATGGAGAGTATTAGTGTACTACTATAAAGTGAACCATTACTTTCCTTCCTCCCACTTCCACAAGTAAGGTCACCTGCCTAGCTGGCATAACAATGCTTCCATCAAAGGCCACTAGAGGACTATCATACTTTGTTAAATCTTCAAGAGTAAGCCCCAATCCTTCATACAAATCTGGGTACACTATTTTTGCCCGGCTCCCTTGATCTATCTTGACTCTTTTAACATCAAAACCCCCAATCCACAATGTCACTACCAAGGCATCCTCATGAGGCTGTACGATACCCTTTAGGTCTTCTCCTATAAAGTTAATGCACTTAGCCTTTCAGCGTCTCCTCTTAGGTACAAGTTCCCCCACTTCTGAGTTAGAGGCTGAACTTACAGTCAACACCCTAGATAGTGCCTTAACAATATCTACCTGCTTCCTAGCTGCATGTATGACCCTTGTAAGTCCTCGAGCTGGTGTTGATGCTCCCAAGGTGGACCCACCTTTGTGGTCTTGTGGACATGAATCATCTCGTAACAAGAATTCTCCCAAGTATTCAGCCTTCTTAAGTTGGCATAAATGTTCCTTCAGGGTTCAACATTCTTCAGTTGTATGTCCACGGTCTCTATGATATGAAAAATAAAGGCTCTAATTCCATCTGGTTTTGTCCACACTCATCTTGTTCGGCCAACGTAAATATGACTCATTCTTTATCGTTTCCACAATTTGGTAAACAGGCTCTTTATACAATGAACTAACCATTTCTGTCTTTTGTTTCTGGACTTGAGGGAAAAGTCCCTCCGAGGTCAAGGACCCAGATCCATCTTAACTTCCTTCTTCTTTGCCACGGGTAAGTTGGCCTTAGCTTTATCTTGCAACTGGTCATCCTCCAATCTTTTATATTCTTCCACCCGCTCCATTAGCTTGTTCATATCTGTAACTGGTTTTAGGACCAATGAAGCCCTTAAATCAAAATCAATGGGAAGGCCCACCTTAAAGGTACTTGTCACAATTCCCCCATTATCTTCCTTGACCTCATTATATAGTTCCCAATACTGATCCGAGTAAGCCCTCGGAGTTTCTCCCTCCTTCATTGCTAACGAAAGGAGTAAGATAAATGGCTTCGGGGTCTGACTACATGTGACAAACCTAGCCTTGAATGCTTTGATAAGCTCATCATAACCCCTGATAGCCCCTTTCTCTAGCCTATTAAACCATCTCATAGCTATCGGACTTAAATTAGAAGGGAAAATTTTACACATCGGGGCCTCATTCTTAGAGTATATGGCCATGCTTTGATTGTAATGACTACTATGCTCCATGGGGTCTGTTTTGCCATCATAAATTGTGAAAGTTGGCTTGATAAATCTCTTCGGTTAGTCTGTTTTCTCTATTTATTCTGAGAATGGAGACTGAGATATTTGGCTCAGAGCCTTAGTCATGACATCTTCATTAGAAACATCCATAAGTGAAAAGACTTGTGAATGAGGAACTGGGTCTTCATCCCTTCTAGTCTTATGAGGAGGCGGAGATGTTGTTCTATCTCTGGGAGGAGTCTTTTCTTGTTTCTCATGAAAATGGGGTGATCTCCTGTCCCTCTTTCTATTCCCTTCACCCCTTCGACGCTCACCTCCTCGGGAGCAACTAGGTGCAGGACTTGGCCCTCTCTGATGATGTAACTCATCATCTTTGTGGCGAAGCAACTCTTTATCCTTCTTCGCATTCCTTTGCAACAAAGCTACGTGTTCCCTCAATGTCTCCAACTCCACATCCCTATTAGCATAGGATGGTCCCTCCATATTGGTAGTTGATCCCTCATGTTGTGGAGGTGGGCTAGGTGGTCGATGGAGGTGGGTAGGACCACTTCATGATTAGTGAGCCATGGTCTCAGAAAACCCCACCCTTGAGTCTTCTGCTTGGTAGACTTTTTCCCACAGACAGTGCCAATTGTAGGGATATTGAAAATAATCCCAGAGGAACACACCTTAGAAATCTTTTACAATCTCCCACCTAATGAAAATATAGGAAAATAGTGGGAAAATGCACTCTACAATGGGAAACTCAAACAGTGGATTTCTTTGACCATTATAATACTACCAATACTATCACAATCAAAGTTTTACTAACTGTGGGCAGTTTTAACTTATATTCCCGTTGTGTTGCACACATTGTCTCTCTTTCTCTCTTTCTAAGATAGGGTTTTTCCTCCTTTCTTTTTGATCCTTCGTCTTTTGGCCTCCTTCCCCCTTTTATAGCTTCAACCCTCCTTCTTACCCTTATAGCCGTTCTGCTTCTACCCAAAGTAGCAGGGATATTTTTCTCTTACTTTATCAGTGTCCTCACCTTCTTATCTTGTAACTTTGACGGCCTGGGGGTTATGCGTACTGTTCAGGCTATCTTATGCACCATTAATGTGGCAGAAGTTAGGTAAGAGCCCCCTCATTAATGCAGAGGCAAGATCTTCCTCCTTCTTGCATCTTCTAGGAGTTTCCTATGGTTACTAGTATCTTCCAGAGGTCACACATTGATCATCTGTGCTCCAAGAATCAAATATGCTAATAATTTCCTTTTCTCGTGGGAATGGACTGCCCATGGTACTTAACCTTCTCCTCCGTGCCTAGGACGAACCAGCTTTAAGCCCATTGCACAAAGGCCAAGCCCAATTACTTTGCCGTGGTCCAACAACTTGAGCTCTAGGTTCGTGTGGGGACTATTCCTCTTCCCACACGCGCGCACACACACACACACACAGAGTTTTCATTAAGCTTAACAAAAATGTAATTTTTTCTTTTATATTGTAGGAAATTGTAAATATTGAAACAAACTTTGGATGGTAGTATATCGGATGTGCAAAGTGCAAAAAATAAAGTTAAATCTAAAAATGCTTTTTGGTGCAACCATTGCAAACGTAACTTTGATTTTCAAATTCCAAGGCAAAATATAAATTATCAATTTTAGAACCGTACAATTTATGCAAACATAAAAGGAAATTAAAAAAAAAAAGAAACAAATTAGATATTTATACATGCAAGTATAGAATTCAACTTAACGTTGATGATGGAACAGTTTGTGCTCTATTTATTTATTTTTTATAAGGAAGCTGAAAAATTACTGCCCACAATAGTAGGAGAATTATTAAACAAAAGTGCAATTGTAAGACCACACAATTAGCATATATAATCTTTCATTTATTTTGACAAGAATATACTAAGTTATATTCAATATTTTATTAGATGAATACAAATTTCACCCTATCAAATGAAATATAAAATCACATTGAAAAAACATTTTTGTTTCAACTAAAACTTAATGACTATAATTGAAATTTCATCATATCACAATAGTAAGTCGTTAACTGTTACAAACTTACCATTATTTGCAAATTCAAATATTGTGTTGTAATCCATATACTGTGTTTTAGGAACCACTGCAAAAGGATAAAATCATGGAAAGTCCAAATCAAACTTCTAACAAAAACACATTTGAACTTTTGGATACAAAACCATCCACAAGCACGAATAATGATGCAAGTGACCCACAAAAAAAAAAAAATTGGTGATATCACAACAGTAAGCTCTCTACTTCTACAATTATTTGCAAATTCATACAAATATCTCTCTCTCTCTCTCTCTCTCTCTCTCTCTACAATGTAGTGTAATAAACATACTTTGGTGTAGGAAGCATTGGAAAATTATGGAATCAAGAAAAATGCAGGTCAAACTTTTGACAAAAACACGTTTGAAGTTTTGGATACAAAACCATTAACAAATGCAAATAATGATGCAAGTGGATCAAAACAAGAAGGCAATAATGGAGCCATCCCGTCAATGAATTCTGCCTCTAATGTTGAAGATGCAGAATCAAATGATGATAACATGTTCCTACAAGATCTAATCAATTGTCGAAAAGCTACAAAACACAAGTCATCAAAGAAGAAGAAGCTTCAAAGACACAAATGATATTGGAATTTTATATTTTCTTTCCTTTATGAACTTATTTCAAAAAATTAGCTCCATGACCAAAAGCTCCAATCACCATGAATCCTTCAATATATTGGTCATATATATAAAATGTAGCTTGAGTAGTAATATCAGGAAAAATATTAATAATAATAAGACTATTTTAAAAAAGATTATCATGTGCAACGTGTGGGTCCTCGACTTGTTAATGTAATGTGTGGTAAAATTTTGATACAAATTCATCTCGAACTAAATTTATGCCAATCCTCTTGTTATGTGATTGGAGGCATGATATGAGAGAGAGAGAGAGAGAGAGAGAGATATGGTCCTTAGTAAGAAGTGTCTTAAAAGCATAAAGTTACGTGGGATGCCTATTAAAATAGGGGATAAAAACCTGTGATACACGTCTTAAACCATAAATTTAACTCAATTTCAGGAAAGAAAAATCCATAATAAGAGATTTATGGTCCATTTGGGAGCAACATATTTAGCAAAAACTAAAAAAAGTTTTGCTAAAAGTATAGAAAAAAAAGTTAAAAATTAGCTGAATAGTACAATGAAATCCATGAATAGTACTAAAAAATGCAATGAAACTCATGAATAGTACTAAAAGGAGCTAAAAACTTCAAATAAGCTAAAATTTTCATCACATCCCAAACAAACTCAAGTTTTGTAACTCAACTGGCTGGTGTTAATTTTATGATGCTTTCAATGGAGTTATCAATGGTTCAAATGAATCAAATCCCCCTTCCCTTGCTATCAAAATTTAAAAAGAAGAAGAAGTAAGAATACTGTTTTAGAGGAGGAAATGTGACATATGGTCTGTTTGGATAGAGCCTATTGTTGAAAACTAAAAACTGAAAACTGAAAATATTGTAGCAAAATAATTTTTAAATGTGTGAATAGTACTGCGAGACCTATTTTTAATAAAAAATGACTGAAAAAGTTCGTGAACAGTGCGCACACAGTTTGCACACGACGCGTTTTGTCCCCCATAGCAGAGACGAAAAAGAAGAAGAAGGAAAAAACGCAAAACGCAAAAAGCAAAAATTTGGATCCAAACGGGCAAATAATGCTATAAACTACGTCACATTTGTCCTTCTTGTACGGTTTTGTTTTTCTTCCATTTAAGTATTAAGTATTGGATTTCTTTGAATGTTATTATAAAAAGAGGATATGTTATTTTTTAAAAATATTTGCACGTTTATAATGATAGCGTGTTAAACCTAACACCAAAAAGTTTAGAGATTTGTTTATTGATTTTGGAGTCTCGCATCGATTAAAAAAGACATAATTCTTATTGAGAATATTAGTCTCACATTAATAAGAAAATAAGTAAGGATGCGTGATAGTTCATATATAGGATTTTGGTGTAGCTTTTTATTGGCTATGTGAGATGGAAGACAAAGTTTTGTATAATGGGTTAATGTGACAGAACCTTTTTGTATATTGGGGTTTGTGTTCATTTATGTAGTGAGCTTTATGAACACTTTTTTTTTTTTTTTTTTGAAAAGGAGCTTTATGAACACTTGTGACAATGATTACAGCCATAAAAATTTTTTTTTTAAGGATAAACGGCAGAGATTGCAGTTCATATAGGAGTAATTTTCTTTAGGATAAACGGCAGAAGCAGTCCATATAGTTGATAGTGCATTTTTTTGCTAGTAATGTACTTGCAGGTGGATGAATTGGAATTTCAACTTAAGGGGGACCAAAGCATGAATCAAAAAGTTATCATGAAAATCCAAAATAGCATAAAATGGTTGTTTCTAATTTTTCTCTTGCATTTTATTTTTCATAAGATTAAATATTGTAGTTTACTTTTCCATAATTTACAAATAAAATAAAATTTATATTGATTATATGTCCAATATTCTTCAAGTTAAAAAATAATTAATGTTGCCAAATGAAAATATAAATAAATAAAATCTAAAAAAATTGCTTAGGTGCAGTTAGTTAACATCACTATTGCTTTACCATTACACACTTTTGATGCGATGGGTACTTTATAAGTATAAGTACTTGTAGGGTGTAAGGGAAAAGATCTGAGATTCAAATTTATAAGAGAGAGTTTCATATATATATATATATATATATATTCAAAACAAAAAATAATCAAAACTAAATAACTTAACAACACACATTCATCTCATTTTAAAGAAAATCAAACAATTAAAAAACATGTTTGATATTCCCAGATACATCACACACCCTATCTTGCAATGCACAAAAAGAGAATTGGGCAGATGGTCGTTTCTCCAAAAAAAATTAAAAAAAATTAAGAAAATTAGGTATATCGTCGTTTTATTTATTGGATACCTTGGGCCTTTTTGTTTGGATGGCCCAAATGGTATTTTGCTATTCCGGCCCAGTCCTTGGGTGTGGGAATAGAGATACCAAACTGCTTTCAAATTTGTGTTTTATATACTTCCCAGTTCACTGTTATATTCTTTTATTGTTTTGCACATTTTTGTGGGCTTGTTTTAATTGACTCAATAATCAATATACGAGTGTTTTGGCTAAATGTTGCCCAAATCAGAGTTTATAGGCCTACATATCTACTGTCTACCGTTCAAAGTTTTTTGTTGCTGTTGTTGTTATTGAAAAAGGAGAGATGTGAAGTTCGTTGCTAAGGCAGCTGAATTGTTCAGAAAAGCGACACCCCCTAGGCCGTTTTTGCAAGAGAGAGTGCACATTTTTGAGTTCTTAACTACACAAATATAAATGTCACTTTCTCCTTCAACTCATCGCTTCTTATTTCCCTTATTTCTTGCATAAATTGTCTTCAAGTTATAAGATCTGTTTTGGCCGCCACTTATACTTGCTAGCACTGTGTCTTGGAGCTCGACTTGTTTCGGCCTAGATAAATATATGGGTTGTCCGCAACCAAGATAAGTTTCTATACATCATACTCTCTTTATATATTTGTACACATCTTTACTTGGTGTTACATGATACATTTATTAGTATGACTTTAATGATATATACTCACTTGGGTATAGACAGGTATATTCGTTTAAAATCACCATATAGGCTTGCTTGGCCTGACATTTTTTTTGACACTATTTCAAATATGTATAGCCTCATGGTTTAAGTTACCTACTCATGAGAATATTCTTTCTCACTAGTTTGCTCATTATATATTTCTATATATCTTATAAGGTTGCTTGCCGCCTCTATTGGCACAAATTAAATGCCATGCATATTAACTTGGACATTGACAATTTATGTCCATTTCAATTGATAAATATCTTTGTTTAGTCTTGCTAAATATATTTTCTTATTTCAATTTCACATGCCTCGTGGCCTAATATATTTCCCCCCATTTATTTATAAACCTTAACTTAAATTATTTAGGTAGGAGCTCAAAAAATGGCCCAAGCCCAGCTAGAATAGTGATACTCAGTATTTTCGGCCCAACACAATTAATTTGTAAGAGAGTGGACTTTCTAAGTCAACTGTGATGCTTTGTATGGTCCAATCATGAAATCAATAAAGTCATGATTCTTAGTATAATGAAATGAAACACAATTTGTGTATAAACTCTTCCTCGGGCTGGTTTGAGGAGGGAATATTCATATATTAGCTACTACAAACTTCATACAAATTGATTCTCCTTGTTATGTTCTTTTTGTTTCTTTTCTTTCAATCCATTTTTTAGAGGGGTTTCTTTCCTTTATATAGTCCCCCTTAATGAATCTCAGTCTTTCACTTGTATGTTTCAGGGTAGTAATTGAGATGCTTGTTCTATCAGGATCCTTCTAGAGGTGGTAGAGGGTGTTGTGAGTTATGAAACTACTGTTCAGGTGTCTTTTTCTCATTAATGCGGCCATCTCAGTTGGTGTAGTGCCTTGATTGTGGAGGTGATGGCTTTCTTCCCTAGATATTTCATCTCTTCTTTACTTGCACGTCTTTGAAGTCTTTCATGGGATCCTATTCTTTGATGCAGGTGGCCAACTGAGGCATTCTCGAGGTGCATTTGCTCCTTGGGCTCCTTGGACGATGGGTCCGTCAGATTCCCCTCCTCGAACCGTTGTTCATATATTTAGTTTGAATCAACGTGGTCTTCATGTTTTCCCTCCTCGAACTTAGTTAATGTGTCAAATTGAGATTGGTGCATGGATGGGCCTTTGCTCATCCTCAGACTGGGCCCATGAGCTTTACGTTGTGTTTAGGTCCCTCTCTCGCACAATTTATAAATGAGAGAATTATTATTCTCATTAATTCATTATTTTTATGTCTCTTTATATTATATTTTTGCATAGGAGAAAACACAATGGTAGTGGCTAGAAGGTGAACCATTAGCGTGAGTACTACCCCAAAAAGAACCTAGATGTAATTGCTAGCCTATCAAAACATGATGTGTGTCACTGCCACATAAAGACCCCAAGCATAGGCAATCTCATTTTTAGACCAAGAAAAAAAAAAGTAATCTCTTTAATAATAGTCTTGCCAGAGGATATGGTCACTAAAGACCTTAAGCTCAACTCTTTTTTTTTTTTTGGGGGGGGGGGGGGGGAACATGATCCTCTCCATTATGTCCAAATCACACATATAATTATTTTCTATATCTAATAATGTACAAAATGTCACATTATTTAAAATTTTAAATGAGGTGATTGCGTATACAACATTAGATTTGTAAAATTTAATTTGAACCACAAAATAGATCAATTTCAAGTGGAGTAGATCATTTTTTCTATTTGGATTTAACAACTTAAGGCCCTCTGAATTTTTAAAATCCTCAGTAATGACCCCTAATTTTTTTTAAAAGAAAACCAGTATTACATTTATGTAAATGACTATTCACATTTTCTTCTTGTTTCTTTTTACTCTTATACTATTTGTAGTTTTTTTTTCTTAAACAAATTAAAGCGGATTAGAATTATATTTTCTTTAGAATAGATAAGTTTATGCAAATCGCTAATGGATATTTTTTTTTTCCTTTATACTCTTATAGGATAAGTAACTCATTAAACCAAATCATATTAAATATTTATTCTCCAAAAATATAACCACACACACACACACACACATATATATATATATATATATATATATGTATATATTGCATTTGGAGAATTAGAGACATGTACACTATGTTAATATTATTATTTTTTTAGAAGGAAAGAAAATTGTAAATTTGTGGTTAGGAGTTAGAGATCCTTACAGTATTTATCATCTGTGAAAAATAATATTTCTCTTTTGTTTAGATTTATTGTTATAGTTTTCTTATATTGACTAGTATAATTTTAGACATGTAAAATGATATATATTATTTAAATAATTTAAAGTTCAATTAATTTGTATTATATGTTTCTTTGTTTTTTAAAAAGGTAAATGACAAATTACACCTCTAAAGTTTGGGGGTGTTTAGATTTTACTTCTTGAAGTTTTAGAATTTGGATTTTATCCCCTAAAGTGTGGGGTGTTTGGATTTTACACTTTGACTTATTTTTTAAAGTTTGGGGTTATTTGAATTTTACACTCCCAAATACTGAATCTTTAAGGTGTAAAATAATATTACACATTGCAAACTATTGATACAACCATAAGTGTCATCAGGCAAGCTCCAAAAAACGAACACAAAATTTGTTAATTGATTAATTTTTGAAACATTATTATAATTAGAGTTAGAATTAAAATTTGTAGGACATAAGTCAAATTGAATGGTTCTACATTATGGGTGTGGTCAATCTTCTATTTTTATTGGTTAAAGTTCTAGTTACTTTTTTTTAGTCACATTTGAAACTTAAATTTTTTTCAATGTCCTGACCACAATATATAAGGATCTCATAAAGTAAACAATGTCTGGATAATAAAAATGTTTCCTAAAAACTTCATCCATAGACGATATATATATGATAGTGTATGACAAAGAAGATTATGATTCAACATCTTTTATTTAAGCCTTCCAAATGTTTTACAACAACATTTGTAGTTATCCTGTAATGTTTAAAGACTTTTCTATTTTTTGTTAATTATTTGTTTATTTTTTGCTAATAAATTTTGTAAGGTTATATGTAATGAATAAATAAGAAAAGAGGAATTATCTTATGAGAGATTCTAATAAAACATCTCTCCTACAATATGTGTGGGTTTCCTATATTGTCATTACATATCTCCCACAAACCTATCTAAAATGTTTTTCCTTTTGATATGCTTGTAGTTATTTTGTCTGGAATTTTTTTTTAAAAAAAAAGCTTCATAAAATTTATTTGTTACTAAAATTTTGATCCGCCTTATATTTTTCTTTTTCATGATCTCCCTACTAAAATGTTTGGATAATCAAATTTAATGGTTACTAAAATATACTCAGAATTATCTATATCACTCCTAGCTAACTTGCACTATCAAATGAAAAAAAAAAAAAAAAAAAAAATTCAAGAATATAATGCAACATAAAAAATGAAAAGAACTCTAAAATGAAAGAAAGAAAATAATCAAACAAAACGGTATATGCCATTCAGTTAGAAAAATGTAAACAAAATGATTTCGAAAAAAATTTTGTGCCCTCTACTAAGTCTACAATCAAAAGGTAGTTTATCAATAAGGCAAATAAATGGTAAAAAAAAAAAAAAAAAAAGTCAGCAACTTACAATACATAATATTTACTTGAAAAAAAAAGTACATCTCTCATTAATTTAAAACCAGGGCAGTCAATTGTTCTACCATCTTGCTAATATCCTCATGTTCTTTGTACATGTACATAACATCTGCAAGAATAAAAAATGGTAAGACCAATGGGCTCACACAAAGCACAAAATGGTGTTGTAGAGTAGAGGCTAAAGATGCAAATGTTCAATCCAAAATAAATCCAAATAAATTGTGCAAGCAAAGGAATGATCGAGTGGCACAACCATCCATTAAGTTCAATTGATTTTTTTACGAAATCAAAGAATAATGGGATTTTGGGGAATGCTCTGCATATTGGGTTCCACGGTTTGCTAACAGCACCACACATGGTCTTGCCTGGCTTGCAATCAAGATTAAATCCATTTAAATTTTTGTTCAAAAAAATTCTAAAATAAGTTTATTACAGCATAAATAAAAAAGCAACCCTACTCACCTTAGATTTTATATGACCATGGTTGCAACCCGGGGTATTAAAAATTGGATAACAATGAATGGAAGTCAAAAGAAGACACGTTGAGAGCAAAAACAAATACAATATTTTAAAGCAGCAATTGAATGTAAGAAATAGAAAACTAAAAAAAGGATAAGTAAAAGAAGAATATTTGCTTATATACTTATCTGGATAATCTTGGAAGTCAAGTAATCAAGTCTTTTATTATTCCAGTGTAGTAATATTGTATTTGGGTTTTTTTTTTTTTTTTTTTTTTTTTTTTTTTTTTTTTTTTAAATTTCCAGAAGAAGAAGAAGATGAAAAGGAAGGAGGATATAACATGAAACTTAAATGAAATAAAATAAAAATAGGATAAGCAAAAGAAGTTAAAGAGGAGTTAATTTTTTTAAATTTGATAGTAAAGCAATTTCTTAAGAGTAAAACATGGGAGAGTGAAATTCAAGCAATTTGTTAGGAGTAAAACGTGGGAGTGGAATTCAAACATGTTAAGGTTTTTTTTTTTTTTTTTTTTTTTTTTTTTTTTTTTTTTTTTTTGAATTTGAAAAAAAAGGGTTGGTTGGGGTTTTTTTTTACAAAATGTAGGATTTTTCTTTTTTCAAAATAGAAACGTGGTAGATAATTTTTTTGATACAACGTGGCTTTTTTCATTAGGTTTTTTGTTTTCAATTTTTATCAATTTAAGATTTTAAACCATTTCTTATGGTTTAGAGATAAAGATAAGTTTATTAAATTAAGGGTAATTCATTCGTTTTCAAAAAAAAAAAAAAAAACTTAAGGGTATTTCATTAGTTTTTTTTTTTAATTGAACGTGAGGTATTTTCTAAGAGTAAAATATTAGAAATTTTACTATTTAGTTGTGTTTTTTTTTTTTACTCAACGTGAAGTTTTTTTTAAGAATATAATATTAGAAAGCTGTGTTAGAATAAGTGGGTTAGTAGGAGTGTTCCTATTTTGTAGGTAATGTCTTTTCAAATTTATCTAAAATTTAGGACTTTTTAAATTGACAATTTTACATGTCTGACTCTACTATTTAAGCTTTATAAACAGGTAAATTTGAGGATTTGCAATTTATCATTTTTACTCTCTCTCTCTCTCTCAGAAACATATAATACAAATTAATTAAACTATAGAAGTATAACTTATAATTTACTTAACAAAAGATCGTGATTTAAATTGTTAAAAATCTTAATTTTAATCAGCATGATTTAAAAGATAGTTCAGAGTTTACAAACTAAATGGATAATTTTTTTTAACCAATGTAAAGGCTAACTTAATGTAAATATATTTATATATAGAAAATACATATATAAAACTATGTTACACAAATACTATATATATATATATATATATATAATTTTTTAATAGTTATACTTAATATCTGTAAGACTAGTGATATAATAGATTTCATAGCTTTTGAGGTAGCAATTTGAAATTGATGTATAAGAATATGATGTCAATGAAAGTCCTTTAAAAATGATATTGTACTAATTACATTTAGCAAATCAATAAATTGTAAAAAATATTATGAAATTTGTTATGTATCTAATATTGTTGATATACGGTTATACTCAATAAATTGTAAAAAAACATTAAGAAATAATGGGCTAGATGCCTCAGCGTTGGAAAGGTAATGTGGAACATCTCATTTGGAAACATTAAGATGAGCTAATCGAGTTAGAAGGCTCTGCTTGTAAACTATTAAACATGGGTTTTGATATGATTTTTTTTCTAATGACTTTGGGTATAACCGTATATAAGGGCTTGATGTGTGTAGGGAAAGGGTACCATATGGTTTTGGGCCGTGACACGGAGGTAGCCTATTTAGCACTTGTCAGTGCAAATCTAATATCACTTTGGACCGTGTCTTTAAGAGCATCATCTGAGCTTGTGCTGGTGGTACGTGCTTAGTTCGGTCCGATTCTAATAAGCCCAATAAAAAGTGAGTATCAACCCGCATATTAGCCTGCAATTGCATGATTTGATAACACCAATTATACATCAATTTGTAGCTAGGCATGCATTTTAGCATGCTATTTATAAAAATGATTTATAGTACGTTCATTTGATTTCATGGTAAAGATTTTAGATGGTTTTAAATCGTACCAACAAAAGAATTTGGTGGAATCAAAATGAGTTGATACCTTGTGAAAAATGGAAAGATTAATTCGAATGATCTGATCAAGTGAGGGGAAAAAGATTATGAAGGGTAAAGCCTCATGGTAGTTATCTATAAACTTGTTTCAAATGATTTCATATATTTATCTCATGAGTAATGACTATAGATACTACAAATTTTATTACCTTAAACTTATAAACTGATGTGTCACCAATCATAAAGAAACAATTCAAATATTCAATTATGAGGTAGTTGAAGCTTACCAATCACATTTATTGCCACATTAGTTCGTAAGTTTTACGTGGTAAAACTTATAATACCTTTAGCAATTTTCTTACCTTATATGGATCAAGAAAAATGCAGACATCTTTTGTGAATGAGTGAAGTCAAAAGAAAAGATGGTCCAAGATGTATAAAATGGGAAGTTAAGAATTTATATGGAAGCCAAAGAGAAGTTCTACGATTCAATATTGGATGGGACTTCTACTGTAAGTGGGATATTCCCTTATTTGTTCTTAAGCCATATTTTGATACGTGAGGGTGAGGCTTTGTATTCTAGCTCTATAGGGTTTGAGTGTTGCTATCATTATTTGCGACATCTTTATTCTGGTGGCTCTACTTGTATGTGTGTGTAAATACCAACCGAATTCTACTGTCAATGATAAAGATTACAATCACTAATAATCAACCCTTGCAATTAAAATTCACAAACTAAACATCAACAAAACCTCTCAGAAATACAAACTAACTCACAGATCTCACATACACAAACTCACACAATCCAATAACATCAAATGCCTAATAATTCTATCACACTTAAATAATAGAGAAACACTTAGCCTACTCTTTTAGCTATGCATTTTGATTGTTTTTTGGGTTTGTGTTGTCACTAAAATTACTTGCTCATAGCTAAACTAGAAAATAATTTTGGAGTTGTCTCTCAACTACAATCACTAGCGCCTTTTATGGGGTTGTGTGTATAATTATGGTTCATCCGAATCCCTTGCTCTTGCAGACTCGGGCTCAACGGATAGAGTGTTACTATGGTCACGCTCAGGTGAAAGACGCCAACTTAGATCGTCCCTTTCTACCTATTTTCTTGTTATCAAAAAAAAAGAAAAAAAGAAGATAAGCGGCAAGCTATCAGACTAGCAAATGAGTTGAATGGCATAAGGGTGATAAGGATAAAGACGAAAAAAAAAAAAAAAAAAAAAAATCTGCAAAATGATTTACGCCCTTTATAAGTGTAAACCTTTTCCCACTATTTAGTGTGAATTTCTATTGATTACTTAACCGTTTTAGTCGCCTAAACATAGAAATTTTTTTTTTTAAAAAAATATCTTCTTGCAAAAGAAAAAAAGAAAAGTGGAACTGATTTTTCTCAATAAAAATACAATGGACTTCACTCTCGGTTTATGGGGAAAAAAAAGAAAAGAGAAAAATACCTTGACATTAGTTACAAGAAGAAAATGGTGGTATAAAGATCAAGCACATCATTGCAACAAAGAACCCTTATAAAGATCACAATAATTCATAAATAACTTGCAGATATACAAGGATTGAGATCCAGTACTATTGTATTGTGTTACTATCAAATTATCAATTGTTAAGACTAAAAGCTAAAAATTTCACTTTTAATCTTAACTCTTAATTTTTTTTTTTAAAAAATTCCCAATGAATCAATGTACGTGTCCACTAATGTAATAGACAAAAGTTGTGTAGTAGAATTATAGATGTCTCCGTTATTGATTTTTGGGCTTGTTGCACGTCACACGTTACAACAACAACTCGTATGCACTCCATTTGGCGTGCTGCTGTTGGCTTATGATAAAACTAAAATTGGTTGCGCTCTTTCCGGCGTTTGCTAAAGAATCTGGGCTGCATTTAAAATGGACAACTTCCATTAGAAACTGCTAGTAGTTTACCAATGGAATCCTCTGGTGTAATAAGTAACGACAGGTAAAATATTTTACTGACGATACAGATACAATATAAATTAAGAGATGTATGTATTACTGGTTCTTAAAAACGTAATTTACTATGTTGTTTGAGTGACACTAAAAATATTTGTTGTAGTATTATTTTCTAAGCTTCTGTTATAAAATTTGTTTTACTTTTAGCATTTTCGCCATAAATTTTACAAAAGAGAATATAAATTAATGAGTCAATTTCTGAATTCAATTCATGACTAGAAAATAATTAATGAAATTTATTTATGGCTCTTGCTTTACAATGATTGCCTTTTACAATCAGAAATATCAATTACTTTTTTATTTAGTAGAGTTGCAAATCCATTATTTGATAACAAGTGATTTTATTAGTTGAGCTAACTTGAACTCATAAAATAAAATTGTTGAAGTTGGGTTTGGGAGTGAGAGATTTGAACCTTCAATATATCCATTGAAAATACCAAGAGATGTTGAAATTGGCAAACCTTTCAAATATTGGTACGAATTTTTATGACAAAATTAGTGGTTATTTTTACATTTCTCCAAAGATTTCAATCGTAGTAATTTTATGGATTTGGGTAATAGGTATTCTTAGGGCATTTGATAACAGACTATTTAAAAAAAAGCTTTGTACCACTTTTACAGGATAATAAAAAGTTGTAAGCAAAAAAATCAGTTACTTTTTTTTTCCCATAATTTTTTTTAAAATTTTTTTTTCTAAACCAATATTCTTAAGATATTTGTTAAATTTTTCCTAATTTCATAGACAACAATACAAGATTTGTTTTCCAAAAGAATCTCACATATCATTACGAGGCCAAAGAGAATCTCATATCATTACAATGCTGGTTACTTATCATTATTATGCACTCTTTATTAAAAATAAAAAGAGATAAATATTAGAATCACTGCAAATTTGCTATATATATTTTTACAAATTGATGTGTTATGTACTAATAAGGAAAAAAAAAAATTTCAACATATATTTATTATGTTTTTAAAACCCACTATTGGGGTCGTTTTTCCATTGCCTTGTCACGTGTTGTCCGCTGAAGAGGTGACTTTGCTAGACCCGAAAATATTTGGGGATTTGCATTCGGAACTCAACATTGGGCTACGTAGTCCAATGGACTCCGGCGTATTTTTAGGCCTACAAAATGTGTGAAGCCCAAAGCATAAAAATCATGATAATGGTTAAATAAATAAATAATATGTGTTTGATATAATTGCATTGATTAATAGTTGTATTAGTAGTTGAAATAAAGTAATATGTATTTAAAGGTGAAGTAATCAAATATTCAATAATGTAAATTTAGAAATATAGAAACTTGGTGACTTATCTTTGTATGGTTTGTAGCTTTAGTTGTATAGTATTAGTGAGTTGATAGCGTTCCAACAGAGTGACTCCAGTGGTGGAGAAGAAATATGCCATGATAACTATAAATAGTATTGCCTTGATAATGAATTTTTCTTTGATAATGCTCTTTTAGTTATTGTGAAGCTATAAATAGTATTACCTTCTATGGGAAAGGCTTTTGTAAGATAGGTTTGTGCCTTCCATGAGAATAGTTTTTGTAAGAAGTATTTGTGCCTTCTAGGAGAAGAACTTTAGTATTAGATGTTTATGCCTTCTGTGAGAAGGGTTTTTAGTATGAGTGTTTGATATCTCTTGAGAAGTATGGAGATGGTAAAAGAAATAGATGTTTTGTGGGATGTAGCATTTGTAATTTGTATGATTAATAAGTATGGGTATTTGGTGAGAGATGAGTTTGTAATATATACGAGAAATATGTATGGATAAGTTGTGAGAGATATAATTTGGAAGATGTATGAGAGATATATAAAATGGTGAATGAATGATATTAGAGCTGTTGGAGAGATTATAGTGATAGCTTGTGTTGCTTTCCAAGATATGAAATTTTATAAGAGAAGTAAAGAAAGAGATGTTTAAAGATATGGACAGCAAGATAGATGTATTTTCTGATATGGAGAGTGAGATAATGAGCATAAGAAGAGTAATGGTGTTGTTGTCTGTTTAGCAATGTTGCTGAGATTTTCTGCTAGAGGATGGATAAAGGCTTATGAGTAGTGATATAAGGGGCATTTGTAAGTTAAGGGTTGAAGAGCTTAGTTTCTGATTTGAAAACTAAGAACTCTGAAGTTCAGAACCTCATTAAGAGTTTAAGAAGATAATTGGAGGGAGAGGGAAAATAGAGAAGTTTATGAGAGAGTTGTTCTTCTCTATTGGTGTGTCTTGGTGTGTTAACGAGGGGTTTTATTTATAACTAAGTTTAAGGGGGTATTTAGCATAGAATCTCAGCCAAAAATTTGTCCCAATCAGTGACAAATCTTTAGAAAATCCATCCTAGGATTTGGCCGAAAATGGTATGTTTAGCTTTAAGGTATTCTTGCTATTTTGGGTAATATCAGATGGAAGAAAGACCGGAAAAAAGGAAAATATTTTAGCAAGAAAAAGGTAGTTTATTCGGTTGTTTTTCATTTTTAGACAAACAAGGAAAATATGTAATTTCAAGGCTGCTGGGTTAGCTATCACAACTGTTCTGAAAAAGCTGTTACAGCTATCAGAAAAAGCTGTCACAGCTGTCATAAGACAACTGTTGCTTGGGGCTGAAGTAGATGTGGTCAGTTGGATGATGTTAGGTTGCTGGAGAGAATCTTAAGCATTTATTTCATGGATTGGCCAACAATGGTAAGACCTCTTTTAAGGTTATCTTGATATTTTGGTAAGAGCTTAGTTTCTAATTTGGAAATTAAGAACTTTGAAGTTCAGAACCTCATTAAGCACTTAAGAAGATAATTGGAGGGAGAGGGAAAATGGAGAAGTTTATGAGAGAGTTGTTCTTCTGTATTGGTGTGCCTTGGTATGTTGATGAGGGATTTTATTTATAGCTTAGTTTAAAGGGGTATTTAGCAAAGAATCTCAGCCAAAAATTTGTCTCAATCAGTAACAAATCTTCAGAAAATCCATCATAGGATTTGGTCGAAAATGGTATGTTCAACTTTAAGGTGTCCTTGTTATTCTGGGTTATATCAGATAGAAGAGATACTAGCCAAAAGGAAAGGATTTTAGCAAGAAAAAAAATAGTTTCTTTGGTTGATTTTGGTTTTTAGCTAAATATGGAAAATGTGTAATTTTAAGGCTGCTGAGTTTGTTATTACAGCTGTTTTGAAAAAGCTGTCCCAACTGTTAGAAAAAGCTGTTACAGCTGTCATAAGATAGTTGTTACTTGGGGCTGAAGTAGATGAGGTCAGCTGGATGATGTCAGGTTGCTAGAGAGAATATTAAGCATTTATTTCATGGATTTGAGCGAAAATGGTAAGATCTCTTTTAAGGATATCTTGCTATTTTGGTAAGAGCTTAGTTTCTAATTTAGAAACTAAGAACTTTGAAGTTCCAAACCTCATTAAGAGCTTAAGAAGATAATTGGAGAGAGAGGAAAAATAGAGAAATTTATGAGAGAGTTGTTCTACTCTATTGGTGTGCTTTGGTGTGTTGATGAGGGGTTCTATTTATAACTGAGTTTAAGGAGGTATTTAGCAAAGAATCTCAGCAAAAAATCTGTCCCAATTAGTAACAAATCTTCAAAAAATCCATCCTAGGATTTGGTTGAAAATGGTATGTTCAACTTTAAGGTGTTCTTCTTGTTTTGGGTAATATTAGATGGAAGAAATACCATAAAAAAGGAAAGGATTTTAGCAAGAAAAAGATAGTTTCTTTAGTTGGTTTTGGTTTTTAGCCAAATAAGGAAAATATGTAATTTCAAGGCTGCTGGGTTAGTTATCACAACTGTTCTTAAAAAGCTGTCCCAGCTGTCAGAAAAAGGTGTCACAGCTCTCATAAGACTGTTGTTACTTAGGGCTGAAGTAGATGAGGTCAACTGGATGATGTTAGGTTGTTGGAGAGAATATTAAACATTTATTTCATGGATTTGGCCGAAAATGATAAGATCTCTTTTAAGGATATTTTGCTATTTTGGGTATAGTAGCTAGCTGCTGGGATTTAAGTATTAAATGACTGGTGATGTCACTTTCAACTATCTGCCAAGTGCTGAACATAGTGTTGGTGTTTTGCTGGAAGCCTAGAAAGATTTTTTCTTTTGGGTATTTATATTTTTGGTCCAAGATTCTATTACATTTTTAGTAGGTAATAGAAAGATAGTTAATGAAACTTTAGGGATCTAGTCAAGGTCTCATTGTATTGTGACTTAATCTTGGTGAGTAAGAGAACATTTAATGTTTTTTCTGTGGCAGCGGAATATTTGGTTTGATTATGATAGATGAAAGTTGGGTATTAAAGATATCATGAGTATTTTATATATTTGGAGATTAAAGATAGCCAATCAAATTTAGCCATGTTTGAGTTGAATTTTAGCTGAAAATAAAAATGTAGTTTATGTGAAATAATATGACTGGGTTTCTAAATTTGTATAGGAATAGTTGAAGGTTGAACAAATAGTTATTTTCTTAGCATTTAGATGGATGAAGATATTGAGTATTTGTCATATGATGAATATTAAGTTTTAGGAAAACAACAATGAAGAGTTTATCATTTTAAATGTTATGTGATAAGAGAGACTTACCATATGTTGCTTGCTACACATTGACTCATCAGAGTTCAAGGAGTTGGAGAAGACACGCCAAGTAACATATTTCTTTCATCAACTTTAAACCATTAGAACTTTACTGAACATACTTCTTTGACTCTTCAAACCATGACTTCCAAAGGTTCCTCAAAGAGATTTATGAGCTTGGATCATAAGTCTAAAATGGGATAATGTGTACTTTGGTTTTGTTGTCATTTTATGAAAATATGAGCTTTTGTTGGAGGAGTTGTTTTCCATGAATATGAGAAACGTAATATGAGTCTTGAGTTTTGCTTCATTACTTGAACTCGATCCATATGTTAATGTTGATGTTGTTGTGGGTTATGATCCAATTGATGAAGAGGAATTGTAAACTATTAATTCGCCTCTTGAAATAAGGATCTTGTAAAGTATATGAGTCAAATCCATGTAGTTGATAAAATATAAGCTTATTTTGAGTTTCAAAGAAAATTTACTCAAAATTTATTGATGTGACATAGATGGTCAATAAAATAATGTCACATGAACGAAAAAAAAAAAAAAAAAAAAAAGAGTCCTTATCACTCACCAATTACATTTGTTGGCACATAGTTTTGTAAATAAATTTTGCACATATTTCGAAAACCAAAATACACTGAAATGCAAGTTACAGAGAGAGCTTCACTTCAGTGCTTCAAGGTCCACCTTAATATTCTATACCTTCTTGAGAAGGCAATGATTTTCCTGTGGGCTCCTCAAATCCTGTTTTGCATGATGTTAACTCATGTTTATCTTGAGGTGCAAGTGGCCCATAAAACTTTCTATTGTTGGCTAATACATTTGTATGGTGGTGTTCATAAACGACGGCTATGATGCAGCCATTTGTATTAAAGAAAGGTAAGGATGGTGGTTTTTCATCTTGGGTGTCCTCACACGTGTTAGACGTTGCTCTTCTATACTTTATGATGGCCTATGCATGTACCATAGATTACACAAATCCAAGAGGTCCATTTCCCTTTGCAGCACTATAAAATCCCTGCCCAAGAGTCCCATCTCAGTATCCCAGCGACTCTCAATTAACTTTTTTCTTTGATTTTCCTCTTTGTCTCTAAGCTTTTTTGCTTTTCTCATGGCTGCCTCTGTTGATCCTCTTGTTGTGGGCAGAGTTATTGGTGACGTTGTAGACATGTTTGTACCCACTGTGAACATGGCTGCCTACTTTGGCTCTAAGCATGTGACAAGCGGATGTGATATCAAACCCTCAATAGCAGTCAATCCTCCAAAAGTGACACTCACTGGTCATTCTGACGAGCTATATGCTCTGGTCTGTTTTCTCTAACCCTCTCAGTGTGACTGCGTTTTGTGTGGGGAGCTTTAAGCTTGCATGCATGAGTCTTTATATATATGATATTATAATGATATCTTTACATGTATAGTACTTAGGATTTTCGAGAGATTTGCTTGTTTATATATGATGATGCATCAGTCATTACACGACCTGCTTGGAGGTAGGATGACTTCTTTACCTTCATAAAGAAGGATCGAATCATCTTCCTTTATTCAGGTAAGCAAGTCACCCAAACTAAAGGTAAGCCGTGTAATCACTGATACATCATCATAGCAAAATTTAAAATAATTGATGTGCGAATAATTATAATCTAACATTTTAATGATGGTTCTTCCGACAGGTGATGACAGATCCTGATGCTCCTAGTCCTAGTGAGCCCAATATGCGAGAATGGGTCCACTGGTCAGTCAGTCGCTTTTTCAATTATGACTTCTCTAGCTATGTGCTTTGTTTCATTCTTTATGTTACCCAAATTCTTAATGCACTTGCTTTGTGTTTTCAGGATCGTTCTGGACATTCCGGGTGGAACAAACCCAAGTCGAGGTAATTAAAAACCAAACGTTATTGTTTTCATTTTTTATTTATTCTAAAAGTTCACTTTTACTCCCTTATATCTCCTAGGGTCCAAATAGAGTCCTTGTACTTCAAGTTTCTTTTATAGTTGGTTCTTTCCCCGCAAAAAATGCATGCATGCATGCAAGCTGATTCAAGTTTCATTTGACTAATATTTTAAAACCAAAGTATTTAAGTTGATACAACATTTTTATTTATTTATTTATTTTATATAATTTGCTCTGCTTGAGTTTTAGTTTTTCAAAAGATTCTTTGATAGAATGATAATATATGGTTGGTGGTGCAGCCGCAGTGTTAAGCAGTGTCACTGACAACCAGATCAGTTGGCCATTCTTTCATCATAGGTTCACAAAGAATCTATGATACCACTTTCTTTTTTTCTTTTTTCTGGCAAAATCAATCATGCATGTATTCGATTTCAGATTTTCAAAAAATCGAAAACATCAAGGTTACATTACATCATGATGATGCACGCCCATATTCTTGAGAAAAAATGCCTGCACCCAATGCATATCAACAACTGTCACTAGCCGCAAAATTTTTCTAAAATTAGCCCAGAATTTCACACCATGTTTTGATGATGATACTCTGTCCACGTGGTGCAAATCTTTTTGTGAACATTCAGCTTTCTCTTTCTTACAAATATCTTTGAACCAAATTTGTTTTATTTTCATATTTTGTCCTTGTATACAATTGCATGCATGATTTTCGTATACACGTGTTTGGCACATATTCAAGCTTTTTTGATATTGACACGTATGGTGACACTTGTTACTGTCACCTCATTGACATGGTAGCAACCTAGTGTTCAGTGACCCCACATGGCAATTCTTTAGATTGTCCACGTGTTGTACATGTATAAGCCCACTTGGCAAATTTCAAGATTAGAGTAAGCTAAATATTGGAAATTTTTTAGCAGCACCAAAAATAAAAACTTGTTGCATAGGTGTACAACAATTGAAAACACAAAATCATGTCTATAATGCACATTTTTAGTTGTTTGTAGACTTACGTGTTTGCGCGGACACACAAGTCTACAACAATTGAAAGTTGAAAACACAAAATTGTGTCTTCAATGCACATTTTCAACTGTTTACAGACTTATGTATACGGACAACAAACAGATGTGTACAACAAACACTATCCAAACAAAAATATCAAAACCAGGGTTTGTGGACTTAGTTGAAGTGGGATGTGGATATTTTTTCAGGGAAGGAAATATTGCCTTATGTAGGGCCTCGACCCCCAATTGGAATTCACCGCTACATATTGGTGTTGTTTCGACAGAAGTCTCGACTAGGACTCGTGGACCAGCCACCCTCGCGTGCAAACTTCAACACTCGCTTCTTTGCAGCCCAGCTGGACTTGGGTTTACCGGTTGCCACTGTGTACTTCAACTCTCAGAAAGAGCCAGCGAGTAAGAGACGTTGAACACTTTGCATATGCATATATGTTGGCATCGTAGAGTGAAGTGAAGTAACTCGTAAAACAATGAAAAGTGTGTCAAACACTTGTCTTTATATTAATGTTTTTCTTAATGAATTATGCTTTAGCTCTTTCTCTCTTGGTTTTGTGGTTTTGGGTTATGAAGAGAAAGTCCTATATATTAGACAAGTCTTTCTTTTCTTTCCCGTTAATATTATAAGTTGAAAAAATAAAATTTATGTTTTTGTGTTTCTATGTGTTGAAATATTGATGACCATTTTTTTTATGCTTATGTTTGATTTGAAATTATTGGGCCAGAGAGAGCAATGTTTATTTAATTATGTGGCTCGATCCATTGTTAAGTTGAAGGGAGTAACTAAGAGGAGAAAAAAAAAGATGTCTATGCTGCGGAAATGAAGAACTAAAAAGAAAGCCTTCTGATTGCGTTTTCATAAATTAGTTCATAAAGTCCGTTTTAAGATAGGAAAAAGAAAACTCATCAAAGAAAGCCTTCTGATGTTCCCAATCTTCTTGTTAAACTCATGAAAAAAACAAAACGAAAAAGATGATATATATATAAAGACTTCAATTTGAACTATAGCCTAACAAATCCAAAACAATATATTTATTAGAAAGTGGGGTTCACAGGGAGACATTTCAAAATAATTAAATAAGGACCATAGATAATAGGATTTATGTTAACGATTAAAAACATTATTTGAGAGAAATAACACTCTTCGGTCAAGTCTGAAGATGAGATGTTCTTATAATAACTCAAGTTTATATAAATATAGTCTATCCTTCTTTATTTTATTTTATTTTTCCTTCTTAGATTACATGCCCCTTTTTTTATAGGGGCCTTTCTTTTATATAGTCATTCCATCCTTTATCCCAGCCTTCCACTTGTTGATCTTCTAGGTAATCTCTTGTATACTTGTCCTATCAAAACCTCCTGTAAGTTTTGTAAATAGCTGTTAGATGAGATGACACTGTTTAGGTGTCATTTCTCCATAAATGCGGCTAGTTGGTTTGGTGTAGAACATTTAATATGTTGGTGGTAGCCTTCTTCCTAGATATTTCTTCATTTGTTGTTGGCTACCTTCCCTAATGCCTATCCTGATAAAAGTGATTACCTTTTGTTCCTTTTGTATAGTATTCCTGAGATGGCCAAGTCCCAACCTTCTATAATGCTTTCCAGAGGAGGCTTGGCTCTTTGGGAACTATCGCTAGTCCATTATTATTTTCTTTTGTCCTCGGCCCTTTGGCCCTAAAACCTGACAAACCTTTTGATAATCCTTGGGCTTCTATATGCCCTTGGGCACGGACCATGACCCAACACACTTACTCGGCCTATTTATCCTCACAATAGCGCCTCAAAACACCACTTTTTTTCTTTATTGATGAAAGTGGGGTTTTGATTTTTGCTTCAAAACTTTACACACCCAATGAACGTTCCCACGTGACATCTTTTCACCTGCTCTGAGCACGCTCCTGACACTTTGGCATCCGCGATGCTCCATTTATTACTTCAAATGGCACTTTGTCCCCTACGTTTTACCATGTGATAAAAATCTACGGTGGAGATTCTCCATGGGAATTCAAGTGGGAATTTTCCCGCTCCCTTTTCCTTCCTATATAAAGGAAGCGGGAGGTCCACTTCTTCCATTTCCTAAATCTTCAATCTTCCAAAGAGTGGTCTGAGGTGCTCCTTACATACTTCTTTGTAAGTACCATTTAGTTCACATATTGACTTTAGGTTCTTGTTCTTCCTCGGCTTACAATTTTTTATTCTTTATTCTTTAGCAATTTTTCCCTTTACTTCCTAGATGGGTAGATTCGCTAGTTTAGTAGATACTCCCAAGGGAATATCAACCTTTAAAACCCCGATACAATATACCATTTAGGGTTACCATACAACATTGCCTTTTAGGGGATTGGGATGCTTTTAGGCCAGAAGGGGCTATGGTGATCCCTATGATAGCTTTTATAGAGGGGAGAATGCAAATTCCTATGAAGAAGGTAACTAGAGATTTTTTAATTGCCCATAGACTTTGCCCGACCTAGTGTTCCCAAACTTGTTTAGGATATTAGGTAGTGTTGATGCTCTTAACCGAAAAATGGGGGTGAACCTTACCCACCATTATGCTAATTGGGTATATAATTGTCATTACCTTAAGGACACCGAGTATGAGGTAATACTAAGGTTCCCTCAGTTAGACTCATTTCGTGTCTTCTTGAATCCAAGAAGGGTCTAGACGAAGACTTCTTGATTGTCTCGAGTGAATGTCATGATGGCCTACACTGTCCAACGTGAGATGGACAACCAGGTGGGGTTTTCTAGGCTTAAGTAACCCCTTCAGATAATAGAAATTTTAATTTCGTATCCTTTTCTTAATTGTAATTTCTTCCCCTCTTCCTCTTTTAATTATACTTTTGTCTTCGGTTTCTGCAGATAAGAACTATATTGCTCCCAACGTTGGCTTGGTCAATGGAGAAGATCTCAATAGAATCTTTCGATCCGAGATCTTTCTCTACACGGATGGACAACTGCGTGCCGCTCATGACATCCTTGGGTATAAGCCGATTGTAGACACTCGATTTTGCACCCATAATTTAATCAAAGAAGATGACTAAAGTGACCATTCATATACCCAAAATTCATGATTGCATTACATGAATTAATTCATTCATTACATATCATAAAAATAATCTTGAGGTTTTGACGGTCGCAAAGGTATGCTCGATTTCCAAATCAGACTGTCGGATTAAAAGATATCACATGATTAAGTTTGCATGGTCTACATGCATTTTGTTTAGGTAGAACTAACCACACATGATTAATTTAAATTAATTTTGATTGGCTAGAAAATCAAAATTAATTAAGTAATTTTGTGATTGGTTGTTAGTTAGTGTTAAAAATAGGCTTGCTTGCATGGGAATAAAAAGGATAATCAGATAACAACAAAATTATGGATAATCTAGACTTTTTGGATTGTTTATCTAAAAGATAATCATTGTTGAAAAGACATGAATTATCAAAAAAGGAGTTTAATTATTAAAATATGGATTTAAAATGCGTCCAAGTGCAAGTCCCAGCTAAAAAATCCTCAAAAAAAGAGTCCAAAATGGACTAGAACTCAAACACGGGACTGGCACCTAAGATGGCCATTTGACATTCTTGGAGTGCCAATCGACACTTTTCAAGTGCCAATTGGCACAAATGCGGGCCACAGCTCGAGGGCACCTAGATTGAGATAAACCTTACATTTTATGATTTTTTAGAGATAAGGACGTGTCCTAGTTCGTATTTTGATCATCCAGCTAATTTTTCTAACATCCCAGCTTTTATAAATAGGGGAGGCCTCTCAAAATTCAGCACACTTTTTCACACTTTCTGACCCCCCCTCTTTCTAGCTCTTCTCTTCTTTTCTTTTTGCTCTTACGTTAAAGACATTCTTGAGACTTTTGCTTTAGAAATTTCTTTTTTGTAAGTAAATTATTTTAGGCTTCAAAGATAATTGAATAAATTTCTTTGAGTCCTAAAATATTCTTTCACTAAGAAGAGCACGTTCATGCAAGAGGCAGTTTGTTTCTTTCCTTTTTTTGTGTTCCTTAATTTTGTTTGATGATGCATGAATAGGTTTAGGATGTTTTTATTATTTTTGATTTTTGATGTAATTGCCATGTGTTGTTTAAACTTTTCTTTAAATACGTTTTTAGTAGATTTTTGTTGTTATGATTTCTCTCTTGATTCTTAAAATCTGCTAATTATCAAAGATCTTTTATAACTAAAAATTGATTTGAATTTTTCAAATATGATTTTCTACATTAAAAACTTATTTGTATTTTCATTAAATGCAGATCAGTTTTTTTTTTTTTTTTTTTTTTTTTTTTACACAAAACTGATATGTATTTTCATTAAATACAGATCTATTTTTTAAGAAAATTTTCTCTATCACAAAATAGCAAATTTTGAAATTTAAAAGAAGAAGTTAAAAGTTGAGATGATTTTGATTGATGCATGTAACATAGATTTATCTCATGAGTGTAGTTCATCTTCTAAAAAAGTCTTTTTCTTATTTTATTCATAAAAAATAGATATGATTTTCTCTCTACAAATTTAGATTTTCTTATTTACAAAAAAGATCAGATTTTTCACAGTAAAAATCACTATTTTAACTTTGCTCCAAAACATATATGATTTTTTTAAGCAAAAACCTTGTTCTTGCTATTACACAAAAACAAATATGATTTTCTTTACAAAAATATTTTTTTTTAATCTACACAAAAACATATCTAGTTTCTTTTTTAATGAATCAAATCAATTTTTTTAATTTTCAAAAATAGATCTGATTTGTTTTTTTTTTTTTTTCTAAAAAGAGGATACATTCATAAGATAGATTTATGTGAGTTAGTTATGGTCAAGTTTGTCATGCAACATATCATTCACATCATGCAAAAAGGGTATATTGGTCAATAGAGTCTAAAAGACCAGACTCTGTTTGGACGGAATGGGTGCCTAATACCTTCCCATTCCGTAACCTAGCTTCCGAACTTAGTTCTTTTGGATAGGTAGACCTGTGCTTTGTCTTTCTTTTTATCTTTGGGTAGATTGTAACTAGGAAAAAAAACCAAGTATTCTTTTGGTAGATTGTAACTAGGACTCAAAGCCTTGTAAGATTCAATTTATCAAGACCGTAGTTATTTCTATTCAATCAATGACAATGAAGTATTTTGATAATGTAATTTTGTACTTATTTTTTCTTATTTTTTTTGTATAAAAAATAAGTGGCGACTCCACACCATTTATCCAAAAAGAGAAGTGCCCTAAAAAAGCACTCAAATCTCTTTTTTAAGAGCACCCTCTCAAGAAGTTGCGGTCTCTCACACCAATTTCATCCAGCTTTCAGTCCCCTAAGAATGTCATCAAGGCGAAAGATCCTTGGCTACACCAAATCACCGTTGAAGTACCGGGTTCCTCACTGGTCCTCCCCTTGAAGGTACTCATCAAGTTGAGTTGCACACCCAATGCATAACCAAGGAAGAGACGACTCTAGCACAAGAGGAAGAAACTGTCAAAGCGTTTGAAGTACTAGATTCAGAAGAAGACTTCAAAGTCTTTGACCGACCATACCTTATAGAATCTCCAAGCACCACTTCCAAACCTTCACCCTCTGCTCAAATCGGCAGCAACCAAGAGCCAGCTAACATACCAGAAGCTATGGTACTCCAACGTAAGAAGAACACTAGTCTCCTCAAGCTACTGGAGTCATATGCAGGAGGGTCCACACTCGAGGTAGCCGTCCAACCTTGGCCCCCAACTCCCTTTCCTACCCATACTTCCCCTTCCAAACAACCAGAAAAGAAAAGAAAAATAGAAAAAAGTCATAAGGTATCTGAAGAATGTGAAATTACCTCTAAAGACCTTGATCCCCATAAAGGATCAAAGATTGCTAAAGGGGCACAAAGAAAAAATAAGACGGAGGGTTCGGGTATAGAGATGGCTTCTGACCACCACTCTAGGGTTCCAATTTGGAACCCCTTACTTGAGTTGGATGGAGTCCCACTCCCATTGGACTCCTCCATTAGGGACTTCCAAAAAGGGAAAATGGGCTACGTGGCTAACGCTCTGGAACAGCCCCTGCTCCTGCCAAAAGATATGGTTGACTTGAGGACCTTAAAAAAGCATGAGGTCTTCTTGACCTTGAAGAGGGATCTGGCCATGGTATACACCTCAACCAATTTCTTGTATTAAATATTTTATCTTTTTATTTTTTACTTGGAGAGCTTGACTTCTTAGCCTTTCTCCACATTGTTGCTTTCTTCTAGACAATCTAAAAAACAAACATCGTTGAGGAATGTGTGGATCAAGCCTATGCTCAATCATAAGATAAGGAGGCACGCCGAATATCTACTGTCAAGACTTTGACTGTGGCCGAGAAGAAGATTAATGACCTCGACATGAACCTGACCAAGGTAGATAAAGAAAGAAAGAGTGCTGAGGCCGCTCTTGCTAGCATTGAGAAACAAGCTGAGGACCAGCGTCAAAAACTTTGCAAAGTTGAGGAGCAATTGGGAATTGCTCGAGAGCAAATTGAAGATCAGAAAAAAGAGCTAAAGAAAAAAAAAAGGAGGCTCTTGCACAAGCTGAGCAATCTGGTTATGATATTGGAGTGAAAAAAATGAAGGATGCTTTCAGGGCCCAAGTTATAGGAGTTTTCCTAGGTTACTACCTTCAGGTATGGACCGAGGCATTGAATTCAACTAGAGTGGGTGCTTCCTCACATCTAAGGAAGATAGAGAATGTCTTCTATCCTCCAGCACTACGAATAGCAGCCAAACCAACCTCCCAAGCAGCTATTGCTCCTAAAGCTCTTGCAGCTACTCAGCTTGCTGATGCTGGCACCACCAAAGCCACCATAGAACCTACTAAGGAGAAATAGGTCCCTAAGAAAAAGAAGGTTGCCAAGGAAAAAGAGATTAAGCACTTTGACCCACCACCAACAGCTAAAACCAACCCTCCACCATCTACTGGCAGTTAGGGTAGCACTGCTCTTAATGAGAACTCAATGAGAAGTTTCAATCCTTCTAACTTAATGAGAGGTTTTAGTTCGTTCAAAGTATGTACTACTATTACCCTATTTTTTTATAGAGAAAATAAACATAACTTATTCGGGCAAAGCATAATCTAAGCTATTAACAACCCACTTCCATTCTTAAGAATGGTTTAAATTGTAAAAATGAACTGTGAGCTTTTAAAGATTAAAAGTTGATATAACACTTCTCCAACATGCTTACATAAACCAAAACAGTTAGCAAACCAATACTTAATCAGGTAAATAGTATTAATTTACCCAATGTACATGGTCTAAGGAACCATGCATGGCCAAGATTTTGTTTAATACTTAACCAAATAAAAGGAGCATTAATTTACCCAAGGCATGTGGTCCGAGAAACTAGGCATGGTCGAGATTCTGTTTAATACTTAAACAAATAAAAAGAGCTCAAGACATGTGGTCTGAAGAACCAAGCATGACCGAGGTTCTGTTTAATACTTACATAGACAAAAATATGATAATGATTGAAACAAAATATGGCAACATTGCCTTTCATTAATAATAATACATTTGAAAGTTATTTACATTCCACGGACGTGGTACAACATTTCCATCCAAATCTTCCAAAAAATAAGCACCCATTCCTACAACTAAGGTGATGCGATACGGCCCATCCCAGTTAGGTCCTATTTTTCCCCACAATGGGTTCCTCGCAGTTCCCACCACCTTTCTCAATACTAAGTCTCCTAGCGTTAACGGTCTAACCTTCACTCCCAGGTTGTATCCTTGTTTAAGCTTTTGCTAATAATGTGCCAATTGGACCATGGCCACTTCCTTTCGTTCATCTACCAAATCTAAACTCCCTCGGAATAGCTGATCATTTCGGTCTAGATCAAATAGACTTGTCCTTAGAATTGAAAATCTTGTCTTTAAAGGGATCACTATCTCGAAACCATAGGTCATGGAAAATGGAGTTTCTCCAGTTGACCAACAATGAGTAGGTCGATATGTCTAAAAAACATGTGGGAGCTCTTCAATTCACCTGCCCTTAGCTTCATCCAACCTCTTCTTCAGCCCATTAACTATGATCTTATTAACTGCCTCAACATGCCCATTCCCTTGTAGATAGGTCGAGTTTGAGTACCTATTCCTAATGCCTAATTTACCACAATACCTCTTGAAGGCTTTGCTATCAAATTGGAGCCCATTATTCGAGATAAAGGTATGAGAAATCCTAAATTTGGTAACAATGTTCTTCCACACAAACTTTTTTGCATCAATATCCCTGATATTGGATAACGGCTCAGCCTTAAACCACTTCGTGCAGTAATTTATTCCGACAAGAAGCCATCTTCAGTTTCCCACCACTCTAGAAAATGGCCCTACAATATCCAAGCCCCATTATGCAAACGGCCACAGACTAGAAAGAGGATTTAGCATGCCTTCAGGCTGATGGATACTTGGTGTGAACCTTTAGCACTGATTGCACTTCCTAACATAATCTTGAGCTTTTTTCTGCATATTCAGCCACCAATAATCTTGAGTAAGGGCCCTATGTGATAATGACCTTCCTCCTGTATGAATACCACAGATTCTTTCATGCAACTCCTTTAACAGTGGCTTTATTGCTTCAGGGTGAACACAAAGTGAGTACGGCCTTGAAAAAGAGTGCTTATACAATTTACTCTCCTCAGACAACCAAAAATAGGGAGCTTTTCTTCGTATTTTCTTTGCCTTGCCCTTCTTAGTGGGCAACGTTCCCTCATGTAGGAATGTAACTATAGAGTCCATCCAACTTGGACCAACCATTATCTAGTGTATTCCAGCCCTCATCAATCCCGCCTCAGCAGGCATTAATAAATCCTCAACGAGGATGACCCAGGGAAAGCCTTTCTTTGAAGAAGTTGCTAAAGTTGCCAAAGAGTCTGCATTAGTATTCTTGCTCCTCAGGACCTGTTGTACAGAGAAAGATTCAAAACCAGATTGTAATTGTCGAGCTTTACCCAAATATCCTCGTATCCTATGATCCTTGGATTCCAGCTTACCCTTAACTTGTCTAACAGTCAACCTTGAGTTTAAAAAGACCTTAACAACTTTTCTACCCAGCTTCTTCACCATAGCTACCCCAGTTAACAAGGCTTCATATTCGGCCTTAAAATTAATGGCTGAAAAGCCCAACCTTAGGGATTTCTCAATAGCAATTCCGTCTAGGGATACCATTACTATCCTAACTACAAACCCCTTTTGGTTAGCTGCCTTATCTACGTAAAGCTTCCAAGCTGGATTTCCATGGACAGCAACTGATGTGACTTGCACCCCTACTAATTCTCCCCTCTCGGCAACAACCATTCCTAGGTATGTAGTAAATTCTATCACTCAGTCTTCAAGAACCTACCCTTTAATAGTGGTACGAGGCATATACTTTATGTCAAATGCTCCCATAATCATCCCATACTTCATGATTCTACCCGTATGAATATTTGAAGTAACAACTGCAAAAGGAGTTGAGTGAGGACCACAACAGCATGCCCCTGAAGTAGTGAGGGAGCTTCCTCGTAGCATGCACTATGGCCAGAATGGCTTTCTTTAGTGGCAAGTAACGGACCTCTGCCTCTTGCAACAATTTACTTATATAATAGACCAGTTTTTGGACCCCAGCCTCTATCCTTGCTAAAAATAAACCACGGCATGACACATTACTACAATATAAGTATAAAGTCTTCCTCCTTTTTCGGCCTGGAAAGAATAGGTGGTAGAGGCAGGTATTCCTTCAACTCCTCAAAGGCAAGATTACACTCCTCAATCCACTCAAATCCCTTCCGCTTGTGAAGTAGTTGAAATAATGGTCTACATCTATCTGCTGACCAGGAGATAAACCTCTTTAGAGCAGATGTCATTTCAGTCAACTTTTGTACCTTTTTAGGATTCCGAGGAGGTCGTAAATCATTTATCACCTTAACCTGATTAGGATTAACTTCAATTCCATGATGCGTAATCATATATTCCAAAAACTTGTCGGAACTAACGCCAAAAAAACACTTCAAGGCATTGAGATGCAATTTATATTTCCTCTGTATCTCGAACACACTTCTTCAATTTATGTTCACTTGTTAAGAACATATGTCATTCTTTATGTAATTGGCTAATTCTTTAACAAAACACATTTTGCTTGTATTTAGGTAGATCTGGGATGTGTTTAATACTTCAAGGAATAAAGTTTTAAGATTAAGTGTTAAAGTCATGCAAGTTTGTTTAAGAAATAAGCTGAAGAAGTGCCTGCCATTAAAGCTCAACAGTTAGCAACTATCGAGCTTAAGAAGCTGTCCTAGCCCCGTGGCTCGACAGCTGCTCAACAGCTTCTTAACACCTCTATCTATCGAGGTTTAAGAAAAACAGAATTTCAAATCTGTTTTAATTCCAATCAGTGGATATGTCTTTGGGCCTTCTTTTCTTACAACCCTAGACACATAAAATGATTATTTGAAGGGCTGTATCTGGTTACATAGTAGAGAGCGCAAGTTGCAAAAGCTATTTGTGACCGAAGACAAAGTTTGCCCTAGTTCATCTCTTTTGTAAAGAAGTTGTTGTGTTTGTGCACCGTAGAGTTTTGTAACCAAGCATCTTATTGTTCTTCATTGTGAGGATGAACTGAAAACTTTGCAGCCAACATCTTTCTCAAGTTGGTGATTGAAGTCGCGTATTGGGATCCGTGCAATTGGTTAGTCACGTACTGGGAGCCGTGTATTAAAAGGAAAAATTGTTACTACAGAACAAGTCCAATTGGGTATTGGAGTAAGAGTTCAACTATAGGTTAGTAGAAGGTATTGGGATTCCTATACTTGTAATAGCTTGTTTTGATAATAGTGAATTCTCGGGATTGGTGACCTTAAAATCACTCGGTGGAATTTTTGTCTTTGAGGTTTTCCCCATTCGTAAATAATTCACTGTGTCAATTTATTTTTCGCTGCACTTTAATTTATTGGTGATTTGTTTGTGGTACCACGCGTTTGCATGTTAATTTGGTTAATTAATTAAACTTGGCTAATTTATCGATTAATCCATCACAATGGGTTAATACGTTTTTGGCCTATCAATTTAAATGCTTGGTTACTACTTTACTCTTCACGACCATGTCATCAATGTACACTTCTATATTTTTCCAAGTTGAAACTCAAACATTCTGGTCATCATCCTTTGGTAGGTAGACCCAGCATTCTTCAAACCAAAAGGCATTACCTGATAATGATAATTCCCAGTAGGAGTCAAGAAGGCAGTCTTCTCATGGTCAGCCAAAGCTAACGGTATCTGATGGTATCCCTGAAAGGCATCCAAAAAGCTCATCTGAGGATGACCAACTGTAGCATTGACCAACTAGTCAATCCGAGAAATCAGAAAGAGATCCTTGGGGCAAGCTTTGTTCAAATCAGTAAAATCCTGACTTCTTCTTCACCACAACTGTATTGGCTAGCCATTCTTAAGTTTAATTACTTCCTCCTTAACAGCCTCAACATGTTCTTTAGAAGAACGCCAAGGTGGTTGTTTCTTAGGGACAACTATTGGGTTAACATTAAGTAATGACAAATGAAATCTAGATCCACCTTGGGAGCTTCATAGGCACTTCAGGCAGAAACATTAACATTCTTCCTAAGGAAAGCCAATAATTCCACTTTCGCTTGTGGAGGCAATTGAATTCCAATTTGAAAAAGAAATTTCTGCATTAGTATCGATAATAACCTTCTCCAACTCTTCACACATTCATCCCCCATCTACCACGTTCGAGGATTCAGCTACTTTCGTTAATTGCTACAAGGCCTTCTCTTGGGTAGCCGAGGTTTTCCCCCTCAGATTGATGTCTAATAGAGGCGACCAGGCATTGCCTTGACATGGCCTAGCTTCCAATTAACACCCTGACTTGCTCCCTCGGGGGATGCTTCACCTTCAAATGCAAAGTCAAAGAGACAGCTCCCATGCATGTAGCTATGGCCTTGCCAAAATAGCAGTACAGGTCGGGATACATAATATCTGCCCTAGTGTCCTAGTCTAGTGAGACCCTTCTTACATCATACCTTCCAATCCGAAGGGTTACCACTAGGGAATCATCATGTGGTTGATAAGTTCCAACCTTTTCCTCATTGGAAAAACTCAAAAATGGTCAAACTTCCACTCTCCCTCACATAGACTTAGGGATTAAGCCTTCGGTATTTGGTCTTGCTATAGACATAACCCCGAAGGGACATCCCCCAATTTGACTTAGGGCTGCAAGAATACCGTTAATTGTTTGCAGGGAAGGTCTCAAGACAGATTCCCTTTGGTATGCCGACCCAACCTGACTCCCCTGCCTAGAAGGCTGATGCATAAACTGCCTTAGCTTCCCGACCTTGACAATTTGCTCCAAATAATCTTGAAAAGTTCTACAATCTTCAGCAGTAGTATGCCCACGGTCCTGATGATCTTGACAGTAAAGACCTTGATTACGCTTCATGGGGTCACCTCCAACTTTATTTGGCCACTTGAAGTATGGTTCACCTTTTATCTTCTAAAAAATTTGATGAACAGGCTCCTTGAACATTGTACTAACCACCTGTGCACTAGGATGCCCAGCATGTCGAGCAAAATCTCTTTTGGGTCGATTGTTCTTATATCTTTCCGACCTAAAGTCTCTTCGGTCAGAAAGAGCCACCTTTGTTTTTCCCTTCCCTTGCTGCCGATCCTCCTCGACTCGTTTGTGCTCATCAAGTCGATCCATTAGCTGGCATATGTTTCGCGCTAGCTTCATTGTCAAGGACTTTCTCAAATCATGCTCGGTAGGGAGGCCAAATTTAAATGTATTTATTGCCATGTTCTCAAAATCTCCATCTATCTCATTAAAAATTTCCTAATATCTATCGGAATAAGTTTTTAGGGTCTCACCCTCCCTTATCACCATGGATAACAGTGAATCCAAGGGACGAGGAACCTTACTACATGTAACAAATTGGACCCCAAAAGCCCTAGTAGGCTTTTCAAAAGAGCTAATTGAGCCTTCATCCAGCCTATCAAACCACCTTATTGCAACAAGTCCTAAGTTAGAGGGAAAGACCTTGCACATTAAAGCTTCATTCTTAGAATGAACAGCCATCCTTTGATTGAAATGATTGATGTGCTCCATAGGTTTGGTCCTCCCATTATAAATGGTGAAAGTGGGTTGTGTGAACTGGTGAGGGAGCTTAGCCCTATTAATTCTGCAGGTAAAAGATGATTTTAAAATCTGGCGCAGAGCTTTACTTATCGCGTCATTTCCCAAGCCCCTAGCAGTTGGACTTTTATCCCTTTTCCTATGATATCACTTCTCTATATCCCATTGTGAAGGCACAAAAAAGGATTCACTAGGAGGTGTTTTGGACCTTAGCCTGTAACTACCATTTTCACTCGAGTAAGTTTCGGAGCTAAAAGGGGACGCGTCTCATTGTTTATAATGTAACTTCCTACACAAGTGATCTATCTCCAACCTAAGGTTCTGAGTTTCCTCCCTATGTGAGATATGACTTCGAGTTCTAGAATGACTCCTACTAGTATGACCTGTGTGCACACTAGAAGGGTGATTAACTTAACGATCTCTCCTCCTTTCAAGGTTAACAAATTGATCTTCACGTTGTGATCGCACAGATTCTTCTCTGTTTGGTCATGAACCCACCATGGCTAAGCAAAGTTGTAAGTGTTTTCCTGATTTCTCACAGACGGCACTAATTGTAAGGACTTCAATTTGAACCATAGTCCACCAAAAACAATGGATGATGGCCAGTAAGCTCAAAATAATATATTTATTAGAGAGTAGGTTTCACAAGGAGATGTTTCAACAAATTAAATAAGGACTATAGATAATAGGATTTATGCTAACAAGACTAAAAACACTATTTGAGAGAAATAACGCTTATCGGTCAAGTCCGAGGATGAGATGTTTTTATAATAACTCAAGTTTATATTAATATAGTCTATCTTTTTTTTTTTTTTCCTTCTCAGATTACATGCCCCTTTTTTTTGTGGGGGCCTTTCCTTTATATAGTCCTTCCATCTTTTATCCCAGCTTTTACTTGTTGATCTTCTAGGCAATCTCTTGGATGTTTGTCCCATCAAAACGTCCTGGAAGCTTTGCGAATAATTGTAAGCTGAGATAACACTACTTAAGTGTCATTTTTCCATAAATGTGGCTGGTTGTTTTGGTGTAGAGTATTTAATGTGGTGATGATAGCTTCTTCCCAGATATTTCTTCATTTGTTGTTGGCTACCTTCTAATGCCTATCTTGAGAAAAGTGATTACCTTTTGTTCCTTTTTTACAGTATTCTTGAGATGGCTGGGTCCCAACCTTCTATAATGCTTTCCCGAGAAGGCTAGGATCTTCGGGAACTATTGCCAATCCATTATTATTTCAACAATTATCAGGTTTCTATATGTCCTTGGGCATGGACCATGGCTTAACACACATACTCGACCTCTTTATCCTCACAATATCTCTCTCTCTCTCTCTCTCTCTCTCTTTAAAAATAAGTTTTAAAAATGAGAAATGATATGTCCACAACATTTTTACAACAAATCCTAAGTGGCAGGTTGTTACTTGTTGTTATAGTTAGGGCAAAAAACTAGTCTTAATGTTAGGTTCAAATTTGAACCAATAACAACTAACCACTTATAATTTGTTGTGAAAATGTTGTAAAAATGTTGTTGACGTAGCATTTCTCTTTAAAAAGATTATCTATTTATACTGAATTCTCCCAAAAATAAGTTTAAGAAATCATTTATTGTAGCATGTTTATGAACTGTATTTTGTTTTATAAATTTTGAAACATATTTAAGGCAATTTTCTATTTTATAGATTTTATTGTGTCTATGGACTTGCCCCTTTAACTAACAAGTGATGAAAACAAGGAGAACAATCATCGTTAAAGGGTTCCAGCTTAACAATGTGCTATTTTAAACCGATATATATGTCGTAGTGCTGGCAAGGTTGTTATGTAATAATACACTAGAAATAGTAGTAGGGTTGCTTGTGATAAACAAAATCATGCAATTGAAAAACAAAATAATAATAATAATGTCATGTCATTTTTTTTTTCTTTTTTTGAAGGGAAACACGTTAAGCTTTATTAAGAAAATCCAACAATATCAGCTAGGATAACGGGAAAAAAGGGTGGTGGAATAGCCTTTATCCACACCATAAAATCTGAAATATAAATCGCATATCTTGCTAAATTATGCGTTAGCTTATTACCTTTTCTCTTTACATGAGAATAAAATAATTGATTAAAAAAACTAGCATTAAATCTGACGTCCTCAATTAACTAACCATACAAGGACAAGTAGGGGCTGTCATTAATCAAAGCATTAGCCAACACCTGTGAATCAGTTTCCAGGACTGCTCGACCAAATGCCAACTCAGATGCAAACTCAAGTGCTGTTGAGGCTACCAGTGCTTTAATCTCCACAGGCGTGTATAGCTGTGGTAATAGTTTAGACATTGAAGCCATGACCAAGCCATTATTGTCTTGAATCACTATGCCAATACTTGATTTTTTATTTTTTTTTGTTCTTTGAAAGTAGCTCCATCTCAGTTTATCTTCACCACCCCTTGAGCTGGAGGATGCCAAGTGGTGTCAGGCCGAGGACGGAATGGTATAGGCTGAGTTAGTGCAAACTCAGCCACTCGCTCCTTTGCCGATAATGCAATTTGATGAACACAAATGCTGGGTTTGTTCAAGCGTGCCTGATTCCTTTGAGCCCAGATTAGCCAAGCCAAGGTTGAGAACAGCTCAAAGTTATGTTCATTTGTGATTAGCCATGAGAGCAGCTCCTTAAAATCCATAAAGGTGCTTCTTCTTCAACATTGCCATAGTGTTTCATCTTCCCAAACCACGTTTAACTTGCTGCAAGACCAGAGAGCATGGAGCGCCGATTCAGGTACCTGTTTGCAATGATCACAAGTTGAGCTTTCGATGATAGTTCGACGCACTAAATTATCTTTAGTTGGTAGTGAGTTTCGGCATGCCCTCCAAATCAAATTTTTGATTTTATTCGGAACTTGCAAAGACCAGATTGTCCGCCACAGTTCCTTGTCATACACCCTCTGTTCCTCATCAATCTCGGCCTGTTCTTCGGACTTCAAGAATCTATACACAGACTTACTTTTGTATATTCCGTTGCTTGTGAATGGCCAGAACAACATTTCCTCTGCCTCACACCTTGAGAGTGGTATTGATTTGATCAAATCTACTTCCACCAGGGTAAAGATGCCATCTATCAAGCCATAGTTCCACTGCCTTGTATTTTCCTCAATCAACATCTCCATTTTAGCATTTGCCAATGTTTCAACAGTAGGTGATAAAACCTGTGGCAGATTTTTCCTTGGTAGCCATTGGTCTTGCCATATGCTCACAGCCTTGCCATTCCTAATCCTCCATCGACAGGCCCTAAGTAAGACATCCCTCTCATGCAAGATGCTAGCCCATGCATGTGAACCACCACTTGTATGTTTTGCCTCCGTAAATGTATAATTTGGAAAGAAGTGTGCCTTGAAAAATTTGTGAAATAGTGACTCTGAGTTTTTCAAAAGTTGTCATGCTTGTTTTGCCAACAAGGAATCATTGAAGATGGCTATGTCCCTAAACCCCATACCTCCCTCCAATTTTGATTTCTTTTATTCCTCCCACTTCAACCAATGGATCTTCCTTTTGTCCCTACCAAAATTTCTTGGTCATTGTTTCAATTTCATAACAAAGACCCAATGGGAGTTTAAAGCACCCCATAGCATATGTTAAGATGGCTTGAATGACCTCTTTGATGAGCACGTCACGACCAGCTTGAGACAAGAGTTTCCTTTCCCATCCTTGTAATTTCCGCCACACCTTTTCTTTGATAAAATTGAACCTTTCATTCTTCCTTCTAACCACCAAGGATGGCAACCCAAGGTATTGCTCAAAATGCACAATTTCTTGCAAACCTAAGGCATCCATGATTTCTTGGTTGGTTGCTTCCACAGTAGGTTTATTTAAGAAGATGACTGTTTTGTTTTTATTCATCTTTTGACCCGACTCCCCTTCATATTTCTCAAGGATGTCAATCATCTTCCCGCATTTGTCACCAGTTGCCTTGCAAAATAAGAGGCTGTCATTTGCAAACAATAAATGGGTTAGTGTTGGGCCTTTATGGCAAAGAGGGAAACCCTTGATATCCCCCACACTTACTGCATGTTGGATGAGGCCATGGAGGCCTTCCATGCATAGAAGGAAGAGGAAAGGTGACAGTGGGTCTCCTTGGCAGATGCCTCTAGTGGGGTGGATAAATCCTTGAGGTTCACCATTGACCATGATGGAGAAAGTGATTGTTTTTATGCATGACATGATCAGTCCAATCCACCTTTCATTGAAGCCCATTTTTCTCATAACATTTTCTAGGTACGTCCATTCCACTCAATCATATGCTTTACTCATATCAAACTTAATTGCCATGTACCCTGTTTTTTCTTGAACTCAAAATTTTCATGTTGTGTAAAAACTCAAATGTAACAAGTATATTATAAGTAATCAATTGATTCTTGGCAAAAGCTGATTGGTGCTCAGTGATGATGGTGGGTAAAATTGTCTTAAGTCTATTTACAAGAACTTTCGAGAAAATTTTGTAAAGGACATTGCACAAGCTAATGGAGCGATATTGAGTGACAAATTTAGGAATTTTTGTTTTAGGGATGAGTGTAATGAAAGTGTGGTTTATTGCGTGAAGGATTGTACTTGAATTAAGCCATGATAGGACTGAATTCGTTACATTGTTGTCAACCACACCCCAAAAGTGTTGGTAGAATAATGGTGGCATGCCATCGGGTCATGGGGCTTTGAGAGGGGCCATTTGCTTGAGAGCTTCCTTAACTTCATAGTCATGAAAGGGTGCAATGAGGGCGGCATCCATGTGATTGGTGATAACCATAAGAATATGGTCCAAAGCTGCCCCTTGTTAGATCGGATTTGAAGAGGTGAAGAGTTCATGGTAATACTTGATCAAATGTGCTGCAATCTCATTCGATTCTACTCTCCAAGTGTTGGACTCATCCATGATCCCACGGATTAAATTTTTCCTGAATCTATGAGTGGCTCGGCAATGAAAAAATCTTGCATTATTATCTCCATCTTTTAGCCAAAGTGTGCATAATCTCTGGCTCCACAGGCGAGCTTCCCTATCCAAAAGAGCGTTGATTTCTTCTTTAAGTACCCTAATTTGTAAGTTCTGCCCATTTTCTTGTGCTTCATTCTCGGCTAGCACCAAAATTCCTTCTTCTTTGCCAATTCTTTTCTCATGTTGCCAAAAATATTATGGTTCCACCATATAAGATCTCAATCACACTTTTCAACTCTTTTAATAATGTCACTGTCATTGTACCCGTGTGAGTAGGATGACCATGAGGCCTCCACCACTTCACCACACCGCACATCTGTTAACCACATCTCCTCGAATCTGAATAATTTCTTTCGTGGTGGTGTTACCAAACCTGACAAATTAACATACAGAAGCAAGTGGTCTAATGAAGTACATTGAAGATGATGAACAATTGTACTTGGAAACTTAAGAAAGCAATTCGCATTGGCCACGCCTCGGTCAAGTCTCTCCCAAATGGAATGTCCATCTGCAAAGTGCTTACTCCATGTGAATTTGTTTCCACAAAGCCAAGATCTAGGAATTTACACTCATCCAACACATCCCTAAATAGATCATGGTGTCTTGTTGCACCACCAAGTTTCTTTTCCTATCGTATTATCTTGTTGAAGTCACCAGCACACAACCATGGTACATCGATGTGGTGGTTTAAAATTCTCAGACTATCCTACACCCCACACCATCTTGAGGTTATTGGTTTTCCATAAAACCTTGTGAACCTCCATTCATTAGAGGAGCCTCTATTAATCCAAGTATCAATATAATAATTGGATAAATCTATCACCACCATGTTCACTAAGGACTTCCAAAAAAGGTCTAATCCACCACCATGCCCCATCCTTGGAACCACCCACTTATGTTCAAAGTCTATGTTTGTTTGCATCAGGTCCAACCTTGCTTCGTCTGCCAATGTCTCGGCAATGAACACGATAGAGAGATCTTTAACCCGGATTATATTTCCAAGCTCTTTTCCTGTACACATTTGCCTAAGCCCACGTCAGTTTCAAACTAAGCAATTCATGGCAACTAGCAGGGCTGAGTATCACCCTCTGCCAATTCAATATAGTCATCCTCCTCACTCCTCGAAACCTGATAATGCTTATTGGGTAGCTTGGAATGATCATCACAGGGTGTCAAAGTTCTCTTCCCATAGCTCGGATTGCCTTGTGATACAGCTACAGTTGGAGTTGTGTTAATACGTACAACCCTAGTCCATCTTGGCTTGGGTGCTTGCGTAGAAACCCTAGGAGCACATGCTGAGTTGTTGGCCTCAGGAGAAATTAATTCCGGAGTTAATTCTGGAATAAAAGCTTCTGGGATATTTCCTTTCGGTATTAGAATTGTTGAATTATTTTCATTGGATTCACAAGGACTTAATTTCGGAAAAGGTTGGGCTGAGGAGTTACCTATTTGGATGGGATTCTCTGAGGAGTCAAACTCCTTTAAAGCCGCACCAATATCTTTAAGGTGTAAATCAGAGCTTCGCGTGTTTGAAGGAGGGAAATCATTGCAATTAAATGCTTGAGCTCCGTTGGACGTATCTGCCGTTGAAGAATTATTGTGTGTAATGGATTGCATTAAATCGTGCTTGTCCGTCTCATCTAAATTATTTTAATTTCAACAAACACCAGAGTTAGTTTTCTTGCAATCAAGTTCTAGGCATAGAATTAAATAATGTAGATGAGATCTAGCAACGCGATCATTAGCTCCTTTTGAATAAAACCCACTAGGTTTATGCTCATGATTGGAGCCATGCACAATCCTCAGTATCTTTTTTGCAGTCCTATTGATCAAATGCAACTGAGTTTTCATCTCTAGAAAGTATGTTCCCTTTGATCTTTCCCTCAACACCTTTAACTGGGGAATCACATGACCTTCATCTTTGTAACTTGCATATGTTCAAGCTTATTCCTTAGTTCTGAAAAGCAATAACTTTGTCACATTTAGTCCGTAGTCCATATAATGTAACTTTCTCCTTTGCATGCTCGTATAGGTATGCTCGAATAATTGCACCTTGGCTTGATTCCAAGCCTGAAAGGCCTGCAACAAGCAGAAAATATACACATCCATTGTTAGGATAATAACATAATTATAATGATTTTTGGACAAGGAGTATTTTATTATGATATCAAAGGAAGTGTTGTGAACTCAACTTCTATCTCTCCCCTCTACCAAATTATCTCTCAAATCAAAAAAGGATTGGGTTTATAATTGTATTACACTTTGTATAACTTCTATTAATGTTACATTACTCAATAACTATGTATCATATGTAGATTTTAACAATTCCACCATTAAACATTTTGAATTGCATTACCTTATACCTTATATGCATACAAAATATAAAAATGACCAGTGATTAATTATTATCTCATATATCAAATATTTAAACTTCAATTTTTTAATTTAAAATTAGGCAAAAAAAAAAATTATGGATTTTAAGGTAAATTACATTATTGATACCAAATTTGGCATGTACATTAAAAATATATTGAATATATAAAATCCACCAATAGGATTTTTAAAATATTAATCCAATAAAAATTTATTTGGTGGCTTATACCAAATATAAAATTACAAATTTCATTTGTCAAGTTTTATCATTTCTTAGCAAAAAAATGATAGTTTATTCTATAAAAACAATGGTAGTATATAACTATGTAAATACACACACACATGCGCATAGAAGTAACAAATTGCTATTATTGACGGTATTGTAGAACATTACTAGGGATCGATAATCAAGTTTAAATCTTGGTTACCCATCTGAAAGTAGGGTTTTGGAGTTCTGGAATGTTTCCACTTAGCCAGTGAGTCCAACATAAAGAATAAGGAAAGATGCAAGTAGGAAATTAAGTTTGCCGGCATAAGGATTAAAAGGTGAAGTGGGGACAATGGTTTCCCAAATGTACTATAAACTACTTTTGCAAATAACGCTTTACTTAAATCCAATAATGGTCTTGGAAATTCATGTAATCCAGGAAATGAAATAGGTTTAAGACGAGTAGTCAGGGTGGTGATTTAATCACATAAGTCAAATTCAAAACCATAAAATGTACGAATATTAAAATCTAAAGGGAAGAATGGTCTTCCACTACAACAAAATGTATTTTTAGTGACGAATTTTTGTGAGAAAATTTTTTTCGTCACTGAAAACTTACATTTAGCGACGAAATTTGAATTTCGTCACAAAAAATAATAACCTTTAGCGACAACATTTGAATTTCGTCGCTAAAAATGAAAAACTAATGACCTTTTGCGATGAAATCCAAATTTCGTCGCTATTTGTTGATTTGGAACAAGGGTGCCAAAAGGAAAAAGTTTGGCGCTAATTTAACAAGTCTACAACAACGAAATTTTTAGTCGTTGAAACTCTAAGTTTTTATCGACGAAATAATTTCGTTGCTGTAGATTTTGCAGGAAGATTATCAGAGACGAAACAAATTTTGTCGCTAAAAGAATCCAATAGCGACGAAGCTATTTTGTCGCTAAAAAATTAGTCCTATCATCTTTAGACATTTTAGCGATGAAAATATAATTCGTTACTAAAGGCAAGAGATAGCGACGAAAACCAAGTCATCACTAAAGAAACTACAACAAAAATGTATTTTTAGCGACGAAAATTAGTGAGGAAATATTTTTTGTCACTATTGTGATCTGAAAAATGGGAGGGAAACTCTGGCGCGAGCTTAATTAATCTATAGTGACGAAATATTTTGTTGCTAAATGTTGAAATTTTTAGTGACAAAATATTTCATCACTATAGGTATTGCTGTGGATGGTATTAGCGACGAAAATATTTTCGTCGCTATAAGGAAGAATTAGCCACGGAAAATAATCGTTAGTAAAAATAATAATCGTTTTGCACTCATTGTTTTAGCGATCAAATCAGAATTCGTCACTAAAAGTATTTACAAAATCTAAGCTCTTTGGTGACGAAATTGGTTTTCGTCGTTAAAAACTGAAAAGCCAAGCAATAGTGTTGAAATAATCCGTCGCTAAAGAGTTCACTATAAATACTCCCAAATAGTAGCCCCATTTCAATACTTTAGCACCCAAGCTCATTTTGGTCACAAAAAAAAAAAAAACCAAGCTCACCCGTCGCCGGTAAAGAAAGCTCACCATCGCTGTTTGAAGAAAGCTCCAATCGTTGCCATTTGAAAAAAGCTCCAACCATCACCGACAAGCTCTAGCCGTCACTGTTTGAAGGAAGCCCACTGTTGCTGATTTGAAGGAAGCTCACCGTCGCCGTTTGAAGGAAGTTCATCATTGCCGATTTAAAGGAAGTGAACCGTCGCTATTTGAAGGAAGCGAACCATCGCCGATTTGAAGCGAACCACTGCCGTTTGAAGCGAACAGTCGCTGATTTGAAGTGAACCGTTGCCGTTTGAAGGAAGCGAACTGTCGCCATTTGAAGGAAGCGAACCATTGCCGTTCTGGACACCATCGCCGATACATACTATTCAGGTCTCTATATTTTTATATTCATCTTAATTATTCATGATTTGTTACATTCCCAGTTTTTAATTAATACCCATTAAATGTTAAATTCATAAAATCTAATCTTTATGCTCCTATTATCTTGTACATTAGCTTATTCAAAAAAAAAAAAAAAATTGAATGCTTTATAGTGAAATCCAAGATTTGCGATGGTTCTGGGTACGGCGTAATGATCCAAGCTCCAGCACCCATTCGAACTCTTGCGTGTAAGCCCCTTGACTTCTCTGTTTCTTTTTATTTTATTTATTTTAATTTTCAAAAAAACAATTCTAGGAACTATGAAAAATAAACAAGTTGCTGGCTTTGTCATTGTTTAAGATTCCATTAAAAAAATTTCTTTACTACATAAAAATCATGAAATTTTTTTATATAAATTTAATATTTATAAAAAAAATATATTAAATATGGCAGATGTTTTTAATAAAATTTGTGTAATATATTTATAATTTTATTTTAGTACATTGTTGTGTCCGTGCTTTTTATGCTATACTCATATTGATATTCATTTTGTACGTTGTAGTTGGAGCATTTGGTGGCTTTGGTAGCAAGGAGTGGGAACTATATATGTGTGTGTTTCTATGAATAGTGGGTGGCTATTAGAATAACCAAAATATTTGGGTAAGTCTCATTCATGGGTTCGAGTCATGTCAATCCCGAAGAGGCAATGTGGTCTTGTTGGTTTACTTCATACAAAACTGTGTGGTTGACCCAATCCTATATATTTATAATTTAAGATTAATGCACCATTTAATAGATACAAAATTATGTTTTTTTATTTATTAGTTTGAGTATTATTATAAATTTAATGGTTTTTGGTTGAATGTGATGACAAGGTTAGTGATTGTTGTGGGGGAATAGAAAGAGACTTAGACCTGTGAAAGTCAAATACTAAAGCTTAGCTAAAAAATCAAACTTATACTCTTAGCTTGATCATAATAAGTAAAATCTGTTCAAATACGTATAAAACTCTATACTTGTGATGTTTGTGATTGGTTTTGTGGTGGGTTGTTGTGTTGGAGCAAATGGGTGGTTTGCATGGTGTTATAATGTGGTTTACATTCATATTGGGAGTGTTTTTAATTTCTTGCAAATGTGAATGAAACTTGTTAATTGGTAGCAATTGTATCCTTTATTCGATTTCAATACTTGTAAGTATCGTATTATGATATTTGTGATTGGTTTTTAGTGGGTTGTTGTGTTGGAGTAAGTGAGTGGCTTGCATAGTGTTATAAGTTGATTTAAATTCATATTGAAAGTTTTTTTGGTTTCTTGCAAATGTGAATGGACCTTATTGGTTAGATGTGATGAATAGTACTTTAATTGATTTCATTAATTGTAAACACTCTATACTTGTAATATTTGTGATTGGCTTTGTGGTGGATTGTTTTGTTGTAGAAAGCGAGTGGCTTGCATGGTGTTATAAGGTGGTTTAAATTCATATTGGGAGTGTTTTTAATTTCTTGCAAATGTGAATGAAACTTGTTAATTAGTAGAAATTGTGTTACTTTATTCGATTTCAATACTTATAAGCATTGTACTTGTGATGTTTGTGATTGGTTTTGTGGTGGGTTTTTGTGTTGAAGCAAGCGGGTGGCTTGCATGGTTTTATAAAGTGGTTTAAATTCATATTGAGAGTGTTTTTAATTTTTTTTAAATGTGAATGAAACTTGTTAATTAGTAGCAATTGTGCTCTTTTATTCAATTTCAATACTTGTAAGCATCGTACTATGATGTTTGTGATTGGTTTTATGGTAGGTTGTTGTGTTGGAGCAAGTAGGTGGCTTGCATGGTGTTATAATATGGTTTAGATTCATATTGGGAGTATTTTAAATTTCTTGCAAATGTGAATGAAACTTGTTAATTGGTAGCAATTGTATCCTTTATTCGATTTCAATACTTGTAAGCATTGTATTATGATGTTTGTGATTGATTTTGTGGTGAGTTTTTGTGTTGGAGCAAGCAGGTGGCTTGCATGGTTTCGTAAAGTGGTTTAAATTCATATTGGAGTGTTTTTAATTTCTTGCAAATGTGAATGAAACTTGTTAATTAGTAGAAATTGTGTTACTTTATTCGATTTCAATACTTATAAGCATTGTACTTGTGATGTTTGTGATTGGTTTTTAGTGGGTTGTTGTGTTGGAGCAAGCAGGTGGCTTGCATGGTTTTATAAAGTGGTTTAAATTCATATTGAGAGTGTTTTTAATTTTTTTTAAATGTGAATGAAACTTGTTAATTAGTAGCAATTGTGCTCTTTTATTCAATTTCAATACTTGTAAGCATCGTACTATGATGTTTGTGATTGGTTTTATGGTAGGTTGTTGTGTTGGAGCAAGTAGGTGGCTTGCATGGTGTTATAATATGGTTTAGATTCATATTGGGAGTATTTTAAATTTCTTGCAAATGTGAATGAAACTTGTTAATTGGTAGCAATTGTATCCTTTATTCGATTTCAATACTTGTAAGCATTGTATTATGATGTTTGTGATTGATTTTGTGGTGAGTTTTTGTGTTGGAGCAAGCAGGTGGCTTGCATGGTTTCGTAAAGTGGTTTAAATTCATATTGGGAGTGTTTTTAATTTTTTACAAATGTGAATGAAACTTGTTAATTAGTAGCAATTATGTTCCTTTATTTGATTTCAATACTTGTAAGCATTGTACTTATAATGTTTGTGATTGATTTTGTGGTGGATTGTTATGTTGGAGTAAGCGGCTGGCTTGCATGGTGTTATAAGGTGGTTTAAATTCATATTGGGAGTGTTTTTAGTTTCTAGCAAATGTGAATGAACCTTGTTGATTAGATGTGATGAATAGTACTTTAATTGATTTCAATACTTATAAACACTCTATACTTGTGTTGTTTGTGATTGGTTTTGTGGTGGATTGTTATATTGGAATACATTATGCATGAGTTGTCCTTATTTTACTAAAGTAGCGTTTACCTTATTGCAGTCAAATATGGGTAAAAGTTGGATGCCAATGGGTGTGGCTACTTATTGGTTAGTACTTTATTTTAGCAATTGACCGGCACTACTTGGTGTGACTACTTTTTTGATGCATTATTTGAAACTAATTGTATTATATTACACTTAGATCTATATTTACTTTCTACAACTTATACATTAGGAGTTGTGATTTTAATCCATTAGTGTGGCTACTCTTAATGCATTGTTAGAAATATTTTTTATAACATAGTTAATGTTTTTACTTTAATATTTTAATGTAGTATTGTTTTTATATTTGTGCAGATCTCTTATTGGTGGCTTTTAGGGGATTTACTTTTGGCATTACTTGAAGACATATGAGGACATCTGTTGTTAGTTCTAATTATATTATGTATTGTTATAAAACATCTTGAGTTATTGTATGTGTTGCAAACAATTATTGTATGGAAAGAGTTTGAATTGGATATTTTTTTTTATTACTTGTGGAATGTATAGATCTTTTTTCATAAATGTGTTGTTGAAATAATGTGTTATTCAAATTTGAGGTTTTAATAATGTAATGATAGGTTACAGGTTAATATCAAAGCTATGAAAAAAATAAAAACAGAAAATAAGTTTTAGCGACGAATTTTTTCGTCACAAATATAGCAACAAAAAATTGTTTTAGTGACGAAATATTTTGTCGCTAAATGTAGCAAAATTTTGTAAGAAATGGTTTTAGTGACAAAAATTTTCGTCGCTATATGTGCCTGGATTTTCTTAAAAATAGTTTTAGTGACAAATTTTTTCGTCACTATATGTACCATAAAATAGTTTTAGTGACGAAATTGTTTGTCACTAAATATGATTTAATAAACTGAAGTATTTTTAGTGATGAAATCCTACTACAATGAGTTCATCAAATAATGATTTGCTTTACATAAAAACTGAGTGTCAAACATATCACCTTGTTTAAGACCTTGGAGTTGCATGTGAATTTGGAATATCTTAGTATTAAGCAAGTACAAGATTCAAGGAGGGTCCAGATTTGATGAGAGGGGGCGAGACCAATAACGAGATGAAGGATTTTATTAGACAAAGATGAAATTAGAAGACTCATATGAAGTTGCCCTTGGCAGGTTGAAGATGTGAAGTCGGTGTTGGTACCAAAGGGAGACTCATAAGAAGTTGATCTTCACAGGTCGAAGATGTGAAGTTAGTGGCGGTCGTATTGTAGAGTGAGGACATGGGTTAGAGCCATCAAAGCCAAGAAGATCTTGACTTCTAAGGAAAGGGATGAATTGAGTTTTTAAAATAAATAAATAAATAAATTTTCTAATTTAGAGACGAGAATCAAAATCCATGTAAAGTTTAGAGCACAGAGTTAATCTCGTACCGTACCGGAGGCTGTACTAGTTTGTCTAGTGAAATGATATATTTCGGAACCCGTTCATACCGATGTACCGTTTCAGGTATACCATAAAACATTACCTCAATTTAGAGCAAATTACTCATGAGTAGTTATAGAGTTAGTCAAAATATTCCCCATCATCATTAAAAGTTAAATGCAAGGAAGTTGAACTAATAATGTTCGTTATAGGCAAAGAAAAACAACACGATTTCCTTAATACGCTACTTCACTATCTTTAATAAAAGCTTTTTCAATAATATAGGGGCTAAGACCTGATTTAAAAAAAAAAAAAAAAGTTTAAAGATGAAAATAAATTTTTTATTTTTTTATGTTTAAGGAAATAAAGTGCAATATTTTTAACGGTTTAGGGATGAAAAACAAAAAAAAAAAAAAAAAAAAACTTTTTGTTAGGTTTTAGTTGGCCAATTTTGTGAACACCTAAAAATTCCTAAGTTTTGGGTTTTAAGGTGGTCGCACATTGGGTCCTTGGTGACGTGACTCTTGTGTGCTTGTGATTTTAGGGTGGGTGTGTGTATGTGAGTTCTTTTTTCTTAATTTTATTTTAGGAGTCACCACCAACCACTAGTTTTGTGTTAGGTGTGATTGGTCACGTAGGGGTCTAATTCATTTTAGGTTGCCTAATTAACTAAACCAAATTTTAAGGGTTCATTAATTAAGGAAAAACAAAAAGTCTCAAACCAAAAATCTTGGACTCGGAAGTTTGGTTACATGTGGGGAAGGTGTTAGACACCCCACAATGCCTATCCAAAGATTCCTTATTTTAATTTATTTCAAACTTTATCTTTTTAGTGAAAAAATTAGATACTTGGCATTTTTATATTTGAAAAAGTTTTTAAAAAATACACACATATGTGAGTAAATATTTTCCACATAGCTAGCATGTGAATATTAATTTCAAAGAATATTTACAAGTAAGGCATGTGAGGTATTTACATAGACAACATGTGAGCGAGCATAAAATCATGTGTGTAGATTATTTAATAGGTAAGTAGCATGTGAATACTAAACTACTATATAAACCAACTACTATATTTATGGAATTGAATTTCATATATATATAATGAATAACTTAAAAGATTAAACTCGGTGATTAAGATGTAGTAATCTTCAAAGTGGTAGTCTACATTCATTACTTTGTATTACTACGAATATTTTATGAAGGGGTTGCATGTACAATAAAGTATTGGGATATAATTAATTAATAAGGCCTAAAGTGCAATTATATTCATATAGTGGTATTGAATATAATTAATGGTAACTTTGAACTTGTCAAGAGTTGATAGAAAAGCCCAAGGTCCATCGGAGCTAGTGTCTTATTGGTCCCTTTTGGTCCCACTCCAAGCCACACACAAGAGCCCAATTGGATTGGCTCAAAAGGCTAGCCCAATTAGATAATCAGTTATATATAAGGAGAGAAACATACATAATTTAATAAGTTTCTTTTCATAAGTGTTTTCATTAAGAACATACAAGGAATGAAATGATTTGTATGTAAGTGTTGGACACTCTCCTATTCTCTCATTAGAAACTAATTGAGAGACCACACTTTTTGGGCATTTAGTGGAATTGGAGTGAAGACTAAAAGTGTTCTCAAGTACTTCTAATATTTGGTTTTGAATTTCACCGTACCAAGGTACACTTTCTTGTTCTTAAATTCTAAAACTTACGTAGTACATGTTATCAATTGCGAGTGAAGTAGATCTGTTAATTTTTCGCTGCGTATGTTTTGTATGAGATACAAACACGTATTTTCCATGTGTTTTTCCAACACATCTATGACCCTTTTTATACTATATGTTGTGACTGGATTTACCACTTTTACCCCTTAAACCATTTTTGGCCCATTGTGGGTGTCCTTCCAGGACTATCCATTGGTCTGTCGGCTGCCCAGCCACCACTACTACTGTGTTGGCTGTACCACGCCTCATTCCTAGATAATTTTAGTTTTGTTTTGCTTTTTTACTGCCCTAACGTTCCCATCCGAATAAGGATTAATCCTCTCCCTCACCATCCTCTATAGCATGCATCCAGAGGCTCCAGCTTATGCTTACCTCTTTTGGATGAAATGTCATTCCAACAAGACATTTTCCCAAAAGAGCTTGAGTGGGAACCTTAGAATAGGCTCCCCTTTCTCCCGATAGCAGAACACACCTTCTCTTACCTCTGACTCGAGACTCACCTCTCCTGTATTGGTTGGGTGCATGTAGGTAGTGAATATGCCTTGTGCGTGCTCCACTTCCATATATGTCCATTGCTTTCCTGGCCTTCATGCGTTTGCCATTGCTTCTAAGTTTATCTGATTCTATCACATGCTCTAGTGCTTGTTTAACTCTTGCGGCATAAAGGAGTTTTTGGATCTCTATTCTCTGCATCTCATTTCTTCTTCTGGCTGGACACTGCTTGGGTGTGGGCTTTCTCTTCTTTAGCTCGACCCATATCCCCTTTTTTACCCTTTGTCCTTGGGCTGGCCGATGACTTTGCCACGCCACTGCATTGTTCCCACTATGATATCATTCATCCCGTTTTGCCTTGTTATTACTTCTGGGCTTGCGGGCTGTAGTGCTTGCCATAAAAATTTCTCATAGTATTCCTTCTTTTATTTTTTGTTGCCTAATATTCTTGCTGGGCCAGTCCATTCAACACCTAGGGCTTCCTCGGCCCATCTCATTCTTTGGAAATCCTTAGCCCATTTCATTCTTTCCAATCTCTTTCACTCCCTTGGGTTTTTGCAAAATCCTTTGGGCTTCCTTGATCCAATTACAACATCCTTTGCTTTTAGGTTTATTGGCCTTTGGACCAATCCCATTTACTATTTCCTAACTTTGGGCTCCTCCGGCCCATTTTTGCTTTCTTTTTATTTCTTATGATTCCCATGGGCTTGCTACTTCATCCTTTGGGGCTTCCTTGGCTAGTTTTGCTTTATTTGAGGTCACTTATTATCTTGTGGACCATTATTCCTGTCATCCTGGCCCAATGGTCTCTATTTTACCATTTTCCTTCTCCACCCTTTTCTAACGTGGTAAGAACATTATTTTTGAAAGTATTTTATTTATTTGAAAGCATTTTTTAGATTTTAGAAAAGAAAATGACAAAGTATTTTTTTAAAGCAATTTTCAATGTGGTAAAAGTATTATTTTGAAGGAAATTTTTTTCACTCACCATTTTTGGATTTTGAAAAAAAAAAATGTTTTGAAATTCTTTTAGGATAAAAAAGTCATTTTTGTTTGGAAAAAGGCATTTTTTGAAAGAAAGTTTTAAAAGAAAACTTTTTTTTTTCTTTAGAGAAGAACATTTTTCTTAGAGAAAAGGGGGAAGAAGAAATTTTATTTTGAAAAGCATTTCCTTAGAAAGTATGTAAAGGATTTATTTTTACCCAAGTAGCTTTGTTTTATGGCAACTTTAAAGAAGAGAATAGTAAAGGAGCAAAAAAGTGCAGAAAAATAAATTACAAAGAAAGTAAAGCGCTGAAATTTAAATGACATGAAAGTAAAAAATTTAAATTTAAATGACAAAAAAGTTTTTTGAAAAAGATTTTTTTAAATTTTTTTTTTTTGTCTCTCTTAAATGATTTTAATCTCTTTCAAGCCTTATGAGTTCTTCATCATAAAGAAATAAGAGTTCTAAGCCATTAACCAGTTTTATGAGACTTACCCATATTGTGCTTTATTTGAGGTTTAAAATCATTTAAGAGAGAGGGGATAGAAAATCTTTATGTTTATTTAGGTGTCTAGATATAGTGTGTGTGTGTGTGTGTTGTGTGTGTGTGTGTGGTGTGTGTGTGTGTGTGTGTGTGTGTGTTTAGATATAATGGAGGGGGATGAAGTAAGAAATTAAAGGGATGACATAAAAGAAAAAGGGAGGGGATTACTTGAAAATAAAATGGATGACATAAGTGTAAAGCAAGAAAAATAAATCCCTAGATGGCTAGATGGAATAGGATTTCTTCCCCCTAAGGGTACTTCCCATATAGAGTCTAGGAAATGGTCCAATACCCATCTAGGGAGACAAACACAATATCACAAACAAGCAAATAATAATATGGGCATAAAGATAAAGAGAGATATTTACACAACATAGGAACGTAAAGCAAATATGAACAATAGACAAGATAAAGAAAAAGATTTCATATATGGAAAGATGATGTTACATGAGAGAAAGAAAGAAATGGGATGGGTGTCATTATGGAAAACTACACCATCCCTACAAGCTTACCCATAAAATTACCAAAAATAAAATAAAATGGAAGAGGCTTTTTTTCTAGAATTTTCTCACTTTTTCTATTTTTCTCCCTATTTTTCTTCACAAAACTTTAAATTCTTTTCACAAAAATGAGGGGTATTTATAGGGGATGAGGCAAAATGGGGGGCTAGCTAGGTGTAACATGTTACACCTAGCTAGCCTCCCATTTTTGCCACCTCATCGGCCTATTTAGTATTTTTTTAAAAAAAAAATTTGGTCCGATTTTTGCGTAGCAGTTTGGAGGCCTTGTCGAACTTTGTTTTCTTCAAACTTTATATTTCAGGAAAGCTCTAAATGTCTAGTTTCTAATGGTCTTGGTATTGCAATATTTGGAGCTACGGTCATAAAGATATTGCACTTAGAAGGAAGGTGATGTAGTTGTGAAGAATTCTTCAACGTTTTTCTTTAAAAAAAATTTCATCTTCCAATCCAGGGCAGATATCATTGATCCCTTTTTATGAAAAGTAGCCAAGACGTTGTTCTTTAAGATGGTTAAGCCGGATTGCTCCAGTTCCTACCCAATTGGTACAATTTATTGTGTGAAGTCGGTACAGTGAGATTTTTATTAGGGTTTTTGGTATTTTGGTGATATCTCGTCCATTTAACTCTGATTTTGGCCCATAAATTATCATTTCAAAGGAAAAAACAAGCCCTACAAGAGCCAAAAGTCAACATGATCCAACGGTTGAATCAAAAAATCAACTTTTTTACCATACCTGGTTAAGGTTTTGGCCCTAGTTGCTATAAAAATGTTGTGACCTTTTGGTCCACTATCCAATCATGTTGTATTTATTTTTACCCTTTTAGGCTTTGAATTTTTATTTTTGAACTTTTTTTCGATTTTTTTTAAAATTTTTTGCATTGTTTTAAAGCGTGAATTGGGGCCGAACAAAATACGGTATCGATAAATTTCATGACAATGTAAAATAAAAATGTCTTTGTAATGTTTTATATAGTTTAAAGACCATTTGCATAGTAACAGCTCAAGAGAAGAAAATTACCAAAAATACACCTGAAATCTAAAAAATGACCATAATACCCCAAAAACTTAAAAATTAACCAAAATACCACCTAAACCTAAAAACTAATTGAAATACCTTCAAAACCTAAAAAATGACCGAAATACCCCCGAAACCTAAAAAATCACCAAAATACCCCCAAAACCTAAAAATTACCAAAATATTCCATAAATCTAAAAAATGACTGAAATACCCTCAAAATCGAAGTACCACCTAAACCTAAAAAATGAATGATATACTCCCGAAACCTAAAAATGAATGAAATACCCCTAAAACCTAAAAATGACCAAAATAACCTCAAAAATTAAAAATGACCAAAATACCCTCGAAACCTAAAAAATGACCAAAATACCCCGAAACCTATAAAATGACGAAAATGGCCCTTAAACCTATAAGATGATAAAAAATACACCCTAAACCTAAAAAAATGACCAAAATTCAACCTAAAACTAAAAAATGACCAAAATACTCTCTAAACATAAAAAATGACCAAAATACTCCTAAACCTAAAAATGACTAAAATACCCTTGAAACCTAAAGAATGACCGAAATATCCCCCCCCCCCCAAAAAAACAGGACTGAAAGTCCTCCAAAACCTAGAAAATTATAGAAATAGCCCCAAAATCTAAAAATTAACGAAAATCCCTAAAACCTAAAAATTAGTGGCATTCCCTCGAAACCTACAAAATGACCGAAATACTCTTAGAACCTTTAATTTGACAAAAATACCCTTGAAAATAACATATTTTGGTAATTTTAGAGGCTTTGGGTGTATTTTGTTCATCTTACAGGATTGGTGTTATTTTGGTCATTTTAGATATATTGAGAGGGTATTTAGGTCGTTTTGTAGGTTTAGAGCTATTTTGGTCGTTTTAGAGGTTTTAGGGTAGTTTTTGTAATTTTTCAAGTTTCGGGTTATTTGTGATCATTTTAGAGGTTTTGAGTTTATTTGGGTCATTTCAAAGGTTTAGGGGTATTTTTGTCATTCTCTAGGTTTGAGGATATTTTGGTCATTTTTTAGGTTTATGAGAGTATTTTGGTTATTTTATAGTTTTAGGTGGTATTTTGGTCATTTTTAGGTTTTGGGGTTATTTTGGTCATTATGGTCAATTTTTTAGGTTTAGGGGGTATTTTGGTAATTTCTAAGGCTCAAGGGTATTTCGGTCATTTCTTAGGTTTAGGGGGTATTTAGGTAATTTCTAAATTTTAAGGGCAGTTCGGTCATTTTTTAGGTTAGGGGGTGTTTTGGTGATTTTTAGGTTTTGGGGGTATTTTGGTCATTTTTTAGGTTTAAGGGTATTTTGGTGAATTTTAGGTTCAGGGGGTATTTCGGTCATTTTTTAGGGTTAGGAGGTATCTTGGTTTTTTTTAGGTTTAGGGGTATGTTGGTCATTTTATAGATTTAGGAGGTATTTTGGTAATTTTTAATGGTTTTGGGGTATTTTAGAGTTGGGTGATTTGTAAAAATAATACTTGGATCATAATTGGGTCTAATTGGTTAATGGTGCACCCCATGGTCATTTATTCCCAAAAGAGGACTCCGTCAAGGGGATCCTTGTTGGAAAAACACATGAAAATACGTGTTCGTATCTCATACAAAATATGTGCATCAAAATATTAACGGATCTACTATATTCGCAATTGATAACATGTACTATGTAAGTTTCAGAATTTAAGAACAAAAAAGCGTACCTTGGTGCGATGAAATTCAAAACCAAAAATCAAAAGCACTTGGGAATAGTTTTAATCTTCACTCCAATTCCACTTAATGCCCAAGAAGTGTGGTCTCTCAATCAGTTTCTAATGAGAGAATAGGAGAGTGTCCAACACTCACATACAAACCATTTCATTCCTTGTATATTTTTTTTGAAAAACACTTTTGAAAAATACTTATGAAAACCTTAATGAAATTCTGTATGTTTCTCTCCTTATATATAACTAATTATCTAATTGGACTAGCCTTTTGAGCCATTCCAATTGGGCTTTTGTGTGTGGCTTGGAGTGGGACCAAAAGGGACTAATAACACACTAGCTCCAATGGGCTTTGGACTTTTCTGTCAACTCTTGACAAGTCCAAAGTTATCATTAACTATATTTAATACCACTATATAAATATAGTTGCACTTTAGGCCTTATTTATAAATTATATCTCAAGACTTTATTGTACATACAACCCATTCATTAAAATATTCGTAGTAATGCAAAGTCATGAATATAAACTGCCACTTTGAAGATTACTACATCTTAATCCTTGAGTACCCGGTTTAATCTTTTATGTTATTCATCATATATTTATGAAATCCAATTTTATAAATATATACTTTAGTAACTCCTTACTAAAGTGGTTAGGCACAACTCTCTAAATAACCAAACCCATTAAACTTATCTCAAGAGAATATTTTGTATTTCTATTAAGAGACTATGAATTATTTCTAGAGAATATATGTTCCATCAACACTAAATGTGGCTACCCAACATACTGAAGTTTTGATCGTGACTTTTAGATCTCACTCTTGATATATCAAAGCAACTTACACCTCATGATCAAGTCCATTATTCTCTCAGGATTAAGAGTTCATGTAAATATAAGTTGTTAGTTTATTATTCATTTGACAATCTTTAGAAGAATAATAAATCTCACAGCAGTCTAGTTCAATATGTCTTAACTCTTAAAACATATCAACATATCAACATACCAACTAGAAATCTCCGTTTTCATGATCAAGACAAATCATTTTAGTTGATATGTTATAGTCTTTGCAGATGAAATGCTAAATTTCATCACCGGCTACGAACTACAATTTTGAATTTACAAGGAACTTGTTATTTACTTCTTCTGTGACTAAATCACATAAATCACATACAATGTGTTAAGGACATATTTTATGTAGTTGACTAATCTTTTGACAAAACACACTTTACTTGTATTTGGGTAGATCTAGGATGCATTTAATACTTCAAAGAACATGTTGTTCAAGTCTAGTATTAAAGCCATAAGGATTGGACAAAGAAACAAGTGAAGAAAAGGTATTTACTAAAGCTGGATAGATAGCTGGACCCCTGTGGACACCTGCGGACAGCTGCTCGACAGCTTCTCGACAAATAGCTATTTATCGAGGTTAATGATGCTTGACACTTGCTATCTATCGAGGTATCTGTCGAGGTTACGGAAATCAGAATTTTCAAATCTGATTTTCGGTCCATGCTTTTGTATTTGTATAGGGTTTCTTTTCTCACAACCCTATACATATATAAGGCTTATTTTAGAGATCGTCATATGAGAGAATACAAGGATAACATATGCAAAAGGTGACCGAAGCCTTATTCTCTCTAAAAGAAGCTACTACGTCTTTTGCGCCTTAAGGTTTTGTAACTAAGTGCTTCTTAATCTTCATTGTTGATGAAGTGAAGAGCTTTGTAGCCAAAATTCTTCTTTTTCAAGTTGGTGAGTGAGTCACGTATTGGGATTCGTGCAAAGGAATGAGTCATGTATTGGGATCCGTGCATTAAAGGGGTGACGTTCATGTATTGAAGAGTTCAGAGGTTTTGAAGCGGTAGAAGGTTTCTGCTCTGAGTTTATCTTCGGAGATTGTAGAGTCTAGGGACAAAGGTTTTGTATTAGATCTGAAACTTCTCTTTACTATATTGAATTGCTTTTCAAGAAGGTTTCCTCTCAGGTTTTTTACTGTGAAACTAATTGGTTTCATTGGTTTTCCTAGGTCATCATATCTCGTCTTATTTACTTTTCCCCTGCGTATGATTTTGACATGATATTGATATTTATTTGTTTTAACAAGTTTTATGCATAATAAATCTAATTAATAATTTAGGTTTAAAACTTGCTAATTGTATCAACCGGGGTCTAAATTTTCCAAACAAGAAGTATTAGAGCGGATACACTTTGATTGGATTAATTCCTGAGTGTGTTCCTTGACCCTCGTTGTCATGGATCGTAAACAATCTCTTTTGACTCCTCCTTTATTTGATGGCACTAATTATGCATACTGGAAAGTTCGTATGAAAGTTTTCTTGCAGGCTCTAGATAAATAAGTATGGCAAGCTGTTGAAGTTGGCTGGATTAAGTTAAAGGAATCGCCGATGGATTGGGATGATGCAACAATCATAGTGGAAAATTTCAACAGTAGGGCCTTGAATGCTTTGTTTTGTGGGGTGACCAATGAGGAATTCAAGAAAATATCATCCACGGAAGTTTCCAATGAAGCATGGACCATTCTTTAGACCACCTATGAAGGTACCATGGCTGTAAAAACTGTAAAGCTTCAAAAACTCACTAGTAGCTTTGAAGAAATAAGGATGGATGGAGGAGGATAAGACCATTGATGAGTTTTATGCTAAACTCAAGGATATTGTGAATTTTGCCTTCAACCTTGGAGAGTCTAGAGTAGAATCCAAAATTGTTAGAAAAATCCTTAGGTCCTTATCTGAAAGATTCCATGCCAAGATCACTGCCATTGAAGAAGCAAAGGACAATGATCAAATTCCTTTGACTAATCTTGTAAGGAACCTTCAAACCTATGAGATGAGATTAGGCTCAATGGGAAAAGGTGGAAAGATTAAAAATTTGGCTCTTAAGGGTATAGAGGAAGAGATTGAGGACTCTGAAGATGAAGATGAAAGTGAAGATGATGATGAGGATGCGGATGAGGATATAACCTTCATAACTGATGAGATTATCAAGCTTCTTCAATTTAAGAAAAAGGATAAAGGCAAACCTCCTAGGAAATCTAAATCCTCTAGGAAGGGTAAGAATGAGAAGCCCCTCATCCAATGACATGAGTGCATGGGTTTTGGTCATATGAGGATAGAGTGCCCAAACTACCTTATGAGGGAAAAGGCCAAGAAGTCAAAGATAAATGGTTGGCTGCTACTTGGAGTGACACTGAGAATGACTCTTCTGATGAGTGTGTGGATGAATGTAGTCACGTTATGGCCTTTGTTGCCTCAACCGATAAAGTGATTATGAAGAGTGCTAGTGACAGTGAGGATTCTTTTGATGAGGAAGTACCCAAGAAGTTGACCCTTCAAGAAGCCTATGATAAGCTATGCATTGAATTCATAAAATCTTAAAAGACTTCTCATCTTTGTAGAAAAGCGCTTAATGAGGTCAAAACTAAAAAAGCTGAATTGTTAGTCAAACTAGATGAAACTACAAGGTTAGCTGAGACTCTCATTATGGAGAATACCTTATTAAAAAAGAAGGTCAAGAATCTCAAGGTTGAGTTTAGTCAAGTTAGGACTCAAATAGAAAGGATGTCTAGTGCAAAGCTTGAAGAGGTCTTGAGTGCTCAAAAGCTTAGTTCTGATAAGACTGGCTTAGGACATGTTGTCTCTTCCGGCCCCTCCTCTTCCACGGCTTCTGGATCAAGGACTGTCTTTGTGCTTCAATCCAAGAAAGGTAATAAAGGTATGAAATCCAAAACTGTTTTGGCTAATTCTAAATCCTTTGTTAGACCTCATGTTAGTCACCATTGTGGTGTTTCTAGATACATTCATCCTAATTACTTTAAGTTGTATCCTTAAAAGCATATGTCCAAACGGTCACTGGTTTCCTCTTAAGGACCTACACCTTTGTTTGAAGAGTTATTAAAAGTCTAGAGCTTTTTAATTCAATTTCAGAAAAATCTTAATTCTTCTATGTCCTTTAATAGTCATACTAGGAAACGTATCTTTTCATCTTCACAGCCAAAGACTTATGCTGTGTGGGTGATAAAGGATCTTAAGATTTAATTATCTTTTTTGTTTGTCCTTTGCTTTAATTCTTTCAATCTAAAGTAGGACTCTCTTTGCTTGATTTCTTATTTGTTTTTGGAATCATGCTTTCATGCATCTGCACCCTTCTATAATGCCTTCATGCATTTGCATTTTTCTTTCATGCTTTCATGATTGTTTATCTATTTTTGTTTGGTTATTTAGTTTTTATTTTGTGTTGTTTTCAAAATAAAAAAAGGTAAAAATTCAGAAAAATACAAAAACAGTGTGTGTTTGTGTACATCGGTTCTTGTGAACCTTAAAATGGCCATTGAAACAAAGTTTTCTAAACTTTGTATCTCTTGTAGCTTAGATGAGCATCCTTATGCACAACAAGCAAGTGAGTTTTGTGGTTCTTTGTTTGTGATGAGTAAGGTTAAGTGATCTCTTGTACTTAACACTCATATCACTCTTTTTGACGGGAAGGACTAGAAAATCCTAAGAGAAAGACATAAATAACCATCTCACCACTGTTACCCGCCAATCATGATATAACATTTGTATGCTTTGTCATAGCAAAAGTGTAATGTCAATGACATCTGTATGTTTCAGCATAGCAAAAGTGCAATATCAAAAAGTTTAACATAATTGGGTATTTCTTTTCTCTCCTTTCTATACCCATGCATGGTTTTCTTAATAAAAAGAAAATATGCAAAGAAATAAAAGCAAAAAGAACAAAATGCTTTAAATATGATTGCAAGCGTGTTTTCTAGGAGATGTGGGAGTTATAGGATGTACCTCAAATGTGATAGTTCCCATCAAACAGTTATGATTGTGTGTGAGTTAAAGTAATTTTCTCATATCTCAAATCGTCATAACCTTGAGGCACTTGTGTTATCTTGCAATGTTTTTCACACATAACATGCAATATTCTTTGCTATTCTTGATACATGTGTAGGTACAATATGATTTGGTCATCACAAGGTTTACATGTGTTGATGTATGCTCATTAAACTATTTTAACTTGTTTTTGAAATATAAAATTGGTTAGACCTGTTTAATGTGTGTGTGTGTGTTTTTGGGAGCTATATGCTTACCTCTTTGATTAATTGAGAGATGTTTTGAGAGGTTAAAATGTTAATTGGATCATTGGCTGAGTTGCATGTTTGATTGCATTCATATTTATGTTTTTCCTTTCTTGAAAAATTGTTTTTAAGCCTTCTCGATACCTTCTCGACACCTCTCCATACCTAGCTTATCTGTCGAGCTCTTCAGTTGCATCTTATCGCAATCTTGACACCTCTCGATAGCTAGATGGATCGATCGAGAAAGTTCCTATCCCCTCAATAGCTTCCTAATATTTGTTCGATCCATCGAGGTATGCTCGATAGCTTCTCGACACCTTTCGATCCATTGAGATCCTCTGCATGCATTGTTTTTGACATGTTTTGCATATTTCTTTGATCTTGTCATCCATAGCATATTGTTTCATTACATTCATGCATTTTTATGGATTCTTTGTATCCTCTTGATCATATTTATGTTTCTCGGGTGGGCTTTATAGCTTCTTGTACCCATTGTCAATCATGACAAAAGGGAAAGAAATTGGAGAATTTTTAGTTTCTTTCTTTAAGATTCTACAAGTTAGGGGGAGAAATACATGCCTCTGTAAGGGGGAAATGTGCTTCATCTTGCTAGGGGGAGTGTTTATCTCCTTGTTGTTGTAGGAGCTACTTTTTGCTTCTTGTTCTTGTATCCTAGGTCTTGTGACCATTTTCTTACATACATGATGCTTATCAAGTGGTATATGTGATGATGTATGTTTTCTTCACCTATCTTTACATGTATTGTTTATTTTTTCTCTTTATACACATGTTTCTTTATTTGTATGCAATCTCTTAATTTTTTTTTTACACTAAGATGCCTTGATGAGTTTTGTTTAAGTGTTTCAGAAATACAAGTTGTCAAAGTCTACTTGTCGTGAATTCTCTTCTTGTAAAGTTTTTCAAGAATTTATGTTAGGATCGATTTTATTGTATTCAACAAGTGAGTATGAGTTGAGTGATTTATGACTTCTCTCATATGTTCATTTTTTTATTGTGGTTTTGTCACGGATTGCCAAAGGGGGAGATTGTTAAGGACATATTTTATGTAGTTGGCTAATCCTTTAACAAAACGCACTTTACTTGTATTTGGGTAGATCTAGGATGTGTTAAATACTTCAAAGAAAATGTTGTTCAAGTCTAGTATTAAAGCCATGAAGATTGGACCAAGAAACAAGTGAAGAAAATGTGTTTACTAAAGCTGGACAGATAGCTGGACGCTTGTAGACACCTGCGGACAGCTACTCGACAACTTCTCGACAGATAGCTATCTATCAAGATTTAATGAGGCTCAACACCTGCTAGCTATCGAGGTTACGAAAATCAGAATTTTTATATTTGATTTTCGGCCCATGCTTTTGTATTTTTGTAGGGTTTCTTTTCTCACAACCCTAGACATATATAAGGCTTATTTTAGAGGCCATCATATGAGAGAATACAAGGAGAATATATGCAAAAGGTGACCGAAGCCTTATTTTTTTTGAAAGAAGCTACTGCATCTTTTGCGCCTTAGAGTTTTATAACTAAGTGTTTCTTGATCTTCATTGTTTATGAAGTAAAGAACTTTGTAGCCAACATTCTTCTTTCTCAAGTTTTTGAGTGAGTCACGTACTGGGATTATTGTAAAGGAGTGAGTCACGTACTGGGATCTGTTCATCAAAGGATGATGTTCATATATTAAAGAGTTCAGAGGTTCTGAAGCAGTAGAAGGTTTCTGTTGTGAGTTCATCTACGGGGATTGTAGAGTCTAGGGATAAAGGTTTTGTACTAGATCTGAAACTTCCCTTTACTATATTGAATTGCTTTTCGGAAAAGTTTCCCCCCAGGTTTTTTAATGTAAAACTGGTTGGTTTCATTAGTTTTCCTAAGTCATCATATCTTGTCTTATTTACTTTTCCGTTGCATATGATTTTGACATGATATTGATGTTTTTTTATTTTAACAAGTTTTATGCATAATGAATCTAATTAACAACTTGGGTTTAAAACTTGTTAATTGTATCAACCAGGGTTTAAATTTCCCAAACACAATGCATCTCATGGACTAAGATAATATCTCATTAGTTCACTTATAAATAGTCTCATATAATTAAACAATTTAATTATTTATGTGATGCCAATAAATTGGATTTTAGGTCATAAACCCTAACAATCCCCTATCCCCTTATTTGTTTCTATTATGTGCAGAAGGTCTACACTTTCTAATTCAGCAATAACAGCACTCTGGGACCCTCCATGGAATCTCCCTATGTAAAGACGACCCTAAGGTGGCTCACTTATTTTTTGCAGATGATAGCATGCTCTTTTGTAGAGCTTCACAACAGGAATGTACCACAATCCTAGAAATTCTACAATTTTATGAGGCTGCTTCGGGTCAACAAATAAACAGGGACAAAACTCAATGTTAGGACACATGTGTTTTGATGTTAGGAACATATGTCAACATTTTATGTATTGGCTAATCTTTTGACAAAACCCACTTTACTTGTAATTGGACAGATCTAGGATGTGTTTAATACTTCAAGAAACAAGGTTTCAAGTTCAAGTGTTGAAGCCATGCAAGTATATCTAAGAAACAAGTGAAAAAGTGCTGGATTTTAAATCTTGACAGCTAGTATCTATCGAGATTTAAAAGCTACTGAAGCTTGTGGCTCGACAGCTAGCTCGATAGATGGTTATCTATCGAGGTTTATGAAACTCAAATTTTCAGAGTTGTTTTTCATCCAATCCGTGAGTATGTGTTTGGGCTTTCTTTTCTCACAACCTTAAACATATATAAGGATTATTTTAAGGGTCATCATAAGTTGCACAGTGAAGAGCACAGTTGCACAAGAGCATAATTCCATAAGTGTGACCGGAAACTTAGTTGCCCTAGTTCATCTTGAAGAAGCTGCTGTGTTTGTACACCGTAGGGTTTTGTGACCAAGCAACTTCATGATCTTCATCGTGTGATGAATAGAAGAACTTTGCAACTAACATCCTTCTGAAGTTGGTGATCAAATCGCATACTGGGATTTGCGCATCTTTTAGTTAGTCACGTACTAGGAGCCGTGCAATATAAGGAGATATTGTCACTACAGAACAAGTCCAATTAGGTATTAGGGTAAGGGTTCAATTGTAGGTTGGTATAAGGTACTGAGATTCCTTTACTTGTAATCGCTTCTTGTGATAATAGTGAATTTTTGGGAGTGGTGATCTTAAAATATCCCGGTAGGGTTTTTGCTGTGTAGGTTTTCCTTATTCGTAAACAAATTACCGTGTCAATTTATTTTCCGCTACATATTTAGTTATTTGGTGAATTTTTTATATTGCCGCGTACATTGCATGTTAATTTGATTAATTAATAAACTTGGGTAATTAATTAATTAATTCATCACAAGGAGTCAATACATTTTTGGCCTGTCACTCAGCTTTTCTTTAGTTCCAATAACACATGCATTATGAGGTTGTATCGAGTTGAGGGAGATTTTGTGGGAAATTGAGGCATGTCGAGGTTTCTTATCAGAATGGTTTGTTAACTTCAGGGACTGGCTTCATGGCATCTTGCTCCTAAAAGAAACCAATCTGCCCGAAACAGTCGCCCACATAGCTTGGAGAATATAGGCAAACCAAAATGCGGCAAGAGTGGGCAGTCCATCACTGCCATTGTCTCAAATTTGCAAGGATGTACTGGAGAGGCTAAATGAATTTTAGGCAGCCACAATTACATCACCCCTCCTTGCTACAGCAAGTCACCCAACACATTGGCTCCCACCTTCACCGCTCCAGCTTAAAGCCAACTTTGATGGAGCAATCTTCAATGATTTGGATTGTGCATGCCTGGGAATTGTGATACAGAACTTGGAAGGATCGGTAATTGCAACTCTGTCAAAGAAGGTAACACTACCTCCATCTGTGGATGACTTTGAGGCTTTGGCTTGGCGTAGATCAATCAGTTTTGCCATTGAACTTACGACAATTGGCTTCTCAAAAGGTAACATTGGCGTAGATCAATCAGTTCAATGAACTTCAGTAATTGCACCTTACGACAATCTTCAATGATTTTGTCAGTTTTGCCATCAGAAGGTAACACTAACAATTGAGTGGGTTTGGGTCTCATTTAAGTGGGTGTGTTTGGGTGGGCAAATGAGTTTGGGTTGATTTTGTCAGCTTTAATATTTTGGGGAACAAATTCAATTCCAAGTGCATCAACAAATTTTGTTAATTTATAATGACTTTTTTTTTATTAAAAAATTTATGTTCCATAAGTATTTTTTTTTATGCATTGTAAATAATAATAATAATTGTACAAGAATTTTTTCCTTCCATTTATAATATATAATTTTTAATATGTAAACTAAGGTTAAATCATACTTATACTTAATACATTTCTGGTGCATTGCCCGGATTAGTGATTAGTTAATATATATAAATTCAAAAAAGAAAAAGAAAACCCAAAATAAAAAAGTGCCTATGGTGAAATTTATTAAACGTTGCTATAGGTACCACAATTTTTTTTGGGGGTAGGGCTATAGCAACATTTTACAAACGTCACTATAGGCCCATGTAAGACAAGGCTCTATAGTGGCGTTTATTAAACATTGCTGTAGATCTCTCAATATATATATATATATATATATATATATATTGAGTTGGGCTATAGTGGCGTTTATTAAACGCTGCTATAGGTCCTTTTTAAATTTTTTTTATAAGTCCTTATTAATTTTTTTTTTAAAAAAACTCAACCAAAAATAAATTTGAAATAAAAAGTCCTATAGGGGCATTTATTAAATGTTGCTATAGGACCTTCAATTTTTTTCTAAAGTTGGGCTATAGTAGCATTTTACAAACGCCACTATAGGTCCACGTAAGACAAGGGCCTAAAGTGGCGTTTATTAAACGCTGCTATAGATCCTTCTCTCTCTCTCTCTCTCTCTCTCTCTCTCTCTTTTATAAATCCTTATTCAATTTTTTTTTAAAAACCCAACCCAAAAAAAAAACCCTTAAATAGTCCCTATAGTGGCATTTCTAAAACTCTGCTATAGGTGCTTTTGAAAATATTTTGTTAGGACATATGTGTTTTACTTGTTAGGAACATATGTCGTTATTTTATGTAATTGGCTAATCTTTTGACAAAACGCATTTTACTTGTATTTGGGTAGATATAGGATGTTTTTAATACTTTAAGAAACAAAGTTTTAAAATCAAGTATTAAAACTATGCAAGTCTGTCCAAGAAACAAGCTAAAGAAGTGCCTTTCATTAAAGCTGGATAGTTAGCTCGATAGCTAGCATCTATCGAGCTTAAGAAGCTGTTCAAGCCCCGTGGCTCGACAGCTGCTCGATAGCATCTCGACAGATGCTATCTGTCGACGTTTAAGAAAAGCAGAATTTCTGATCTATTTTCTTCTAATCCATGGATATGTCTTTGGGCCTTCTTTTCTCATAACCTTAGATATAAAATGATTATTTAAAGTGCCGACAAATAGAACACAAGTTGCACAAGTATTGACCAAAGTTTGTTCAAGCAATTTATGACTGGAGACAAAGTTTTCCATAGTTCATCTATTGTGAAGAAGCTGCTGTGTTTGTGCACCATAGGGTTTTGTAACCAAACATCTTCTTGATCTTCATCGTATAGATGAATTGAAAAACTTTGCAGCCAACATCTTTCTCAAGTTGGTGATTGAAATCGCGTACTGGGATTCACACAATTGGTTAGTCACGTACTGGGAGCCGTGTATCAAAAGGAGAGATTGTTACTACAAAACAAGTCCAATTGGGTATTGAGGTAATGGTTCAACTGTAGGTTGGTAGAAGGTATTGGGATTCCTTTACTTGTAACTGTTTGTTTTGGTAATAGTGGATTCTCGAGAGTGGTGACCTTAAAATCACCTAGTGAGGTTTTTGCTCTAGAGGTTTTCCCCATTTGTAAACAAATCACCGTGTCAATTTATTTTCCGCTGCACTTTAGTTTATTGGTGATTTATTTGTGTTACCACAAGTTTTCATGTTAAATTGATTAATTAATTAAATTTGGCTAATTAATCAACTTAATCCATCACAAGGGGTCAATAGGTTTTTGGCCTATCATATTTTGTTTTCCTTGGTTGGATTTTTTATTTATATATTTTTAAATAGATCTATAATGGCGTTTTAAAAACATTGCCATAGCCCCCCTGAAACATTGCCATAGGCCCAATGTTTTAAAACGTCACTATAGAGCCCCCAAATGTGGCTATAGATATGCCTATAGTGGTGTTTTCTTTGAACGCTACTAAAAAATAAGCTGCTATAGGCAGCTATTTTTTAGTGAATTGAAATTACACTTTTGGTTGTCATTTAATTACAACTCGATCCACTGAAAATCAAATATTGTGGGTTTTGTGCCCTACTCATGTCACATTTAAAAGGCACACATTAAGAGACTTCAACAAAGGATGAGAAGCAATTGTCGTGAACCATACAGAGAAAAAAAGCCAATTATTCTCCACAACCCATGAGTTTCGATTGAAATATATACACAAAAAAGTTGTTGTAATCGATTGGTCATCAGGCTTGAAATCACAAATCTCAATGCATCACTTAGGTAAAGCAAAGCTTCAAAGAGTTTTTGCAGTCGATCAAGGATTCTGGTCGTGAACAATGATGTGTCATTTGTGAAAGCATTCATATATCAAAAACTTGATAAGTTTTGGAGTGGTAGAGGGTATTTGGAGTAAGTTCATATCTACTGATTAAAGTCTAAGTATAAAAGTTTTTGCTTGAATGTAAAACTTCTCTTAATATAGTGGATTTCTTTGTTGGAATAGGTACCTTCATATTAGTTTTTCATTTAGAAACATTTTCTATTTGTTTTCCACTTAATTACCATATGACTATTGCTTTACAATTTGGTGACTACTAATTATTCTATTTTAATTGATAAAACTTGATGAGGTAATCGACATAATTGTATATTAATCAAACAATTTGTCGCATATTTGTTTTGGGGTCAAAACAGCCTTTTCAATTTTTAAAGTTTTGGGATGAAAATCAAAATTCATGCAAATTTGAGAGACAAACATAAAATTGTAGCCAATGTTCATTTTACTTATAGACACTGAGATACAAGAGAAGATTTAGATAAATATACAATTGCAACAATTAAAAAGTGCAAAAGAGTAGAATACAAATTTAAATACAAAAATAACTCTTTGCTAGAGAGAGAGAGAGAGAGAGAGAGAATTGCACGTACCAGAAATTTTTGGGATGCAAATGGAAGAGAAATGAGGCATTGGCGTCCATGCGAAGCTTGTCAGGCAAACAGTTACTGCTTTTACCTCAATTTCGTTGCCTTTCCAACCTTGAGCTTTACTTTAGAACTTGTATATCATTAATTCATTATCGTGGATTTGGATTCTCCAATTTTGAACTCACAATTGAAGCTATGTTTGAACAGTCTTGCAAACAACATTCTAATTCTTTGAAGCTTTTATGGAACTACACAACACACCAAAAATTACGTCATTGACTAAAACTAGGTTGAATCCAAACAACACCCTAATTCCTAGATTGAATCCAATACCATTTCTTTTTTTGGTGTCACTAGTTGCGGTTCCAAACCAAACGTAGTTATCTCTTTGACTAAACAATAATAAAATTTTAGTGATCTTAGAAAAATGAAAAGTAGGTATAAAAATACGGGTTTGAACCCTTATGGCCTTATGGCCTTATCTCAAGGTCAATGGAGATGTGTCCCATACTGACTGTGTGACTGTAACTTCCTGGTTCATCATCTATTCGTGCCACTGGCATTTCTCACAACTACCAGCTTAGCAATTGATGACTAATTTATACAGCTCGTGACTTATGGGATAGTCTGAAAACGACCCACTTTGAGGTCTAACAATTTGTCGAAGTCATCCTAGTAGCAACCGTGACAAACGACACGTAGTTACAGAAACAACTAACAAGCAAAGAGCTAGAACTGCAAGTATATTTGATAAGATGTTTAAGAATTATATAATATAATGAAATTAAAGATGTAGACGACAAAGTAACAAACACATAATAGAAAAGCAACCAGACCCATAATTTGAGTGCCTACGTACATTTTTTGCTTGTGTCTCTAGAAGAGAGCGAACATATAGAAGCTAGCAGGAAAAAAAAGTGCAATAAATGGTTAACTACATATACTTATCAGTGTCTTAATATTAAACCCAATAGCTTAAATAAGATATCCACTATCGAACTTATGTATTTTGGGATCATTTCAGAAAAAAGATTTTTTTTTTTTCTCGAAAATTTAATAGTTGGTGAGAGGGAGTTTAAATCTAAACTTTTTCATTAAAAACACAGGAAACTCTTGTCGAACAAGTGTATAGTTATTATTAGTGATTCAGCTCAAGGTCGAACAGACAACGAGATAAAGATTGAGTGCAAGAGACTGTTCACTTGACAAGTGTGGCATGGAAACCACTTGCCGAATGAAAAACCAGTACACCTTGGAGCAATTATTCAGCTGCATATCAAAAGCAGACTGACACAGAGATTTCTTCATACCTATTGAAAAGAAATGGTGATTATCAGAGAGGGTAGTAACGTGTTAAGTTCAAGGAGGCCATGCCTTTGTTAAGCTACCACAAGCTCTTATAACTCATGTATCACAGAAGTAGCTTTGACTTACGGATAGATATGCAAGAGAGAGCGAGAATGAGGGTTGTGAAATGAAGTGTAAGAGGGTAGATGGGATTCCAAACGTTGAAGAGTAAATGCAATGGAAGTCTGGTTTAGGTTAGGAGATCCCTCGAAACAAGAGGGGAACCTCTATATATCCTACCTACCATCCAGAGCCCATTTGGATCTTATCTAGCCCAATGACAACCGTCTTTCCCATATCTGATTGCTTGTAAACATGGAACAGGCTAGACAGTTGAAGATCCTATTAGCCCATCCAGAAGTCCTACTATTCTTTCCAAAATTAATAGTATCCCATGCACCGAAGACCACTTGGTTTGAACATATAGAGAACAATATTTAAGACTACATGAAAATAATACATAGTTGTCCTCTATATAAATCAATTGGATAGATTACAAATTAGGGTCCCTGAAATCCCGTATAGACAGAGTATAACTACTTGCTAAATTAGACTGACCAAAATGTTGAAGATCAAACAAATATAATACAAATGCTTCACCAATCCAGCCTATTAAGGAAGATCATACCACTAAGAGTATATATCTTCAACAATTTACCCAAATTTTCACATTGCTTAGGGAGTAATTTAACCATTACTTTTATCTTTTCTCTACTTACTTTAAATACATTTTCTAATATACATTATCAGTTTTTTTTATTTTTTATTTTTTATTTTTTATTTTTTATCTTCATTTGAATATTATTTTTTTAACCTTTTTTTTTTCCCCCAAAATCTAAAAATTTTACCAACCAACAAATGCCCAAAACTCTTCTGCATTTTCATCAAGCAACAACACTCAAATCTCTTTTGCCCATATTTTTACCAACCAAAAAGATTCAAATTTCTATTACTTAGATCCATTTCATCTTTTTCTTAAATTTATATTTTTGCAATTAAAAAAAAAAAACAATGTAGATACCATATTCTGTCCGCTCTCGATTTGCGTATTAAACCTTGAAAATCTCAAAAATATTAAAGTTATGTTTGATAACAGTTTTTGTTTTTTATCCTTAAAAATTTGTTTTTGAGAATATAAAGAAAAAACAATTTTCTTGTATTTTTGAAATTAAAAACATGTTTAGTTAGTTGAAATTTAAAAGATAATTTTTTAAAAGAAAAAAAAATTGAAAATACTAAAATATATTGTTATTAAGATTTGAACTCTAATGATAACTCATTAAATGAGTTAGATTCATTAAATTAAATGCGTATTTTTATTGACTTTTGAAAATTAGAAACTGAAAACAACATTTTACATGCTTCAGTTTTCTTCATAAATTGAGTTTTGAGAATAGTTTTTGTTTTCCGTCTGTTTTAGATTGACAAACAAGGTTTTTAGTTTCAAAAATAGAAAATTATTTTTGAAAACAGAAAATAAGGAGAAAAAATAGTTACTAAACATACCCTAAATCTTTGCATTGAAAATCATAAAGGGTAGAACCTTTAACCAAACAACAAGCAAACCCCGGTATTCAATTTAAAGAGTAAGAAACAAACATGGAGGAACATAGAAATGAAAGAAAACTAAAAAGGTTTCAGAGATTATACCCTCCCAAGAGCTTGAATTTGATGAAAATGGAAGGAAAGGAAAATTTTCTAGTAGTTAGGAGGGCTGTAGGCAGTGGAGGAAGCTGGAACATTTTGGGTGTATTGGAACTCTATCGGAAAGGAGGGAGCTGGAGCTTTTAAAGAAAAAGTCATGGACCACATACACAACTTGAGGCTGTGCAAGTTATGTCAATACCGTATTTGGTCTACTTTGTTTTGTGTGCCAAAATTCCATCTCTTTCTAAACGATGATAAAAATCACCATTTTGATCATGCGATTGAGGAAAAACTTAAAATGTTGGAATTTATCCCTATTAAATGGTAAAATTATCCGGTTTTTCATATTTAAAGTTAATCCAACCAAAATACCCTTGTTGACCCATTTATTACCTAGTTAATTGATAGTCAAACCAAGTCAAATTTTTACCCAAATTATTTTATATCAAGATTAATATTTTCAAGCATTGTTCAAAAGTTTGACCAAGTTAGTTCACATTTGACCCCATATCGACAAAAAAAAAAAAAAAATCTAACCATTAGATTGGGATAATTTGGCAGTTCATAGGCCCAAATTAGACTTAAAATGTGCAAGATATTGCCAAAAAAAAAAAACCACACACAAAAAATGATTGCCAATCAATTTTGGCAACTTGTCATTTAAGTTTACCTAGTTAATATACTGCACGATATGCAGTGCCTTTTTTTAAAAAAATAAAATAAAATATTATCCTATAACTCATTAGGTTTATTGATACTAAACATTATTATTGTTAGTCATGATTAATCTACAAAGTTTGCTAGTAAAACTAGATTCAAGTACACCTTAGTCACTAATTATTTTTTCGATTTGAAAGCTTGGAATCCTTCATGTGAGGAATCAATGGATTTGGTTCAGTAGTTAGTTTGCATAACCCACTATCTAACAGTTAAATCAAAACTCAAAATTGCCTGTACAAGGCTTCTAGCGCACTTCACACAAAATTAAGCGGGTGATCCTTGGAAATTCACCATAATGGTCATTACAGTTAGAAATCAATACAATACTTAACAAAATCGAAGACACTAAGGGTCTGTTTGGGATCCACTTATTTTGCTGAAAGCTGAAAACTGAAAACAATAAAAAATAATTTTCTAGTTACTGTTCATTAATGAAATTACTGTTCATTAATGTTTGCACTGTTCATGTCCCATGAACAGTGTAAGAGGAGCTAGTCCAGGAAAAAGAAAAACCGCAAATGCAGGGGCAAAATAAGCATCCCAAACGCACGCAAGCAAGCAAAACTAGATAATTTCTTTTCATTTACAACGCAATATCAAATCTGCATACTCCAATACCCAATCCATAGGAAATAGCAATTACATGGGATAGAATGTGTCAATACTTAAAACTTTAACTTAGTCAAGAGTGGGGGTTGCACGGGGGAATTACAATAATAATAGAATGTTATAGTAAGTAAACAAGGGAAAAGCAAATGTTATGAGGATTGAAAAGTGCAAGGGACAACCAGAGTTAAGACTTTTTGTAAAATTGAATTTATTCAACTATGTATTGGCTTTATTCCGTGCCAAATTTGCTTGTAATTTAACATTTAAAAACATTGTATCTAAGTGGGAATAATGTAAAGGTTGTGTGTGAGAAAGTGTGAAGATTTGATCAAGAGTGTGCAACAAGAAGGTGACTCGCAAATCAATATCTCACCAAATTCAGAATAGTGAGAAGGTCTTGGTGTTTGGGAAGCAGTTGAAGAGAGAATCAATTCATATTAGTTAATACAATGGGCTATGCAAGATCCGGTAAGATAGAGAAGACACGGTTCGGCATAACCTTGTTGGAGTAAGAAGCTTGGAGGCCTTAGGTGCATTGGGTAGATTAGGCTTGGAGGGTATATTGTTATTAATGTATCCCAATTGATTTTCTAGTGGATCATTTACCGCTTGGAGGGTGGCGGAGAGGTTTTTCGTTGAGTTCTTCAGTTTCCACTTCGATATAACACATGCCAGTGTTATCTTGTGTTTGCATCTCTATTTCCCTTATTCTTAGCTTTTAATTTCTACTACTTGTGATTGATTAATGACTTAAATTAGTTTGATAATTTGGGTATTGCTTACCAAGCTTCAAATGCTTACCACTTTGTTGAAGAATTGAAGATAAGCAAAGATGAATCCTTTGACTCATTCCATGGAAAGTTGAATGAAGGTAATCGGGAAATTGAACTTGGGTGAGAAGACGGAAGACTCCAAAGTAGTAAGGAAAATCCTTAGATCATTGCTAGAGAGCTTCTGAGCCAAGAGGACCGCCATAGAGGAGAGCAAGGATCTTGATGAGATAAAGGTCCAAGAACTTATCGGCTCTCTTCAAACATATGAGCTCTCTCTACCATCTCAAAGGAAGAGAAAATCTCTTGCTCTTAACATGATCAATGAGAGAATTAAAGCTCAAGATTCCTCATAAGAGGATGATGTTCCTTGCAAAGAACTTTCGCAAGTTCTTGGAATTCAAAAAGGATGAGAAGTCCTTTGAGAAAGGAAAATTATCCAATTTCAAGAAAGACAAGAAGGACTTCAAAAGGAAGGATTCCAAAGACTCTTCTCCTTCTCAAGTAATCACTTGTTATGAGTGCAATGGGCATAGTCATTTGAAGAAAGAATGCCCCACCTATTTGAAGGCAAAGGGTAGAGCTCTTGCTACAACCCTTAGTGATTCGAATAGCTCAAACTCCGATTTTGAAGAAAGCTATGATGGAGAAGGAAACTACTTTGCTTTCATAACCATTGCACTGGTAGATTCTTCGAAAGATTTAAGTGATGGAAATATGCATGTACGCAGCGGAAAAACAACGGACCTACTTTATTCATAAATGTTAACATGCACTATGTAAGTTTCAGAATTTGAGAACAAGGGAGTGTACCTTGGAGCGGTGAATTACAAAATCGAAGATCAGAAGCACTTGGGAACACTTTCAATCTCCACTCCAATTCTATTAACGCTCAAGATGTGTGGTCTCTCAATCAGTTCCAAAGGGAGAATGTCAAAGTGTCTAACATTAACTACACCACTTCGCAATAGTGTTCTTACGAATCTCTTATAGAAAGTTCAGTATGTTTCTCCCTTTGTATCTAAATGATTATATAATTGGGCTAGCCTTTTGGACCTTTCCAATTGGGTTTAAGTGTGTGGCTTAGAGTTGGACCAAAAGGGACCAATAAGACACTAGCTCCAATGGACCTTGAGTTTTTCTGTCAACTCTTGATAAGTCCAAAGTTACCATTAACTATATTTAATACCACTATATAAATATAATTGCACTCTAGGCCTTATTTATAAATTATATCCCAAGACTTTATTGTACGTGTAACCCTTTCATAAAATATTCGTAGCAACACAAAGTCATGAATTTAAACTGCCACTTTGTAAATTACTATATCTTATCCTTGAGTACCCGATTTAATCCTTCAAAGTTATTCATTATATATTTATGAAATCCAATTTCATAAATATATATACTTTAGTAACTCCTTACTGTAGTGGTTGGGCCTAACTCTCTAAATAACAAACCCATTACACTTATCTCAAGGGAATATTTTGTATCTCCGTTAAGAGATTATGAATTCCATCTTAAGAATATATGTTTCATCAACACTAAATGTGGTTGTCCAACATACTGAGGTTTTGGCCGTAACTATAAATCTTACTCCTGATATATCAAAGCAACTTACACTTCATGATCGGGTCCATTATCCTCTTAGGATTAAGAGTTCATGCACATATAAGTCGTGAGAGGATTAAGAGTTTATTATTCATTTGACAGTAGTTAGAAGAATAACAAATCTCACATTAGTCCGGTTCAATATGTCTTAACTCTTAAGACATATCAACATATCAACTAGAAATTTCCATTTCCATGATCAAGACAAATCATCTTAGTTGATATGTTATAGTCTTCGCAAATGAAATGCCCAATTTCATCACTGACTATGAACTATATTTTGAGTTTACAAAGAATTTGTGATTTACATCATTTGTGACTAAATCACATAAATCACATACAATGCATCTCATGGACTATATGATAATGTCCAAATATTCATGTTAACATTATTTTAGATAATAATAAAACAAATTTATCAAACACAATATTAAGTCATACATCATGTCATACATAGTGTCATACATAATAGTATACATAGTATCATACAATAGGATTTAATGACACACATTCTAACAATCTCTCACTTGCCCTAAAGACTATTGTGCACTAATCTAACTCCCATCTCCTTCAAATGTGACTCGAAAGTCCTTTGGTACAAGGTTTTGGTAAAGGAATCCACAAGATTCTTTGCACCATCAATCTTTGCTACAACCACATCTCCTCAAGCAACAATGTCTCAAATGATGTGGTACTTTCTTTCCATGTGTGTTCCTTTCTTTTGATTCCTTGGATCCTTGGATTGTGCAACCGCTCCACTAATGTCACAAAACAATGTAATAGGAACTTGCTCAATTCTCACAACACCAAGATCAGAAAGGAATTTCTTGAACCAAATAGCCTCCTTTGCTGCTTCACAAGTAGCAACATATTCGGCTTCCATGGTGGAGTCTGCAATGCAAGATTGCTTAACACTCCTTCAACTTATGGCTCTACCTCCCAAGGTGAAAACATAACCCGACGTGGATTTTTTGAAATCTAGATCCGATTGTAAACTAAATCTATATAGCCAATGGGAATCAAATCCTCACACCGGTAAACAAGCAAATAATCTCTCATTCTCCGTAGATACTTGAGAATATGCTTTATAGCTTGCCAATGTTTTGGTCTTGGATTTGATTAATATCGGCTAACCATGCCAACTAAATAACAAATATCCGATCTAGCACAAAGCATGGCATACATGAGACTTTCCACAGCAGAAGCATAGGGAACTTGTCTCATCATATTTTATTCCTCTTGAGTCTTAGGCCTTTGGTCATCAGATAGAGGAACTCCATGTCTAAAAGGAAGTAATTCTTTCTTGGAGTTTTACATGCTAAACCGTTCTAGAACCTTATCTATATATCCAGCTTGTGACAAACCTAACATCATATTCTTTCAATCTCGCTAAAGCTTGATCCCTAGAATATAGTTAGCTTCGCCCAAGTCCTTCATATCAAATTAGCCTGACAACCAAACTTTAACCGATGACATTAATCGTACATCATTTCCAATGAGTAAAATATCATCAACATAAAGCACTAGGAACATTACTATTTTATCTTGATGCCTTTTGTACACACATGGTTCATTGAGATTTTGTTCAAAACCAAATGATTTGATTTCCTGATCAAATATGATATTTCATGACCTAGATGCTTGCTTAAGTCCATAAATGGACATTTTCAACTTGCATACCATACGCTCTTAGTTCTTTGCTATGAAACCTTCCGGTTGCAACATATAGATTTCTTCTTCAAGATTGCCATTTAGAAATGCAGTCTTGACATCCATTTCTCAAATCTGAGCAGCAATGGATAAGAGAATTCTGATAGATTTAAGCATGGCTGCTGGTGAAAAAGTTTCATCATAGTCAATACCTTCTTTTTGTGTATACCCTTTTGCCACTAGTCTTGCTTTAAAGGTTTCAACTTTCCATCTATCCATCTCTTCCTCTTGTAAACCTATTTGAAACCAACAGGTTTAATGCCGTTAGGTGCCTCTACAAGATCCCAAACTTGATTAGAATACATGAAATCAAATTCAGATTTCATAGCTTGGACCCAATGATGTGCATCTATATTATTTATTACTTTATCATAAGTGTAAGGATTTGATTTAGCCTCTTCTAAGATAGCTTCATAAGTTTCTCCCAAACCTATAAATCTCACAAGCTAAACAATTCTCCCACTATGATGAGGCATCTGTGGACTAGACATCTCATGAGTAGTATCTTGTGGTGTATCCAATACAACTACATCATCTCTAGTTTTATCCAACGGTTATTCATTTATAGATTCATTCATTTCAGCCAATACAACTCTACTTCTAGGAGTAAAATTATTCATATAGTCATTTTTCAAAAATCTAGCATTTGTACTAACAAAAACTTTGTTATCATTTCAACTATAGAATAAATAACCCCTAGTTTCTTTTGGATAACCCACAAGCAAACATACTTCTGATTTTGGTTCCAACTTATTAGGCTTCCCCTTTAGCACATGTGCTGGACAACCTTAAATGTGGAGATGCCTCATACTAGGCTTATGTCCACTCCACAATTTCATGGGTGTTTTAGGAACAAATTTTGATGGAACTAAATTCAAAAGATGTATTGCTGTGTCTAAGGCATACATCCAAAAAGAAATTGGTAAAGTTGAATAACTCATCATGGACCTAACCATTTCCAAAAGAGTCCTATTCCTTCTCTCCACTACACCATTTTGTTGAGGAGTTCTAGGTGCAGTCAATTGGGATATAATCCCATTCTGAATTAGGTAATTCTTGAAATCCCCAAGAAGGTATTCACTACCATGATCAGAATAAATGGCCTTTATGCGTTTGCCTAATTAATTCTCAACTTCAGCCCTAAACTCTTTGAACTTTTTAAAGGCTTTGGACTTCCGTCTCATTAGGTACACATAACTATATCTTGAGTAATCATCCGTGAAGGTGATGAAGTACTTATAACCTCCTTTTGCTTGGGTTGGCATAGGACCACATACATCTGTATGAACTAATTCAAGCAACTCTTGGGCTTTTCTACCTTTTGCATTAAAAGGTCGTTTGGTCCTTTTACCTTCCAAACAAGATTCACAAATAGGAAATTCATCAAAGTCCATGGGTTGTAAAAGTCCATCTTTGATTAGTCTTTGAATCCTATTTGAATTAATATGACTTAAATACAAGTGCCAAAGATATGCATCACTCAAAGGAAATTTTCTCTTTAATAATTTTACATGAGAGTTATCATCTAATTCAGAATTATGTAATTCATGCTTATCAGGTATTAAAATATAAAGACCATCTATAATATTGCCAGAACAAATAAACGTTTTATCCTTCTTTATTACAACATTGTCCTTTAGGATAACAGAATATCCATGTTTACCCAAATAAGTTGTAGAAATTAAATTCCTACAAACATTAGGTACATAAAGACAGTCTTTCAATATTAAAACCCTAGACTCAAAGCATAAATTAACAACACTAACAGCTACAATTGGAATCCTGCTCCCATCAGCCAAAATAAGAAACAATTCCCATTCATTCAACTTTCTAGTCTCCTGAAACCTCTACAAAGATTTGCAACTATAATTAGTACAACCTAAATCCACACACCTGGAATCTATGGGATTCTATACCAAACATATTTCAAGAAGAAAAGAAGTTTTCATACCCTTGTTCTTGGCAGCCTTAAATTTTGGACAATTTCTCTTCCAATGTCCTTTCTCACCAAAATGGAAACACTTTCCTTTGAGCATCTTCCCTTTGTCAGCAACTCCCAAGGCAATTTGCTTACTATCCTACTTAGTGAAATCCTTCTTCTTCTTTTAATTACCCTTGCCTTTTGACTTAGGTTGAGAAGTAGAAGCTTGACCTACATTGACTTCAACACTAGAAGTACCAAAGATGCCTTCCACCGCCACTAACTCATTCATTAATTCAGACAAAGAATAAACCTTTTTGTTCATATTATAATTCAGTCTAAATTCCTTGAATGATTCCGGTAGTGGCTGGAGCATCATATCCACTTGGGATTCTCCATCAATGTCGGCATCTAAAACCTCTAATGTATTTAGATTAGAGATCATTGTAAGACAATGCTCTCTCACTGAACTACCTTCAACCATTTTGATATTATAAATTTGCCTCATGATTTCTTGCCTTGTAGAACGGCCTTGCTCACTAAACATCTCCTTCAGACTATGCATAATGTCCAAAGCTAGTTCTACATCCTGCATTTGATGTTGTAGAACATTTGAAATAGATGCTAGGATGTAGCACTTGGCAATTTTATTAGATTTCTGCGAACGATCATATCGTTATTTTTCCCCAGAAGGAGCATCTAATGAAGGAAAGCTAGGACATGGTTGAGTAAGCACATATTTGTGCTCTTCAGCAGTTAGAACAATGTCCAAATTTCTATTCCAGTCAACATAGTTGGATCTGGTCAGTTTGTTTTGATTAAAATAGAAACAAGTGGGCTAAATGATGCCATGTTCAAATCTGAAAACAATAAATATGAATATAATAAATAAATTGGACATTATCAATTTAGCATATAGCATATAATATGGAACCTTAATAAAACCATAAAATAATATATGCAACAACAACTCAATCTCATGTTTAAAATTCCTTGAAATAAAGTAAATTATAAACACTATGATTGATTGAGAACTATTCTCATTATTAGTGTTATCATAGTAACTCTTATCAAACACTAATAATATGCCATTTTTCCTTTAGCCTCTAAGAAATAATGACATAGCTCCGAAGGGAGGTTAACATTAAACTTAGTCTAGTGTACATCATTGACTAAATTCTATGTGAGTTAGCGTGGTCGTTCTTAATGTAAAAAAACATATTATTCATCATTAATAAGTTTAACCTGTAGTACCATGAATTAAACACCCTCCGAAGGGAGCAAGGCATATACGCCAAGGCGAGGTGCTTAATCACACTACTATAAACCATCAATGGAGACCATGAGATTCAACCATTGTATCTCTCTCCCATTAGATATTTTAAAATAAAGGTTTTTAAATTTAAAAACATGCATAAAAAAAATTACGCATTGCCTTGCTCTTTATATATGTAAAAAACACTTAGATAAAATTCTGAACCTTCAGTCCTCGATCGATTAAGGATGTACCTCAATCGATCGAGAAAAGTTCTGGTTGCTTGATCGATCCTCGACAGATTCTCGATCAATCGAGAAAAAGTTCTACAAAGCTCGATCGATTGAGATATATCCTCGATCGATTGAGAAATCTTCTGTCAGCTCAATCAATGCTCGACAAATTCTCGATCGATCGAGCGTTGCGAATTTCAAATTTTCCAGAATTTTAAAAGACAGTTTTTTTTTTTAACTTTTTCATGAACAAAACAACCATCATACAATCATAATGAATATAAATTGATATCAAAACTGAATTACATTGATGCTATAGCCTTAAAGTTCAGTTTAACATACTTAAACTAAAAATTGAACAACATCATAATATAAATATCAGTTTTTATCAAACAATAATTTCAACATCTATGCAGAAAACTAATTTCTAACAACATAAAACTATTGCCAATAATTTCAAACTCTAAACATGTTAAACAGACATGAAATGAAGACTGCTCTGATACCATTTGATAGAAATATGCATGTACACAGTAGAAAAATAACAGATCTACTTCATTCATAAATATTAACATGTATTATGTAAGTTTTAGAATTTGAGAACAAGAGAGTGTACCTTGGAGCAGTGAATTACAAAACCAAAGATCAGAAGCACTTGGGAACACTTTCAATCTTCACTCCAATTCTACTAACGGCCAAGATGTGTGGTCTCTCAATCAGTTCCAAAGGGAGAATGTCAAAATGTCTAACACTAACTACACCACTTTGCAATAGTGTTCTTACAAATCTCTTATAGAAATTTCTGTATGTTTCTCCCTTTGTATTTAACTAATTATCTAATTGGACTGGCCTTTTGGGCCTTTCCAATTGGGCTTAAATGTGTGGCTTAGAGTGGGACCAAAATGGACCAATAAGACACTAACTCCAATGGACCTTGGGCTTTTCTTTCAACTCTTGACAAGTCCAAAGTTACCATTAACTATATTTAATACCATTATATAAATATAGTTGCACTCTAGGCCTTATTTATAAATTATATCCAAAAACCTTATTGTACATGCAACTCTTTCATAAAATATTTGTAGTAACACAAAGTCATGAATTTAGACTGCCATTTTGTAAATTACTACATCTTATCCTTAAGTATCTGGTTTAATCCTTTAAAGTTATTCATTATATATTTATGAAATCCGATTTTATAAATATATATACTTTAGTAACTCCTTACTAAAGTGGTTAGGCCTAACTCTCTAAATTACAAACTCGTTAAACTTATCTCAAGGGAATATTTGTATCTCTATTAAAAGGCTATGAATTTCATCTTGAGAATATATGTTCCATTAACACTAAATGTGGTTGCTCAATATACTGAGGTTTTGACCGTAACTATAAATCTCACTCTTGATATATCAAAGCAACCTACACTTCATGATCAGGTCCATTATCCTCTCAGAATTAAAAGTTCATGTAAATATAAGTCATGAGTTTATTATTCATTTAACAGTCGTTAGAAGAATAATAAATCTCACAACGGTCCAGTTCAATATGTCTTAACTCTTAAGACATATCAACATACCAACTAAAAATCTTCATTTTCATGATCAAGACAAATCATCTTAGTTGATATGTTATAGTCTTCACAGTTGAAGTGTCCAATTTCATCATCGACTAAGAATTACATTTTGAGTTTACAAGGAATTTGTGATTTACATCTTCTGTGACTAAATCACATATAATGCATCTCATGGACTATATGATAATGTCCAAATATTCATGTTACCATTATTTTAAATAATAATAAAACAAATTTATTAAATACAATATTAAGTCATACATCATGTCATACATAATAGCATACATAGCATCATACAATAGGATTTAAGGGTACACATCCTTACATTAAGCAATCTAGTGGAAGAGCTTGGTGAGCATACTGAAATAGAATCTATTGGTGTTGGAGATGAATCTGACGATGATGAAGAAGAATGCGTTTATGAAGGAAGAAACAGATTGCAAGAATCCTACAATGCACTTCTTGAAAAGAGAAAAGAATATGCAAGAGTGGCTAAGGCAACCATTAGAAAGATAAAGAAAGCCGAAAAGGATTATAAAAGCATCCTCTCGTAGTACAAAGAGACCAAGTGTGAAGTTGAACGGTTAAATGAAGAACTAAACAATGCCTATTCCAAAATAAAGTTTCTTAAGCTTGTGGTTGTTCAAGTAAATGCCAATGTGAAGCGTGTTGCTTTCAAGAAACTTGATGAAGTGCTAACCTATCAAAAGCTCTCTGTGGATAGAAGTGGCTTAGGATATACTAAAGAAGGTAGCTTAAACTCTAAAGTGTCAATGCAAATGAAGTTTTTTAATGATAAAGAACATCAACTCCTCTTGATGATAATGTAAAATTTGAAAAGAAGCCAAATGTAGTAAATCAAATGGTTCTGACAAAGTCTCCAAATCCAATTATGGCTAAGCCCAAGGTAAGAGGAAAGAAAAGTCTCTTCCTAAGACACAAAGAGGTCCACAAACACAACACTATTGCCATCATTGTGGAATCCGAGGGCACACTAGACCAAATTGCTAGAAGCTCCAAGCATTGAAGAATACAGATCTTCAAAAGCCATGAAGACAAAGAAAAGGAAATGGGAAACCCAAGCAACCAAAAGGGCAAGAAGGAGAACCTGTTATGAGTGATGTGATAAGATGATTGACACCATCACCTCATGTTTAGTCAACTTCACATTAAGGTTTGAAAATCATGACTCAAGTACCCATTTCTCAAAAGATATCACCCCAAACGCACATGTCGTGCGGGTGAAGAACTAATAGTTATGTGTTTCACACTTTGCCCCTTGCATGTTTTCATGCCTCTTATATACACACTATTCCATATGATGCACACACACACACAAACTTTGACATGTTGAGTGACTAATGCCATGATTATATCATGCCTTGATTTTAGCATCTTCTCATGTCATTTTTTTTTTGAATTGCTCTTTAAATTTCAGCTTTTAGGGTTTAATTTGTAGTTTATGTTTTTGGTAATAACTTGTGTCGAACCAAGTTTGTTGTCATTCAATTGTGCTCTATTTTTGTGATATTTTTTTCTATGTTTTGTAAATGGCTCCACAAAAAATTGTTGCTCAACGCAGCGATAAGAGAAAGTGCAATGATGACAGACTGTTTCGCTCCCCTCAACATTTTGAGAGATATGCCCTTCAATTTGAACCAGCTCCAATTATTTAGGAGAGACAAGTGCATCTTATTGCTCCGAAGGATTCCTTCATTCCTAGGAGTTTTGAAGGATGGGGCTGGGATAAACTTCTTGGTAAATTCCTCGGAATTTGTGAACCTTTGATCGGAGAGCTTTATGCTAATGCATCTCTCAAAGAGGATCACATAGAGTGCTAGGTTAGAGGTCGTGCATTCACTCTTGACATTGAGGACATTGATGTTATACTTGGACTTGAAGAACAAGATCATAAATTGTTCATTCTGTTCAAAGATAGAATGCTCTTTCTAGAATCTGTGCAACTTTGCATTGGTGGCCATAGGGAAGGGAGAAGCCTCAACACAACCTTCTTTCTCCTAGATTTGAGATGCCTAGCATGTATCATGATGTTCAACTTGTATCTAGTCAATAAGTTGTCAACCATCAACAATGCTAGATCCTTATTCCTCATGGAGTTTCATGAGAACACCTACATTGACATTAGTGCACACTTGTACAACATCATTGCAGAGTCCACAAAGGCAACCTCAAGGTCAAAGCTTGTTGTCCCAAATCTTATAATGAAAATTCTTTATGAAAATGGTGTGGAGACTCCACAAAACATAGGCCTAATGACTCCATCTCCTTCCGTCAACGATTAAGTAATCCTAAGAAGTAGGATTCAAATTCCTAGACATGAACATGCTAAAGAGACTGAAGAAGCACCTCCTGCTGATACAAAGACTGAAGTGGAAGGACAACAACCTCTTCCAAGACATGGTGGTGGTCGAGGTAGGAGAGAAGCATCATCTTTCTTATCAATTCCTCCTAATACTTTTTAGATCATACTTGAGAGGATTGATGGTCTTCGAGATGTACCATATGAGCATTCCAATAGACTTGTAGCTATCCAGGACCAAATCAATATGTTGGCAACCAAGTTTAATAGCTTTACTCACCAGTCTTAGCCCTTTGGCCATTCCAGTCAAAAGGGGAAGTAGTATGGTAGCCTTTGAGGGGGAGCTTATATTGAAGGGGAGTAAATAGCAGTGGTTGCTAATTGGTTTTAGACTATGGTTTATGGTTTTTATAGCCTTTATTATGGTTTTCATAGCACTTTATTTCAGTACTCTATGTTTTTAGTACTTTGTTTTTAAAATACTTGGATACTTTGTATTATGGATACTTGGATATTTTAGTTATTTAGACTATGCTTTTATGTACCCTAACTTATGTAGCTTAGTACTTTTAGTTGATGTTCTGCATTTTCTTTAGTACTCTTGTGCCCTTGTTGGATCTTGTATCCTTGATGCAATTTAAATCTCTTATTTTAGTGTTCTTGCATCAGTTGAGTGTTGGATATGTAAATGATACTTTGCATTGAACTTATTTGCTTGCATGTCTGGATGTTCATTCACCAAGTGAATGTTCATTGTAGTCACTATTTATAGTGATTGTTCTTGTATAATCAAGTTATGCTTCATTTTAATATTCATACTTGCTTGTGTTGGAAAAACTAGTTTTTGTATCTCATACAAAATACATAGCAGAAGCAACAAATAAGGATCTATTTCATTCATGATTGATAACGTGCACTATGTAAATTTCAAAATTTTAGAACAAGATAGCGTACCTTAGTGTGAAGAAATTCAAAACAAAGATTAGAAGCACTTGGGAAAACTTTTAATCTTCACTCCAATTCCACTTTATGCCCAAGATGTGTGGTCTCTCAATTAGGTTTCAAAGGGAGAATGAAAGTGTGTCTCACTCTCACATACACACTGTTTCTTATATACCTAATAAAAATTTTGTATGTTTCTCCATTTATAATTAACTGATTATCTAATTAGGCTGGTCTATTAGGACTTTCCAATTAGACTTTAGTGTGTGGCTTGGAGTGAGACTAAAAGGGATTATTAAGACACTAGCTCAATGGGCATTGGACTTTTCCGTCAACTCTTGACAAGTTCAAAGTTACCATTAATTATATTTAATACCATTATATAAATATAATTGCACTCTAGGCATTTTTAATAAATTATATCCCAAGACTTTATTATACATGCAACCCTTTCATAAAATATCTGTAGTAACACAAAGTCATGAATGTAGACTGCCACTTTGTAAATTATTACATTTTATCCTTGAGTACCCAATTTAATCCTTTAAAATTATTCATCATATATTTATGAAATCCAATTTCATAAATATATACTTTAGTAATTTCTTACCAAAGTGGTTAAGCTTAACATTCTGAATAACCAAACCCATTAAACTTATCTCAATGGATTATTTTATATCTCCGTCAAGAGACTATGAATTCCATCTTGAGAATATATGTTCCATCAATACTAAATGTGGCTGCCCAACATACTGAGATTTTGACCGTTAGTTTAGATCTCACTCCTGATATATCAAAGTAATCTATACTTCATGATCAGGTCCATTATCCTATCAAGATTAAGAGCACATGTAAATAGAAGTCGTGAGATTTATTATTCATTTGATAGTCGTTAGGAGAATAATAAATCTCACAGCGGTCCAATTCAATATGTCTTAACTCATAAAACATATCAACATATCAACTAGATGTCTCCACATCTATAATCAAGACAAATCATCTTAGTTGATACATTATAGTCTTCGCAAATGAAATGCCCAATTTCATCACTAACTATGAACTATATATTCTAAGTTTACAAAGAACTTGTGACTTATATCTTCTGTGAGTAAATCACATACTATGCATCTCATGGACTATATGATAATGTCTCAATATTTATGTTACCATTATTTTAGATAATAATAAAACAACTTTATTAATCACAATATTAAGTCATACACAATGTCATACATAATATCATACATAATATCATAAATAGCATCAACAATAGGATTTAAGAGCACTAATGCTAACAGTCTCCCACTTGCCTTAAAGACTATTGTGCACTAATCTAATTCTTATTCCCTCCAAATGTGACTCGAAAGTCCTTTGAAGCAAGGCTTTGGTAAAGGAATCTACTAGATTATTTGCACTTTCAATCTTTGCTACCACTACATCTCCACAAGCAACAATATCTTGAATGATATGGTACTTTCTCTCAAGGTGCTTTCCTTTCTTGTGATTCTGTGGATCTTTGGATTGTGCAACCGCTCCACTATTGTCACAAAACAATGTGATGGGAACTTACTCCATTCACATAGCACCAAGATTAGAAAGGAATTTCTTGAGCCAAATAGCTTCCTTTATTGCTTCACAAGCAGCAACATACTCAGCTTCCATGGTGGAGTCCGCAATACAAGATTGCTAAAAAACACTCCTCCAACTTATGGCTCCACCTCCCAAGGTGAAAATACATCCTGAAGTGGATTTTATAAAATCTAGATCCGATTGAAAATCTGAATCTGTATAGCCAATAGGAATTAAATCCTCACACCAGTAATCAAGCATATAATCTCTCGTTCTCCTAAGATACTTGAGAATATGTTTTACAACTTGCAAATGTTTTGGTCTTGAATTTGATTGATATCGGCTGACCATGCCAACTAAATAACAAATATCTGGTCTAGTACAAAGCATGACATACGCGAGACTTCCCACTGCAGAAGCATAAGGAACTTGTCTCATCATATTTTCTTCCTCTTAAGTCTTAGACCTTTGGTCATCAGATAGAGAAACTCCATGTCTAAAAGTACGCAATCCTTTCTTGGAGTTTTACATGCTAAACTGTTCTAGGACCTTATCTATATATCCAATTTGTGATAAGCCTAACGTCTTATTCTTGTGATCTCGCCAAAGCTTGATTCCTAGAATAAAGTTAGCCTCACCCAAGTCCTTCATATCAAATTGGTTTGACAACCAAACTTTAACCGATGACATTACCCTTACATCATTCCCAATGAGTAGAATATCATCAACATAAAGCACTAGGAACATTATTACTTGTCTCGATATCTTTTGTACACACATGGTTCATTAAGATTTTGTTCAAAATCAAAAGACTTGATTACTTGATCAAATCTGATGTTCCACGACTTAAATGCTGTTAGGATGTGTGCCTTTAAATCCTATTGTATGATGCTATTTGTGACATTATGTATAACTTAATGTTGTGATTAATAAAGTTGTTTTATTATTATCTAAAATAATGGTAACATGAATATTAAGATATTATCATATAGTCCATAAGATGCATAATATGTGATTTATATGAAAAGTTACAGAAGATATAAATCGCAAGATCTTTGTAAACTCAGAATTTATAGTTTGTAGTCGGTGATGAAATTGGGCATTTCATCTGCAAAGACTATAACATATCAACTAAGATGATTTGTCTTGGTCATGGAAGTGGAAACTTCTAGTTGATATGTTTTAAGAGTTAAGACATATTGAACTGAATCGTTGTGAGATTTATTATTCTCTTAATGACTGTCAAGTGAATAATAAATCTCACGACTTCTATTTGCATGAACTCTTAATCTTGAGAGAATAATGGACCTGATCACGAGGTGTAGGTTGCTTTGATATATTAGGAGTGAGATCTAAAATAACGATCAAAACTTCAGTAAGTTAGGCAACCGCATTTAGTGTTAATGGAACATATATTCTCAAGATGGAATTCATAGTCTCTTGATGGAGATATAAAATATTCCCTTAAGATAAGTTTAATGGGTTCAGTTATTCAGAGAGTTAGGCCTAATTACTTTGGTAAGAAATTACTAAAATATATATTTATGAAATTGGATTTCATAAATATACAATGAATAACTTTAAAGGATTAAACCGGGAATTCAAGGATAAGATGTAGTAATTTACAAAGTAACAATCTACATTTATGACTTTGTATTACTATGAATATTTTATGAAGGGGTTGCATGTAAAATAAAGTCTTAGGATATAATTTATTAATAAGGCCTAGAGGACAATTATATTTATATTGTGGTATTAAATATAATTAATGGTGGCTTTGGACTTGTCAAAAGTTGACGGAAAAGCCTAAGGCCCATTGGAGCTTGTGTCTTATTGGTCCTTTTTTGTCCCACTCTAAGCCACACACTAAAGCCTAATTAGAAATGTCCAATAGGCCAGTCCAATTAGATAATCAATTAGTTATAAAAGGAGAAACATACTGAATTTTTATTAGTTATATAAGAAACGGTGTGTATGTGAGAGTGAGACACACTTTCATTCTCCCTTTAAAAGCTGATTGAGAGACCACACATTTTGGGCGTAAAGTGGAATTAGAGTGAAGATTAAAAGTGTTCCCAAGTGCTTCTAATCTTTGTTTGAATTTCTCTACACCAAGATACACTATCTTGTTCTTAAATTCTGAAATTTACATAGTGCATGTTATCAATCATGAATGTAATAGATCCTTATTTGCTGTTTCCGCTATGTGTTTTGTATGAGATACAAAACCAGTTTTTTCCAACAATTGGTATCAAAGCCAGGTTTTCATCTCATGATTATATGTGATTGAATTTTAGAATTTCAGAAAACTGTTATCTTCATATTTTTAAATTTTTGCATAGAGACATTATTCCATAAACCTTGTGTGCATTGATCAATATATGCGATATATTGTTTTTTGCATTACACCAAGAGTGCACGGATGGAATGAAAATCTTAGTTTGTGATATATATATATATTGCAAGTGGGATTGAAAGGACATTTATGGTGCCGTGCCTTAAAGTGAGTGCGGATTGCATTGATTGTTATTTCAACAAGTTAATGTACGGATTGCAAATGGTAGTTACAAAACAATTTCTTCATCCATCAATAACTACCATAAAGCATTAATCATTGCATTGTTTGAATGCCATTGCTTGGCTAGTCTTAATTGTACGGCTTGGTTTTCAAATGCATGGCTTGAATAATTATTGCATGGCTTGAAAATGGCTTGCATATATATGCATGTAAAGGATTCAATTTGCATGCCTTGTTTTATACGGATTATGCATGGAAAACAACCAAGCCATGCAATCCGTACAGTATATATATAATATATAATGTAATAATTATATATTACATATATTAATTTTTATATTATATTATATATAATATAATATGGATCTTTATATGTAATAAATGTTTTTATTACGTTATATATATTTATATGTGTTAATGCTAGCTGAATTAAATTTATTCCTAATGAGATTAGGATTATATTTTTCACGTGTCTAGCATTATTATGATTCTTGATCTTTAAAACCTTTAATTTAAAATATCTAGTGGGAGAGAGATACAAGGGTTGGATCTCACGGCCTCCATTGTTGGTTCATAGTAGTGTAAAATATATACTTTGTCTTTGCCTTGAGCTTAGCATTTCATGCGGAGAGTATTTATTTCATGGTCCTACAAGATTGAATTTCCTGGTTTATAGTGGTTTGATAAACACCTTGTCTTAGCTTCGAGTTTTGCATTCCATGTGAATGGCGTTTTTATCATAATACTACAAAATAAGCTAGTTAAAGGGATAAAATGTGGCTACACATGATTCTAGACAATAGTATACACTAGACTAAGTATTATAGTATCCTTTATGCTGAGTTTTTACTATTATTACTTAGAGGCTAAATGCAAATTAATGTTTGATAAGAGTTATCATGATAGCACTAATAATGAGAATAGTTCTCAATCAATCATAGTATTTTATGTTCACTCTATGCTGAGGAAAATTGAATATGAGATTGGGTTGTCGTTGCATATTTTATATTATGGTTTTATTAAGGTTCCATACTATTTGTTTATATGCTAAATTGTTAATGTCTAATTTACTTATTATATTCATGTTTATTATTTTCAGATTTAAATCATGGCATCATTTAGTCCACTTGTCACTATTTTTAACCAAAACAAACTGACTAGATCTAACTATGTTGACTGGAAAAGAAATTTAGACATTGTTCTTATTGCTAAAGAGCACAAATATGTGCTTACTCAACCATGTCTTAACTTTCCTTCATTAGATGCTCATCTTGAGGAAAAACAGCGATATGATCGTTGGCAAAAACCTAATGAAATGGCCAAGTGCTATATCCTAGCATTTATCTCAAATGTTCTAGAGCATCAAATGCAGGATGTAGAATTGGTTTTAGACATAATGCATAGTTTGAAGGAGATGTTTGGTGAGCAAGGCCGTTCTACAAGACAAGAAACCATGAGGCAAATTTATAATACTAAAATGGCTGTAGGAAGTTCAGTGAGGGAGTATTGTATTAGGATGATTGCTAATCTGAACACTTTAGAAGTTTTAGGTGCCGATATTGATGGAGAATCCCGAGTGGATATGATACTCCAGTCACTACTGGAATCATTCAAGGAATTCATACTCAATTATAATACGAACAAAAAGATTTATTCTTTGTCTGAATTAATGAATGAGTTAGTGGCGGCAGAAGGCATCCTTGGTACTTCTAATGTTAAAGCCAATATGAGTGAAACTTCTACTTCTCAACCTAAGTCGAAAGACAAGGGTAAGAAGAAGAAGAAGAAGAAGAAGAACTTTATTAAGAAAAATGGTAAACAAATTGCTTTAGGAGTTGCTAACAAAGGAAAGAAAATCAAAGGAAAATGTTTCCGTTGTGATGAGAAAGGACATTGGAAGAGGAATTGTCCAACATTCAAGGCTGCCAAGAATAAAAGTATGAAAAGTTCATTTCTTCTTGAAATATGTTTGGTACAGAATCCAACAGATTCCTGATGTGTGGATTCAGGTTGTACTAATCATATTTGCAATTCTTTGCAGGGGTTCCAAGAGACTAGAAAGTTAAATGATGGAGAACTATTTCTTAATTTGACTGATGGGAGCAAGATTCCGATTAAAGTTGTTGGAGTGCTTAATTTATGTTTTAAGTCTAGAGTTTTAATATTGGAAGATTGTTTGTATGTACCTAATGTTTGTAGGAATTTAATTTCTGCAACTGACTTAGGTAAACATGGATATTGTGTTATCCTCAAAGACAATGTTGTAATAAAGAAGTATAAAAGATTTATTTGTTCTAGCAATATTGTGGATGGTCTTTATATTTTAACTCCTGACAAGCATGAATTATACAATTCTAAATTAGACAGTAGCTCTCATGTAAAATCATTAAAGAGAAACTTTCCTTCTACTAGTGATGCATATCTATGGAACTTGCGTTTAGGTCATATTAATTCAAGTAGGATTCAAAGACTAATCAAAGATGGACTTTTACAGCTCATGGACTTTGATGGTTTTCCAGTTTGCGAATCTTGTTTGGAAAGTAAAATGACCGAACAACCTTTTAATGCAAAGGGTAGAAAAGCCCAAGATTTGCTAGAACTAGTACATTTAGATGCATGTGATCCTATGTCAATCCAAGCAAGAGGTAGCTATGAGTATTTCATTATTTTCACTGATGATTACTCTAGATTTGGTTATGTGTATCTAATGAAACAGAAGTCTGAAACATTTGAAAAGTTCAAAGAGTTTAAGGCTGAAGTTGAAAATCAATTGGGTAAACACATAAAAGCCATTTGATCTGATCGAGGTAGCGAATACCTTCTTGGTGACTTCAAGGATTACTTGACTGAAAATGGGATTATATCCCAGTTGACTGCACCTGGAACTCCACAAAAAAATGGTGTAGTAGAAAGAAGGAATATGACTCTTTTAGATATGGTTAGGTCAATGTTGAGTTATTTGACTCTACCAATTTCTTTTTAGGAATATGCCTTAAATACTGCAATGTATCTTTTGAATTTAGTACCTTCGAAGTCTATTCCTAAAATATCTGTAGAGTTGTGGAATGGGCGTAAGCCTAATATGAGATATCTCCACATTTGGACTTGTCCAACACATGTGTTAAAAGAAAAGTCTGACAAGTTACAGTCTAAAACAGAAGTGGTGTTTTTTGTAAGGTATCCAAGAGGAACAGTTGGAGGTTTATTTTATGGTCATAAGGATAATAAAGTATTTGTTAGCACAAATGTCAAATTCTTGGAAAATGACTATATGAATAATTTTACTCCTAGAAGTAGAGTTGTCTTAGCTGAAATGATTGAACCTGTAGTTGAACAACTAATGGATAAAACTAGGGATGATGCGACTGTATTAGATACACCACAAGATACTACTCATGAGATGTCTAGTACACAAGTACCTCGTTGTAGTGGGAGAATTGTTCGGTCTCCTATAAGATTTATAGGTTTGGGAGAAACTTATGAAGCTATCTCAGAAGAGGCTGAATCGGATCCCTACACTTATGAGGAGGTAATAAATGATATAGATGCACATCATTGGGTCCAAACTATGAAATTTGAATTGGATTCTATGGATTCTAATCATGTATGGGATCTTGTAAAGGCGCCTAGCGGCATTAAATCTGTTGGTTGCAAATAGGTTTACAAGAGGAAGAGAGGGATAGGTGGAAAGGTTGAAACCTTTAAAGCAAGACTAGTGCGAAAGGGTATACACAAAAAAAAAAAAGGTATTGATTACGATGAAACTTTTTCGCCAGTAGCCATGCTTAAGTCTATCAGAATTCTCTTATCCATTGTTGCTCATTATGATTATGAGATTTGGCAAATAAATGTCAAGACTGCATTTCTTAATGACAATCTTGAAGAAGAAATATACATGTTGCAACCGGCAGGTTTCATAGCAAAGAACCAAGAGTATATGGTATGCAGGTTGAAAAGATCCATTTATGGACTTAAGCAAGCATCTAGGTCGTGGAACATCAGATTTAATCAAGCAATTAAGTCTTTTGGTTTTGAACAAAATCTTGATGAACCATATGTATACAAAAAACATCGAGACAAAGTAATAATGTTCCTAATGCTTTATGTTGATGATATTCTACTAATTGGGAATGATGTAGGGGTAATGTTATCGGTTAAAGTTTGGTTGTCAAGCCAATTTGATATGAAGAACTTGGGTGAGGCAAACTTTATTCTAGGGATCAAGCTTTGGCGAGATCCCAAGAATAAGATGTTAGGCTTATCACAAATTGGATATATAGATAAGGTCCTAGAACGATTTAGCATGCAAAACTCCAAGAAATGATTGCTTCCTTTTAGACATGAAGTTCCTCTATCAGATGACCAAAGGCCTAACACTCAAGAGGAAGAAAATATGATGAGACAAGTTATTTATGCTTCTGCAGTGAGAAGTCTCACGTATGCAATACTTTGTACTAGACCAGATATTTGTTATTCAGTTGACATGGTCAGCCGATATCAATCAAATCCAGGACCAAAACATTGGTAAGTTGTAAAGTATATTCTCAAGTATCGTAGGAGAATGAGAGATTATATGCTTGTTTACCAGTGTGAGGATTTAATTCTCATTGGCTATACAGATTCAGATTTTCAATCGGATCTAGATTTTAGAAAATTTACTTCAAGATGTGTTTTCACCTTGGGAGGTGAAGCCATAAGTTGGAGGAGTGTTAAACAATCTTGTATTGCGAACTCTACCATGGAAGCTAAGTACGTTGCTTCTTGTGAAGTAACAAAGGAAGCTGTTTGGCTCAAGAAATTCCTTTTTGATCTTGGTGTTATGAGAATGGAGCAAGTTCCCATCACATTGTTTTGTGACAATAGTAGAGCAGTTGCACAATCCAAAGATCCAAGGAATCACAAGAAAGGAAAGCACATTAAGAGGAAGTACCACATCATTCGAGACATTGTTACTCGTGGAGATGTTGTGGTAGCAAAGATTGAAAGTGCAAGATTGAAAGTGCAAGATTGAAAGTGTAAATAATCTAGCAGATCCTTTTACCAAAGCCTTGCCTCAAAGGACTTTCGAGTCATATTTGGAGGGAATGAGAGTTAGATTAGTTCACAATAGTCTTTAGGGCAAGTGGGAGATTGTTAGGATGTGTGCCCTTAAATCCGATTGTATGATGTTATGTATGACTTAATGTTGTGATTAATAAAGTTGTTTTATTATTATCTAAAATAATAGTAATATGAATATTAGGACATCATCATATAGTCCATGAGATGCATAGTATGTGATTTATGTGAAAAATCACAAAAAATATAAATCACAAGTTCTTAGTAAACTCAGAATTTATAGTTCGTAGTCGGTGATGAAATTGAGCATTTTATCTGCGAAGACTATAACGTATCAACTAAGATGATTTGTCTTGATCATGAAAGTGGAGACTTTTAGTTGATATGTTTTAAGAGTTAAGACATATGTCAAATGAATAATAAATCTCAGGACTTCTATTTGCATGAACTCTTAATCATGAGAGATTAATGGACCTGATTATGAGGTGTAGGTTGCTTTAATATATTAGGAGTGAGATCTAAAGTAATGATCAAAACCTCAGTATATTGGGCAACCATATTTAGTGTTGATGGAACATATATTCCCAAGATGGAATTCATAGTCTCTTGATAAAGATATAAAATATTCCCTTGAGATAAGTTTAATGGGTTTAGTTATTCAGAGTGTTAAGCCTAACCACTTTGGTAAGAAATTACTAAAGTATATATTTATAAAATTGGATTTCATAAATATACAATGAATAACTTTAAATGATTAAACCGGATACTCAAGGATAAGATGTAGTAATTTACAAAGTGGCAGTCTACATTTATGACTTTGTATTACTACGAATATTTATGAAGTGGTTGCATGTAAAATAAAGTTTTGGGATACAATTTATTAATACGGCTTAAAGTGCGTTTATATTTATATAGTGGTATTAAATATAATTAATGATAACTTTGGACTTGTCAAGAGTTGACGGAAAATCCCAAGGCCCATTGGAGTTAGTGTCATATTAGTCCCTTTTGGTCTCACTCCAAGCCACACACTAAACCCAATTAGAAAGACCCAATAGGTCGACCCAATAGGCTAACCCAATTAGATAATTAGTTAGTTATAAAGAAAGAAACATACATAATTTTTATTAGTAATATAAGAAGCGGTATGTATGTCAGAGTGAGACACACTTTCATTCTCCCTTTGAAAAATGATTGAAAGACCATACATCTTGGGCGTGAAGTGGAATTGGAGTGAAGATTAAAAGTGTTCCCAAGTGCTTCTAATCTTTGTTTGAATTTCTCCACACTAAAGTACGCTATCTTGTTCTTAAATTCTGAAATTTATATAGTGCATGTTATCAATAATGAATAAAATAGATTCTTATTTGTTGCTTCAGCTATGTGTTTTGTATGAGATACAAAACCAATTTTTTCCAACAGATGCTTGCTTAAATCCATAAATGGACATTTTCAACTTGCATACCATATGCTCTTGGTTCTTTACTATGAAACCTTCCGGTTGCAACATGTATATTTCTTCTTCAAAATTGCCATTAAGAAATATAGTCTTGACATCCATTTACCAAATCTCATAATCACAATGAGCAGTAATGGATAAGAGAATTCTAATAGACTTAAGCATGGCTACTGGCTAAAAATTTTCATCATAATCAATACATTCTTTTTGTGTATACCTTTTCGCCACTAGTCTTGCTTTAAAGGTTTCAACCTTTCTATCTATCTCTTTCTTCCTCTTGTAAACCCATTTGCAACCAACAAGTTTAATGCTGTTAGGCGCCTCTACAAGATCCCATACATGATTAGAATCCAATTCAGATTTCATAACTTGGACCCAATGATGAGCATCTATATCATTTATTGCCTTGTCATAAGTGTAGGGATCCAATTCAGCCTCTTCTAAGATAACTTCATAAGTTTCTCCCAAGCTTACAAATCTTATAGGAGGCCGAACAATTCTTCTACTACGACGAGGTACCTGTGTACTAGACATCTCATGAGTAGTATCTTGTGGCATATCTAATACAGTCACATCATTCCTAGTTTCATCCATTGGTTGTTCAACTACAGGTTCAATCATTTCAGCTACAACAACTCTACTTCTAGGAGTAAAATTATTCATATAGTCATTTTCCAAGAATTTAACATTTGTGCTAACAAATACTTTATTATCCTTATGACCATAGAATAAACCTCCAACTGTTTCTTTTGCATACCCTACAAAAAATACCACTTCTGTTTTAGACTGTAACTTGTCAGACTTTCCTTTCAACACATATGCTGGATAACCCCAAATGTGGAGATGTCTCATACTAAGCTTACGCCCATTCCACAACTTTACAGGTGTTTTAGGAATAAATTTCAAAGGTACTAAATTTAGAAGATACATTGCAGTATTTAAGGCATATCCTAAAAAGAAATTGGTAGAGTCGAATAACTCAACATGGATCTAACCATATCTAAAAGAGTCTTATTCCTTCTTTCTGCTACACTATTTTGTTGTGGAGTTCCAGGTACAGTCAACTGGGATATAATCTCATTTTCAATCAAGTAATCCTTGAAGTCACCAAAAAGGTATTCGCCACCTCAATCAGATCGAATGACCTTTATGTGTTTACCCAATTGATTCTCAACTTCAGCCTTAAACTCTTTGAACTTTTCAAAGGATTCGGACTTCCATTTCATTAGGTACACATAACCATATTTAGAGTAATCATTAATAAAAGTAATGAAATACTCATAGACACCGCTTGCTTGGATTGACATAGGACCACATACATCTAAATGTACAAGTTATAGCAAATCTTGAGCCCTTCTACCTTTTGCATTAAAAGGCCGTTTGGTCATTTTACCTTCAAAACAAGATTTGCAAACTGGAAAACCATTAAAGTCCATGGGCTGTAACAGTCCATCTTTGATTAGTTTTTGAATCCTCTTTGAATTAATATGACCTAAACGTAAGTGCCATAGATATGCATCACTAGTTGAAGGAAACTTTCTCTTTAATAATTTTACATGAGAGCTACTATCTAATTTAGAATTGTATAATTCATGCTTGTCAGGAGTTAAAATATAAAGACCATCCACAATATTGTCAGAACAAATAAACATTTTACCCTTCTTTATTACAACATTGTCTTTGAGAATAACACAATATCCATGTTTACCTAAGTAAGTTGCAGAAATTAAATTCATACGAACATTAGGCACATACAAATAGTCTTCCAATACTAAAACTTTAAACTTAAAACATAAATTAAACACTCCAACAGCTTCAACCGGAATCTTGCTCCCATCAGCCAAAGTAAGAAATAGTTCTCTCTCATTTAACTTTCTGGTCTCCTGAAACCCCTGCAAAGAATTGCAGATATGATTAGTACAACCTGAATCCACACACCAGGAATCTGTTGGATTTTGTACCAAATATATTTCAAGAAGAAATTAACTTTTTATACCCTTATTCTTGGCAGCCTTGAATGTTGGACAATTCCTTTTCCAATATTCTTTCTCACGACAATGGAAACACTTTCCTTTGGTTTTCTTTCATTTGTTGGCAACTCCTAAGGCAATTTGTTTACCATATTTTTTAGTAAAGTCCTTCTTTTTCTTCTTCTTCTTACCCTTGCCTTTCAACTTAGGTTGAAAAGTAGAAATTTCACCCACATTGGCTTCAACACTAGAAGTACGAAGGATGTCTTCCTCCGCCATTAACTCATTCATTAATTCAGTCAAAGAATAATCTTTTTGTTCATGTTATAATTAAATCTGAATTCATTGAATGATTCTGGTAGTGACTGGAGTATCAGATCCGCTTGGGATTCTCCATCAATGTTGGCACCTAAAACTTCCAATGTATTCAGATTAGAGATCATTGTAAGACAATGCTCTCTCACTGAACTACCTTTAGCTATTTTGGTATTATAAATTTGACTCATGGTTTCTTGCCTTACAGAACGGCCTTGCTCACCAAACATCTCCTTCAGACTTAGCATTATATCCGAAGCAAGTTCTACATCCTACATTTGATGTTGTAGAACATTTGAAATAGACGCTAGGATGTAGCACTTGGCCATCTCATTAGATTTCTGCCAACGATTATATCGCTGTTTTTCCTCAAAAGGAGCATCTAATGAAGGAAAGTTAGGACATGGTTAAGTAAGCACATATTTGTGGTCTTCAGCAGTAAGAACAATGTCCAAATTTCTTTTCCAGTCAATATAGTTGAATCCAGTCAGTTTGTTTTGATTAAGAATAGCAACAAGTGGGCTAAATAATGCCATGATTAAATCTAAAAATAATAAACACGAATATAATAAGTAAATTGAACATTATTAGTTTAGCATATAAACAAATAGTATGGAACCTTAATAAAACCATAATATAAAATATGCAACGACAACCCAATCTCATATTCAATATCCCTCAACATAGAGTGAACATAAAATACTATGATTGATTGAGAACTATTCTCATTTTTAGTGCTATCATGATAACTCTTATCAAACACTAATAATATGCCATTTTACATTTAGCCTCTAAGTAATAATAGCAAGAACTCAGCAAAAAAAATACTATAATACTTAGTCTAGTGTATACTATTGTCTAGAATCATGTGTAGCCATATTTCATCCCTTAACAGGCTTATTTTCTAGTACCATAATAAAAACACCTTCCGCATGGAATGCAAAGCTTGAAGTTAAGACAAGGTGTTTATCAAACCACTATAAACCAGGAAATTCAATATTGTAGGACTATGAAATAAATACTCTCCGCATGGAATGCTAAGCTCGAGACAAAGACAAAGTATATATTTCCCACTACTATAAACCAACAATGGAGGCCGTGAGATCCAATTCTTGTATCTCTCTCCCACTAAATATTTTAAATTAAAAGTTTTTAAGATGAAGAACCATAATAATGCTAGACACTTTGAAAATATAATCCCAAGCTCATTAGGAACAAATTTCATTAAACTAGCATTAACATATATAAATATATATATATATATAATATATATATATATATATATATATAATGTAATAAAAACCCTTATTACATATAAAAATCCATATTATATTATATATAATATAATATACAAATTAATATATGTAATACATAATTATTACATATTAAATATATATATATATATATATATATATATATATATATATATATATATATGTATATATTACATACAAGATAGCCAAAGTCAAACACCAAGCCGTGTAACAAACTTAAGCCATGCAATGACATTAACCAAGCCGAACGGTGCAAGGAATGAGAATAACTACCCCATTCGCATGCAACATGTATTGAATGTAATATGTGGTTATCATTTTGAATGTTGTCGTACAGATTGCAATAGCTATATATATAAATTATTTAACGCAATCCATACGAATTCATTTAACATTTCATTCAATGCAATCCAAATGAATTCATGGCAATCTATAATACATTAACATTCAATCATATTAATATAGCCAAGCCGTACAATAACAAAACTAACCCACACTATAGTTATTGGTATAGAACTATATCTCCTTAGCAGTTTCAATTAGAACATGACAGAATTCGTTAATCATAGACCACTTCAAACAAACCAAGAGAATATGCATCCTTGGTGTGAACCCGATATGATCAAGAAAACCTTTTTCTTTAACTCTAAAATTCAATCACACGCTATAAAATCATGATATGAAAAACTTGGCTCTGATACCAATTGTTGGAAAAGCTGGTTTTTGTATCTCATACAAAACACATAGTGAAAGCAACAAACAATGATCTATTTCATTCATAATTGATAACGTGCACTACGTAAATTTCAGAATTTAAGAATAAGATAGCGTACTTTGGTGTGGAGAAATTCAAAACAAAGATTAGAAGCACTTGGGAACACTTTTAATCTTCACTCCAATTCCACTTTACGCCCAAGATGTGTGGTTTCTTAATCAGTTTTCAAAGGGAGAATGAAAGTGTCTTACTCTCACATACACACCGTTTCTTATATACCTAATAAAAATTCTATATGTTTCTCTCTTTATAAATAACTAATTATCTAATTGGGTTGGTCTATTGGGCTGGTCTATTGGGCTTTAGTGTGTGGCTTGGAGTGAGACCAAAAGGGACTAATAAAACACTAGCTCCAATGGGCCTTGGGCTTTTCCATCAATTCTTGACAAGTCCAAAGTTACCATTAATTATATTTAATACCACTATATAAATATAATTTCACTCTAGGCTTTATTAATGAATTATATCCAAGACTTTATTATACATGCAACCCCTTCATAAAATATTCGTAGTAACACAAAGTCATGAATGCAGACTGCCACTTTATAAATTACTACATCTTATCCTTGAGAACCTGGTTTAATCCTTTAAAGTTATTCATCATATATTTATGAAATCCAATTTTCATAAATATATATTTTAGTAATTTCTTACCAAAATGATTAGACCAAACACTGAATAACCAAACCCATTAAACTTATCTCAAGGGAATATTTTATATCTCTGTCAAAAGATTATGAATTCCATCTTGAGAATATATGTTCCATCAACACTAAATGTGGCTACCCAATATACTGAGATTTTGACCGTTACTTTAGATTTCACTCCTGATATATTAAAGTAACTTACACTTCATGATCAGGTCTATTATCTTCTCAAGATTAAGAGTTCAAGTAAACAGAAGTCGTGAGATTTATTATTCATTTGACAGTCGTTAGGAGAATAATAAATCTCACAACGGTCTAGTTCAATATATATTAACTCTTAAAACATATCAACTAGAAGTCTCCACTTTCATGATCAAGACAAATCATCTTAGTTGATACGTTATAGTTTTCGCAGATGAAATGCCTAATTTCATCACCAATTACGACCTATCTATTCTAAGTTTACAAAGAACTTGTGACTTATATCTTTTGTGACTAAATCACATAGTATGCATCTCATGGACTATATAATAATGTCTCAATATTCATGTTACCATTATTTTAGATAATAATAAAACAACTTAATTAATCACAATATTAAGTCATACACAATGTCATACATAGCATCATACAATAGGAATTAAGGGCACTAATCCTAACAGCTTGATCGTATTGTGCTTGCTCTATATGTATTCTAAGTTTTTCACTTACAATGAACTTAATGAGTGCATTTTGTGATATTGTTTTTAGGAGACTTGTTTATATGGTTCAAGAGCTTCACAAATCTAGAATTATGTGTGAGTGAGTTGTGGCAACTGTTCTCAAATCACATTTATAAGTCTAGAGTCTGTTTTAGGGTTTTGTCACAAAACAGCCAAAGGGGGAGATTGTAAAGTTGAATTTATTTAAATATGTTTTAGCTTTATTTTGTGTTAAATTCGCTTGTAATTCAGAATTTAGAAACCCTGTATTTAAGCGAAGATCATGTAATGGTTGTGTGTGAGAGAGTGTGAAGATTTTATTAAGAGTGTGCAATAAGAAGGTGACTAGCGACTGGGCTCACGATTGACTTGCGAGTGGTAACTAGCCAAAATAAAGCACACGGTGAAGCATGCAAGAAGATGAAGAGTCAGGTTAGCTAGATCACTACAGGACAAAAGGTACAATTTGGCCTAGTCTGGTAATTCACAACTCATGCCAGTCGCGAAGTGACTCGCCAGTTCACCTCGTTTTGCTAAAAAATGATTTTTCACATTCCATCTCATACTCTACTATAAATACCCTAATATCCATGAAATGTAGAGAGCTTCCTAAGAGAATTTTAAATGAAAAACCTAGAGAGAAATAAGATTAATTCATCCGCAATCTTATACATTTTATTCTCCAAATTCCTCAACTCTCACCCTTTCCATTGTCATACCCATGAGAGGATTATAAACCAAATCCTTACCTCACCAAATTCAAAATAGTGAGAAGGTTCTTAGTGTTTGGGAAGTAGTTCAAGAAAGAACCAATTCATATTGGTTGATGCAATGTGATATTTTTGAGATCCAGTAACCTAAAGAAGACACGGTTCGACGTAACCTTGTTGGAGCAAGAAACTTGGAGGGCTTAGGTGCATTGAACCTATTGCTATTTATGTATCCCAACTGATTTTCTAGTGCATCATTTACCGCTTGGAGGTTGGCGGAGAGGTTTTTTGCCGAGTTCTTCAGTTTCCTCTTCGATAACACGTGTTGGTGTTATCTTGTGTTTGCATCTCTCTTTCCTTTATTCGTAGCTTTTAATTTCTATTGGTTGTGATTAATTAATTGCTTAGAGTAGTTTGATAATTTGGGTATTGCTTATATTTCATATTCCGCACATATATTGTTTGAATATAAGCTTGTTTTGGAAAATTTGTTTTTGGGGGTCTAAACATTCACAAGTATTTTATACACTATGTGAGTTTTCACATTTTACCACGCGCTATATGTAAGAGCCCATCTTCACTGACCCCTTCTTCCTTCTAATGCATGTTTGAAATGTATCTTCTATAAAATAGAGACTAGAAATTTTTTGGGGAAACATATAAAAGAATGAAGATGTAAGAGCTCGTCTTTGCCGACTCTTCCTGCTAATACACATTTGACATGTACCTCTATTACTTGCTTATTTTTGTACAAAAATACATCGTTGTTGTGAAAAGAGGTAGGTAGGTGTTTTAGCCCTTGAGTTTGAACCCATTCACTGGAAATATGTGTTTAATTAAATGCATTCTCCTCTGAAATAAGAAATGTCAACGTAATCAGCTTAACTGATACACATATTGAATCCTTCAATAATTAGGAGAACCAAGAATGAATTAGAACCACAGTGCTTAGAGCATCCACACCAATGCTTCTAAAATCTTCTAAAATGCAAAAGGTGACAAAATTTACACAATTTTCCTTCAAAATTGCCCACATCAGTGGGTGTAAAAATTTGCATATTTGCACATTTGCTATAGTATCTGTGTAAATATGCATGATTACTGTAGTTGTGTATAATAACTTTTTATTTTTTATTTTTATATCTTTCCTCTATCAAACTACTTCATCCCAACGTTCACAACAACCCAGCAAAAACATAAGAAGAAGAAGGAAGATTAATCCACCACAAAGTTGACCCAAAATCAACTGAAAATTAAACCAAAATCAACACAAGCAACTAGAAAACCCAACTCAAAATCAATCTAAACCATAATCAAGCCAAGCCCACTAGAAAACCCAACTCAAAATTAATCAATACTCACTGAGAAACCCAACTCAAAAACATTTCAAACGCATTGGGAAAGCCAGCTCAAAATCAATTCAATCCCACTAGAAAACCATCCCAAACCAAAATCAATTCAAGCCCACCGAAAAATCAATACCCACCAGAAAATCAATTCAAAACCACAGGAAAATCAAAACCAAACCGAAAACCCACGTGAAAAAACCCAATGGAACCGCTACATCCGCCGATCTACTACCACTGTTGCCGCTAATCTATTGCCACCAATCTGCTGCTGCTGTTGTAGCCAATCTGCTGCCACTCTGCCACTGGATCTGCTACCATGTGTGAGTGTTTGAGAGAGGAAGATAGCTGAGGGAGGAATAAGAGAGAGACTTTTGGATTGGACTGATGAAAGAGACAGTAACTGAGAATTAATAAATAAATAATAAAAAAAGAGAGATATTTATAAATAAGTAATAAAAAAAAAAAAAAATATTATTTAAATAGAGTAGATTGTAAAATAGATGAATTGATGTGAATATTTTGGAAAAGTGGTAGTGTAAAATAGAAAAAAAAGGTTCTTAGTGTAAAATAGATGGAAAATTTTGGCTAGACTGATGTGGTTGCTCTTAGGTCATTAAATGTTACATAATAAAAGTCAACCTTCATTCTAAGCTTTGCTTTGGTGTAGAGGTTGAAAGTGGCGATAGACAGTAATTACAGTTTTGCTGTTTTTTTCAAATCCATCTCTCTCCCCTTTGTATATACAACTACTCCATGAACAAGAAAATTCAAAGAAGCCTTATTGCTAACTTGGCTCATCTTCTAAACAATGCAAGACCAAAAAAAAAAAAAAAATCCAAAATTATCAACATAAGTTTAAGTCCTCTGTAACTTGGCCTAATAACATACACAAGTAGGCTCCCTGCATCCTATGGCTTCACTTTCAAGAGCTCTTTTTTATTATGTATAAAATTTAAAATAATGTAAAGAAAATGAAATATAAAGAGAACATCTAAAAAGGTGCATCTCACATTCTAGATTGGTGTATAGTACTTCATAGGGTAGGCACTAAATATAACTTCAACCCCACATACCTCTACTCAAAAATGATAAGACACATCAATACAAATTGATATAATTTGAAAAGAAAATTTAGATCTTGTTTATAAACTTAATCTTAGTATGTTGTTAGAGTCAAATTATTTTATAAATTTTCAGACTTCCATACCTAGGTTTACTAGGTTAGCCAAAGACTAGGATTTAGAGTCAATTGATGTTCATGTATATGTTGTATGAAACTAAAGTTCGATGGTTAGAGGAGGATAGAATGGTATGGGGTCATCCAATATGAGGTTTCAGGTCAGGTCATATTATAATCTATATAATAACCAATAGTCAAAACGTTTGACTTTTTGTTGACCATTCCTTATTGTGCTAGGTGGCTATATAAATTTGTGACACGTTTACATTTTAAAACACCGAAAAATTGTGTCTTTTCATTTGATGGATTAAACAAACCATTTCAATAAAATTTTACTATCGTTACTATATCTTTTAACTTTCTCTTTGTGTATTTACATTGACTTCTTATTTCTCTTGGTTTCTTTTATGCTAGAGGAGTACAGAAATTAGAAAACAACATTATTGGCACTATGTATCCTTGATGAAAAGGTCAGAAAATATTTCAATCAATTGTGATTGAGAAATTGCTCTAAGTATTGATCATGGTGTTATACTATTCTTTTTTTCTTTTCTTTTTTTTTTTGTTGAGAAGTTGGTGTTATACCATTCGGTTACATACTTTTTGCCTTAAAGTTTGTGTGCCAAAGTTACGTAACATATTGTAATTTGGGCACCATTTGACTTTGTAAAATGAGTTTAAATTCGCATTTTTTTGGCTTAATGACTTTGATTATTTGTTTAAGCATATTTGGTTAATGGAATTATTGTTTTGTATTTCCTCATCTCCATTCGAATTTTAACATTTGGGTTTAAATCTGGTAGTTGCAATGGAGATTTGGTTTAAAGCAATATTATAAATTGTTTTAATATTTTCTTATGGCCATAAAATAGAGTGAGATTGTTTTATAATTTATGAAATGACCATGACTTAGACACTATAATCAAGAAGCAGATACCTCTATATATTGATACATTAATTGTTGGTCATTGTAAAAAATTGAATCCTGCACATTTGCTTTATATTAATATTTTCCTCTAAGAATGGTATTTTGTATAGTTATTGGTTGAAACGTTGTCTTCATTATTAATATATACCCTATTAACTATTTGTTGGCAAGTTTATTACTTGTGCTCTAATTTGTATAAGATTGCATTACTATGCATGGAATGGCTAGACTTTAGTGGTAAAATCAAAGTATAACAGTTATTAAAATCAAACATGTGGCATTTAATGTGTGTTATGGCATATTTGCACTTCACAATTTATTCTTCTTATTGTTTCGTTGACTATTGTAATAAAAATATTTTATGTATTAGATGAAATTTATTTTGAGTTTGAATGAGATTTTTGCATCATATAAATTTACAATTTTATATATAACTAGTTCTTAGTCCAATTATATTTTTTTGGCTTTTTATGTGCAATAGTGTATGGCACAAAATTTCCCCCGTGACACAACCAAGTTTATTGAGTTCTACAAATAGCAATTTCAGAGAAAACTCACAAGTTTCTTGTGTCTCTAAGAAAGATGAAAAAGAAGTTGAGAAGAAGTTACCAAATAAATATGAACCTCTATTCATACCCAAATGATTATGACTCTTCAATATGCACATTTTCATTCAATAAGCACATTTTTGTTCAATATGAACATTTTCGTTAAATAGACGCATTTTCATTTAATAGGAAATTTTCGGTTAATAGGTACATTTTTATTCAATAGAAACCTTTAATATATATCCAATATAAAGAATTATGACCTTTCAATAGACACATTTTGGTATATCTAATATGAAGGGTGTCGGGGACTTTTTGTGACAAGGGCCAAAAATGTGATATTAGCCCAAGTCTCCCCTTGGGTTCTTTAGAAGTTTTTATTGTGAAAAATCAAGCCTAAAATTCCGAATGTATAATGAACAAAAGGCTAAAGGTGTTTTGACAAGAGAGAATCAAAATGCTAATAACAAAAGTGCAGAAAAAGCATAAAAACATAACAGGTCTGAAACTTTAACCCACAGTTACCCAAAAGAGGAAATTGAGAGAGGTTGTGAGGAAGAGAGGGAAGGTTCCCCTGTACCCATATTTCCACCTCTATGGTTCAGAATTGTGAGAATGTTGATTGGTTGAATGGGCTTTTGCTCTGAAGTTTCAAGTATGTGGGTAGAACGTGGTTAGTTGATTTTGAATATGATTGGGGCCTTTTGTATTGAACTTGGTGTGCTCTAAGTGACTATTTTTGGTCAATAGAAGAAGCTTTGAACTCTAAGGTATGAATCAAAGAAGTTATAGCCAGATTTGATTTAATTGGGTAAGAGGGATGCCTTACTTTTTGTATAATTTGGGAAATAAAGTAGTCTAAATTCATGGGTTGATGTTTCCTAGACATGGCAAGTCCTTGAAGATTGAATTTGGTTGTTTCAGTAGACCAGACCAGCCACTTAAGGTCAGCTATATGTCTTTAGGCAAAAAATGGCATAGCAAAAAAGTTGGGCCACAGTCACCCAGAACATAAAAGCTGTTTTGGGGTGGAAATTTCGGGTACAAGACCTCCTTCATGAGCCTAAAGTGTTACCACTGTCCCTCGCCCATTTGGTAGCGTGTATGTGTTTGGCTTATGCAAAAAGTCTGAAAGGAACTAACCCATATCTTTCAAACTACACTTCCTCAATTTACCTAAATAAGTCACATGGGCTTGGGTTATGCTTAAAAGAATAAAACATAATATAATACATGAATTGAGCCTACAAGGAAGTCGAGCTTGTACAAAATGTATCGCAAAAATGGGTATCAACAAAGGGTTATGACTTTTTTTTTCCCTGAAATCATCCAGTAATTATTCCCGTGCATCGCACAGATTAGCGACTAGTTTCTTTAAAATAATAGACAAGGATTTGATTTTTCTATGGCTGAATCTCTCTCCTACAACACAATCTTAATTTGATACACATGAGACATGACACAACAAGCCAGTGATCATCTTACTTGTATACAATATTATACTTGTATAGATATAATATTCCATATTATAAAATGTGTTATTATAGAAGATAACATTATAGCCAAGTCTTTGGCTTTAAACATAGACATAGGTGAAACTGATGATAGAAGTCTTACTTGAACCATATGCCTGTCATTAAAACTTATTATGTACACACTTTATCGATATTACCTTTCATTCACAGGCAATGGAATCCAACACGCACATTAATATGTCAATGATGAGCAATGATCTATTCTCTGGTAGTGAGAATATAATGAACATATCTGCCGGGCAACATGCATGTTGACTAATGACTAAGAAACACAAAGATCCTTCATAATACATATGGCCAAAAATTAGACACATGTCACCTTGTAAATTTGACCTTTTAATGATGACTTTGCATTCTCAGAGATTGTGGCGTAGCAGAATGCAATTAGTAGATCCCATCAAAACGTGCTAGCTCCCCCACCAAAAATAAAGTACATTTCCCCAGATAAGTCACAAGCGCCCTATGCAACTTCTCATTTGCATTGGCATCTAATACCCTAGCACATTTAAATTCAATGAAACAATCATTGCACTAGTCATCTTGTCCATACAAACAAAACAAGCACTTTACACCTATAAACACACATATAGGCATAAATTTACTAACAAACACAATCTTTGCTTCAAAAACTACAACATAGATATAAAATTTAAGTACAAATCTCTATGGTTATTATGTTTCAATTCCGATCCATCAGAGAAACTCATCTCAACTAAAACGTTATTATTGTTACCCACATTCTGGTCAAAATAAGAGCATAATCCAGAAGTTTCAAATCATTAAAATATCCAACGGCTTCAACTTCCATTCTTCATCTCCCACACTTCCTTGGCAACCAAAGACAACCTTTCAAATAAACAAAACTCATGCAACTAACAAATTTATAATTATTGCTAGCCTCATTCTAGCTAACATTAATGCATATTTTAGAAGATACATTTCATTAAAATTCCCAAAGGTTTCGATCTCCTCTCCTTTCATTTTCCACACTTTCTTGTCAACCATATACAACCTTTCAAACAATCAAAACTCACACAACTAAAAGGCTAGTAATGTTAGCCCCATCCTATTCATAATTAGTGTATATTTCACAAGTTCAAAATAATTAAAATCTCAAAACACATTTTCTTTCATTTCCCATACTTTCTCACCAACTAAGCACAACCTTTCAAACAATGAAAACTCCAGCAACTAAAAGGTTAGAAATTTTAGCCTCATCTAGTCAAAATTAGTGTATATTTCACAAGTTTGATAATATAAACCTCCAAAAATATCAATTTCCAATCATTTCTCACATTTTCTTAACAACCAAAAAAAAACCTTTCAAACAATCGAAACTCACACAACTAAAAGGTTAGTAATGTTATCCACATTCTAGTCAAAATTAGTGCATATTTCACAAGTTCCAAATAATTAAAACCTCCAAACATATCAAATTCCTTTAATTCCCCACAATTTCCTAGGAACCAAACACAATCTTTCAAAATTTCAAAAAACTCACATATCTAAACCATGACCAAACCTCCTCAACCAAACCAATCACTCTCCTATACACTGCCTCATCCTTACTCTGACCTATCACAGCACACTTCACCATGGTTGCAAGTTGCAACCGCCTCCACATCTAACAACACAAAATCCTTATCTCCACCTTCATTTATCACACCAAAATCCATCCCTCTGAAGCTCTCCAAAACCCTAACCCCCTCAGCCTTAGCACCACCCCAATCCCTTCATACAATGCAACAAGCGAAGCCTTTGGACATGAACGGATTAGGGTTTAGAAGAGAGGGAATCCAAGCAAGTAAGGCAAAGTTGGTAAATGTTGAGGAGGTCAAGGGCAAATTAGTCTTTCGAAGAGGTGGAGACGAGTTTGGGGAGGAGGGAAAGGATGTGGTTGAGAAATGGGAGGAAGTGGTTAGTGAAAGGACGGATTTGGTGAAGCAGGATGTTCCATACCAAGTTTTGAATTTTGCTCAAGCTGATATTTCTATTTTGATTTAATAAAGGTAATAGTCTTTCTTCTAAAAAAAAGTTGTTAATAGCAATTAGTGATGGCCAACAAAGTAGATTTTGGTGGTGGGTCTAGATTATATCCGATTAAAGTTCACCACTTAAAATTTGTAATAAAATTCTTGTGAAAATGTTGTGGACATATTACTTTACTTGATGAGCAATTCAAGTGATCGCCTCATCAAGATCTCAGTAGTACAAGTGATATAACTCATTGCTATCATGAGAAGTGAGGTTGATGAGTCCTTATTAGAGACCCCTTTATAATTCAGCAGAAAAAATTAATTAATTAACACTTTTATCACATATGCTAGGATTTGCAAAATTGGTTTATCTTTATCCAACACACGCTTGTCAATAAAAACTATGCCGCTTTGTGACGAGGAATTGAGAGTGCCTGTTGCTGTGCAAACACTAAACAAAGCTTGAACTTGCATGGGTCTCCCTCTTTTCCTTCTTGCTTTCTTCTCTCTCAAAAACACAGTAATCAACAATTTTTCAAAATTCAACCTAGTCTCTTTTGGCTATTCCATTGTGGCTGAATTGAGTTCCTCCATATGTAACAAGTTATTGATCAAACTAACCATGATGATCATGAACATGAACCAACCGACCATGGCTGGATGAAATCAGATTTCAGCTTGTTCAGTGACAGTGAGGAGTCATTCTCATTCTCAATGCTCCTATTATCATTTAGTCTTTTCACAGTGACATCAGTATGTTCAGTGACAGTAAGGAGGGTTCATCACAAGTGCCATTGATAGTTAGTCAAAAATGTTAACTTCGTAGTTGGCAGCAGTCAACAAAAGCAAGGATTTGATGTGGGTTTTACTTGTAGTATATGTTTGGAGGAACCATAAGCAGGGAATAAGCTCATTTGTATGAACTGCTCTTATATAGATCACCAATCTTGTCTACTTCCATGGCTCCAGAAGAACAACACCTATCCTAATTGCCTTTTCAAACTCGATCAACAATGATCATCTTGCAATTTTTTCCTTTTTTATGATCTGCTCTCATTAGTTGTATTTGGATACTTTGGAGTTTGGAATGTCTTAACTCCTTATTTGGGTTGTAAAATTTAAAGTCTATTATATGGATGCTCTCATTGATATTATATAAATTTTTATTTAGACACATTTTTGCTACTTTCATGGTTAATGTTAGTTAGACAGATTGCAGCAGAGAGAGACACTTAAGCTTTATTAATATTTGAGATATGCCAAATATAAGGAATTTTGTCATTCCACTGTTAAATAATTAATTACAATTATATTAATATTGTTACTAAATTGCAATTGTCATCGTTTAATTTCATATTTGTTCTTTCTTAACGAGGGAAACCAAAATTGCTACCTTTATTAATTTCCATCCCTGTGTGAACAGTAACATGAGAGGAACCAATATAGGTGATAGTAGTTCTAGATATCTTGACTCGGTCCTATTTAAAAAATGTTTATTCTAATTATATGATCTACTATGATATGTTTTAGTGATTTCATGAGATTTGTTTGAAATTTGTTTTCTCAAGTAGAGAATTGTTTTCTCCCCCATTTTACGTCCCTCATATTTTCACTCCAACTAAATTGGTGAGATAGAAAAGTGGAAGTATAGAAAATGGAGATATAATAGAAAAGTTAGGAGATAAAAAATATTTTAGTTTTCCTTCATGGTGTTTGGTTTGGGGGTGGAAAAGTGAAAGGGTGAAAAACATTTTTATTTTGTTGGGAATAAAAATATTGTTCGTAAAAATTTACTCAAATGCCCCTATTAAATATCTTACTAGGGAAAAATTGAGTTGGGGCACAAAACATGCCAAACGTTAACTTAAAAGTGAGGGTGAAAAAAAGAAAGAGAGAGAAACAACGTGGAAAACAATGGGGGAAGGAGTGGGAGGCAGGTTTTAATTTGACAAATTCAATGACGTGAAAATCTTAATAGAGTTTATAATGTATCATAATAAGTTCACAAACAAGTGTCCAAGAAGTAGCTCTTAAGAAAGATGAAATGAATATTCAATTGTCATTTGATTGATTAAGGCATTGGTTTCGTTAGACTTTTGATTGCAGCTTGATCAAATGAAATAAGGTTTTTGTGGCTTCTTCAATTGAGATGCGAGACTCTATAACCTTATGTGTGTTAAATAAGTCAATTGCTACATCAAAAAATTGAAGCTTTACATCTAAAACTATATAAGGGTCTATTATGCACAATTAGGTTTAGAGAGCTTGTGTCGTATACTTCAACAATAAAAAACCTTAACGTAAATATCATCAACCAGTAAGTTCAGAGAGCAAAGAGAATTATTATATATAGTAGATTATTTGATATACACGTGTGAATAAAGCTTCACATAAAATAATAATGATAATTAAGGACGAGTAGTTAATATAACACAATTAAGCTCAAAATTATAGGTTTAAATATTTGGGATAAGTGGTATCTTTATATCTTATATTAACTACTCAATTGGAGTCTCCTCAAGATGTTATCTCCTTAACAAAGTCATGAACCTTGTTTATGGAAGGTGTTCAAAATAAAAGAGTCAAAATGGCTTAGAGCTAATTGTGTTGTTGCATCAGTAAGGTCATCTACTGGGTGTAGATTCTAGCATTAAGGGCCATCTCAAATTGTGAATTTCAATTCTATTTAGTGAACTCCTTCTTGGGATTACCCCATGGTGGTTTTTTCTTAGGAGATTCTCCATCGGTTTTCATTTAATCATCACATCATGTGTTCTTTATTTATTGTTTATTGCTTTACATATATAATATGGTGATATGTAGGCGTGTGATAATTAGCCTAGGTTAATCTCGACTAGTACTTTAGTTAATTGACTTAAATAATTGAATTTGTTGCTTAATTTCTATATATTAAAAGGATTCAAAAACTTAGTTCGGATTTCAAAATATGTCAAATATACCTCTAATCTAATTAGATAATACTTATTCCTATAAAATAAAAAATAGGGTAAAAATTGTATTTTAAAAAATTCAAAAAAAAAATTACCGGAGAAACTTTTTCCTAAAATTAGCACATACTTTCTATTTAAATATATCTCATATAATACATTTTTTCCTAAAAATTAGCACACACAAAACCTAGCCATCTACTCATTTTCAAAATTCAAAATTTTAATTTCGTAAAAGTCCATTTCTATATAACCCCGTCAATAATAGATAAATTCAAATTGAAAAATTACACATTAAACTCAAAGTAAAAAAAGAGTCTCATCGCACTACATGCGGAGCGTGTATGATGAGGCTAATAATAACTTATGAGAGAACATAATTATTTATTGTATAATCATATTTGAGTAAGTATTGCACATGTAATTATTTTACTGAAGTATTAGAATATAGAAATATTTATACCTCAGTTGTTTCTTCTGTCAAATTGCACATAAACAAAAGCTCTATACTTTTTTAAGAGATTGCTAACAAATTTAGTCCAGAACTAATTATAAATTATTTTGATATCATGAAAGAACATAAGACACAATTTTTTTTTAACTTAAATTTAATTTATGAAATAAATATTTTATTTATTTATTGATTTTTTCTTTTATTTTATATATATATATATATATATATATATTATATTTAACTTGTCCTGCAAAAAAAATTCCTAATTTTGTCACTGGATACGAGCAAACAAACTTGTATAGGTCGATATGGTATGAGCATGGGCTACAATGAAGTTTAGCCCAAGGCAGCATTTTTTTTCTTGGTACGTAACCCAATGCAGGTCATCGAGCCCAATCTTTCCACTATCTCTACAAAAGCTCGTGAGTTGAAGCCCAATATTAATTTGTAGGTAAAAAAAGTAAGTATCTGCATATGTTTGTGGGATAAAATGTATCTTGTTGCAATTTTAGTAAAAAAAATCAATGCTATAATCTATTTTTTAGAAGAAAAAAAAATTAATAGAAAAATCAATATGCTATGTGATGGTGGAAAAAAATTTGTACTAAATGATACCACGTCATCCTTATCAAAATCCAATAAATAAGAGATATGTGTGTAAAAATAACTACTCACTAATACTTGTCTTTCATTTGTTAGTGAAATAGTTATTTTTTGTTAACATGTCTCACACTTATTAAATTTTGATACCACTGACATAGTATTATTTGATACCAAATACCTTTCCGTGGTGGTAACTGGTAAAATAAAATGGGAAAATTTTCCAATTTAGAGTGATTTTGATTACCAAAGAAGCTTTTGTAGTTCATTTGAATCTAATTGCTTAGAAGATTTACAAAGACAAATATGTAATTGAATTATAAATACACTTAACTTCCCAAGGTAGAACATAAGGAAACGCTAGTTTTGTTTTGAAAATTACATTTTTTTTAATATAATTTTTAGTACGCAATGAGAAGCAATTCTCTTATGTCATTCGTTATCCCCAGTGAAAGTGGGATGCTATTACTGTTGAATTAAGTGGCCAAATAAATAAGCCTCGACATGCAACAATTAAAGAAAAATAATTTATTTAAAATCTTACATTATTTTAATTATTAAGACACTTAGAGATAACAAGAACTGCATGCTTTTCCATGATTGACATTTTGGGATTTGATATGTTCACACATGCTATTAGAAAAGATAAAATATGACTTTGAATTTATAACCAAAAAGATTGTACATATCTATGGTATCATAATAAAATACTTGGGAAAATATAAAGAAGAAAGGAAAGAAGACAAAAAGAAAGACTGATTACACGGGTAATTAACATGATTTGGCCTTAAAGGCCTACATTTGCACTAGTAGAAAAAAGCTGGAAACTTCATTGATGATAACATCTTTATTAAACCTTGTACTATAGTAAACCTATAAAGGGGTATTTAAAATATGCTATATATATATATATATATATATATCCTAGGGCTAAAAGACTTGCAATTTAAGTAAAACTATGATTTCCTTACTTGCATTGAATTGGAGTTGGTTCTTTACTTGGATTGAGCATTGATACATTTAAAGCATGCAGTAGAAGTATCTCTACTTTTTAGGAGACATATGACAGCTGTGTTGTGGATAAGGAAGCAATAAGATTTAAACCCTAACACTTACAAACTAAAATTAATGAATGTTATAAAGTTTTTAGGATTTATAGATAAGTCATTTCAGCTCTCTAAAAATGAACAAATAACCACAATTAGAAATCCATTATTTGGAAAATTTTATGGTAACTAAAACACTATATACTCCATCTCTCATATAAGCCATCTTTTATTTTTATGAAATATTTTTTCTATCAATGAATTAGATAGAGAGGGCAACCTGACCTAAGTCAAGCCGAAGATCAGTTGAATGAAATTAGAATTTAGAAGAACAACTAGCCTTTTGAAAAAATGCAGGTACAATATATATGTAGTCGCCACCAAACTAAGGAGCCAATTTTAATGGGCCTAAAAGGACTGCAAAGATGGCAGAGTGTTCATTAATGAGACTCCTCTCATGTGGAAACTTCGGGCTATCCTATTTTTACTGCCTGCTAGTGCCATAAAAAAATTTCCAAAAAAAAAAAAAATTGAGAGTTAGGTCAATTTTTAAGTCAATGTAGACCTTACAACTTAAAAGTGCCCCAAACCCTAGGTTGGCTAAGAACCAAAAAAAGGGGGGGGGGGGGGGGGGGGCTGGCAGTGTGGATGGCTTGAATGACCGGTATCAATATCATAACTGTCCTAGAAAATTTCTATTTGCTTTTCCTTTTTTGAAAGAAAAGGAATTTCAATTTCAAATTCTGGTTTTCTTTTGTGTAATTTCTTTGTCCACCCACTTCATATCTTTTTACCATACTGGTTTGTCATTTCTCTGACCATTCGCTTGTAACACTGTGGTATACCTAATTCTTTTAACATGTTTAAAATCTTTTAGTTGTGTAAAAATTAGAAAAACATTTAGAAGTTTAGTTTAATTCTTAGTTGGTTTCGAGCCTAATGACAAACATGTGAACTGTAAACCATATCCAAACATTTTCACCCAGTCCTTTTCTCCTTTTATAATTTTATTTTCAACGAAAGGTTAGAATTTCTTTCCCGTTAAATATGCTTAGAATGCGGACTTTATCTTTCTTCTACCAGGATCATATTTTCAAGTTGCATGACATTGACTAAATTCTCAAAATTTCAACCCTGGCGAGTAATACTCATTTTTAATTCCCTTTGGTCTGTTCATATATTAATTGAAAAACCTTGAAGTAATTAGTCAATAAACCAGAAAGAGTATCATTCATTATTCGTAATGATATAAGAATTTTTACTCTAAGTTCTTCTTCACGAACTATAAAGACTTTAGTGGATTAGCATGCATATTCTTTCTCTTCTTTTCTTTTTTCTCTTAGCATAAGTTGTAGTTAAAATCTAAGTAAACATAATAATTCTTTTCATTATTCCATGTGAATCATAATATCTCTAGTAAAGAAATTGAGAATTGTGTATTTATATAATAATAAAAAGTTAGTTATTATGACCAATACTTTAATAATAATATTACATATTATATAAGTTTATGTTCAAATCTTATAACATCAAATACTATTATAATAAAATTTGTGTTCTACAATCTAACTGTACCAGATGAATGTCCTTATAAAAAAAAAAAACCATTCTTGTCTCTTTATATTATGTGCAATATAAATATATTGAAATGGTTAAAATATTTTCTCCAAGTGAAATTCTACAGTCACAATTTCAAAAACGTATTGATTCAATTAAAATTCTACTACTAATAGTTTTAGTAATTTATAGGAAGTTTCACCGTCTATGTTACATATATATATTTTAATTATATATCCACTATAATTTTTTTATAATAATAAATGTTAGGTCATACACGTTGTGCTTGTATTATTTAGTTTAATGTAAATATTATAAATCGTACAACATCATTTCTTCATGTTTCTTATTATAAGTACAATAAAATTGTTAACAAGGTTACCATTTTTGTTTAACTATCTAATTTATTATTCCATTTTAATTGTATTATTAAACTATTTTCTTTGGTTTAAATATAAGTTTTGATTAAGTTGTGTATCCTACGTGCATAATTTTAACGTGGTACTAATTTATATCAACCTTAGTTGAGAAAATGGAAATATATATAGTATATGAAAACAAAGGCCTTGAAGAATTTACCAATAATCAACATGCAAAGTTAAGTCTACCTGAATTTTACTAAGATATATCATAATTCATAACAAAGAAAAAACAATAGTAAGATGTTGTGATTTATAGTTTATACTTTACACTGAATGGTAGATCTATAGGCTCTTTTCTCTCTTTGTCAGCTCGAAAGCCTCGAATATATATAAATAGTTATTACACACGTGCTGATTGGTCAAGGTTCTTTTTAGAGAACTCACATTACTTGGAAGAACGATACACACGTGCTGAGTTACGCATGCAACTAGCACTCTGTAGCAAAAATATTATTCGAAATGTTTGAAATAAAATTAGTTGACTGTTCGGTAATCAACAAAATTTCTTTTGTACACAGTGCAACCAAATTTGCCATTTTGTTATTTTTTAAAATTCCCACGTTTAACACTATATTAAGTTTTGAAATTCCCAAGTTCTGTCCTGTAGAAATTATTGGAAATTAACCTAATGACTAGTTTGATCACCTTTAAAGATTGTTGAAAACTTTTGGCCAAAAACTTTGATGCTGTCAAAGAACCATCTGAATATATTGATGATTTTGTAGACAATTCATTGTCTTGGTATCAATTGTCAAGATAAGTTTCAAAAAAGAAAAAATTTGCAGTTTTTTTGTTGTTTACTATCTTATGTTACGTTTGGTAGTGTGAAAATGAGAAGGATAGACAAAGAGGAGGAAAAAATATGTATTTTTTATTGTTTGGTTGAGAGAAAATTGATGGAAAGGAAAATGAGTGGGTGATTTTCCACCAAACCCACAAAATTTAATCTCCCAAAAATGGAGAGAAAAGAGAGTTTAAAGAGGATGTGAATTGTCCCTATTTTCCTATTATCTCAAACTATATTAAGGGGATAATAGTAATTTAATTTCTATAATTTTCCTTTTCCATCCCTCCTATCAAACACAAAGGGTGAAAAACTATAAAATAAAAAAAAAAAAAAAATTCTATCTTACCAACTTATTTCATCCTCCCAACCAAATAAAATCTTTAATTTCAACTATCATATTATGAGAGACCTTTTCTTTTTAGATTCAGGGAGCACCATCTGCTAAAAGACATTTTCCAATTTTGATTTTTTATTATTATTATTTTTTTAAATCTCTAGATATTCAGTATATTTACAACTTCTACAAAGTTAAGGGCTTTCCAGGTTAGATTTATCCTTTGTAAGTTGTTTTCTCTTTTTATTTATTTATAATTATCTTTGACCATGAATTATGAAATTCAAGCAATTTTTAATAGGGAACACTTTCAAGATAACTTTTTATTCTTGTTTATTCTTCTAATTTTTTTTTATCTCATATTTTAGTAATTTACATATGGTAAAATTTTCTTTTCTATTTGTACGTCAGAATGTATTTGCTTTGTGAACTACAATGTTATAAATAACCTATATTTCACAATTTTTTTTTCACAACATTTTTAAATAGCAGATTATGATTTGTAATATATCACTGTTCATGCAAACCTACACTTACATTATTTTTGATGCATACCAATTACGTACTATCACCTTAACACAATTGTGAAAAATTTACTGTGACCTAATAAAGTGGATGAAAGGTGATGCGTCTAGCACCGTTCTATTCTTTTTACTAGCTAGAAGTGCTATTCTATTTGTTTGACTTTAGGCATATGGGAGTCAGTACGTGGTCATCTATCTACAAATTAAAGTTATATAAAACAGTCATCCTATTTCCTTTATATTTTGCAGGTGTTTTATAGATGATGATGTTAGAAGTTCTATTCGTTTTTAATTAAATTTTCATTAGTACGTAGCATGAGTTTTATAGAGTAGATAATAATTGAGTAATTAGTATTATGATAACTATGAATGATAATTTTTATTACGAGAAATAAAAAATATGTTCTAATAGAATAACTATTCTTATTTATATGTTTGGTTGTAAAATTAGAATAAAATTCAAATTTATATTTACAAAGTATTATACTTATACAATTATATTTTTTAAAATAAATACTTTTTTAAATTTGATATTATTGTTCATTTTTCAAATCAATATGAGTATCAATTTTTTTTTTAATTTATAAAAATAACATAGAAAGCATCTTCACATCCCTGTTGTATAACAAGGTGTGTGTATTATGGAGAGAGAGAGAGAGAGAGAGAGAGATTATTTTTAATAATTTTTTTTTTATAATCGTTAAATGCGTAAAGAAAGTTTGTATTTTCTTAAATATTTTAATTTTAAAATTGCTACTTATATTACAAAACAATTTTTACAATCCTTTTGGATAGGAATAATTATTTTTCAATTTCAAGAATAACTATTTCTTGTAATTAAATGTAACCAATTACATGAACTTTCAATTCATTACGAGATCTATTAACCATACTAACACATGCCCTAAATGTAATAGAAATTATAATTTGCATGGTGTAGTATGTATATTTCTTGCATCCTTGCATTTTAACCAAAAGTACAAGAAGAGACTTTTGAGTTTGTGTGTAATTTTGAAGTGTTGAGCCCACCAACATCCAATAAAGTGATACTAGAGGAAACAAATCTGTGGTGAGAATGAAAACTGCCAATGGGATAGTGTCATTTTAGTTACCTCGGCTTACCAAATGAAAGCATTACTTAGTTCCCCAGATCCATGAGAAAGAGTTAAAAAGTTACATGAAGTCATAAGATAAATAATCTTTGACACCAATTGAAAAATGCTCAAAAGAAGGATCAATAAGTTTTTATGTTGATCTATCTGGGATTAGATGAACCCATGCTAGAGAAAGTTGAAACTTCATACAAGCAAGCATAAAAGATTCTTTAAAACATTAAGAAGCGAATTTGAAAACTAGCACATGAACGAATTTTAGAGTGTTGACGTTGCAAATAAAGTTTTAGATTACATTTCAACAGTGTTGATGGTGCAAATCAATGAAAAAGATAGGGTGACAATTTGGATAATAATTGTGGCCACTACAAAAAACTGGGTCTATAGTGACATTTATGAACGTCACTATTGTATTGTGATTATAAATTAATGGTTCCATTTTACAAAAATGTCACTATAGGTCATACCCTATAGCAACATTCATAAAACTCTACTATAGACCGATTTTTATTTTATTTTATTTTAAAATAGGCTATAGCAGCGTTTTATAAACGCTACTATAGGGTATGGATCTATAGTGGCATTCCAACACCACTATAGGGCCTTTTTTAATTTTAATGTTTTTTCTTTTGTTCTTTGGTTGGGTTTTTTTTAAAAAAAAAAAAAATTATTTAAAGGATCTATAGTAGCATTCATATACGCAATGCCACTATAGGCCCATGAAGACCTAGGACCAATAGTGGCATTCATGAATGCCACTATAGGTCCTTATAAGACCCAAGACCAATAGTAGTGTTCATGAATGCTACTTTAGGTCCTTTTTTAATTAATTTCTTTTCAGTTGTTTTTTTTTTAATTTTTTAAAAAGGATCTATAGTGGTATTCATAAACGCCACTATAGGCCCTTGTATGACCCAAGACTATGGTGTGGCGTTTATAAATATAACTATAGGTCCTTTTTTAATTTTAATTTTTTTTTTAGTTGGGTTTATGTTTTTAAATGATCTATAGTGGCATTCATGAACGTCACTATGGGCCCTTGTATGACCTAGGACTTATAGTGGTGTTTTATAAAATGCAACTATGGGTCCTCCAAAAATATTTTATTTATTTATTTTTCCGGATTGGGTTTTTTTTTAATATATTTTTATTCTGGACTTATAGAAGCGTTTATAAAGCTCTGCTATAGGCCCTTGTAAGACTCGTGACATATAGTGACATTTTTAAAACATTGTTATTAGCCTTTTGCAAACGCTGTTATAGACCCAGTATTTTAAAATGCCACTATAGATCCCTCAGAAGGCAGCTATAGATAAGCCTATAACAACATTTTTAGAACTCGCCACTATAGAGTACCTATAGTGATATTTTTTATGAATGCCACTAAAAAAACGCTACTATAAGTAGAGTTTTTTTTTGTAATGTGGGGTAGGAAAAATCATTAATCATTAGTATAAATTGTGGGGCGAACGAGGAGTCAAAACTTAGAGTTAGTGACCACTGGCTAGCTCACATTACAAGTCCAAGAAGAAAGACTATGCAAGAAGAAGAAATAAATTTTAGAGTGAGTCATATAGTCAGCTCATCTTGAATAAGAAATGAGAGCATGAGAAAGGCCAAAGTAGTTGAGGATGTGGATATGGTTAAGGAGAGCATCTAATACTCTCTGAACCTAATGTATTAGTTAGGCACATGACAACCATACACCAATAAGCTTCACCTTACAAGTGAATAAGGTGTCACATAAGGTCAATAATTGGTTTCTAAAGTAATTCCATAACAAATAATTATTTTTACTATTCTCTCATGAACAAAAGTTATAGTTCAACACTAATTTATGGAAAAAGTTTAGTTATAAAATTGGTTGTAGCTTTAGATTACAATCTTACATAATAAAATAAACATTACTACATATTTTAAAAATCTAACTGTTGAATTACATATTCTTTACACTCTTAATACATATATCAAATTTTGTGTCATTAGAATATTATTTACTATATGATCTATAAACTTATATTTTATGCATACACTATTAAAAATGTGAGCTATAGCCATGTTTGTTTTAGCCAGGTTTTCAAAAAACACAGCTACAGGTAATTTATAGCCATGTTTTAAGAAATGCAGCTTAAAGTACTAACTTATAGCTGCATTTTTAAAACATGACTATAGGTTAAGTCTATAGTAGCGTTTCTAATTGTTTTTAGCCGCGTTTTAAGGATATGGCCTATTGCTACGTTCAAGAAGCGTGGTTATAGCTCCAACTGAATAATTTTTTATTTTGAAATAAAGAGGACCTATACCTGTGTTTAAAAAACGTGGTCATAGCCAACCTAAAGCCATGTTTTTAGCAAACGCATCCATAGACCTCACCTATTACAACACTTATAAAGCGCCGCAATAGGTCATTCCTGAATAATAATAATAATAATAATAAAAGTGATGCTACCAATTACAGCGCTTGAAAGCGCCACAATAGGGCTCTTAATTTTTTTTTTAAATTTAAATTAGCATTAAAATTTTAAACCCCAATTAGATCTCTCTCTAAGCCATTCGATCATATCACTCGCTCTAACCCATCTCTCTCTCTCTCTCTCTCTCTCTCTAGCCCACACATCCATCTTCAACCTGCCATTGCTTGTAATTATATAATTTAAATTACAAAAACTTGTAATTTAAATAATTTATTGATAACATAGTTATTGATCTATAATTTTCTAGAAATTTTGCAAGCATGGAAAATATAAGAAAAGATGTAATCTAATGAGTGATTTTTCAAAATTCACCTCTAATAAAAAGATATTGAGTAAGGTTATTGAAACTTAAGATTACAACTAATTTTGTAGCTAAATTTTATCCTAAATTAGTAATTAAACATGATTTCCTAAAACTCACTAAAGTTTTTAAATCTTTCAACAATCATTGTATTCTAAGATTTGGCTTAGAAGCTTATTGAAGGAGTTGCACATATTGGAAGCAGAGCTATAAAGATATTTAAGGATAATAAGTCAATACTAGTTCTTGCATAGAATTCAGATTCTCATGACTGAAACAAAAGCGAGGGTTCATTTTATTCAAGAGTGCATCCACATATATGAGTGAAGTTCAACTTGAGATTGTAAAGCACATGATCAAGTTGCTGATATACTAACCAAGTCACTCAAATACAACACCTTTTATAAGCTATACACTTTGCTAAGACTGATAAGAAAAAACAAGTTTAAAGGAAGATGTTAGAAGTTACACTTGTTTTAATTAAACTTTTCTAATAGGATAATTTTATTTATTAAATAACAATTGGGTGAATGAATGTGAGAAGTTAAAGAAGTTACATTGATAGTTTATAAATACATGGAGTTTATATATAATAAATGTAACCGAAGTTATAAGTTGCATAGTGTTAATTTTCTATGTGTTTTTTGTGTTCATGTTTGAGTTTGAGGAAGTGTTGAGTGACCAATTTCCAACAGTGACATTAGCACTTTGAGAAATGTCTTTGCGAGAGATTTGTATAACATGATGGGATACCTCCTAACCCACTAGTCAAGCCTTTACTCACCCTTGATATAATCCTTTTAAGATTAAAGGTTTATCCCTTTTTAATTCTAGCTACGATTTTGTCTAACCTCAATTACTAATTGAAATTGGTAATGCAAATTTGAAACAATTTATCTTATTCAACTTTCATACTAAATTTTTGATATACGTGTATTCATTAATTAATCTAAGGAAATAGTATATTAATAAAATGAAATTAAAAAAAAAAAAAAAAAAAGCTAAAAAAAGGAGGATCCCATCTCTTTTTCTCTCTTAGCAATGGCTATCTCTTTTTGTGAGAATGACAGGATTTCATTTTAAGGTATTTTTAACAAAGATGTTTATTCAAATTACATATTTCTTATTGTAACTATCGAACTAAAAAACTATTTTACTCACGTAAATATTCCCATTGTAGCTAGAGAACACATCAAGTTTAAGGATCAAATCAGCTATATAATTTACTCGGTTTTTCCTTCTAGCTAGGGAAGTTCCAGAGTAAGAGAAGTGATCCTCTTCATTGACCATTCCACAGGTGCCGGCCAAGCAATGGACTGTCTCACTGTCCGAGGAAATAATTCTCTAGAATCACGCTTACAGCTCATTATTGGCTCTTCCTCATCTGAGGATTCAAATTATTTTTCACGGCATTGTCTCATTATCCTGGCAATGTTCCTGCAATAGGAGACGTAAACACATTATTCAAAACATCATAATTAACTGTAGTTCTAAAGTTATCAGCAATTACTTCACCAACAACACATAAAATTTTTCTGAAAATAATTAATGTAATGAAATGGCCATTTCTTGTATAACTGTGATTTGTTGATGGAAACCTAGTCAATGATGTAAGGGTAGATCAAACTACTTATCATTCGTAACTTTTCCCTCCAATTTAACCTATTAAATTTCTGTATTTAAATCATTAGATAAATTATAAATATAATAATATTTTCTATATATATTTGGAAAGCTTAGTTTTCTAAAAGTAAGAGAAAAAAGAAATCTTTAAACATTCCAATTGGGATGTCCACAAATATACCCACCAATGAATTGATACTTAGGTCAGGGGTAGGTTCAGAGTATCGTTGCACGAGTGAGTTTGAAGGACTTTATCTTGAAGAGGTTCAACGCCATTAAAAGAAACAATAATAATAACTAAAATTATCATTAAACAAATAAGTTCGCTTATTAGTTTGGCATTGAAAATAAAATTAAGTGTTCGTTTGGCAAAAATTATTTTTGCCAAATTATTTTATTATTCAACTTATTTTTGGTACTATTCATAGGTCTTATTACACTTTTTGTTACTATTTATAGATCTCACTGTGCTATTTTAGCTTTATTTACATTAAATTAGCCAAAAAAATTCAGTTTTAGTAAAATAAGCAGATCCTAAATGTACCCTAAGTTGGATTTTTTTTTTTAAAGCATAATTAAGGTCATAGTAGTGTGTTTGATATAAACTTATTCATTTTTTGGGTTTTTTTTTTGCTAGAATTGTGTTACGATATATTTATACTTTGAAAATTTATATTTTAAAAAGTTGTACATTAAAACTAATTGTTTCTTTTTTTGAGATAAGATTAGAAAAAATTAATAGTTAAAAGCTAGCCAAATAAATTGGATACAAATGAATGCTTATATTTATTTGAGAATAATTCATCTAACTTTTTGCTGAAAATGCAATAGATATATAATAAAATGTTTTTTTTTTAAATAACTAATAATAATAAGTTAAATAAAATAACTAGGTAATTTATGTGAGACTCACATATAATAGGGGGAAAAAAATTGGGCTAATTTATAAGTATATCCTAAACTGGCACTTAATGTTTGTCCTTGGATGGAAGGTATGGCAAGATAATTTACTTATGATTTGTAAATTAAATAAAGAAAATGAAGAAGTAGGTTGAAATAAACCTCTCGCCCTCTCACATGCACGCACTCTCACAAAACACAACCATGGAGGTTTTTCTAATTGTCATAGACCTTTTGGTAGCGTTCGAAAAAGAATCTGTTTTCCTCAATGCATTCTTCCGAAAATACTCACTGCGTGTGTATGAGAAATCTGGTGCAGCTGGGTAGCGATATATGTTTAGCAACAGAACAAAATAGTGTGCAGTACTTTCGAGGAAGAGCTCAGAGTTGACTTGGACTTGTGGTTCCTGGTTTTGCCGGTGTAAAGGCAATGAAACCTAAGGACTCTATACCTCACCAAACCGATGTTCAAGCTGTACAACACTCTCTAATTTGTAAATGATTAGTTTTATAAGAGTGTTGAAACTGAGATTGCTTCTAAAACAATGCACTCCCAAATTTAGAAAATAAAACAGTTGGCCTTGAATCGCACCAGTATAGACTTTTCAAACATCTAACTAATCTTCCACTCCTTTTTGCTTTTACTTATTAAGATATCTGCGGAGACAAATAACTCTTCCCATTTTCATGTAATATGCTGTCTAAATATTTCTACAATGCACTTTTCTCATATTTTGCACAGTGTGACATTGACACACTGCATTTATCATTAACTATATGGCTTAATAACTATTTTCACTCTTTTTTGGTATTAACTATTACGTAAATTTTAGACATTTCATGAGTTTGTCAATGCTTCTACACCTCTCTCTTTTCCATAACTTTCACTTGTATCCGCAACATTATATTTAAGTTGATTACTACCTGCCAAAATGAATACAAGATACCACTCTTGAATGCTTCGTCAATCTGATTAGATGGAGGCCGGGATTCCTCGTACGGAAGAAGTCATCAGAAATATGGATAGAAAGTGAAACCTATCTAGATTAGTATGAACCACCGATTCATCTTGAATGGTAGATGGATCAACATGTGTTTTCAAACTGCAGTAATTTCCCGAAACACCTCGAGTTTTGAGTAATATCGTTTCAACTTTCAATCTCTTGAGAGCTTGAATTGGTTGGAATATAGTTTCACTTTGTAACCACTCCCACCATATGAATGAAATGGCACACGCAAAAATAAAATACACATATCTAGAATGTTATTGCAGGACTGATCCTTTGAATGTTTGGTGATTACCAAAGCTTTCTTGCGTCCATCATCTGAACCTAATCCATTTTCATAGCATAACAATTTATATGTCTCTTTAAAAGATTTTTTAGTCGAGTTATTGGGTTTTACTAAACAATGTAGTTCATATAGAATCTTGACTTGTATTTTAAGCCATGATTACCAATGATCTTCTTCTTTGCTTGTTATTGCCACAATAATAAACCCTTTTCAGGAGCTGTTTTTATGACAACTACCTAGCGGCAGAGCCAAGATGCACGCAAATATTTGTAACAAACATAAATAATAAAATCCATTCATGCAAATAAGAAGTGATATTTCAAGTTTTAACACAAGAAAACCTTCAGAAGAATAATAATAATTGTTATTTTGTATTTGTGTTAGTGGTTTGCTTACAACTTAATAAGTCATTTTGAGATTTTTTTAAATTAAATTCAAAATTTACTTATTATTCATATGAAAAGATTTATAGTGGTTAGACAAACCTCAAGTATAATTCATGTAAATTTTGATATTTTAGTTAATATAGACTCACAAATGATAAAACTCATCATTTTTAAAACTTAGTAAGGGCATATGCCCTTGAAATTTTAGATTTTAACTTGGAAAAAAGATAATAAACTCAAAAGTTATTACATGATTATCATTCTATTTTATTATTTAGAGGTAATTACACTCTTCTAGAAAATGGCACGTATTCTATCCCAAACTTAAAAGGAAAAAAAAAAAAAATTCTCTTTCGATTGACTAAATTTTGTTAAATTAATATTAAAAATGATGTATACAAACCTACCATTTGCTTAAAAACAGGTTTTTAAAATTATCTTATTTCATAATTAAAACTTTTTTTTAACTTTTAATTAAATTAAAAAGTATTTTAAAATATTAAAAATGTGAATTCTGTTATTATTTTTTTTCCTTTTTCAATAGATTATGGAGAGGTTTGTCGTTGCAAGTCAGTTATTTTTTTACTAACCAAAATTAAGCTTTTGTAAAGAGATTCTTATAAATAAATTTTTTAAAAAAAGAATATTTCATTACTAATTTAAACAAAAGGTAGAGAGAGAGTGTTAATTTTTTCAAATCTCAAGAAGTGGAGTGTATTTTACCTTCAAGTTTGAGGTGGAGTGTCATTCCCCCAAATCTCAAGAGAGAGAAGTATAATTATCTCTATTATTTAAACATAAATTATTCTAGAGAAGGTAAACTTTAAGAATTTGAGCTTTTTTAAAAATATTTTGTATCTCTTTAAAGGTAATAATAATGTTTTTTTTTTTAGAATAAAATTCTTGTTTCTTCATTTATTTATTATTTTTTTAACTCTTTTCTTTTCATTTATAGGTTATGAAATTTTAAAAGACATTGATAAAATTTGAAAGCTTTTCTTTATCTTTTATAAATAACATTTGACATAAAAAAGAATAATAGTCCATTAGTTATTATATCAAAGGAAAAATAAATACATAAGGTGAATTCATTAAAAAACGGAAAATATAATAAGAAAAAAAATCAACTTTTATATGGGAACTTTATTTGTGGGGGGGGGTGATAGTGTTCTGCTCTGTCAATCCCAAAATTGTATTTCTAGCTTACGTTACTCAATCAACAAGAAAATAAGAATTTTGAATTCCACATGTTCTAACCTGAACCTAAGAAAATATGAATTTTGAATTCCACGGGTCATGATATTTGATATGCTTTGTGCAGTTTCTGTGCTTTTTTTTCCTTTTTTTTTTTTTTTTTTTTGGTGTCGCAAGATTGATCCTCATTGCTTATAAATTCTTATATTTGAATTAGCTCTTTTTGAGTGAAACACTTGCTAATCACCATACACCGTGATAGAAGAGAAACTCCTCCATTTGCATTTTAAACGAATTAAAAGTCTTTTTCAAGAAGAAGATTTAATATTCCATAAAACCTAAAAATCGCTATGGAGGCACGTCATATAAAATAAATTCATAGCTCCTTATATATGCATGTATTTAAATTCGTTAAATAGTAAAAATCAAATGAAATAAATCTTGTCCCTTTAATGTGTTAAAATGTGGATGTAACATTCCTTTAATTGCTCAACATTAATTTGGGTTGAGAAGTAGGCAGCATCTTGCATTGTAAGTGCATTAAATTCTAATCTAACTCTACAATGTGTGCAAATGAGTAGCTACACCATAATTAGTGAAGTTCAAACAAGTAACCTCCGTTTCATGAGGCGTGGTCCCTAAGTTGCGTCCGTACACAGTACGCACACACATGCGTATTCGTTATCTCCTATGACGAAAACATCTGCACATGGAATGAATTGGCATAATTCTGTTTGTTTTTTTTTTTTTTTGAGGGTGAATTCTGTTTGTTTATTGATATAGAAAGATTGCACGTAACTATACAAAAGTAAACGATAATGAACAAACAGAATAATTTTATTTCTAATATTCAAAATAGTTAACAACTGCCAGTATAGTTTGTCATAGATGAATTGCCATTCTGGAAGCAATTTTATATCATTTTGGTTGAGAGAACATACAAGGATATCTAACACCATGAAAGAAGTTAATCAGGCACAGACGAACCTCCACAATTTTATACTATTAAAAAAAATTGCAACGTTATTTAGGAATAAATATCATCTAAGACTGACTATCTTATCCTAGGTTTGAGTGGTTCTGAGGCTCTTTCTTTTTTTAGACGTAAAATTTGTTTGTATTCCACATTCCTAGCTTGTTCTAAATTGCACAAAGAAACTAACTCTTTCACATTAAGACAAATGCTTACTTTTATTAGATTTACTGAGCAATGTGCTCCTCTATTACCTTTGGGTAATAAAAAGTGTTACCCCACTAGACACGAGTAGCTACATAATTGGAAGGCCTATGGTGAGATCAAGATTCAGGTCAGGGAAGCTGCTAATGTTGCTCACTGGGCCACTTGTACTAGAATTCAAGACTGGAAAGTTATCTGCTTGAGAGTTCGCTTCTTTACATGAATGGTTATTTGAGACAAAAGATTTGGTAGGCCGTACGAGTCCCATGCGATGATTGTTGGGGTCAATTCCCTTCTGAACTAGTTTTCTTTTCAGATGAGTGTTCCAGTAATTCTTCACTTCATTGTCTGTCCGGCCTGGCAATCTTCCAGCAATTAATGACCACCTAAACCAATTTCATACATAAACATCAATAAAATAAAATAAATAAACTTCATCTTATAATTATGTTTGGAAGTCTTTGAATTACTATTGGGATCATATATGAGACAGGATGGTTGTTTTACCTGTTTCCCAGAAGTGCATGGAGCTTGATGATAAGGTCCTCTTCGTCTTCACCAAAGTTACCACGTTTAAGGTCTGGTCTTAGATAGTTTACCCATCTTAATCGACAACTTTTACCGCAACGAAGCAATCCTAATTAGTCACAAACAAGATAAGAAAGCACCATTAAGTCTTGAATATAGAAAAAAGTTAATAAATGTTCTAAAGTATTAATTTTGAAAATATTTTTAGAAACTTCCTTGAAGAGAGAAAAGAGCAAAAACTTTTTGGCAAATTTGTATATTTTTTATGAAAATAGTATTATTATTGTTTTAAATGGTCCATTAAGCAAATTACCTAAAAAGGCCCATTAAAAGACCCATTGAAAAATAAGTATTTGTGTAACCAGAACCTTATTGTTCAGTATGTAACTCTGCCTAGATTTTTTTACAGGAAGATTTTTTTTTTTTTCTCCCCTTTTGCGAAAAAGCAACAACATTTACAAGAAAATTTTGGTTTTCGATTCCGCCTTCCCCACTTGTTGCGTAAGAAAAGGCAAAAAGTACTAGTGTGTGTGTGTGTCTGTGTTCGTGTGAACGCCTTGTTTAAAAGACATACCTGCAGCCTCAGGAAGAGAACGCCAGCAACCTTCACCATGTTTTTGGATATAATCAATGAGCTTTTGATCTTCTTGCTTTGTCCATGCTCCTTTGTTAGTCTCATTCTTCTCACAACAAGGTTTCCTCATTGTAAGCCGTAGAAACAGTACGAGGGATGAAGGGAGAGTAGGCAAACAAACCCTAGAGAGAGAGAGAGAGAGAGTCCACTCAAAGCAATGACCTTAAGAGACTGACGTAGCAATATAACAGACTCTGGGGTTTGACTTATAGTTAAGCCGTAAACAGATTCATCTTTAATGGGGTTGGTATGACTTTGCCTAGCATGCACTCTCATTGCTTACAGGTTCAGTCACAAATACAGTGGCTTCCTTCCAAATTTACATCAAATTCCAATAGATTTACACTTCTCAGGAACATTATTTAAACGACTAGATTTTGATGCCTCACAACCCACGGTATAAAATGAATATTTATAATGATTCATTTCCAAGAAAGTATTCGTAAGAATCATTTGGGTTTTAATTTTTTGTTTAAATGGTTCCATAAAATATGAAAAGCACAGTTTTTTTTTTTTTTTTTTCTATTAGAAAATTTCATAAATAGTTTAATTAAGTCATATTAATATATAATTTTGAAATGATTAATGAAATATAATATTTCAAATTTATGACATAGTAGTTTTTTTTTTTTTTTTCATGCACAAAATTTAAATCCAAACTAGTTTAAAAATTCAAATGATTATCTGAATCAACTTATGATGAGTTTAGTTTTGAAGTAAACTTTTGCTATTTCGTTGGAGTAAAATATTCTTAAACTCATAAAGCACATCATGTTTGGTTAAAATTCATACCAAACTATTTGTACTCGTAATTGACTTTCAATCTCACAAGAGCCTCAAAAATTCAAATACAGCTTCACTATATTTATATCGATAAATTTAAGTATTCTTTTACATCTTTAAAAAAAAAATGCTAAAATAACTATAAATTTTACTGCAAATGACTTAAAAACTAACATAATAATAAATATAATTGATAATTTGATTCCACGTTAATAGCATAATAAATAAATTTCTAAATTACTTTTTTGTGTAAAAAATTGACATGTGACATTTATGTAGTAAAATTTGTATTAGGTGTAGCATGTAACTCTTGTATTAGGTGTAGTATGTAAAATTTCTAAATTACATGTGACATGTGACATTTATGTAGTAAAAATTGACATGTGACATTTATGTAGTAAAATTGACATGTTAATAGCATAATAAATAAATTTTTAAATTACTTTTTAATATTTGCACGAGTGATTTTTTTCAAATATATAAATGGGATGTTAGAAATCTGATTATAAGTATTTTTATTAGAAATACTAAAAGTTACCGATCAATGCTAACAACGCTCTAAGTTCAGAAGTTGCAATCAAAAGCATATTGTGGTAGAAAAATGCTGCCCAAAAATATATGGCCCTAATAAGATGAGACATTGAAGATTTGCAAATAGAATTTGATAGAATGCGGTAGACCATTCACATGCGCGAGGGTTGACTGTTAGATTCATGGGAAGTTCCACCATAGCCATTGGGCTTATCCATGGAAGCACACGTGTAACAAGAGTGACAATGAATTCCACCTTTTTTTTAAATTTCGTCTTTTCTGCCTTGAATCTTCACTTCCCCATGGTTGATGCCTTGATGGTTCCCACATAAATATTTAAGATGGGGAAAATATTAATGACAGAATCATAGAACCTTAAAGCCAAAAACCAAAAAACAAAAACAAAAATCGAAAACCCAAGGATAAAAGGATATAAGACTGATTCAGGATAGGGTTTTGCAATTTGTTTGTCCTATTTATAACTAACTTTTCATCCGACCACATGGGCGTCCCGTCAATGACTCAAACGCAACATAGTTCCATTAGATTGTATACCTCGTTCGTTCGTTCGTTGTCGGCTAAAACTTGTCTCAATCTTTTTTCTTTTCTTTTTTTTTTCTTTTTTCGGTTAAAGGAAAGTTCCAAATGTAAAAAGCACCATTTATCACTGAAATTTCACCTAAGAAAAATAATTAAGCATCACAGAGGTAAATCCAGCCCTGATCATTAGTTTTCGTAACTCTAATTCTTGATTACCAATAATCATCCACGTAGAGTGGGGTAAAAAAATATAGAAAGACTGGCAGAAGAGATTACTTTATCATTTTTTTTTTTTAAGTTTTATACAAGATAGAGATTACTTTATCATTGAAAGTACCTTAAACAGTAAAAGGTAAATAAAATGTTCTGTCAGTGCAAAATATAGGCACTAGATTAGTCAGATTCAGCCATTTTTAGGCACATTCGATAAATTCGAAAGGTACCAAAAACTTTGATTCCCGTGCTTTTATATATATATATATATATATGACATAGAGTAATTATAAAAAATATAATTAGTTTAACTTTGTCCTGATCAAAGTAAAGCTAACTGAATTAAAAATAACTTTTTTTTTTTGAAGTATTAACTTTACTTTGACCACCCAGCAGAAAAGAACAAAAAAAAAAAAAAACCCTCAACTTTGACTATATAAAAAAAATAGCTTTACTTTATTTAATATTCAATTAATTCTAATACTATTTGGTAAGGTTAAATTATGGTTTATGCTTACACGTGAAGTTAAATAAGCCCAAGCAATAATGAAATAAATCACTCGTGCAAATACTAAAAAAACCCAACAAGCAAGAATACACTAAATTTATATATTTTCATCAGAGAGAGAGAAAAATCACAAAATAAATCCAACCGAGGGTCAGCAATACCTCAAATTTTAACCAATAAGAATATTTCTATGACTATATTAATATTGATTAGGTCCAAAATATAAGCCAATAGATAAAATAAAAAACCTCATGTTCATAATGAATATATATTATAATATATTAGTTTATGCCCAAAGCTCATGTTCGTAATGAATTGAAAATATATAAGAAAAACATTAGGATTTAATACAATCTCACCACAAATAAACCGGAACCCAATGAAAATCAATAAAATATCAAGATCTTCAATCTTAATACTCCAACTCTTTGTGACTCAAATCCCCTCCTAAAGATTATTCTCATTGTATTTCTCTTATGTGTGTCTTGAATAGAAAGAAAAATATCCATTTCTTTTTCCTAACGTTGCATTTTTTTCCTGAATCCATTTTTTCCCCTAACGTTGTAGTTTTTTCCTAAATTTTTCTTCTTCTTTTTTCCCCCTTTTCTCAGGGCTTGCTATATTTTGTTTCTTGTGCTTTCCTTATATAAAAAGGCATTGCTGCCTCACAATCTCCTATTTCTAATAAATAAGTCTAGGGGCCCGTAAACTTCATATAAATTTTCACACCCCCACCATGCTATTTCCTGTGTTTGTGGTAGACCCAAAAGAAGCAACTACAATTCTATGTAAGAAATAATGTGAAAATTTCTACTTCCTTTTTGGTGTTTCTAATTGTTAATGGCCATTTTTGTGAACACCTTACAAGCCCGCATAAAGCAAAATCCAAATTCAATGCGGATATGAAATCTCTATTTGCAGAATTTTAATTTTATACATGGTCCAAACCCATGTATTTTATTTGGGAAATTAAAAAAGTGTAGTTTAGAAGGTAAAGTGTGAGCCTATTTGGGGTTATTCAAGAACCTAAACTCAAACTTTACAAAGTAAACAGAAAACACTTGTAAAAGCTGAAAGTCCATGAGCAAGCTCATGCATTGGTCACAAACACAAAAATAAACACTGATTTGGCCTGTTGTATTTGTCACAAAATCCAAAATTAAATGAAACTTAAAAGAAGCACCACTAAACTTTAAGGTTGCCATTTTTTCTGAAATCTAACAACAAAAAACATTAGTTCTTACGAGAAGATGGATAATAAGTACCTCCTAAAATGATTTAAATCCCAAAACATAGAACTAGAAGGGGGGGGGGGGGGGGGGGACTCTTAACTCTAAAAAAACTCTCAAGTCTTGAATCAAATTCAACAACCATATCCACCATTCTGATCTTTTTTTTGCTATGCATAACTAGTCTCTATTTAATACTAAAGCGAATTGTGAGCTTGGTTCCCTTTTATTTTGAACCCAGTCCATAGGTCTAGTTTATTGGCATTTTTAAAAAACAGTCTAAATAGCAAGATAATTTATGTGGAGTCATGCTAACAAGTGTTCTGAGAGCATTAGGTAATGATTCATTTTAAGAAAATTTTGATATTATTTTTATAAAAAATGAAAAAAATTGTCAAAATATTTTTTTTTTCCTTTAAAAATTTTCACTAAATAAATTATTAAACAATACCCTAAAAATATTCTTTAACATTTTTCATTTATATATGATACACAAACTATACCATGTTAAATGAAGAAATCAAATAAAAATTAGTAAAAATGAAATCATTTTAACTTTTATTTTTTATGGGTCATGCTAACGAATGCCCTTAGAGCATTGGTTAACAATCTATTTTAAACAAATTTTGACATCACTTTTATAAAAAATAAAAAAGACTGTCAAAAAAACTAATTAATTTTATCTTTTTTTCGTAAAAATTTTCTTTAAATAAATTATTAAATAATACTTTAAGCACATTTGTTAACAATTTTTTTTTTTTTTTATTGGGATCCAGCCAATAATCTCTTGCTCCGTTTTTCAAAGAAGCTTTGATGCAAACTAACCTAGGTGTTAGTGTAAAAGTCGTGCGGTAGTGGGGGAGAAAGTGTTAGAAATGAAATAAAATAAAATAGGGAGTAGGGAAAGAGTTGACGGTTAGGTTACTAGGAAGGATGCTCCTCTTTATGTCATTCTTTATTTTTTTGGTAAGCTTTATGTCATTCTCTACCAATACTGTCAACGTCAAAATTTATTAAAATGTCAATAGATACTCCGTCACCTTTCTTTTCGATAATGTGCCCTACGGTTCCTTTCTTGAAGTCAAGCTGTGTAACCCCACGGGGCACGTGTCATAGGCTCGTTAGCTACAGGATGCTTAGTTTACCATTTTTCAACTGAACACTATGAACCCCCTAGGTCGATGGACGGTGAAAAAGACGGAAAAGCTCCTTTGGTCAATGCTGATTTGAAACGAAATAGTGTAAGGTGCAATACCACTTTCTACTCTCCTCTATTCTTTTTCTATCGTTTTTTTTAGTAAATTAAGAGCATTTATATTATTTTTTTTAATTCTATTTTATTTTACCATTTTTAAAATTATTTTATCAATTATACAATATCATTTTTTAATTCACCAACTTTTAAACTTCTATTTTATCATACTACACATTAAAATAATATAAAAATAACAGTATAAAAAGAGGAGATAGAAGGAAGAGAGCAAAGAGAGAGAAGGCAAAGAGTAGAGAAATAACAAGAGAGGAGAGAGAAAGTGTTGAAATTTTTTAATAAAAATGAGAAGAGAGAAAATTAAATAATATTATTTTTATTTACCATTAAGCTACAGTGCATTCTAAATTTAGAATGACACTGTAGCCGGATTGTAAAAAAATTTACAATTCTTGACTTTTACAATATTCAATGAAGTGATATTTTTGGGGTTAAATGAAAAATTGGATTTGCATTTGCCATTTGGCCTATACGTTGTGGATGCTCTAAGGTGCGTATGTAAATTGCTTCAAAAAGTTTTGTATTTTGCCTTTGGCTTAATTATTTTATTGTAAATAATCTAATTTTTTATTTTTTTAAATAAACTAGTTTTAAACTTTTTTATCACATTTAATATAAAATTTACCTAAAAATATATTTTTTGATAAATATTGTGTAAATAAGTTAACGAAAAAAAAAACCAATTCCTAAATTAACACAGGTCCATATTAGATATTGCATCGTGCAATTATGAGAGGAAAAAAGTTGAAAAAGTAAAATGGTAAAAAAAGTTAAAAGTTTTGATCCAATAGTAGTTAAGGTTAAAATTCTTTTTCACTTAAAGTAGACTATGTCTACAATTTAATGTACTTATAATGATCATATCATGAAATTTATTTCGTATGACTTACTGTACCTACATTAATTGATCCACATACTTTAAACATGAGATATAAGATCCAACTTTGACTATTAAAACAAAGGAACAAACTGTAACGATTGAGGAAAATTGTGAAACTAAATTGCTATTGGTCAAACTATATTGAGTAATTTGTTTGCTTTTTTAAATAAAAGATAGATATTGTATTGAGTAAAATAGAGCCAATGCCAGAACATATAGAAGTGAGTAAAGTATGTAAACTAAATTGTGGATTAAGTCAAAACATAAGGGGGTAAAGTTGAATTTACCCTAGAGTTTAACTCAATTATTCAATTATTCAATTATTTTAATTTAATTATAGTGCACCATATGACATAAGGATAAAATATGGATAACATGATAAGAAACAGTAGAGAATGTACACTTGGTGCAACAACATGTATGAATTTTTTTTTTTTTTATAAAGTATATAAGATAATTTGAACATATAATATTAATTTTAATGTGAATGCTTTGGTGACAATAATTAAATAATAGATTATTATATAATTGAATATCAAAGGCTTTGTATGTGTGTGTGTTTTTATATATGTCAATGTTATACTTATGTAAATTTTGGTCACTTTAGCCAATAGTGATCACTTGTTAAGGGCATGAATTGAAATAATTTAAAAGATTCATTGTTTTAATTCAAACTTTTCAAAATTAATGATTTATTATGAAAGGAGTTTAAATAATATTAATATGATTTTTTTGTTAACAATAAAAAAATGATTTATTATTATTATTTAATTACACAGTTCTCAAAAGTGTACCAGAGTTTTAATAATTTCAAATCAAATCTATTTTTGTGATTAGGTTTTTGTCACAAATTACATGAATATATGGTACTTTTAGTTAATAGTGAGTCATTAAGGGCATAACTTGAAATAAACTAAAAAAAATCATGGCTTTAATTAGAACTTTTAAAATTTTTAGGTTTAATTTGATAATATCCCAAATTATAAGGAAATTATCTAACTGGATATTCTCTCTTAGTTTCAAAGTTTCTAATTGTTTTTATGCTTTGGTTGATTGAAGTATGAGTGGAGGTTGATCAGGTACGCTTAGGTGTCTAACACTTTCTCATGCTTATTTCCTAACTATGAATCTAAGGTGTGGTTAAATTTTGACCTATGTATAGAGGTCAAAAGAGAAGTTCTTGGACCTAAACTAAGTGTCGACTCCATTTTCCATAGTCACCATGAATGTTGAGTATTCCTGAATCTGAGTGCATGACGAATCCACACAAGACAACATCCATGAAAAGCCACATAGATTCATTTTCTTCAAGGGGCTCCCAATCGTCTTGGAAGGTGTACGTTTGGGATGGGCTGAAATTTTCAGTTTTTTTGCAATTTTAGCTTATTTTTCCTACTATTTATGAATTCCACTATACTTTTGATACTATTCATGGATCGTGTTGTACTATTCACTTATTTTTCAATTTTTTTCCTCTACACTTTTTGTGGGGAGTAAAAGGACCCAAGCAGGCATTTGAGCCTTTAGGCTCTAGCAAGGAGGGCCGACCTATTCTTGAGTTAAGAACTTGTTAGTACTGCAAATCGGCCCATACGTCGAGGGTCCGAGGACCCATCTGAGGGTGAGTTTCTCCTCGGACAGATCCAAGAGAACTCGGAGGTTCACTATGAAGGTCAAGGCAGAATTCCGGAAAGACTATTGGTTAAAAGGGGGAACCCCTGAACCTTGTAGATACACCGGTGTTAGAAAAATATCATGGGCAAAGGCTGCCACCTCTACATTAAAGACTCTGCACCTACCTCCCTGGCCGCATTAATGGGGAAGTGACCCCTGAACAGTAGAAATGAAACTTCTGATTACTATTCAAAGCATTAAGAGAAGAAATATCTAGGGAGGAGGAAAGGGGGGCAACACGTGGATAAAGCATCAAGGTAAGAAGTATTTAAAGGGGGTGAAGGTCAAAGAAAGAGGGGGGGAGCAGTTACGAAGAAAGAAATTAAGAATTGTAACATTTAAAAGAGAAAGAGAAATAAGATAGAATTGGTCCTCGGCTCACGTCCGAGGAGGTTCTTTTGTAATTATCATCTACTATTTACAAGCATCTTCACACCTTAGCCTGTTGTCAAGTTCTTAGTACATCTAAATTATATTTCAAAACCACACTCTACAAATTTCATTGTTTAAGGCTCATTAGGCCTGAGCCCATAATTGTCTTTGGGTCCAGGTGCAATCGTGCACTTACAATTGGCGCCTTCTGTGGGAATCTAGTCTGGAAGGAGCTGGGATACTATGGCAGGCCTAGGCTCACACCATGCAGAGTCTCAAGGATCATAACCTGAGGATCTTTTCGAGCGTCTTGAGCGTCGAAGGGATTGAGAGGGAAGCATTCATACTGAATACCCTAGGGCGAGTCATACTCATGGCGGAGGCACCACCACCCACGAGGATGGTGCTAAGGCCATGCAAAAGGAGATTGATCATTTGAAAAGAAAACTACGTCGCGCCAGACGCAAGCATTCACCGTCTTCATCTAATCCTTCTTCAATGGAGGTCCGGGGAGGTAGTTATAGCTCGAGGTCATGGTCGCCCCCCAGCACAACGTCCTTTTGTGAGGAGGACGACCCGCCAGCTCGCAGACACAAGAAGCTCCCTTCCAAGGGCTTGGAGAACGATGCTATGAGTCGGGCGTTACACCAACTCTCTAAATCGCCATTCTCACGAAGGATTGAGAAGGGGAGGCTCCCTAGGAGGTTCACCCAGCCCACCTTTACCATCTACATGGCTGGATTGATCCGGTGGAGCACGTGAGTCACTTTAACCAGAGGATGGCGGTGCACTCTCATAATGAGACCCTGATGTGTAAAGTTTTCCCCTCTAGCTTGGGACCTGTCGCTATGAGGTGGTTCAAAAGCCTTAAATCGGGGTCTGTATGTTCGTTTGGGGAGCTTACCAGAGCATTTACATTGTGGTTTATCACATGTAGCAGAGTGCCTCGACCATTGGACTCACTGTTATCCATGACCATGAGGGAAAGGGAGACGTTGAAAGCATACTTCGACCGGTACTGGGAGATGTTTAATGAGATAGATGGTGATTTTGATGAGGTGGCGCTCAATACCTTTAAGGTAGGCCTTCCTACTGATCACGACTTGAGGAAGTCCTTGGCCAAAAAGCCTGTTCGTAGTGTACGTCGCCTCATGGATCGTATTGATGAATACAAAAGGGTAGAGGAAGACCAGCAGCAAGGAAAGGGTAAGGAGAAGGTTATCCGCAGGAGAGAAGGGATTTCAGGTCGGACAGATACCACAACAGCAAGCCGAGAAGAGATTACATCGGGCAGTCCGGCTCGACAGTGCCTCAGACTGTGAATACTGTGTTCCGAGAACCAGTATACCAATTACTGGAGAAAGTTCGTAAGGAGCCCTTCTTCAGGTGGCCTAGTAAGATGGCGGGAGACCCTGCGAAGAGGAATCATAACCTCTTTTGTCAGTACCATCAGGACGTGGGCCACACAACTGAGAACTGTCGGACCCTTTGGAACCACTTGGAGCAGCTTGTCAGTAAAGGAAAACTGAAGCAGCACCTTTATCAACCTAACGGGCAGGGCCATCAATCCGGCTCAAATAATCAGAAGAATAATTCATCTCGGCCGGCGTTGGGAACAATTAACGTTATCTTTGCTGCACCTGGCAGGACCGGTTTAGGTCCCACCAGGGTGATGGTAGTTTCCCATTCTCAGGCCGAAGAGGCAGGCTGTAGGCCGAAGAGGTTGAAGGTGAATTTGCTCGTCTTGGAATTTTCCGAGGAGGATAAGGTTGGGACCATCCAACCCTATGACGATGCTCTTGTAATCACTCTTAGGATAGGGAATTATGACGTAAAGAGGGTGATGATTGATCAGGACAGCAGTGCAGATATAATGTACCCTGATTTATTTAAGGGGCTAAGGTTGAAGCTGGAAAATCTTACTCCTTATGATTCGCCACTTATAAGCTTTGAAGGAAAGACCGTTATACCGAAGGGACAGATTCGTTTACCCGTTCGATCTGGCTCAGAAATGGTGGAGGTGGATTTCATTGTGGTTGACGCGTACTCCCCATATACAGCCATCCTCGCCAGGCCATGACTGCACGCTCTAGGAGCAGTCTCCTCTACCTTGCATGTTAAGGTTAAATTCCCCTCGGGGGAATATGTTGAAGAGATCCTCGGTGGCCAGGCAATACATATCGGCGGCAGTGCTTTATCAGACAGAAGCCGAGTCATCGGCTTTGATCATCAAAGACTCATAGCAATTAACAGCTCCGGATGCGCCCGATGCGGTGACAGGAGAGGAGGCTCTTTGTGAGGATTTAGAGAAGTTTTTGATAGCCGATGACCCTGAGAGGTTCTTCCAAGTTTGCATACGCTTGCCACACCAGGAGAAGATGGATTTGTTAGAGTTTCTGAAAGACAACATTGATGTTTTTGCGTGGGACCCCTATGAGGCTCCGGGTGTGGACCCAAACTTTATTTGTCATCATTTGAATGTCAACCCTGCCATTGTTCCAAGAAGGCAGCCACCTCAGCGTTCTTCCAAGGAACATTCTGAGGCCGTCAAGGAGGAGGTGCTCAAGCTCAAGAGGGCTGGGGCTATTAAAGAAGTTTTCTACCCCAAATGGTTGGCGCATACGGTTGTGGTCAAAAAGAAGAATGGGAGGTGGAGAGTGTGTGTGGACTTCACGGATTTAAACAAGGCCTGCCCGAAGGATTCATTCCCAATGCCGCGCATTGATCAACTTGTGGACGCCACTATCGGACATCCTCGTATGAGTTTTTTGGATGCCTTCCAGGGTTACCATTAGATTCCATTGGCATTGGAGGATCAAGAGAAGACTGCTTTCATTACTCCAATAGGAAAATACCACTATAAGGTCATGCCGTTCGGATTGAAGAATGCTGGGGCTACCTATCAAAGAATGATGACTAGAATGTTCGAGCAACAACTTGGGAAGACCATTGAGGTATACGTGGATGATATGGTGGTGAAGAGTAAAACAATACCTTCACACGTTAAAGATTTGGCTGACACCTTCCAGGTACTTAGGAGGCACAAGTTGCGCCTTAACGCCTCAAAGTGCTCTTTTAGCATGGGTTCTGGAAAGTTCTTGGTTTATATGATTACTCATAGAGGCATAGAGGTAAACCCAGCGCAGGTCAAGGCTATTCAGGACTTGCAGCCACCTCGGAACCCAAAAGAGATCCAAAGATTGACCGGAATGATTGCCGCACTGAGCAGATTTATCTCTCAGTTCGCTGACTGGTGCCGTCCTTTCTTCCAATTGTTGAATAAGTGGAAAGGGTTTCAATGGACCGAGGACTGCATGTTAGCCTTCCAACAACTTAAGCAGTATCTTTCTCGGCCACCCATTTTGTCTCGCCCCGAGGCGGACGAGGTCTTGTTTGCTTATCTGGCAGTAGCCGTCAACGCGGTCAGCCTGGTCCTCATAAGGGATGAAAACAGGGTGCAAAGACTGGTCTACTACGTTAGTAAGTCCTTGAATGAGGCCGAGGTGCACTATCTACTCTTGGAGAAAGCATATCTGGCCATAGTTCATGCCACGTGGAAGCTTTCTCATTATTTCCAGTCCCACACTATGGTGGTTCTGACTCAGTTGCCCCTCAAGGCGGTGTTATGCAGCGTCGATTACTCTGGCAGGGTGGCAAAGTGGGGAACCATTTTGGGGGCCTTTGACGTTAAGTACATGCTTCGTACCTCAGTGAAGGGCTAGGTCCTTGCTAATTTGGTGGCAGAGTTCGCCGAACCATTGCTAAAAGAAACTCTGAAGGAAGCACACATGGATGAAAAATCAGTTGGTGTAATCACGGCCGCAGCACCTCCGATTTAGAGAGTATATGTGGACGGGGCAGCTAATCAGAGAGGGTCTGGTGTCGGACTTGTCCTGATATCCCTTGAGGGAATTGTCTTCGAAAAATCTCTAAGACTGGCGTTCTCGGCTACTAATAATGAGGTCAAGTACGAAGCAGTCTTGGTGGGCATGAACATGGTACATAGAATGGGTGGAAAGGAAGTCCTAGCGTTCTCAGACTCTCAGTTAGTGGTCGGCCAGGTCACGGGGACCACGGAGGCTAGGGACCCGAGAATGCAAGAATAGTTGGCCCAAGTCAAACATCAGCAAGCTAAATTTGATTCCTTCGTCTTATCTCACATCTCTAGGAGTGGAAACACCCATGCAGATTCCTTGGCCACGTTGGCAACGTCTTCGGCTCAGGGTTTGCCCAGGATTATCCTCGTAGAGGATTTGCTACAGCCAACTCTTACTGCTGTCAACGCAGCTCGCATCCATCTGATAAGGCCTGGACCTAGTTGGATTGACCCAGTCATATCTTTTCTTAAGAACGACATCCTTCCTAAGGACAAGTCTGAAGCATATAAGATACGTCGAAAGGCACCGCATTTCTAGTTGTCTGAGGATCAGAAACTGTATAAACGATCCTTCTCAGGACCATACTTGTTGTGTGTACACTCGGAATCAACGGAAGCGCTTCTGGAAGAACTGCATGAAGGGATTTGTGGAAGCCATACTGGGGGAAGGTCCTTAGCTCATAGAGCCCTGACTCAGGGTTATTAGTGGCCCAATATGCAGACGGAGGCTCAGGACTATGCCAGAAAATGTGATCAGTGCCAGAGGTTCGCCCCTAATATTCATCAACCTGGAGGGGTTCTCAATCCTCTCTCCAGTCCTTGGCCTTTCACACAATGGGGATTGGATATAGTAGGGTCATTTTCGAGGGCTACAGGAAACAAAAGATGGCTGCTCGTGGGGACAGACTACTTCACTAAATGGGTCAAGGCTGAGCCCTTAGCGAATATCAGAGACGATGATTCCAAGAAGTTTGTTTGGAAAAACATCGTCACCAGATTCGATATACCACACACACTTATTTCGGACAATGGCGTCCAATTCAACAGCAAGGCTTTTAGAAAATACTGTGGTGATATGGGCATCATAAATAGATACTCCACCCCAGCTTATCCTTAGGGAAATGGGCAAGCCGAGGCCGTTAACAAGGCCATAGTTAGTGGGCTCAAGAAAAGGTTGGACGATGCGAAAGGTAGATGGGTAGAAGAACTACCACATGTTCTGTGAACGTATTGGACTACATCGCGCAGGTCTACTGGAGAAACTCCATTCTCTATGACTTATGGAGCTGAGGCGGTGATACCTCTGGAATCTGGTTTTCCCACCCTAAAGATGAGTTCTTTTAGCCCGGAGAATAACGATGGCCTCCTGGAGAAAGGCCTGGATTTAATTGAGGAACGGCGCGAGGCAGCTATGGTCCAAATGGCTTATTACCAACAGAAGCTTAAGCGGGGATATGATGCCCACGTGAAGCTAAGGCCACTCGCACCTGGGGATCTCGTACAAAGAAAAGTTGTGGGCACTGCCACAGCTTGGGGTAAGCTAGGACCAAACTGGCAAGGTCCCTATCGCATTGTTTCAGTAGCAGGCATAGGGTCTTATCGGCTAGCTAACCTAGATGAAAGAATTGTACAACGCCCGTGGAATGTAAATAACCTTCGAAGGTATTATTATTAACAAAATGTGCTTTTGTTAGTTAGCAGTTCAAAGTTGTGAATACATTAGGGGCTTACAGTTACTTTTCTTAAGTGTCAAACAGAAACTTGTTTAAGTATGGTCCTCGGACCACAAACCTTGTGGAAATTGATATCTTATCATTTGTTAAACAGAACCTTAGTTATGTCGGGTCCTCGGACCTCCTACTTTGGGAAAATTAACATTTGAAGCTACTACTCTTAAGTGTCAAACAGAAACTTGGTTAAGTATGGTCCTCGGACCACAAACCTTGTGAAAATTGATATCTTATCATTTGTTAAACAGAATCTTAGTTATGCCGGGTTATCAGACCTCCTACTTTGGGAAAATTAACATTTAAAGCTACCATTTTTAAGTGTCAAACAGAAACTTGGTTAAGTATGGTCCTCGGACCACAAACCTTGTAGAAATTGATATCTTATCATTTGTTAAACAGAACCTTAGTTATGTCGGGTCCTTTGACCTCCTACTTTGGGAAAATTAACATTTGAAGCTAATATTTTTAAGTGTCAAACAGAAACTTAGTTAAGTATGGTCCTCGGACCACAAACCTTGTGGAAATTGATATCTTATCATTTGTCAAACAGAACCTTAGTTATGTCGGGTCCTCGGACCTTCTACTTTGGGAAAATTAACATTTGAAGTTACTATTCTTAAGTGTCAAGCAGAAACTTGGTTAAGTATGGTCCTCGGACCATAAACCTTGTGAAAATTGATATCTTATCACTTGTTAAACAGAACCTTAGTCACTGTTCTTATTCTTATTACACACTTTGTGGAAATCAGTATCTTACCATTCGTTAACTTGGATTTTAAGTTCTATATCTTTAAGTGTTAAACGAAATTTTGTAAGGAATGGTCCTCGGACCTTACATTCTACTAAAAGTGATATCGCAGATTACAAAGTTTAACCATCATGTGGGTTTTCTAACTAAGGCATTGTATAATATCCAAACTAAGTTAGTTTTTGTTGGGTTCTTGAATGATTCACTCTGCAAAGCAAGTATGCATATGGCTATTTAAAAGTTATAATTGTTTGACTGTTGGAGTTAGACTTATTTATTCTGTTCTTTCTTTAGCTACGTATTAGTAAGAACTTTCATGACAAGCACAAGAAGAATAAAGTAAAATAAATACAACTTGAATGAAAGTTGAATAAACATTGTTCTTCATTAATTATAAGCAGAATACATCATTATGTAAAGAAAACTGCAAAGTACAAAAAAAGTCCTATGCTAGGCCCTAAGCTTTGGGAGGGGGGTCTTGAAGGGAAGTGCTGCCGGCCTCGGTGCTCTTCAACTCCAACTCAAAGGTAGACAAAACTTGTTTCCCTTTGTCCGTTGGAGGAAGGATGGGCTCCACATTCTGGCTTTGCTCCTTCTCGGCAGCTTCACACCCGTCCTTCTCTTTATGGGAACCTTCAGGTTCTGTAGAATCAAGAACGAGTTCTAGCACCACAGGAGGAAGGGCAGGGGAGGCAACAACATGACGGTCTTCTATCTCCTGTATGTCTAGGGGAAGCCAAACGTTCTCAGGCTTCCTCAGCTCGGAAGCTTGAGGAACCCCTGCTGCGTTCAAGGCCTCTCCCCAAACCTGTTGACAGTACTTTCAGCACAAGGCCGCGAAAGCTTCTGTCAACAGTTCCTGTGTCGCAGTTACTCCCTCTTGATAATTGGCCTGCTTAACAGCCTTCAGTGAGTGCTTGTGGGTACGAGCTTTCTCCTTCACCCGCGTAAGCTCCTTCTCCAAGTCAGAGCGTGCCCGTTGGGCTTGGAAGAGCTCGTCGTCCTTTTGGTGAAGAAGCTTACGTTGCCCCTCCACTTGGTTCTTCATCGTCTTTAAGCTGGCTTCGGCACCATCCTTCTCTCTTTTTAGATCGGCTAGCTGCGACGTGAGCTTCCCATTTTCTACTAGGGCCTAGCTTAGGGACTTTTCTGTCTCTTGCCGTAGCTCCTGCTCCATTCCAGCTCGCTTCCGAGAATCCTCCATGAACTTCTCGGCCGCGAAAACTTCTCGGATGGCTTGCAAAAAATGTCAAGGGGTATAATGTGGTAAAGTGTTTACAAATGAACCTAGAGTATAAGTGTGAGGTAGAACTTACTAGAGCTAAATCCCTTTTCAATGAAAGGAACAGTTGAGGCTGGCTCATCTTCTCCAAGGCTTCCATGTCCTTGGGCAGCAAAAGAGGACGCTCCAACGCCTCGGCCAGGTGGAGGGCATGGCCTTGTTGGAACGCCCTGATGTTGGACTAGAGGGGAATTGACGCTCCATCTAGTCTCAGTTTGGGAGACCACATAGTTGGTGCTCGGCCATGTCTCTGATCTCCCCGCTTTCAATTGAACGGGCGCACCCTTTGCCCTTGTCCAGTTTCTGCTGCTGATTTGGCGGTGGTTGCTGTTTCAGCTTCTTCTACTTCTCGGCACCAGCCCCCTCGGCCTCCACCTTCCTTTTCTTCTTCGGATCGTCGGCAGGAGGCTTAGGGTCGGCTAGAGGAGGGGGTGGTGGCAAGGCTGGGGGAGCTTGGGATCCCCTCGCCCCCTTCTTAGCAACCCTCTCACCTCTCGCGATCAGGAGGCCCTTAAGTTCTTCTATGTCCTCCTCAATAGAGCTGTCGTCTGGACGTGTTATCACTAGACCAGCTATCCTAGAGGTCTCGGCTGCTTCCTCTTCCTCGTCGGAGAGGACGACAAATGAGCTTCCGTGAGGCCTTTGAACGTCCTCAAGTTGAAACTTTTTTATCTCCTCGTCCAACGTGTTCGACGAAGACACTTGCTCCTCTGGGACGATAGTGGCCTGGGAGTGCGTGGCAAGAGGGATTGCCGCAATGGGTTGTGTGTACAATATGGTGTGGAGGTCGTCAGGAAGGTCGTGGTCGGCTAAGAAATGCGGTCTGGCCACGTGGATCCTCCTACGTCTTCGGTCACCCGCAACGATGGCGTTCTCGATCTCCTAGAAGTCCGAGGAGATAAGGTTGTACCCTAATATCAAATGAGCCGCCCTAAGTTGTAAGTCTTCACTCACGAAAACTTCCGAGCGCAGCACTTGGTTCAAATCTGCAACGTTGCAGTGGCTCAAGCGTGGGCGCACGTGTTGTTTATCAGCAAAGAAAGACACCAAGACATACAAACATGGTCAGATTTGTAGGACATGTAATAAATCAAAGTTAAACGCTTAAGTGAATGTAAATGAACATTTCAGGATGTTAGATGGAGCTATGGGATGGGAAGTTAGACCCTAAGAAGTCACACCTGGATCTCCCCACTCGACTGGGCAGTGGGGGCTGTCGTGCCAGTTGCTTGAGGCGATGAGGTAGTCGTCCTTCATGTCTTTATTGGACTTAGGCAGACAAGAGATCAACCTAACTACGCTAGAGCGGGATTTGATATAATAACCTACTCTAGTGAGTTTGTGGCATTCGTACATAAAAGCGACGTCATGCTAGGTGAGGTTTAGACCCATCTGCTCGTTTAGAGCATCGACGCTTCCTAAGACTCTAAAGACGTTGGAAGCGCACTGGTCGGGACACAACCGGTGGTTGCGGAGGTACTCCCTGGTTACGCTTTTCATTGAGAGGGTCATCCCACCTTCTATGAAGGCAATCATAGGGATGATGACCTCTCCTGTATTCCTAGAATCGGCCACGGCTTCCGCCGGGCAGTATCTTAAACCTACATCGCTGAGAATGTGATACTTGGCTCTAAAACCTTCCGTCCCAACGGCGTTGTCAACTAAACACTTAAATCTACCTATCAGAAAGGAACGAAAGATTGAGTTTTAAGAGGGAGAGTGGTTAAAATGGGAGCCGAGGACAAGATCCGAGGAGAATGGGTTAAAGAAAAAGTAGGAACTTACGAGTTCGAAGTTGTGTGAGTTTCCACGGATTTCTGCAGAGAAATGGTAACTACTGATGCTTTGATGGGATTAGCCTCTAAAGAAATAAATGAAGGCGCAGGTTTCCAAAGCGTTACGACGTGCGGGAAGCGGCCTCGAAATTGCATTCCTCCCGCCCAAATTTTCAGGGGGTAACAAGGGCCGTTAGATGCTCATCTCACCATTGAACGTGAGGGATAAGGTGTAACTTACGGTCATAAATGCGCGCGTTTTTGAAATTGAAACCGCCAAATGGCATCCTCTGGAACACGAAACGATTTCCACACGCGTAGTTATTTACAAAACGTGTGGGGTAAGTTCGCGTTGGATCAAAACCCTATTTTTCTCCTCGGATGCTGAAAAATAAAGTTTTGAGGGGCTATTGTGGGGAGTAAAAGGACCCAAGCAGGCATTTGAGCCTTTGGGCTCTAGCAAGGAGGGCTGACCTGTTCTTGAGTTAAGAACTTGTTAGTACTGTAAATCGGCCCATACGCCGAGGGTTCGAGGACCCATCCGAAGGTGAGTTTCTCCTCGGACAGACCCAAGAGAACTCGGAGGTTTACTATGAAGGTCAAGACAGAATTCTGGAAAGATTGTTGGTTAAAAGGGGGAACCCCTGAACCTTGTAGATACACCGGTATTAGAAAAATATCATGGGTAAAGGCTGTCACCTTCACATTAAAGACTCTGCACCTACCTCCCTGGCCGCATTAATGGGGAAGTGACCCCTGAACAGTAGAACCGAAACTTCTAGTTACTATTCAAAACATTAAGAGAAGAAATATCTAGGAAGGAGGAAAGGGGGGCAACACGTGGATAAAGCATCAAGGTAAGAAGTATTTAAAGGGGGTGAAGGCCAAAGAAAAGAGGGGGGGAGCAGTTACGAAGAAAGAAATTAAGAATTGTAACCTTTATAAGAGAAAGAGAAATAAGATAGAAGTGGTCCTCGGCTCACGTCCGAGGAGGTTCTTTTGTAATTATCATCTACTATTTACAAGCATCTTCACACCTTAGCCTGTTGTCAAGTTCTCAGTACCTTTAAATTAGATTTCAAGCTCACACTCTACAAATTTCATTGTTTAAGGCTCATTGGGCCTGAGCCCATAATTGTCTTTGGGTCCAGGTGCAATCTTGCACTTACACTTTCAGTAAAAAAGTTTTTAATTTCAGCTAAATAAACTATTCTCAAATAAACTCGTAAAATACTAACACCTTAGGAACATCCAAAACCCTGATTTTGGGACATAAATACACACATTAATTATGTCTCAATTTAAAGAAACTTCTAAAAAGAGGGGCATTATGGCTACTACATTTGCCAAAACACTTTTTTTCTTCAATTCTCTTTGCATGAACACACGAAGCATGATTTTAGTCTTCCAAAAACTCTCTTAAAGCATATTTTCTATTAAGTCTATATTAAATCTTGCCACCCAACTTTTTGAAAATCATTTTTCATTTGAGTTGTGATTATTAGATTCCAAAGAGAATATCTCAAAATATCATTTGATTTCGATCTAACTATAGTGTTGTAGGCATTTAGGAGCTTGTATCGTGGAGAGAGAGAGAGAGAGAGAGAGAGAGAGAGAGAGAGATGAATGTGTCCAGTTGTTCAAGCAAGCTTCCTTACATAAAAACATGCTTAGATGATGATTCTCATTGTGAAGTATTAGCGTTTCTTGGTATTTAGGAAATATAGTGATAATTTAATGAACGTGAAGGGATCTGTTCATGGTAAAGACTCTTTTGTGGAAAATCGAGGAATACCAACTAAGAGGTTCTAGCTAGTGGAAATTTCTACTTTGTTCTTTTTTTTTTCTTCGTTTTTATAGAGCCTTTCGGAGTCAGTTGGTGAGGGATAGCATAGATAGGAAGGAGGATACTCATTAGGAAAGTCATTTGAGCATTCTTCCAATTCTTAGCCAAGAATGGAAAGTTTTTTCCCCTCAAGCCATCTGGTCTCTCTTCTTAATTAGTGCAAGTCATTCAAATGATTGGACAATGAATGGCTTGTCACAAATTAAGAATTTAATGCTAGGTTAGGCTTCAAGTTAAGAGTAATTAAGGAGAGTCTCATTCGCACACTCTAACTTATCATTGGCATGATGTTGTCCGTTTTAAGTTGCCACTCTAGTTTTAAAAGGCTTCATACTAATTCGTCCAGACTTATAATCCCTTACATCGCCGCACTTAAGAGGTCTTTTGGCCCTTTGGAGATCCTATATGTTCTTGGACCCTATAGTCAAGTGTTGTCTCTACATGTTATATTAACTACTCAATTGAAAGCTCTCTAAAGTGTGTTATCTCTCCAACAAGAATGTTTGGAAATTGTTTCAATTCAAATTGTGACTTGGAAAGCCAATTGGGTTTCATAGTTAAAGAAGGAAAAATTAATTTGGATATTTTTGGGTTTCCTTGGTATGAAAGAAAATGCTATTCCTTGGAGTGGAAGAAAAACCTATTAATTGTCAAAGAAGTATTGTATTCCTTTTCCACCAAGGAATAAGAATTGAAGTGTTATAAATAGATGATGCTGCAAAGGATTCAATGACTTTGGCCCCAAGGGTCAGTTTGGGTTTTGTTGACAACGTTTTTTTGTTAAGCACACAAATCAATGAGAATTTTTGAGGATTTTTTTAATGTTGCTAAGTGAGAAAAAGAGAAAAGGCTAGTGAGTGCCACCATGAGAAAAAGAAGAAGAAATTGTCGTGAGTGTAGTGAGTGAGTGTGAGAGCAAAAATCGTGAGACATACATAAGAAAAGATAAATTTAGGTATGAATATTAAGTTAGACATAAACTTGAGAAGATATTGTCATTGATTTTATAATTGTGAGTTTATTCAAGGTTAATTTGCCTATTGTTTTTCTCTTCGAAAAAGGGTTTTTTGAGTAATTTTTTTTTTGTTTTTGTATGTGATTGTTATTTTGGTTCATTAATTGCCGGTGATAATACTTTTTGGTGACCAATTGAAAATTTTTAATTAATTGATTTTCATAATTCACACTAGGACCCAATATAAGTTAGTAATCAATAAGGGAAGGAAGAAGAAAAGTATCTTAAAATTGTTTGCGCTTTCATACCTTTTAGGCTTTATAATGGATGCTTTTTTTTCACCTAATCTCCTCCCTTAACTCTAGAGATCATCATTTTTTTTTTGATAGGTAGAGATCATCATTTATTAAGGGATTAAAGACAAAGTATTTGGAGATGACAAAGAGATACGCAAAATCTTTTCCCCTATTCGAAGTTTGACTTTGGTGACTTATGGTGAGCTTTATAACTCTTCGACCTAGTTACCATGCCAACCATCTCAATTAGGGCCGAGCTAATAAACCTTACACGTAATAGTTCTTCTCCATCAATATTATGCTTTTATTCTTAAATTTTAGGCATTTTTATTTCTATCACACTTTTTATTTTATTAATTGTAAAAAAGTGACTTTAATTCACATTTTTAGTTTTATAAACATAAGTGTGTGCATGTGTTTCAAACTATAAACAAGAGCTTTTACCTTTAATTTTTTTGTGAGTGGCCCTTACAAACACTTTTTTTAGTGACCATAGCAATTGCAACGACATCCATTTCAAAGACTATTTTTGAGAAAAGATTTAATCAATTTTTAACGTCTTGTTCAACCCTCACAAATAATATTTTATCATTGAACAATGTAATTACTTTGACTCTGACCTCACAAAAATTCCTCGTGGGTAAATATAATTCGACAGTCGCTTCCATAGATGCTGGCCCAAGAAGAAATGAGGAGGAAACTATGACCTTCTGCTACTTTTAGATGATTCTGAGTTTCTGACCACACAATTTTTTTTTTTTTTAAGAAACACACACATGTATAGGAGAAAAAGATGAGATAAGGGAATACATTCACATGTTAACACTAAAACTGCATGTGGTAGTTAGTGTCACAATGTAAATAATAAACCCCTTCTTAATATTACACCTTATCGATGTAGGACAACCCAACAACATTGAGTATTTTTTTTTTTTTTTTTTTTCCAGAAGGGCACACACACTACATAAATGTTAATTGCACAACATTTGCCACTAGAACACACACACACACACATATATATATATATATATATATATAGTTAACTCCCAATATAGAAAATTCAAACAAGGCATCTTGAACAAATAATGGTAATTTACTATAATCTACACCATGTTCCAAATAGTCACCTTGAACATTAGGTGGGGTTAGCCTCTTGTTGAAATGCTGTCAAATTCTCGACGGTTACTGGTCCAAGAGTTAGTTATTAGCTCGAAGCATGTGCAAGTGCAACTAACTCTTTTCAAATGAATAACTAAAGTACCACTTTTAGCTCTTTTCATAAAGGGCACAAATTTCCTTTGAATGTTTGGTCGTCACCTCAGCTTTCATCTAGTCAAAAGAAGCGTTAATAACCTTATCTTTTAATTTTGTGATTCCAATTAACAACTACTGAATGTCGAGGTGACTGGATTTTGTGAATCGCAAACTTTTTTCCTTAACTAGGAAAAGATAAAAAATTAAATTAATAAAAAAATACTTTATACCTAATCTCTGGTCATTCTAGAATTTTGAAAAATATGTAAATTTCGATGGTAAATTTTCCTAGCTCGGACATCCTTGCAGCTTTTATATGTAAGAAAGAACAAAAAAATATATATATTTAACTTACCTAAAACTTAGAAAAAGAAAAATAAGTTAAATTACATACACAGCCCTGGTCTGAACTTACCAGGAAAAATAATCATTCAAAACAAAAGAAGAAAATTGCATCGTTGAGGGTAAATTTGAGAAACCACGCAGCTATGAGAAATTTCAGAAAATCAGGAGTTTAAGCATAATATGACTCTTAGGCTATATTCTCTGGATTGATTTCTCTTGTTAGTGTACTAGTATGGTGATTAGGAAGGCGCTATATATTTCATCAAAAAGGAAGGCGCTATATATGGTGTAAACTGATTGTATAAACAGCTTCTTTTTTTTTTTCTTCTTCTTTTTTTATAAAAAAATTAGGAGAATCAGAGTTCAAATTCCCTCTCCTATTGTATGATCAATTTGTCAAAAAAGAAAAAGAAAAAGAACAGGGACCGAATAAAGTAGCCATCATTATAGCGAAAGAAAGAATGGATGCAAAACCAAAATTAATACTTCCGGCATTGCATAGCGAAGAACTGAGAGACTAAGCAACTGGCTAGCGTTTACTCAATGCTTCTTATTAGAAAGAGTGAAAATCAGTACAGTTGTAACTTTACCATTGGTAGCCCTATAAATACAAGTTTGCAGCCATAATTGAACCTTCGTTCTACAATCATAAAAGTTCAACAGACTTTGTATATATACATGATAAATTAAATATGTAAATTTACAGCCTCAATACTCAAACTTCCCTTACAATTAGGTTTACAGCAACATAATACTTCAGTCAAATACAGGTATTACACTTCCAAAGCATATAAAAAAGTAGGTATGGCATAGAGATACAAATAAAAATACCCTCTCTCGCCCTATGTTCTTAATTTCAAATGATATTTGTCATTGCTAACATAGTTTTAACTCCATCCCTCATGATAAAAATATATGAGATGAGCTTGATGTTATTTCTATTCTCCTGTTTTGCACCAAGAGATTATACTACTACTTACACTTTGATGTAATTAGCTATCTTCATAGAAGAGGCCATGGAGACCAGGAACTTTAGTTAAGGTTTTGGTTGCTGCCTCTCTTCCACAAGAGTACTCGTGGGAGTGCTAAGAGTAAGGTCAAGATTCAAGTCTGGGACACAGCTGGTCTTGTTGCTTTCAACACCACTCTCAAAACCCAGGATTTGATTGTCGTCGCGACGGACATTCACTGGGTTGGGTGCCTGATTCTGGGAAAAAAATGATATGCCAGTAAAAGATGCAGTGCCTCCCAGCTTATGAGGTTTATTGGGATCAATTCCCATCTGTGTTAGCTTCTTTCTTATATGAGAATTCCAGTGGTTTTTGACTTCATTGTCAGTCCGTCCCGGTAATCTTCCAGCTATCAGTGACCACCTATATCAACCATAAATATTATTTTTAGCATAAAATGCTAATTCATATCACTGCAAAGCCACTTGTTCATGGCAGTGAATCTTTTCTCAACTAGGATTGCAATGAAAAGATGATATTGCACCTGTTCCCAAGGAGAGCATGAAGCCTGATGATTAAATCCTCTTCATCTTCTTCAAAGTTGCCACGCTTGAGGTCTGGCCTTAAATAATTTATCCATCTCAGTCGGCAACTTTTGCCACAGCGTCGCAACCCTAATCAACAACAAATATGAGAACATGCTATCACCAATTCCCTTTTCTTTTTTCTCTCTTATCTTAAAATTTTATTGGTTCCCTATGATCATCAATTAATGGTCCTGTAAGAAAAGACGGAGGAGGAAGAAGAAGCACAAACACACACACAGAGAAATTGGGAGAGAAGAAGAAGAAGAAGGAGAAGGAGAAGAAGAAGAAAGAGAAGGAGAAGAAGGACGTGTAAAGAGCAGGCATGCAAATTTATTATGGCATGGATGGCATAGCTTGAAAATAAACTAAAATCCAAAAGGGAAAGGGGGCAGGAAAATACCAGCAGCCTTAGGAAGTGAACGCCAACAACCTTCACCATGTTTTTGGATGTAAGCAATTAGTTTCTGGTCTTCTTCTTGGGACCAGGCTCCTTTGTTAGTCTCTTCCTTCTTACAGCAAGGCTTTCTCATTGAATGATATTAGAGAAACTCAGAGAGAGAGCGAACCCTACAACAAAAAGCTTAATAGAGTCAGAATGAAATAGTGGGGGTTTTGAGGTTAGATGTGTACAAAATTAACAGTTGACTTGGACTGGTGGTTTTACATGTTCTATGGATGTAAATGACAAAGTAAGTGGGGAGGTGTGGCTTGTGAGTGTGTGTGTGTGTGTGTTGGTTGCTGGTACCAACCCCTATCTTCAAACCCTAGCACATTTCCAATTGTACTCAGGTCAAGTATTGTGAGAAAATCAGAAAATAACCAATGAATAAAATTTAAGTTTCATTGAATAAAACTTATATTTCCCACTTCCTAATGTTCACTTTATGCTCTACTAATTACAATATATCTGATTTGTTTTCCTCCTAAATGTAAACTTTGATTACTTCATTAGGGGAAAAAAATGTTAAAGCTAGTGTATATTTGTTTGAGCCACTGGCCAAAGAGCCTTAGGAATGTGGTGGAGTGAATGGAGGGGAACATTTTTAACAAGCGGAATAGTGAGTATTGATAGTCGCTCTCTCCCTTCGATGTGTTCACACTGCTGAACCGCATAATTTCCCTGCATTGATTTTCTCTTCTTTTTTAAAATCTTGCATACTTTGATATTTCATAAAAAAAAAAAAAATTGTGTTAAACTGTGATTTGTAGAAAATAAAACGAGGTACTTAAAATGGGACAGAAGTTTTTTAATTATTTTTATTTTAGAAATGAAGTATTATTAATCAGATATATACTAATGACTTGTCATCAATTTTAATTAAAAACTCCTTCAAGACAATGAAAAACATATTTCAAAGCACTAGTATTGGCCCCTATATGAATAAAAATAACTTAGTCTCATTTTTTGTATTCTACTTTATGCCCATAATCCTAGTATGTTATGTAATTAATTTTTTTCCCTTCAATTTTCAATATTTTATAAGAAAAGACAAATAAATACATTGTGATTAATAGAGCATAAATTGAGACAAAAAAGGTAGGAAAAAATGTGTACATGCCAGTATTCATGCCATGTTAAATTTTTTTTTTTTTCATTTTAAACTTTGGTTATTTTTATAAAAAAGTCAAATAAATATATGACAATTATGATTGGTCTAGCAATAAAGTAGAATATAAATAAATAAATAAATATATATATATAAAAATAAAATAAAGGTGGCACACAAATTAAGGAAACATTTTGGCATATTCTAAGGGGGAAAAAACCATTTTAACAGAATAATTGAACTAATGATTAGTGTTCGTTTTTTACTTCGTTTTGTACTTATAGGTCACCCTTCAGCATGTGCTGGATTCGATCCGTTCTGCTCATGCGAACATATAGTTTAAGAATATATATCAGACTCAACAAAAGTCAAGTGGCCCTCCCGATCGAGAAAGCGTAAAATGTGTTTATTCTACTACAATCTTTGGTTAGTGAGGGAATTTACTAAGAAATAACCATAACGTGTCAATACAAGAATCATTTTCTTGTTCTACCAACTCAATAGTTTCAATTTTGAGCATAGGAGAAATACACATGTATTTAGTCATGGCACATGCTTGGTTATTGGCACCCTCAATAGGATTCAAACAGCACTGCTAAAATTTGTCCGAGCCATATATGATCTTAGTGATCACTCTCACCACAAATGTGAAGCCAGAAAAAAAGGGTTAGTGGAGAGCTACTCGATGAATACCATCATGAATAGTTTGAGCCTCATAAGGTACCTTACTAGGAGAGTCTGAGCTACATGCACATCGTCCTCCATAACATAATTCCGTTCAGCAAATTTTTATTTTCTGTGCTTTTTTTCTATCTCACATGCATGTTTGTGTTAGGCTTCACTTCAAGCTTTCTGCAGTACTCTCTAGATTCCACGTTATCAAATTTCATGGCTGTAGACAATCGGGTCATTACGCTCCTATCTTTTGGTTTATTAAACAGGAAACATCTCTCTCTCTCTCTCTCTCTCAATATGCCTCATATTAGCTTAGGAGTTTCTTTTTTCACCTTAAATTATTTTAAAGTTCAAATTTATGACTTTTCTGTTAGATTATAAATATTTATTTATTTAATAGTTAGAATGGAGGTGAGAGATTTGAGCTTGAATGCAGTGTTATTAAACTCGGTCTAGCCCAGCCGGTCGGACTAGTGACCCAGTGCATAGACCGGTCCGTGTGATCAATTGAACTGGAATAGTACATGACGCAGTCAAAATCAGTGCAACTCGGTGGGTTTTAAGCAACCTGTGTGACTTGGTTGGGTTTTATTAACTAGGCTGGATTTATGAATTGTGTAAAATTACATAAATAAGTCTGTTTTATTGACTTTTTTATTATTTAAATGTGTGGTAATATGGTAATTTAAACAAAAGTTTGAGATTTTTCTTTTTATTTATTTAATCTACATAATTTTAACATATGTAACCTTATTTAGAAAAGATTTTGTTGTAATCTTATGACATTCGTTTATTTTTCTTGTGAATTATATAGAATTTATAATTCAATTGCTTATAAAACATTGATTTTGAATTAGAAATCAAGGGAGCTAATCTCGTACTGGAGGCTATACCAATTTGACCAGTGGATCAATATATTTCGGTACCGGTCAATCACTACAACAAAATGTATTTTCAGTGACGAAAAAATTTGACCCTAAAAGTCTAGTTTTCGTTGCTAAGAACTTTTAGCAACGAAATCTACTAATTAGTGACGAAATGCATTTCGTCGCTGAAACCCCGTCGCTAAAAGTCCTGGCGGCGAAAAATTTCATCATTAAAAGTCCAATTTGTTTAAAAAAAAAAAAAAAAAACTTTTAGCGATGAAAGCGTTTCGTCGCTAAATGTTTTCCTTGCTAAAAACACTATTTAGTGACGAAAAATTTCATCACGAAAACTATTTTCGGGTACATATAGTGACGAAAAAGTTTGTCATTAAAACTATTTTTAAGAAAATCCAAGCACATATAGCAACGAAATTTTTCATCACTAAAACCATTTCTTACAAAATTCTGCTACATTTAGGGACGAAATATGTCGTCACTAAAACAATTTTTTGTTACTATATTTGTGACTAAAAAATTTGTTGCTAAAACTTATTTTCTATTTTTTTTACTTTTTTCATGGCTTTGATATTAACCTGTAACCTATCATTACGTTATTTAAACCTCACATTTGAATAACAAATTTATTTCAACAACACATTTACAAAAAAAAAAAAGATCCATACATTCCACAAGTAAAAAATAAAACAAGTATCCAATTCAAACTCCTGCCATACAATAATTGTTTGCAACACATGCAATAACTCAAGATGTTTTATAACAATACAAAAAGTGTAACATAATATAATTAGAACCAACGGAAGATGTCCTCATATATTTTCAAGTAATGCCAAAAGTAAATCCCCTAAAAGCCACCGATAAGAAATCTGCACAAATATAAAAACAATACTACATTAAAATCGTGAAGTAAAAACACTAACTATGTTATAAAAAAACATTTCTAACAATGCATTAAGAGTAGCCACACCAATGAATTAAAATCACCACTCCTAATGCATAAGTTGTACAAAGTAAATATAGATTTTTAAGTGTAATATAATACAATTAATTTCAAATAATGCATAAAAAAAAGTAGTTACACCATGTAGTGTGGGTCAATTGCTAAAAACTTTAAGACAAGTACACAACATTTAAGACAATTGTTATAAACTCTACATATCATAATCCATATCAAGATCAACATCAGGTATGCATGCTCTTCATTTTGATTAGCATCTCTTGAAGTTCAAGCTATAAAAACACTCCCAATAATATGAATTTAAACCACCTTGTAACTCCATGTAAGCCACCCTCTTACTCCAACACAACAACCCACCATAAAAACAATAATCAACATCACAAGTATAGAGTTTTTTGAGTATTTTAAAAAAAATTACTTACTATGCTCAAACCAAACGTACATCTTTAAGAAAAAATTTAAAATTATCATAAATAATGAATATTTAACCTGCAAAAGAAAAGTCTAATATATAAAGAGTTTATCAATACACTTACTAGCTATCATAACATAATGCTCAACATCTCAAAAAATAACAACCAATAATTAAACATTTAGGCAAACATCGCCTAACTTCAATCCAAAAGAGCAACTGTTTCTTCGAAAATCGCAAACAATTTTAGGAAAAATGAAAAGAACAGAATTGTCAATTTCTTGATTAATTTACTTATTTCCACAATCAAGAACCGTACCTTATAACATTGTCACACAGGACATTGTTGGGATGGGAGAACCCAAGCTCAATCACCGTCTTCCACTTGTTATAAAAAATTTATCTATGATCTAGAGACACCAAATAATTAGCATACTAAATTGTAGCTCAAAACATTCACCCTAACTTTATAATTAAATCCTCAAAGTCAAAGTTATCATTTACTGTTTACTGCACATTTCAACAGCATATGCCACATTTGTAAATGAAAAATGGGCAATCTAAACACATCCAATCCTCATGCAATTTTACAGAGCTATGCCTTTAGATGTCTAGTAAATACTGTATCAATTTCAGAATCAAAGTATAGAACCATGATTTATTAAAATCATACAAGACAACATGCTTAAATTTGTCTTGACAGAATTTCATGTAACTTAGAAATCACACCATTATTTTTATATTAATCCAAATGTTGTGACACAACTTCCATTACAATCATATGTGTCTCAAAATTCATAAAACTACTCCTAACATGCTAATTCATTGTATACAATTCAATACCTAATTTATCATGCGTAAACACTGAATCTATCACAGTGGCAGTTTTGCAGCATTTTCTTGTAAATTCACAAACAATTATCAAACATTCGTATTTTCATATAAAATTTAATACATACATACTAGACATATTAGAATACATGAATAAACATCCAATTGACCACAATATCATCAATCTTTCAAAATACTAACACAAAATCACAACACTAACACAAAACCTATCTCTCATAATCAACAAAATCCTAATCCCACCTCAACGAGGTTCTCCAAACACAAGATACATTCATCAAACAACATAATGTACCAAATCATAGAGAAACCATTATTTTAATGTTCATATTCAGATCATGTCAAACAACTTTAAAATCAATTCCAAATGTGTTAGAGATCAGAAGCAATGGTGCACGCATAAACTTACTCAAGGCAACATATAACATGAATAAAACAACTTCATAAAAACAACAGTTGAATGGTTTAGAACCCTCCTTTGAATACAAAATCTTGAATCAAGTTATACAAAATTTATCTATGATCCAAACATACGAAATGATAAGCATATTAAATTATAGCTCAAAATATTCACCTTAACTTTAGAATCAAATCCTCAAATTCAGAGTTATCATTTACTGTTTACTGCTCATTTCAGCAATATATGCCTCATTTGTAAAATACAAATGGGCAATATAAACACATGAAATCCTCATGCAATTTTACAGAGCTACTCCTCTGGAGGTCTAGTAAATACCGTACCAATTTTAGGGTCAACTCATAGAGCCATGATTTATTACAAAACATACAAGACAACATGCTCAAATCTGTCCTGACAGAATTTCATGCAACTTAGAAATTAAACCATTATTTTTATATTAATCTAAATGTTGTGAAACCACTTCCATTATAACCATATGTGTCCTAGAATTCATAAAACTACTTCTAGCATCCTAATTCACTATATACAATTTAATACCTATCATGCGTAAACACTGAATCTGTCACAGTGACAACTTTGCTGCATTCTGGTGTAAATTCACAAATAATTACCAAACAATGGTCTTTTCATACGAAATTTAATACACACAAACTATACATATTAGATTACATGAAAAAACATTAAATTGACCATAATATCTTCAATCCTTCAAAATACTAACACAAAACCACAATACTAACACAAAGCCTATTTCTCATAATCAACGAAATCCTAATCCCACCTCAACGAGGTTCTCCAAACACAAGATACATTCATCAAACAACATGATGTACCAAATCATAGAGAAACCATTATTTTAATGTTCATATTCAGATCATGTCAAACAACTTTAAAATCAATTTTGAATGTATTTGAGATCAAAGGTAATGGTGCATGCATAAATTTACTCAAGGCAACATACAACATGGATAAAACAGCTTCACAAAAACAACAGTTGAATGATTTAGAACCCCTCCTTTGAGTACTAAATCTTGAACCAAGTTATACAAAATTTATCTATGATCCAAACATACCAAAGGATAAGAATATTAAATTATAGCTCAAAACATTCACCCTAACTTTAAAATTAAATCTTCAAATTCAGAGTTATCATTTACTGTTTACTGTTCATTTCAGCAACACATGCCTCACTTGTAAAATACAAATGAGCTATCTAAAGACATTCAATCCTCATGCAATTTTATAGAGCCACTCCTTTGGAGGTCTACTAAATACCGTATCAATTTCAAAGTCAACTCATAGAGCCATGATTTATTACAAAACATACAATACAACATGCTAAAATATGTCTTGACAGACTTTCATGCAACTTAGAAATTAAACCATTATTTTTATATTAATCCAAATGTTGTAAGACCACTTCCATTACAACCATATGTGTCTTAAAATTTATAAAAACTACTCCTAGCATCCTAATTCACTTTATACAGTTTAATACCTAATTTATCATACGTAAACACCGAATCTATCATAGTGACAGCTATGCAGCATTTTCTTGTATATTGACAAACAATTATCAAACATTGGTATTTTCATATGAAATTTGATACATACATACTAGACATATTAGAATACATACATCCAATTGACTAGAATCATCAATATTTCAAAATACTAACACAAAACCAAAATACTAACACAAAGCCTATCTCTCGTAATCAATGAAATCCTAATCTCATCCCAACGAGGTTCCCCAAACACAAGATACATTCATCAAACAGCATGATGTACCAAATCATAGAGAACCCATTATTTTAATGTTCATATTCAGATCATCTCAAACAACTTTAAAATGGATTCCGAATGTTTTTAAGATCGGAAGCAATGGCGCACCTATAAACTTACACAAGGCAACATACAACACGAATAAAATAGCTTCAAAAAACAACAGTTGAATGGTTTAAAACCCCTCCGTTGCGTACTAAACATTAGATCAAGTTATACAAACTTTATCTATGATCCAAACATACCAAACGATAAGCATATTAAATTATAGTTCAAAACATTCAACCTAATTTTAGACCAAATCCTTAAAGTCAGAGTTATCATTTACTGTTTACTGTTTATTTCAGCAGCACATGCCTCATTTGTAAAATATAAATGGGTTATTTAAAGACATTCAATTCTCATGCAATTTTATAGAAACACTACTTTGGAGGTCTACTAAATACTGTATCAATTTCAAAGTCTACTCGTAGAGCCATGATTTATTACAAAACATACAAGGCAACATGCTCAAATCTGTCCTGACAGAATTTCATGCAACTTCGAAATTAAACCATTATTTTTATATTAATCCAAATGCTGTGAGACCACTTCCATTACAACCATATGTGTCCTAGAATTCATAAAACTACTCCTAGCATCCTAATTCACTGTATACAATTTAATACCTAAATTATCATGCGTAAACATCGAATCTGTCACAGTGACAGTTTTGCTGCATTCTCTTGTAAATTCACAAAAAATTATCAAACAACGGTATATTCATATGAAATTTAATACGCACATAATAGACATATTAGATTACATGAACAAACATCAAATTGACCATAATATCTTCAATCCTTCAAAATACTAACACAAAACCACAATACTAACACAAAACTTATCTCTCATAATCAACGAAATCCTAATCCCATCTCAACGAGGTTTCCCAAACACAAAATACATTCATCAAACAACATGATGTACCAAATCATAGAGAAACCATTATTTTAATGTTAATATTCAGATAATGTCAAACAACTCTAAAATCAATTCCAAATGTGTTTGAGATTGGAGGTAATGGTGCACGCATAAACTTACTCAAGGCCACATACAATATGAATAAAACAGCTTCACAAAAACAACAGTTGAATAGTTTAGAACCCCTCCCTTGAGTATTAAACCTTGAACCAAGTTGTACAAAATTTATCAATGATCTGAACATACCAAATAATAATAATATTAAATTATAGCTCGAAACATTCACCCTAACTTTAGAATTAAATCTTCAAATTTGGAGTTATCATTTACTGTTTACTGCTCATTTCAACAGCATATGCCTCCTTTGTAAAATACAAGTGGGCTATTTAAACACACCCAATCCTTATGCACGTTTACAGAGCCACTCCAATAGATGTCTAGTAAATACCGTATCAATTTCATTGTCAAATTATAGAGTCATGATTTATTAAAAATCATATAATAAAACAAGCTCAAATCTGTACTGACAGAATTTCATGTAACTTAGAAATTATACCATTATTTTTATATTAATCCAAATGCTGTGAGACCACTTCCATTACAACCATATGTGTCTTAAAATTTATCAAAACTACTCCTAGCATCATAATTCACTTTATACAGTTTAATGCCTAATTTATCATGCGCAAACACCGAATTTATCACAGTGATAGCTTTGTAGCATTTTCTTGTAAATTGACAAACAGTTATCAAATATTGGTATTTTCATATGAAATTTGATACACACATACTAGATATATTAGAATACATCAATAAACATCTAATTGACCGTAATATCATCAATATTTCAAAACACTAACATAAAACTAAAATACTAACACAAAACCTGCCTCTCATAATCAATGAAATCCTGATCTCACCTCAGCGAGGTTCCCCAAACACAAGATACATTCATCAAACAACATGATGTACCAAATCATAAAGAAACCATTATTTTAATATTCATATTCAAATCATGTCAAACAACCCTAAAATCAATTCCAAATATGTTTAAGATCGAAGGTAATGGTGCACGCATAAACTTACTTAAGGCCACATACAACATGAATAAAACAGCTTCACGAAAACAACAGTTGAATGGTTTAGAACCCCTTCTTTGAGTACTAAACCTTGAACCAAATTATACAAAATTTATCTATGATCTAAACATACCAAATGATAAGAATATTAAATTATAGCTCAAAATATTCACCCTAACTTTAGAGTTAAATCTTCAAATTCAGAGTTATCATTTACTGTTTATTGCTCATTTCAGCAGCATATGCCTCATTTGTAAAATACAAATAGGCTATCTAAACACATCCAATCCTTATGCACATTTACAGAGCCACTTCTATGGATGTCTAGTAAATACCGTATCAATTTCATTGTCAAATTATAGAGCCATGATTTATTAAAAATCATATAGTAAAACAAGCTCAAATCTGTACTGACAGAATTTCATGTAACTTAGAAATTATACTATTATTTTTATATTAATCCAAACGCTGTGAGACCACTTCCATTACAACCATATGTGTCTTAAAATTTATAAAAACTACTCCTAGTATCCTAATTCACTTTATACAGTTTAATACCGAATTTGTAATGCGCAAACACCGAATCTATCACAGTGACAACTTTGCAGCATTTTTTTGTAAACTGACAAACAATTATCAAACATTGGTATTTTCATATGAAATTTGATACACACATGCTAGATATATTAGAATACATCAATAAACATCAAATTGACTGTAATATCATCAATATTTCAAAACACTAACACAAAACTAAAATACTAACACAAAGTCTATCTCTCGTAATCAATGAAATCCTAATCTCACCTCAGCGAGGTTCTCCAAACACAAAATACATTCATCAAATAACATGATGTACCAAATCATAGAGAACCCATTATTTTAATGTTCATATTCAAATCATCTCAAACAACTTTAAAATGGATTCTGAATGTGTTTAAGATCGGAAGCAATGGTGCATGCATAAACTTACTCAAGGCAACATACAACACGAATAAAACAGCTTCATAAAAACAACAGTTGAATGGTTTAGAACCCCTCCTTTGGGTACTAAACATTAGATCAAGTTATACAAACTTTATCTATGATCCAAACATACTAATGATAAGCATATTAAATTATAGCTCAAAACATTCAACCTAACTTTAGAATCAAATCCTTAAAGTCAGAGTTATCATTTACTGTTTACTATTCATTTCAGCAACACATGTCTCATTTGTAAAATACAATTGGGCTATCTAAAGACATTTAATCCTCATGCAATTTTATAGAGCCACTCCTTTGGAGGTCTACTAAATACCGTATCAATTTCAAAGTTAACTGATAGAGCCATGATTTATTACAAAATATACAAGACAACATGCTCAAATATATCCTGACACACTTTCATGCAACTTAGAAATTAAACCATTATTTTTATATTAATCCAAATATTGTGAGACCACCTCCATTACAACCATATGTGTCTTAGAATTCATAAAACTACTCTTAGTATCCTAATTCATTGTATACAATTTAATACCTAATTTATCATGCGTAAACACGGAATCTGTCACAGTGACAGCTTTGCTGCATTCTCTTGTAAATTCACAAATAATTATCAAATAATGGTATTTTCATATGAAATTTAATATACACATACTAGATATATTAGATTACATGAATAAACATCAAATTGACCATAATATCTTCAATCTTTCAAAATACTAACACAAAGCCTATCTCTCATAATCAACGAAATCATAATCCCACCTCAACGAGATTCTCCAAACACAAGATACATTCATCAAACAACATGATGTACCAAATTATAGAGAAACCATTATTTTAATATTCATATTCAGATCATGTCAAATAACTTTAAAATCAATTCCGAATTTGTTTGAGATCGGTGGTAATGGTACACGTATAAGCTTACTCAAGGCAACATACAAAATGAATAAAACAGCTTCACAAAAACAACAGTTGAATGGTTTAAAATCCCTCCTTTGAGTACTAAACTTGAACTAAGTTATACAAAATTTATCTATGATCTAAACATACCAAATGATAAGAATATTAAATTATAGCTCAAAACATTCACCCTAACTTTAGAATTAAATCTTTAAATTCGGAGTTATCATTTACTATTTACTGCTTATTTCAGCAGCATATGCATCATTTGTAAATACGAATGGGCTATCTAAACACATCCAATCCTCTTGCAAGTTTACAGAGTCACTCCTTTGGATGTCTAGTAAATACTGTATCAATTTCATTGTCAAATTATCTAGCCATGATTTATCAAAAATCATACAAAACAACATGCTCAAATCTGTCCTGACAGAATTTCATGCAACTTAGAAATTAGACCATTATTTTTGTATTAATCCAAAATTCATTGGGACCACTTCCATTACAGTCATATGTTTCTTAGAATTCATAAATACTACTCCTAGCATCCTAATTCACTGTATACAATTTAATATATAATTTATCATGCATAAACATCAAATCTGTCACAGTGACAGGTTTGTAGCATTTTCTTGTAAATTCACAAACTATTATCAAACGATGATAATTTCTTATGAAATTAAATACACACATACTAGACATGTTAAAATACATTATTAAAATCAAATTGACCGTAATATCATCAGTATTTCAAAATACTAACACAAAACCACAATACTAACACAAAGCCTATCTCTTATAATCAATGAAATTCTAATCCCACCTCAACGAGGTTCCCCAAACACAAGATACATTCATCAAATAACATGATGTGCAAAATCATAGAGAAACCATTATTTTAATGTTCATATTCAGATCATGTCAAACAACTTTAAAATCAATTCCGAATGTGTTTGAGATCGGAAGCAATGGTGCACGCATAAACTTACTCAAGGCAACATACAACATGAATTACATAGTTTGATAAAAACAACAGTTGAATGGTAAAATCTCTCCTTTGAGTACTAAACCTTGAATCAAATTGTACAAAATTTTTCTATGATCCAAACATACCAAATAATAAGCATATTAAAATATAGCTCAAAAAATTTACCCTAATTTTAGAATTGAATCCTCATTCAAAGTTGTCATTTACTGTTTACTGCTCATTTCAGTAGCATATGCCTCATTTGTAAAATACAATGAGCTATCTAAACACATCCAATCCTCATGAAATTGTACAAAGCCACTCCTTTGGAAGTCTAGTAAAGATCGTATCCATTTCAGAGTCGAATTATAGAGCCATGATTTATTAAAAATCATACAAGACAACATGCTCAAATCCGTCTTGACCGAATTTCATGTAACTTAGAAATTAGTCCATTGTTTTTATATCATTGCAAATGCTGTGAGACCACTTCCATTACAACCATATGTGTTTTAGAATTCATAAAAACTACTCTTAGCATCTTAATTCATTATATACAATTTAATACATAATTTATAATGCATAAACACGGAATCTGTCACAGTTACAGTTTTGCAGCATTTTCTTATAAATTCACAAACAATTATATCAAAAAATGGTATTTTCATATGAAATTTGATTCAAACATATACCTGCCAAGAAAAAATTAGTAGCTTCACAAAAAAAAAAAAAAAAAAAACTACCAAAAGCAATTTGATTCAAAGAATCCCCAAGAGAAAAAACCACTCGTTATCATCATCCAAACCTGACAAAACCAACAATAGAGAACTTAAATTTACTAAATTTAACAAATGCACTGTAAAATCACACAAAAACCAATTACAAGTAACTAACACAAAAACCTATTACAACTAACTATCACAAAACCCATTAATTCAGCACAAAAATTCTATAAACTCATACTTACACTTACAAGAAAAAAACTCAAAACCCATATCATTTAATCAAATACAAACCAAATATTACAAAAAAAAAAAAAAACTTACAATGTTGAAATCAGTGGAGGAAGACAAAGGGAAGGAAGAGGGGAGGTAGTGGAGGAAAAGGGGGAGGGAAAGAAAAGAGAGAGGGAGGGTGAAGGAGAAAGGGAGGGTGAAGGGAGACGTCAGTGATGGCGGCAAGGGATTGGGTTGGCGTCGTCGGCGGGGGTTGGGTTGGTGCTAGTAGGTTAGGTCGACGATGTGAGGGAGAGAGTGAGTGAGGGAGTATCGGTTTGAGGAAGAGGCTCAATGTGAGTGAGGGGAAAAAAAAAAAAAAAGGCTGAATGTGGGAAAAAAAAGAGGTTGAATGCGAGTGAAGGAAAAAAAAAAGGGGCTGATAAGTGATATATATATTACCTCTTTAGTGACGACTTGGGTTTCATCACTATTGCCCGCCTTTAGTGATGAATTAGAGTTTCGTTGCTAAAATGCCTGAAGGATAATCAGACTGATTTTTAGCAACGAAATGGCTTCGTCGCTGTTAGGTTCTTTTAGCGACGACATTTGTTTCGTCACTAATGATCTCCCACCAAAATCTACAATGACGAAATTATTTCGTCACAAAAAACTAGAGTTTCAGTGACGAAAAATTTCGTATCTGTAGACTTATTAAATTCGCGCCATACTTTTTCCTTTTAGCGCCCTTGTTTCAAATCAACAAATAGCGACAAAATTTCAATTTCATTGCTAAAGGTCATTATTTTTTCATTTTTAGCGACTAAATATAAATGTCGTCGCTAAAGGTTATTATTTTTGTGATGAAATTCAAATTTCGTCGCTAAATGTAAGTTTTTAGTGAAGAAAAATTTTTCCTTACTAAAATTCGTCAGTAAAAATACATCTTGTTGTAGTGAATACCGGTGTCCCATTTCAAGTTTACTATTTTTTTTAATATTTGTGTGTGTGTGTGTGTGTGTATTATAATAAATATAAAAGTTTACTACAAAATAGTACCTCAATTCAGAACAAATTATTCATGCTTTTAGATTTTAGCATCAATTAAAAGAAAAAAAAAACATAGATAAAAAATAGAAAGCTTAATTGTTCATTGCATACTAAGAAAACAATAACGCAAATAAGTTACTATTCTGCCCGTACGAAAATTCAAAAAGTACAAAACTAAAAAAAAAAAAAAAAAAGAAGCTTTTTTTAGTACCGGCCGGTACACCCAGTATTGGCTGGTATTACTTGAAATTGGCCGGTACATGGTCGGTATTTAAACCAGTACAAAATGTTGGCATTTTGATATCGGTGTACATACCGGTATGGTATTGGCTACCTTGATTATAATAGCAGGTTTAATTTAGACATGTGCCTTTTAAAAATAAATTACATATTCAGTTATGATTTCCCAAACTTAATTAATTAATTAATTTTATATATATAATTTTTTTATTTGACCCTACAGTTCGACCGATGACCCCACTAGTTAACCTAGTGACCCAGCTCATAGACTAGGTCAGTATCCGATCTAGGTTGATAACTATGCTAGAATGTCTCCATTGGAATCATCAAAAAATGTCAATCAATTGAGCTACTCTTAGTGAAAATTTATGATATTTAAACATTATGACCAGCTAGCTTGGTCGGCCTTACCCAAATGCTCTTTGGGGTGGATTGAAGTCTTTCTTTAGGCTTGCTAGGCTCGTCCATAATTTTTAATTTCATATGAAATTTTGATTATATTTTGCATTCTCAAATTTTTATGGCATTGGTTGAAATCAATATCATTTTTATTATCACTCGTTGCAAAGCAACACATTCTTTAACATATCATCTTGAGTGGGTTATAAGAAACTAAGGTCCTTCCTTGGAATCTCTATAATTTTTTGTGATACCCACATTGTCTTTTCCATCTAAGTAGTGATAGATCAAGAATGTATTGACCCCTTGTGAAATATTAATTGATTAATTAGTCAAATTTATTAATTAATCATATTAACATGCAATGTACGTGGCAACACAAACAAATCACCAAATAACTGAATATGCAGTGAAAATTAAATGACACGGTGATTTATTTACGAATGGAGAAAACCTACATGGCAAGAACCCCACCGGGTGATTTTAAGGTCGCCACTATCGAGAATTCACTATTATCACAACAAGCGGTTACAAGGAAAGGAATCTCAGTACCTTTTACCAACCTACAGTTGAACTATTACCCCAATACCTAATGGACTTGTTCTGTAGTGACAATCTTTCCTTGTATTGCACATCTCCCAGTACATGACTAATCAAAAGATGCACGGATCCCAGTACGTGATTTGATCACCAACTTGAGAAGGATGTTGGCTGCAAGGTTCTTCTATTCATCACACGATAAAGATCATGAAGTTGATTGATCACAAAACCCTACGGTGTACAAACACAACAGTTTCTTCAAGAGAAATATGAACTAGGGCAAACTTTGTCTCCGATCACAATTTGCATGACCAAAATTTTGTTCTACACTTGTGCAACTTGTGTCACCTTTGATGGCCTTCAAAATAATCATTATATATGTTTAGGGTTATGAGAAAAGAAAGTCTAAACGTATACTCATGGATTTGATAAAAAACAGTTCTGAAAAACTGAGTTTCATAAACTTCAATAGATAGCCATCTATCGAGAGAGCTGTTGAGCCACGAGCTTTAACACCTTTTAAACCTCAATAGTTACTAGCTGTTAAGATATAAAATCCAGCACTTTCTTACTTGGTTATTGGACAGACTTGCATAGCTTTAACATTTTGTTGCGGACATATTTTTATGTAATTGACATATCCTTTGACAAAATGCACTTTACTTGTATTTAGGTATATCTAAGTAGGTTCAAGATAATCATTACAAGTGATTAAATTAAAAACATGAAGATTACTTAAGAACTACTCAAGAAAAGTACAAATCTATGAGTCTCGACACATCCTCGACAGAAGCTTAATCTGTTGAGATTCATTAAAGCTTGATAGATGTCTTGATCTATCGAGCTTACGGGATTCAGTCTATAGCCAACAACATTTTTATTCTAAAAGGCTATTTTCTTATGAGTTTGTATAATTCTTATTGGACTAGGAAAGCCCAATGTTTGTGTAAACCTATTTGGAATAGGAAAGCCCATTAAGCTCCTATTTAAAGGAGGTGAAAAAAGAAAAACCTAACCCTAGAGAGCTTTATAAGGTTTTCTTTTTGAAACCCTAGCCTCCTTCTACAGAAGAAAGAGTTTTTGCTGTGTTTCTTGTACGCCTTTGGGTTCTGTAACCAAGTAAAGTCTCTTGCACCAACATTGAAGATCTTATTGGTGTTTCTATGTGAAGCGACTGCAAATCAACTACAACAATCAAAGGGTTGCTGTAGAGTTAGTCGTATAGGGATTTGTGTAAAGGAGTAAGCCGCGTATTGGGATCTGCGCATCAAATTGGTTAGTCATGTATTGAAAGCTGTGCATCAAAAGGAGAGATTGTTACTACAAAATAAGTCCAATTAGGTATTGGGGTAAGGTTTCAACTGTAGGTTGGTATAAGATACTGAGATTTTTTTACTTGTATCCGTTTGTTTTAATAATAGTGGATTCTCGGGAGTGGTGACCTTAAAATCACCCGGTGAGATTTTTGCCTTGGAGGTTTTTTTTATTCGTAAACAAATCACTGTGTCAATTTATTTTTCGCTGCATTTTAGTTTATTGGTGATTTGTTTGTGTTACCACGCATTTGCATGTTAAATTGGTTAATTAATTGAACTTGGCTAATTAATCCATCACAAGGGGTTAATACGTCTTTGGCCTATCATATTTGAACTTGAAACCTTGTTCCTTGAGGTATTAAACACATCCTAGATTTACCCAATTACAAGTAAAGTGCATTTTGTCAAAGGATTAGCCAATTACATAAAATGTTGACATATGTTCCTAACATGAATCACATATGTCCTAGCAATCTCTCCCTTTGGCAATCCGTGACAAAACCACAACAAACAAATAAACGTATGAGAGAAGTCACAAATCACTCAACTCATACTCACTTGTTAAGTACAGTTTAATCTATCCTAACACTTGAAAACTGTAATAACAACCTCAAATGTATATATATCAACAAGTACAAGGTTTGCTATCATAGCATGATTACAAGATCTAAGGTACATGAACAATGTATCTAAAATAGAGAGAAAAGAAAAAAAAAATACAAAAGTCATCACTACATTCCTCAAAATATAAACACTCTCTATATCTCTTAAACTAACTCTCCCCCAATGAGTATGACTACTCTCATCTCAAAAGTACATCAAATAGACATCTTATCATCACTAGGCTAGCCAGCATCATCATCCTCATCAGCATCATCACCGCCGGAGCCATTGTCACTGTCATCCTCTGATGCCGGTGGAGATGGAGAAGTAGCAACCATGAAACCACCCATGGCAGCTTGTTGTCGTGTGATACGACCAACACGGGTATTCATCTGACACAACTCATCACTAAGTGTGTCAAGTCAAGCATCCATACGCACAAGCTGTGCCATGATGGCCTCAAGTGTCACTTTACTCACTAAAGACGAAGGAGCGGAGGTGGATGGAGCGGTAGAAGTTGGAGGAGCAGCCATCTCGATTTGAGTCCACCTCGAGTGAAGCTATGCAAAACTCTGCTTAATGGTAGCGACATCAATGGTACACATGAATGTGAAGTGGGGAGACTCAAGATAGAAGATAAAAAAATGATGAAGGAGCCGCGTGATAGCCAAAGGAAAAATGAGCTTATCACGAGTCGTCGTATGCCTATAGACATCTATAAGGAGAGTATAAAGTGAGAAGGGAAGTTAATCGAAAGATCCTCAATAAGGGATAACAAAAACAAGCACAAGGCTCTGTGATAGTATTATAGTGAGACAATGGATGGAGAATGAATGTCATCACCATGTTCAGGAATCTTGAACCTTTAGCAAAGGCTGAGCAAGAGGTGTTTTGACGGTCACCCCAAGAAGAAGGCGTCTCACTAAATAGAGACAAGAGTTCGTCTTTGGACATTGTCGTTAACACTCATAGTCAAGGTAATTAGAATGCGAGTGACAAACTGGGGTATAGAATAATAGAATGCAATAATAGAATGAATGAAGAAGATCATACAGGATGAAAGAAGATGACATTTAGGTCAAAAATCTCTTGGGAATGAAGTTTAGAGTGAGAGAGAGGTGTTTGAGAGGTGAGAAGGCTAAAAGCAATCGAGAGAGATCAAGGAGACTAGATCTGAAATCGTGAGGAAAGCTTATATAGAAGCTTCATAAATCTCGGTCGATCTAGAGCTATCGAGAGCTATCGAGCTTTAAAAATGCATGTTTTAGCTATCGAGGATCTAACGAGAGGTTTTCTCAACAATGAAACTCGATGGATTGAGGTAGCTATTGATAAGCTATTGAGGAGACAGAAAGTTTCTTGATTGTTTGAACTTGCTATTGAGAGCTATTTAGAATGCGATAAAAAGCAGTTGAAGGGTCTCGATAGATAGCCTAGCTGTCGAGAGCTATCGAGATTGCTTAAAAATAGTTTTTCAAGGAAGAGAAAAACACAAATATAAATGCAATCAAGTATGCCACTCAACTTAGGATCCAAATAACATTTTAAACTCTCAAAATCATCTCTCAACAAAACATAGATCCATAAACACACACACATTAAACAAGTCTAACCAATTTTATATTTCAAAAACAAGTTAAGACAGTTTAGTGAGCATACATTAACACATGTATTCCTTGAGATGACCAAATCACATTATACCTACACATGTATCAAAAGTAGCAAAGAATATTGTGTGTTATGTGTGAAAAATATTACAAGATTGCATAAGTGTCTACATGTTTTTGACGATTTGAGATATGTGAAAATCACTTTAACTCACACACAATCATAATTGTTTGATGGGGACTATCACCCTTGAGGTACATCCTATAACTCTTACATCTCCTAGAATACACGCTTGCAATCATATATAAAACATTTTGATCTTTTTTCTTTTATTTTTCTTTACATATTTTTCTTTCATTAAGCATATCATACATGGGCATATAAGAGAGAGAAAAGAAATACCCAATTATATTAAGCTTTTTGACATTGCACTTTTGCTATGCTGAAGTATACAGATATTATTTCATGATTGGCGGGTAATAGTGGTGAGATGGTTATTTATGTCTTTCTCTTAGGATTTTCTAGTCGTTCCTGTCAAAAGAGTGATACGAGTGTTAAGTACAAGAGATTACTTAACTTTACTCATCACAAATATCATTTGCTTAGTTATACATAAAGATGCTCATCTAAGTTACAAAAGATACAAAGTTTAGAAAGCTTAGTTTCATTGGCCATTCAAGGTACACAAATACTAATGTACACAAACACACACTGTTTTTGTATATTTCTAATTTTTCAAAATTTTCAAATTTTTAATAATGAAAAACAAAATAAAAATGAAACTGAAAAAAAAAAACCAAACAAAAACATGTTAAATAAAGCAATGCATAAAAACCAGAAAATAAGAAAGCAAAACACACAAGCAATGCAAACACAACAAAAAGAGGGACAAAAAGAGAAAAAGTGACAAACACTTGGAGCCATTTTCCTTCCATACTTTGGAGGATCCTTTCCTTGGAGCAAACCCTTGAATCGGTGGTGAAGAGGAAGAATTGAAACCGTTCAAGTTTGAAAGGAATATGAGGGCTTTGAGTAGATCTCCAAAAGGAGCAAGGGAGGATGGAAGCTGATTTTGGTTTTCCGACAAAATCATGTTATTGCTTTGTTGAGTGGCTAACTGTTAGGATTAGTGCCCTTAAATCCTATTGTATGATGCTATGTATGATATTATGTATGACATTATGTATGACATGATGTATGACTTAATATTGTGATTGATAAAGTTATTTTATTATGATCTAAAATAATGGTAACATGAATATAGGACATTATCATATAGTCCATGAGATGGATTGTATGTGATTTATGTGAAAAGTCACAGAAGATGTAAATCACAAGTTCTTTGTAAACTCAGAATTTATAGTTCGTAGTCGGTGATGAAATTGGGCATTTCATCTTTGAAGACTATAACGTGTCAACTAAGATGATTTGTCTTGATCATGGAAGTGGAGACTTCTAGTTGATATGTTGATATGTTTTAAGAGTTAAAACATATTGAACAGGACCGCTGTGAGATTTATTATTCTCCTAATGACTGTCAAATGAATAATAAATCTCACGACTTCTATTTGCATGAACTCTTAATCCTGAGAGAATAATGGACCTGATCATGAAGTGTAGGTTGCTTTGATATATCAAGAGTGAGACCTGAAGTGACGGTTAAAACCTCAGTATGTTGGGCAGCCACATTTAGTGTTCATGGAACATATATTCTCAATATGGAATTCAGAATCTCTTGATGGAGATATAAAATATTCCCTTAAGATAAGTTTAATGGTTTCAGTTATTCAGAGAGTTAGGCCTAACCACTTTAGTAAGAAATTACTAAAGTATATATTTATGAAATTGGATTTCATAAATATATAATGAATAATTTTAAAGAATTAAACTGGGTACTCAAGGATAAGATGTAGTAATTTACAAAGTGACAGTCTACATTTATGACTTTGTGTTACTATGAATATTTTATGAAGGGGTTAAGTGTATAATAAAGTCTTGGGATATAATTTATTAATAAGGCCTAGAGTGCAATTATATTTATATAGTGGTATTAAATATAATTAATGGTAACCTTGGACTTGTCAAGAGTTGACGGAAAAGCCCAAGGCCCATTGGAGTTAGTGTCTTATTGGTTCCTTTTGGTCCCACTCCAAGCCACGCACTAAAGCCCAATTGGAAAGGCCCAATAGGCCAACCCAATTAGATAATCAGTTAGTTATAAAAGGAGAAATATACATAATTTTTTTTAAGAGATTAGAAAAGAAAAAGAAACGATGTGTGAAAGAGTGTGAGACACACTTTCATTCTCCCTTTGAAAAACTGATTGAAAGACCACACATCTTGGGCGTAAAGTGGAATTGGAGTGAAGATTAAAAGTGTTCCCAAGTGCTTCTAATCTTTGTTTTGAATTTCTCCACACCAAGGTACGCTATCTTGTTCTTAAATTCTGAAATTTATGTAGTGCACGTTATCAATCATGAATGAAATAGATTCTTGTTTGTTGCTTCTGCTATGTGTTTTGTATGAGATACAAAACCAGAATTTTTTCCTTCACTAACCACTTATAGCAATTAAGTCGAGTACGTCCAACTGCGCCATAGTGATGATAGAGATGCTGCTTCTTTCCTTTAGACTTTTGAGCATTACTCTTCTTAGCCCTAGGGTTTTTGGTTTCTTTCTTAGCAAGCTTAGGGGGTGCTTCTAAAATAGATGTACCCTTGTCTATGTTATCACTAGCTATCACAGTTTTAGCATCATTATTCTCAGATTCAATATTATTAGTAGGAGAATCAAAAATAGTAGTACTAGAAGAAGCAATATTAGGAAAAGAGAAATCACATACTAAACCAGTTCGATCGGAGGTAGATTTCTGCATACTAAGCATCTCATCAAGTTTTGTACTTGAGGTCCTCTCCAACTGAGCTCTAACTTGGAACAGTTTCACCTCAAGCTTCTTGATCTTCTCAACCAAGAAATTGTTCTCAAATCTCAGTGCTCCAATAGTTTGATTTGCTTCATCAAATTTTGTGGAGAGTTGTTCTCGTTTAAGCTTCACATCACTAAGCTTCTTGGTGGCCAACATATACAGCTTCTCATGTTTTTTCGAGACCTTATATAACTTTGCATAGGTTGTGTAGATGTTATCTTGCTCATCCATCTTTTCAAACTTTGATTCCATTAAGTCTTCTTCTTCATTCATATCTTCCATAATCCCCTTAGTAGGGGAGATAGTGGCGGTGAAGGAATTTAGGATTCCGTCATCCTTATTTTCGAAATCATCCTCAGGTTTGGTGTCGCTCAAAGTTGCAGCAAGTTCCTTGCCTTTCCTAATAGACTTGAGATAGGTAGGGCGCTCTTATTTCATGTGACCGAAGACTTGACACCTGAAACACTTGGGTCTTGAGGGACCAGTGTACTAACCACCATTCCTAGCATCCTTCTACCCTTTGTCTTGACTCTTAGACTAAGAAGAACTTGATTGCCTTCGATGTCGCTCAAAGTTGTAGTAAGTGCCTTGCTTTTCCCAAAAGACTTAAGATATGTAAGGCACTCTTATTTCATGTGACAGAAGTCTTGACACCTGAAACACTTAGGTCCTGAGGGAACAGTGTACTGACCGCCATCCCTAGCATCCTTCTTCCCTTTGTCTTGGCTCTTAGACTGAGAAGAACTTGATTGTCTATGGTCCTTGTTTAAACTCGTTGCATTGGCATTTTTCATGAATTTCTTGAACTTCTGGGTGATGTAGGACTGTTAAGATTAGTGCACTTAAATCCTATTGTATGATGCTATGTAAGATATAATGTATAACATTATGAATAAAATTGTGTATGACTTAATATTGTGATTAATAAAGTTGTTTTATTATTATCTAAAATAATGGTAACATGAATATGAGACATTATCATATAGTCCATGAGATGCATAGTATGTGATTTATGTGAAAAGTCACAGAAGATATAAATCACAAGTTTTTTGTAAACTCAGAATTTTAATTAGTAGTCGGTGATGAAATTGGGCATTTCATTTGCGAAGACTATAACATATCAACTAAGATTATTTGTCTTGATTATGGAAATGGAGATTTCTAGTTGATAAGAGTAAAAACATATTGAACTGGACCGCTGTGAGGTTTATTATTCTCCTAACGACTATCAAATGAATAATAAACTCACGACTTCTATTTATATGAACTCTTAATCCTAAGAGGATAATGGACATGATCATGAGATGTAGGTTACTTTGATATATCAGGAGTGAGATCTAATGTAACAGTCAAAATCTTAGTATGTTGGATAGCCACATTTAGTGTTGATGGAACATATATTCTCAAGATGGAATTCATAGTTTCTTAACAGAGATATAAAATATTCCTTTGAGATAAATTTAATGGGTTCAGTTATTCAGAATGTTAGGTCTAATCATTTTGGTAAAAGGTTACTAAAGTATATATTTATGAAATTGGATTTCAAAAAAATATATTGAATAATTTTAAAGGATTAAATCGGGTACTCAAGGATAAGATGTAGTAATTTACAAAGTGGCAATCTACATTTATGACTTTGTATTACTATGAATATTTTATGAAGGGTTTCTATGTATAATAAAGTCTTCAGATATAATTTATAAATAATGTCTAGAGTGCAACTATATTTATATACTGGTATTAAATATAGTTAATGGTAACTTTGAACTTGTCAAGAGTTGACAGAAAAGCCTAAAGCCCATTGGAGCTAGTGTCTTATTAGTCCCTTTTGGTCCTACCCCAAGCAACATACTAAAACCCAATTTGAAAATCCCAAAAGGCTAGCCCAATTAGATAATCAGTTATAAGGAGAGAAACATACACAATTTTAATATATGAAAAAGAGAGACATCATTGTGAAATGGTGTGTATGTGAGGGTTGGACATTCTCTCTTTCTCCCTTGAACAAAAACTGATTGAGAGACCACACATCTTGGGCATAAAGTGGAATTGGAGTGATGATTAAAAGTATTCCCAAATGCTTCCGATCTTTGTTTTGAAATTCATCACACCAAGTTACACTCTCTTGGTCTTGAATTTTGAAACTTACATAGTGCATGTTATCGATTGCGAATGAAGTAGATCCATTAAATTTCCGTTGTGTATGTTTTGTATGAGATACAAACCATGATAATTCCGACAAGGACTTCATTTTAGAATCTTCATCATCAGAAGACTCATTCGGGTCACTGTTCTTGGCCTTCAATGCCATACTCTTGCCTTTACCCGACTTGCCAATCCTTGTCAAACCTAACTCATAGGTCTGCAAATTTCCAACAAGCTCTGTCAAAGGAATCTTGTTAATATCCTTTGATTCCTCAATAGTGGTGATCTTGGCATGAAATCTCTCGGGCAAAGATCTAAGCACCTTTTTCACAAACTTGGGTTTGGGAATGGTTTCTCCAAGATTGAAAGTGGAGTTCACTATATCCTTAAGCCTGGCATAAAAATAATCAAATGACTCATCCTCCTCCATCTTAATTTATTCGAAGCTAGTAGTGAGCCTTTGAAGCTTCGAATAATTGACAGCCTTGGTTACTTCATAGGTTATTTGGAGAATGGTCCATGCTTCCTTTGCGGTTTTAGTAGAGGACATCTTCTTGAACTCCTCATTTGTGACCACATTGAATAAAAATTCAATGCCCTGCTGTTGAAGTTTTCCACCTTGATCTTTGCATCATCCCAGTCGGCCGACACTTCCTACAGCTTGGTCCAGCTTATCTCCATAGCTTGCCACACTTTCTCATCTAAAGACTGCAAGAAAGCTCTCATGCATACTTTACAGTATGCATAGTTAGTACCATCAAATAAATGAGGTACAATGAGTGACTGTCCTTTATCCATGACAAACAGGGGTCAATAGATCACACAACAAAGATTAAAACCTAATCAGAGTGTGCCTATTCTGATACCACTTAATAGGCAAAGAATGTATTGACCTCTTATGAAATATTAATTGATTAATTAGCCAAGTTTATTAATTAATCAGATTAACATGTAATGTATGTGGCAGCACAACAAATCACCAAATAACTGAATATGCAGTAGAAATTAAATGACACGAATCACCTAATAACTGAATATGCAGCAGAAATTAAATGACACAGTGATTTGTTTATAAATGGGGAAAATCTACATGGCGAAAATCCTACCGGGTGATTTTAAGGTTACCACTTCCGAGAATTCACTATTATCACCACTTCCAAGAATTCACTATTATCACAACAACCCTACCGATACTTCTGTAGTGGCAATCTCTCCTTATATTGCACGGCTCCCAGTACGTGACTAACCAAAAGATGTGCGGATCCCAGTACGCGACTTGATCACCAACTTGAGAAGGATGTTAGCTGCAAAGCTCTTCTGTTCATCACATGATGAATATCACGAAGTTGCTTGGTCACAAAACCCTACGATGTACAAACATAGCAGCTTCTTCAAGAGAAAGATGAACTAAGGCAAACTCTATCTCCGGTCACAATTTGCATGAACAAAACTTTGTTCTACACTCATGTAACTTGTGTCACCTTTGACAGCCCTCAAAATAATCCTTATATATGTTTAAGGTTTTGAGAAAAGAAAGCCTAAACACATACTCACAGATTGGATGAAAAATAGTTTTGAAAAACTGAATTTCATAAACCTCGATAGATAGCCATTTATTGAGATAGCTATTAAGCCACAGGCTTCAGCACATTTTAAACCTCGATAGATACTAGCTGTCAAGATTTAAAATCCAGTACTTTCTTACTTGATTCTTGGATAGACTTGCATGGCTTTAACACTTGAACTTGAAACCTTATTCCTTGAGGTATTAAACACATCCTAGATCTACCCAATTATAAGTAAAGTGCGTTTTGTCAAAGGATTAGCCAATTACATAAAATGTTGACATATGTTCCTAACATGAATCACATATTTCCTAACAAGTAGGATACAGGTTTATGCTTAAAAATATAGATGAATGGTTGAGAACTTGAGATTATAACAATTGAAAGGAAAATTCAGTTCATTGAAAGTACTATACCTCCAAAAAAATCATGTAAGTATTGTGGAATTATATAGGAAACTAATAAAGACATTTTGGAAGATACTTCTTATGTCTTCACCTATTTATCATCAAAGCTATGTCATTCTTACCTCTATAATTTTTTTAGAACATGTTATAACCTACTATAATTATAAAGAGCAAGTTGCTAGTGTGATGCACGGATAATATTGTAATATTTTATATAAGATGATTTTGGAGAATATTATACATATATTATAGCATAATTATTATAAAACTTTGTAAGTTATGAGTTTATCATAAGAAGCAACCAAATAACAAAACAAAACAAAATTACCCATAGGGGTTTTGGAGTCTTAATGGTGATGACAGGTCAGCTCGACGATGGTGGCGACTTCTTGGAATCTTCTCCTTCCTTCTCTTACAAATGTTATATCAATTTCAGGTCTTTTATTTTGGTAATTTTTATTAGGTTAAAATGAATTGATCTCTTGCAAATTAATTAATTACCCAAGTTAATTAATTAGTCAAATTACATGTAATAGCATGATAGCATAAAAAAATCACCAAATAACTAAATGTAGCGGAAATTAAATTTGACATAGGAGATTTGTTTACGAATGGGGAAAATCATCGAGGCAAAATCTCACGGGGTGAATTTAAGGTCATCACTCCCAAGAATCTACTATTATCAATTACAAGTGGTTACAAGTATAAAGAATCTTACCAAACCCTTTGACCTATCCTAAAATACCAACCAACAGTTGAACCCTTACCCCAATACCCAATTGGATTTATATTGTAGTAGCACTCTCTCCGTTCAATGCACAAATCCCAGTACGTGACTAACCAATGATGCACAGATCCCAATACGTGACTAACTCCACCAACTTGAAGAAGATTTTTGGCTGCGAAGTTCTTCAATTCATCAAAACCCTTGGCGTAAAGACGCAGTAGTTTCTTGGTCAGAAAACCCTTGGCGTAAAGACGTAGTAGTTTCTATAGAAAGAATGATGAACTAGATCACTTTTTGCATTCGGTCACACAATGCATGCGTGACGGCCTTTAAAATAATCCTTATATATGTCTAGGGTTGTGAGAATAGAAACCCTACACAAATACATAAGAATATGTGTGTAATTAGATCTGAAAAATCTTATTTCATAATTCTCTATAGATACAGCTTGTGTCGAGTTTCAACATTAAATTAAATCTTGATAGAAAGGATTCTGTCAAGACTTCTATCGAGCTTTAATGAATAGAAATTCCTTTACTTGTTTCTTGGTCAGACTTGCATGGCTTCAATACTTAACTTGAACACTTATTTCTTGAAGTACTAAACACATCCTAAATCTACCCAATTACAAGTAAAGTGCATTTTGTCAAAAAATTAGCCAATTACATATATATGTCCCTAACAATCTCTCTCTTTGGCAATCTGTGACAAAACTACAACAAAACAAATAATCATGAGAGAAGTCTTAAATCACTAAACTCATAATCACTTGTTGTATTACAAAGTAAATCCATCCCTACTAGAAACTCTTGAAAAACATTGCAAGAAGAGAGTTCTTGGCAAGATAAAATTTTACAACCTATCTTCTGAAACACTTAAACAAAACTTATCAAGGCATCATGTGTAAAACAAAAACAAAACTTGCGTACATAAAGAAACATGTGTATAAAGAGAGAAAAGAGACAACACATGTAGAGATAGGTGAAGAAACATATACATCATCATCATATATATAAAAATAAAGTACAATGTATGTCATAAACGGTCACAAGACCAGTATACAAGAGGCTAATGTAAAACAAAGAAAGAAGAAAATACATGTAAACCTCACTACTGATGGAAATATGCAGGTACGCAGAGGAAAAATAACTGATCTACTCCATTCATAAAAGTTAACATGTACTATATAAGTTTCAGAATTTAAGAATAAGAAAGTGTACCTTGAAGCAGTGAATTTCAAAATTGAAGATCAAAATTGCTTGAAAACACTTTCAATCTTCACTCTAATTCCACTAACGCCCAAGATGTGTGGTTTCTCAATCAGTTCCAAAGGGAGAAATGTTAAAGTGTTTAACACTAACATGCACTACTTCGCAATAGTGTTCTTTCCAAAATTTTCTACCGAAATTTTTTTATGTTTCTCCTTTTGTGTTTAATCGATTATTTAATTGGACTGACTTTTTAGGCCTTTCCAATTAGGCTTAAGTGTGTGACTTGGAGTGGGACAAAAAAGGATCAATAAGACACTAGCTCTAATGGGCCTTAGGCTATTCAATCAACTCTTGACAAGTCCAAAATTACCATTAACTATATTAATACCACTATATAAATATAGTTACACTCTAGGCCTTATCTATAAATTATATCTCAAGACTTTATTGTACATGCAACCCCTTCATAAAATATTCATAATAATACAAAGTCATTAAAGAAGACTGTCACTTTGTAGATTACTACATCTTAATTCCTTGAGTACTCAGTTTAATCATTTAAAGTTATTCATTATATATATTTATGAAATCCAATTGCATAAATATATATATACTTTAGTAACTCCTTACTAAGTGGTTAGGCCTAACTCTTTGAATAACAATCCCATTAAACTTATCTCAAGGGAATATTTTGTATCTCCATTAAGAAACTATGAATTCTATCTTGAGAATATATGTTTCATCAACACTAAATGTGGTTGCCTAACATACTGAGATTTTGACCGTTACTCTGGATCTCACTCCGGATATATCAAAGCAACCTACATCTCATGATCAAGTCCATTATTCTCTCAGAATTAAGAGTTCATGCAAATATAAGTCGTAAGTTTATTATTCATATGACAGTCGTTAGAAGAATAATAAATCTCACACGATTCAGTTCAATATGTTTTAACTCTTAAAACATATCAACATAACAACTTGAAATCTCCATTTCCATGATCAAGACAAATTATCTTAGTTGATATGTTATAGTCTTCGCAGATGAAATGCCCAGTTTTCATCATCGACTACAAACTACACTTTGAGTTTACAAGGAACTTGTGATTTACATCTTCTTTGACTAAATCACATAAATCACATACAATGCATCTCATGGACTATATGATAATGTCCCAATATTCATGTTACCGTAATTTTTAGATAATAATAAAATAACTTTATTAAACACAATATTAAGTCATACATAATGTCATAAATAATAACATACATAATATCATACAATAGGATTTAAGGGCACTAATCCTAACAACTACATCCCTCAAAAAGATATACACACTTACCCTAACAAAAATCATATACTAACTCTCCTCCTAAATACAAGACTACTCTCAAACCCAAAGCTACTTCCCCTTTTTGTCACGAATGACAAAGGGCAAGTCACTAAAAGGTCGTCATCTTGTTATCATCGGAAGAGCTAGTATCATCCTCATCATTATTAGCAGCATCACCCTTATCAGCTGAGGCCTCTGGATAAGGAGAGGGAGAAGGTGCAAAGCCAGCCATATGAGCCTATTGGCGGGCAATGCGATCAACTCAGGTGTTCATTTGACACATTTCATCTATGAGATAGTCAAGGTGACCACTAAAGTCAGCCTCCATCGGCTGAAGCTATGCCATCATAGTCTTGAAGGAAAAAATCTGGTTTTGCATCTCATACAAAACACATAGCGGAAGCAACGAATAAGGATCTATTTCATTCATGATCGATAACGTGGACAATGTAAATTTCAGAATTTAAGAACAAAATAGCGTACCTTGGTGTGGAGAAATTCAAAACAAAGATTAGAAGTACTTGGGAACACTTTTAATCTTCATTCCAATTCCACTTTACGCCCAAGATGTGTGGTCTCTCAATCAGTTTTCAAAGGAGAATGAAAATGTGTCTCACACTCTCTCACACACCGTTTCTTTTTCTTTTCTAATCTCTTAAAAAAAATTATTTATGTTTCTCCCTTTATAACTAACTGATTATCTAATTGGGTTGGCCTATTGGGCCTTTCCAATTGGGCTTTAGTGTGTGGCTTGGAGTGGGACAAAAAGGAACCAATAAGACACTAGCTCCAATGAGCCTTGGGCTTTTCTGTCAACTTTTGACAAGTCCAAGGTTACCATTAATTATATTTAATACCACTATATAAATATAATTGCACTCTAGGGCTTATTAATAAATTATATCCCAAAATTTTATTATACACGTAACCCCTTCATAAAATATTCGTAGTAACACAAAGTCATAAATGTAGACTGACACTTTGTAAATTACTACATCTTATCCTTGAGTACCCGGTTTAATTCTTTAAAGTTATTCATTATATATTTATGAAATCCAATTTCATAAATATATACTTTAGTAATTTCTTACTAAAGTGGTTAGACCTAACTCTCTGAATAACTGAAACCATTAAACTTATCTCAAGGGAATATTTTATATCTCCATCAAGAGACTATGAATTCCATATTAAGAATATATGTTCCATCAACACTAAATGTGGCTGCCCAACATACTGAGATTTTAACCGTCACTTCAGGCCTCACACCTGATATATTAAAGCAACCTATACTTCATGATCAGGTCCATTATTCTCTCAGGAATAAGAGTTCATGCAAATAAAAGTCGTGAGACTTATTATTCATTTGATAGTCATTAGGAGAATAATAAATCTCACAGCGGTCCTGTTCAATATGTTTTAACTTTTAAAACATATCAACATATCAACTAGAAGTCTCCACTTCCATGATCAAGACAAATCATCTTAGTTGGCACGTTATAGTCTTCGTAGATGAAATGCCCAATTTCATCACTGACTATGAACTATAAATTCTGAGTTTATAAAGAACTTGTGATTTACATCTTCTGTGACTTTTCACATAAATCACATACAATGCATCTTATGGACTATATGATAATGTCCCATATTCATGTTACCATTATTTTAGATAATAATAAAATAAATTTATCAATCACAATATTGAGTCATACATCATGTCATACATAATGTCATACATAGCATTATACAATAGGATTTAAGGGCACTAATCCTAACAATCTCCCATTTGCCCTAAAGACTATTGTATACTAATCTAACTCCCATTCCTTCCAAATGTGACTCGAAAGTCCTTTGAGGCAAGACTTTGGTAAAGGGATCTGCTAGATTATTTGCACTTTCAATCTTTGCTACCACAACATCTCCACGAGCAACAATGTCTCGAATGATGTGGTACTTCCTCTCAATGTGCTTTCCTTTCTTGTGATTCCTTGGATCTTTGGATTGTGCAACCGCTCCACTATTGTCACAAAACAATGTGATGAGAACTTGCTCCATTCTCACAACACCAAGATCAGAAAGGAATTTCTTGAGCCAAACAGCTTCCTTTGCTACTTCACAAGCAGCAACGTACTCGGCTTCCATGGTGGAGTCCGTAATAAAAGATTGCTTAACGCTCCTCCAACTTATGGCTCCACCTCCTAAGGTGAAAACACATCCTGAAGTGGATTTTCTGAAATCTAGATTTGACTGAAAGTCTGAATCTGTATAGCCAATGGGAATCAAATCCTCACTATGGTAAACAAGCATATAATCTCTCGTTCTCCTAAGATACTTGAGAATATGCTTTACAGCTTGCCAATGTTTTGGTCCTGGATTTGATTGATCGGCTGACCATGCCAACCGAATAACAAATATCTGGTCTAGTACAAAGCATGGCATACATGAGACTTCCCACTGCAGAAGCATAGGGAACTTGTCTCATCATATTTTCTTCCTCATGAGTCTTAGGCCTTTGGTCATCAGACAGAGGAACTCCATGTCTAAAAGGAAGCAATCCTTTCTTGGAGTTTTGCATGCTAAACCGTTCTAGAACCTTATCTATATATCCAGCTTGTGATAAGCCCAACATCTTATTCTTGCGATCTCGCCAAAGCTTGATCCCTAGAATAAAGTTAGCCCCACCCAAGTCCTTCATATCAAATTGGCTTGAAAACCAAACTTTAACCGATGACATTACCTCTACATCATTCCCAATGAGTAGAATATCATCAACATAAAGCACTAGGAACCTTAGTACTTTGTCTCAATGTCTTTTGTACACACATGGTTCATCAAGATTTTGTTCAAAATCAAATGACTTGATTGCTTGATCAAATATGATGTTCCACGACCTAGATGCTTGTTTAAGTCCATAAATGGACCTATTCAACTTGCATACCATATGCTCTTGGTTCTTTGCTATGAAACCTTCTGGTTGCAACATGTATATTTCTTCTTCAAGATTGCCATTAAGAAATGCAGTCTTGACATCCATTTGCCAAATCTCATAATCATAATGAGCAGCAATGGATAAGAGAATTCTGATAGATTTAAGCATGGCTACTGGCGAAAAAGTTTCATCATAATCAATACCTTCCTTTTGTGTATACCCTTTCGCCACTAGTCTTGCTTTAAAGGTTTCAATCTTTCCATCTATCCCTCTCTTCCTCTTGTAAACCCATTTGCAACCAACATGTTTAATGCCGTTAGGCGCCTTTACAAGATCCCATACATGATTGGAATCCATAAAATCCAATTCAGATTTCATAGCTTGGACCCAATGATGTGCATCTATATCATTTATTGCTTCATCATAAGTGTAAGGATCCGATTCAGTCTCTTCTGAGATAGCTTCATAAGTTTCTCCCAAACCTATGAATCTTATAGGAGGCTGAACAATTCTCCCACTACGACGACGCACCTGTGTACTAGACATCTCATGAGTAGTATCTTGTGATGTATCTAATACAGTCACATCATTGCTAGTTTCATCCATTGGTTGTTCAACTACAGGTTCATTCATTTTAGCCAAGACAACTCTACTTCTCGGAGTAAAATTATTCATATAGTCATTTTTCAAGAATTTGACATTTGTGCTAACAAACACTTTATTATCCTTATGACTATAGAATAAACCTCCAACTGTTCCTTTTGGATATCCTACAAAAAATACCACTTCTATTTTAGACTGTAACTTGTCAGACTTCCCATTCCACAACTCTACAGGTGTTTTAGGAATAGACTTCGAAGGTACTAAATTCAGAAGATACATTGTAGTATTTAAGGCATATCCCCAAAAAGAAATTGGTAGAGTCGAATAACTTAACATGGACCTAACCATATCTAAAAGAGTCCTATTCCTTCTTTCTGCTACACCATTTTGTTGTGGAGTTCCAGGTGCAGTCAACTGGGATATAATCCCATTTTCAGTCAAGTAATCCTTGAAATCACCAAGAAGGTATTCGCCATCTCGATCAGATCGAATGGCCTTTATGTGTTTACCCAATTGATTCTCAACTTCAGCCCTATTCTCTTTGAACTTTTCAAAGGCTTCGGACTTCCATTTCATTAGTTACACATAACCAAATCTAGAGTAATCATCAGTGAAAGTAATGAAATACTCATAGCCACCTCTTGCTTTGATTGACATAGGACCACATACATCTGAATGTACTAGTTCTAGCAAACCTTGCGCTCTTCTACCTTTTGCATTAAAAGGTCGTTTGGTCATCTTACCTTCCAAACAAGATTCGCAAACTGGAAAACCATCAAAGTTCATGGGCTGTAAAAGTCCATCTTTGATTAGTCTTTGAATCCTACTTGAATTGATATGACCTAAACGCAAGTGATATAGATATGCATCACTAGTAAAAGAAAACTTTCTCTTTAATGATTTCACATGAGAGTTACTATCTAATTCAGAATTGTATAATTCATGCTTATCAGGAGACTATGAATTCCATATTAAGAATATATGTTCCATCAACACTAAATGTGGCTGCCCAACATATTGAGGTTTTGACCGTCACTTCAGGTCTCACTCCTGATAAATCAAAGCAACCTATACTTCATGATCATGTCCATTATTCTCTCAGATGTAAGAGTTCATGCAAACAAAAGTCGTGAGATTTATTATTCATTTGACAGTCATTAGGAGAATAATAAATCTCACAGCGGTCCTGTTCAATATGTTTTAACTCTTAAAACATATCAACATATTAACTAGAAGTCTCCACTTCCATGATCAAGACAAATTATCTTAGTTGACATGTTATAGTCTTCGCAGATGAAATGCCCAATTTCATCACCGACTACGAACTATAAATTGTAAGTTTACAAAGAACTTGTGATTTACATCTTCTGTGACTTTTCACATAAATCACATACAATGCATCTCATGGACTATATGATAATGTCTCATATTCATGTTACTATTATTTTAGATAATAATAAAATAACTTTATCAATCACAATATTAAGTCATACATCATGTCATACATAATATCATACATAGCATCATACAATAAGATTTAAGGGCACTAATCCTAACAAGTCTCAAGGGTCACACCACCACCTGTAAAGGTAGAAGGAGTTGAAGAAGAAGGTGGAATAGCATAACTTGTAGGATCATCTGTCTCCACTCATGCCCACTTCGATCGAAGCTGGGCCTCGCTCTGCCAAATAGAATCAGCGCTAATGGCACCCATGGAGGTGAAGAAAAGGAGAGGAAGGAATGGGATGTGAAAGCGCTGTAAGATCCGCGTGATAGTCGAAGGAAAGATGAGTTTATCACAGGTAGCAGTATCCAAATACATATCTAGAATAGATGTGATGAAGTGAGAGGGAAAGTTGATAGAAAGATCTTCCATTAAGAAGAAGAAAATGAGCACGAGGTTCAATGATAGAGTTATAGTGAGACAAAGGAGTAAGAGTGAATGTTATCACCATGTTAAGGAACCTCGGGCCTTTAGCAAATCCCGAGCATGGGGTGTTTAGTTTACCACCCCATGTGGAAGGAGTCTCACAAAAGTGAGAAAGAAGCTCGTCTCTAGATAGGATGCGCTACCCTGGGAACATGTAGTACCTCAGATATAAGATCTGGAGTTTCTACGATACGTGTACCTCTGAATGTAGTAGCAAATTGAATTACAGAGGTATTAATGTCATGTATATTGGAGTAAAACTCCAATATAAACATGGCAGGGCACCTCAAAGATTTCTCACAAAGAGAATCCCATCCTCGAGTCTGAATGACATTGACAAAATCCGACAAGATAACTTGACATTTTGGATGAACGCCACATTTCTAGAAGTTCTCAGTGAATTCCTTTTAGGCCTTCTCATCGTAGAACCAGATGTGAGAGGGGGAAAAAGAAGAAGAAGACCTAGAACCTTGAAGAGGATTGCGAGCCGGAGTGGATTTGCTTCAGATGCCATAGCACAGTCTATCTAAGAGAGAGAGAGAATGAAAGAGAGAACAGAACACATCACAACTCAGATTAGGAAAGGAAAGAAACGTATGCATGAACATGTGACGTACAAAAAAATTAAAAACATCATGGTTAAAACCCAATCCAAACTTACCAGCACTCAAACAAAAATAATCAAGCACACATCTAAGATGCATGAAACATTGTTATAATGCAATGAGAATGCAATGCATGAGCATGTATCACCAAATCAACATAACCCAACCCAAAAATTTCACAACAAACTAAAAAACCCCAAAAATTTTCAAAAACCTAAAACCTAGTTCTAAAAATGCATGAATGCATGAAAATGAAGGGATTTAGGAGGCTTACCAAGAGATTTGAGCTTGATTTAGGCTGAAACTTGAGTGGGTATAGAGATTTCAGTGAGAGGAGAGTGCTTAAGGTGAGAGAGAATGAGATTTGTCGAGAAAGAATGAGAAGTGTGAAGTATGAATCGTGCATCAGCTTTAAATATAAAACGCAGCTCGATGGATTGAAGATTCTATGAGGATCTGTCAAGCACTAAATCTCGATAGAAATGAATCTGTCGAGGATCTATTGATGGCAAAACACCTCAATGGATCGAGAAGCTATCATGAATCTATCAGTCAAATAGAATGCTCATAAATTTGGCTTGATGGATCGAGAAGCTGTTGAGGAGAAACCCAGAAATCTTGATGGATCGAAGATCTGTCGAGATTCTATTGAGGCTGAAAAAAGAAAACTCAATAGAAATTGAATATGTTGACGAGTTGTTGAGCTAGAGGAAAAGGAGTTTTTCAAGGGAGGAAAAACACATAAAGATGAATGCAACAAGCAAGCTACTCAACCAAAAATCCAAGCAACATATTAAGCTTTCAAAACATCTCTCAACATATAAGCATAACATCCACAGATCCAAAAACACACACACACACACACACATACACTTAACAAATCTAACCAATTTTATATTTCAAAATTAAGTTAAGACAGTTTAGTGAGCATATATTAACACATGTATTCCTTGTGATGGTCAAATCACATTGTACCTACACATGTATCAAAAGTAGAAAAGAATTTTGCGCGTTATGTGTGAAAACATACAAGTGTGCACAAGTTTCTCATATTATGATAATTTGAGATATGAGAGAATCAAATACATTCACACACAATCATAACTGTTTGATGGGAATTATCACTTTCGAAGTACATCATATAACTCTCACATCTCCTAGAAAAACGCTTGCAACCATATTTAAAAGCATTTTGATTGTTTTTGCTTTTATATTCTTTGCATATTTTTTTTTGAACATATTATGCATGGGCATATATAAAGAGTGAAGAAATCCCAATTATGTAAGCCAAAACATCACAATTTTGCTACGCTGAAGCACACAGATGTTATACATGATTGGCAGGCTTAGTGGTGAGATGGTTATTTATGCATTTCCCTTGGGATGTTTTAATCCTTCTCGTCAAAAAGAGTGATATGAGTATTAAATGTAAAAGATACAAACTTAATCATACTCATCACAAACACAAGCCATAAAGCTCACTTGCTTAGTTGTGCATTAAAGTGCTCATCTAAGTTATAAGAGATACAAAGTTTAGAAACTTTGTTTCAATGGCCATCCAAGGTACATAAGTACCAATATACACAAACACACACTGTTTTTGTATTTTTTTTTCTTCTAATTTTTCAATGTTTTAATTTATTTTTATATAAAACAAAATTGAAAACAAAATTGAAAACAAACAAACAAAAACATGTTAAATAGAAAGCATAAAACTAGACTGACTCAAAAATAAGAAAATAAAACATACAAGTAATGCAAGATCAAAAGAGAGAGAGAAAGTGACTTAATCACTTGGAGCCTTTTTCCTTCCAAACTTTGGATTTGGAGGAAGATCCTTATCTAGAATTGAACCTTTGTTCAAGAGGTGAGGGGGAAGAATTAAAACCATTCAAGTTTGAAAGGAATATGAGGACCTAAAGATGGTGGGATCTGACCTTGACCACCAGATGATAACACACTATTGCTCTGTTGAGTGACTAACAACTTAGAGCAATTTGGACGAGTGTTTCCTGAAGCTCCATAGTGATGACAAAAATGTGGCTTCTTTTGTTGAGACTTTTTATTATTGTTCTTCTTATTCTTAGGGTTTCTAGTCTCTTTCTTTTCAACCTTAGGGGGTGCTCCTAGAATAGATTTGCCCTTGTTTAAGTTCTCACTAGCTATTTTAGTTTTAGATTCATTGTTCTAAGAATTAAAATTATCAGCAGGTGAGACAAACACAGTTGTACTAGAGGAGACAATATTAGGAGAAGCGAAATCATATCCCAAACCGGATTTGTCAGAAGCAGCTTTCTAAAAACTTAGCATCTCATCGAGCTTTGCACTAGAAGTCCTCTCCAATTGAGCTCTAACTTGAAACAGTTTCGCTTCAAGCTTCTTGGTTCTTTCAGCCAAGAAATTGTTCTTAAATCGTAGTGCTCCAATGACTTGATTGGCTTCGTTAACCTTGGTAGAGAGCTCCTTTTGTTCCAACTCCACTTCACTAAGCTTCTTGGTGGCCAGTCTATATAGTTTCTCATGCTTCTAAGAGACCTTGTACAACTTAGCATAGGTTGTATGTGATGGAAATATGCATGTACGCAGCGGAAAAAAATAACAGATCTATTTCATTCATAAAAGTTAACATGTACTAAATAAATTTCAAAATTTAAGAATAAGAGAGTGTACCTTGGAGTGGTGAATTTCAAATTTTCCAAGATCAAAATCACTTAGAAACACTTTCAATCTTCACTCCAATTCCACTAACACCCAAGATGTGTGGTCTCTCAATCAGTTCTAAAGAGAGAATGTCAAAACGTGTCTTACATTTTTTGCACCACTTCGCAATAGTGTTATTACAATTCTCTACTGAAAATTCTGTATGTTTCTCTCTTTGTATCTAACTGATTATCTAATTAGGCTGGCCTTTTAGGCCTTTCCAATTGGGCTTAATTGTGTGGCTTGGAGTGGAACCAAAAGGGACCAATAAGACGCTAGCTCCAATGGGCCTTGGGCTTTTCTGTCAATTCTTGACACGTCCAAAGTTACCATTAACTATATTTAATACCACTATATAAATATAGTTGCACTCTAGGCCTTATTTATAAATTATATCCCAAGACTTTATTGTATATGTAACCCCTTCATAAAATATTCGTAGTAACACAAAGTCATGAATGTAGACTGCCACTTTGTAAATTACTACATCTTACCTTTGAGTACCCAGTTTAATCCTTTAAATTTATTTATTATATATTTATGAAATCCAATTCTATAAATATATATACTTTAGTAACTTCTTAATAAAGTGGTTAAACCTAACTCTCTAGATAATAAACCCATTAAACTTATCTTAAGGAAATATTTTGTATCTCCGTTAAGAGACTATGAATTCCATTTTAAGAATATATGCTCCATCAACACTAAATGTGGTTGCCCAACACATGGATTCTACAGATTTTAATTTTGGCCCAACAATCCATAAGCTCATTACAAGCCCAATAAGTGATTAGCGTTTCAGATCTATTTCACATAGTATTTAAAGAAAACCCTAAGACACGTTTTTTATGACTTTGGAGCTTCTCTTGTGAGATCTAAAAGGTGTTGTGCCTTCTTTTGAAGTCACTACTGGAATTTCATCTACATATTATTAGAACATGTCAATCTGAAGCTACTGCAACAAGATCATACATAGTTGATGATTTTAACCTTCAAGGGTGGTCTTGGAGTAAAAATTGGAGAGTTTGTGTTGCTAAACCTTTGAGTGGGATCTCAAAATTCACAAACATGAAAGTTTGTGTTCAGCAAATCCAAGATAGAAAAGTCCATGGAATCAGAGCTGTATGTGGTCGTGTTAATAAGTTTTACATGACGTAGCTTTAGATTTAGGGTTTAAATATATTGTAATATTCCATTCTATCATAGTGTATTTGTTTACTTTGAGGATAACTAAGTTAAATCCTCCCTAGGTTTTTACCTTAAAATAGTTGGTTTCATTGGTTTTCTGGGTCATCATATTACTGTATTCTTTACCTTTCCGCACCAAGTAATGTGTTTGCATGTGTTTAACCTAGATCTCATAATTAACCTAAGTAAACACTTGGTTAATTCATTAGGTTAAACTAATCTGATTTTCAAGGGATCTAAACCAACAAACAAGTGATATCGAAGTAGATTCACTATGATTGGATTAACATCCTGAGTGAGATCCTTGATCCCTACTGTCATGGATAATTTTAAGTGTTTTACTACTTTTAGCTGTGATGTTTTGAATAAAAATGACACTAATGTTTCTGATGTTCTTATTGATGCTTGTGAAACTCTCCATAGGGAATTAACTAAATCTATGAAAATTGCTAAGAAATTCAAGGAAGAGTTAAAATTGGCTTATCTTGAAAAAGAGGAATTGATTGTGAGATTGAATGAATCCAATAAAAAAAAATGAATTTTTTAGAAATCAATTTTCCTCTCAAGATGAGGAGATGAAAAGTTTGGAACAAGAGCTAGCTTAGTCTAAAGCTAAATTAAATAATTTTTCTAATACCAAACTTTTTTTTAATAACAAATTTGTTTTTGTTTCTGTTGTACCCTCATGTCAATGCTCGTACAACTTAGCTTAGACTAGCAAAAATAATTTGACATGAAAAAGTAATTTATTTCACCATTCGAATCTATAGTTATATTTATATTTCCATATCAATTGTTTCTTTTTTAGGAACATATTCATTGTCTTAATTTTTTTTTTCTAAACGCACACTCATATACTTGTACTACCAATAACATATATGGTAATAAATTAATTATCTTCATCATTTGATCATTATGTGATATAATTATAAAAAATTTAAAGATTATATAAAAATTAAGGAAAAATAATACTAACTAAATATTTTAATACACACAGGAGGAGGGGTTTGACTTACCTCCGATACTAAATATTTTAATCACGTTTAATCCAAACAAAAGAGCAAGACTCAAGGCTAAACTGAAATGTAAGAACATTAACAATAGAGGTTTGGATGGTCCAAGGAGGTGGTAGATTAGGGGAGTTCACGGCTTCGAAGCAAGTCTTTGCATCACCTTCAACAATAACATGGTTCCATCTTTCTATAATTGCAAGCTACACAGACCAAAGTAAAGCTTCGGCTTCTGCCAACATAAGTGAGGAAATCTTCGTGATTCTGGCCCACATTTTGATGGGGACACCAAGATGGTCCCTTACAACTGCGGCAAGAGCAGCATGGGAAGACGATAGTGCTGCAACCACGTAAATTTTAATCCAGCCAGGAGGCGGTGGAGACCAAGTTGGTTGAGGAACACTGATAGCAGCAGGGATGCAAGTGTAAGTGCTATGGAGAGCTCATTGAATTTTCTCTGAATGGCAAGGATGGAAGATGGCAGGTCCGCAGGTCTGTTGCTGTTAGACTAAGTTTCTAATACTCCATATTTCCTCCAAAATCAGTGCCATGTTGAGGGAAACTGACCACTTCTCTCTGGTTAGGCAGAGAGCTTTTGGGGGCTCAAGGATGAGCTTGACAATATCCACCGGAGTGGATATATTCATTTCACCTGCTTTGAGGCCCCAGCAGGTAGCAAACCATAAGGCTTTAGCCATTGGACAGGTAAGGAACACGTGGCATGGCGATTCCACCTCTTCATTGCAGATAACACAATTGGGATCATTAATTACCATGCGTCTCGATAGGTTGTCCTTGGTGGGGAGAATGTTGGCGGCAATCCTCCAAAGGAACATTTTGGTTCTTTCTAACACATTGAGCTTCCAAATGTTTTTCCAATGATCCTCTGATGATGGTGAGGAGTGGATGTTGCTTGGATAGCTTGGTACGCTGACTTTACTGTAATACAACCTTTGGAGTTTGGCACCCAAACCAATTTATCATGTCTATGTCTGATAGGGATTGGTAAGGACAAAATAGCTTGGGCAGAAGGGGAATCAAATAACTCTCTGATAAGGTTAGACTTCCAGCAATGGAGAGTCGGGTAAAAAATCTGGGACACCATGATGGGATTATGAGCAAGATTCTCCTCCCTTGGTGTGGGGATGAAGCCATGAATCCAAGGCACCCAAGGGTCCTTCCATACATTGATGGAGGTGCCATCCCCAATTGTTTTATGCTCCTTTGACAATTACTTTCTTGGCATTTTCGATAGCTTTCCATATGGGAGAGGCAGATTTAGTCGATTCTGAATGGAGCCAATCCTTGCTGGTTTTGTATTTAGCTCTCAAAATATTCATGAAAAGACTATCTCTTTTGGAGGCAATCTGCCAGGCTAGCTTGGCAAGGAGGGCAATATTGACATCCTTAGCTTTTTTAAAGCCAAGTCCACCCTTGTTCCTTGGGTGGCAGAGCTTGTCCTAAGCCCTCAAAGCAAGGAAATTTCCATTCTGGTTTTTTGGATTCCACCAAAATCTTTGAGTGATGCAGTCAAGGTTGTCACAAAATTTGTTTGGGAAATTGAAAGTTGACATGGAGTATATGAGGATGGTTTGTGCTACAGAGTTAATGAGGGTCCTCTTGCCAGCCCACGAGAGGCATTTACTTCTCCACCCTATGAGTCTGGCTTCAAGCTTGTGTTGGAGGTAAGCAAAGTCTTTTGAAGGAGCTCTACACATCAAGAATGACGCTCCTAGGTAGACTGCATCTCTTTTTAGGGCCTTGATTTTGAGAATGCTTTTGATGTTTCTACATGTGGATCTTTGTGTATGCTTGGAGAAGAAGATCCCAGACTTGCTCCTATTAACTAATTGACCAGACCACAAGCTGTATTTCTCAAGAATTCCTGATATAGTTGCTGCATCTTTTCTAGAAGCTTTGGAGAAAAGAACTGTATCATTAGCGTGAGTGATAGTTAGTCCACTCATGCTAGATGTTGTGGAGGTTTTTGCTTCTGAGCTTTGATTCAAGCAATCTGGAGAGAATTTCTTGCGCCAAAATGAAGAGGTAAGGTAAGAGTGGGTCCCCTTGCCAAAGGCCTTTGCCCGGTTTGAAACTTTCTGTTTTACCACCATTGACTAAAACCTCAAAAGAGACCGAGGAGATGCAAGATATGATCCAACTTGTGAAGGTCTCATTAAACCCCAAATGAAGCAGGATAACTTGTATGAATCTCCAGTTTACTCTGTCGTAAGCTTTTTGTAGGTCTAATTTGATTGCCATGAGACCTGGCTTGGTTTTTTGAGTCTTAAAACTATGGAGGATCACTTGGACAATGACCTGATTCTCTACAATCCATTTGTTGGGAATAAAAGCTGATTGGGCTGGAGAAATAATTTTGTCAAGTAAGGGTCTAAGCTTGGCCACAAGGAGCTTGGAGATGATCTTGTAGATGACGTTACAGAGGCTGATAGGTCTGAAATGTTGAGAAGAAGTGGGATTAGAAATTTTGGGGATAAGAACAATTAAAGAACTGTTTACCTCTTTGGGCATGGACCCTAATTGGAAGAAAGAGGTGACAGCTCTGATGACGTCATTCCTAACAGTGGTCTAGAGATGCTTATAGAAGATCATAGGGAAACCATCAGGGCCTGGTGCCTTTAGATCAGACATGCTAAAAAGGGTTGATTTGATTTCCTCAAGCGTTGGAATGCAGCAAAGCTCAACGTTCTCATCTTCAGTGATGCTTGGAAGGATTAGATGATCAAGGTGTGGAGGGAAATTAGCTTCCTCTTCCTTGAAAAGATTTTTGAAATATTCGAAGAAGTGACTTCTGATGGAGCTTGAATCAAATATCCATAAGCCGTCTTCAATTTTGATAGCATCTATGTTATTGCATTTCCTTCTAATGATAGTTGAGAGATGGAAAAACTGTGTTTTTATCACCAAGCTTTAACCACAATTCCCTGGATTTTTGGCGCCACAGTACTTCACTTCTTAGTAGCCATTTTGAGAGTTCAGATTGTAAGGAGGACTCAAGATTAGCCACATCCTCTAAAGGAGGTTTGTCCTGGATTTCCTTGATATTTTGAAGCAGGGAGTTGATTCTATCCTGGCATTTGCTGAAAACTTCTTTATTCCATTTTTACAAAGCATCCCTGGTAGAGGCTTGTTTTTTGTAAAGTTTCGTAAAATTTGAGCCCTTGACATTATCCTTCCAAGCATCCTCGATGACAAGGATGCAGTAGTTGTCTCTGAGCCATGTCTCTTCAAAGCATAAGGGGCAATGAGCAAAGCTGGATTGAGGATTTGTCTCAAGGAGGATAGGGGCATGGTCTGAGCTAATAGCTTTGAGGTGGGTAATAGATGCCCTTGGGTAAGCCAACCTCCTAGAAATATTGGCAATGCCTCTGTCTAGCCTCCTTTTGATAGATGTATTCCCCCATTTACCCTTCACCCATGTGAATTTGCTACAAGTGAATCTGAGGTCAATGGCTCTAAATTTGAACATGAGCTCTTTGAGATAGTTAAAGGCTGAAGAACTTCCTCTTTTGGAGCCTATGGTTTCGTCCTCATTGAGGACAAGGTTGACGTCCCCCAAGCAGACCCAGGGACCTTGATGGGATTCTAGCAGCGCAATGAGATTTTCCTAAGCTTTTTTCCTTTTGGAGAAATAGGGAGGGCCCTAAAAACCAACAAAGAGCTAGTCACAAGCAGAATTAGACACCATAACAGACATGAGGTCTTTACTAAATTCGACCTCTCTAATGGATAACTCTTCTTTCCACATAAAGCAAAGACCACTTGCTTTTCTATTTGCTTCCACAACTAAAATATGATCAAACTTAATAGATTTTTTAACAAGCTTCATTCTTTTATTCAATGCTTTGGTTTCAGAGAAGAAAATTAAATCGGGCTTGGACCCATTTATTTGAGCCTTTAAGGCTCGAACTGTCGAGCATTGCAAATGCCGCAACAGTTCCAACCTAGGATCTTCATGGAGAAGGTGGGGGCATGATAAGGCCCACCTCCTCAGCCAAAATAGGAGAAGAAAGAGATGCATCAATAGTGGAATTAATAGATTGAGAGAAGAGTTGTGTGAATACCTTCTTGTTATAAGCCTCATCCTCAAATTTTTGTCCTTCCTTTAGGATGAATTGCTTGAGACTTGATTGAGGGATGAGTGTCACTATGTTGGGGTCAAAGAATAGTGGTTCCGGCCTCGAATCAGTTTTCCTAAGCCGCTTCACAAAACACTCCAGCTCTTCATTGGAGATTTTCCTAAGCCGCTTCACAAAACACTCCAGCTCTTCATTGGAGATTTTCCTTTTTAAGTGATTGGGTGAAGGTAGGTTGTCTCTTGTGCGGCTGTAGTTAAGACGTGGAGATAATGAGGATTCTGGAGTTATGGATGTTATGTGTTGAGGGATGGTAAAGTTGTTTATGGCGTCAAAGATGTTTGTGTGAATATGGGTGTTTTTGGGTTGGGCTATAGTTGTGTTGGGGTTGGGCTTTGGATTAGCGAGAGATTAGGTTGGGTTTGCGTTTTCGGCTTGGGCAAAAGCTGTGTTTGGATTGGGATTTGGATTGGCGGGCAACTGGGTTGGTAGTGATGCTTCTTGGTCATGAGAGTTTAGGCTGACTTGAACAGGGGTTAATCTAATGAGGTTTTTAAAGATTTGAGGTGGATTATTATTAGGTGGGCCAACATGGTTGAGTGACTCAGATAAGGAAAGGGGAGGGGATAAGGGCGTACCTTGTCGTGTATCCAGCTCAGCTAAATTGGAATTATTCTTTGAAGTACTATGACTTGCTTTCCTCAGGGCACTTGGACACCCAAATGATTGCCACGTATTACCATTGGAGTGAGGTGCATAGCCATGTACTATTGCTGGTTCCTTGGCAGGTTGAGGGGGTGGTACTGGAGTGTTATCCATCAGAGCTAATGAAGATGGTGGTGGTAGATTAAAGCTGGCAAGCGTGGCTGTTTTTGACGGTCTCAGTGGTGGAGGGGTGTTGTTACTAAGTGTATCGTTGAAAGGTGTAGCATTGTTTCCTAGTCTAAGCCAATGCCTTGCAACTTTAGAGCAAATGCCATTGGGATTACAAAGCAGGAAAGGATTACCTTCACAGGTCTCCTCCTTGTGACCGATGATTCCACATTTGTAGTAAATGTTAGCTAGCTTCTCGTATTTTAGCCCAATCCAAGCGTCGGTATTGTTGGGACGGGGTTGAAAGAAACTGAGGGGAAGGGGCTTGTCAATTGGGATCTCTACTTCAATACACAAGAACCTCTTCCAGGCACCTCCTGAATCCCGTATGAGATCCACATCTAAAATCTTTCCTATTTGGGCATTGATCTTTTTTAGGTTGTCCTCTGTTCTCCATAAGGTTGGAAGACCATGGACTTGAACCTAGAAAGCTGAGGGAGTGAAATCTACTTCTTGCCAAGTGATATCTGGATTCCAAATTTTTAGAACCAGGTGTCCTCCTCGACAAGACCATGGCCGTTGTTGGAAAACTTTATGTTCGTCAACTTTATGTTGGAAGGAGAACATGAAAATGTCTTTGTCAATGTGCTTCACCTCCATGGGATAGACTGGTTTCCAAGCTTTAGAGGTGATATCTTTGATGTAGTTAAGACCAATGGGTTTTAAAGATATGAGCTTAGCTAGAATAGTGAGGTTTGGTGCGAGTTCTTGGCTTGGAAGGAACTCTAATCTGAGATCTTCACATGAAAGTGTTTCCAAGTGACATGCGAGGTTTGAGAGCTCCGTTAGAAAGGTGGAGGAAAGACTTAAACCGATGAAGAGGGGAAGAGAGGGCCTGAGATTTGGGACAAAATGGAGGAAAAAAAAATCAGGGGAGTGGCATTATGGGGACGGTGAGAGGGGAGAGAGTACTACAGGAGTACGGAGAGAAAAAAGGGTAAATGTAATACACCTTCTTACACACGAATATAACCCACATAATATCCCAAATTTGTTCCCAAACTCAAACACATTCTTCTCTCTGATCCCTTTCATCTCTGTTTCTCTCTCTCTCTCATCAAAACCTAGGGAGGGTCTTCTCCTACACTCACACCACCTCCGATCTGCCATCACCCAACGATGATGCTCCAACAACCGGCTAGGCATTTCAGCCACCCACCTTTGTTTATTAGATTAGGTAAAATTTTAATATCCCTTTCTTTAATTGAATTTATTCCCTTTCCTTGCTATAGATCTCTAGTTATTGTAGTAGGGTATAGGCCTCTCTCATTTCGATTTCTCTCTCTGATGTCTCTTTTTTTTCCTGAAACCCTTCAAGTCTTATTTTGTTTCAGTTTTGATCCTTTTGATAACTGGGTTTTATTATGGACTGTAAATCTTGATAATTTTTCTTGGGTTTGAAAATTGGGGTTGTTGGGTATGGCCAAACAAAATTATTAAGAATAAGTTCCAAATTTCAGAACATTGACAAAATCTTTTATTTTTAAGTTATATGCTAATCAAATTTTATATAAAAGTTCGACAACTATCTTTGGAAGGCATGACTGATTTGAATGCCTAATGCAAGTTCTCTATTGAATTTAACACCATATGCAATTTCTTTTTTCCTTTCCTTGATTTCTTGTTTTTGTCTTATTGGTGCACCCTGTTGCGTTTATCAATTTACAACAATTTATAGGAACTCATGCCTTAGCCAATCTATGAATCTTAATTGTGCACATGTCTTGGCCAATTTGTTCAAAGGTTGTGTTTTTTTTTTTTTTTTTTTTTTTTTTTTTTTTTTTTTTCAATAGACAAAGGTTGTGATGTTGATTTAATTGAGGCAAAAAATAATTTTTTATTGTTCCGTTTGACACATCAACTTTTTCCATCCAAAAGATAACGGCAGAGACTAAATTAACACAGCATAGAAAAGGTTAGGGACTAAACTGACCAAATTAAAAGGTTAGAGACTAAATTGAAATATGATGTAAAGGATAAGGACTAACTTTGTAATTTACCCAAAATATAAAGTAAAAAAAGCCAAATTGAGCAACTATATTTGACTTATGAGAGAATTTGATATCAATGACAAGTGACTTCTAATGGTCTTTCTATTAGTGAGAAAAAATAGTTATGCCTCCTAAAATACGAGAAATTGAACAAAGATTTTATTTTCTTAAAGCTACTGCAAAACTCAATTAGTCCTACTTGCTTCATTGCTTTTGGAAAGATATTACTGTCATGTACTGTCACTATAAATTCATAGCAATTGATATATACTGTGATTTCTTGTTTTGTGTTACAGGCCTTGGGTATTGTGGTGAGTGAAGAAAAGAAGACAAAATCATACTCATATTGTTAGATCCAAAGTACCAACTCAAAAAAAAAAAAAAAAAAAATTCATATTCAATTCAAGCAAGCAGAAAATTGTGCATAATCAATGTTAAATAACAGTCACCTCCTACACCTTATGCCATGGCCTAGAGTATTCAATTAATCTATGTAAGTAATCATATTGAATTAAAATTCAAATATCTATAGCCACTATAGGACACTTTCCATTCAATCACACCACATTCGGCCATACCCAAGAAAAATTATCAAGTTTTATTGTCCATAATAAAACCCAGTTATCAAAAGGACTAAAACTGAAACAAAACAAGACCTAAAGGGCTTCAGCAAAAAAAAAAAAAAAAAAGACATTGGAGAGACAAATCAAAATGAGAAAGGCCCATACCCAACTATAGTTACCAGAGATCTTAGCAAGGAAGGGGAAAAAATTCAATTAAAGAAAGGATATCAAAATTTTACTTGATCTAATAAATAGAGGTGGGTGGTTGAAATGCACAGCTAGTTGTTTGAGCATCATCGTTGGGTGATGGCAGATTGGAGGTGGTGTGGGTGCAAGGAAAAGACAGTCATTGGGTTTTGATGAGAGGGAGAGAGAAACAGAGATGAGAGGGATTAAAGAGAAGAACATGTTTGAGTTTGGGAACAAATCATGTGTAATAAGGTGTATTAAATTTAAAGTTATTGGCTGATGTGGCGCTTTATTATTGGTAGCATAAAAGACCTGCTTTATGCCAGTTTTGGACAGAATGTATTCTCATCCATAATATATTATAAAAGTTTGATTTCACAACTTGTGGATGCACACAATGAAAAAATTGACACAATATTTTATCTACTTAGAATCTATAATATATTATAAAAGTTGGATTTCACAACTTATGGATGCACACAATGAAGACAATTGACACAATATTTTATCTATATAGAATATGTAATGTATTATAAAAGTTGGATCCCACAATTTGTGGATGCACAGAACGAAGATAATTGTCACAATTTTTATCTATTTAGAATGATAAGAACAAATAGTGCCACATGGCAAGCAACAATTTGTCCATCTATAAAACATCTATCTATTTATAATATATATTATAAAAGTTGGATTCCACAACTTTTTTTTTTTTTTTTTTGGTGAAACAGATCCCACAACTTGTGGTTCACACGACGATTACAAGTGGCATAATTGTTTATCAATTTGGAATGATGAGAAGAAATAGTGACACATGGCAAGAAAAAATTTGTCCATTTATAACACATGTCAATACATTTAATCTTAATTTAAAGGTACATCCATTATAATAAACTAGTATGTAACCTGTGTTTAGATCCCACAATTTGTGGATGCACAGAATGAAGATAATTGTCACAATTTTTATCTATTTAGAATGATAAGAACAAATAGTGCCACATGGCAAGCAACAATTTGTCCATCTATAAAACATCTATCTATTTATAATATATATTATAAAAGTTGGATTCCACAACTTTTTTTTTTTTTTTTTTGTGAAACAGATCCCACAACTTGTGGGTTCACACGACGATTACAAGTGGCATAATTGTTTATCAATTTGGAATGATGAGAAGAAATAGTGACACATGGCAAGCAAAAATATGTCCATTTATAACACATGTCAATACATTTAATCTTAATTTAAAGGTACATCCATTATAATAAACTAGAATGTAACATGTGTTTACGGACGAGAATGGTCAATTGAAATGATAACAATTTTCATAATATTGTTTTAGACTACAATATTTTTTATAGGTTTACAATTAAAAATTAATTTGGGCTTGATTTGAATTCTAATTTTACTTCTACATACTATATATATATATAATATATATATATATATGATTATATTTTTGTTCACTTTTAACAAAATAACAAAATGCTAATTTGAATGCATTGAAAACTATAGAAAATGAGATTTAAAGAAATCTTAAGTTTATCTTTCTTATTTTGTTGAATATTTAAAAGAGATGATTTGCATCAAATTAAGCTACCATTCAAACTACAGAAATAGCTAGAGATGGCAACAAATCTACCATGCAAGCTTCTTTTTCTTTTTCTTTTTCTTTTTTCTTCTTGGTTTTTAGAAGATTATGTTATATGCAAGCTAATATAGAAGTTTCACTTATCAAGTCTTATTAAAATTGGCCAAGACCAATAAATTCTAGCTAAAAAAACAAGTTACGTTAGTCAATTAAATTCGCATCAAATTAAGCTACCATTCAAACTGCAGAAATAGCTAGAGATGGCAACAAATCTACCATGCAAGCTTCTTTTTCTTTTTTTTTTTTTTCTTTTTTTTTAGAAGATTATGTTATATGCAAGCTGATATAGAAGTTTCACTTATCAAGTCTTATTAAAATTGGCCAAGACCAATAAATTCTAGCTAAAAAAACGAGTTATGTTAATCAATTAAATTGCTGCTGCTAGAATAAATTATATGATCGAAATATGCATCTACGCAGTGGAAAAATGACAGATCTACTTCATTCATAAAAGTTAACATGCACTATATAAGTTTCAAAATTTGAGAACAAGAGAGTGTAACTTGGAGTGGTGAATTTCAAAACCGAAGATCAGAAGCGCTTGGAAACACTTTCAATCTTCACTCCAATTCCACTAACACCCAAGATGTGTGGCCTCTCAATCAGTTCCAAAAGGAGAAATGTCAAAGTATCTAACACTACTTACACCACTTCACAATAGTGTTCTTACAAAATTCTCTACAGAATTTACAGAAAATTCTATATGTTTCTCCCTTTGTGTCTAACCGATTATCTAATTGGGCTGGACTTTTAGGCCTTTCCAATTAGGCTTAAGTGTGTGGCTTGGAGTGGGACCAAAAGGGAATAATAAGACACTAGCTCTAATGGGCCTTGGGCTTTTCTGTCAACTCTTGACAAGTCCAAAGTTACCATTAACTTTATTTAATACCACTATATAAATATAGTTACACTCTAGACCTTATCTATAAATTATATCCCAAGACTTTATTGTACATGCAACCCCTTCATAAAATATTTGTAGTAATAAAAATTATGAAAAAAAAACTGTCACTTTGTAGATTACTACATCTTAATTCCTTGAGTACCCGGTTTAATTCTTTAAAGTTATTCATCATATATTTATGAAATCAAATTCCATAAATATATATATACTTTAGTAACTCTTACTAAAGTGGTTAGGCCTAACTCTCTGAACAACAATCCCATTAAACTTATCTCAAGGGAAGATTTTGTATCTCTGTTAAGAGACTATGAATTTCATCTTGAGAATATATGTTCCATCAACACTAAATGTGGTTGCCCAACATACTGAGGTTTTGATAGTTACTCTAGATCTCATTCATGATATATCAAAGCAACCTACACCTCACGATCAAGTCCATTATTCTCTCAAGATTAAGAGTTCATATAAGTCGTGAGTTTATTATTCATTTGATAGCTGTTAGAAGAATAATGAATCTCACACAGTCCAGTTCAATATGTTTTAACTCTTAAAACATATCAACATATCAACTAGAAATCTCTATTTCCATGATTAAGACAAATCATCTTAATTGATATGTTATAGTTTTCGCAGATAAAATGCTCAATTTTCATCATTGACTACAAACTACATTTTGAGTTTACAAGGAACTTGTGATTTACATCTTCTGTGACTAAATCACATACAATGCATCTCATGGACTATATGATAATGTCCCAATATTCATGTTACCATTATTTTTAGATAATAATAAAACAACTTTATTAAACACAACATTAAGTTATACATAATATCATACATAATAACATACATAGCATCATACAATAGGATTTAAGAGCACTAATCCAAACATTAGAGAGATTTTAATCCAGTCCCTAAACTGTAGTTTACATATTTGCTTGCCTTTGAGCATTCCTTTTTCCAACTTTGCTAGCATCTCTACCAATTTACAAAATAGTATGCAGATGAGCCATGAATTACCGATAGTGATTATATGGAGTAAATTTGATGGAAATTGATGACTCATGCGTGCGAAACAAACCAACATTTTTATGTGTATGTATTCTACAATTGATGTAATTTATGATATTAGAGTTTTCTGGAAGCACTACAAAAAAAGGGGCTATCCCAGTGTTTTCAAAACTAATGGGATAGCCCCAGAAACCGTTGGGATAGGGTCACTTAAGTAAAATTGATGATGTTGACTACAGACGAGTGTAAAGAACTTATTTGAAAAAGCAAATAGATGGACTTTGAATTAGGGTTTGCTTGTAGTATTTAGTGTTCTATCTCACTCAATCTTGCCTACAAAACTATGGGTTGAATGTTGTTTTGCAGGTTAGTTATGCATGCATATCTGAAGAAGTGCAGCAATTCTTTCAATCATGTGGTACAACAAACAGGGCGACTAACATGACATAAATATGGCCAACCAAAGCGTTTTGCTTTTGTGGAACAAATTACAATCTAAATTAAATGGTCGTCATTTCTTTTTTTAATTTAAAAAACACATAGTAGTCATTTGAAGGAAACCTTTATTGTTGTTTAACAGAAAAACTAAAACAGACAAGCAAATGGCTAAAACTAAAATAGAACATATTAAATCGGCATCAATAACTCATTCAAAAAACTCAAAAACAAGATCTTAGGCACAAATCAAAATTGAAACAATATCTTAATTTTTTTAGGGGTGAAAAACAAAACCTAGAACACACACCTTATGAATTCCGTAATTCTTCTCCCATGATAATTGGGCTGCTTGCCCTCCTCCCTCCTATGGGTGCAAATCCCCAATCCCCAATCAAGAATTGCAGATTGTCATGTTCCTCTAAATGTAGCCTCTTTTAGTAGAAGCTAAATCAAAACTTTTCCCTTCCAATTGAGAGTGTTAAAAATATATTAGACATATTAGCCCAATATAATAGACCGAAACTCACTCCTACTTGTGTTAGTAGTCTAGGATTTAGTCACCTATATATACTCATGTTAGGGTTCATTATAATATAGGTTATTGTACTACACTCTTACATAATAAAGATGTATCTTTTAAGAGATTCATTCATAGATATAGGCCAACAAGGCTAAACCACGTAACCCTCGTGCTTTTAATATTCCTATTTTATGCTTCCCCTCCTACATCCACTCTAGCATATATAGCATGTTATAATACATCACATTGGCTAATATATTTAATAAAGAGAAAGAGTAGACCTCCAATCATCTAATGGGCTCTTTGATGATTTAGGAGTAGAGGTAACTCAATGGGCATGAAGACTTAGAGATATGAAGAGTCATTTAGTTCAGAAGGGGAAGAGCCTATAGAAAGAGTGTGTGTGTTTTATGTTAAAGGGTAAACTTCAAAACCTTCCAAGCAAATCTCTCATATATGCTCTTCCAAGACAATTAATTATGTCCCTTAAAAAAAGACAATTAATTTTGTACATGATTTGAATATGATATTTATGGTGTAGCCCTACATAAATTTAGGCACATGCGAAAACATTGGACTTCAATTTTAGATTTTAATTGAACACCTGGAAAGATAATTACGTTGTGGTCTCCAAATAAATTTAGACACATAGCACAAAATTGTACTCTAATTTATAATTCTAATCGAAATATGATGATGCATATAAAATCAGTAGGCTAAATGCTCCAGGCTTCAATGGGCTAGTAATTACTTGGAAGGCCTGAAAAGAAAGAAGCACAAGATCAAAGGTGACTAGGGTGAACCAGCCAAGAATCCTCCGATGCTTAAGTTAGTTTTTCTCTCTAGAACTCAAGAATTCCAACTTTAGGGGTGGTGGAAACTTACCTTCACTTAATATGGATGAGTCCTTTTATAGTAAGGGAGTGATTACTTGTTAAGTAACATCCTCAACATGGATGGAAGTTAAAAGGTTCAGACTTATCTTCTATAACTGCAATAGAAGTTAGAAGGTTTAGTCTTATCTTCTACAACTACCATTAGAAGTTAAGAACTTAGTGGAAAGTTAGAGCAATAAATAAGGATTTTGCTCATACTTCATAATAATAGAATGTGGTTCGAATTATAAGCTTTTGGATATAAATTGATCCAGAAAATTTCTAAGTGTTGGGAGGTTGTCCAAGCGCTTTGATGGTGGACGACTTGGACGACCTCCCAACACTTTGGACAATCTTTTTACTCTTGGACTACCTTCTCGGATTGGGACTACCCTTTTGGCCTTGGACGACCCTATGGATGAACAGGAGATGGTCCAATTTTTGGTCCACCATTAATTGCCCCTTTAGTCCAAGGGTCGTCTTGGACACTATAGGAGAACTCTGATTCACCATTTATGTTTGACGCGTGTCAATATTTTAATGATCAGTTGGTGTTCCACGTTTTGTCCTTATGTAGGTAGATTTTTATCGCTTCAAATTACACCACGTGTCACAATCTTATTGATTGACTTGTTGCGTCGATTCACTTTTTCGAGGTATATGCCATGTGTCAGCTCTTGATTGGTCCACGTCGCTTCATTGACCCACCTCTGGGCCTATAAATATGTAAATTCTCTCTCCTACCCTTTCACTTTTCTAATATTTTCCCTTCTGTCATCTTATCCAAGAGTTTCATCTAGTCATCCTCGTCTGTAGTCTCTTGTCAGGTACTTATTTCCCTTCTTTCTTAGGTTTTCGTCTTTAGGAAGTTCTATACATTTTTATAAATATGTTTGCGTCTAGTGGTAGTATAGAGAAAGCAATAGACGAGTATCAGGATGTGTCTTCTAGTAGTAGTGGCAGCTACGAAAGTAGTAGTGAGGGTAGTAGTAGTAGTAGTGGTAACAGCAATTCCCAAGACAAGCATTATTCGTTTAGGGTTCCTAGTTTTCCTTTAAAGGAATTCCAGGAAATGCAACGTAGGATGGCTTTTGGGGTTGAGGCTAGCTTGTCCAGAAAAAGTAAATCACTAAGTCCTCCTCAAGACGAAGAGGAGGACAAAAATGTTATTTATAGCTATGCTCTTGAGGTGGAATCCACCCAAGATTCAAGTAAGTTGGTAACCTTTATAGGTAGATACCAGATTCTCGATGATTTTAGGCCTCGTCTACCTAAAATTGGAGAATGGTGTTGTTCTCCTATTTCTGGTTTTGGCATATATACTTCCTACTTATTAGCAGGTCTTAGGTTTCCTCTCAATTCTTCCTATAAAGGTTTCTTCCATAGGTTGGGTCTTGGACCAAACCAGCTCAATCCTAATGGATGGAGGACAATAGTAGCCATGCAAGTGTTATGGTGTGAGGTTTTTGAGGGGAACTGTCCAATCACAGTGGACAAGTTCCTCTATTGCTTTAAACCCTCAAAGATTAAGCAATTTGTTGGTTTTTACCAGTTTTCGTCTTGGGGTCCTCAATTTAGTTTAATTAAGGGTCGTAGTTCTTCTAATAGGATATGGAAGGGAGAATTTTTCTTTATTTTTGGAGATTGTGCTGGGGACCCAATTGATGTAAATAATACCCCTTTTCCTCCTTTTACCAGTACCTTAGGTCATCTTCGTCCTAAGGGTATGTCCTTCTTTCCTTTACTTTGTTTGTTTTGCTTAGTGTTTTCCTTGTCTAACTTTGTTTAATGTTTGTGTAGCCATTACTTGTTCACGTTTAGACAAATTTCATTTGGATTACATTGATTGAGCCCGTGCTTATCTAAAGAGGTATTTCCACAGCCTAATGACTTTGCGTCGTCTTACTGTCTTGGGACTTGGTCTAGAGCCTACTGCCTACAAGTTGACCACTCGTCAAAGTAAGTGTCGTCTATCTTCATTTCATCATCATTATTATTTTTTTTTTAATAATCCTTTATCTTTCCTTATGACAGGGTTTTTACCATGAAGGAAAACAAAGGAAAGAAATGTGGCAAATGGCAATAAAGAAGACGAGGATGTTCAGATTCAAGACGATCCAAATCCCTTGTCCGTCGAAAAGCCTACTGTCCAAAAGCTTGTGGTCCAAAAGCCTACCGTCCAGACTTCTACTGGGAAGAGGTAGGGCATTCAAGCAATGTTGACCCTAGAGACCTCCCAAGTCGTCAAGGTTAGAAGAAGCCAAAGTTTGGCAAGAGCCCTCGTCCATAAATTTGACTTATAGCTTGCATTATCCCTCGTCCATAGGTTGGACGGTTCTTTATTCGTCTTTAGACAAGACGTTTCTAGCATTTTCTCATCCAAATATTGGAATGTTTGGCTAGTTAAATTTATCCATGGATTTCGAATAATCTTGTGTGCACACTCTACCTCGTCCATTAGTTAGACGAATATGTCTTAGGCTTATTTTTCTTTGCTTTATCTTTATTCAAGGAAAGCTTATAGACGTTAAATCCCTGCATTCAGAGATTTTACTCATCTTGGGCCTTTAGCCTTCTTGTAGATTAGTTTGAATGAAAATAACATGAGAATTAGAAATTCACACAACAATATATACATTGGAAATCCAAACTATATATACACAATGTAAACATCGTCCACAAGCATGGCGCATCCTTAGAAGCTAGTGTCTTAAAGGAATTGAAAATACTTATGTACAAACAGACTAAGTTCACAACTTCGTCCATCACAAATTTGTCCATAGACAGTGCACAAGTTGGAAGCTAATGCACTTTTAGGGAATTAAAATACTAAAAACATGTAGTACTAGAAATAAACAAAAATAAATATGAGGAAAGTAACACATAACTTCAACTTCGTCCATGATGATGCTCGTTCAGGATAATGCTCATTCAGGATGATGCTCGTCCAGGTTGACTCTCCACTGATAGTATCTTCTGAGATGATCAACATTCCAGGGGTGCTCTAACCTTCTTTCAAATAGGGCATCCAAGTAGTATGATTCTTGCCTTTTGCAATTGATAACCCTGTAGGGCCTTTCCCAAATTGGCCCCAGTTTTCCATGGGCCGGGTTTTTGGTTGCCAAGGAGACCCTTTTTAGGACAAGGTTCCCAATGTTGAAGTGCCTAGGTTTCACCATTGCATTGTATTGTCTAGCCATGAGGTTTTTATACCTTGTTGTCCTTTGCTCTGCATCCATCCATACCTCATCACTTAGGTCGAGGTTAAGATGAAGTTGTTCTTCATTCTCCTTGTCCAGATACTTCATCACCCTATAGTTAGCCATGTGCACTTCTATAGGTATGATTGTTTTGCTTCCATAGACTAGTTTGAAAGGAGTTTTCCCTGTGGGGGTCCTTACAGTTGTCTTGTAAGCCCATAGAACACTTGGTAGCTCGTCTGGCCATACTCCTTTGGCCCCCTCAAAACGAGTCTTGATTATCTTCAACAAGGATCGATTTGCAACTTCTGCTTTTCCATTTGCATACGGGTGGAAGGGTGAGGAATAATGATTCTTGATTCACAGTTGCTTGCAGAATTCTCTAAACGGTGTGTTGTCAAATTGTTGTCCATTGTCTGACACTAGTACCCTAGGTACCCCAAACCTAAGTATAACACTTTTCCAGATGAAGTTTTTGACATTTTGCTGTATGATCTTTGCTAAAGGTTTAGCTTCCACCCACTTAGTGAAGTAATCAATCCCTACCACCAAAAACTTCATCTGCCTAGTTCCAATTGGAAAGGGACCCAAAATATCCAATCCCCATTGTGCAAAAGGCCATAGGGCCATCATCGGGGTGAGGTACTCCGATGGTTGTCAAGGAATGTTGCTAAAGTGTTGACATTGATCATAAACCTTCACATAAGCTTTAGCATCTGCTTGAATGGTCGGCTAGTAATAACGTATACAAGCAACCTTGTGGACGAGTGTTCTTGCTCTTGAATGATTTTCGAAGGCTCCTTCATGAACTTCTCTTAATACATAGTTTGCTTCCTCTAGAGCTAAACACCTTAGGTAAGGACATACTTAGCTGATCAGATCCTTAGCTTTCTTGCCTCATCTCTTTCTTCTAGAAGCCTTCCATCCCTTAGGTAAACTACTACTGGGGTCATCCAATTCACTTCACTTCCTATTTGCTGCACCTCTAGAAGATCTATGCTAGGCATGTATTGGACCTCATTAAGCTCATCCACCAGTTTATCTATTGATGCTTCCTTTGCTAAAGCGTATGCTTCCATGTTTTTGTTCCCTCGAGATTTAAAGGAAACTAGCTTCCGTAAACTTCTTAGTAAGACGTCTTACCCTATTGAGGTACCTCTTCATCTGTTCTTCCTTCACTCCATATGTTTCGTTTATTTGGCCTATGATCAACTAAGAATCTCCTTGGATGACAACTGACTCTGCCCCTAATGTCTCAGCCATTTCTAGCCCTTTAAGGAAGGCTTCATACTCAACTTCATTGTTGGTTGTTTAGTACTATTGACAAGCTGCATACTTCAACTTGTCCCCTTTTGGGGATTTCAGTATAACTCCTATTCCTCCTGCATATAGTGTGGACGATCCATCTACATAAACGACCCATGTCTTTGAGCCATCCACCTCGTCTAAGTCATCTTGACTTGGAGTGAACTTCGCAATGAAATCTACTAGAGCTTAAGCCTTTATTGCACTTCTAGGCTAATACCTTATGTCAAACTCACTAAGCTCTATAACCCATTGGATTAGTCATCCTGTGGCTTCTAATTTGTTCATTGCCTTCTTGAGCGGATGATCCGTTATGACATTAATGATATGAGCTTAGAAGTAATGCCTTAGTTTCCTAGAAGCCATTATTAGTGCAAAGGCTAACTTTTCAATCATTGGATATCGTCTTGCTGCCCCCCTTAGTGCTCAGCTTGTATAATACACAAGCTTCTGCAATTTCCCTTCTTCTCTAATTAACGTTGAACTTACTGCATATGGGGACACTATTAAGTATAAATACAACTCTTCAGCAAGTATGGATGGACTTAGCGAGGGAGCTATGGTAAGATAGACCTTAAGATCTTGGAAGGCCTGCTAGCACTAGTCCGTCCATTCAAATGCCTTCTTGAGACCTTTGAAAAAAGGCAAACACTTATCTGTAACTTTTGAAACAAACCTATTTAGACTTGTAACTTGTCCAGTGAAGGACTGGACTTCCTTGACATTCTTTGGTGATTCCATGTTCAATATTACTTGGATCTTATCAAGATTCACTTCGATTCCCCTCTATGAAACCATGAACCTTAGGAACTTCCCTAACAAAACCCTGAAAGCACACGTACTTGGATTAAGCTTCATGTTGTATTGTATAAGTGTGTCAAAGGTCTGCTGTTGGTTGTCCAAATGTTTCTTGTGTCCAAGCTCTTCACCAGCATGTCATCAACATAAACTTCTACATTTCGTCCTATCTGTGGATGGAATATGTGATTGACCAACCTTTGGTAAGTTGCCCTTGCATTCTTCAAACCAAAAGGCATCACTTTGTAACAAAATAAATCTTGACTAGTAATGAAGGATGTCTTCTCTTGATCTACCTCATCCATCCTTATCTGGTTATAACTTAAGAAGGCGTTCATAAGGCTGAGTAATTGATGACCTACTGTTGAGTCCACCAATTGGTCAATGCATGCCAATGGATAACTATCCTTAGGGCAAGCCTTGTTCAAATCAGTGAAGTGTACACACATCCTCCACTTGCCATTAGCCTTCTTGACCATCACCACATTAGCTAACTAATTCGGGTAATAGACTTCCCGAACAAAATTTGTTGTGGTTAGCTTCTAGACCTCTTCTTTGATAGCATTATCTAGCTCAGGAGCGAAGACTCTTTTCTTCTAACGAACAAGCTTGAAAGATGGATACATATTCAAACGATGAGTAATGACACTCAGGTCGATCCCTAGCACTTCTTCGTGACTCCACGCGAACACATCAATACTCTTCCTTCAGAATTAGATGAGGTCTTACTTCGTCTTTTCCTCCACACTTGTTCCAATTTAGGTAAAATTTTCTTAGGGTTACCCTCGTCTAGAGGAACGTCTTCCAGTACTTCAGTGGGCTCTGCAACAACCATTCTCTCCTCTATGTTCATCATCTCCACATGCTCGTCCATAGCCAACATGGCTAAGTAGCATTCTCTAGTAGCTAATTGATCTTCTTGCACTTGTCCTATTCTATAATCTATTGGAAACTTGACAAATAAGTGGTAGGTAGATGTTACTGCCTTCCAATTGTTTAAAGCTAGTCATCCAATGATGGCATTATAGGAAGACAAACAATTTACGACGAGGAAATTTACGTCTCTAGTTATTTGTCGCAGATACCTCTACCATGGCGGGTAGAGTAATAGTGCCCACTGGTTGTACCTTTATTCCTCCAAATCCAACTAAAGGTGAATTCACTGGACAGAGTTGATCTCATTCAAGCCTTATATGCTGGAAGGTGGGGTAATATAAATATCTGTTGAACTCTCGTTTTCTAGCAGCACCCATCTAGTAATGTAGTCTGCAATGAGCAAAGTGATGACGATTGTATCATCATATGGGTGATGGACCCTTCCAGCGTCTTCATCCATGAAAGTAATAGCCTGCTTATCTACCCCCCTCGTCCTTGGTGGTCATCCAAGAGTTGGACATTCTACACCACCTTCAAGTATGTCTTCCTTGACTTAGAAGATTGCCCTACTGAAGTTCCTCCTACAATAACTCTTATTTCTCCAAGTGAGGGCCATGATGGCTCCTCTACCTTACCTTTCAACTTCTCGTCTTTATGATCTCATCCAAGAAAATTCCTCAACTTTTCCTGCCTGATAAGATTCTCTATCTGCTACTTTAAGTCATAGAACTCGTCCATGTCATGCTCGTGATCTCTGTGGAAGCGGAAATACTTATTTTTATTGCTCTTGTTAAAATCTCCCTTCATCTTCTATGGCCACTTCAAAGATGGGTCATCTTTGATCTGCACAAGCACTTGATCAAGTGGAACATTCAAGGACGCGTAATGTTGATTTTGTCTTGAAGACAAACTTGCCTTCTTGTTATCTCTATCCTTCTTCTCTCCTGTTCGGGCCTTCGTTGGACGAGGGCCTTATTTTGGATGACGATGGAACTCTACTTCCATCCGTTCTGCTCTTTTCCTATTCTTGGCAATGATCGCATCTTCTGCATTCAAGAAGCTCTGGGTTGAATGGATGAGTTCAGCCATGGTCTATGGTTCTTGATCATAGAGCTTGTGGATGAATAAATCTTAACTAACACCATTGTGGAAGGCTACTAACAAAAGCTTGTCATCCATCTCATCTACCATCAAGGCTTCCCTATTGAAATGAGTGATGAAGGATTGCAAACTTTCATTATCCCCTTGCACTGTGGTCAGTAAGTTAGACGAGGAACACTTATACCTTTGACCTCCAATAAAGTTATTTACAAATAACTTACTCAACTCTTCAAAAGAACCAACAATGTTTGGAGGTATCTTGCTAAACCACACTTGTGTTGGCCCTTGGTTGGGAAAGCCCTACACATTATCTCATCTGGAACCCCTTGAAGGTGCATAGTGGTCTTGAAGGTAGCAATGTGATCACATAGGTCACATGTTCCGTCATACGAATCCAATGAAGACATCTTAAACTTGGAAGCCAGGGGATGACTATTGATGGAAGCTATGAACCAAGTCATTTACAAGATTCGTCCTTCTCATATTTTCCCTCATCTTGTCCATGGCTTTCCTCATTTGATCTATCTCCTTTTCCAAAAATGGCACCCTACTCAAAGCGGTACCCCTTGAGTGATTCTCTCGCTCCACATTTTCTCCTTCTTTAACTTCTTGACTCTGAGCTTATCCTTTCACACACTGTTCATGACATTGCCTTCTTTGGTTGATCTCCTAAGTCAACTCTTGGTTCTGATGGGTTAGCTCTTTTCACGACAGCTGCCATAGACTGCATTTGTTGGATGGAAGGTAGTTGTATAACAGGTGTAGACTAGTGAGTGCGGTTAGGGTGGCTAGAAGAGTTTCCACTCTCCTGGCAGCCTGGACTAGTGGCCATTAACCTTGTCTGGTGTTGGTAAATCTGGTTTTGTATATCATACAAAACACACAGCGAAAGCAACAAACAAGAATCTATTTCATTCATGATTGACAACATGCACTATGTAAATTTCAGAATTTAAGAACAATTTAGCGTATCTTGGTGTGGTGAAATTAAAAAAAGAAAAGAAAAAAAGATTAGAAGTGCTTGGGAACACTTTTAATCTTCACTCCAATTCCACTTTACGCCCAAGAAGTGTGGTCTCTCAATCAGTTTCCAATGGAGAATAATCAAGCTGCTTCACTCACACATGCACACCATTTCACAATGATGTCTCTCTTTTTTGAATAAAAAATTCTGTATGTTTCTCTCTTTATAACTAACTAATCATTTAATTGGGTTGGCCTATTGGGCCTTTCCAATTGGGCTTTAGTGTGTGGCTTAGAGTGGAACCAAAAGGGACCAATAAGACACTAGCTTCAATGGGCCTTGGGCTTTAATGTCAAGTTTTGACAAGTTCAAAGTTACTATTAACTATATTTAATACCACTATATAAATATAATTACACTATAGGCCTTATTAATAAATTATATCCCAAGACTTTATTATTCATGCAATCCCTTTATAAAATATTCATAGTAATACAAATTCATGAATATAGACTGTCATTTTGAAAATTACTACATCTTAATCTTTGAGTATTCGGTTTAATCCTTTAAATTATTCATCATATATTTATGAAATTCAATTTCATAAATATATTCTTTAATATATCCTTATTAAAGTGGTTAGGCCTAACACTCTGAATAACTAAATCCATTAAACTTATCTCAAGAGAATATTTTATATCTTCGTTAAAAGATTATGAATTTCATCTTAAGAATATATGTTCCATCAACACTAAATGTGGTTGCCCAACATACTGAGATTTTGATCATGACTTTAAATCTCACTCCTGATATATCAAAGCAACCTACACCGCATGATCAGGTCCATTATTCTCTCAGGATTAAAAGTTCATGCAAATAGAAGTCGTGAGATTTATTATTCATTTGACAGTCGTTAAAAGAATAATAAATCTCACAACAGTCCAGTTCAATATATTTGAACTCTTAAAACATATCTACATATTAACTAGAAGTTTCCACTTCCATGATCAAGATAAATCATCTTAGTTGATATGTTATAGTCTTCACAGATGAAATGCCCAATTTTGTGATTTATATTTTTTGCAACTTTTCACATAAATCACATACTATTCATCTCATGGACTATATGATAATGTCGAAATATTCATGTTACCACTATTTTAGATAATAATAAAATAACTTTATTAATCATAACATTAAGTCATACATAGTATCATACAATAAGATTTAAGGGCACACATCCTAACATCCAGATCATACAACCTATTGTCTAAGAAAGATAAATTGAAAAATACAAATTTAACTTTCCCATAAACAACGCCCGACGCCAACTAATGATGCATAGAAAATTAGTAGGTTGAATGCTCTGGGCTTCAATGGGCTAGTAATTACTTGGAAGGCTTGGAAAAAAAAAAAAAACACACACACACACACACACAAGATCGAAAATGACCGGGGTGAACTAGCCAAGAACTCTCAGATGCTTAAGTTAGTTTTTCTTTCTAAAACTCAAGAATTCCAACTTTAGGGGTGGTGGAAACTTACCTTCACTTGATATGGATGAGTCCTTTTATAGTGAGATTTGGAGTGTTTACTTGTTTAGGTTTAGACTTAACTTCCACAACTGCTATAGAAGTTAGAAGGTTCAGTTTTATCTTCTACAACTTCCATTAGAAGTTAAGAACTTAGTAGGAAGTTAGAGCGATGAATAAGGATTTTGCTCATACTTCATAATAGTACAACGTGGTTCGGATTATAAGCTTTTGGATATAAATTCATCCAAAAAATTTCTAAGTGTTGGGAGGTCGTCCAAGCGCTTTGATGTTGGACGACCTTCTTACACTTTGGACGATCTTCTTACTCTTAAACGACCTTCTTGGATTGGGACTACCTTTTTGGCCTTGGACAACCTTATGGACGAACAGGAGATGGTCCAAATTTTTGGTCCACCATCAAAATATTTTGAGGAGGTGTTGAGTTACCTAAAGGGTAAGTCTTAAAAAAATAATTTCTGCACATATTTCTCATTTAAGTGTAACAAAACAAAAATTCCTACCTATATATTTCTTCCACCTAATTGAAAGAAAAAAAAAAACATAAATGTTTTTCTACCAATAATAATAATAATAATAATAATTACACTTGTAGGGCAAAGGATCAGCAATCCCCAATCCAAGGTAGATGGATAGTTACTATCTACTAGTAGGGTGAAGGTTAGCAATCCCCAATCCAAGTTAGATGGATAGTTACTATCTACCATCCTAGTACAATTAATTTGTATAGGTAGGTTATCAAGGCCAATCATTTCAAGCCTTAATGGTTTTATTATATGATTTAAAAAGAGGTTCAATGCTAGAGTACTAGATATATGAGAGGTTAATAGCAAGAGAAGCAAGGATTTCTATATCCACTCTTCCTTGGATTGGTCCAAGGAACATTAGATCTTATAATGTTTGGTTCTTGGTTACAAACTTGGTCACACTTTTTCTTTTTTCTTTTCAATTCCTCTCTCCTTTCTTATTGGGCTGCTATGGATGCTTATCTGGATACTAGTCCCATTAGTGCCTTGTTAGTGGTGGTAGAGTAGGTTACAAGCTGTAAAAAAATTGTTCAAGGGTCATCTTGCCATTAAATGCGGCAGGCTAAGTTGGTGTAGTTTTCCTTAATGAGAAGGTGATGGGTGCTTTATCAGGAAGCTTCCTTCTTCTTCTTCTACCTTCACCCTACTACTTTCTTCCTCAATCACCTATCATGCTGGTTTTTGGATTGGGACCCTGGTTCCTCGAGGTAAGCTCACTCCTTGGACTCTTTGGACTGAACATTATTCATTTTTTGGCATCTAGTTTCCTCGTTTAAGTTGGGCACAGTTAGTAAGAAGTGAAGCCCAGTTGCCTTTTCAGAATATTCTAATGCCTCGTACTGTTGCTTCTACGATTTCTCCTTCATGCAAAAGTTCACCGAAACCTCACTCCTTATTATATCCAACAGAGCGGGGTTTTGGTGTGGTATGTGATGCCGACACATGCAGGTTGTGTTCCCACGTGGGATCATCTTTTCAACTGTTCTGGAAATGTTCCAGACAATTCAAAAATCGTAATGCTTTATTTAATGTTGTTAGGGACATATTTTTATGTAAATGGCATATCCTTTGACAAAACACACTTTACTTGTATTTGGGTAAATCTAAGTAGGTTCAAGTGTTAGGATTAGTGCCCTTAAATCCTATTGTATGATGCTATGTATGACATTATGTATGACTTAATTTTGTGATTAATAAAGTTGTTTTATTATTATCTAAAAGTAATGGTAACATGAATATTGTGACATTATCATATAGTCCATGAGATGCATAGTATGTGATTTATGTGAAAAGTCACAGAAGATATAAATCATAAGTTCTTTGTAAACTTAAAATTGTAGTTCATAGTCAGTGATGAAATTGGGCATTTTATCTGCAAAGACTATAACATATCAACTAAGATGATTTGTCTTGATCATGGAAATGGAGATTTCTAGTTGATATGTTGATATGTCTTAAGAGTTAAGACATATTGAACTGGACCGCTGTAAAATTTATTATTCTTCTAACGACTGTCAAATGAATAATAAACTCATGACTTCTATTTACATGAACTCTTAATCTTGAGAGGATAATGGATCTGATCATGAAGTGTAGGTTGCTTTGATATATCAGGAGTAAGATTTAAAGTTACGGTCAAAACCTCAACATGTTGGGCAACCACATTTAGTGTTGATGAAACATATATTCTCAAGATGGAATTCATAGTCTCTTAACGGAGATATAAAATATTCCTTTGAGATAAGTTTAATAGGTTTGGTTATTCAGAGAGTTAGACCTAACCACTTTAGTAAGAAGTTACTAAAGTAGATATTTATGGAATTGGATTTCATAAATATGTGATGAATAACTTAAAGAATTAGGATTTCATAAATATATGATAAATAACTTAAAGAATTAAGCCGGGTACTCAAGGAATGAAGATGCAGTAATCTACAAAGTGGCAGTCTACATTCAAGACTTTGTATTACTACAAATATTTTATGAAGTGGTTGCATGTACAATAAAGTCTTGGGATATAATTTATAAATAAGTCCTAGAGTGCAACTATATTTATATAGTGGTATTAAATATAGTTAATGGTAACTTTGGACTTATCAAGAGTTGACAGAAAAATCCAAGGCCCATTGGAGCTAGTGTATTATTGGTCCCTTTTGGTCCCACTTCAAGCCACACACTTAAACTCAATTGGAAATGCTCAAAAAGCTAGCCCAATTAGATAATCAGTTAGATACAAAGGGAGAAACATATAGAATTTTCGTATGGTGAAAAAAATAGAACACTATTATGAAAAGGTGTGTAAGAAGTGTTAGACACTTTGACATTTTTCCTTTGAAAATTTATTGAGAGACCACACATCTTGGGCGTTAGTGGAATTGGAGTGAAGATTAAAAGTGTTCTCAAATGCTACTGATCTTCGGTTTTAAAATTCACTGCTCCAAGGTACACTCTCTTAATCTCAAATTCTAAAACTTACATAGTACATGTTAACTTTTATATATGAAGTAGATACGTTATTTTTCCACTACATAAGTTTTGTATGCGATACAAACATATATTTATCCATCATCAAGATGATCATTACAAGTGGTTAAATTGAGGACATGAAGATTACTCAAGAACTGCTCAAGAAAAGTGCAACCTGTAGGTCTCGATACCTCCTTAATAGAAGCTCGATCTGTCGAGGTTCATTAAAGCTTGAAACATGTCTAGATCTATCAAGCGTATAGGATTCAAATTGTAGCCAGCAACATTTTTATTCTAAAAAACTATTTATTTATGGGTTTATATAATCCCCACAGGACTAGGAAAACCCAAACTTTATGGGTTTGTATAATCCTTATTGAACTTGGAAAGCTCAAGGTTTGTGTAAACCTATTGGGAATAGGAGAGCCCATTAAGCTCCTATTTAAAGGAGGTGAAAAATGAAAAACCTAACCCTAGAGAGCTTCATAAGGTTTTCTTTTTGAAACCCTAGCCTTCTCCTATAGATGAAATACTTCTTGCTACATTTCTTGTAGACCTTTAGGTTCTGTAACGAAGCAAAGTATCTTGCACCAATATTGAAGATCTTATTGATGTTTCTATGTGAAGTTGCTGCAAATCAACTACAACAATCAAAGGGTTGCTGTGGAGATAGTCACGTACTAGAATTCGTGCAAAGAAGTAAGTCGTGTACTAGGATCCTTTCCTTTTAAGTTTGAAGTTCTTTTATATAGGATTATAGTCCTAAGACATAGAAAATGAAAAGCATATTAAGACGGTTCCTTATATCAAATAAATAGGAAGTCTTTATGCTATGCTAAATATTAGGCTAAATATCTATTTTGCGGTGGGCACGGTAAGCAAACATCAGTTAAATCAAAGATCACTTAATTTAGTGGGAGTAAACCATATACTCAAATATCTTAGGAGAATGATGGAATATATGCTTGTCCACAAAAGTGAGTTTTTGATAGTTACTAGATGTACAAATACTGACTTGTAGTTTGATTATGATTCATGAAGTAGGACTACAAGATATGTGTTCATCCTTAGTGGTAAAGATACACATCATGAAGTTGGACTTCAAGATATGTGTTCATCCTAGGTGGTGAAGATACATATTAAGTGTAAATAGTATCATCTCATTAGAGAGATATGAATACATGAGAAATAGTAGTAGAAAATATAATTTATGCAATAAATTTGGTTGTAACTTGTTTCCAAGCCTTGCCTTGGACTGATTATAAATTATTCTAAAGGCAAATAAGTGTCGGATATATTATAAATTGTCTTTGAGGGCAAGTGGGAGATTGTTGGGGTTTATGCCCTAAAATTCAATTTATTGGCCTGTTATAAATAATTAAATTGTATAATTATATGATACTATTTATAAATGAACTAATGGGACATTATCTTAGTCTATGAGATGCATTGTATGTGATTTATGTGATTTAGTCACAGAAGATGTAAATCGCAAGTTCCTTATAAACTCAAAATGTAGTTCGTAGTCGGCGATGAAATTAGGCATGTCATCTACGAAGATTATAACATATCAACTAAGATGATTTGTCTTGATCATGGAAATGGAGATTTTCTAGTTAGTATGTTGATATGTTTTAAGAGTTAAGACATATTGAACTGGACCGGTATGAGATTTATTATTCTCCTAACGACTGTCAAATGAATAATAAATCTCATGATTTCTATTTACATCAACTCTAAATCCTGATAGAATAATGGACCTGATCATGAGATGTAGATTACTTTGATATATCAGGAGTGAGATCTATTAGTCACAATCAAAACCTTAGTATGTTGGGTAGCCATATTTAGTATTGATGGAACATGTATTCTCAAGATGGAATTCATAGTCTCTTAATGGAGATACAAAATATTTTCTTGAGATAAGTTTAATGGGTTTGTTTATTCAGAGAGTTGGGTCCAACCACTTTAGTAAGGAGTTACTAAAGTATATATCTATGGAATTGGATTTCATAAATATATAATGAATAACTTAAAGGATTAAACCGGGTACTCGAGGATTAAGATGTAGTAATTTATAAAGTGGCAGTCTACATCCATGACTTTGTATTACCACGAATATTTTATGAAGGGGTTGCATGCATAATATGTTGGATAAATCTAGTTTTGTATATCATACAAAACACATAACGGAAGCAACAAATAAGAATCTATTTCATTCATGATTGATAACGTGCACTATGGACATTTTAGAATTTAAAAACAAGATAGCGTACCTTGGTGTGGAGAAATTCAAAACTCAAGATTGGAAGCACTTGAGAACACTTTTAATCTTCACCCCAATTCCACTTTACGCCCAAGATGTGTGGTCTATTAATCAGTTTTCAAAGGGAGAATAAAAGTGTGTCTCACTCTCACACACACACCGTTTCTTATATTACTAATTAAAATTTTGTATGTTTCTCCCTTTATAATTAACTAATTATCTGATTGGGCTGGACTATTGGGCCTTTCCAATTGGGCTTTAGTGTGTGGCTTGGAGTAGGACCAAAATGGACTAATAAGACACTAGCTCCAATGGGCCTTAGGCTTTTCCATCAACTCTTGACAAGTCTAAAGTTACCATTAATTATATTTAATACCACTATACAAATATAATTGCACTCTAGGCCTTATTAATAAATTATATCCCAAGACTTTGTTATACATGCGACCCCTTCATAAAATATTCGTAGTAATACAAAGTCATAAATTTAGACTGCCACTTTGTAAATTACTACATCTTATCCTTAAGTACCCGGTTTAATCCTTTTAAAGTTATTTATTATCTATTTATGAAACCCAATTTTATAAATATATACTTCAGTAATTTCTTACTAAAGTGGTTAGGCCTAACTCTCTGAATAGCTAAACCCATTAAACTTATCTTAAGGGAATATTTTATATCTTCGTTAAAAGATTATGAATTTTATCTTGAGAATAAATGTTTTATCAACACTAAATGTGACTGCCCAACATACTAAGATTTTAACCGTTACTTTAGATCTCACTCCTGATATATCAAAGTAAACTACACGTCATGATTAGGTTCATTATTCTCTTAGGATTAAGAGTTCATGCAAATAGAAATTGTGAGATTTATTATTCATTTGACAGTCGTTAGGAAAATAATAAAGTTCACAGCGGTCCAGTTCAATGTATCTTAACTCTTAAAACATATCAATATATCAACTAGAAGTCTCCACTTCCATGATCAAGACAAATCATCTTAGTTGATACGTTATAGTCTTTGCAGATGAAATACCCAATTTCATCATCGACTACGAACTATAAATTTTGAGTTTACAAAGAACTTGTGACTTATATCTTCTGTGACTAAATCACATAAATCGCATACTATGCATCTCATGGACTATATGATAATATCTCAATATTCATGTGACTATTATTTTAGATAATAATAAAATAACTTTATTAAATACAACATTGAGTCATATATAATGTCATACATAGCATCATACAATAGGATTCAAGGGCACACATCCTAACAATCTCCCACTTGCCCTAAAGACTATTGTGTACTAATCTAACTCTCATTTTCTCTAAATATGACTCGAAAGTCCTTTGAGGCAAGGCTTTGGTAAAGGGATCTACTAGATTATTTGCACTTTCAATCTTTGCTACCACAACATCTCCACGAGCAACAATGTCTCAAATGATGTGGTACTTCCTCTCAATGTGCTTTCCTTTATTGTGATTCCTTGGATCTTTGGATTGTGCAACCGCTCCACTATTGTCACAAAATAATGTGACAGGAACCTGCTCCATTCTCATAACACCGAGATCAGAAAGGAATTTCTTGAGCCAAACAGCTTCCTTTGCTGCTTCACAAGCAGCAACGTACTTAGCTTCCATGGTGGAGTCCGCAATACAAGATTGCTTAACACTCCTCCAACTTATGGCTCCACCTCCCAAGGTGAAAACACAGCCTAAAGTGGATTTTCTAAAATCTAGATCCGATTAAAAATCTGAATCTGTATAGCCAATGAGAATTAAATCCTCACACCGGTAAACAAGCATATAATCTCTCGTTCTCCTAAGATACTTGAGAATATGCTTTACAGCTTGCCAGTGTTTTAGGCTTGGATTTGATTGATATCGGCTGACCATGCCAACTGAATAACAGATATCTGGTCTAGTACAAAGCATGGCATACATGAGACTTCCCACTACAGAAGCAAAAGGAACTTGTCTCATCATATTTTCTTCCTCTTGAGTCTTAGGCCTTTGGTCATCAGACAGAGGAACTCCATGTCTAAAAGGAAGCAATCTTTTCTTGGAGTTTTGAATGCTATATCGTTCTAGAACCTTATCTATACATCCAACTTGTGATAAGTGTAACATCTTATTCTTGCGATCTCGCCAAAGCTTGATCCCTAGAATAAAGTTAGCCTCACCCAAATCCTTCATATCAAATTGGCTTGACAACCAAACTTTAACCGATGACATTACCCCTACATCATTTCTAATGAGTAGAATATTATCAACATATAGCACTAGGAACATTACTACTTTCTCTCGATGTCTTTTGTACACACATGGTTCATTAAGATTTTGTTCAAAACCAAATGACTTTATTGCTTGATCAAATCTGATGTTCCATGACCTAGATGCTTGTTTAAGTCCATAAATGGACCTATTTAACTTGCATACCATATGCTCTTGATTATTTGCTATGAAACCTTCTGGTTGCAACATGTATATTTCTTCGTCAAGATTGCCATTAAGAAAGGTAGTCTTGACATCCATTTGCCAAATCTCAAAATCATAATGAGCAGCAATGGATAAGAGAATTTTGATAGACTTAAGCATGGCTATTGGCAAAAAGTTTTCATCATAATAAATTCCTTCTTTTTGTGTATACCCTTTCGCCACTAGTCTTGCTTTATAGGTTTCAACCTTTCTATCTATCCCTCTCTTCCTCTTGTAAACCCATTTGCAACCATCAGGTTTAATGCCATTACGCGCCTTTACAAGATCCCATACATGATTGGAATACATAGAATCCAATTCAGATTTCATAACTTGGACCCAATGATGTGCATCTATATCATTTACTGCTTCATCATAAGTGTAAGGATCCGATTCAGCCTCTTCTGAGATAGCTTCATAAGTTTCTCCCAAACCTATAAATCTTATAGGAGGCCGAACAATTCTTCCACTACGGCGAGGCACCTGTGAGCTAGACATCTCATGAGTACTATCTTGTGGTGTATCCAATACAGCCACATCATCCCTAATTTCATCCATTGGTTGTTCAACTACAGGTTCATCTATTTTAGCCAATACAACTTTACTTCTAGGATTAAAATTATTCACATAATCATCTTCCAAAAATTTGGCATGGGTGCTAACAAACACTTTGTTATCCTTATGATTATAGAATAAATAACCATTGGTTTCCTTTGAATACCCTAAAAATATGCATACTTCTGCTTTAGCTTCCAACTTATCAGACTTCCCTTTCAACACATGTGCTGAACATCCCTAAATTTGAAGATATTTCATATTAGGCTTGCACCCACTCCACAATTCCTTGGGTGTGTTGGGAACAGATTTGATGGAACCAAATTCAAAATATGCATAGCAGTTTTTAGTGCATATCCCCAAAAAGAAACTTGGTAAAGTGGAATAACTCATCATGGATTTAACCATTTCCAAAAGAGTCCTATTCCTTCTTTCTGCTACATCATTTTGTTGAGGAGTTCCAGGTGCAGTAAACTGGGATATAATCCCATTTTTAGTTAAGTAATCCTTGAAGTCACCAAAAAGGTATTTGCCACCTCAATCAAATCAAATGGTCTTTATGTGTTTACCCAATTGATTCTCAAATTCAGCCTTAAACTCTTTGAACTTTTCAAAGGCTTCAGACTTTTGTTTCATTAGGTACACATAACCATATCTTGAGTAATCATCCGTAAAAGTGATGAAATACTCATAACCTCATTTTGCTTGGGTTGACATAGGACCACATACATCTGTATGAACTAATTCAAGCAACTCTTAGGCTCTTCTACCTTTTGCATTAAAAGGTCGTTTGGTCATTTTACCTTCTAAACAAGATTTGCAAACTGAAAATCCATCAAAGTCCATGGGCTGTAAAAGTCCATCTTTGATTAGTCTTTGAATTCTATTTAAATTAATATGACTCAAACGCAAGTGCCATAGATATGCATCACTAATAGAAGGAAACTTTCTTTTTAATGATTTTTCATGAGAGCTACTATCTAATTCAGAATTGTATAATTCATGCTTGTCAAGAGTTAAAATATAAAGACCATCCACAATATTGCCAGAACAGATAAATATTTTGTCCTTCTTTATTACAACATTGTTTTTGAGGATAACACAATATCCATGTTTACCTAAGTAAGTTGCAGAAATTAAATTCCTACAAACATTAGGTACATATAAACAGTCTTCTAATATTAAAACTTTAGACTTAAAACATAAATTGAACACTCCAACAGCTTCAACCGGAATCTTACTCTCATCAGCCAAAGTATGAAATAGTTCTCCCTCATTCAACTTTCTGGTCTCCTGGAACCCCTGTAAAGAATTGCAGATATGATTAGTACAACCTGAATCTACACACCAAGAATTCGTTGGATTCTATACAAACATATTTCAAGAAAAAATTAATTTTTTGAAGGAAAAATTCTGGTTTTGTATCTCATACAAAACACATAGTGGAAGCAACAAATAAGGATCTATTTCATTCATGATTGATAACGTGCACAATGTAAATTTCAGAATTTAAGAACAAGATGGCGTACCTTGGTATGGAGAAATTCAAAAAAAAGATTAAAAGCACTTGGGAACACTTTTAATCTTCACCCTAATTCCACTTAACGCCCAAGATGTGTGGTCTCTTAATCAGTTTTCAAGGGAGAATGAAAGTGTGTCTCACACTCTCTCACACACCGTTTCTTATTTCTCTTTTTCACTTACTTAAAAAAAAAGTTGTATGTTTCTCCCTTTATAACTAACTGATTATCTAATTGGGCTGGCCTATTGGGCCTTTCCAATTGGGCTTTAGTGTGTGGCTTGGAGTGGGAGCAAAAGGGACCAATAAGACATTAGCTCCAATGGGCCTTGGGCTTTTTCGTCAACTCTTGACAAGTTCAAAGTTACCATTAATTATATTTAATACCACTATATAAATATAATTGCACCCTAGGCCTTATTAATAAATTTTATCCCAAGACTTTATTATACACGTAACCCCTTCATAAAATATTCGTAGTAACACAAAGTCATAAATGTAGACTGTCACTTTGTAAATTACTACATCTTATCATTAAGTACCCGGTTTAATCCTTTACAGTTATTCATTATATATTTATGAAATCCAATTTCATAAATATATACTTTAGTAATTTCTTACTAAAGTGGTTAGACATAACTCTCTAAATAACTGAAACCATTAAACTTATCTCAAAAGAATATTTTATATCTCCATCAAGAGATTATGAATTCCACCTCGATAGCTTCTTGATAGCTTCTCGATCCATTGAGAAAATTTTTGTTTCCTTGATAGATGTTTGATAACTTCTTAATCCATCAAGGTTGGCTTCTTCTCGATAGATACTTGACACCTTTGGATCAATCGAGATAGCCTTGCATGCATTTCATTTCTTTCTTTGTTTTGCATTTTTTTTTCTGTGTCCATAGCATCTTGTTTTTCTTTTTCTTGCAGGTCTATGGTTCATTATTCTCCTCGTTCCCTCTATATCCGTTTTCTGTCTATCTCCAGTCAAGTCTTTTGGCTTTTTATGCCCTTTGACAATCGTGTTAAAAAGGGGAAGAAATTTTAGAATTGAATGTCATTCCTATGGGGGGTAATAGACTTAGGGGGAGAACTTCATGTTAAAGGGAAGAAAATTTTTGTTGTAACTAACTTAGGGGGAGAGTTAGTTTGATAACCTTTGATATTGATATTGATATATATATATATATTGTGTAGTGTATCCTATGGTTTTGTAACCATTTACATACATTATGTGTTGTTTCTATATTTGATGATGATGTATGTGTTGGGGTTTATACCCTAAAATCCAATTTATTGGCATGTCATTAATAATTAAATTGTTTAATTATATGGGACTATCTATAAATGAACTAAGGGGACATTACCTTAGTCCATGAGATGCATAGTATGTAATTTATATGAAAAGTCACAGAAGATATAAATCACAAGTTCTTTGTAAACTCAGAAGTTTAGTTCGCAGTCGGTAATGAAATTAGGCGTTTTATCTACGAAGACTATAACATATCAACTAAGATGATTTGTCTTGATCATGAAAATGGAGATTTCTAGTTGGTATGTCGGTATGTTTTAAGAGTTAAAACATATTGAACTGGACCATTGTGAGATTTATTATTTTTCTAACGACTGTCAAATGAATAATAAATCTCACGACTTCTATTTACATGAACTCCTAATCCTGAGAGAATAATGGATCTGATCATGAGATGTAGGTTGTTTTGATATATCAGGAGTGAGATCTATTAGTCACGGTTAAAACCTCAATATGTTGGGCAGCCACATTTAGTGTTGATGAAACATGTATTCTCAAGATGGAATTCATAGTCTCTTAATGAAGATACAAAATATTCCCTTGAGATAAGTTTTATGGGTTTGGTTATTTAGAGAGTTGGGCCCAACCACTTTAGTAAGGAGTTGCTAAAGTATATATTTATGTAAAATGATTTCATGAATATATAATGAATAACTTAAAGGATTAAACCGGGTACTCAACGATAAGATGTAGTAATTTACAAAGTGGCAATCTACATTCATGACTTTGTATTACTACGAATGTTTTATGAAGAGGTTACATATACAATAAAGTCTTGGGATATAATTTATAGATATGACCTAGAGGAAAACTATATTTATATAGTGATATTAAATATAATTAATGGTAACTTTGAACTTGTTAAGAGCTGACTAAAAAGCCCAAGGCCTATTGGAGCTAGTGTCTTATTGGTCCCTTTTGGTCCCACTCCAAGCCACACACAAGAGCCTAATTGGAATGACCTAAAAAGCTAGCCCAATTAGATAAACAGTTATATATAAGGAGAGAAATATACAAAATTTTAATATATAGAAGGTTTTTTCATGAGACCTTTTCATAAGTGGTGTGAGACATCATTCTGAAATAGTGAGTATATGAGTATTGGACACTCTCCTATTCTCTCCTTGAAAACTAATTGAGAGACCACACATCTTGGGAATTAAGTAAAATTGGAGTGAAGATTAAAAGTGTTCTCAACTGCTTCTGATCTTCGGTTTTGAATTTCACCTTTTCAAGGTTCACTTTCTTGTTCTCTAATTCTGAAACTTATATAGTATATGTTATCAATTGCGAGTGAAGTAGATCCATTAATTTTTTGCTGCGCATGTTTGCATGAGATACAAACAAGTATTTTTCATGCATATATCCAACAATATGTGTTTCACTTTTTATCTCACATGTGTTGTTTCTTTTCTCTCTTTATACACATGTTTATCATTTATTTAATTTGCCATTATTTTGCACATGATACCTTGATGTGTTTTGCTTAGTGTCTTTCAAGAAAGACAAGTTAAAGCCAAGTCAAGATTCCGAACATTTTTCTTATAGCAGCTTCCAAGGTTCAGATCTTTTAGACTAGGCTTATTTATTTTGTAAATCTTGAGTAGAATGTATTCTAGGACATTCATTGTACTCTTGTGGTTTTGTCAGAGATTGCCAAAGGGGGAGATTATTAGGGACATATTTTTATGTAATTGGCATATCCTTTGACAAAATGCACTTTACTTGTATTTGAGTAAATCTAAGTAGGTTCAAGATGATCATTACAAGTGGTTAAATTGAAGACATGAAGATTACTCAAGAACTACGCAAGAAAAGTGCAATTTGCAAGTCTTGATACCTCCTTGACAGAAGCTCGATCTATCGAGATTTATTAACACTCGACACATGTCTGGATCTATCAAGCTTACGAGATTTAGACTATAGCCAACAGCGTTTTTATTCTAAAAGGCTATTTGTTTATGAGTTTATATAATCCTCATAGGACAAGGAAAACCCAAAGTTTGTGGATTTGTACAATCTTTATTGGATTAGGAAAGCCCAAAATTTGTGTAAACCTATTTGGAATAGGAGAGCCCATTAAGCTCTTATTTAAAGAAGGTGGAAAAAGAAAAACCTAACCCTAGAGAGCTTCATAAGGTTTTCTTTTTGAAACTCTATTCTCCTCCTACAGAAGAAAGAGTTCTTCCTACATTTCTTGTACGCATTTAGGTTATGTAACAAAGCAAAGTCTCTTGCACTAACATTGAAGATCTTATTGGTGTTTCTATTGAAGCTGTTGCAAATCACGTACTGGGTTGCTGTGGAGTTAGTCATGTACTGGGATTTGTACAAAGGAGTAAGCCGTGTACTGAGATCTGCACATCAATTAGTTAGTCACATACTGAGAGCCGTGCATTGAAAAGGAGAGGTTGTCACTACAGAACAAGTCCAATTGGGTATTGAGGAAAAGGTTCAACTGAAGATTAGTGTAAGGTACTAAGATTCCTTTACTTGTAACCGCTTGTTGTGATAATAGTAAATTCCTGGGAGTGGTGACCTTAAAATCACCTGGTGGTGTTTTTGTCTCGAAACTTTTCTCCATTCATAAACAAATCACCGTGTCAACTTTATTTTTCGCTGCATTATATTTTAGTTGGTGATTTGTTTGTGCTGCCACATACATTGCATGTTAATTTGATTAATTAATAAACTTAGGTAATTAATCAATTAATTCATCACAAGGGGCTAATACATTCTTGGCCTATCATACATTTTTCTAAGTTTTTACTAGTACTAGGCTTGCTTGATGGTGGCAATTTTTCTCTATTCTTCAAATAAATCTAGGTTAGTGGCAAAGAGCTGCTTGTTTTAACTGATATTGAATTGATTGGTCCTCATCGTTGGGAACCCTATCTCTAGGGGGATGACTACCTTGGAGCCATACGTCTTGGAAAAAAGCATTTCCCCAATAAATCTCCTTAAAGTGGTACGATATGCCCATAGGACATGGGGTAACTAGTCTACCCACTTACCATTTGCCTCATCTAATCTCTTCTTTAACCCATCCACTATAACTTTATTGGTGCCTTGGCTTAACCATTGCTTTGAGGGTAGGCCGAGGTAGAATATATATTATTTATTCCTAATTCACAACAGTATCTTTAGAAGGCTTTGCTATCAATTGAAGGCCATTGTCCAATATGAGAGTGTGCAAGACCCCAAACCTTGTAATTATATTCTGCCATGTGAATCTCTTCACATCCCGATCTCGGATATTGGAAAGGGGTTCTGCCTCAACCCATTTGGTAAAGTAATCTATCCTAATAATGAGCCATCTTTGATTTCTAGTTGCCTTTAGGAACGGACTGACATGTCCAATCCCTACTGCGCAAAAGGCCAAGGGTTGGAAAAAAGGTTGAGGATCCCTCTTGACTGATGAATATTTAGAGTATATTTTTGGCATTGATCACATTTTTTAACAAACTCCTAGGTAGATTTTTGCATGCTAGCCACCAATAACCTTGAGTAAGAACTCTATGTGATAAAGACTTTCCTTTAGTATGATTACCACAGATTCCCTCATGAAGCTCTTCTAATAGGTCCTCTACTGCCTTGAGGTGAACGCATAGCAAGTATGGGCCTGAGTATGACCGCTTGTATAACTTTTGTTCTTTCAAAAGATAATACCGCGGTGCCTTTCGACAAATTTTCTCAGCCATGGTTCTACCTTTGGGCAATGTTCCTTCCTTTAAAAACAATATTATCGAGTCCATCTAGCTTAGGCCGACATGCACTGTGTTCACTCTTACAAGGATTTGGCTATCACAATTTGGTGCTAATAGGTTCTCCACCATTATGATCCTCAGTAGGCTTTTGCCAGTTGAAGTGGCAAGGGTTGCTAGTGAATTAGCATGGGTATTCCTACTCCTAAGCATTTCTTCTATAAAGAAGATCTTGAAACTGGACTATAACTACTTCACCTGGCCTAAAAACCATTGCATCCTTTAATCCTTAGCTTTGAACTCCCCTCTCACTTGCCCTACTATGAGCCACGAGTCACAGAGCACCTTAACTGCTCTTCCTCTAAGCTTTTTGATAGAGTTTAGCCCAGCCTGGATATCCTCATATTCTGCTTCGTTATTTATGGCCTAAAAGTTCAACCTTAGGGATTTCTTAATAGTGACATGGTTTGAGGAAACCATGATTATTCTGACTCCCAAACCTTTCTGATTAGAAGCCCTATCCACACATATAACTCCCAAGGCGGTAGAGGCAAGATTTCCATAACCATTGCCTCCCTTCCAAGCATACCATCCTCTTCTTTATCACCCTTCTCAACTTGCTAAGTGAATTCTGCCACCAGATTAGCTAGAACTTGTCCCTTTTATGGCCATTAGAGGCATGTACTTGATGTTAAACCCCCCAAAAATGGTTCCCCACTTTGCTACCTTCCTTGTATAGTCTGACTTCCAAAGTAATGCTTGCAGGGGCAATTGGGTGAGAATGACAACTGTGTGGACTTGAAAGTAATGGGGCAGCTTCTTCATGGCATGTATGATGGCCAGGACGACCTTTTTTTAAGGGCAAATATCGGGTCTCAGCTTCCTAGAGGGACTTGTGTACATAATAGACAGGTTTTTGTACCCCCTTTGCTCAAACCAAAACTAGGCTCACTGTATGTGTTGTGACTACTATATAGGCATACAAGACCTCCTCTTTTTCAAGCTTGGATAAAATCGGTGGAAGAGCCAAATATTCTTTCAATTCTTCAAAAGCCTTGTCGCATTCCTTGGACCAAGCAAAGTCCTTCCACTTGTAAAGCAACTGGAAGAAAGGCCTACATTGGTCGGTCGACCGAGATATAAATCTATTCAAGGCCACTATTATTTCGGTTAGATGCTGCATTTCCTTGGGGTTTCTGGGTGGATGCAGATTATGAATGGCTTTGATCTTATTAGGTTTAACCTCTATTTCTTAATGGGTGATCATGAACCCTAAGAATTTTTTTGGATCCCACCCCAAAAGAGCATTTAGAGGCATTCAAGCGTAGCTTGTGCTTCCTTAGGATTGAGAAGATTTCATCTAAATCCCCCAAATGCTTGGATACCTACTTACTCTTCACCACCATATCATTTATATAGGCCATTGTGTTCTTACCTAGCTGAGTATTGAACATCCTTATCACCATTCTTTGATAGGTGGAGCCAACTTTTTTTTGGCCAAATGGCATTACTCAACAATGGTAATTCCTAATCAGGGTGAGGAATGCTGTCTTTTCTTGATTTGGAAATGCTAATGGGATTTGGTGGTAGCCTTGGAAAGTATCTAAGGAACTCATCCAAGGGTGGCCAAATGTTGCATCAACAAATTGATCAATTCTAGAGACCAAAAAGGGATCTTTAGGGTGGCCTTATTTAGGTTGGTGAAATCCATGCACACCCTCCACTTGCCTGACTTCTTCTTGATTACCACAATGTTGGCCAACCACTTAGGATAAAAAAACTTCTTCGATGGCCCCAACCTACTTAAGCTTGCTAACCTTCTCTTTTACTGCTTCAACATGCTCCTTAAAGGATTGTTGAGGTTGCTTCCTCCTCGGCGTTATGCCTGAGTTTACGTTGAGATGATGGCATATAAACACCAGATCTACTCTTAGGGCCTCATATATGCTCCAAGAAAAAATGTCCAATTTTTTCCTTACAAAGATCAATTGCACCTCCCTCTTGGCCAGTGGTAGTTGCATTGCTACCTAGAACTATTTTTCATTGTCCTTCCCAAAGATGACTTTCTCCAACTTCTTACATTGTGCTCTAGGTTTCTACCATTAATTCTGAAGCTTCAGATACCCCAACTACGGATTGCTATGAAGCGTGGCCTAGACCAAGAAGGTTTACTTATAGTGCTTAGTGCCTGACAACAGTCACCATACATTGCCTCACCATGGTTTTGAAGGAAAATTTCTGGTTTTGCATCTCATGAAAAATACACAGCAGAAGCAACAAATAAGGATCTATTTCATTCATGATTGATAACGTGCACAATGTAAATTTCAGAATTTAAGAACAAGATAGCGTACCTTGGTGTGGAGAAATTCAAAACAAAGATTAGAAGCACTTGGGAACACTTTTAATCTTCACTCCAATTCCACTTTACGCCCAAGATGTGTGGTCTCTCAATCAGTTTTTCAAAGGGAGAATGAAAGTGTGTCTCACACTCTCTCACACACAGTTTCTTATTTCACTTTTTCACTTATCTAACAAAAATTCTGTATGTTTCTCCCTTTATAACTAACTGATTATCTAATTGGGCTGACCTATTGGGCCTTTCCAATTGGGCTTTAGTGTGTGGCTTGGAGTGGGACCAAAAGGGACCAATAAGACACTTGCTCCAATGGGCCTTGGGCTTTTCCGTCAACTCTTGACAAGTCCAAAGTTACCATTAATTATATTTAATACCACTATATAAATATAATTGCACTCTAGGCCTTATTAATAAATTATATCCTAAGACTTTATTATACACGTAACCCCTTCATAAAATATTCGTAGTAACACAAAGTCATAAATATAAACTGCCACTTTGTAAATTACTACATCTTATCCTTGAGTACCCGATTTAATTCTTTAAAGTTATTCATTATATATTTATAAAATCCAATTTCATAAATATATATACTTTAGTAATTTCTTACTAAAGTGGCTAGGCCTAACTCTCTGAATAACTGAAACCATTAAACTTATCTCAAGGGAATATTTTATATCTCCATCAAGAGACTATGAATTCCATCTTGAGAATATATGTTCCATCAACACTAAATGTGGTTGCCCAACATGCTGAGGTTTTGAACGTCACTTCAGGTCTCACTCCTGATATATCAAAGCAACCTACACTTCATGATCAGGTCCATTATTCTCTCAGGATTAAGAGTTCATGCAAATAGAAGCCATGAGATTTATTATTCATTTGACAGTCATTAGGAGAATAATAAATCTCACAGCGGTCCTGTTCAATATGTTTTAACTCTTAAAACATATCAACATATCAACTAGAAGTCTCCACTTCCATGATCAAGACAAATCATCGTAGTTGACACGTTATAGTCTTCGCAGATGAAATGCCCAATTTCATCATCGACTACGAACTATAATTCTGAGTTTACAAGGAACTTGTGATTTACATCTTCTGTGACTTTTCACATAAATCACATACAATGCATCTCATGGACTATATGATAATGTCCAATATTCATGTTACCATTATTTTAGATAATAATAAAATAACTTTATCAAACACAATATTAAGCCATACATCATGTCATACATAATGTCATACATAATATCATACATAGCATCATACAATAGGATTTAAGGGCACAAATCCTAACAATCTCCCACTTGCCCTAAAAACTATTGTGCACTAATCTAACTCCCATTCCTTCCAAATGTGACTCGAAAGTCCTTTGAGGTAAGGCTTTGGTAAATGGATCTGCTAGATTATTTGCACTTTCAATCTTTGCTACCACAACATCTTCACGAGCAACAATGTCTCGAATGATGTGGTACTTCCTTTCAATGTGCTTTTCTTTCTTGTGATTCCTTGGATCTTTGGATTGTGCAACCGCTCCACTATTGTCACAAAACAATGTGATGGGAACTTGCTCCATTCTCACAACACCAAGATCAGAAAGGAATTTCTTGAGCCAAACAGCCTCTTTTGCTGCTTCACAAGCAGCAACGTACTCGGCTTCCATGGTGGAGTCTGCAATACAAGATTGCTTAACGCTCCTCCAACTTATGGCTCCACCTCCCAAGGTGAAAACACATCCTGAAGTGGATTTTTTGAAATCTAGATTTGATTGAAAATCTGAATCTGTATAGCCAATGGGAATCAAATCCTCACTATGGTAAACAAGCATATAATATCTCGTTCTCCTAAGATACTTGAGAATATACTTTACAGCTTGCCAATGTTTTGGTCCTGGATTTGATTGATATCGGCTGACCATGCCAACTGAATAACCAATATCTGGTCTAGTACAAAGCATGGCATACATGAGACTTCCCACTACAGAAGCATAAGGAACTTGTCTCATCATATTTTCTTCCTCTTGAGTCTTAGGCCTTTGGTCATCAGACAGAGGAACTCCATGTCTAAAAAGAAGCAATCCTTTCTTGGAGTTTTGCATGCTAAACCGTTCTAAGACCTTATCTATATATCCAGCTTGTGATAAGCCTAACATCTTATTCTTGCGATTTCGCCAAAGCTTGATCCCTAGAATAAAGTTAGCCTCACCCAAGTCCTTCATATCAAATTGGCTTAACAACCAAACTTTAACCGATGACATTACCCCTACATCATTTCCAATGAGTAGAATATCATCAACATAAAGCATTAGGAACATTACTACTTTGTCTCGATGTCTTTTGTACACACATGGTTCATCAAGATTTTGTTCAAAACCAAATGACTTGATTGCTTGATCAAATCTGATGTTCCATGACCTAGATGCTTGTTTAAGTCCATAAATGGACCTATTCAACTTGTATACCATATGCTCTTGGTTCTTTGCTGTGAAACCTTTTGGTTGCAACATGTATATTTCTTCTTCAAGATTGCCATTAAGAAATGCAGTCTTGACATCCATTTGCCAAATCTCATAATCATAATGAGCAGCAATGGATAAGAGAATTCTGATAGATTTAAACATGGCTACTGGCGAAAAAGTTTCATCATAATCTATACCTTCTTTTTGTGTATACCCTGTCGCCACTAGTCTTGCTTTAAAGGTTTCAACCTTTCCATCTATCCCTCTCTTTCTCTTATAAACCCATTTGCAACCAACAGGTTTAATGCCGTTAGGCGCCTTTACAAGATCCCATACATGATTGGAATCCATAGAATCCAATTCAGATTTCACAGCTTGGACCCAATGATGTGCATCTATATCACTCATTGCTTCATCATAAGTGTAAGGATCCGATTCAGCTTCTTCTGAGATAGCCTCATAAGTTTCTCCCAAACCTATGAATCTTATAGGAGGCCGAACAATTCTCCCACTACGACGAGGCACCTGTGCACTAGACATCTCATGAGTAGTATCTTGTGGTGTATCTAATACAGTCACATCATCCCTAGTTTCATCCATTGGTTGTTCAACTACAAGTTCATTCATTTCAGCCAAGACAACTCTACTTCTCGGAGTAAAATTATTCATATAGTCATTTTCCAAGAATTTGACATTTGTGCTAACAAACACTTTATTATCCTTATGACTATAGAATAAACCTCCAACTGTTCCTTTTGGATACCCTACAAAAAATACCACTTCTGTTTTAGACTGTAACTTGTCAGACTTTCCTTTCAACACATGTGCTGGACAACCCCAAATGTGGAGATGTCTCATACTAGGCTTACGCCCATTCCACAACTCTACAGGTGTTTTAGGAATAGACTTCGAAGGTACTAAATTCAGAAGATACATTGCAGTATTTAAGGCATATCCCCAAAAGGAAATTGGTAGAGTCGAATAACTCAACATGGACCTAACCATATCTAAAAGAGTCCTATTCCTTCTTTCTGCTACACCATTTTGTTGTGGAGTTCCAGGTGCAGTCAATTGGGATATAATCCCATTTTCAGTCAAGTAATCCTTAAAATCACCAAGAAGGTATTCGCCACCTCGATCAGATCGAATGGCCTTTATGTGTTTACCCACTTGATTTTCAACTTCAGCCTTAAACTCTTTGAACTTTTCAAAGGCTTCGGACTTCCGTTTCATTAGGTACACATAACCAAATCTAGAGTAATCATCAGTGAAAGTAATGAAATACTCATAGCCACCTCTTGCTTGGATTGACATAGGACCACATACATCTGAATGTACTAGTTCTAGCAAATCTTGGGCTCTTCTACCCTTTGCATTAAAAGGTTGTTTGGTCATCTTACCTTCCAAACAAGATTCGCAAACTGGAAAACCATCAAAGTCCATGGGCTGTAAAAGTCCATCTTTGATTAGTCTTTGAATCCTACTTGAATTAATATGACCTAAACGCAAGTGCCATAGATATGCATCACTAGTAGAAGGAAACTTTCTCTTTAATGACTTCACATGAAAGTTACTATCTAATTCAGAATTGTATAATTCATGCTTATCAGGAGTTAAAATATAAAGACCATCCACAATATTGCCAGAACAGATAAACATTTTATCCTTCTTTATTACAACATTGTCTTTCAGGATAACACAATATCCATGCTTACCTAAGTAAGTTGCAGAAATTAAATTCCTACGAACATTAGATACATACAAACAGTCTTCCAATATTAAAACTCTAGACTTAAAACACAAATTAAACACTCCAACAGCTTCAACCGGAATCTTGCTCCCATTAGCCAAAGTAAGAAATAGTTCTCCCTCATTCAACTTTCTGGTCTCTTGGAACCCCTGCAAAGAATTGCAGATATGATTAGTACAACCTGAATCCACATACCAGGAATCTGTTGGATTCTGTACCAAACATATTTCAAGAAGAAATGAACTTTTCATACCTTTATTCTTGGCAGCCTTGTATATTGGACAATTCCTCTTCCAATGTCCTTTCTCACCACAATGGAAACACTTTCCTTTGGTTTTCTTTCCTTTGTTGGCAACCCCTAGGGCAATTTGTTTACCATCTTTCTTAGTGAAGTCCTTCTTCTTCTTCTTCTTACCCTTGCCTTTTGACTTAGGTTGAGAAGTAGAAGCTTCACCCACATTGGCTTCAACACTAGAAGTACCAAGGATGCCTTCCGCTGCCACTAACTCATTCATTAATTCAGACAAAGAATAAATCTTTTTGTTCATATTATAATTGAGTCTGAATTCATTGAATGATTCTGGTAGTGACTGGAGTATCATATCCACTTGGGATTCTCCATCAATGTCGGCACCTAAAACTTCTAATGTGTTCAGATTAGCAATCATCCTAAGACAATGCTCCCTCACTGAACTTCCTGCAGCTATTTTGGTATTATAAATTTGCCTCATGGTTTCTTGCCTTGCAGAACGGCCTTGCTCACCAAACATCTCCTTCAGACTATGCATTATGTCCGAAGCAAGTTCTACATCCTGCATTTGATGCTGTAGAACATTTTAGATAGATGCTAGGATGTAGCACTTGGCCATCTCATTAGATTTCTGCCAACGATCATATCGCTGTTTTTCCTCAAGAGGAGCATCTAATGAAGGAAAGTTAGGACATGGTTGAGTAAGCACATATTTGTGCTCTTCAGCAGTAAGAACAATGTCTAAATTTCTTTTCCAATCAACATAGTTGGATCTAGTCAGTTTGTTTTGGTTAAGAATAGAAACAAGTGGGCTAAATGATGCCATGACAAAATCTGAAAATAATAAACATGAATATAATAAGTAAATTGGACATTATCAATTTAGCATAAAAACATATAATATGAAACCTTAACAAAAACCATAAAATAATATATGCAACGACAACCCAATCTCATATTCAATATCCCTCAGCATAGAGTGAACATAAAATACTATGATTGATTGAGAACTATTCTCATTATTAGTGCTATCGTGATAACTCTTATCAAACACTAATAATATGCCGTTTTATATTTAGACTTTAAGTAATAATAGTAAGAACTCAGCATAGAGGATACTAAAATACTTAGTCTAGTGTATACCATTGTCTAGAATCATGTGTAACCACATCTCATCCCTTTAACAGTCTTATTTTGTAGTACCATGATAAAACACCCTCCGCATGGAATGCAAAGCTCGAAGCTAAGACAAGGTGTTTATCAAACCACTATAAACCAAGAAATTCAATCTTGTAGGACCATGAAATAAATACTCTCCGCATGGAATGCTAAGCTCGAGGCAAAGACAAAGTATATATTTCACACTACTATGAACCAACAATGGAGGCCGTAAGATCCAACCCTTGAATCTCTCTCCCACTAAATATTTTAAATTAAAGGTTTTTAAGGTCAAGAATGATAATAATGCTAGACACGTGAAAAAATATAATCCTAATCTCATTAGGAATAAATTTCATTAAACTAGCATTAATATATATAAATATATATAACGTAATAAAAACCTTTATTATATATAAAAATTTATATTATATTATATATATATATATATATTATATATATATATATATATTATAATATATATATTATAATATATGATTATTATATTATATTATATATATATAATTGTCAGAGAAGACTTGAATCCTCACGGATTCACTTTTTCTAAGACATTAAAAAAAAAAGGGCCAAGCCATGCAACCATGCATTAAGTCCAAGCCATGACAAAAAATCAAACCGTACAATGGAATTCCAAGCCAAACGGTCAAATGGTGCAATGAATGAATTGAATTCCAAGCCAAAACGGTCAATAACTACTCCTATTCGAATAAACATGAAGGCCACAGATATGGAATGTTGCTGTGCAGAACAATAATGGCTATATATATATAATATATATATATATTATATATATATATATATAAATTGCTTCATATGAATTTCAATGCTAATAACATTAATTCATAAAAAAATAATTATCAAACTATGTCTACACTAAAATAAAAGTTTTCTTAAATTCTAAAATCCAATCACACGCTATACAATCATGATATGAAAACCTGGCTCTGATACCAATTGAAGCAAAAATTTTGGTTTTGTATCTCATACAAAACACACAGCGGAAGCAACGAACTAGGATCTATTTCATTCATGATTGATACCGTGCACAATGTAAATTTAAGAATTTAAGAACAAGATAGCGTACCTTGGTGTGGAGAAATTCAAAACAAAAATTAGAAGCACTCGGGAACACTTTTAATCTTCACTCCAATTCCACTTTACGCCCAAGATGTGTGGTCTCTCAATCAGTTTTTCAAAAGGAGAATGAAAGTGTGTCTCACACTATCTCACACACCGTTTCTTTTTCTTTTCTAATCTCTTCTAATAAAAATTCTGTATGTTTCTCCCTTTATAACTAACTGATTATCTAATTGGGCTGGCCTATTGGGCATTTCCAATTGGGCTTTAGTGTGTGGCTTGGAGTGGGACCAAACGGGACCAATAAGACACTAGCTCCAATGGGCCTTGGGCTTTTCCGTCAACTCTTGACAAGTCCAAAGTTACCATTAATTATATTTAATACCACTATATAAATATAATTGCACTCTAGGCCTTATTAATAAATTATATCCCAAGACTTTATTATACACGTAACCCCTTCATAAAATATTCGTAGTAACACAAAGTCATAAATATAGACTGCCACTTTGTAAATTACTACATCTTATCCTTGAGTACCTGGTTTAATTCTTTAAAGTTATTCATTATATATTTATAAAATCCAATTTCATAAATATATATACTTTAGTAATTTCTTACTAAAGTGGTTAGGCCTAACTCTCTGAATAACTGAAACTATTAAACTTATCTCAAGGGAATATTTTATATCTCCATCAAGAGACTATGAATTCCATCTTGAGAATATATGTTCCATCAACACTAAATGTGGCTGCCCAACATACTGAGGTTTTGACCGTCACTTCAGGTCTCACTCCTGATATATCAAAGCAACCTACACTTCATGATCAGGTCCATTATTCTCTCAGGATTAAGAGTTCATGCAAATAGAAGTCGTGAGATTTATTATTCATTTGACAGTCATTAGGAGAATAATAAATCTCACAGCGGTCTTGTTCAATATGTTTTAACTCTTAAAGCATATCAACATATCAACTAGAAGTCTCCACTTCCATGATCAAGACAAATCATCGTAGTTGACACGTTATAGTCTTTGCAGATGAAATGCCCAATTTCATCACCGACTACGAACTATAAATTCTGAGTTTACAAGAAACTTGTGATTTACATCTTCTGTGACTTTTCACATAAATCACATACAATGCATCTCATGGACTATATGATAATGTCCCATATTCATGTTACCATTATTTTAGATAATAATAAAATAACTTTATCAAACACAATATTAAGCCATACATCATGTCATACATAATGTCATACATAATATTATACATAGCATCATACAATAGGATTTAAGGGCACAAATCCTAACAACATCTTCTGTGACTTTTCACATAAATCACATACAATGCATCTCATGGACTATATGATAATGTCCCATATTCATGTTACCATTTTTTTAGATAATAATAAAATAACTTTATCAATCATAATATTAAGTCATACATCATGTCATACATAATGTCATACATAGCATCATACAATAGGATTTAAGGGCACTAATCTAACAGGTTTGGCATCCCAACAACTTTCCAATGCGCCCCTCGGTTGGGTACTTCACTTTCACATGGAAAGTGGAGGACACTACCCCCATTTCATGAAGCCATGGCCTTGCCAAAATTGCAATGTAAGGTGAATAGGCATCAACTACAATAAAGTCTACCTTAACTACTTCACTCCTTGTTTGCACCGGTAATCTAATCATTCCTTTGGGGGTCATGTTTTTTCCATTAAATACAACCAATGAGATATCATAACTGCCAAGGTTCTTAGGATTTAATCTTAAAACCTTTTACAAATCTAGATACATGATCTCAGCCCCACTTCCCTAGTCTACCATTACTCTTTCCACGTTAAACCCTCCCATTTAGAGGGTGACCACAAGAGTATTATTGTGGGGCTGGAAAGTTCCCATCTTATCGGCCTTGGAGAAACCTAGAATTGGCTCCTCTTTGGTCTTAATCCGCTTAGACTCTCTGCCCTCTTCTCTTACACCAGACTACGGTGAAATGGTCATTACCCCAGATGAGGAACCAAACTCCATTTTTGGACCAACAAAGATAACGTTGATAATTCCAAAGGGTGGGCATGGTGCCACATCCCTTTGTAAACCCATTCCTGATTGCTCTTCTGGTCCTAAAGGTTAGTGCATGAACTGCTTCAATTTCCATGCCTTGACTAGCTATTCCAAAAAATCACACAACATCCTACAATCTTTGGTCGTATGACCTCAGTCCTAATGATATTGGTAGTACAGGTTCAGATTTCGCTTTATGGGGTCCTCTCCCATCTTAATTGGCCATTTGAAGTAAGACTTCTTCTTTTTTTAATCTTTTCCAATACCCAATATACAAGCTCTTTGAATGTCGAGTTAACATGAGCATTGTTCTGAGGGGTTTGATTGAAAAGTATCTCCTCAGGTGGCTAGGTCCATATCTGTCTGGTCGAGGGTCCCTTCGCTCGAGCATGAAGACCTTTACCTTCCCCTTATTTTGGGATTGGTCGTCCTCTATTCTTTTGTGCACTTCTAAGTAATCCATCAATTGGTACATATCCCAAGTATGCTTCATGGTAAGGGATTTCCACAAATTTGAGTTCATGGGTAGCCCCACTTTAAAGGTTTTGACTACCACATCTTCAAACTCCCCATCAACATTATTAAAGAGCTCCCAATATCTATTCGAGCAAGTCTTCAAGGACTCTTTTATCCTCATATCCATAGAGATCAAAGAGTCCAAAGGTCTCGGGACCTTACTACAAGTCAAGAATCTGGCAACAAACACCCTGGTTAGCTCCACATAGGATCCTATTGAACCCTCTTTAAGTCCATCAAACCATCACATGGCGGTGGGACTGAGGCTTGAAGGGAAATCCTTACACATAAGGGCTTTATTCTTGAAATGAATAGCCATCCCCTAATTGAAATGTCTCATGTGCTCCACAGGATAGTTATTCATTGTAGATTGTAAGAGCTGGCTAGGTAAAGAGACGGGGCAGCTCAGCCTCTTCAATATAGCTGGTAAAAGGGGACCAAGAGATTTGACACAAGGCTCTACTCTTGGCGTCATTTCCCATATGCTCGGGGGGTGGAGTTCTGACCCTTCTACGATGATGTCTGTCTTTGTCCTCCGAATGAGAGGGTGTCACCAAAACTTCACTTGGCAGGCTTTTGGTTCTCTGTCTTTGTCCTTCTGCACTAGAGTCATGGAAAACTTGACCCCTAAGCTCAAATGATCAATTATTATGCCTACAAGTACCAAAGTCTCCCACATTATCATCACACACACAACATATAAATCCAAATGCAAATTGAATCTGAAAACAAATAAATTCAAAGAGAGAATTTTTTTTTTCTTAATGTTTAAATCATTTCTTATTTCTCACATGTGAACTTTAAGTCATTATGCTTAGTGGTGGGTCAATCATTAAGCATGAAGAACTCAAAAAATTGCGGCTCTTGCTCTCCATAGCATGCATATCAAGTTGGATGCACACTTGCATCTCCAACAAAAAGATTAATCCAAAGTATAACAGTCAAAGTTAACATTAAACTCAAAAAAGTAACAATCATTTGTGTATGTAAAAATAATAATCAATCTTTAGCTACAAAATGATCATTCAACCTCAATTTCCATATACAAAAGAAAGAAAGCAATCTATGAAAAACATAGCATTAAAAAAAATTGAAGATCAAGATTTTAGAGAATTCAAATAAGAGAGAGAGAGAGAGAGAGAGAGGCAGGTACTTTCGATAGTAGAGATATAAAACAAACAAACACTTTTTCCCTTCACAAATACCAAGCTTGTTGGTTATAAGAGAGATAAAAAGAGCACCTATAAATATGAAAATATGTTGTGGAAGAAAAAAAAAAAGAGTTTTTGATACAAAGGTGTTAAGGGTGTAGAAAGGTTGGGAAAGAGGAAGAGGCTATGTATGTTTTGGTAATTGAAAAAATGTATTTGTAACTGACAAGTTACATACTTAATATGATGATTCTTTATAATAATAACTCATCCAATCCAATGTGATAGCATAATAGCTAGTATAATGAATAAAAAAAGACTTTTGGCCTACCATATTGGTTTTTGGAAATTTGAAACTTTTCATATTCATTATTATTTATTTATTTATTACTAAAAATTTTTATGGAGAAAAAATAATAGCCTACTATAAATGAGAATCATATTTTACTATTCCAAATTTTCATATTCATTATCAATAATATATAAAATTAGAAAGTTATGCTTTTTTTTTGGTTTTGTATTTTTTTTAAGAAAAAGGAATGGTTAAAATTGATTAACAAATAATAATAAATACACAATTAATCTTAATACTATGAAACAGAAAATATTTATAACCTACCAAGATATATATATGATTAGATTTTTTGTTTTTTTTTTGTTTGTTTGTGTGAAAAGTAATTAATGGACATTGAAAGCAATAAAAAAAGATGGCGTGTCCTTGTTTTATGCATTGATTAAGGGAAACATGTCATTATTATGTGCATCCTCTAATTTGGGATTCAAAGAAGTAAATATCAAATAATACAAATCATTTAGTCTTAAGTCTTGACATCAATATTACGTTTCTTAAAAAAACAAAAACATCAATATCACATCACACAACAAGAAGATTTTATAATGTAATATATTATTACATTTAGAATCTTAGTTACCACAAATGACATATGTTAAGTCTTAAGACTCTTAACTAGAAATCATAAGAAAAAAAATTTAAACAAAAGGAAAAGAGTCCATACCTGAGATGGGTAGAAATGAAAGAAATGGGCAGTGGAGGCAACGAGCGAGGGATATAGAGATGAGAGATTGAGAAAGGGTGAAAGACAAAGAGAGCAAGAGAAGAAGAGAAAGACAGATAGAGAGATAAGAGAGCCAAAGAGAGCAAAATTTACTGAATAGTAACTTTTAAGGAAAGTTTTAGGTGAATAACATGTGTTTGAAGTTATTTAGTTACGTAGACTATTTTTGGAACTCAAGTTCTAACCCAAAATTGAGTTTAACAAACTCAAGATCCAACTAGTATAGGTCTAAGGTGGAATAAAAAAAAACCACATGAAACTCGAGTTCCAATCCAGTAAAAAACCACGCAATCTTTCCTTTATGGACACTCTCTGTCACTAGCATAACTACTCTAATTGTCAGTAACAGCATAACTGCCACTAACCAACTCACTCACTAACTGTCTAGCTGTCACACTTACTAAATATTACTAACTAATTCTTATACAATTGCTACCATACCACTACAATATACCACTGCAATACCATTCCTAACAATACCTCCCCCACTAAAGCACCTTGTCTACAAGGTGAGGAAATTGTTGTTGAAGCAAATACAAGTTCTCCCAGGTAGCATCTTCCTTACTCTCCCCTTGCCATTGAACCAAAACCTAAGTGATAGTCCTGTATCTCAGTTGATGAGTCCTTTCCTACAAAATAGCAATAGGCTCTAGACTAACGATGCATTTTGAATCTACATATGGAAAGGAAGGAATAGAAACCGCATGCTAGCCCAACTTACTCTTAAGATAAGAAACATGGAAGGTGGGATAAAGCCTTGATTCTGGTGGCAAATCCAACTTGTAAGACACCTTGCCAATCTTCAACAAAATCTGGAAAGGGCCATGCTCATACAGTATTTTGTCCACCCTCAATTTGCGTGCCGAAACTCGAAAAATCTAAAATGTTAGGACATATGTGGTTCACTAAATAAGAACATATGTCATTCTTTTATGTAATTGGCTAATCCTTTGACAAAATGCACTTTACTTGTAATTTGGTAGATCTAGGATGTTTTTGATACTTCAAGAAACAAGGTTTCAAGATCAAGTGTTAAAAAAATGCAAGTCTGTCTAAGAAACAAGCTGAGAAGTGCTCTTCATTAAGGCTTGACAGCTGGCTCAATAGCTGCATCTATCAAGCTTTAAGAAGCTGTTCTAACCCCGTGGCTCGATAGCTTCTCAACAGCACCTCGACACCTTTAGCTGTCGAGATTTAAGAAAAACAGTTTTTCAGTACTGTTTTGATGGTAATCCGTGGACATGTCTTTAGGCCTTATTTTCTCATAACCCTAGACATATAAAAGGATTATTTTAATGGTCATCAAAGTAAGCACAAGTTGCACAAGCATTAAGAAAAGTCAGTTCAAGCAATTTGTGACCGGAGACAAAGTTTGCCCTAGTTCATCTCTTTGTGAAGAAGCTGCTGTGTCTTTGCACCATAGGGTTTTGTAACCAAGCATCTTCTTGTTCTTCATTGTGAGGATGAACTGAAGAACTTTACAGCCAACATCTTTCTCAAGCTGGTGATTGAAGTCGCGTACTTGGATCCACGCAATTGGTTAGTCACGTACTGGGAGCCGTGCATTGAAAATGAGAGATTGTCACTACAAAACAAGTCCAATTGGGTATTGGGGTAAGAGTTCAACTGTAGGTTGGTATAAGGTCCTAGGATTCCTTTACTTGTAACCACTTGTTGTGATAATAGTGGATTCTCGGGAGTGGTGACCTTAAAATCACCCAGTGGGGTTTTTGCCTTGGAGGTTTTCCCCATTTGTAAACAAGTCACCGTGTCAAATTTATTTTTTGCTGCACTTTAGTTTATTGGTGATTTGTTTGTGCTACCACGCGTTTGCATGTTAAATTGATCAATTAATAAACTTGGCTAATATGTTTTTGGCCTATCATAAAAATATTATTTTCTCTCCATGGGGCCGTGAGAACATCTAGAATGATGTGGCGTAACCCGTTCGGACACCGGAGCACTCAAAGTACCTCTTTCAGCCAAAATACTACTAGTCAACCCTAGGTTGACTGAAAGATAAACAAGGCCAAAATCCTCACAAAACACAATTTTTCATGATTTTACATCAAACCCGAACTTCCCAAAGATTTTCAGCAACTTTGAGCAAGTTTAACCCGAAGTTGACACTTAGTAGGCCCTAGAAATCTTAATTTAGATCCGGCCATTAGAATAGGTTAAAACCAAATCCATTGCGACAATAATCAAATTCGTATTCCAACAACTATTCATGGGTCAAAATCAGAGTTAAAACGGTTGAGATATTAAGAAAACTATGAAAAGCGCGTTAGCACACTTCCTGAGGTCATAACTTTTGATCCAATAGTTGGATTTTTTTTTTTTTTTTTTTTTTTTTTTTAGTATTCTGAAAACTAGACATCTAGAGCTTTCTAAGGACACCAAGATTGCCTCAATCTGAGTCCGGGAAGACCTCTAAATGCACGTCCGAATTTTGAACCAAAAAGAGCAATAGGACGAATTTGTTGATGTCACGCTGACATTAGCTCGTCGCACCTTGTTGGGCTGCTGTGCCTTGGAAAATGTACCAAGGGTAATAAATAGCCCCTGGCACCCCAAATTGGACCAGAACCAAAAAAAATTGGTTTTTGGGAGTTGTTTGGGCATTTTTCGGGGCATTTTTCCTCTCTTCCCAGAACATTTCTCCACCAAAAACACACAAAAATACATCAAAGTTTCTTGATTCTTCTCTCTTCACCAAAAACACAAGGTATTGTTCTTACCCCTAATCTTCCTCTCCTTGGCTCTATACCTTGGATTTGAGGTTTAAGGGTGCGACTGTAGCTTTTTAACTACAATCCACACCCCTTTCTTTCTAAAGCTTTTTCAAGCTTTTTTGTAGCTATTTTTTGCCTTAATAACATGATTTATTGCTTTATCTAGCGTGTTTCTTGCTCCTAGCATGTTATTAGTTTAGATCCATGTTCTTCAATGCTTGTTTACATGTTATTTGTCATTCCTACATGCTTTATGCTTTATGCCATGTTTTCCTATGCTTTGTCCCTCTTTTTGTTTTATCTTGATGTTAGGGCTACATGGTCACATGCTTGTATGATGTTGTTGGCTATGCTTTGCTTAGATCTACATGTTTACATGCATGTTTCTATGCCTTTATGTCTAGATCTATTCCTTCGCATGCTTGTATGCTTGGACTTTTGTTCTCCCATGCTTGTCTACATCCAAACAACACCAATAAGGCCTTGTTCGAATGTAACCATTCAAGAGGCATCTCCGGATGTTGGGTTGCTCCATTTGTACCCTTCCTTTTTCCACTCTGCGCGATGCTATGCTTACCGTGCTTATTTATGCCACTCGTTGGCTTTCTATGCATCTTTACAGGCTTGCTCAGATGTCTATGCATGAGTCTTGCTTGCTAGTGTGTCATCCCTGCTTCAACACAATGAAGTTATGGACTTTTGATCCAAACCTACATTTGTCCCTCACGGACACCACCTTTTGTTTGCTTTCTTGCTTATTTGCCTTCTCACTTGTTTTCTTGCTCCCTTGTTTCTTTGCTTGCCATGTCTATCATGCCAATCTGCTTTATGCCTCTTTCATATGCTCTTTGCATCTTTTCCTTCCATTGCTTGTCTACTGGTTTCTTGTCTTTACCTTTGCATGTACACACATGAAGCGAGGATGCATGGAGCTAGGACACAGTCTCCCAAGCACAAGCAAATAGGGCGAGGATGCGATCATGTGGATACAAGCCAAGCAACTATGTTCAGTAGATTTAGGGGTTTGGCTTCTCCCATTTGGAAATGTACTCTTTTAAATCCACTTCATTCCTCCCTCATTTCTATCTTAGATGGGTTGTATTAAGTATATCATGCCATGTACCATTTGTCCTCATCTCTAGAGTATGGCAACCCCTGTTTACTTTCTTGCACCTATATTTTGGGCAATTCTCTAAGGATGTAGGCATTTACTTTCCTACTCTGTGTGCTTGCATCGTGCATGATGTATGTATATATATATATATATATATATATACCTGCTTACCCCCCCTCCGGTGTGATTGTCACAGTCCATGTCACCTAAGGCAAAACGATGCCTAATTTCTACTATGAAAGTAAGGTGACATTGTTAGGACATATATAGAACTTGTTATGAACATATGTCATTTAGAATTGACTAATTCTTTGACAAAACACACTTTACTTGTAATTGGGTAGATCTAGGATAGTTTATGTCTTCAAGCAACATATTGTTCAAGTCAAGAGTTAAAGCCATGCAAATCTATTCAAGAAACAAGTGAAGAAGTGCTATATTTTAAAACTCAACAGATAGCTCGACAGATTGTATCTATCAAGGTTTTAAAGGAAATTTTAGCCCGATGCTCTACAGTAGCTCAACAGATAACCTATCTATCAAGAATTACAAAATTCAGATTTCTAGATCTATTTTTCTCGCATATCCAAACTGTTTGCGTAAGGTTTCTTTTTTCACAACCCTAAATATATATAAGAATTATTTTAAGGCTTGTCAAAGGTGATGCAACTTGATGTAAAGTAATTATTCACTCAAATTATGACCGGAGACAATTTGCCCTAGTTCATCTTTTTCTGAAGAAGCTGCTGTGTTTGTACACCGTAGGGTTTTGTAACCAATGAGCTTCTTGATCTTCATCATGTAGATGAACTAAAGAACTTTGTAGCGAACATCTTTCTCAAGTTGGTGTGTTAGTCACGTATTAGGATTCGTGCAAAGGAGTAAGCTGCGTACTAGGATCCGTACATCGATTGATTAGTCACGTACTGGGAGCCGTGCATTAAAAAGAGAGATTGTCATTACATTACATGTCCAATTGTGTATTGGGGTAAGGGTTCAACTATAGGTTGGTATAAGGTACTATGATGCCTTTACTTGTAACCGCTTGTTTTGATAATAGTGGATTCTCAGAAGTGGTGACCTTAAATTCACTTGGAGTGGTTTTGCCTTGGTGGTTTTCCCCATTTGTAAACAAATCACCTGTGTCAAATTTAATTTTCGCTGCATTTAGATAATTTGGTGATTTGTTTGTACTACCACGCGTATTGCATGTTAAATTGACTTAATTAATTCATTTGGCTAATTAATTATTTAATTTACCTAAGGGTCAATACATTCTTGGCCTATCAAGTGGTATCTCTGATTAGGGTTAATCTTTATTGTGTGATCCATTGACCCCTGTTGTCATGGCTGTTAATGGCATGAAAAGATCTTTTGTTTCAAATACATCTTACTTTTCTAATCTTTATTTGATTGTGTGTTTCAGAAATTGCATGTTTAAAAGTTATTTGAAAGCTATCTTGAGGATTATTGAAAAAGGTCTTAGTATAACAAAGAAGAAACTAGATTGTCTCCAAATGATAATGTGTAGAAGATTTTGTCTGAGAAAGTTGAAAGTTAAAGGCTTTGTTCATAAATAGTAGATGAGAGAAAACACCATTCCTAATGATTTGTCACATAAGCATGAGGTGTGCTTTATGATGAAGTCTACATTCAGGGTGATGGACACATGTTTATGGTAACTTGACAGTGGATGCTCATAACTGGAGACCGCTCTCTTTTTAAGGTTTTCGAGTCTAAGAAAGGTGAAAATGTCACCTTTGGTGATAGGAGTAAATGATAGATAAAAGGAAAGGGAACCATTTCTCTATATAGACTGTCATACATCTCCAATGTGCTATATGTAGAAGGTTTGAGGTTGAACTTGTTGAGTATAAGTCAGATATGTGATCAAGACTTTATGGTGTAGTTCTCAAAAGGGAAATGCCTTGTGTTGAATGAGTTTAGAAAGAAACTCATAAGTGGGTGTTCGCACTCTTAATAACTGTTATGGATTGGTACCTAATGCTGATATTGTGTGTAATAGTATTTGTTTGCCAAATGAAGACCTATGGCACCTAAGAATGGGACATGATAGCTACGAACATCTGTCAATTGTATCTAAGCATGAATTAGTTATGGGGATACCAAAGCTTAGTCGAGTGAACAATTTTGTGTGTGGACTGTGTTAGCTTAGGAAACAGACAAAAGCAAAACATCTAGGCACTCAGACAACAACTACATCTAAATGGAGCTACTACATCTGGATCTCATGGGTCCAACTAAAACCGAGTCTCTTGGGGGAAAGAGATATATCATGGTTGTGATAGATGATTTCACCTTATATACTTTGGTCATTCTTTTAAAATCCAAGTCAGATGCTCCTAAGCACATTGAAGCCTTGTGTACAAGATTTCAAAATGAGAAGAACTTGAAGATTGATCGAATTCGAAGTGATCATGGTAAAGAATTTGAGAACTAATACATGGAATCCTTTTGCACGAGATTAGATATATCTCAAGACTTCTCTACTCCTATTACTCCTCAGCAAAATGGTGTAGTAGAAAGAAAGAACAGAGTCATTCAAAAGATGGCTAGAGCCATGTTGCATAACAAGGATGTGACTAGAAATTATGGGGAGAAGCTATCAACACCGCATGTCATTCGGTTAATAGGGTGTATTTCAGACCAAGTACCAACAAGACTCCCTATGAGTTGTGGAAGGGAAGAAAGCCAAATGTGAAGTATTTCATAATTTTTAGAAGTACTTGCTTCATCCTTAAGGATAGGGAGAATGTGGGAAAACTTGACTCCTGAAGCGATGAAGGAATATTTTTGGGATACTCCTCTACTAGCAAAGCTTATCGGGTGTACAATAAAAGAACTAAGAAGGTGATGGAAACACTCAATATTGTTATTGATGAAGCATTAGATTCTGGTTTTGAGAAAATTAGTAAGGAGATACCTAAGGAAATTCCTCCTTCTGAGCCTAAGGTTGTTCAAGAAATAGTTGATCAAGAGCCCATATCTCCAAGTACTCCAAGTGTTGTAGAAGTCTCTGTAGACATTCCTACCTCACCTGACTCTGAATCTAATAAAGAGAAAGGACCTTCCTTAAGGATTCAGTTGAATCACCCTCCTGAAGTTATTCTAGGAAATATGAATGAACTTACACTAAGAAAGCATACAGTTGATAAATGTGTTGCTAACTTTGTGTCTTATTCTTGCTATTTGTCACAAGTTGAACCCACCAAGGTTGAGGAAGCTATCTAGGATGAAAGCTTGGTTGAGGCTATGTGTGATGAACTGCTTCAATTTCAAAGGAATGATATTTGGACCCTAGTACCTAGATCGTAAGGAGAGCACATCATTGGCATAAAGTGGATATTCCGCAATAAAACTGATGAAGAGGGAAATGTGATTCGCAACAAGGCTCGTCTTATAGCTTAAGTAAACTCCTAAATGGAAGGAGTAGATTATGATGAGACATTTACTCTTGTAGCTCGTATGGAATCCATTAGGATTCTTCTAGTCCTAGCATGTCACTTGAAGTTCAAGTTTTACCAAATGGATGTAAAGACTGTATTCTTGAACGGGTTCCTTAAAGAAGATGTCTATGTGGCTCAGCCTAAAGGATTTATTGATCCACACTTTCTGGATCATGTGTTGTACCTTCAGAAGGACTCTATGGATTAAAGCAAGCACTTAGAGCTTGGTATGACTGGCTTACACAACATTTGATCTCACATGGTTTCACAAGAGGACAAGCTGATCAAACACTCTTTATCAAAAGGGAGGATGGCGAGTTAATAGTTGCTTAAGTCTATGTTGATGACATCATCTTCAAGTATACAAAGGATGAACTTACCCATAATTTCTCCAAACTCATGCAAGCCAAGTTCTAGATGAGCATGATTAGAGAGTTGAATCACTTCCTTGGATTTCTAATCCGTCAACAAGAGTTAGGTACATTCATATCTCAATCTAAATATGCTATAAATCTTGTGAAAAAGTTTGGTTTGGAATCTACTAGTTCTTTTAGAACCCCCATGATCCCAAATGTTAAATTCACTGTTGATATGTTAGGAGAAAGTTTTGATTCTTTTCTATGTAGAAGCATGATAGGTAGTCTTCTTTACCTTACTACTAGTAGACCTGACATTAGTTACAGTGTGGGAGTGTGTGCTAGATATCAGGCTAATCCTAAAGAGTCTAATATGATTGCTTTGAAAAGAATCATAAAGTATGTAAAATCCATTGCCGATTACGGTATGTGGTATAGCAAGGACACCAATGATGTCTTAGCTGGGTATTCTAATGTAGATTGGTGTGGGAATACTGATGATAGAAAAAATACTTTGGGGGTTGTTTTTATGTAGGTAATAATCTTGTCTTCTGGATGAGCAAAAAGCATAATTCCATCTCTTTATCCACTACTAAGGCTGAATACATCACTGCTGGTAGCTGCTGCACCCAAATTTTGATTATAGTATACGTCAAGAATATCTCACCATCTATTGTGACAATACTAGTGCCATTAACATCTCTAAGAATCCCGTTCAACATTCTCGAACAAAACATATAGAGATGGGACACCACTTCATGCATACGTACCTTTTCATTCCATATTTTGGTACTATATGTTGATGGTACTTTTCTGCTTGTCTCTCTCTCTCTCTCTCTTTCTCTCGGATAGTCTGTGCATGGCACCCAAGTGCAAAACTAATTCATCTTGTAACCCTTTTCATTCCGGGGAATCATCTTTTGATCCTACACCTTTACATGTCAGGTTCTGTGATGAGAAGGCCTGTAAGGACTTCTCGGAGAACTTCTCCAAATGTGGCATTCATTTGGAACGCCATGTTATCTAATTGGACTTCTCCGATACCACTCTTTTGACTGTTATACACAGGTGGGGTTAGGAATCTCTATGTGAGATATCGGTGAGTTGTCCATCCGTGATCATACAAGAGTTCTACTCCAATATGCACGGTTTTGATTCTTTAGTACCTTAGTTTGTTACTTTTTTTCGAGGTACTCGTTTAGCTTATCTCCGAAGTGCTACATGTTCCGAGGGAATTGCATCCTGATTACCCTGGATGTCCATGTTTAAGGACTGTGTCCAAAGACAAACTTCTGTCTCTCTTTTGTGAGACACCTTTTTCATGGGGTGAGCATCAAAACACCTCATACTCAAGCTTTGCAAAAGGTCCGAGGTTCCTGAATATGGTGATGACATTTGTTCTCTATCCCTTGGCTCACTATAATTCTATTTCTAAGCCTCGTGCTCACTTTTTGTTGTCCCTCATTAAGGACCTTACAATTGACTTTCCTTTTCTTTTCATTCTCTACGTTATAGATGTCTATAAGTATACGATGACCCGTGATAAGCTTATCTTTCATTCTGCTATCACAAGGATCATTCACCACTCCTCTGTCTCTTATCCCAAGTCTACTCACTTCACCTTCATAGGTGCCTTGAGTGCGGCATCCGTTAGATGAAGCGAGGTCCAGCTTTGATCAAAGTGGCCATGGATCGAGACGGTGATTCCTCTATCCACCTCTGCTCTTTCTTCTTTAGCAGGTGGTGTAACACTTGATGCGATCATGGCGTAGCTTTAGCACATGGATGCTTGCCTTGACACTCTCATTGATGAGATAAGTCAGGTGACCACCCATGTAGGTCATATTGCACAACGTCAAGCTCGTCTTGGTAGCTTCATTGCTTCTCTCTCTCCATCTCCACAAGCTTTAGAGGATGAGGACAATGATGATGGCTCCGGTAATGATTATGATGATGAGGATGAGGATGCTAGCTCTTCTGGTGAAGAAGAGATGACTGCTTCTCAGTGACTTGCCCTTTATCATTCATGACAAAAAGGGAGAATAGTTTTGGGTATGAGAGTAGTCATGTACTTAGGGGAGAGTTAGCATAGGAATTTTTGTTAGAGGGAGTGTTAATTTTTTTTTTTTTTTTTTTTTAGGGATGTAATAAGGTTTATATGTACTTTTCTTTCTTTCTTTTTAGTTACATTAGACTTGTGTACAAGTCTTGTGACCACTTAGTGATAGCAAACATTGTACTTATCTTTTATATATTAAGTCTAAGTCTAGTACTAACTCTTGCATCTCATGCTGTAGCACAATTGAGATAGAAGCCAATGAAAAATTATAGCATTTCAATGGAAACTATGATCATATCATAAGCTATCTTTCATTAATGCATCTTGCTTAGGAAATCATGATAATGCTGAATCGAAACATAAATATGTACTTCAACTCCTATAAGCATCATGTCCAAAATTATTTTTTAGTTAATGTGATTCACTTAAAATAGTAGCTAGAGAACAAAACTATGACAACTTGATTTTGAGACTATGAACTTAAATACTAGAACATTACATTTTATTTGCATCCATAACCATATAGTATGAAACCCGAAAAACATACTATACTAGGTGCAACGACAACCCAATCCATGTCTATAATTCCTTGGTAGCAAGTTTATTATAAATACATCAATTGGTTGAGAACTATTCTCATTATTAGTGCTATCATGATAACTCTTATCATACACTAATAATATGTTGTATTACCTTCAGCCTCTAAGTAATAATAACATAGCTCCTTTGGGAGGTTAACATTACACTTATTCTAGCGTACACCATTATCAAGAATCATGTGTAGCCACATTTCATCTCCCCTTATAGTGTTTAAACTTGTAGTACCATGAAACAAAATACCCTCCTTTGGGATCGCGAGGCATATACGCCAAGACGAGGTGCTTGTTCACACTACTTTAAACGGGTAAGTTCAATCTTGTAGTACTATGAAGTAAACACCCTCCTTTGGGATCGCAAGGTATATACGCCAAGACGAGGTGCTTACCCACGCTACTATGAACTGATAATAGAGGCTGTGAGATCCAACCTTGTATCTCTCTCCCATTAGAAATTTTTAAACAAGTGAATTGTATTGAAATCATTGTGATCTCATCACAATTTTAACCCTACACATCAGACTTGTTTAATTGTTTAAAAAATTCAATGTGATGTAACTAAGTCACGTCACAATAGCGTAACGAACATTCGCGCAATCACAATGAAGTTTAACCTTGTAATCCATGAAGTAAATACCCTCCACATGGAATGCAAGACTCGAAGTCAAGACAAAGTATCTATTCACATTACAATAAACTTAACAAAATAGTTATTTCAGCACTCCCACTCGTTATTTGAGTTTTTCTTAAATAATTGTGATCCCATCACAACTAATAACCTTGCACTTGTTAAAGACTCTAATCTCATTAAAATCACTAACTAAAATGGAAGTCCTAAACTATTTAGGATTCCCTAAACACTAATGAATCAAAAATTAGTTATATAGAACTCTATCCTTAATATACTAGATAAAGTATTCTACTCTCATTAGAAACTATATAACTTTAATTAGAATTTTAATCTCATTAAAAACCTCTAATTAAAATAAATTAAGGACTTTCAATCACACAACAATTCTAATCTCATTAGAATGTTTCTTAAAAGACAAGTCCCAAACTATTTAGGACTAAGAGTTCTATTTAACTAATATCTTTGATCTCATTAGGTCTTTTAGTTAGAAACATGTGTAATCTAATCACACATAGCCTTGCTCTTTATAGATTTGAAAAAACAGGTGTCAGAATTTTTCTCTACTCATTCTGGCTACTCATTTGAGTTGCAAGTTTTGGCTACTCGTTTTGGCGACTCACCCAGTCACGAGATCCCAGCCGCGAGTTTTGGTGACTTGTTTTGGCAACTCGTCCAGTTGCAAGAACCTAGCCACGAGTTCATCTAGAAGCTCTAGCGACTCACTCGAGACTCATCTTGTTACTTTCTAGTCGCGAAAATGCCAAGAAAAAGTAGTTTTTTCTTTTAACCTTTTTTGACATTTCCAATGAACAAAACACATTCTTAATGATCAAAGGATTAGAATTGGCTAAGTCCTTGGAGGCAGAGTCAGTAGTTGTTCAAGGAGATTCTCAGTTGATCATCAATCAAGTGAATGAAATGTGTGAAGCCAAGGAAGACCAGATGAAGAAGTATCTCAATAAAGTAAAACGACTCGTCAAAATATTCAAAGAAGCCATTTTTGTTCAACTCCCAAAGGAGGAAACATGGAAGCGGATGTTTTGGCAAAAGCAGCTTCAATGGGGGGAGCGATGAATGACCATGACCAAGTCCAATATATGCCGAGCATAGATCTTCTAGAGGTACAACAAATTGAAGGAGAAGGAAATTGGATGACTCTAATAATAGTTTATCTCAAAGATGGAAGGCTTCCGAAAGTCAAGGACGAGGCTAAGAAGTTGAGGATCAAAGCTACCAATTATGTCCTCATAGACAAGGTATTGTATAAGCGAGACTTCGCTCTACCTTACTTAAGATGCTTAGGTTCAGATGAGTTGAATTATGTGTTGAGGGAAGTTCATGAAGAAGCATGCGGAAATCATTTAAGAGCGAGAGCACCAGTCGATAAGGTCGTCCGTGCAGGCTACTATTGGTCAACTATTCAAGCAGATGCTAAGGCTTATGTCAAAGTGTGTGACCAGTGCTAGCACTTCAGCAACGTCCCTAGACAACCATCGAAGTATTTGACCCCAATGATAGCCCCAGCCCTTTGCGCAATGGGGACTGGACATTTAAGGTCCCTTCTCGATTGGAACTAGGCAGATGAAGTTTTTGATAGTAGGGATTGATTACTTTACTAAGTGGGTGGAAGCCAAGCCCTTGGCAAATATGACTCATCAAAATGTCAAGAACTTCATATGGAAGAACATTGTATATAGGTTTGGGATACCTAGTGTACTAATATCTAATAATGGACGATAATTTGATAACACACCTTTCTAGGAATTTTATGAACAACTTGGAATAAAAAATCATTATTCCTCACCCTCCCACCCAAAAGCGAACAGCTAAGCAAAAGTTGCAAACCGATCCTTGCTGAAAATCATCAAGACTTGGCTTAAGGAGGCAAAGGGAGTATGGTCAGACGAGCTACCAGGTGTTTTATGGGCTTATAGGACTACTGTGAGGACTCCTACAGGGGAAACCCCTTTCAAACTAGCCTATGGAAGAGAAGCAATCATACCTACAGAAGTACACATGGCCAACCACAGGGTAATGCAGTATTAGCACAAGGAGAATGAAAAACAACTTTGTCTTAACCTCGATCTCATTGATGAGGTAAGGATGGATGTAGAGCAAAGGACAACAAGGTACAAAAATCTTATGGCTAGGCAATATGATACGATGGTGAAACCTAGACACTTTAACGTTGGGGACTTCATCCATCAAAGGGTCTTTTTGGAAACCAAGAACCATGCCCATGGGAAACTAGGACCTAATTAGGAAGGACCCTATAGGATCATTAATTGCAAAAGGTAGGGATCATACTACCTAGAAGCCCTAGATGGACGGAAGTTGGAGCACCCTTGGAAAGTCGAGCATCTAAGAAGGTACTATCAGTGAAGGGTCAGCCTGAACGAGCGGCACCATGGACGAAATTGAAGTGTTTCCCTCATCTTTATCCATGTTTATTTACTCTGTGTTTATTACTACTACTGTGTGTTTTTAATATTTGAATTCCCTAAAAAGTGCATTAGGCTCTAACTTATGCACTGTTTAAAGACAAGATTGTGGTGGACGAGGTTACATACTTAGTCTATCTGTTTGTATAAGTATTTTTATTTCCCTAAGGCACTGGTTTTTAAGCATGTGTCATGCTTGTGGATGATGTTCTATATTATGTATATGCATTTTGGATTCCCAATGTATATGATACATAAATCTAAATCTCATAATTTCTTCCACAAGAAGGCTAAGGCCTAAGACGAGAAAAATCCCTAGACGCAAGGATGTAATGTCTACAAGCTTTCCTTGAAATAAGGATAAAGCAAAGGAACAAAAGGCATACTCGTCTAACTAATAAATGAGAAAATGCATGCTCATCCAAGGGACGAGATAAAACCTCAAGCATAAGCATCCAAGAAATTGACAAGAAAATGCATGCGTATAAGAATATTTGAAATCCATAGATAAATACAACCAGCCAAGATGATCCAATTTTTGGATAAGTTAAATGCTGAGGGTGTCTTACCTAAAACAAAAGTAAGTTGTCCTGCCTCTGGATGAGGAAAAAGAGCTGGCTAAGTCAAATGTATGGACGAACAAAGTTGGTAAAGGCAACGCCATCTATAAGATGAGTTATACTTGTGAAATTCAAAGAATGGCAAAAATGTTGGATATAAGGGAATTCTTGAACAAGGATGAGCTAAACATCATGAGTGAATGGACCACACTTAAAAAACTAGTATAACATGGAAAAAGTTCATCCATATGACAATACGTTCAATAGTAAATAAAGCAATGAAAATAAACATTCATTTATAAAAACTTAAAAAAGGGTAAACGACTACCGTCCAAAAACCCTTATAATTTAGAGCCTAGAAGGCAATTGTTTGAAAGCTCGTCACAAAGATTATAGACGAGACAAATGTACTTGAATAAATTTAAATGGCCCAAACAGCGGACCTCATACATAATACAAAAACAAAAGAAAGATGACAAGATAATTTCTCAAAGACTTTTCACTGAGGAGGATTATTTCCATCGTTAGGCTCGTCCTAGGCAAGCTGGGTGGTGGCATCATCTTCAACATTAACATCTTTAGAGCTCATTTGGAGTAGAGTGCTTGCAGCACCAAGGTTGAGCTTGATGGAGCAAAAGTCAACTTCAGGGAAGTTTTACATAACGTCCATAAGAAAGTCTTCAAAACCAGCTGCGTAGTAGGTGTCCAACAAATCAGTGAATTTTTTGGAAGCTCTAAGCTCCACTACTGCGTCTTTTTTGGCCTTTTTAAGAAGGGTGCTCAACTCATTGTTCCTTTTTTTAAGGTAGTTAGGACGAGTGTCCTTCTCAATAGTGTTAGCTCTGAGCTCTTCGACGAAGTTCTACAGTTCCTGGGCCTCATCTTTAGCCTTGATTGCCAGTTCAGCCCAACCCTTGTAGTCATCCTTGACCTCCTGGACTCTTGTCTCAAGTAAAATCCTCGTCCTGTCCAACCCCGTGGCCTGCCTAGACACAATAATGAACTTTGACATCGCCTGCATAATGTTCGGGTTTATGCCCTAAAATCCCATTTATTAGCATGTCATAAATAATTAAATTGTTTAATTATATGAGACTATCTATAAATGAACTAATGGGACATTATCATAGTCCATGAGATGCATTGTATGTGATTTATGTGATTTAGTCACTAAAGATGTAAATCACAAGTTCCTTGTAAACTCAAAATGTAGTTCGTAGTCTGTGATAAAATTGAGCATTTCATCTACGAAGACTATAACATATCAGCTAAGATGATTTGTCTCGATCATGGAAATGGGAATTTCTAGTTGGTATATTGATATGTTTTAAGAGTTAAGACATATTGAACTAGACCGTTGTGAGATTTATTATTCTCCTAACGATTGTCAAATGAATAATAAATCTCACGACTTCTTTTTACATAAACTCTTAATCCTGAGAGAATAATGGACCTGATCATAAGATGTAGGTTGCTTTGATATATCAGGAGTGAGATCTATTAGTCATGGTCAAAATCTCAATATGTTGGGTAGCCATATTTAGCACTGATGGAACATATATTCTCAAGATGGAATTCATAGTCTCTTAATGGAGATACAAAATATTCCCTTGAGATAAGTTTAATGGGTTTTGTTATTCAGAGAGTTGGGCCCAACCACTTTATTAAGGAGTTACTAAAGTATATATTTATGGAATTGGATTTCATAAATATATAATGAATAACTGAAAGGATTGAACCGGGTACTCAAGGATTACGATGTAGTAATCTTTAAAGTGGCAGTCTATACTCACGACTTTGTATGACTACGAATATTTTATGAAGGGGTTGCATGTACAATAAAGTCTTGGGATATAATTTATAGATTAGGTCTAGAGTGTAACTATATTTATATAGTGGTATTAAATATAGTTAATGGTAATTTTGGACTTGTCAAGAGTTGAAAAAAAAGCCCAAGGCCCATTGGAGCTAGTGTCTTATTGGTCTCTTTTGCTCCCACTCCAAGTCACACATAAGAGCCCAATTGGAATGGCCCAAAAGGCTAGCCCAATTAGATAATCAGTTATATATAAGGAGAGAAACATAAAAAATTTCATTAAGGTTTTCATGAGACCTTTTCATAAGAGTTTTCATAAAAGGAACGAAATGGTTTGTATGTGAGTGTTGGACACTCTTCTATTCTCTCTTTGATAAAAACTGATTGAGAGACCACACATCTTAGCATTAAGTGGAATTGAAGTGAAGATTAAAAGTATTCCCAAGTGCTTCTCATCTTTGATTTTGAATTTTACCGCACCAAAGTACGCTATCTTGTTCTCTAATTCTAAAACTTACATAGTACATGTTATCCATTGTGAATGAAGTAGATCCGTTATTATGCTACGCATATTTTGTATAAGATACAAACAACTATTTTCATGTATTTTCCAACAAATGGTATCAAAGCAGTCTTCAATTCGAATCTGTATAACATGTTTTGTGAGTTTTGGGATTAGAGATAATAGTTTCATTATGTTAGAAGATTATGTATGTATTTAATTTTCTGCATGGTTGTTAAAACTATGATTTGATTAAAACTGATTTTGATGTTATGATGTTGTTTAAGTTTGATTTTAACTATGTAAAATTGAATTTTAACACTTCAACATCAATGAAATTCAAGTTTTAATCTTAATCTCATCGTTTTTGATCATTAAGAATGTGTTTTTTTCATTGGAAACGTCAAAACGGTTAAAAGAAAAAACTGCTTTTTCTGGGCACCCACCTTTGAGCCCCTTCCTCTTTGTCTAGCTCGTCTTGACTAGGAGTGAATTCTGCAATGAAATCTGCCAATGCTTGTGCTTTTATCGCGCTTCTTGGTTGGTACTTGACATCAAACTCATGAAGCTCTACGGCCCATTGGATTAGTCGTCCTGCGACTTCCAACTTGTTCATTGCCTTTTTTAGCGGATGATTTGTCAGGACGTTGATGACATAAGCCTAAAAGTAATGCCTCAACTTCCTAGAAGCCATGACCAAAGCAAAGGCTAGCTTTTCCATCATTGGATATCGTTCTTCTGCTCCTCTTAGCGCCTAGCTTGTATAGTAAACTGGCTTCTGTATCCTCCCTTCTTCTCTAATCAATGTCGAGCTCACTGCATGTGGGGACACAGTTAAATACAAATATAATTCTTCGCCTAGTACGGACAGGTTTAGCAGGGGAGGAGTAGTGAGGTAGGCCTTAAGGTCTTGGAAGGCCTTGGACTTCTTTGATATTTCTTGGTGGCTCCATGTTCAGTATTGCTTGGATTTTATCGAGATTTGCTTCAATGCGCATGTGTGAAACCATGAACCCAAGAAACTTACTTGATGAAACTCCAAAGGCGCATTTACTCGGATTCAATTTCATGTTATATCACCTAAGCATATCAAACGTCTCTTGAAGGTCATCCAAATGCTTTTCCTCATCCAAACTCTTTACCAGCATATCATCTACGTAAACTTCCACATTTCATCCAATCTGTGGACTAAACATATGGTTAACCAACCTTTTATAGGTTACCCCCGCGTTCTTCAAACCGAAGGACATCACCTTGTAGCAAAACAAGCTTTGGTTGGTGATGAAGGATGTTTTCTCTTGATCCACCTCATCCATTCTTATCTGATTGTAACCCAAGAAGGCGTCTATGAAAATTAGCAATTTATGACCCGAAGTCAAATCCACCAGCTAGTCAATACGTGGCAATGGATAGCTATCCTTGAGGCAGACCTTATTCAAATCGGTAAAATATATGCACATCCTCCATTTGCATTTAGCCTTCTTGACCAGTACCACATTAGCTAGCCAGTTGAGGTAATAAACTTTGTGGAAAAGCTTTGTCATGGTCAATTTTTGGACTTCTTCTTTGATCGCATTATCTCGCTAAGGGGCAAAAACTTTTTTCTTCTGATGTACGGGCTTGGAAAAAGGATATACATTCAAACGATGGGTAATGACACTCAGGTCAATACCTAGCATATCAATACTCTTCTTTAAAAATTGGACAAGGTCTTGCTTCGTCTTCTTTTCCATGCTTGCTCTAAATCTAGTGAACTTCTCGAGGTTACCCTCTTCCAAGGGAACATCTTCCAGCACCTCCATGGGCTTCGTAGCAACCCTTCTCTCATCTATGCTCATCGTCTGCACATGCTCGTCCATGGCCAACATGGCTAGATAGCATTCTCTAGCGGCCAATTGATCTCTCTGCAGTTAACCTAATCTATATTCTGTTGGGAACTTAACAGACAAATGGTAGGTAAAGGTTACTGCTTTCCAACTATTTAAAGTCGATCTTCCAATGATAGCGTTGTATGACGATGAACAGTTAACAACAAGGAAGTTTACTTCTTTGGTAATCTATTGGGGATATGCTCTTACCACCACAGGTAACATAATGGTACCCACAGATTGCACTTTCATCCCTCCAAATCCTACCAAGGGTGAGTTTATTGGCGAAGCTGATCTCATCTAAGCTTTATTTGTTGGAAGGCGGGGTAATACAAGATGTATGTTGAACTCCCATTGTCTACCAACACCCTTCTAGTCGTATAGTCAGCAATGAGCAGGGTGATGAAAATTGCGTCTTCATGTGGGTGGTGGATTCTTTCAGCATCCTCGTCCCTAAATGCAATGGCGTGCTTGCCCGTTCCTCTTGTCCTTGTAGATCATCTAGATAGTTAGACATTTTGGACCACTTTTAGGTAAGTCTTCCTTGACTTGGATGATTGACCTGTCGAGATTCCTCCTATAATAACTCTTATTTCTCCAAATGGGGGTCGTGACGACTCTTCTACCTTCGCCTTCAATTTTGCGTCCTTGTTATCTTGTCTAAGAAAATTTCTCAATTTTCCTTGTTTGATGAGATTCTCTATCTGCTGTTTCAAATCAAAACATTCATCCGTGTCATGCCCATGGTCTCTATGAAAGCGGTAATACTTGTTCCTATTGTGCTTGTTAGGATCTCTTTTCATTTTCTCCGGCCACTTCAAGGACTAGTCATCCTTAATTTGCATAAGCACTTGTTCAAGTAGCATATTTAAGGGTGTATACTACTAACTCCTTGCTAAAGAACTTGCCTTTGTGTTATCTCTATCTTTCTTCTCCCCTCCCTGGGCCTTCTTTGGACAAGGACCCTACTCAGGATGGTGCAGGAGATCTGCTTCCATGCACTCTACTTTCTTCCTCTTCTTGGCTATGATTGCATCTTCTACGTTCATAAAAATCTAGGCTGAATGGATGAGTTCAGCCATGGTTTGAGGCTCTTATTCATAAAGCTTATGAATGAATAAATCAGAATTAACTCCATCATAGAAGGCTGCCAATAACAACTTGTCATCCATCTCGTCCATCGTCAGGGCTTCTCTATTGAATTGGGTAATGAAGGACCGCAAGCTTTCATTGTCCCCTTGTTCTATGGTTAACAGGCTAGAAGAGGAATGTTTGTGCCTTTGTCCTCCGATAAAATTGTTGATGAACAGTGTTACCCATAGTTAAATCTGGGGCTGACTTTGTACGAACTTCTGGGTCTATGGGTGGATAGGAGTAGCTGAAAAGGCCCCTCAATCCTTCCTGCCCACAACTTCCATGAAGGGAGGGGTATGGTGATTAAATCCCCCTAGGCTAGGAACAACCTACCAGTTAAGCCCTTGCATACAGTTGGCCTAGTTATTTCAGACCTATGAAAACTAGATCAAGCCCAGAGCCCATCAAGACTAGGCAAAGCCTAAAGAGTGAACATCCAAGCCTAGGAAAAGATACCTTTATAAGGCTAGAGGTTAGGGGAAAGTGTCTTGCAACAAGTGCGCCATTTTTGCTTATGCTAAAGAAATTGTGCTCTACTCCAGGTTCTTTCTATCCTACTTGCACAACATCCATGATTAAATCCTTAGGTAAAAGCAACCTCGTTGCTTGTACATGCTAGATTATACCCTATCCCTAAGGTGATAGTCTCTATCAAACAGTTATGATTGTGTGTGAGTTAAAGTGATTTTCTCATATCTCAAATTGTCATAACTTTGAGACACTTATGCATTCTTGCGATGTTTTCACACACAACATGCAATATTCTTTGTACTTTTGATACATGTGCAGGTACAATGTGATTTGGCCATCACAAGGTTTACATGTGTTGATGTATACTCACTAAATTGTCTTGACTTGTTTTTGAAATATAAAATCAGTTAGACTTGTTTAGTGTGTGATTGTGTATTTTGAGATCACTGTGCTTAAAATTGTGTTGAGAAATGATTTTGAGAATCTAATATGTTGATTAAATCCTTGGTTGAGTTGTATGCGTGATTGCATTCATGTTTGTGTTTCTCCCTTCTCGAAAAACTGTTTTGAAAAGCTGGCTCGACACCTCCTCGATACATCCTCGATACCTAGCTGTTTGTCGAGCTTCTTACCTTTTTCTTATCGCAATCTCGACAGCTTCTCGACACCTTCTGGATCGATCGAGAAACTTCCTAACCTCTTGATAGCTTCTTGACATCTAGTGGATCAATCGGGCTTCTGTTCTTGTGTCTTTGATTTGTTCCTCGACACTTTCTCGATAGCTCTATCTATCGACGTTGCTTTTCTCGATACCTTCCTCGACAGATGTCTTGACACCTCTCAACCCCTGTATCTGTGGAGATTTACTGAACCAATATTAAATGGTTTAGTGTGATCCGGTCTTCAGTTCTCTCAATCTCTCTCTCGATTTCACTGTTTGTTCACCTTCCAAACCTCTCTCTCTCTCTTACTCCTAACCTCAACCCAAGGTTTCTTCATTCTTTTTCAAGCTTTTCTTCACTTGGTAAGCTTCTAATATTCTTCATTTACATCCATTTCATGTTTTGAAACCTAGGTTTTGGGGTTTTTTTTTTGAAAAATTTTGGGGATTTTTCAAAATTGGTTGGTTGTTGTTGCAATTTTTGGGATGGGTTTTGTAGATTTGATCTTAAAAACTCCATACATTGCATCATATTTGCATTTTCACAGTATTCTCATGCATTTAGATGTGTGTGAACTGTTTATGTGTTGGTAGGATTGGATTGGGTAGAGCCCATGATATTTTTATTTTGCACGACACATGCGCATGCATTCCCCATGCATACGTTCTCTCTTTTCAATATACTTGTTATATTTGAATTGTTTTGAGACTTTTCTGATTGTTTCTTTCTCCCCCCCTTCTCTTTCTGTTTACGTTAGCAGTGTCTATGACACCAAAACCTAAGTCTATTTCGACCCAGAACCCTCTTCCTTCTAGGGCCTCATCTTCTTCTGATCCTACTCCTCTTTCTGTTTGGTTCCGTGATGAGAAAGCCCATCAAGATTTCTTGGAGAACTTTTCTAAACGAGGTGTTCATTCGGAACGCCAAGTTGTTCAAGTGAACTTCGCCGACACTAACCTTCCCGATGTCTTTCACAAACGAGAATAAAAGTCATTGTGTGACATCTCTGTCACATGCCCTTCCGTGCTTATCCAGGAGTTTTACTTTAACATGCACGGATTCGATTCTTTAGTACCTCTCTTTCACACTCGCGTTCGAGGTACGCACATTGTTGTCACACCGGAGTCGGTATTCGATGTGCTTCATATACCAAGGGTTGCACATCCTGATGACCCTGGTTGTGAGCATCTACAAACTATGTCCAAAGATGAGATGATCACCGCTTTTTGTAAGCGCCCTTCTTATTAGGGTGAGCACCAGTTTACGTTATGTCGACCTTTTGCTAAAGGTCCTCATTTCTTAAACATGGTGATGACTTTTGTTTTGTATCCTTTTTCTCACTACAACTCTATCATAGAGCCTCATGTTCATTTTTTGTTGTCTCTTCTTGAGGAGCTTATCATTGACTTTCCTTCACATTTCATCTGTTCTATCATAAATGTGTATAAGGATATGGCTACCCATGATAAGCTCATCTTTCCTTCCGTTATCATAAGGATTCTATGCCACTTTTCCATCCGTCTCTGACCCTTTTTATGTCATGGTTGCCATAGACGCCGCTACCGTAAAACGTAACGAGGCGCAGCTTAAGTCGCGACAAACAGGTTCAGCAGCTCCTTCCTCCCGTTCCACTCCATCTAGATTTGCTCGTGTCTTATCTGCTCCCTCCTCTTCTAAGAACGATGTGTCATTAGGAGACATCATGGCACAGCTTTAGCGCATGGATGCTCGCCTAGATATGCTCTCTATAGAGTTGTATCAGGTGAATGTTTATGTTGGTAGCATTGCTCGGCGACAAACGACCATGGGTGGTTTTGCTCTTGAGGTTTCTCCTCTACCACCTCCTATGGCTTCTATGTCTGAGGATGATGATGGTGATGACGATGATGCTTCGGATGATGGTGATGACGATGATGCTTCGGATGATGCTGATGGAGATACTAGCTCTACCGATGAGATGTCTACTTGACATTCTACCCTTTGTCACTCGTGACAAAAAGGGGGAGTAGTTTTAGGTTATAAGAGTAGTCATACTTAGGGGGAGAGCTTTTGTATAGGGACATTTTTGATAGGGGGAGTGTTGAGGGATGTAGTGAGGATTACTTGTATTTTTTTCTTATCTCTACTTTAGATACATTTTCTTCCTGTACCTAAGTCTTGTGACCATTTTTACATACATTGTGCTTATATTTGTTATATATGTGATGATGTATGTTTCTTCACTTATCTTTACATGTGTTGTTTCTTTTCTCTCTTTATTCACATGATTCTATATTTTTACGCAATCTATTATTTTTTGTTTCACACTAAGATGCCTTGATGAGTTTTGTTTAAAGTATTTCAGAAATACAAGTTATCAAAGTCTACTTGTCATAAATTCTCTTCTTGCAAAGTTTTTCAAGAGTTTGTATTAGGATAGATTTTATTGTATTCAACAAGTGAATATGAGTTGAGTGATTTATAACTTCTCTTATATGTTCATTTGTTGGTTGTGGTTTTGTCATGGATTGCCAAAAGGAGAGATTGTTAGGACATATGTGTTTCACTTGTTTAGAACATATGTCATTCATTTATGTAATTGGCTAATCCTTTGACAAAACGTACTTTACTTGTAATTTGGTAGAATTAGTATTAGTTTTATACTTCAAGAAACTGAGTTTCAAGATCAAGTGTTGAAGTCATCAAGTCTGTCCAAGAAACAAGCTGAAAAGTGCAAGTTCATTAAAGCTTGACAGCTAGCATGTGTCGAGGTTTAAAGAGCTGTTCTAGCCCCGTGGCTTGACAGCTGCTCGATAGCTTCTCAATACTTCTATCTGTCGAGATTTAAGAAAACTAGATTCTGAGTTCTGTTTTGATTCCAATCCATGGATGTGTCTTTAGGCTTTCTTTTCTACTAACCCTAGACATATAAAAGGATTATTTTAAGGGCTGTCAAAGTGATACAAGTTGCATAAGCATTGAGAAATCCTTATTCATGCAAATTGTGACTTGAGATGAAGTTCTTGCCCTAGTTTATCTCTCGTGTGAAGAAATTGCTGTGTCTTTTTACTGTAGGGTTTTGTAACCAAGCATCTTCTTGATCTTCATCATGTGGATGAATTGAAGAACTTTGCAGCCAACAATCTTCTCTAGTTGGTGATTGAAGTCACGTACTGGGATCCACGCAATTGGTTAGTCATGTACTTGGGAGTCGTGCATTTAAAGGAGAAATTGTCACTACAAAACAACTGTAGGTTGGTAAGGTACTTGGGATTCCTTTACTTGTAACTGCTTGTTGTGATAATAGTGGAATTTCAGGAGTGGTGACCATAAAATCACCCGGTAGGATTTTTGCCGTGTAGGTTTTCTCCATTCGTAAACAAATCACCGTATCATTTAATTTCCATTGCATACTTAGTTTAATTGGTGATTTGTTTGTGCTACCACATGTTTTGCATGTTAACTTGATTAATTAATAACTTGGCTAATTAATCAACTTAATCCGTCACAAGGAGTCAATTCGTTTTTGGCCTATCAGGTTTTCTTCAGCTTGCCTCAGTAGGTCTTTCCTTCGAGTCTTCAAAAAAAAATCATCTTTTGCCTTCAGGTAGTCTAGGTATTTCCTTCGAGTATTCCCTAAGACAAAATCTTCAAGTTCCCTTCAAGAAAAAAAAATTCTTGCCTTTGGGTAGTCTAGGTGTTTCCCTCGGGTATCCTCTAAGACAAAATCTCCTTTCTCCTTTAGGTAGATTGGGAAATTCCTTCAAAAAAAAGAAAAAAAGATCTTCTTTTACCTTCTGGTAGTCTAAGTGTTTCCTTCAGGTATTTCCCAGATAAAATATTCACTCACCTTTAGGTAGACTAAGCGGTTCCTTCAGGTTTCCCTTAAACAAATATTCATTCGAATCTTCTTTAGAAAAACATTCTTTCACCTTCGGGTCTTTCTGAACAAAGTCCTCCCTTTATCCAAGTATCCTAAGATTTCTTTGGGTTTCTTGATATGTGAATCCCCACACCCTTCAATTAAAAATTTCACCAACCTGTAAAAGTGATTGAGAGGCCATGGAAAACACCACATTGGGGCAGCTTCTTCTCTTTTCTTTTCTTTTTTTTTTTTTTTTTTTTTTTGCATGGTCTTTCCCCCTTGAATGGACTTCTTTAAAATAGCCTTGACAGCATCTTGAGCTTTAGCAACGACCAAAGTCGCAATTTCTTTGCAAGGTCGTCAAAAGATCTTGTCACTTTTTTGAAGTATTCCTTGGAAGTCTGAGTTTCGCATTAACAATAGAAAAAGGCAAACCATGCCTACATTGAGGGAGAATTATGAACTATCTCCAATTTTATTAGATCTTACCATGAACAAAGCCTTCGTTTAACCTGGACCACTTCCGTCTCAGGAGCATTCAAATAGTATTGGGGCCACCTTAATCGTGGTGATTCACTTGACAAATCTCAGATCCGTGAGAAGTTAGCTTCGGCTACTTCAACAACACAATGCTAGAACTTGCTCATAATGAGTGCCCACATGTGAATCATGGAGGAAGAGCAAAGGGATTAGATTTAGTCGAATGAGAGCCAAAATACTTCTAATTTTATCAAGTTTAGCATAGTCTAGATATGTCACTAATCAATTTCCTTTTCAGGGACATGCCTTAATCAAGCCAAAGAGATGTCATTCACATCGCATTCTTCAATAAATAGCGACGACCAAACATCTAAGCATTTGTGATAGAGCCATTCACCTGCTTAACATCTGGGCGACAGTGCCCCATCAAAATTTCAGGGAATTGCATTAACATCCCTTATTGTCATTCTCATGTTGCCTTTCTTAGATCCCTAATGTGGCATGTTTGCCTTGATAGGTTAGTTCAAAGATTGACATGGAAAATGAAGTTTCCTACTTGTACCTCACAAGAATCTTCACCACAAATCAGAAAATCTTTATCCTAAGACGTATGCCAAACATGGAATCAATCATCTAAAGCCTCTTTATGAGGTGTAGACCTTCATCCCCTAAGTGGATCTTTGCAAAATCTTTTGGGTATTGGGAATGTCATCCATTGGAAACACTAGAACCCAAGTTTGACCTTGTCACTCATACCAACATTATCTCAACAAAACCTTCTCTCATCTCGGTTGGCTTAGGTTTGTTGCAATCTTGTACAAATTTTTCAAAAAAAAAAATAAAAAAAAGATCAAAGCATAAAGGTTTAAATCAAAGCATCAAATCATGAAAATCTATGTTTTGAAATGCGTGCATCTTTCAAGAGCAATAAGTCAATGCCAAAACCCCTGTTGTGGGAAAAGAATTGTTTGAGTAAAGTGGTTGTCCCTTACCAAGGATAAGGGCCATGTGGTCCCCAAACACTCACTCTATGTTATCCTATCTCAACAACTCCACATTCCTAAAACATTCACCACTTTTGCAAAGTGCACATTCAATTCTTGACAATCAACCCCCTTGGGGAGGTCCTACCCAAGATTGGGGTGGACCCTGAATCAATGAATGACCATATGTTCAAGTTTCAATGACCAAATGATTAGATTTGAAATGATGGAGGCATTTGTCTCAACTATTCAAATAGTTATATCACTTGATAGCACTTTTGAGCCAGAAAGAAAATGTTTTTCAAAAATCATCCGAATTTATAATTTGGCACATAAGCTCCTAAGGCTAAGAAGTAAGCGTTCAAGATGATGAAGAAAGGCATTCATTTCACTAGCGTCCCACTTGCAGAGAAGTATCCCTTGTTGGCCCAATTAAGCCAGTTGAATTCTTTTCTTGTTTAACCCAATCAAGGATTACCCCCCACACAAGGGCAAGTTAGATGGTTACAAGGACCTCAAGCTAAGTGACTTCCAATATTTGAGTCCATCAGATGAGTCCCTAATTGAAAAAAAAAAAAAAAAAAAAAAAAAAAAGAGAAAAGAGCCTAAATCCAATGAAAAAATGTCATAGGCAATCAAGTCAAATAAAGCCCCAAGCGAAGAAAGGGCAAAAGAAAAAATTCAGCTCGAAACAATCAAGAAACACAGGCTAAAGAAATTCAAAATGAAGCCCCAAAAAGTGAAATGGGCAAAATTCAAGAGATTGACTCAAATTAAGAATTTAGTCAAGCATGAGAGGCACCCCAAAAAGGTTCTTGATGAAGTGTTATTGGAAAATTTTGACACCGGTTGATAGAATTAACAAGTTTTAAACCCAAGTTGTTAATTAGATTTACTATGAATAAACTTGTTAAAACAAACAAACATCAATACCATGTCAAAATCATATGCAGCGGAAAAGTAAATAAAACAATATATGATGACCCAGGAAAACCAATGAAACCAACCAATTTCACAGTAAAAAACCTGAGGGAAAACCTTCTCGAAAAGAAATTCACTATAGTAAAGAGAAGTTTCAGATCTAGTACAAAAGCTTTGTCCCTAGACTCTACAATCCCCATAGATCAACTCACAGCAGAAACCTTCTACCACTTCAAAACTTCTGAACTCTTCAATATATGAACGCCACCCTTTAATGCATGGATCCTAGTACGTGACTCACTCCTTTGCATGAATCCCAATATGTGACTCACTCACCAACTTGAGGAAGAAGAATGTTGGCTGCAAAGTTCTTCACTTCATCAACAATGAAGATCAAGAAACACTTGGTTACAAAACCCTAAGGCACAAAGACGCAATAGCTTCTTTTAGAGAGAATAAGGCATCGGTCACCTTTTGCATATGTTCTCCTTGTATTCTCTTATGTAAAAGCCTTTAAAATAAGCCTTATATATGTCTAGGATTGTGAGAAAAGAAACCCTATACAAATAGATAAACATGGGCCGAAAATTAGATATGGAAGTTTGAATTCTTGTAACCTCGATAGATACCTCGATCAATCGAGAAGATGTCGAGCTTCATTCATTAAATCTCGATAGATAGCTATCTGTCGAGTAGCTGTAGAGCTATCTGTCCGCAGGTATCCAACTATCTGTCTGGCTTGAGTGAGCACATTTTCTTCACTTGTTTCTTGATCCAATCTTCATGACTTTAATACCAGACTTGAACAACATGTTCTTTGAAGTATTAAATGCATCCTAAATCTACCAAAATACAAGTAAAGTGCGTTTTGTCAAAGGATTAGCCAACTACATAAAACATGTCTTTAACAATCTCCCCCTTTAGCAATCCGTGACAAAACCACAACAAACAAATGAACATATGAGGGAAGTCATAAAACACTCAAATCATGCTCACTTGTTGAATACAATAAAATCTATCCTAACACAAACTCTTGAAAAATTTTGCAAGAAGAGAGTTTATAGCAAGTAGACTTTGACAACCTGTGTTTCTGAAACACTTTAAACAAAACACATCAAGGCATCTTTGTGTGAAGTAGAAATAAGAGATTGCATACAAATAATAAGAAACATGTGTATAAAGATAGAAAAGAAACAACACATATAAAGGTAGGTGAAGAAAACATACATCATCACATATATATCAAAGATAAGCACAAGGTATATAAACATGGTCACATGACCTAAGGTATAAGAAGAAGAAGCTAAAAGAAGCTCCTATAACAACAAGGAGGTAAGCACTCCCCCTTGCAATCAAACATGCGACTCAACCAATGATCCAACCAAAATTTTAACCTCTCATAAACATCTCTTAATCAACAAAGAGTTAAGCATATTGCTCCCAAAAACACACACACACACTAAACAAGTCTAACCAATTTTATATTTAAAAAATAAGTTAAAACAGTTTAGTGAGCATACATCAACACATGTAAACCTTGTGATAGGCAAATCACATTGTACCTGCACATGTATCAAGAGTAGCAAAGAATATTGCGTATTGTGTGTGAAAAACATTGCAAGATTTCACGAGTGTCTATATGCTATGATGATTTGAGATATGAAAAAATCACTTTAACTCACACACAATCATAACTGTTTGATGGGGACTATCACCTTCGAGGTACATCCTATAAGTCCCACATCTCCTAGAAAACACGCTTGCAATCATAGTTTAAAGCATTTTGTTCTTTTTTATTTTATTTCTTTGCATATTTTCTTTTATTAAGCAAACCATGCATGGGTATACAAAGGAGAGAAAAGAAATACCCAATTATGTTAAACTTTTTGACATTGCACTTTTGCTATGCTGAAGCATACAGATATCATTGACATTGCACTTTTGTTATGCCGAAGCATACAAATGTCATTGTCATGATTGGCGAGTAATAGTGGTGAGATGGTTATTTATACCTTTCTTTTAGGATTTTCTAGTCCTTCCCATAAAAAAGAGTGATACAAGTTTTAAGTACAAGAGATCACTTAACCTTACTCATCACAAACAAAGAGCCACAAAGATCACTTGCTTAGTTGTGCATAAAGATGTTCATCTAAGCTACAACCGATACAAAGTTTAGAAAACTCTGTTTCAATTGCCATTTTAAGGTTCACAAGAACCAATGTACATAAACACACTATTTTTGTATTTTTTTTTCCTTTTTTTATTTTGAAAACAAAACAAAATAAAAGCTAAACAACCAAACAAAAATAGACAAATAATCATGAAAGTATGAAAGAAAGGTGCAAATGCATGAAAGCCTGATTCCAAAAACAAATAAGAAATCAAGCAAAGAAAGTCCTACTATAGATAGAAAGAATTGAAGCAAAGGATAAACATAAAAGATAATTAAGTCTTAGGCTCCTTTCTTATCCACACAGCACGAATCTTTGGTCATGCAGAGATGAAAAGGCACATGTCCTAGTTGTCTACTATAGGACATAGAAGAATTAAGATTCTCTTGAAAATGAGTTAAAAAGCTCAAGGCTTTTAATAATTCTCCAAACAAAGATGTAGGTCCTTCAGAGGAAACTTGTGATCGTTTGGACACTTGCTTTTGAGGATACAACTTAAAGCAATTAGGATGAATGTGTCCAGAAACACCACAATGGTGACAAACATGAGGTCTAACAAAGGATTTAGAATTAGCCAAAATAGTTTTGGATTTCATACGTTTATTACCTTTCTTGGATTGAGGTACAATGATAGTCCTTGATCCAGAAGCCGTGGAAGATGAGGGGTTGGAGGAAATAGCATATCCTAAGCCAGTCTTATCAAAAGTAGGCTTTTGAGCACTCAAGACTTTTTCAAGCTTTGCACTAGACATCCTCTTTATTTGAGTTCTAGCTTGACTAAGCTCAACCTCAAGATTCTTGACCTTCTCTTCTAATGAGGTGTTCTCCATAACAAGAGTATCAACTAACTTTGTAGTCTTATCTAGTTTGACTAACGGATCAGCCTTTTCAGCTTTTACCTCATTAAGCTCTTTTCTACAAAGATGAGAAGTCTTTTTAGATTTTATGAATTTAGTGCATAACTTATCAAAGGCTTCCTAAATGGTCAACTTCTTGGGTACTTCCTCATCAGAAGAATCCTCACTGTCACTAGCGCTCTTCACAATCACCTTATCGATTGAGGCAGCAAAGGCCATAACGTGACTATATTCATCCACATACTCATCAGAAGAGTCATTCTCAGTGTCACTCCAAGTAGCAACCAACCCTTTATCTTCTGACTTCTTGGTATTTTCTCTCATAAGGTAGTTTGGGCACTCTATCCTCATATGACCAAAACCCTTGCACTCATGGCATTGGATAAGGGTTTTTTAGATTTCCTAGGAGGTTTGCCCTTATCATTTTTCTTAAATTAAAGAAGCTTGATACTCTCATTAGTTATAAAGGTTAGATCCTCATCCTCATCATCACCTTCATGTTCACTTTCATCTTCATCTTCAGAGTCCTCAAACTTGATACCCTTAAGAGCCAAGTTTATACTCTTTCCACCTTTTCCCATTGAGCCTAATCCCATCTCATAGGTTTGAAGGTTCTCTACAAGCTCAGTCAAATGAATTTGATTAATGTCCTTTACTTCTTCAATGGAAGTCATCTTGGCATGGAATCATTCAGGTAAGGACCTAAGGATTTTCTTAACAATTTTGGATTCTACTATAGACTCTTCAAGGTTGAAGGCAGAATTCACAATATCATTGAGTTTAGCATAAAACTCATCAAAGGTCTCATCCTCTTCCACCCTTATTTCTTCAAAGCTACTAGTGAGTCTTTGAAGCTTCGCAGTTTTTACTGCCTTGGTATCTTCATAGGTGGTCTCCTGAATAGTCCATGCTTCCCTCACAACTTCTGTGGATGATATTTTATTGAATTCCTCATTGGTCACCCCACAAAACAAAGCATTCAAGGCCCTACTGTTGAAATTTGCCTCTATGATTGTTGCTTCATCCCAATCCACTAGCACTTTCTTTGGCTTAATCCAACCAACTTCAATAGCTTGCCATACCTATTCACCTAAAGCCTACAAAAACACTTTCATAAAAACTTTCCAGTACACATAATTAGTGCCATCAAAAAAAGGCAGAATCAAAAGAGATTGTCCACGATCCATGACAACAGAGGTCAAGGATCACACTTAGGAAATTAATCCAATTAGAGTGTACCGGCTCTGATACCACTTGTTAGAAAATTTTGACCCCGGTTGATAGAATTAAAAAGTTTTAAACCCAAGTTGTTAATTAGGTATAATATGAATAAACTTGTTAAAATAAACAAACATCAATATCATGTCAAAATCATATGCGGCGGAAAAATAAATAAGACAAGATATGATGACCCAAGAAAACCAATGAAACCAAACAATTTCATAGTAAAAAACCTAGGGGGAAACCTTCCCAAAAAGCAATTCACTATAGTAAAGAGAAGTTTCAGATCTAGTACTAAACCTTTGTCCCTAGACCCTACAATTTCCATAGATCAACTCACAGCAAAAACCTTTTACCGCTTCAAAACCTCTGAACTCTTCAATAGATGAATGCCACCATGTGATGCACGGATCCCAGTACGTGACTCACTCCTTTGCACGAATCACAGTACGTGACTTACTCACCAACTTGAGGAAGAAGAATGTTGGCTGCAAATTTCTTCACTTTATCAACAATAAAGATCACTCACCAACATTCTTCACATAACGGAAGCAACAAATAAGGATCTATTTCATTCATAATTGACAACGTATACTATGTAAATTTCAGAATTTAAGAACAAGATAGTGTACCTTGGTGTGGTGAAATTCAAAACTAAAGATTGAAGTACTTGAGAATACTTTTAATCTTCACTCCAATTCCATTTTACATCCAAGATGTGTGGTCTCTCAATCAGTTTTCAATAAGGGAAAATGAAAGTGTGTCTCACTCTCACATATACCGTTTCTTATATCACTAATAAAAATTTTGTATGTTTCTCTTTTTATAACTAACTGATTATCTAATTAGGCTGGCCTATTGGGCCATTTCAATTGGGCTTTAGTGTGTGGCTTGGAGTGGGACCAAAAGGGACTAATACGACACTAGCTCCAATGGGCCTTGGACTTTTCTATCAACTCATGACAAGTCCAAAGTTACCATTAATTATATTTAATACCACTATATAAATATAATTGCACTCTAGGCCTTACTATTATACATTCAACCCTTTCATAAAATATTCGTAATAACACAAAGTCATAAATGTAGACTGCCACTTTGTAAATTACTACATCTTAGCCTTGAGTACCCGGTTTAATCCTTTAAGGTTATTCAACATATATTTATGAAATCCAATCTTATAAATATATACTTTAGTAATTTCTTACCAAAGTGGTTAGGCCTAACTCTCTGAATAACTGAACCCATTAAACTTATCTTAAGGGAATATTTTATATCTTCGTTAAGAGATTATGAATTCCATCTTGAGAATATATGTTCCATCAACACTAAATGTGGCTGCCCAATATACTGAGGTTTTGACCGTTACTTTAGATCTCACTCCTGATATATAAAAGCAACCTACATGTCATGATCAGGTCCATTATTCTCTCAAGATTAAGAGTTCATACAAATAGAAGTCGTGAGATTTATTATTCATTTGACAGTCGTTAGGAGAATAATAAATCTCACAGTGTTCCAGTTCAATATATCTTAACTCTTAAAACATATCAACTAGAAGTCTCTACTTCCATGATCAAGACAAATCATCTTAGTTAATACGTTATAGTCTTCGCAGATGAAATACTCAATTTCATCACCGACTACGAACTATAAATTCTGAGTTTACAAAGAACTTGTGATTTATATCTTTTGTGACTTTTCACATATATCACATACTATGCATCTCACGGACTATATGATAATGTCCTACTATTAATGTTGCCATTATATTAGATAATAATAAAACAACTTTATTAAACACAACATTAAGTCATACAAAATGTCATACATAGCATCATACAATAGGATTTAAGGGCACATATCCTAACAATCTCCCACTTGCCCTAAAGCCTATTGTGCACGAATCCAACTCTCATTCCCTCCAAATGTGACTCAAAAGTCCTTTTAAGGCAAGGCTTTGGTAAAAAGATTTGCTAGATTATTTGCACTTTCAATCTTTGCTACCATAAGATCTCCACGAGCAACAATGTCTCGAATGATGTGGTACTTCCTCTCAATATGCTTTCCTTTCTTGTGATTCCTTGGATCTTTCGATTATGCAACCGCTCCACTATTGTCGTAAAACAATGTGATGGAAACTTGCTCCATTCTCATAACACCAAGATCAAAAAGGAATTTCTTAAGCCAAATAGCTTCCTTTGCTGCTTCACAAGCAGCAACATACTCAACTTCCATGGTGGAGTCCACAATACAAGTGTGCTTAACACTCCTCTAACTTATGGCTCCACCTCCCAAGGTGAAAATACATCCTGAAGTGGATTTTCTGAAATCTAAATCCGATTAAATTCTCACACCAGTAAACAAGCATATAATCTCTCGTTCTCCTAAGATACTTGAGAATATGCTTTACAGCTTACCAATATTTTGGTTTTGGATTTGATTGATATCAGCTAACCATGGCAACTAAATAACAAATATCTGGCCTAGTACAAAGCATTGCATATATAAGACTTCCCACTACAGAAGCATAAAGAACTTGTCTCATCATATTTTCTTCATCTTGAGTCTTAGGCTTTTGGTCGTCAAACAGAGGAACTCCATGTCTAAAAGGAAACAATCCTTTCTTGGAGTTTTGCATGCTAAACCGTTCTAGAACTTTATCTATATATCCAGTTTGTGATAAGCCTAACATCTTATTCTTACGATCTCGCCAAAACTTAATCCCTAAAATAAAGTTAGTCTCACCCAAGTCCTTCATATCAAATTAGCTTGACAACCAAACTTTAACCAATGACATTACCCCTACATCATTCTCAATGAGTAGAATATCATCAGCATAAAGCATTAGGAACATTACTACTTTGTCTTGATGTCTTTTGTACACATATGGTTCATCAAGATTTTGTTCAAAACCAAATGACATGATTGCTTGATCAAATATGATGTTGCATGACCTAGATGCTTGTTTAAGTCCATAAATGGACCTTTTCAACTTGCATACCATATGCTCTTGGTTCTTTACTATGAATCCTTCCGGTTGCAACATGTATATTTCTTCTTCAAGATTGCCATTAAGAAATGAAGTCTTGATATCCATTTGCCAAATCTCATAATCATAATGAGTAGTAATGGATAAGAGAATTCTGATAGATTTAAGCATAGCTACTAGCAAAAAAGTTTCATCATAATCAATACCTTCTTTTTGTGTATTCCCTTTCGCCACTAGTCTTACTTTAAAGGTTTCAACATTTCCATCTATCCCTCTCTTCCTCTTGTAAACCCATTTGCAACCAATAGGTTTAATGTTTTTAGGCACCTCAACAAGATCTCATACATGATTGGAATACATAGAATCCAATTCAGATTTCAAAACTTAGACCCAATGATGTGCATCTATATAATTTATTGCCTCCTCATAAGTGTAGGGATCCGATTCAGCCTCTTTTGAGATGTTGGGGTTTATGCCCTAAAATTCAATTTATTGGCATGTTATAAATAATTAAATTATTTAATTATATGAGACTATTTATAAATGAACTAATGAGACATTATCTTAGTCCATGAAATGCATTGTATGTGATTTATGTGATTTAGTCACAGAAGATGTAAATCACAAGTTCCTTGTAAACTCAAAATGTAATTCATAGTCGGTGATGAAATTGGGTGTTTCATCTGCGAAAACTATAACATATCAACTAAAATGATTTATCTTGATTATAGAAATTGAGATTTCTAGTTGGTATGTTGATATATTTTAAGAGTTAAGGCATATTGAACTGGACCGCTGTGAGAATTATTATTCTCCTAACAACTGTCAAATGAATAATAAATCTGACGACTTCTATTTACATCAACTCTAAATCCTGAGAGAATAATAGACTTAATCATGAGATGTAGGTTGCTTTGATATATCATGAGTAAGATCTATTAGTTACGGTCAAAACCTCAGTATGTTGGGCAACCACATTTAGTGTTGATGGAACATATATTTTCAAGATAGAATTCATAATCTCTTAACGGAGATATAAAATATTCCCTTGAGATAAGTTTAATGGGTTTGGTTATTCAGAGTGTTGGGCCTAACCACTTTAGTAAGAAGTTACTAAAGTATATATTTACGGAATTGGATTTCATAAATATATAATGAATAACATAGAGGATTAAACCGAGTACTCAATGATTAAGATGTAGTGATTTACAAAGTGGCAGTCTACATCCACGACTTTGTATTATTGCGAATATTTTAATGAAAGGGTTTCATATACAATAAAGTCTTGAGATATAATTTATAGATAAGGCCTAGAGTGCAACTACATTTCTATAGTGGTATTAAATATAGTTAATGATAACTTTGGACTTGTCAAGAGTTGACAAAAAAGCTTAAGGCCCATTGGAGCTAGTGTCTTATTGGTCCATTTTGGTCCCACTCTTAGCCACACACAAGAGCCCAATTGGAATGGTCCAAAAGGCTAGCCCAATTAGATAATCAGTTACATATATAAGGAGAGAAACATACAGAATTTCATTAAGTTTTTCAGAGGGTTTTTCATGAGACCTTTTCATAAGTGTTTTCATACAAGGAATGAAATAGTTTGTATATGAGTGTTGGACACTCTCCTATTCTCTCTTTGTTAAAAACTGATTGAGAGACCACACATCTTGGGCATTAAGTGGAATTGGAGTGAAGATTGAAAGTCTTCCCAAGTGCTTCTGATCTTCAGTTTTAAATTTCACCACATCAAGGTACACTTTCTTGTTCTCTAATTCTGAAACTTACATAGTACATGTTATCAATTGCGAGTGAAGTAGATCCGTTAATTTTTTTTCACTTCGCATGTTTGTATGAGATACAAACAAGTATTTTCAAATGTTTTTCCAACAAATGGTATTAGAGCGGTCTTCAATTCGAATTGTATAACATGTTTTGTGAGATTTTGGAATTAGAGATAATAGTTTCATGTTGTGAGAAATTTATTTTTCTGCATGGTTGTTGAAACTATGATTTAATGAAAATTAATTTTGATGTTATGATGTTTAAATTTTGGGTTTGAGTATGTTAAACTGAAGGCTATAGCATCAATGATATTCAGTTTAGATATCAAACACTGTCCATTATGTTTAAATGATGGTTGTTTTGTTCATGAAAACGTTGGAAAAACTGTCTTAGAAAAATTCTGAGAAATTCAAAATTCACAATGCTCGATCGATCGAGAATCTGTCGAGCATCAATCGAGCTGGCCAAAAGTTTCTCGATCAATCGAGGATTTGTCGAGCATCGATCGAGCTTTGTGGAATTTTTCTCAATCGATCAAGCATTTGTCGAGGATCGATAGAGAATTGGGTATTCAAAATTTTTTCTAAGTGTTTTTCATCTATATAAAGAACAAAGATGCGTGTGATGAGATTACACATGATTCTAACTAAAAGACCTAATGAGATCAATGGTATTAGTTAAATAGAACTCTTAGTCCTAAATAATTTGAGACTTGTCTTTTAACAAACATTCTAATGAGATTGGAATTGTTGTATGTTTAAAAGTCCTTAATTTATTTTAATTAGAAGTTTTAATGAGATTAAGCTTAATTAAAAGGTATATAGTTTCTAATGAGATTAGGACTTTTCTTTAGTAAATTAAGGATAGAGTTCTATATAATTAATTTTTGATTCATTAGTGTTTAAGGAATCCTAAATAGTTTAGGACTTCCATTTTAGTTAGTGATTCTAATAAGATTAGAGTCTTCAACATGTGCAAGGTTATTAGTTGTGATGGGATCACAATTATTTAAGAAAAACCCAAATAACGAGTGGGAGTGCTTAAATAACCTTTTTGTTAAGTTTATTGTAGGGTGAATAGATACCTCATCTTGACTTTGAGTCTTGCATTCCATGCGGAGGGTATTTATTTCATGAATTACAAGGTTAAACCTCTTTGTGATTGCGCAAATGTTCATTACGCTATAGTGACGTGACTTAGTAACATCACATCGAATTTAAACAATTAAACACATTTGACGTGTAGGGTTTAAATTGTGATTAGATCACAATTTTTTTAGGACAATCCACTTGTTTTAAAATTTCTAGCGGGAGAGAGATACAAGGGTTGGATCTCACGGCCTCCATTGTCGGTTTATAGTAGTGTGATTAGGCACCTCACCTTGGCATATATGCCTTGCTCCCTTCGGAGGGTGTTTAATTCATGGTACTACAAGTTAAACTTCTTATTGATAGATGAAGTGTGTTTTTACATTGAGAACGACCATGCTTCCATGGAGTTACTTGGTGACTCACATTGATTCTAGGCAATGGTGTACACTAGACTAAGCGTAATGTTAACCTCCCTTCGAAGCTATGTCATTATTACTTAGAGGCTAAAGGAAAAATAGTAAATTATTTTGGAAACAGTTACTATGATTGCATTAATAATGAGAATAATTCTTGCCTAATCATAGTGATTGGTATGACCTCGCTTCCGAGGAATATTAATTCCAGATTAGGTTGTCGTTGCACCTAGTATAGTATGTTTTGGGGTTTCTTACTATATGGTTATGGATGCAAAATATAATGTCCCTATAATTATATTCATATTCTCAAAATAAAGTTGTCATAATTTTGTTCTCTAGCTACTATTTTAATTGAATCACATTAATTAAGAAATAATTTTGGACATAGTGCTTAAAGGAGCTGAAGTACAAAAATATGTTTCGATTTAGCATTATCATAATTTCCTATACATAATGTATTGATGGAAGAAAGCTTATGATATGATCATAGTCTACATCGAAATGTTGAAATATAACATTGGCTTCTATCTCAAATGTATTACAGGATGAGATGCAAGAGTTAGTACTAGATTTAGACTTTATATTAAGTCTAAATGATATGTTTTGGTATGGAATATCGTGCAACTAGACGATCTTCAATATAAGTCATATTGAGAGCCAAGAAAAGTTTAAGGAGTTCCAATCCTATATCATTTTATGAAAATATTTTTATTTTTTTAAAATGAATTGGAATTCTTGGATGTAGAGATTAAATGTTAATCTCATATGGATATGATTCAAAAGTCCTTGTTAGAATCATTTGATCAATTCAGATTGTTTTGTAAATGAATTTCTTTTATACAATCTGAATTGTTGAGTGAGTTCTATGCAAAGGAAGACATCCTAAAAGCTAAGGCTAGGATCAATATGATTTAATTCAAATTCTTAGTCTAAACCAAAAGGTAAAGGTGGTAAGAAAAGGAATTAAGATACCAAACAGTTGGACAAGATAGTTGTCCTAGTAGTTGCCAAAAGGAAATTAGACTCAAAAGCATGACCAAAAGGAAAGTGTTTTCAGTTTTGGTAAATCTAAGCATTGTCTATGATTATTTTCTAGATGGAAATTTACATGGTTTACTTTTAAAGAGAAAGTTTTCATCCTTTAGCAATGTATGTTACACTTATGTCTAGATCTTATTAACCTAAATAATATTCAAGATTGGTGAAAGATGGGCTTTTAGAACCATCATTTTGTTATATTCTCAATCTATGAATTCTATTTAGAGGATAATACGATCTAGGGTTCTTTTATTGTAAAGGAATATAGTTTCAATAACTTCTTTTAAGTAAGTGCATACATGAAGGAGGAATAAGACTCTTTTGGAAATAGTAAAGTACATGATTAATATTTCCATTTGCTTATTTCTTTTGGAGATATACTACAATTATTACTATACATTTTCTAAAACTGATTTCAAAAGTTTGTTCCTAGGACATTAGTCAAATTGTGGATTGGGTGAAAACCTAGTATATGATACTTCCACTTTTGGAGATGTCCAGCACTTGTGCTAGAAAGAAAGTCTAACAAATTGAAATCAAAAGATAGAAAAATGTGTTTTTATGTTGGGTATCCAAAAGGAATTGCAAAAGATTGGTTTGGTACTCATAAAAAGATAAGGTGTTTGTAAAGTACAAATACAAAGTTTCTTTGACGATGACTATGTGAATAATCTTAAAGCAAAACATAAAATCGTTCTTGAAGGAAAATGTCAGAATTTGTTGTAAGACAACTATATAATACATTTAGAAAAGAGATGGTTGTATTAGATACTCCACAAGGCATTATTCTAAATATATAGCTAGTAAACCGAATATCGTAGTGGCAGGATTATCAAATAAATTCATACTTTTGGGATAGACTTTTGAAGTAATTCCACAAGGATATGAATTTTGATCATCAGTCCTACGTAGAGGCAATAGATGATATGAATATGGATTATTGGATCAAGGTTATGTAAATAGAATTAAATTCTATTTAAAGTCTAGAACTTGTAGAGGCACCTAATGGCATTAAGCCTATTGTTCTCAAATAGGTCTACAAGAAAATGAGATTGATAGATTTGAAGGTGCAAACCTTCAAAGTCAAGACTAGTGGCGAAAAGATTTATTCCAAAAGAAATGGTTTGACAATGAAAAAAAAATTTCACCAATAGTCAAGTTTGACACTATCTAGATTCTCTTATACATTATATTCATTTGGATAAAATATGGTAATGTATGTCAAGAAAGCTTCTTTTAGTAGCAATCTTGAAATAGACATCTATATGATGTAACTAGACTTGTACATAACAAAGAACCGGTAATGTTTACTATGCAAGCTGCTTAAAATTCATTTATGGACTAAAGCAAGCATCTAAATCATAAAATATCATCTTTGATTAAGAAATCAAATTGTTTGATTTTGATCAAGTATTAAAAGGCCTTAGGTGTGTAAAAGCTATATAGAATAATAGTTTTCTTAATGTATGTTGATGACATTCTAATCATTTAGAATGATGTAGAGATACTGTCATCAATGAAGTTTTTTGGTTGTCTAGTCCAGTTTGATATAAAGTACTTGGGAAAGACTAGTCACATCTTAAGAATTAAACTTAGTTAAAATTCAGAATTTAGGATGTTTGATCTATCTCAAACTGCTTAAATAGATTAGATTATAGCCAAGTATAGCATGTAATACTTCAAGAAATGATTATTTCCTTTTAAGTTTGCAGTTCCTTTATATAGGATTGTGGTCCTAAAACATATAAAAGGAGGAGCATTTCCTTTATATAGGATTATGGTCCTAAGACATATAAAAGGAAGAGCATATTAAGACGGTTCCTTATCAAATAGATAGGAAGTTTTTATGCTATGCTACATGCTAGGCTAAATAATCAATTTTGCGGTGGGTATGGTAAGCAAATATCATTTGAATCAAAGATCACATAATTTAGTGGGAGTAAAGCATATACTTAAATATCTTAGGAGAATGAGAGATTATATACTTGTCCACCAAAGTGAGGTTTTGATTATTATTGAAGGTACAAATACTGACTTGTAGTTTGATTGTGACTCATAAAGTTGAACTTCTAGATATGTGTTCATCCTAGGTGGTGAAGATAAATATTATGACGTTGAACTTCAAAATATGTGTTCACTCTAGGTGGAAAAGATACACATTAAAGCGGAAGTATCATCTCATTAGAGAGATATGAGTACACGAGAAGTAGTAGTAGAAAAGATAATTTATGTAATAAATCTGACTAAAACTTGTTTCCAAGCCTTGCCTTAGAGTGATTATGAATTACTCTAAAGGGAGATAAGTGTTGGATATATTATAAATTGTTTTTTAGGGCAAGTGGGAGATTGTTGGGGTTTATGCCCTAAAATTCAATTTATTGACATGTTATAAATAATTAAATTGTTTAATTATATGAGACTATTTATAAATGAACTAATGTGACATTATCTTAGTTCATGAGATGCATTGTATGTGATTTATGTGATTAAATCATAGAAGATGTAAATTACAAGTTTCTTGTAAACTCAAAATGTAGTTTGTAGTCGGTGATGAAACTAGATGTTTCATCTGTGAAGACTATAACATATCTACTAAGATGATTTGTCTTGATTATGGAAATTAAGATTTTAGTTGATATGTTTTAAGAGTTAAGACATATTGAACTGGACCGCTGTGAGATTTATTATTCTCCTAACGACTGTCAAATGAATAATTAATCTCACGACTTCTATTTACATTAACTCTAAATCTTGAGAGAATAATAGACTTGATCATGAGATGTAGGTTGTTTTGATATATCAGGAGTGAGATCTATTAGTTACGGTCAAAACCTCTGTATGTTGGACAGCCACATTTAGTGTTGATGGAACATATATTTTCAAGATGGAATTCACAATCTCTTAATGGAGATATAAAATATTCTCTTAAGATAAGTTTAATGAGTTTGGTTATTTAGAGTATTGGGCCAAGCCATTTTAGTAAGAAGTTACTAAAATATATATTTATGGAATTGGATTTCATAATTATATAATGAATAACATAAATGATTAAACCGGATACTCAAGGATTAAGATGTAGTGATTTACAAAGTGGCAGTCTACATCCATAACTTTGTATTACTACGTATATTTTACTGAAGGGGTTGTATGTACAATAAAGTCTTGGGATATAATTTATAGATAAGACCTAGAGTGCAACTATATTTATATAGTGGTATTAAATATAGTTAATGGTAACTTTGAACTTGTCAAGAGTTAACAGAAAATCCCAAGGCCCATTGGAGCTAGTGTCTTATTGGTCCCTTATGGTCCACTCCTAGCCACATACAAGAGCTCAATTGGAATGGCCCAAAAGGCTAGTCCAATTAGATAATCAGTTATATATATATATATAGGAGAGAAACATACAGAATTTCATTAAGTTTTTCAGAGGGTTTTTCATGAGACCTTTTCATAAGTGTTTTCATACAAGGAATGAAATGGTTTGTATGTAAGTGTTGGACACTCTCCTATTCTCTCTTTGATGAAAACTGATTGAGAGACCCCACATCTTGGGCGTTAAGTAAAATTGGAGTGAAGATTGAAAGTCTTCCCAAGTGCTTCTGATTTTCGGTTTTAAATTTCACCGCATCAAGGTACGCTATCTTGTTCTCTAATTCTAAAACTTACATAGTACATATTATCAATTGCGAGTGAAGTAGATCCGTTAATTTTTTTCACTGCTCATGTTTATATGAGATACAAACAAGTATTTTTCACATGTTTTTCCAATATGAGATTGCTTCATAAGTTTCTCCCAGACCTACAAATCTTATAGGAGGCCGAACAATTCTCTCACTACGACGAGGCACCTGTGTACTAGACATCTCATGAGTAGTATCTTGTGGTGTATCTAACGTTAGGATTAGTGCCCTTAAATCCTATTGTATGATACTATGTATGATATTATGTATGACATTATGTATGACATGATGTATGACATAATGTATGACTTAATATTATGATTGATAAAGTTATTTTATTATTATCTAAAATAATGGCAACATGAATATAAGACATTATCATATAGTCCATGAGATGCATTGTATGTGATTTATGTGAAAAGTCATAGAAGATGTAAATCACAAGTTCTTTGTAAACTCAAAATTTATAGTTCGTAGTCGGTTATGAAATTGGACACTTCATCTGCGAAGACTATAACGTGTCAACAAAGATGATTTGTCTTGATCATGGAAGTAGAGACTTCTAGTTGATATGTTTTAAGAGTTAAAACATATTGAATAGGACCGCTGTGAAATTTATTATTCTCCTAATGACTGTCAAATGAATAATAAATCTCACGACTTCTATTTGCATGAACTCTTAATCTTGAGAGAATAATATACCTGATCATGAAGTGTAGGTTGCTTTAATATATCAAGAGTGAGATCTGAAGTGACGGTCAAAACCTCAGTATGTTAGGCAGCCACATTTAGTGTTGATGAAACATATATTCTCAAGATGGAATTCATAGCCTCTTGATGGAGATATAAAATATTCCCTTGAGATAAGTTTAATGGGTTCAGTTATTCAGAGAGTTAGGCTTAACCACTTTAGTAAGAAATTACTAAAGTATATATTTATGAAATTAGATTTCATAAATATATAATGAATAACTTTAAAGGATTAAACTGGGTACTCAAGGATAAGATGTAGTAATTTACAAAGTGACAGTCTACATTTATGAATTTGTGTTACTACGAATATTTTATAAAGGAGTTGCATGTATAATAAAGTCTTGAAATATAATTTATTAATCAGGTCTAGAGTGCAATTATATTTATATAGTGGTATTAAATATAATTAATGGTAATTTTGGACTTGTCAAGAGTTGACGGAAAAGCCCAAGGCCCATTGGAGCTAGTGTCTTATTGGTCCATTTTGATCCCACTCTAAGCCACACACTTAAGCCCAATTGGAAAGGCCCAATAGGCCAGCCCAATTAGATAATCAGTTAAAGGGAGAAACATACAGAATTTTTTTTAAGTGAAAAAATAAGAAACGGTGTGTGAGAGAGTGTGAAACACACTTTCATTCTCCTTTTGAAAAACTGATTGAGAGACCACACATCTTGGGCATAAAGTGGACTTGGAGTGAAGATTAAAAATGTTCTCAAGTGCTTCTAATCTTTATTTTGAATTTCTCCACACCAAGGTACGCTATCTTGTTCTTAAATTCTGAAATTTATATAGTGCACGTTATCAATCATGAATGAAATAGATTCTTGTTTGTTGCTTCCGCTATGTGTTTTGTATGAGATACAAAACCATAATTTTTCCTTCAATTGGTATTAGAGCCAGGTTTTTATATCATGATTGTATAGCATGTGATTGAATTTTAGAATTTAAGAAAACCGTTATCTTTGTATTTTTCAAATTTCTGCATAAAAATATTGTTCCATAAATTTTGTGTGCATTGATAAATATATGTAATATATTGTTATGCATGTGCACGGATTGGTCATTGATTCTATAACCATTAATGGAAGAATATGATTGAATGTTAATGTTTTATAGCCATTGCAAACTGTACAGCCACATTCAAAATGACAACCACATATCACACCAAGTTTCCATACGGATTGGGTGGTTATTGAAATGGATGGTAGTTATTCAAATAATAACTACCATTTCATTCACGGCTTGGATTTTTGAATGTTATTGCATGACTTATATATGGATTGCATGGTTTAGTCTTTTGTTTTCATGGCTTGGATGTAGTTTCATGGCCTAAATGCATGGCACCTTTTGGATTATAAATGCATGGTTTGACTTTTGCACGGCTTTTAGTTTATATATTAGTAATTGCCATGCTTGCCTTGTACGCGTCTTTGTTATTGTGTCTTTTGGCATTCAATGCATGGCTTCAATATTTTTTTTGCATCTTTTGTCCTTTATGGCCATGGAAAAATATAGAATCCGTGTGTGTAGAATTCCACCATCTGAATGTACAATAGTTATATATATAATATAATATAATAATCATATATTATATATTGTATTATATATGTATATATATAATATAATATAGTTTTGTAATATATGAGTTTATATTACGTTATATATATTTATAGATATTAATGCTAGTTTAATGAAATTTATTCCTAATGAGATTAGGATTATTTTTTTTTAACGTGTCTAGCATTATTATGGTTTTTCATCTTAAAAACCTTTAATTTAAAATATCTAGTGGGGGAGAGATACAAGGATTGGACCTCACGGCCTCCATTGTTAGTTCATAATAGTGTGAAATATATTTTATCTTTGCCTCGAGCTTAGCATTCCATGCAGAGAATATTTATTTAATCGTCCTACAAGATTGAATTTTCTGGTTTATAGTGGTTTGATAAACACCTTGTCTTAGTTTCGAGCTTTGCATTCCATGCGGAGGGTGTTTTATCATGGTACTACAAAATAAGCTTGTTAAAGGGATGAAATGTGGTTACACATGATTCTAGACAATGGTATACACCAGACTAAGTATTATAGTATCCTCTATGCTATGTTTTTACTATTATTACTTAAAGGCTAAATATAAAACGGCATATTATTAGTATTTAATAAGAGTTATCATGATAGTACTAATAATGAGAATAGTTCTCAATCAATCATAGTATTTTATGTTCACTCTATGCTGAGAGATATTGAATATGAGATTGGGTTATCGTTGCATATATTATTTTATGGTTTTATTAAGGTTCTATATTATATGATTTTATGCTAAATTGATAATGTCCAATTTACTTATTATATTCATATTTATTATTTTCAGATTTTGTCATGGCATCATTTAGCCCACTTGTTTCTATTCTTAACCAAAACAAACTGACTGGATCCAACTATGTCGACTAGAAAAGAAATTTGGACATTGTTCTTACTGCTGAAGAGCACAAATATGTGTTTACTCAACCATGTCCTAACTTTCCTTCATTAGATGCTCCTCTTGAGGAAAAACAGCGATATGATTGTTGGCAGAACTCTAATGAGATGGCCAAGTGCTACATCCTAGCATCTATCTCAAATATTCTACAGCATCAAACGCAGGATGTAGAACTTGCTTTGGACATAATGCATAGTCTGAAGGAGATGTTTGGTGAGCAAGGCCGTTCTGCAAAGCAAAAAACCATGAGGCAAATTTATAATACCAAAATGGTTGCAGGAAGTTCAGTGAGGGAGCATTGTCCTAGGATGATTGCTAATCTGAACACATTAGAAGTTTTAGGTGCCGACATTGATGGAGAATCCCAAGTGGATATGATACTCTAGTCACTACCAAAATCATTCAAGGAATTCAGACTCAATTATAATATGAACAAAAAGATTTATTCTTTGTCTGAATTAATGAATGAGTTAGTGGCGGCAGAAGGCATCCTTGGTACTTCTAGTGTTGAAGCCAATGTGGGTGAAGCTTCTACTTCTCAACCTAAGTCCAAAGGCAAGGGTAAGAAGAAGAAGAAGAAGAAGGACTTCACTAAGAAAAATGGTAAACAAATTGCCTTAGGAGTTGCCAACAAAGGAAAGAAAACCAAAGGAAAGTGTTTCTATTGTGGTGAGAAAGGACATTGAAAGAGGAATTGTCCAACATTCAAAGCTGCCAAGAATAAGGGTATGAAAAGTTCATTTCTTCTTGAAATATGTTTGGTACAGAATCCAACAGATTCCTGGTATGTGGATTCAAGTTGTACTAATCATATCTGCAATTCTTTGCATGGGTTCCAGGAGACCAGAAAGTTGAATAAAGGAGAACTATTTCTTACTTTGGCTGATGGGAGCAAGATTCCAGTTAAAGCTGTTAGAGCATTTAATTTGTGTTTTAAGACTAGAGTTTTAATATTGGAAGACTGTTTCTATGTACCTAATGTTCATAGGAATTTAATTTCTGCAACTTACTTAGGTAAACATGGATATTGTGTTATCTTGAAAGACAATGTTGTAATAAAGAAGGATAAAGTGTTTATCTGTTCTGGAAATATTGTGGATGGTCTTTATATTTTAACTTCTGATAAGCATGAATTATACAATTCTGAATTAGATAGTAGCTCTCATGTGAAATCATTAAAGAGAAAGTTTCCTTCTACTAGTAATGCATATCTATAGCACTTGCGTTTAGGTCATATCAATTCAAGTAGGATTCAAAGACTAATCAAAGATGGACTTTTACAACCCATGGACTTTGATGATTTTTCAGTTTGTGAATCTTGTTTGGAAGGTAAGATGACCAAACGACATTTTAAAGCAAAAGGTAGAAGAGCCCAAGATTTGCTAGAACTAGTAAATTCAGATGTATGTGGTCCTATATCAATCTAAGCAAGAGGTGGTTATGAGTATTTCATTACTTTCACTGATGATTACTCTAAATTTGGTTATATGTACCTAATGAAATGGAAGTTTGAAGCCTTTGAAAAGTTCAAAGAGTTTAGGGTTGAAGTTGAGAATCAATTGGGTAAACACATAAAGGCCATTCGATCTGATCGAGGTGACGAATACCTTCTTGGTGATTTCAAGGATTACTTGACTGAAAATGGGATTATATCCTAGTTGACTGCACCTGGAACTCCACAACAAAATGGTATAGCAGAAAGAAGGAATAGGACTCTTTTATATATGGTTAGATCCATGTTGAGTTATTCGACTCTACCAATTTCTTTTTGGAGATATGCCTTAAATACTGCAATGTATCTTCTGAATTTAGTACCTTTGAAGTATATTCCTAAAACACCTGTAGAGTTGTGGAATGGGCGTAAACCTAGTATGAGACATCTCCATATTTGGGGTTGTCCAGCACATGTGTTGAAAGGAAAGTCTGGCAAGTTACAGTTTAAAACAGAAGTGGTCTTTTTTGTAGGGTATCCAAAAGGAACAGTTGGAGGTTTATTCTATGGTTATAAGGATAATAAAGTGTTTGTTAGCACAAATGCCAAATTCTTGGAAAATGACTATATGAATAATTTTACTCCTAGAAGTAGAGTTGTCTTGGCTGAAATGAATGAACTTGTAGTTGAACAACCATTAGATGAAACTAGGGATAATGTGACTGTATTAGATACACCACAAGATACTACTCATGAGATGTCTAGTACACAAGTGCCTCGCCGTAGTGGGAGAATTGTTCGGCCTCCTATAAGATTCATAGGTTTGGGAGAAACTTATAAGGCTATCTCAGAAGAGGCTGAATCAGATCCTTACACTTATGATGAAGCAATGAATGATATAAATGCACATCATTGGGTCCAAGCTATGAAATCTGAATTGGATTCTATGGATTGCAATCATGTATGGGATCTTGTAAAGGCGCCTAACGGCATTAAACCTGTTGGTTGCAAATGGATTTACAAGAGAAAAAGAGGGATAGATGGAAAGGTTGAAACCTTTAAAGCAAGACTAGTGGCGAAAGGGTATACACAAAAAGAAGGTATTGATTATGATGAAACTTTTTCGCCAGTAGCCATGCTTAAATCTATCAGAATTCTCTTATCCATTGCTGCTTGATTATGAGCTTTGGCAAATGGATGTCAAGACTGCATTTCTTAATGGCAATCTTGAAGAAGAAATATACATGTTGCAACTAGAAGGTTTCATAGCAAAGAACCAAGAGCATATGGTATGCAAGTTGAATAGGTCCATTTATGGACTTAAACAAGCATCTAGGTCATGGAACATCAGATTTGATCATGCAATCAAGTCATTTGGTTTTGAACAAAATCATGATGAACCATGTGTGTACAAAAGACATCAAGACAAAGTAATAATGTTCCTAGTGCTTTATGTTGATGATATTCTACTAAGTGGGAATGATGTAGGGGTAATGTCATCGGTTAAAGTTTGGTTGTCAAGCCAATTTGATATGAAGGACTTGGGTGAGGCTAACTTTATTCTAGGGATCAAGCTTTGGCGAAATCGCAAGAATAAGATGTTAGGCTTATCACAAGTTGGATATATAGATAAGGTCCTAGAACGGTTTAGCATGCAAAACTTCAAGAAAGGATTGCTTCCTTTTAGACATGGAGTTCCTCTGTCTAATGACTAAAGGCCTAAGACTCAAGAGGAAGAAAATATGATGAGACAAGTTCCTTATGCTTCTGCAGTGGAAAGTGTCATGTATGCCATGCTTTGTACTAAACCAGATATTTGTTATTCAGTTGGCATGGTTAGCCGATATCAATCAAATCCAGGACCAAAACATTGGCAAACTGTAAAGCATATTCTCAAGTATCTTAGGAGAACGAGAGATTATATGCTTGTTTAATATAGTGAGGATTTGATTCCCATTGGCCATACAAATTCAGACTTTCATTCAGATCTAGATTTCAGAAAATCCACTTTAGGATGTGTTTTCACCTTGGGAGGTAGAGCCATAAGTTGGAGGAGCGTTAAGCAATCTTGTATTGCGGACTCCACCATGGAAGCCGAGTATGTTGCTGCTTGTGTAGCAGCAAAGGAGGCTGTTTGGCTCAAGAAATTCCTTTCTGATCTTGGTGTGGTGAGAATGGAGCAAGTTCCCATCACATTGTTTTATGACAATAGTGGAGCGAGCGCACAATCCAAAGATCCAAGGAATCACAAGAAAGGAAAGCACATTGAGAAAAAGTACCACATCATTCGAGACATTGTTGCTCGTGGAGATGTTGTGGTAGCAAAGATTGAAAGTGTAAATAATCTAGCAGATCCCTTTACCAAAGCCTTGCCTCAAAGGACTTTCGAGTCACATTTGGAAGGAATGGGAGTTAGATTAGTGCACAATAATCTTTAGGGCAAGTGTGAGATTGTTAGGATTAGTGCCCTTAAATCCTATTGTATGATACTATGTATGATATTATGCATGACATTATGTATGACATGATGTATGACTTAATATTATGATTGATAAAGTTATTTTATTTTTATCTAAAATAATGGCAACATGAATATGGAACATTATCATATAGTCCATGAGATGCATTGTATGCAATTTATGTGAAAAGTCACAGAAAATGTAAATCACAAGTTCTTTATAAATTTAAAATTTATAGTTCGTAGTCGATGATGAAATTGGGCATTTCATCTGCGAAGACTATAACGTGTCGACTAAGATGATTTGTCTTGATCATGGAAGTAGAGACTTCTAGTTGATATTTTGATATGTTTTAAGAGTTAAAACATATTGAATAGGACCGCTGTGAGATTTATTATTCTCCTAACTACTGTCAAATGAATAATAAATCTCACGACTTCTATTTACATGAACTCTTAATCTTGAAAGTATAATGGACCTGATCATGAAGTGTAGGTTGCTTTAATATATCAGGAGTGAGATCTGAAGTGATGGTCAAAACCTCAGTATGTTGGACAGCCACATTTAGTGTTGATGGAACATATATTCTCAAGATGGAATTCATAGTCTCTTGATGAAGATATAAAATATTCCCTTGAGATAAGTTTAATGTGTTCAGTTATTCAGAGAGTTAGGCCTAACTACTTTAGTAAGAAATTACTAAAGTATATATTTATGAAATTGGATTTCATAAATATATAATGAATAACTTTAAAGGATTAAACTGGATACTTAAGGATAAGATGTAGTAATTTACAAAGTGACAGTCTACATTTATGACTTTGTGTTACTACGAATATTTTATAAAGGGGTTGCATGTATAATAAAGTCTTGGAATATAATTTATTAATAAGGCTTAGAGTGCAATTATATTTATATAGTGGTATTAAATATAATTAATGGTAACTTTGGACTTGTCAAGAGTTGACGAAAAAGCCCAAGGCCCATTGGAGCTAGTGTCTTATTGGTCCCTTTTGGTCCCACTCCAAGCCACACACTTAAGCCCAATTGGAAAGGCCCAATAGGCCAGCCCAATTAGATAATCAGTTAGTTATAAAGGGAGAAACATACAAAAAAAATTTTAAGTGAAAAAATAAGAAACGGTGTGTGAGAGAGTGTGAGACACACTTTCATTCTCCCTTTGAAAAATTGATTGAGAGACTACACATCTTGGGCGTAAAGTGGATTTGGAGTGAAGATTAAAAGTGTTCCCAAGTGCTTCTAATCTTTGTTTTGAATTTCTCCACATCAAGGTACGCTATCTTATTCTTAAATTCTGAAATTTACATAGTGCACGTTATCAATCATGAATGAAATAGATCCTTATTTGTTGCTTCCGTTATGTGTTTTGTATGAGATACAAAACCATAATTTTTCCTTCATCTAATACAGCCACATCATCCCTAGTTTCATCCATTGGTTGTTCAGCAATAGGTTCATTCATTTTAGCCAAGACAACTCTACTTCTAGGAGTAAAATTATTCATATAGTCATTTTCCAAGAATTTGCCATTTGTGCTAACAAACACTTTATTATCCTTATGACCATAGAATAAATCTCCAACTGTTCCTTTTAGATACCCTACAAAAAATACCACTTCTGTTTTAGACTGTAACTTGTCAAACTTTCCTTTCAACACATGTGCTGGACAACCCCAAATGTGGAGATGTCTCATACTAGGCTTTCACCCATTCCACAACTCTACAGGTGTTTTAGAAATAGACTTTAAAGGTACTAAATTCAGAAGATACATTGCAGTATTTAAGGCACATCCTCAAAAAGGAATTGGGAGAGTCGAATAACTCAACATGGACCTAACCATATCTAAAATTGTCTTATTCCTCATTTCTGCTACACCATTTTGTTGTGAAGTTCTGAGTGCAGTCAACTGGGATATAATCCCATTTTCAGTCAGGTAATCCTTGAAGTCACCAAGAAGGTATTCGCCATCTTGATCAGATCGAATGGCCTTTATGTGTTTACCCAATTGATTTTCAACTTCAGTCCTAAACTCTTTGAACTTTTCAAAGGTTTCAGACTTCTGTTTCATTAGGTACACATAACCAAATCTAGAGTAATCATTAGTGAAAGTAATGAAATACTTATCGCCACCTCTTTCTTGGATTGACATAGGACCACATACATCTTAATGCACTAGTTCCAGCAAATCTTGGGCTCTTCTACCCTTTGCATTAAAAGGCCGTTTGGTCATTTTACCTTTCAAACAAGATTCGCAAACTGGAAAACCATCAAAGCCCATGGGCTGTAAAAGTCTATCTTTGATTATTATTTGAATCCTACTTGAATTAATATAACCTAAATGCAAGTACCATAGATATGCTTCACTAGTAGAACGAAACTTTCTCTTTAATGATTTTACATGAAAGCTACTATCTAATTCAAAATTGTATAATTCATGCTTATCAGGAGCTAAAATATAAAAACTAATTATAATATTGCTAGAACAGATAAACACTTTATTTATCTTCATTTATTACAACATTATCTTTGAGGATAACACAATATCTATGTTTACCTAACTAAGTTGCAGAAATTAAGTTTCTACGAACATTAGGTACATACAAACAGCCTTCCAATATTAAAACTCTAGACTTAAAACATAAATTAAACACTCCAACAGTTTCAACTGGAATCTTGCTCTGATCAGCCATAGTAAGAAATAGTTCTCCCTCATTCAACTTTCTGATCTCCTAGAACCCCTGCAAAGAATTGCAAATATGATTAGTACAACCTGAATCCACACACCAAGAATCCGTTGGATTCTGTACCAAACATATTTCAAGAAGAAATGAACTTTTCATACCCTTATTCTTTGTGGCCTTGAATGTTGGACAATTCCTCTTTTAATGTCATTTCTCACCACAATGGAAACACTTTCCTTTGGTTTTCTTTCCTTTGTTGGCAACTCCTAAGGCAATTTGTTTACCATCTTTCTTAGTGAAGTCCTTCTTCTTCTTCTTCTTACCCTTGCCTTTCGACTTAAGTTGAGAAGTAGAAGTTTCACCCACATTGGCTTCAACACTAGAAGTACCAATGATGCCTTCCACCGCTACCAATTCATTCTTCAATTTAGACAATGAAAAAATCTTTTTGTTCATATTATAGTTAAGTTTGAATTCCTTGAATGATTCTGATAGTGACTAGAGTATCATATCCACTTAGGATTCTCCATCAATATTGGCACCTAAAACTTCCAATGTGTTCAAATTAGCAATCATCCTAAGAAAATGCTCTCTCACTGAATTTCCTTAAGCATTTTGGTATTATAAATTTTTCTCATGGTCTCTTGCCTTGTAGAACGGCCTTGCCCACCAAACATCTCCTTCAGACTTAGCATGATGTCCGAAGCTAGTTCTACATCCTGCATTTGATGGTATAGAACATTTGAGATAAATGCTAGGATGTAGCACTTGGCCATCTCATTAGATTTCTGCCAATAATCATATCGTTGTTTTTCCTCAAGAGGAGCATCTAATGAAGGAAAGCTAGGACATGGTTGAGTAAACACATATTTGTGCTCTTCAGCTGTAAGAACAATGTCCAAATTTCTTTTCCAATAAACAGAGTTGGATCCAGCCAGTTTGTTTTGCTTAAGAATAGCAACAAGTGGGCTAAATGATGCCATGATAAAATCTAAAAACAATAAACATGATTACAATAAGTAAATTGGACATTATCAATTTAGTAAATAAACAAATAGAATGAAACCTTAATAAAACCATAATATAAAATATGCAACGACAACCCAATCTTAGATTCAATATCCCTCAGCATAGAGTGAACATAAAATACTATGATTAATTAAGAACTATTCTCATTATTAGTGCTATCATGATAACTCTTATCAAACAATAATAATATGACGTTTTACATTTAGCCTCTAAGTAATAATAGTAAAAACTTAGCATAGAGGATACTATAATACTTAGTCTAGTGTATACCATTCTCTAAAATCATGTGTAGCCACATTTCATCTCTTAACAGGCTTATTTTGTAGTACTATGATAAAAACACCATTTGCATGGAATGCAAAGTTCGAAGCTAAGACAAGGTGCTTATCAAACCACTATAAACCAGGAAATTCAATCTTATAGGACCATGAAATAAATACTCCCCAGATGGAATGCTAAGCTCGAGGCAAAATCAAAGTATATATTTCACACTACTATGAACCAACAATGGAGGCCGTGAAATCTAACCCTTGTATCTCTCTCCCACTAGATCTTTTAAATTATAGGTTTTTAAGATGAAGAACCATAATAATGTTAGACACTTTGAAAATATAATCTTAATCTCATTAGAAATAAATTTCATTAAACTAGCATTAACATATATAAATATATATATATATATAACGTAATAAAAACCCTTATTACATTTAAAAATCCATATTACATTATGTATAATATAATATATGAATTTATATTTACCTATATATTGTACTTTCAGAAGGTGGGAATCCTTTATTTACGGATTCTACTTTTCCATGGCCATAAAGGACAAAAGATGCATAAAATATTGAAGCCATGCATTGAATGCCAAAAGGTACAGCAACAAAATCACGTACAAGACAAGCATGACAATTATATCTCTTTAGATTCAATAACTATTCAATAGTCAATCCAAGTGATATATATATATATATATATATATATATATATCCTTGCCCATAAAGAATCCACATGTAAAAGATGGTCATCAAGCCAACGACCATCCAATAACTACCATTCAATTACCACATAGCCGTTCAATATGCCAAACGATACATGACAGTCCAGGCAATGCAATGACCAAACTTACGCATTTGGCAGTTATTGAATGCAATGATAAGACACGGCACATTATATATATATTAAACATCTATAATGGTGCCGACTTGCAACAATTATTTCAATACCAATTAAATAACTATATATCATTGGCAACAATAACTTTATGCAGAAATTTGAAAACACAAAGATAACGGTTTTCTTAAATTCTAAAACTCAATCACATATTATACAATCATGAGATGAAAACCTAGCTCTGATACCAATTGTTGGTAAAAACCGGTTTCGTATCTCATACAAAACACATAGCAGAAGTAATAAATAAAGATCTATTCCATTCATGATTGATAATGTGCACTATGTAAATTTCAGAATTTAAGAATAAGATAGCGTACCTTGGTGTGGTGAAATTCAAAACTAAAGATTGAAGTACTCGAGAATACTTTTAATCTTCACTCCAATTCCACTTTACACCCAAGATGTGTGGTCTCTCATTCAGTTTTCAAAAAGGGAGAATAAAAGTGTGTTTCACTCTCACATACACCATTTCTTATATCACTAATAAAAATTATGTATGTTTCTCTTTCTATAACTAACTGATTATCTAATTGGGCTGGCCTATTTGACCTTTTCAATTGGGCTTTAGTGTGTAGCTTGGAGTGGGACCAAAAGGAACCAATAAGACACTAGCTCCAATGGGTCTTGGGCTTTTTTGTCAACTCTTGACAAGTCTAAAGTTACAATTAATTTTATTTAATACCACTATATAAATATAATTGCACTCTAGGCCTTATTAATTAATTATATCCCAAGAATTTATTATACATGCAACCCTTTTATAAAATATTCGTAGTAACACAAAATCATGAATTTAGACTGCCACTTTGTTAATTACTACATCTTACCCTTGAGTACCCGGTTTAATTCTTTAAGGTTATTCATCACATATTTATGAAATCTAATCTCATAAATATATACTTTAGTAATTTCTTACCAAAGTGATTAGGCCTAACTCTCTGAATAATTGAACCTATTAAACTTATTTCAAGGGAATATTTTATATCTCCATTAAGAGATTATGAATTCTATCTTGAGAATATATGTTCCATCAACACTAAATGTGACTACCCAACATACTAAGGTTTTGACCGTTAATTTAGATCTCACTCCTGATATATTAAAGTAACCTATACGTCATGATCTAATCAATTATTCTCTCAGGATTAAGAGTTAATGCAAATAGAAGTCATGAGATTTATTATTCATTTGACAGTCGTTAAGAGTGTTAGGATTTGTGCCCTTAAATCCTATTGTATGATGCTGTGTATGATATTATGTGTGACATTATGTATGACATGATGTATGACTTAATATTCTGATTGATAAAGTTATCTTATTATTATCTAAAATAATGGTAAAATGAATATTTGGACATTATCATATAGTCCGTAAGATACATATTATGTGATTTATGTTATTTAGTCGCAAAAGATATAAGTCACAAGTTCTTTGTAAACTCAAAATTTATAGTTCATAGTTGGTGATGAAATTGGGCATTTCATCTGCGAAAAATATAACGTATCAACTAAGATGATTTGTCTTAATCATGGAAGTAGAGACTTCTAGTTGATATGTTGATATATTTTAAGAGTTAAGACATATTGAACTAGACCGCTGTGAAATTTATTATTCTCCTAACGACTATCAAATGAATAATAAATCTCGCAATTTCTATTTGCATGAACTCTTAATCCTGAGAGAATATTGGACCTGATCATGACGTGTAGATTACTTTGATATATCAGGAGTGAGATCTAAAGTAATGGTCAAAACCTCAGTATGTTGGGCAACCATATTTAGTGTTGATGGAACATATATTCTTAAGATGGAATTCACAATCTCTTAACGGAGATATAAAATATTCCCTTGAGATAAGTTTAATAGGTTCAGTTATTCAGAGTGTTAGGCCTAACCACTTTGGTAATAAATTACTAAAGTAAATATATATATTTATCAAATTGGATTTCATAAATATATAATGAATAACTTTAAACGATTAAATTGGGTACTCAAGGATAAGATGTAGTAATTTACAAAGTGACAGTCTACGTTTACGATTTTGTGTTACTACAAATATTTTATGAAGGTGTTGCATGTATAATAAAGTCTTGGGATATAATTTATTAATAAGGCCTAGAGTGCAATTATATTTATATAGTGATATTAAATATAATTAATGGTAACTTTGTAATTGTCAAGAGTTGACGGAAAAGCCCAAGGCCCATTGGAACTAGTGTCTTGTTGGTCCTTTTTTGTCCCACTCCAAACCACACGCTAAAGCCCAATTGGAAAGGCCCAATAGGTCAGCCCAATTAGATAATCAGTTAGTTATAAAGGGAGAAACATACTGAATTTTATTTGTGATATAAAAAAAAATGGTGTGTATGTGAGAGTGGGACACACTTTCATTTTTTGTTTGAAAACTGATTGAGAAACCACACATCTTAGGCGTAAAGTGGAATTGGAGTGAGGATTAAAAGTGTTCTCAAGTGCTTCTAATATTTATTTTGAATTTCTCCACACCAAGGTACGCTATTTTGTTCTTAAATTCTGAAATTTACATTGTGCACGTTATCAATCATAAATGAAATAAATCCTTATTTGTTGCTTCCGCTATGTGTTTTGTATGAGATACAAAACCAGTTTTTCCTTCAAGGAGAATAATAAATCTCACAGCGGTCCAGTTCAATATGTCTTAACTCTTAAAACATATCAACATATCAACTAGAAGTCTCTACTTCCATGATCAAGACAAATCATCTTAGTTGATACGTTATAGTCTTCGCAGATGAAATGTCTAATTTCATCACCAACTACGAACTATAAATTCTGAGTTTACAAAGAACTTGTAATTTATATCTTCTGTCACTTTTCACATAAATTACATACTATGCATCTCATGGACTATATGATAATGTCCTAATATTCATGTTACCATTATTTTAGATAATAATAAAATAACTTTATTAAACATAATATTAAGTCATACATAATGTCATACGTAGCATCATACAATAGGATTTAAGGGCACATATCCTAACACCACGGTGTAGGAACTTCTCCACGCTTCCACTAGGTAAGAATCATTATGGTGCTTAATACCCAAGAATAGATTAGCACAACCTTTTATGCTTCCATGGTGTGGGACCCTTTCCACACTTCCACGGTGTAGGAACTTCTCCTCTCTTATTCTAGGAATCATTATGGTGCTTGATACCCAACAAAGGATTAACACAATCTTCCATGCTTCCACGGTATAAGACCCTTTCCACACTTCCATGGTGTAGGAACTTCTCCACGCTTCCATGGCGTAGGAGTCATTTATCAAGCCTGCTATTTAGATATCCTCTATCTTTGCCTAATCCTATTTTAAGACTAACTAGCGGCGGGGTCATACGTCTCACCATCCCACAATCACCAAGTTCCTAAAGAATCCTAAGTTCCTAATCACCAGGTAAGTCCCCTTACTTTTTCCTAGCATTTTATTTTCTACATCCATAGCATCCAACATTTTCATGTTTTTCTACCTAGCCTAAAAAAAATAAAAAATAAATCTAGCACGTGTTTCTAGTTACATTGCCACTAACATATTTGTAGAAAAAAACTGAAGTTTTTGCCTAGCATCAAGAAACAGACAAGTCCAGAAAATATTTAAGAAGCAGCTACAGTAGATTAGTCCAGCCAAGTAAAAACCAGTCTTGATCCATGACTAGCCCTACATGCAATTTGGGGGCGACAAAATTCGAAATCACGTTCTTTATTTGACACCTTTCATTGCACTCAAGATGTTAGATAAAGAAGTGCAGTTGTTGATACCGTATTTTGTCTACCCTCAATTTGCGTGTCAGACCCTGAAAAATCCAAAAATAATATTTTCTCTCCATGGGGCCGTGAGAACACCTAGAATGACGTGGCGCAACCCGTTCGGACACCAGATCACTCAAAGTGCCTCTTTTAGCCAAAATGACAAAAACGCCCCTAGTCAACCCTAGGTTGACTGAAAGTCAAACAAGGCCAAAATCCTCAAAAATAACATTTTTCATGATTTTACATCAAAACCGAGCTTCTCGGAGATTTTCAGCAACTTTGACCAAGTTTTACCGGGAGTTGACTCTTGGCAAGCCCCTAAAAACCCTAATTTTGATTGGATCATTATAACAGGTTGAGACTAATGTCATAGCGAAGATAATCAAATTCTCATTCCAATGACTATTCATGAGTCGAAATCGGAGTTAAAACGATTGAGATATTGAGAAAATAGTGAAAGGCGCATCAGCACACTTCCCAAGATCATAACTTTTGATCCAATTGTTGGAATTTTAATTTCTTTAGTTTTATAAAAGCTAGACATCTAGAGCTTTCTAGGGACACTAAGACCACCTCAATCCAAGTTTGGGAAAAGCTTCAAATACACGTCCGAAGTTGGAACCAAAAAATGCAATAGGATGAATTTGTTGATGTCACAATGACATCAGCCCAGCACACCAACAAGGTGCACCGTGCCTCAGAAAACGTGTCGAGGGCTATAAATAGCCCCTGGCACCCCCGATTGGACCAGAACCGAAAAATTGGGTTCTTGGAAACTATTTGGGCATTTTTTCTCTTTACCTAACACATTTCTTTACCAAAAACACACAAAAAAATACATCAAAGTTTCTTGATTCTTCTCTCTTCACCAAAAAAAAAATGTATTGTTCTTACCCCTAATCTTCTTCTCCTTAGCTCTATACCTTGGATTTGAGGTTTAGGGGTGTGGATGTAGCTTTTTGGCTACAATCCATATCCCTTTCTTTCAAAGCTTTTTTCTAGCCCTTTTTTTCCTTAATAACATGATTTATTGCTTTATCGAGCATTTTTCTTGCTTTATCGTGCTCCTAGCATGTTCTTAGTTTAGATCCATGTTCTTCCATGCTTGTTTACTTGTTATTGGTCTTTCCTACATACTTTATGCTTTATGCCATGTTTTGCTATGTTTTTTTTTTTTCCTCTTTTTGTTCTATGTTGATGTTAGGGTTACATGCTCACATGCTTATATGATGTTGTTGGCTATGCCTTCCTTAGACTTGATAGACCAAAAACGTATTGACCCCTTATGATGGACTAATTGATTAATTAGCCAAGTTCAATTAATTAACCAATTTAACATGCAGATGCATGGTAGCACAAACAAATCACCAATAAACTAAAGTGCAGCAGAAAAATAAATTGACACGGTGATTTGTTTACGAATGGGGAAAACTTCCAAGGCAAAAACCCCACCGAGTGATTTTAACGTCACCACTCCCGAGAATCCACTATTATCAAAACAAGCAGTTACAAGTAAAGGAATCTCAGTACCTTATACCAACCTATAGTTGAACCCTTACCCCAATACCCAATTGGACTTGTTCTGTAGTGACAATCTCTCATTTTCAATGTACGGCTCCCAGTACGTGACTAACCAATTGCGTGAATTCCAGTACGTGACTTCAATCACCAACTTGAGAAAGATGTTGACTGCAAAGTTCTTCAGTTCATCCTCACGATGAAGAACAAGAAGATGCTTGGTTAGAAAACCCTACGGTGCACAGACACAGCAACTTCTTCACAAATAGATGAACTAGGACAAACTTTGTCTCCGGTCACAAATTGCTTGAACAGATTTTGCTCAATGCTTGTGCAACTTGTATCTACTTTGACGGCCTTTAAAATAATTATTTTATATGTTTAGGGTTATATAAAAAGAAGGCCCAAAGACATATCCACGGATTGGAATCAAAACAGATTTGAAAGTCTGTTTTTCTTAAACCTCAACAACTAGAGGTGTCGAGATGCTGTCGAGCAGTTGTCGAGCCTTGGGGCTGGAACAGCTTATCAAAGCTCAATAGATGAAGCTGTTAAGCCAACTGTCGAGCTTTAATGACAGGCACTTCTTCAACTTGTTTCTTAGATAGACTTGCATGGCTTTAATACTTGATCTTGAAACAAGGTTTCTTGAAGCATTAAATATATCCTAGATGTACCCAATTACAAGTAAAATGTGTTTTGTCAAAGAATTAGTCAATTACATAAAAGAACAACATATGTTCTTAACAAGTGAACCATATATGTCCTAACAAGATCTACATGTCTACATGCATGTTTCTATGCCTATATGTCTAGATCTATGTCTTCACATGCTTGTATGCTTGGATTTGTGTTCTCCCATGCTTTTATGCTTACATCCACATGCTTAGATGTATATTCACATGTCTTCATGCACTTTTCCATGCTTATATGTGTAGATCGGTGAGTTTACATGCTTAGATTGATGTTCCCTACATGCTTTATGCCATCGTCTATGTGCTTGCATGTTTCATGCCATATTTATGTGCTTAGGCCTAGACCTTGTTTGTCATGCCATGTGCTATTGTAGCCATTTTGTTCCTTTTATCACATTTTCTTGTGTTTTGGCCTAATGGTTAGGACCCAATCTAGACCCTATGGTCTTTGTCATCATCCATACACCAAGACCCACATTAAAGGGTTTGGATCATCCAATTTGCATGTCTATGCTCTTTTGCTTCTATGCTTTATGCTTGTGCTAGCCTCTCTTGTTCTAGGCTTTGCCATACTTGACGCCCTCTGCGAGCTTGATCTTGTTTGGTTACATCTGACGCCCATGAGGCCTTGTTCGAATGTAACCATTCGGGAGGCATCTCTGGATGCCGGGTTGCTCTATATGTACCCTTCCCTTTTCTACACCCTGCGATGCTATGCTTACCATGCTTGTTTATGCCACCTGTTGGCTTTTTATGCATCTTTACACGCTTGCTCACATGTCCATGCATGAGTCTTGCTTGCTAGTGAAGGAAAATTACATGTTTGTATCACATACAAAACATACGCAGCAAAAAATTAACAGATCTACTTCATTTGCAATTGATAACATGTACTATGTAAATTTTAGAATTCAAGAGTAAGATAGCGTATCTTGGTGTGGTAAAATTCAAAACAAAATATTGGAAGTACTTGGGAACACTTTTAATTTTCACTCCAATTCCACTTTACACCCAAGAAGTGTGGTCTCTCAATCAGTTGTCAAAAAGAGAAATAAGAGAGTGTCTCACACTCACATACACACTATTTTATGTTCTTTCAAAAATTTTGTATATTTCTCTCCTTATAACTGATTATCTAACTAGGCTAGCTTAATGGGCCTTTCCAATTGGGCTTTAGTATGTGGTTTGGAGTTTGACCAAAAATGATCAATAAGACACTAGCTCCAATGGGCCTTAGGTTTTTCTATTAACTCTTGACAAGTTCAAAGTTATCATTAACTATATTTAATGTTGTTATATAAATATAGCTGTACTCTAGGCCTTTTTCATAAATTATATTCCAAGACTTTATTATACAGGCAACCCTTTCATAAAATATTTGTAGTAATACAAAGTCATGAATGTAGACTGCCACTTTGTAAATTACTACATCTTAATTCTTGAGTACCCGATTTAATCCTCTATGTTAAACATCATATATTTATGAAATTAGATTTCATAAATATATGCTTTAATAACTCTTTACTAAAGTGATTAGGCCTAACACTCTAAATAACCAAACTCGTTAAACTTATCTCAAGGGAATATTTTCTATCGTCGTTAAGAAACTATAAATTCCATCTTGAGAATATATGTTTCATCAACACTAAATGTCACTTCCCAACATATTGAAGTTTTAACTGTTACTTTAGATTTCACTCCTGATATAAGCAACCTACATTTCATGATTAGGCCCATTATCCTTCAGGATTAAGAGTTCATGTACATAGAAGTCGTGAGATTTATTATCCATTTGATAGTCGTTAGGAGAATAATAAATCTCACAACGGTCCAGTTCAATATGTCTTAACTCTTAAAACATATCAGCATACCAACTAGAAGTCTCCACTTCCATGATCAAGACAGATCATTTTAATTGATATATTATAGTCTTCGCAGATGAAATGCTCAATTTCATCACTGACTACGAACTATAATTCTGAATTTACAAAGAACTTGTGATTTATATTTTTTGTGACTTTTCAAATAAATCACAAACTATACATGTCATGGACTATATGATAATTTCCAATATTCATGTTACCATTATTTTAAATTATAATAAAACAACTTTATTAATTACAACATTAAGTCATACAGAATGTCACACATAATGTCATACATAATATCATACATAGTATTATACAATAGGATTTAAGGGCGCTAATCCTAACAGCTAGTGTGTCGTCCTTGCTTCAACACAATGAAGTTATGGACATTCGATCTAAACCTACATTGGTTCCTTCCAAACACCACCTTTTGTTTGCTTTCTTGGTTGTTTGCCTTCTCGCTTGTTTTCTTGCTCCCTTGTTTCTTTGCTTGCCACGTCTATTATGCTTATTTACTTTATGCCTTTTTCATATTCTCTTTTCATCTTTTCCTTCCATTGCTTGTCTACTAGTTTCTTGTCTTTACCTTTGCATGTACATATATGGAGCGATGACGCATGGAGCTAGAGCACGGTCTCCCAAGCGCAAGCAAATAGGGTGAGGATGCGAGCATGTGGATATAAGCCAAGTGGCTATGTTCAGTAGATTTAGGGGTCTGGCTTCTCCCATTTGATTATGTACTCTTTTAAATCCACTTTCTTCCTCCCTTATTTCTCTCTTAGATGGGTTGTATTAGGTATATCATGCCATGTACCATTCTTCCTCATCTCTAGAGTATGGCGACTCCTATTTACTTTCCTACACTTATATTTTTGTCATGCTCTAGGAATGTAGGCATTTACTTTCCTACTCTGTGTGCTTACATTGTGCATGATGTATGTATGTGTATATATATATATATATCTGCTCGCCCCCCTCCTTTGTGATTGTCATAGTCCATGTTACCTAAGGCAAAGCGATACCTAATTTCTGTCACGAAAGTACGATGACATGTCGCTGGATTTTCACTGTGGAAATCTGGTACTTTGCTTGAATGCCTTAGGAAAGTATAGATTGGGACCATACGCATTCAAAAGACAAACCTCAAAGCCCCCCATGCATGCAAAGCCCCGAAAGCCAATGCCAAAATCATATTTTTTACTGCCAATCTCCAAAAATTCAGTTTTTATCAAAATCAAAGGACTATTCTAGGACAGGAATTGTGGGGTGCCAAACACCTTCCCCACACATAACTAACTTCCAGACTCAAGAATCCAAAATTTTTTCCATCCACATTAGATTAGGAAAAATTCCCTTTTTCTTAGCCTAGAATTGATAATAAAATTAACAAGAAACAGGTGACCAATCACACCTTAGGAAAACCCAACGATTGGTGGCAACTTCACTTACCTTTGATAATCACCTAAAATCTAGCCAAAATTCCTGCCACACCTCCAAAGGTAGACAAATACCTTTCCTCCACTGAGAGAGAGAGCAGCCAAAGCTAGCAAACTCCAATGGGCCCCACACTCGCAAGAGTGTCGCCATGGCAGGTGGTTGGACAAAGGCCCGACGATGGTTATCCGTCTTGTGACCGGGCGTCGATAAGCCATATTATCTAGGTGACAATTTTCCTAAGTGTTTTTGCCTTAGATCCTCTATTTATACGGTTGTAACTTAAGATAAACCCAATCACCTTCTGCAAACTCCCTCTTAGTTCTATACTTATCAATAGTTAACTTCATCTTTTCTTAAGCTGCTAAGAGATTATGCTTCAATAAGGCAATGAGTTATTGTCTGGTTCTCAAATGCACATCCACACTATCAACCTTAATTGCACTAGGTATATAATCCATTAATCTAGGAGGGGAATAGCCATATAAAGCCTTAAATGGTGTCAGTTTGATAGAGGTATAGAAGTTGGTATTAAACCAAAATTCTGCCAAAGGTAGCAAGTTTACCTAAGAGTGAGGTAAGTTTGCTGCAAAAGCTCTTAAGTAATGCTCTAGGCTCTTGTTAACTACTTCAATTTAACCATCTGATTGAGGATGGTAAGCTAATGAAATAACTAACTGAATCCCCTAGAATTTCATCAGCTCTTGCCAAAAATGAGAAATGAATATAGGATTTCTATCACTCATAATTGAAGCTAGCATTGAAGGAAAAATCTGGTTTTGTATCTCATACAAAACACATAGCGAAAGCAACAAACAAGGATTTATTTCATTCATGATTGATAACATGCACTATGTAAATTTCAGAATTTAAGAACAAGATAGCGTACTGTGGTATGGAGAAATTCAAAACAAAGATTAGAAGCATTTGGGAACACTTTTAATCTTCACTCTAATTCCACTTTACGCCCAAGATGTGTGGTCTCTCAATCAGTTTTCAAGGGAGGATGAAAGTGTGTCTCACACTCTCTCACACACCGTTTCTTATTTCACTAATAAAAATTATGTATGTTTCTCCCTTTATAACTAACTGATTATTTAATTGGGCTGGCCTATTGAGCCTTTCCAATTGGGCTTTAGTGTGTGGCTTGGAGTGGGACCAATAAGACACTAGCTTCAATGGGCCTTGCGCTTTTCCGTCAACTCTTGACAAGTCCAAAGTTATCATTAATTATATTTAATACTACTATATAAATATAATTGCACTCTAGGCCTTATTAATAAATTATATCCCAAGACTTTATTATACATGCAACTCCTTCATAAAATATTCGTAGTAACACAAAGTCATAAATGTAGACTGCCACTTTGTAAATTACTACATCTTATCCTTAAGTACCTAGTTTAATCCTTTAAAGTTATTCATTATATATTTATGAAATCCAATTTCATAAATATATACTTTAGTAATTTCTTACTAAAGTGGTTAGGCCTAACTCTCTGAATAACTGAACCCATTAAACTTATCTCAGAATATTTTATTTCTCCATTAAGGGACTATGAATTCCATCTTGAGAATATATGCTCCATCAACACTAAATGTGACTGCCCAACATACTGAGGTTTTAACCGTCACTTTAGATCTCACTTCTAATATATCAAAGCAACCTACACCTCATAATTAGGTCCATTATTCTCTCAGGATTAAGAGTTCATGCAAATAAAAGTCGTGAGATTTATTATTCATTTGACAGTCGTTAGGAGAATAATAAATCTCACAGCGGTTCTGTTCAATATGTCTTAACTCTTAAAACATATCAACTAGAAGTCTCTACTTCTATGATCAAGAAAAATCATTTTAATTAATATGTCACAGTCTTTGCAGATGAAATGCCTAATTTCATCACCGACTACGAATTATAAATTCAGAGTTTACAAAGAACTTGTGATTTATATCTTTTGTGACTAAATAACATAAATCACATACTATGCATCTCATGGACTATATGATAATGTCTCAAATTCATGTTACCATTATTTTAGAAAATAATAAAATAACTTTATCAATCATAATATTAAGTCATAGATTATGTTATACATAATGTCATACATAATATCATACATAGCATCATACAATAGGATTTAAGGGTACAAATCCTAACAATCTCCCACTTGCCCTAAAGACTATTGTGCACTAATCTAACTCCCATTGCTTCCAAATGTGATTCGAAAGTCCTTTGAGGCAAGGTTTTGGTAAAAGGATCTGGTAGATTATTTGCACTTTCAATCTTTGCTACCATAACATCTCCATGAGCAACAATGTTTCGAATGATGTGGTACTTTCTCTTAATGTACTTTCTTTTTTTGTGATTCCTTGGATTTTTGGATTGTGCAACCGCTCCACTATTGTCGCAAAACAATGTGATGGGAACTTGCTCCATTCGCATAACACCAAGATCATAAAGGAATTTCTTGAGCCAAACAGTCTCCTTTACTGCTTCACAAGCAGCAATGTACTCGGCTTCCATGGTGGAGTCCATAATACAAGATTGCTTAACACTCCTCCAACTTATGGCTCTACCTCCCAAGGTGAAAACACAGCTTGAAGTGGATTTTCTGAAATCTAGATCCGATTGAAAATCTGAATTTGTATAGTCAATGGGAATTAAATCCTTACACCGGTAAACAAGCATATAATCTCTCGTTCTCCTAAGATACTTGAGAATGTGCTTTACTGCCAATGTTTTGGTCCTGAATTTGATTGATATCAGCTGACCATGCCAACTGAATAACAAATATCTGGTCTAGTACAAAGCATGGCATACATGAGACTTTCCACTGCAGAAGCATAAGGAACTTGTCTCATCATATTTTCTTCCTTTTGAATTTTAGACCTTTGGTCATCAGACAGAGGAGCTCTATGTCTAAAAGGAAGCAATCCTTTCTTGGAGTTTTGCATGGTTTACCGTTCTAGGACCATATCTATATCTCTAGCTTGTGATAAGCCTAACATCTTATTCTTACGATCTCGCCAAAGCTTAATCCCTAGAATAAAGTTAGCCACACCCACGTCCTTCATATCAAATTGGCTTGAAAACCAAACGTTAACCGATGACATTACCCGTACATCATTCCCAATGAGTAAAATATCATCAACATAAAGCACTAGAAACATTACTACTTTGTCTCGATGTCTTTTGTACACACATGATTCATCAAGATTTTGTTCAAAACCAAATGACTTGATTGCTTCATCAAATCTGATGTTCCATGACCTAGATACTTGTTTAAGTCCATAAATGGACCTATTCAACTTGCATACCATATGCTCTTGGTTCTTTGCTATGAAACCTTCTGGTTGCAACATGTATATTTCTTCTTCAAGATTGCCATTAAGAAATGTAGTCTTGACATCCATTTGTCAAATCTCATAATCATAATGAATAGCAATGGATAAGAGAATTCTGATAGATTTAAGCATGGCTACTGGCGAAAAAGTTTCATCATAATCAATACCTTCTTTTTGTGTATACCTTTTCGCCACTAGTCTTACTTTAAAGGTTTCAACCTTTCCATCTATCCATTTCTTCCTCTTGTAAACCTATTTCCAACCAATAGGTTTAATGCCATTAGGCGCCTTTACAAGATCCCATACATGATTGGAATCCATAGAATCCAATTCAGATTTCATAGCTTGGACCCAATGATGTGCATTTATATCATTCATTGCTTCATCATAAGTGTAGCCTCATAAGTTTCTCCTAAACCTACGAATCTTATAGGAGGCCAAACAATTCTCCCACTACGACGAGGTACTTGTGTACTAGACATCTCATGAGTAGTATCTTGTGGTGTATCTAATACAGTCACATCATCCCTAGTTTCATCTATTGGTTGTTCAACTATAGGTTCATTCATTTCAACCAAGACAACTCTACTTCTAGAAGTAAAATTATTCATATAGTCATTTTTCAAGAATTTGGCATTTGTGCTAACAAACACTTTATTATCTTTTGGATACCCTACAAAAAATACCGCTTCTGTTTTAAACTGTAACTTGTCAGACTTTCCTTTCAACACATGTGCTGGACAACCCCAAATGTGGAGATGTCTTATACTAGGCTTACGCCCATTCCACAACTCTACAGGTGTTTTAGGAATAGACTTCGAAGGTACTAAGTTCAGAAGATATATTGCAGTATTTAAGGTATATTCCCAAAAAGAAATTGGTAGAATCGAATAACTCAACATGGACCTAACCATATCTAAAAGAGTCCTATTCCTTTTTTCTGCTACACCATTTTATTGTGAAGTTCCAAGTGCAGTCAACTGGGATATAATCCCATTTTCAGTCAAGTAATCCTTGAAATCACCAAGAAGGTCTTCGCCATCTCGATCAAATCGAATGGCCTTTATGTGTTTACCCAATTGATTCTCAACTTCAGCCCCAAACTCTTTGAACTTTTCAAAGGTTTTGGACTTCCGTTTCATTAGGTACACATAACCAAATCTAGAGTAATCATCAGTGAAAGTAATGAAATACTCATAGCCATCTCTTGCTTAGATTGACATAGGACCACATACATCTGAATGTACTAGTTCTAATAAATCTTGGGCTCTTCTACCCTTTGCATTAAAAGGTCGTTTGGTCATCTTACCTTCCAAACAAGATTTGCAAACTGAAAAACCATCAAAGTCCATGGGCTGTAAAATTCTATCTTTGATTAGTCTTTGAATCCTACTTGAATTAATATGACCTAAACGCAAGTGCCATAAATATGCATCACTAGTAGAAGGAAACTTTCTCTTTAATGATTTTACATGAGAGCTACTATCTAATTCAGAATTGTATAATTCATGCTTGTCAGGAGTTAAAATATAAAGACTATCCACAATATTGCCAGAACAGATAAACACTTTATTCTTCTTTATTACAACATCGTCTTTCAAGATAACACAATATCCATGTTTACCTAAGTAAGTTGCAGAAATTAAATTCCATCGAACATTAGGTACATACAAAAAGTCTTCCAATATTAAAACTCTAGACTTAAAATATAAATTAAACACTCCAATAGCTTCAACCGGAATCTTGCTCCCATCAGCCACAGTAAGAAATAGTTCTCCCTCATTCAATTTTCTGGTCTCCTAGAACCTCTGCAAAGAATTGTAGATATGATTAGTACAACCTGAATCCACACACCAGGAATCTGTTGGATTCTGTACCAAACATATTTCAAGAAGAAATGAACTTTTCATACCCTTATTCTTGGCAACCTTGAATATTGGACAATTCCTCTTCCAATGTCCTTTCTCACCACAATGGAAACACTTTGCTTTGGTTTTCTTTCCTTTGTTGGCAACCCATAAGGCAATTTGTTTACCATCTTTCTTAGTGAAGTCCTTCTTCTTCTTCTCTTCTTACCCTTGTCTTTCGACTTAAGTTGAGAAGTAGAAGCTTCACCCACATTGGCTTCAACACTAGAAGTACCAAGGATGCCTTCCGCTGCCGCTACTAACTCATTCATTAATTCAGACAAAGAATAAATCTTTTTGTTCATATTATAATTGAGTTTGAATTTCTTGAATGATTCTGGTAGTGACTGGAGTATCATATCCACTTGGAATTCTCCATCAATGTCGGCACCTAAAACTTCTAATGTGTTCAGATTAGCAATCATCCTAAGACAATGTTCCCTCACTGAACTTCCTGCCACCATTTTGGTATTATAAATTTGCCTCATGGTTTCTTGCCTTACAGAACGACCTTGCTCACCAAACATCTCCTTCAGACTATGCATTATGTCCGAGGCAAGTTCTGCATTCGATGTTGTAGAATATTTAAAATAGATGCTAGGATATAACACTTGGCCATCTCATTAGATTTCTGCCAACGATCATATCGTTATTTTTCTCAAAAGGAGCATCTAATGAAGGAAAGGTAGGACATGGTTGAGTAAGCACATATTTGTGCTTTTCAGCAATAAGAGCAATGTCCAAATTTCTTTTCCAGTCAATATAGTTGGATCCAGTCAGTTTGTTTTGGTTAAGAATAGAAACAAGTGGGCTAAATGATGCCATGATAAAATCTGAAAATAATAAACATGAATATAATAAGTAAACTGGACGTTATCAATTTAGCATATAAGCATATAATATGGAACCTTAATAAAACCATAAAATAATATATTTAACAACAACCCAATCTCATATTCAATATCTCTCAGCATAGAGTAAACATAAAATACTATGATTGATTGAGAACTATTCTCATTATTAGTGCTATCATGATAACTCTCATCAAACACTAATAATATGCTATTTTACATTTAGCCTCTAAGTAATAATAGTAAGAATTTAACCTAGGGGATACTATAATACTTAGTCTAGTGTATACCATTGTCTAGAATCATGTGTAACCACATTTCATCCCTTTAACAGACTTATTTTGTAGAACCATGATAAAACACCCTCCGCATGGAATGCAAAGCTCGAAACTAAGACAAGGTGTTTATCAAACCACTATAAACCAAGAAATTCAATCTTGTAGGACCATAAAATAAATACTCTCCGTATGGAATGCTAAGCTCGAGGCAACTATGAACCAACAATGGAGACCGTGAGATCCAACCCTTGTATCTCTCTCCCACTAGATATTTTAAATTAAATGTTTTTAAGATGAAGAACCATAATAATGCTAGACACTTTGAAAATATAATTCTAATCTCATTAGGAATAAAATTTCATAATCCTAGCATTAACATATATAATAATATGAATTTATATAACGTAATATATATAAATATATATAACGTAATATTATATATATCTTTATATATTACATGCAAGATGGCTAATGTCATCTAATCCATATCATACTTTCCGTATAAACCATGGCATGAAAAAAGGTCTAAGCCATGCAATTAAAGTCCGAGCCATGCAATAAGAATCCAAGCCATGCCATAAAAGTCTGAGCCGTGCAATAAGAATCCAATTCATGCATTTATAGGTCAAACGGTGCATTAACAATCCAAAGTTATTTGACAATTGCATAACTTCCATTCAATAACTACCATGAATAAATGCAATCCGTACATGATAGTTATTGCCTTGGAAGTGATATAAGGCCATAAAATTGTTATCCCATAACCGTGCCTTTCAATCCATACCAATAAGACATGACATCATTACTTTATGAAAATGGGCATTGCAAACAAACCAAGAGAAATGACATCCATGGTGAGAACCCGATATCATCAAGAAAACGTTTTTCTTTTATTCTAAAATTCAAACACACGCAATACAATCATGAGATGAAAACCTGGCTTTGATACCAATTGAAGGAAAAATTTAGTTTTGTATCCCATACAAAACATATAGCGGAAGCAACAAACAAGAATCTATTTCATTCATGATTGATAACGTGCACTATTGTAAATTTCAGAATTTAAGAACAAGACAGCGTATCTTGGTGCAGAGAAATTCAAAACAAAGATTAGAAATACTTGGGAACAGTTTTAATCTTCACTCCAATTCCACTTTACGCCTAAAATGTGTGGCCTCTTAATCAATTTTCAAGGAATAATGAAAGTGTGTCTCACACTCTCTCACACACCGTTTCTTATTTCACTAATAAAAGTTTTGTATGTTTCTCCCTTTATAACTAACTGATTATCTAATTGGGCTGGCCTATTGGGCCTTTCCAATTGAGCTTTAGTGTGTAGCTTGGAGTGGGACTAAAAGGGACCAATAAGACACTAGCTCTAATGGGTCTTAGGCTTTTCCGTCAACTCTTGACAAATCCAAAGTTACCATTAATTATATTTAATACCACTATATAAATATAATTGCACTCTAGGCCTTATTAATAAATTATATCCCAAGACTTTATTATACATGCAACCCTTTCATAAAATATTCATAGTAACACAAAATCATAAATATAGACTGCCACTTTGTAAATTACTATATCTTATTCTTGAGTACCCGGTTTAATCCTTTAAAGCTATTCATTATATATTTATGAAATCCAATTTCATAAATATGTACTTTAGTAATTTCTTACTAAAGTGGTTAGGCCTAATTCTTTGAATAATTGAATCCATTAAACTTATCTCAATGAAATATTTTATATCTCCATCAAGAGACTATGAATTCCATCTTGAGAATATATGTTCCATCAACACTAAATGTGGCTACCCAACATACTGAGGTTTTGACCGTCACTTTAGATCTCACTCCTGATATATCAAAACAACCTACACCTCATGATCAAGTCCATTATTCTCTCAGGATTAAGAGTTCATGCAAATAGAAGTCGTGAGATTTATTATTCATTTGACAGTCGTTAGAAGAATAATAAATCTCACAGCAGTCCTATTCAATATGTCTTAACTCTTAAAACATATCAACAAATCAACTAGAAGTCTCTACTTCCATGATCAAGACAAATCATCTTAGTTGATACGTTATGGTCTTCGCAAATGAAATGCCCAATTTCATCACCAACTACGAACTATAAATTCTGAGTTTACAAAGAACTTGTGATTTATATCTTCTATGACTAAATCACAAAAATCACATACTATGCATCTCATGGACTATATGATAATGTCTCATATTCATGTTACCATTATTTTAGATAATAATAAAATAACTTTATCAATCACAATATTGAGTCATACATCATGTCATACATAATGTCATACATAATATCATACATAGTATCATAAAATAGGATTTAAGGGCACAAATCCTAACAAGCATGCCATGCAACTTGTAGACATATTGTAGGTAAAGAGAGGCCACTTTAGCAGTAGTATAACGGTGGGATAATGCACAAAGTGAACAAACTTGGTAAGCCTATCCACCACCACTAGAACCACATCCTTTGACTGTGACTTAGGAAGGCCTTTAGCAAAAATCCATGCTCACATCAAGCCAAGGCTTTTCAGGTATAGACAGTGGTTGTAACAAACCAGCTGCATTACAAGTCTCATATTTGAGTCTTTGGTAGGTGTCACATTCTCTGACATGTTTCCTTACATCCTCTCTTAACCCAGGCCAATAAAAGACTCTCTTAACCCTATGTAAGGTCTTAAGGAAACCTAAATGACCCCCTAATGGATTGTTATGAATTTGTTGTAGAACAATAGCCTTCAAAGCATCACGAGTACCCAAATAAATCTTCCCCTTGTACAAAAGTAGTCCATTTTGCCCTGAATAGCCCTTTGGATCTTCCTTCCCTTAATGAATGGCCTGTAAAATACCTTGCACCTGCTGATCCGTGGCATAGCTGGTTTTAAGGTCAGCAACCAAGCTAGAGATGGAAAGGAGATCATGCACAAAACCCCATCTTGAGAACCTAAGTCACCATCAAGGGTACAATCTTCAATTTCAACCTTCCTAGACAGTGCATTAGCCACCAAATTATTCTTCTCCTTTTTATATTCAACCACAAAAGCATAACCTAACAATTTAGCAAACCACTTTTGCTGAGTTGGGGTACTAATTTTCTACTCCAACAAATACTTTAAGCTTTACTAATCGGTCTTAACAATAAAAGGTCTTCCCACTAAGTAAGCCTTCCATCTCTTGATATCAGTGACTAAGAGTCTGTTTGGATAGAACTTATTGCTAAAAACTGAAAACTGAAAACACTGTAGCAAAATAATTTTTAAATGTGTAAAAAATACTGTTCATTGGCCAAAAATCACTGTTCATGGCCAATGAACAGTGACAGACACACTGAAAAAAAAAAAGGAAGCCCAGACATGGAAGCTGAATCCAAACACATTCTAAAGCCAATAATTCCTTCTCATAGGTAAATAAAGCCAAATTCTTACACTTTAGAGCTTGACTATGGAAGGCTATAGGTCTGCCTTGCTGCATCAAGACTACACCAAACCCTTTCCCTGAAGCATCACACTCTACCACAAATGTTTTTTCAAAATTTGGCAAGGCCAACACAGGTGGTTGAACCATAGCTACCTTGAGTTGCTGGAAAGCCAACTCAGCCTCTTCTAACCAAGAAAATGAATCCTTTTTCAACAAAGCTGTCAAAGGAGCTACAATATGGCCATACCTCTTAACAAATATTCTGTAATAACCAATGAGAACTAAGAACCCTTTCAAGGACTTAATATCCTTAGGAATAGGCCACTGTTGCAAGGAAACAGTCTTCTTAGGGTCAATGTGAACCCCTTCACTAGTGATGACATGTCCCAAGTACTCCACTTCTTTACAAGCATGCATGCATTTAGATCTTTTGGCATACAATTTATTAGTAGCTATAATCTCCAAAATAATTCTAAGGTGGAGGATATGATTAGACAATGACTTGCTATATACCAATATATCATCAAAGAAAACTAGCATAAACTTCCTGAGAAAGGGCTTGAATACCTAATTCATAAAAAAATGGAAGGTTGAGGGAGCATTGGTTCGACCAAATGGCATTACTAAGAACTCATAATGGCCTTCATGTGTTCTGAAAGCTGTCTTAGGTATGTCCTCTTCCTTCATTCTGATATGATGATATCCAAACCTCAAATCAAGCTTGAAAAAAATACTAGCTCCATTCAACTCATCAAAAAATTCATTAATGATTGGAATTGGAAATTTGTCTTTAATAGTGATGTTGTTTAATGCCCTAAAATCAATACACATCCTCCATGATCCATCTACCTTCCTCACCAAAAAAAAGGAAAAGCAAAAGGACTGTTGTTGTTCCTGATTGAACCCACATACAACAACTCATTCACAATTTTCTCAATCTCATTCTTTTGATAAAATGGATATCTATAAGGCCTTTGGCAAACTGGTTGAGTGCCCTCCTTAAAAGTAATATGATGTTCATCACCCTGAGAGGAGGCAAACCTATAGGAGTCTCAAAGAAAAGATCAAACTCTTGCAATAATGACTCCACTGTTATAGGCACCTTAGCCTCTAGCACATCACCCTCTATAGTAGTAATTTGCTATAACAAACCCTTCCCATAGCAAAACCTACTGATTCCCATAGCAAAAGCACTTGGTTAAGAGCTAGAAATTCCATTGTATCTCTCCAAGAGTACTCAGCCATTGAGTTCCCAACAATGCATCACAACCTCCTAATTCCAATACATGGAATTGGATACAAAACTCCACCCCTTGAACACACACTGGTACACTATTGGTGAAGCCTTGAGTCTTCATAATAGAACCATTAGCCACTTTAACTTCCAGGATTTTTGTAACATCAACCCTTAGCTGTAAACTAGAAACCAATGATGCATCAACAAAATTATGAGTACTACTTGTGTCTACAAGTATTACTAGCCCACTACCGTTCACCTTACCCATAACCCTCATAGTGCTAGGTGTAGAAGTTCCTATTAAAGCATACAAGGTAATCTCAACATCCTTTTATTGATTGGATTGATTATTCCTAGCAATCTTGGTAACAATGTCACTATCCACATCCTTCTCCAATTCAGTAATCAACACTCCAGATTGTAACCCTTGAACTATATCAATCCCTTCTAAAAGAAACAATTTTACATTCTTGCATTTATGCCCAGGTCCCCACTTCTCATCACAATTATAACATAGCCCCCCTCTTTCTTCTCTCATCCATTTGTGCAGGTGTTATTCTTTTAATAGGTATCCTAAGTTTAGCTTCTACCACTGCATTACCCCTAGGCAAACCCAAAATAGAATTCTTACCTGATTCTTGTTGATACTTTGCATTCCTTTTGCAGCTCAGCACATATTCCTCTTGAATCTTGGCTAATCCAAAGGCTACATTCAAGGATTAAGGGTTAAGCATCCTCACGAGTAGCCTTTTCTCATCCTCTAAGCCACTCAAGAAGCAACTTAGCTTGTGTAAAGGAGAGAGGCCCTTGATCCTATTGGACATAGCTTCGAATTCTACCTTATACAAAGCAATTGTTAATGTCTGCCTTAGCCTTGTTATCACCTCCATAGGATCATCATAAGCAGTAGACCCAAACCTCATGTGTAGAGCTTGCACTAAGGACTACCAATCAGAAAACACTCTAGCCTCCTTTGCTTCTTAGAACTAGATTAGGGCCTACAATTCCATATGAAAAGAAGCAATTAATAACTTTTCTGCAATTGGTGTTTGATAATACCCAAAGTACTGATTGGCTTTGTAAACCCAACTAGCAGGATCATCACTGAAGAAACTTGGAAAATCTAGCTTCATAGGTTTCACAAGAGATAAGGTTGAAGAATTTTGGTTTGTAGGTATTGTTCTTTGAGGGGAATGTTGATTGACATCCTAAGCGTTCAACTTTTGTAGAATGGCATTGAGATTTTGATTCATCTCATTCAAGGTTCTAGTGTGAATTCCTTAAGTCTTTTGGATTTCTTTAATATCCTTGTTATGATGGTCTAAAGTGGTGCGAAGAGAGGCATAGCTTCATTTACCATGTTCATAGTAGCAGCACATGTTTCAGCCATGGCAATGCAGGACCAAGGCTCTAATACCAATTTTTAAGTGTGGAAATCAAGAAATGTATGTATCTAGCTGTATTTGAGGTCAGCTTGTCCTCTAAGAGAGAGAGAGAGAGAGAGAGAGAGAGAGAGAGAGAGAGAGGAGAGAGAGAGAGAGAGAGAGAGAGAGAGAGAGAGAGAGAGAGAGAGAAGGGAGAAAAGAATTGGAACTAAATTTAGAACATTCTTATTGCTTAATTTTCATATACAACAACAATCTTTCCTTTATACACACTCTCTATCACTGGCATAACTACTCCAGCTGTCAATAACAACATAACTGTCACTAACCAACTCACTCACTAACTAGCTCTCTAACAATCATACTCACTAACTGTAACTAACTAATTCTTATACAACTGCTGCCATACCACTACAATATACCACTGCAATACCATTCCTAACAGTCTAGGACTAGATGAAGATAAATATGTTACAGTATAATGTTTTTTTGTTTGTATAAAGTGGTAGTGGGTCTTTCTGTTTCCTTTGTTTTATTTGGTGTAAATAGTCTTCTGGAGTAAGGATAGTTTGGTGCTTCCTTCTTATACTTTGTAGTTGGTATACCGTTTTAATAAAGTTTTCTATCGTTTTTAACTGAGTTGGAACTCAAGTTTGCTAAACTCGAGTTCCACGTGTTATTTTTATTTTTATTCCACATCAGACCTTTATTAGTTTGGACGTTGAGTTTGTTAAACTCGATTTTGGGTTGGAACTCTAGTTTGCTAAACTTGAGTTCCAAAAACAGTCTATATAATTAAATAACTTCAAACGCATGCTATTCACCTAAAAATTTCCTAAAAAGTTACTATTTAGCAAATTTTGCCACCAAAGAGTGAGAGTGAGAGAAGAAGACAATGAGAGTGAAGTGAGAAGTGAGCACTAAGAAGTGAGAAAGAAATAATTAGGTTTTTTAGAAGTGACAAAATGACATAGTTGAGAACTTTTATATATATAAAATAAAAAAAAACGCCAAATTTTGCATTCCCCTCAAAATTTACCGAAATTGATCGAAACAGTAAAAGCTGACCGAAATTTGATCCAATGAGAAACAAGGTTACCATTCTAGGTTGCATACTACTACGAGAAATTCCAACTATTTTGACTATAATGGAACGGAACGGAACAAAATTCATAACATTGATTTCAACCGCACTCAAACGAGTTTACTTCAAATTAACTTATTTAAAGTAATAATCCTGTTTGAGTATGGTTGAAATGATAGTTAAATAATAATACCATTTTTTATGGTGTTCCACGTCTTTAGTTGGAACCAACCTCCTAATAGTTTTACCTAAAAAAAAAAAAAAAACACACCCTCGTGGAATGGTTTGATTGTCCCCAATTGTTTGTAAATTTAACTGATTTTAAGTAGCCACGCACCTCGACCGCTGACAGCGCCCAACTGTCGCTTTTACCATTTCTCCTCCCACAGCCTACACACACACACACTCTCTAACCATTCTCCATCGTCATTAATTCCTACTTCGTGCACTCCACTTTTCCAAATTATATAACACAAAACTTTTCAAATTCCTCACTTTCCTTTCTCTTTTTCTCAACCCCAAAAGAAAAAAGGAAAACAAAAAATGTCCCAACTCGCAGAGACTTACGCGTGTGTTCCCACGACGGAGCGCGGCCGAGGAATTCTAATCTCCGGCAACCCCAAATCCAATACCATTACATACACCAATGGCAGATCCGTAATTATGATCAACCTCGACAACCCACTCGACGTGTCGGTCTACGCCGAGCACGCTTACCCTGCCACCGTGGCACGCTACTCTCCCAACGGCGAGTGGATCGCCTCCGCTGACGTGTCCGGCACAGTCCGGATCTGGGGGACCCGAAACGAGTTCGTTTTGAAGAAAGAGTTCAAAGTCCTTTCGGGTCGGATCGACGATCTTCAATGGTCACCCGACGGGATGAGAATCGTGGCTTGCGGCGATGGCAAGGGCAAGTCCTTAGTTCGCGCTTTCATGTAAGGCTCTGTTTGGCCAAAGGAAAAAAAAAAAAAAAAAGTCGTTTTTGTTTTTGTTTTTGTGTTTTTTTTAATAATTAAAATGAAAATACGACGTCGTTTGCGGTTGTTTAGGTGGGATTCAGGGACGAATGTTGGGGAGTTTGATGGGCATTCAAGAAGAGTGTTAAGCTGTGCGTTTAAACCGACCAGGCCGTTTCGGATCGTCACGTGTGGAGAGGATTTCCTCGTTAATTTCTACGAAGGACCGCCTTTCAAATTCAAGCTATCTCACAGGTTGGCTCTTCCTTATTTTCTGCTATTATGTTCACGTGTATTTAATGTTTCTTCTTCTTACTGGTTAAAAAGAAACTTTTTTTTTTTTTTAATCAGGTTAAAAGAAACTTGTGTTGTACTACTTGTATATTTGCCTTGTGAGTTGTTACGGATGTCGCCAAAATTGTTGCATTGTATATTCTAAAAATGGAGTGATAGAATATATGTTTAGGCGTTGCACCATTGCAATCTCAACCATTTAAAAAAAAAAAAAAAAAGTAAAAAGAGTTAAAAGTTACACAGGTAAGTGGTAAAATATTTTTTTTTTTGAGACAGAGGAAAGGTTTGCATCCTGTGCAATACCTATTGGATACGAAGTACTAACCCCTTTTTTTGGGACAAAATTCATGGCAGAGGTTCCATATAGTGCATTAGACGGGGACACTATGCAATTACATGTTAGCATTGTGTCACGTCTAGTGATGTACTAGAGGATTGGACATAAGTCACATCCCAAAATCCAAAGTACACCTTTTAAGTTTGGGTGAATTGTTATTTTCATCCTTAAATTTCAATTTTTGTCGTTTCAGTTCCTAAACTAATCTTTTAACATTTCTGTCAAATTGTTCATTCCGCCTGCCCATTGTTGTTAAGCCCAGTAAAATGATGTCATCACATATGTGAATAGTGTCAGTTTTATACCAACTTGACATGAATGTTAAAGTTTTGAGGAGTAAAATGACAAAAAATAAACTCTAGGCATGAAATTGACAATTCACCAAAACTTAAAGGGTGTAATTTGGAATCTAGCCTTTTAAATTTTTTTTTTCTTTTTCCAAACCTTTTGATTTGTAAATATGTGTTAAGAGACTTTGAAACAAAACACATGCATGTTTGAATTTACACTGAAAAAAGCTTTGGTTTGTTGATTTGCAGGGATCATTCAAATTTTGTTAATTGTGTAAGATTTTCTCCGGATGGCAGTAAGTTCATCAGTGTAAGCTCTGATAAGAAAGGTTTAATATATGATGCAAAAACCGCAGAGAAGATGGGAGAGCTATCCTCTGAAGATGGCCACAAGGGCAGCATTTATGCCGTTAGTTGGAGTCCTGATGGCAAACAGGTTAGCGTTGCCTTTTAATTTCCGGCCTTTTTTAAAAACTACTTCTAGTTTATTTTATTTAAATTACACAAAATTTGACAGAAAGTGGATCTATTTGATCGAAAATCATTAACAGATATCAATTGTTTCTTGAACATGATCAATGAGGTTGCAAGAAAAAAAAACATCAAATTTTAGTTTGAAAGGGCTTTATTTATTTCTGAAATTAAGCAAGTATGAATTGAGTCAGAATGCAGTTGTAACTGATCCCAATGATAAAAGAATTAGAATATATGTATATATATATATATGAAGTTGAGTTTTGTCTAGGATTTCATCTGGGAAATTTCTGCAAATTGGATATCTCAATCAATAGGGTTGATCAATCCTTGACTGACGTATCCTAAAAATCTGACTTTTGTTTGGAATATTTTGACTGTGGGGGCAGAAACAAACAAACCATTAATTTTGATGATTACAAGGAATGTGTTAAATGTTTCCTATGTTCTTCTATTGTTTTAGAGTAGATGAGGACATCGTCTAAATAGACAATTGACCTATATATATATTGGAATAAAAGAAATCAGTAAAAATGTTCCTCAATGCTCATAGTATTATTCGGTTATTTTTCTGACTTTTTCTTCAAGTAATTCTATAAACTGTAGATTTACCTCAGTCAAGGTGCCAGTTGTCACATATCCATACTGGTGGAAAATTCAACTCTCTAAAATTTGAAAATCACGTTAAGAATATTGTAGGAACTTTTCTTTCTTAATTCTTTTTGAAATGATGGCTTGAAAAAACCTACGAAAATGCCTGCATGCATAGATGTAAATGCTTTATATTCTTACTTCATGCTATGCATCTTTGCTTAAGTTCAACTTTAAACTACTTTAAAGCATATATATTGTGTGATATGATGCACTGAAATTTGCTTTTAAATTTTCTTTTAGGTGCTGACTGCGTCTGCTGACAAGTCGGCAAAGGTATGGGAGATATCTGACGATGGTAATGGGAAGGTGAAGAAAACTTTGGCTAGTCCTGGTTCTGGTGGAGTGGATGACATGCTAGTTGGATGTCTCTGGCAGAATGATCATCTTGTGACAGTATCTCTTGGTGGTACAATTAGCTTATTCTCAGCAACTGATCTTGATAAAGCCCCACTACTATTGTCTGGACACATGAAAAATGTTACATCATTAGCTGTTCTCAAAAGTGACCCGAAAATTATATTGTCTAGTAGCTATGATGGTTTAATAATAAAATGGATTCAAGGTATTGGATATAGTGGCAGACTACAGAGGAAAGAGAATTCTCAAATCAAATGTTTTGCAGCTGTTGAAGAAGAGATTGTAACATCTGGATTTGACAATAAGGTAAGAAACATGCTTACATCTTTTTAATTTTGTAAAGAGAGGTTCCCTGTATTATTATATTCTATGCATACTCTGCTAGTAGTGAACTTATATCTACTAGTTTGATATGGAAACAAAAATAATTGGTGGTTGATTATTAAATAAACAAATGCACCTGCTTTCTCTTACTCCATTTACTTAATACTAAACATGGATTGCAATATGCTAATAAATACTACATTCATGATGCAAATGAGCTTTAGCTCCAATGCTGCCACCTCCTCCCTTGTTGGTTCAAAACTCACTTGGTGCATGTTTAAATTACCATAAGAAATGATATTTAATTTTTTGCCATTTCTCTCTCTCTCTCTCTCTCTCTCTCTCCATGGATAATTTATAACAACGTTTTGTGGGAAGTATTGAATTTTATCTTCGAAATATCTGGTTAAAAACCTTACAAAATGATATTTGTTTTGGTTAAACCTGATTGTAACCTCCTAGATTAAAATTTTATTCCTTGGCTCCTAAATCTGATTTTGCTCTCAAGGCCATTTTATTTAACAGGCACAGAATTTTGGTGGTGGATGATGAAGGTTAACTTTATATTTCCGTAGTTTGTTATTGTGCACAGTATTTTATCTTCTAAGTTAACTCAATTTGTGTGTGTGTGTGTGTGTGGTTAATTTCAATTTTTTAAAACTCTTAGGGAGTTATTCTTTTAGTGCTAATGATTAGGAAATGAACTTTAGTATGACACTATCAGCACCATGATGTACTACTAATTTCAGCTGTGGCATTCAATGGGAAATGTAGGTTGCAAATTTAATGTGTTTTCAACTAATCTATTTATGAATTTCAATCCTGGCAATGCATAGATAGGCCTGAATGTACTTTTCTAGTATTATTTCATCTTTCTCTCGTTCTCCTTCCATATTTTGTTTCATTTGTATTAATTTTGTATAATTTATTCAGAATTGATCTATATATCAAGAAAAATTTTATGGTGTTTTCCTACATAATGCTTCTATTTTTTCTCATTTGTTCTCCCGATTTCCTAGATATGGAGAGTTTCAGTGCATGGGGACCAATGTGGAGATGCAGACTCAGTTGATATTGGCAGTCAACCAAAAGACTTGAACCTTGCCCTCCTCTCTCCCGATCTTGCTTTGGTTTCAACTGATTCCGGAATTGTCCTGCTCCGTGGTGCAAAGATTGTGTCTACTATTAACCTTGGGTTTACTGTGACAGCATCTGCAATTTCACCTGATGGAACTGAAGTAATTGTCGGTGGGCAGGATGGTAAATTGCACATATATTCTGTCACAGGTGATACAGTCAATGAAGAGGCAGTCCTTGAGAAACATCGGGGTGCTATTAGTGTCATACGTTACTCTCCAGATGTTTCCATGTTTGCATCAGGGGATGTCAATCGAGAGGCTGTTGTTTGGGATCGTGACTCCCGAGAGGTAGTTTGATTACCTTCCTAAAATTCTACATATGACGTTGCCCTTGTACATGAAAAGCATATATCTAACATTTATACCATTTGGAAAAGTTGTTTTCTTTCTCCAGCTCTGTGTTTGCCAATGTGCTTTTGCTCAAATAGCATTTCCTCCCCTTATAAGGACAAGGTGGAGGGTGATGTCATGGGTTCAAGACCTAGAGACTGTATATAACTTACCAATAAAAAATAAAGGGTGAATTACAATTTACCCCCTTGTGGTTTGACCTTGTAACAATTTAGTCAACAAACTTTCAATTGCTTCATTTTACCGCCGAAAGTTTGGATTAAATTGAAACTGTTAGGATTCCATCGCAATCTTTTTAGTAAGCAAAGCATATGGAAGCAATTATAATTTTTTGAGAGAAATTACACTCTTTCCCCCTAAACTATGAGAGTGTACATTGACCTCCCTTAAACTATTATTCTTGTAACACTTTACACCCCATCCCATGGGTAATAGTTTAGGGGGATATGTGTGCATTCTCATAGTTTAGGGGGATAAGCGTAAGGGTGGTATGGTTTAGGAGGGTAAAGTGTAATTTTCCCTAATTTTCTGTTTAACTAAATTATATGCAATGCATGTTTCGTTGAAAAGTTAGTTTTAATGGAGGTTTTGCAAAGGAATGCAATCATGCTATGACAGAATCTTGGGGAGGTTCATTCCTTCATCTAATATTTTTGAACACTGCACTATGACCGAATCCTTGCTTTGAAAACTAATGCTTTTATGGTTATTTTTCCTTACCATAAGAAAATATTTCTTGCTGCAAATACATGGAAATGGCAGGACTTAATAGTTAAAGCTTACAACTTGGGTTTCTTATGAAATTAAAGCTGTATATTACATGTTGCTATTACTTCTGGCATGGGCTCAAGCTAGTTTTTATTTTTCTTTTTGTGGCAGTTAGACCTAACTATGTGTCATCCTTGAAATTGAATTTACTTCTTTATTAAGGCATCTGCACTTAAAATTGGATATGATAGTATTTCCAGATATTATAAAGTTTTCCAGGGTATAAAGCATAATTTAGGAAGGCCCGTTCCCTTGGTTCTGACTTGATGTTTTGTTTCATTTCATATGGGTCTTGATCAAACTGGCTGTTGTGTTTGCATCAGCTAGGTGAAGTTTTGAAGTTGCCACTACACTCTAATTAACTGATAAGGCGACTATATGTTAGCCTTTTTTTCTTTTATTTATTTTTTAATTATAACTTTTAACATGGCACTTCCCCTGCGCGCCCCCCCTCTCTCTCCTCTTCTGTTTCCTATACTATCCTTTTAGTATTTAAAGATTCAAGGGCAATGCACGTGACTTACAAAACAATTAGCATTTGGTTTAAACAAGCAAAGTCTGACTGCTATTGCAACGCGGAATTAGACCTTGGTCCTTGATATAGAGTACATTTTTAGATGATTTTTCCCATCACCTTTCTTGCAAAGAAGCTTTGGTATTTGTGGGAGATGAAATTTGGGGACTAGACAGAACCACAACAAGGACTTCTAATCCAACTGGACTGTGATGACCCTCCTAACCAACCAGGGTCACCTGCTAAAAAAAACCCTCAGACCAACCAAGACCACGCAAAGGGGGATGGCCAATGAGGCTCCGATGTTGAAGTTTTTTTTTTATTAGTAAAAAGTTAAATGATAATGCATAAGGCTTGCTGGGCATATCTTATTTTGTTGAGTGGGGTATTTATAGACATGAGGAGAGGATTTTGGCAGGAAATGGACCTAAGACCTAGCATTAGACCTGCTATCTGGTCGTCCTGTCAGGTTGGCTAAGGGGATGTGTATTAGGGCAGCAGCCCCAACCATCCTTAAACTAGGCAGTAGGCTTGCTCGCTAGTTGTCCCCTTAGGTTAGCTGAAGGGATTTGTGTAAAGGTAGCAGTCCCAAGATGCAGACAGATGGAACAAGTCTATGACCATTAATGAGTTAGTCGTCTATTTGGTCACTGTGTTCAGGCCATTCTGTTAGGCCCTTGGAAAGGTGTATATACTTTGCCTGTAGGACCAACCCCCCACAGTATTTTTCTTGATAATTTTGAATGTCATATTTCCTTCATATTGGATAACAGGAAAGAGGAGTGGGGTTTTTGTGGGGGGGGGGGGGGGGTGTTTTGTAACAACAAAGTATAATTGATGTTTAATGTGGTTTGTTTGAAAGGAATGTAATACATGCATCTTTGGGGGTTTTACAAATTGTATTTCCATTTCTGAATTCGTACACTCTATTAGATTAAGTTTTTGAACTTGTTGTATCTTTTCTTGATCAGAATGTTCACCATTGCGAACATGATGTTAAGCCTTTTTGAATAAAAGTTCTATTACCTAAAAAAAGAAAAAAAAAAAAAAGAAGATGCGTAGGGCTTGCAACTGGTATCACTTTCATAATGTGTGCATGTTATGTAAATCTTTACATGGCTTCAGAATCTCAATAATTTTGTCAGCATTGGGCCCTGTGAACTTTTTTTATGTAATTTGACATATTATTCAAAGTGGCATCAGTATTTTATGTAAATACAATTAACAACGTTATCTTGGATTGCTTGACCTTTTGACACATGATCTCTTTTCAGGTGAAGCTTAAGAACATGTTGTACCACACTGCTCGCATAAACTGCCTTGCTTGGTCTCCTGATAGCAGCATGATTGCTACTGGATCACTCGACACATGTGTAATCATATATGAAGTTGACAAGCCAGCATCTAGCCGTTTGACAATAAAGGGTGCTCACCTGGGTGGGGTCTATGGATTAGCTTTCACTGATCAGTACAGTGTTGTGAGCTCTGGTGAGGATGCTTGTGTTCGTGTTTGGAAGTTAACCCCACAATCATAATGATATATGGAGGCTATCAAGGTCAAAAACAAGAATTTTGCTATGAACTGGGTTTTGTTTGTTATGGGTTTGGCTTGCAATGAGGGAGAACAGAATAATACTCTCTTGACCAGGAATTTGGGAGCATCAATTGGGCATAGTGGACCTTTTGATTTTCTGATTTGTCGCGATTGGTCAAGGGCAATGACCTAGCTACTTGGAGTTCTTAGTGTTTTTGTCGCTAGCGATGAAAGGTAGGTGATTCTGTATAGTGCATTTTGGACATAAATCATCAGTCTAAAGGTCTCAACCAATTGCTTAGTCATTGATTTACGGTGTCTCAATGTTGAAGGTGATCCCATCTTGATAATGGGAATTGATTTGTTGGAAGTTCTGGATACCAAACTGAATTTTACCATCTGCTTGGGGTTTCTTGAAAGAGATTTTTGTGCCTGTTTCTTTTGCATGGTGTGATTTTTATTTAGTTATTTATTTTGGTGGTAATGGTACCAAGGGGAAAAGTTGGATTTGAATTAGTGTTCTCTTTTTTCCTTTTTTGTGGGCCTCTGAAAGTGATAGAAAGGCCATTGGTGTAATGTAATGTTGTGTAGTTTTTCAATCTTATAATTATTGCTTATTTTTTGTTTAGAATTATTTGCGAAACCTAATTTGCTTGTCTCAGCTGTCTGTCAAACTTCTTGTATTCTTGTTTTAAGTTTCAGGTTTGAGTGCAAGGAAAATGTTGCACTTGATAAGCTTAAGCGTTCTAGGATTTTGGTGGCTGTATGGTGGAACTGGATTTAATGTACCATAGAAAGCGAATTAATCAAGAAAATCATGATAAATTATAGTAATTAGTTTTGGGTTGGGGATGTCTTATGCGTTGAAGCACCATAGCATAGAAAGTGAACGAAGTTACACGGCATCCAAGCACAACCTATCGGCTTTTTTAAAAAAAAAATTATTATAAATATTTTAAATTATAGCTATAATATGTAAGATAGAGAGGCTTCAAACTCTGATTCTCTTAATTAAAGAGAACAGTGTTGGGGGAGATAAATACCTTGGAAAGCTTATTTGAATAATTAATATAACATATAGAAACACATTTTAATTTAAAAGACTTAAGTCCAATGAATATATGCTTAATTATGTTATATTAATTACTCATTCTTTTTATCATTATTTGATGTGAAACTTCACTCACACGTGTATACCCAACAATCTCCCCCCTCACGTGTGAGTTTCTACCTCTCCGTGGGCTTCCCAGCCTCTCTGTGAGCCATGAACAAGTCTTACTCACTCCCTCTTGTCTTATTGACTATTTTCTTCTTCATCAACATGTCATCCATGAGTCTCTCATATATCATCTATGGGAATCACGTGTCAACTCTACACGCACATCCATGGGAACCCTACACCTCCATGTCCATAGGAACCTCACGCCACACTGCTATTCAGCACCATTAGCAACATTCCTTTGTTGGGCTTTTTCTCCAGGATCTTTGTTTGTAGGTCATTTAGGTTTGCTCTATTCCCATGGGGTAAAAATCAAGAACATCAGTCCATGGTGGTGGCACACCACCATGGACTCTAATACCACTTGGTTGGTGGGGAAATAAACACCTTGAGGAGTTTTCTTGAGTAGTCTATATATATAATAATAAGTAAAACTGAGAGAAAATACAATTAGATTTTAAATTGGAATTTAATTAGAGTCTAATTTTGCACCACGTGTCCTATCTAATATAAGTTTTTAAATTTTTGTACTAGGTGAATTAATTCAATGTAAAATTAGATTTCAATTAAAGTTAAATTTTGTGACATGTGTCCCATTTAATCTAAGATTTTTAATTTTTGTGCCAAATGAGTTAATTTCGTGAAAAAAAAAAAAAAAAAAACAAAGAGTCCAATATTAGTAAACTATAAAAAAACATAATTTTTGAATGATGTTATATTTATGAGCCCTTCTTTTTTATAGAACTACAATTCAAGTTTATAAGTCATTTCTATATATATATATATATATATATGTCCCATCTAATTAAAAAAAATTAATTTTAGTGCCAAATGAGTTAATTTAGTTAATTTTTTTAATATCCATTCAAGTGAGTTATTGTGTACAAAAACCAAAGAGTCTAGAATTAATGATTATAAAAATATTTAAAAAATAAAAAATTTACATTTGCTATCCAATAACATTCTTACAAGGCTTTTTAAAGATTTAAAAAAATTGTGGGGAGTAAAAAGACCCCAGTGGGTATATGGGCCTATGGGCTATGGCAACGAAGGCCGACCTGCTCTTGAGTTAAGAATTTGTTAGTACTGCGGATCGGCCCATACGCCGAGGGCCCGAGGACCCATCCGAGGGTGATTTTCTCCTCGGACAGATATAGGAGAACTTGGGACTTCGTTATAAAGGTCAAGGGACAATTCCGTGAAGACTAGTGGTTAAAAGGGGTGAACCCTTGAATGTCCTAGAGGCACCGATATTTGAGAAACACCAAAGGCAAAGGCTGTCACCTCCACATTAAAGACTCTGCACCTACCTCTCTGGCCGCATTAATGGGGAAGTGACCCCTGAACAATGGAACAGAAACTTCTGGTCACTATCCAAAGGCACTAAAAAAAGAAATATCTAGGGGGGAGGGGGTTGGAGCAACACGTGGCAAAGGATTAGAAAGAGAAGTATTTAAAGGGGTACCTAGAACAGAAAGGGGGGGATCTTTTGTAATCTAAAGAGAAAAAAAAAAAAGAGAAATAATAGAAAAAGAGCTCTCGGCTTACGTCCGAGGAGGTTTATTTGCAATAGTTGTTTGTTGTTAACAAGTGCTTGTAGTTCTTAGCTTGCTATCAAATCCTCAATACTTCTAACCTGGGTTTCAAGCCCACACTCTACAAATTTCTATTGTTTAAGGCTCGTTGGGTCTGAGCCCGTAGTTGTTCTTGGGTCCAAGTGCAATTGTGCACTTACAATTGGCGCCGTCTGTGGGAAACCTAGTCTAGAAGAAGTAGGGATGCTATGGCAGGCTTAGGTTCTCACCATGCAGAATCACAGGGATCACAACCGGAGGATCATTTCGAACATCTTGAACGTCGAAGGGATCGTGAGGGAAGTGTCCATACAGAATACCCAGGCGCTAGCCATACTTATGGTGAGGGTAGCACCACCCACAAGGATGGTTCTAAAGCCATGTAGAAGGAGATCAACCGTTTGAAGAGAAAGCTACGCCACGCCAGACGTAGGTCTTCACCGTCCTCATCTAATCCTTCCTCGGAGGAGGATAGGGGAGGTGGCTACAGCTCAAGGACGTGCTCACCCCCCAGCGCAATGTCCTCCGGTGAGGAGGACGACCAGCCAGCTCACAGATGCAAGAAGCTTCCTTCTAGGGGCTTAGGCAACGATGCTATGAGTAGGGCGTTGCATCAACTCTCCAAATCTCTGTTTTCACGGAGGATTGAGAAAGGGAGGCTTCCCAGGAGGTTTACCCAGCCCACCTTTACCATCTACAATGGCCGGACTGATCCGGTGGAGCACGTGAGTCACTTTAACCAGAGGATGGCGGTGCACTCTCACAACGAGACCTTAATGTGTAAAGTTTTCCCCTCTAGCTTGGGACCTGTGGCTATGAGGTGGTTCAGCGGCCTTAAATCGGGGTCTATAGGTTCATTTGGAGAGCTAACCAGGGCATTCGCTTCGCGATTCATTACGTGTAGCAGAGTTCCTCGGCCATTGGACTCGCTGCTATCCATGACCATGAAGGAAGGAGAGACGTTGAAAGCATACTCTGACCGGTACTGGGAGATGTTTAATGAAATAGATGGTGACTTTGATAAGATGGCGCTTAATACCTTTAAGGCAGGTCTTCCTACTGACCACGACCTGAGAAAGTCTTTGACCAAAAAGCCTGTCCGCAGCGTACGTCGCCTTATGGATCGTATTGATGAGTACAAAAGGGTAGAGGAAGACCAGCAGCAAGGAAAAGGAAAGGAGAAGGTTATCCAGCAGGAGAGAAGGGATTTCAGGTCGGACAGATACCACAACAACAAGCCAAGGAGTGATTATTTCGAGCAGTCCGGCTCGGCAGCACCTCAGGCCGTAAACACTGTGTTCCGAGAACCAGTGCATCAACTACTGGAGAAAGTTCGTAAGGAGCCCTTCTTCAGGTGGCCTAGTAAGATGGCAGGGGACCTTGCGAAGAGGAATCAAAACCTTTTTTGTCAGTACCATCAGGATGTGGGCCACACTACTGAGAACTGTCGGACACTTTGGAACCATTTGGAGCAGGTTGTTAGTGAAGGAAAATTGAAGCAGCACTTGTGTCAACCTACTGGGCAGGGCAGTCAAGCTAGCTCAAATAACTAGAGGAACAATCCATCTCGGCCGGCATTGGGAACAATTAATGTTATCTTCGCTGCACCTGGTAGGACCAGCTCAGGTCCCACTAGGGTGATGGCGGTTTCCCATTCTCAGGCTGAGGAGGCAGGCTGCAGGCCGAAGAGGTTGAAGGTAACTTTGCCCGTCTTGGGATTCTCCGAGGAGGATAAGGCTGGTACCATTCAACCCCATGATGACGCTCTTGTGGTCACTCTTAGGATAGGGAATTATGACGTGAAGAGGGTGATGATTGATCAGGGCAACGGTGCAGATATCATGTACCCTGATTTATTCAAGGGGCTAAGGTTGAAGCTGGAGGATCTCACTCCTTATGATTCGCCGCTTATAAGCTTTGAAGGAAATGCCGTTGTGCCAAAGGGACAAATTCGTTTGCCCGTGTAATCTGGTTCAGAAACGGTTAAGGTGGATTTTATTGTGGTTGACGCGTACTCCCCATATACAGCCATCCTCGCCAAGCCATGGCTGCATGCTCTGGGAGCTGTCTCCTCTACCTTGCATGTTAAGGTTAAGTTCCCCTCGGGGGAGAATGTCGAAGAGATCATCGGCAGTTAATCGGTGGCAAGGCAATGCATATCGGCTGCAGTACTGCACCAGACAGAGGCCGAGTCTTCGGCTGTGATCGTCAAAGACTTATAGCAATTAGCGGCCCCTGGTGCACCTGGAGTGGTGATAGGAGAGGAGACGCATTGTGAGGAGTTAGAGAAGTTTCCGGTAGCCGATGACCCAAAGAGGTTCTTCCAAGTCGGCATACTTTTGCCACGCCAAGAGAAGATGGAGTTGTTGAAATTTTTAAAAGACAACATCGATGTTTTCGCATGGGATCCTTATGAGGCTCCAGGCATTGATCCGAGCTTCATTTGTCATCATTTAAATGTCAACCCAGCCGTTGTCCCGAGAAAGCTGCCACCTCGGCGTTCTTCTAAAGAACACTCCGAGGCTGTGAAGGAAGAGGTGCTCAAACTCAAGAGGATCGGGGCTATCAAAGAGGTTTTCTACCCCGAATGGTTGGCGCATACGGTTGTGGTTAAAAAGAAGAATGGAACGTGGAGGGTATGTGTGGACTTCACTGATCTCAACAAGGCCTGCCCCAAGGATTCGTTCCCAATGCCGCGTATTGATCAACTGGTGGATGCCATTGTTGGACTTCCTCGGATGAGTTTTTTGGACGCCTTCCAAGGTTACCATCAGATTCCCTTGGCATTGGAGGATCAAGAGAAGACTGCTTTCATTACTCCAACGGGGAATTACCACTATAAGGTCATGCCATTTGGTTTGAAGAATGCTGGGGCTACCTACCAAAAGATGATGACTAGAATGTTTGAACAACAACTGGGGAAGACCATTGAAGTATATGTGGATGATATGGTGGTGAAAAGCAAAACAATACCCTCACATGTGAAAGATCTGGCCGACACCTTTCAAGTGCTGAGAAAGTATAAGCTGCGCCCCTTAACGCCTCAAAGTGCTCTTTTGGCGTGGGGTCTGAAAAATTCCTAGGATACATGATTATGCATAGAGGCATAGAGGTAAACCCAGCGCAGGTTAAGGCTATTCAGGACTTGCAACCTCCTCGGAACCCAAAAGAAATCCAAAAATTAACTAGAATGATTGCCGCATTGAACAGGTTCATATCTCGGTTAGCTGACCAGTGTCGTCCTTTCTTCCAGTTGTTGAACAAGTGGAAAGGGTTTCAATGGACGGAAGACTGCGCGTTAGCTTTCCAACAACTTAAGCAATATCTTTCTCGGCCACTCATTCTGTCTCGCCCGGAGGCGCATGAGATTTTGTTTGCTTATTTGGCAGTGGCCGTCCACGCGGTCAGCCTTCTCCTCATAAGGGATGATAACGGGGTGCAAAGACCGGTATATTACGTTAGTAAGTCTTTAAATGATGCCGAGGTGTGTTATCTACCCTTGGAGAAAGCGCTTCTGGCCGTAGTTCATGCCACGCGAAAGCTTCCTCATTATTTTCAGTCCCACACTGTGGTGGTTCTGACTCAATTGCCCCTCAAGGCAGTGCTACGTAGCGCCGACTATTCAGGCAGGGTAGCAAAGTGGGGGACCATCCTGGGGGCTTTTGACATTAAATACAAGTCTCGCACCTCTGTGAAGGGCCAGGTCCTCGCTGACTTAGTGGCAGAGTTTGCCGAACCATTGCTGGAAGAAACTCTGAAAGAGGTGTGCACGGATGAGAACTCAGTTGGTGTGATCACAACTACAGTACCTCCGACTTGGAAAGTGTATGTGGATGGGGTAGCTAATCAGAAAGGGTCAAGTGTTGGGCTTGTCCTGATGTCCCCTGAGGGAATTGTCTTCGAAAAATCTCTGAGATTGGCATTCTCGGCTACTAATAATGAGACCGAGTATGAAGCAGTCTTGGTGGGCATGAAAATGGTACGTAGGATGGGTGGAAAAGAAATCCATGTGTTCTCAAACTCTCAGTTGGTGGTTGGCTAGGTCACGGGGACCATGGAGGCTAGAGATCCAAGGACGCAAGAATATTTGGCCCAGGTCAAACGTCAGCAAATTGAATTTGACTCCTTCGTCTTAGCTCACATCTCTCGGAGTGGAAACACCCATGCAGACTCCTTAGCCACGCTGGCAATGTCTTCGACTCAAGGCTTGCCCAGGGTTATCCTCGTCGAGGATTTGCTAGAACCCACTCTTACCGTTGTCGACGCACCTCGCATTCATCTGATAAGGCCTGGACCTAGTTGGATAGACCCGGTCGTATCTTTTCTTAAGAATGACATCCTCCCCGAGGACAAATCTGAAGCTGATAAGATACGTAGAAAGGCGCCACGCTTCTGGTTGTCCGAAGATTAGAAATTGTACAAACGATCCTTTTCAGGACCGTATTTGTTGTGTGTGCACCCTGACTCAACGGAAGGGCTTCTGGAAGAACTGCATGAAGGGATTTGTGGCAGCCATACTGGGGGAAGATCCTTAGCCCACAGGGCTCTCACTCAAGGTTATTGGTGGCCCAATATGCAAAGGGAGGCTCAAGACTACGCTAGGAAATGTGATCAATGCCAGAGGTTTGCCCCTAATATTCATCAACCTGGAGGGGTTCTTAACCCCCTCTCCAGTCCTTGGCCTTTCGCACAGTGGGGATTGGACATAGTTGGGCCATTTCCGAGGGCAGCAGGTAACAAAAGATGGCTGCTCGTAGGGACGGATTACTTTACTAAATGGGTTAAGGCTGAGCCCTTAGCAAACATCAGAGACGTTGATTCCAAGAAGTTTGTTTGGAAGAACATCGTCACTAGATTCGGAATACCACATACACTTATATCAGATAATGGTGTTCAATTTGACAGCAAGGCTTTTAGGAAGTATTGTGGTGATATGGGCATCATAAACAGATACTCCACCCCAGCTTATCCTCAGGGAAATGGGCAAGCCGAGGCCGTTAACAAGGTCATAGTCAATGGGTTGAAGAAAAGGTTAGACGATGCAAAAGGCAGATGGGTAGAAGAACTCCCACATGTCCTGTGGACGTATCGGACTACACCGCACAGGTCCACGGGAGAAACACCATTCTCTATGACTTATGGAGCCGAGGTGGTGATACCCCTGGAATCTGGCTTTCCCACCCTGAAGACGAGTTCTTTTAACCCGGAGAACAACGATGGACTCCTAGAGAAAGGTCTTGATTTACTTGAAGAACGACGCGAGGCAGCCATGGTCCAGATGGCTTATTATCAACAAAAACTTAAACGGGGATATGATGCCCAGGTAAAGCTAAGGCCACTCGCGCCTGGGGATCTCGTACTAAGAAAAGTTGTGGGCACTTCTAGGAACCCAGCTTGGGGTAAGCTAGGACCAAATTGGAAAGGTCCCTATCGCATTGTTTCAATAGCTGGCATAGGGTCGTATCGGCTAGCTGATCTAGATGAAAGAATTGTACCACGCCCATGGAATGTAAATAACCTACGAATGTATTACTATTAATAAAGTATATTTCTGTTTGTACTCAGTTCAAAGTTATAAATACCTTAGGAGTTTCCAATTACTACTCTTAAGAATCAAACAGAAACTTGGTTAAGTGTAGTCCTCGGACCACAAACCTTGTGGAAATTGATATCTTTTCATTTGTTAAATATAACCTTAGTTATGCCAAGTCCTCGGACCTCCTACTTTGGGAAAATTAACATTTGAAGTTACTACTCTTAAGAATCAAACAAAAACTTGGTTAAGTGTAGTCCTCGGACCACAAACCTTGTGGAAATTGATATCTTTTCATTTGTTAAACAGAACCTTAGTTATGCCGGGTCCTCGACCTCCTACTTTGGGAAAATTACATTTGAAGTTACTACTCTAAGAATCAAATAGAAACTTGGTTAAGTGTGTCCTCGGACCACAAACCTTGTGGAAATTGATATCTTCTCATTTGTTAAACAGAACCTTAGTTATGCGGGTCCTCGGACCTCCTACTTGGGAAAATTAACATTTGAAGTTACTACTCTAAGAATCAAACAGAAACTTGGTTAAGTATAGTCCTTGGACCACAAACCTTGTGGAATTGATATCTTCTCATTTGTTAAACAAACCTTAGTTATGCCGGTTCCTCGGACCTCCTACTTTGGGAAAATTAACATTTGAAGTTACTACTCTTAAGATCAACAGAACTTGGTAAGTGTAGTCCTCGGACCACAAACCTTGTGGAAATTGATATCTTCCCATTGTTAAACAGAACCTAAGTTATGCCGGGTCCTCGGACCTCCTACTTTGGAAAATTAACATTTGAAGTTACTACTCTTAAGAATCAAACAGAAACTTGGTTAAGTGTAGTCCTCGGACCACAAACCTTGTGGAAATTGATATCTTTTCATTTGTTAAACAGAACCTTAGTTATGCCGGGTCCTCGGACCTCCTACTTTGGGAAAATTACATTTGAAGTTACTACTCTAAGAATCAAATAGAAACTTGGTTAGTGTAGTCCTCGGACCACAAACCTTGTGAAAATTGATATCTTTTCATTTGTTAAACAGAACCTTAGTTATGCCGGTCCTCGGACCTCCTACTTTGGGAAAATTAACATTTGAAATTACAACTCTTAGAATCAAATAGAACTTGGTTAAGTGTAGTCCTCGGACCATAAACCTTGTGGAAATTGATATCTTCTCATTTGTTAAACAGAACCCTAGTTATGCCGGGTCCTCGGACCTACTACTGTGGGAAAGTTAATGTTTGAAATTACTATTCTTATTTTTATCACTTGTTTGTGAAAATCAGTATCTTACCATTCATTAGTTTATATCTCAATTTGCACATCTTTAAGTGTTATATGAGTTCTTGTAAGGAATGGTCTTCAGACCTTGCATCCTATTGAAAGCAATATGTCAGATTACAAAGTTGTAACCATCATGTGAGTTGCCTAACTACGGCATTGTTTAATATTTAAACTAAGTAATGTGGCTGTTTTGAAGTCATAGTTGTTTGATTGCTGGAGTTAGACTCATTTATGGTGCTCTTCCTTTAACTAGTTGTTAGTGAAAACGTTCATGGCAAGTACAAAAAGAATAAAGTAAAATAAAGATAACATAAATAAAAGTTGAATAAACTGTTCTTCATTAATTATATACAAAAAAGGGGGATACAGAAAGTCCCTATACTAGGCCTCAAGGTAGGGGAGGAGGGTCTGGGAGGGAACAGCTGCCAGCCTCAATGCTTCTCAGCTTCAGCTCAAAGGTAGATAAGACTTGCTTCCCTTTGTCTATTGAAGGAATAAGGGGCTCCACATTTTGAATTGGCTCCTCCTCGGCACTTCCACACTCGCCCTTCTCTTTATGGGAACCTTCAAGTTTTGTAGGATCAGGAACAAGCTCTAGCGCTACTGGAGGAAGGGCTGGAGAGGCAACAACAGGAGGGTCTTCGATTTCCTGTATGTCTAGGGGGAGCCAGATGTTCTCTAGCTTCCTCAGCTCGAAAGCTTGAGGAACCCCAGCTGCATTCATCGCCTCTCCCCAGACCAGCTGACAGTACTCTCGGCACAAGGCCGCAAAAGCCTCTGTTAGCTGTTCTTGTGTCCTGGTCACCCCCTCCTGATAGCTAGCCTTCTTCTCGGCCTCTAGTGTGTGCTTGAGGGTGCGAAACTCCTCCTTCACCCACGTAAGCTCCCTTTCCAATTCAGAGCGCGCCTGTTGGACTTGGGCGAGCTCGTCATCCTTTTGACGGAGAAGCTTACGCTGCCCCTCCACTTGGCTCTCCATCGTCTTCAGACTGGCCTTGTCACCATCTCTCTCTCTTTTCAAGTCGGCCAGCTGTGACGTGATTCTTCCGTTCTTTGCCAAGGCCTGGCTTAGGGACCTCTTTGCCTCTTGCCTTAGCTCTTCCTCCATCCCAGCACGCTTTCGAGAGTCCTCCACGAACTTCTCGGCCGCGAAAACTTCTTGGATGGACTGCAAAAAGGTTAAGGAGGTTAAATACGGTAAAATATTTACAATTGAATATAAAGTACGATTGCGAGGTAGAACTTACAGGAGCTAAACCCCTTTTTAACGAGAGGAACAGCTGCGGCTGGCCCATCTTCTCCAAGGATTCCATATCCTTGGGCAGCAAGAGAGGGCGCTCCAACACCTCGGCTAAGTGGTGGGCGTGCCCTTGTTGGACTGCCCTAATGCTGGAGTGGCAGGGGATTGGTGCGTCGTCCAGCCTCAAGTCAGGCGACCAGGTGTCAGGTGCTCGGCGAACCTCGGCCACGTCCCTGATCTTCCCGCTTTCGGCAGAGCGGGCGTGCCCTTTACCCTTGTCCAACTTTTACTGCTGGGCTGGCGCGGGCTGCCTCATTTTCTTCTGCTTTTCGCCACCAGCCCTCTCGACCTCGGCCTTCCTTTTCTTTTTTGGGTCTTCGGCTGGAGGCTTGGGGTCGACTGAAGGAGGAGGAGGTGGTGGCAAAGTGTGGGGAATCTGGGACCCCCTTGTTCCCTTCTTTGCCACGCGTGCACCCCTCGCGGTCATAAGGTCCTTTAGCTCGTCCATCTCTTCTTCAATTGAGCTGTCGTCCGGACGCGCTATCACTAGACCTTTGATCCCAGAGGCTTCGGCTTCTTCTTCTTCCTCGTCGGAGAGAATAACGAACGGGTTTCTGCGAGGTCGTGGGGAGTCCTCGAGATGGAACTGTTCTATCTCCTCGTCCAAAGTGTTCGAAGAAGACACTCGCTCCTCTGGGACAGTAATGGCCTGAGAGTGCACGGCGAGGGGGATCGCCGCTATGGGCTGTGTGTACAAGACGGTGTGAGGGGCATCAGGGAGGTCGTGGTCGGCCAAAAAGTGGGGTCTGGCTACGTTTATCCTCCTACGTCTTCGGTCGCCCGCGATTATGGCGTTCTCTATCTCCTGGAAGTCCGAGGAGATGGGATCGTACCCCAAAATCAGATGAGCCGCCCTAAGTTGTAAGTCTCCGCTGACGAACACCTCGGAGCGTAGTACTCGGTTTAAATCTGCAACGTTGCAGAGGCTTAAGCGTGGGCGCACGTGTTGCTTATCTGCAAAAAAAGACATCAAAGTAAACAAACATGGTCAGATTCACAGAACATGTAATAAATTAACGTTAGACGTTTAAGTAAGTGCAAATACACATTTTCTAGTTGTTAGAGGAAGTTATGGGGTGGGAAGATTAACCTAGGGTGTCGCACCTGGATCCCCCCACTCCACTGGACAGTGGGGGCCGTCGTGCCAGTTCCCAGAGACGATCAGGTAGTCATCCTTCATGCCTTTGTTGGATTTGGGCAGACAGGAGATTAGCCTAACGACGCTAGAACGGGACTTAATGTAGTAACCTACCTTGGTAAGTTTGTGGCATTCGTACATAAAGACGACATCATGCCAGGTGAGGTTCAGACCCATTTGCTCGTTTAGAGCGTCGACGCTACCCAAAACTCTAAAAACGTTTGGGGCGCACTGATCGGGACACAACCGGTGGTTGCGGAGGTACTCCCTGGTTATAGGCTTCATTGGGAGGGTCATCCCACCTTCTACAAAGGCTACCATTGGGATGACAACCTCTCCAGCCTTTCTAGAACCGGCCACGGCTTCCGCCGGACAGTATTCTAAACCTACGTCGCTGGGAATACGATACTTGGCTCTAAAGCCTTCCATCCCAGCGGCGGTATCAACTAGACACTTAAACTTTCCCATCAGAGAGGAACGAAAGACTAAGCTCTAAGAGGGAGAATGTCTACAAGGACAGCCGAGGACAAGATCCGAGGAGAAAAGGTTAAGAAAAGAAGGAACAAGAACTTACGAATCTCAAGTTGTGCAAATTTCCATAGATTTCTGCAGGTAAAGTATGATTACTGATGTTTTGATGGGATTATCCTCTGGTGAAATAAATGAAGGCGCAGGTTCCCGAAGCGTCACGATGTGCGGAAAGCGGCCTCGAAATTATATTTGTCCCGCCCAAATTTTCATGGAGTAACAAGGACTGTTGGATGCTCATCTCACCGTTGAACGTGGGGGACAAATTGTAACTTACGATAATAAATGCACGCGTCTTTTGAAAATAAAACCGCCAAGTGGCATTTTCTGGAATGCGAAACGGTCTCCACACGTGCAAATCATTCACAAATTGTGCGGAGTAAGTTCTCGTCAGATCAAAACCCTATTTTTCTCCTCGAATGTTGAAAAATTAGAGTTTTGAGGGGCTATTGTGGGGAGTAAAAAGACCCCAGTGGGTATATGGGCCTATGGGCTATGGCAACGAAAGCCGACCTGCTCTTGAGTTAAGAATTTGTTAGTACTGTGGATCGGCCCATACGTCGAGGGTCCGAGGACCCATCCGAGGGTGATTTTCTCCTCGGACAGATATAGGAGAACTTGGGACTTCGTTATAAAGGTCAAGGGACAATTCCGTGAAGACTAGTGGTTAAAAGGGGTGAACCCTTGAATGTCCTAGAGGCACCGATATTTGAGAAACACCAAAGACAAAGGCTGTCACCTCCACATTAAAGACTCTGCACCTACCTCTCTGGCCGCATTAATGGGGAAGTGACCCCTGAACAGTGGAACGGAAACTTCTGGTCACTATCCAAAGGCACTAAGAAAAGAAATATCTAGGGGGGAGGGGGTTGAAGCAACACGTGGCAAAGGATTAGAAAGAGAAGTATTTAAGGGGGTACCTAGAACAGAAAGGGGGGGATCTTTTGTAATCTAAAGAGAAAAAAAAAAGAGAAATAATAGAAAAAGAGCTCTCGGCTTACGTCCGAGGAGGTTTATTTGCAATAGTTGTTTGTTGTTAACAAGTGTTTGTAGTTCTTAGCTTGCTATCAAATCCTCAATACTTCTAACCTGGGTTTCAAGCCCACACTCTACAAATTTCTATTGTTTAAGGCTCGTTGGGCGTGAGCCCGTAGCTGTTCTTGGGTCCAGGTGCAATTGTGCACTTACAAAAATAATATAAGAATGACTATCAATAATATTTAAATTATATATGTAAGAATTATACTATGCATTTTAATATGTATTTTTTAAGTATACCCATGCATATGCATGGGTTACAAGCTAATTAATATAATATATATAAACACACTTTAACCAAAAAGGCTTTAGTCCAATAAATATGTGCTCAATTATGTTACGTTAATTACTCATTTTTCTTATCATTATTTAATATAAAACTTTACTCATACGTGTACACCCAACAAAAATTTTACATGACTAGATTACAATTCTCTTGCTATAGAATAACCCCACGTTTTGTGCTTTTACCAAGTCCCGATTGTTCAGACACAATAATGAGTTCTTTGAAAATGATTTAACTGTCTTCTGTAGCTACTTCAAGGGTTGGCAGAATGGCATTAGAATTTAATATGCAATTTATATTGCAGAGCAGGATTAAACATCTATCATCGATGATACTGCGTTGAATGGATGGGGGCTGGGCCTTGGGCTTGGGAGCCAGCTGTACAGGAGCCAATCCAATAAGATTGCGTGAAGTACAGAGGCAATTTTCCTCTATCAATCGAAATGATATTACCAAAAATTTTCTTTCTAAATTAATGATACAATTTCATGGATACCTATTAATATATATAGATTTCATCCTAACCGTTGCCATCAACTTCCTCTATTAGTTTTTAGGCTAAAATACAACTACACTACTAGTTTGGGGTTTTTAGATTTTAAATTTTGAATTTTACCCTTTAAAATTAATTTTGTTTGCATCGCAGGGCCCTTTTGTTCATATTTTCAGTTGAGTGCCACATAAACTTGGCACACGTAATTAATTTATCCAATAGAGTGATGTCATAACATAATGAAAATGGTGCGGCATCATTTTATTAATTGTACTCCCAAAAATATTATAACTTAGGAAGAGGGCTTACCTGCAGCGAAGACAACTTCAATTGTGCTACTCATCAGGCTGCCAACAAACATACCTAGAAGCCCCTTAATCCCAACTCATTAAAACTATCTGTTTCATTTAGCTCTCTTTACAACCATGGATAATATTCTTATCAGTACAAGGAACTCCTAGTATGACATGCCCGTCAGTCATCTAGAACCCTCGTTTTCTGAGGGTGTGACTATAAGTTTTAGTCCACCTTCCAGTCTACGGCAATTTTCCTCCTACCCAATACACGCCCTGGGTAGATGGCTAAATATAGTTTTACCTGTCAGCCATAGCCATATAGAGCACAAACAAATATATATATATATATATATTATCTAGAGACTGGCTGGGATTGTCGGCACTACATTTCAGGAAGCAGTCTATTCTAGTTAGTAGAAAGTCGCTTAGTTACGACTTTTCTTCTCTTTTCTTTTTTTCTTTTTTAGGTGGTATCCTAGCGGATTATTTCACCGCTTGTCCATGAAACATTCAAAATCTGGTAGACTTTTAGTGTGATGAATGGAACTTGAGAATCTTATATAGTGTTTACGTGATTGTTTGCACTTAATTATGAGACTACAAATGCAATAATAAAAGTCTAATTGGGGAAATTAATGAATGAAATTCAGTATTGATGGCGTGCATGTGGTGGTGCCGGTTGCTTCATGTAACACCAACGTAATTGCGATATTGCTGGCATCCAGGCACGCTTTAGGGCTTACTCAAGCTCCATAACATACTGGCCCAATCCATCCATCTCAAGCTATATGTAGATTTATCTGCGAAAAGATTTAAGTAAATTTTTTATTCGAAGTATGTTAGGTTCTCTTGATAGAGAAGTAGATCAAATACAGAGTTTAGTTTACAAACTCATAATTCTCTTTTAAAAGATCATACTATAAAAACATTAATGTACATAATTTTTCCTTCAAACCTTTTTATTTTATTTTAAATCTTCAACTTATGACATGACTGACTTAACAAGCATCCATATGTACTTTTAATTGTTAAAGTGACTAAGTGAGTGTGTGCTCGAAATACTTGATCTTTTGCTGTAAGTCACACATTCTTTAGGAGCATGCTCTTATATGTGTTTATAAACTATTTCTGACTTCTATTGATATCTTTTGATATGGGGCTTAGCTAGGTTGGGCATAGACCTTATCTAAATCACACACCTGTCCCATTTTATCTTGTATGTATATTACGGATCTGTTTTAGTTTTACCCTTTTAATTCGGATAAACTTGTTTTCTAGTAAAAGTGTTCCTACATTCACTAAAATATTTCCACAATTAATCACATGACCTATTTAATAGTCATGTAACTTATTAATTGATGTAATGAGTCATGTAATTAATATACATAGATTATCTTACAAAATGCCACATAATAGATTAGAGGAAATTTCTCAAACCTAATTTGGAGGACAACTTTTTCCAATACTAATTTATATCAAAGTTTCTTTAGACTTCGTCAGATTTAATCGTTGATCCTAATTTGATTCGAACATTATGACAAAATTACTAATTTCAGTCAAACATTAAAACTTGTAAGAGATTAAGTTTCATAAGATTCATATATCTAATTAGGGAGAAAATGGGCAAATGCCCATTTCGCGCAACAAAAAAGGGCAAATGCCCAATTTATTAAACTAATTAGGGAAATACCCCTCTTTTATAACTCGATTTTCTGAAAATTGAGTTTCAATGTAAAACTTGATTTGTGGACAATTGAGTTATAGGGCGATCAAACCTTTAAAAAAAAAAAAAATTGCATGGAACTCCCATAAAAAATGCCACTATAGGCCTCCATGAAACGCAGCTATAGGTAAAACTTAAAAAAAAATAATAAAAAATAAAAAATAAAAAATAAAAAGAAAAATCGCATGGAACTCGAGTTCATTGAACTTGAGTTCCATAAAAAAAAAAAAAAGGCCACTATGGGTGTTTAAAAAGCCACTATAGGGCTTTAAAAAATTGCATAGAACTCGATTTCATGGAACTCGAGTTCTAGCATTTTTTTTTTATTTTTTATTTTCAGTTTGTTAAAAACTCGATTGTCCAAAAATCGAGTTTTAAGTTGAAACTCAATTTTTAGAAAATCGAGTTTCAAAAGAGAAACATTTTCCTAATTAGTTTGAAAAATAAGACATTTGTTCTTTTTTTTTTTTTGCGCAAAATGGACATTTGCCCATTTTCGCCATATAATTAGACCTACAGACGGTTGGCCTTGAGAAAGCATTCGTGTGAGAAGTAATTTTCAAGACTTCGAGTGTCTAAAGGAAGTCATTTTCATGATAGCAAGACTCCAAATTCCCAAGAGAAGTCATTTCATGATATAAAGATTCTATGCGTCCAAGTGCTCCCCCCGACAATCACTCCAAGAGTCCAAGTACTCTACAAAGTTCAAAGTCTAAGTGTACAAGTTAGGCCAGGGCTAGCTCAAGCTATTGTAAGGCCTAAGGTGGCTATTCTAAGTGGGGCTTATTCTTATATTTTAAACATTAGTAAAAGATTTGTTTAACTTTTGATATTTCTATTCATTTAAAACCTAATCTTTTAGATGCAAAATCACAAATTAAAACAAATCCATTTTATTACTCAATAATTATACAACTTCATTAAACACTATCCATTGAGTGAAGTAACCAAAATTTTGATTGAGAATTTTAATATTATTTGAAAGGAACCATAGATACAGTGGTAGAGTCAGAAAATTTTTTAGGGGGACCAAGCTAAATATAACAAAACTCTTAAGTTCAAAAAAAAAAAAAAATCATTGACTCAAAGAAGCTATGTTTATTTGTTTAATTTCAAATGTTTAAACCTTTCTAGGAGGTTCAACATCTAAAATATTAAGTTAATAACTCAAAATAAATCCATCATTTTCCAATCTAAATACATAACACCATTATATCTCATATATTTTAAGTAACATACACTCAACATTGACAATTGTGGTACATCCAAACTGACATGTAGAGAGTCAGTCAACGTTGAAAGTTACATGCTTATGTATAAAAAAAAGTTATAGGCTTACGGCTGTAAACTAGTAACAACAAACATATCTTACAGCTTAAACTAGTAACATCAAACATATCTCCAAGCGTAAATTATAATTTATCTATTTGTAATTTGATTGAAATTTAAATTGTTTATTTATGATTTAAAATATAACATTTTACTCATTTATTGACCAAAGTTTAAGTTGCCTACCCGTGGTTTGAAATCTCATGATACAAGTATTCCGTTGGATTCATTTTATTTTATTTGATCTTGCATTTTTATATTTTTTTGTATTTTTAGAGGAGAGAGACATAAAAGTAGAGCAAAATTATATATCTAGATCCATGTTTTCACAGAATTGAGTTAAGAAAATCTAATTGAGTTAACCTCAGGTGAGTAAAATGTCAAATTTCAAATCACAAATAGGCAACTTAAATTTCGGCCAAACTACAATTGAATAAGTTGTAAGCTTACCTATATCCAAAGTAAAGAAGAGCAATGAACATCTATTAAAAAAGAAGTCAAACACAGAGTAGTAAATGCAACACACCCAAAGAGAAATAGGAAGTGAAACAAACACATGGAGAGAGAGATACTAGTGGCGGCCTGACTAGAGTGGGAGTCAAGAGGGCGAAAAGATGAAAACATGGCAAGGTGACTGGTGGCGTGGTGGCATGAGGATACAGTCAATATGGAAGGTGTTCACACAGTAACAATAGATATGTTTTATTAATTTTGTCATTTTGTTTCAATTTTTTTGGCGATTTGGAATTTTTTAAAGGAAAATTTTAGGGTTTTGTTAACATTTAAAAAACCACGGGCTAAGGAATGGGCTTGAACATGGGTAATTCTTTTTTAGGTTTTTTTTTTTATATACAAATTAATTTTTTGGGTTTTTTGTACTAATTTTTTTTTTTTTTTTGGTTGTCAAAAATTTGAGGATTGAATTAATGCTTAAGTTCTAGATTTTGAGATTTCAGAGTCTTAAATTTGAGGGGGGGGGGGGGGGTAGGTAAGGAAATTGTTGTTAGGACATATATGATTTGATGTTAGGAACATATGTCAACATTTTTATGTATTGGCTAATCCTTTGACAAAACGCACTTTACTTGTATTTGGGTAAATCTAGGATGTGTTTAATATTTCAAGAAATAAGGTTTCAAGTTCAAGTGTTAAAACCATGCAAGTCTGTCTAAGAATCAAGTGAAGAAGTACTGGAGTTTAAATCTCGATAGCTAGTATCTATCGAGGTTTAAAAGTTGTTGAAGCCCGTGGCTCGACAGCTAGCTCGATAAATGGCTTTCTATCGAGGTTTATGAAATTTAGTTTTTCAGGACTGTTTTTCATCCAATCCGTGATATGTATTTGAGTTTTCTTTTCTCATAACCCTAAACATATATAAAGATTATTTTAAGGGTCGAATCAGGTTGTACAACCAAGAGTACAGTTGCACAAGAGCATAATTCTACAATTGTGACCGGAAACCTAGTTTGCCCTAGTTCTTAAAGAAGTTGCTGTGTTTGTACACCATAGGGTTTTGTGACCAAGTAACTTCATGATCTTCATCGTGTGATAAACTAAAGAACTTTGTAACCAACTTCCTTCTTAAGTTGGTGATCAAGTCATGTACTAGGATCCGCACATCTTTTGGTTAGTTATGTACTAGGAGTCGTGCAATACAAGGAAAGATTGTCACTACAGAACAAGTTCAATTGGGTATTGGGATTAGGGTTCAACTGTAGGTTTGTATAAGGTACTGAGATTCCTTTACTTGTAAGCGCTTATTTTGATAATAGTGGATTCTCGGGAATCGTGATCTTAAAATCACCTGGTGGGGCTTTTGCCGTGTAGGTTTTCCCCATTTGTAAGCAAATCACCGTGTCATTTAATTTTCACAGTATATTTAGTTATTTGGTGATTTGTTTGTGCTACCACACTCATTGCATGTAATTGAACCTAATTAATTAACTTGGCTAATTAATTGGTTAATTCATCACAAGGAGTCAATACATTTTTGGCCTATCAATTGTTATAGACATCTTAATTGGATAAAATTTGAGTCTTTTTCATTGGAGGGCCTTAGGCAGTTGCCTAATTGCCTCATATCTTTAGTCGGTCTTGAGTTAGGGATAGCCATGGGTCAATTTTGGGTTTGGTTGCTCCAAACCCAACTTGACATTGATCCCCTAAATATCACCCTGCCTTATTTAAGCATATGAAGCAAGAGAGGCAAGTAATTTTCCAGTTTTTACGAAGTTTCTTGGCAACCAAAAAATGCCAAATCGAGAGAGAGAGAGAGAGAGAGAAAGAGAGAGAGAGAGAGAGAGTTTATGATCTTTGGCAACTAAAGACCATGTTGGAGGGGTATTCAATGTCAGGATTGTAAACTTTGATGGTCGACTATGGCATATGGAGCTGAGAGAAACAAAGAACTATGGGTATGGAAATTTGACGATAAGTTTGAGAAGAAGAGATGATTGCTATGGCAATGGATGATGAGAGTTTCAGGATAATGGAAAAAATAAGTCGACTTTCCGATTAGGTTATGAGCTTAAAAGATGTGAAATGAATTGGCTATGGCGTTGTGAGAGAGAGAGAAAGAGAAATTTTGGAGTTTGGGGTTTTTTTTGTTTAAATATTTCAGGAAAAATTGAAATTCTTCAAAAGAAAATTACTGTATGGATTAGGTTTGGGTAAGAGCTGTTCTCAGCTTGCCAAAATTAGGAAGGAAAAAGCTTGCCCCGCTCCCCTGATTCCCTAACAAGGCAAGTAAAAGCCATACCATTCAAGGTGAGGTGGGTAGCCATTTTATAAACTGGTTTTCTCACCCCTAGTCCAAGTGCCTCCCATAAGCACTCTACAAAATTCAAGTGCATGCAAATAATACATAAACTCAAGCTCATGTATTGTGCCACATAAGCTTATTCTTTTATATATATAAGGAAAAATGCTCACACACCCTCTTAACTTTAGAGTAGTGATCATTACCCCCCCTGAACTTTTATTTTGGTCAATTTACTCCTTTAACTTTACACATCTGTCAAATCACTACCTCTGTTAGTTTGTTGTTAAAATTCTAACAGAAAATGCATGTGAGACACATGTAATGCTTAAAATACCAAAATCAAAAAGATGAGAAGAAGAGAGAGATACCATGGTTAGAACAACACTGTGGCTGTTAGGATTAGTGCACTTAAATCCTATTGTATGATGCTATGTATGTTATTATGTATGACATTATGTATGACTCAATGTTGTGATTAATAAAGTTGCTTTATTATAATCTAAAATAATGGTAACATGAATATTCAGACATTATCATATAGTCCATGAGATGCACACTATGTGATCTATATGATTTAGTCACAGAAAATATAGATCACAAGTTCTTTGTAAACTCAGAATTTTAGTTCGTAGTTGGTAATGAAATTGGATATTTCATCTGCAAAGACTATAACATATCAACTAAGATGATTTGTCCTAATCATGGAAGTGGAGACTTCTAGTTGGTATGTTGATATGTTTTAAGAGTTAAGATATATTGAACTGGACCGTTGTGAGATTTATTATTCTTGTAACGACTGTCAATTGAATAATAAATCTCATAACTTATATTTACATAAACTCTTAATCCTGAGAAAATAATGGACCTGAACATGAAGTGTAAGTTGCTTTGATATATCAGGAGTGAGATCTAAAGTATCGGTTAAAATTTCAGTATGTTGGGCAGCCACATTTAATATTGATGGAACATATATTTTCAAGATAGAATTCATAGTCTCTTAATCACTTTGGTAAAAAGTTACTAAAGTATATATTTATGAAATTTGATTTCATAAATATATAATGAATAACTTTAAAGGATTAAACCGAGTACTCAAGGATAAGATGTAGTAATTTACAAAGTGGCAATCTACATTTATGACATTGTATTACTACAAATATTTTATGAAGGGGTTGCATGTATAATAAAGTCTTGAGATATAATTTATAAATAAGGCTTAGAGTGTAGTTATATTTATATAGTGGTATTAAATATAGTTAATGGTAACTTTAGACTTGTCAAAAGTCGACAAAAAAGCCTAAGGCCCATTAGAACTAGTGTCTTATTGATCTCTTTTGATTCCACTCCAAGCCACACACTAAAGCCCAATTGGAAAGGCCCAATAGGTCAGCCCAATTAGATAATTAGTTATAAGGAGATAAACATACAACATTTTTAGAAGTGAAAAAGAGAGACATCATTGTGAAGTGATGTGTATGTGAGAGTGAGACACTCTATCATTCTTCTTTGGAAATTGATTGAGAGATCACATTTCTTAAGCATAAAAGTGGAATTGGAGTGAAGATTAAAAATATTCTCGAGTACTTCTGATTCTTATTTTGAATTTCACTGCACCATGGTACGCTCTCTTATTCTAGACTTCTGAAATTTACATAGTACATGTTATCAATTATGAATGAAGTAGATCCGTTAATTTTTCGCTGCGTACATTCATATTTCCATCAGTGGCATCCCTAACTCTGGGGCTAGAAGTCTTTGTCCTGCCATTTATGGTCCCACTTATGGACGCAACGCATGGTTTGGGGAGCACGCCTTGGACAAGTGGGCCGAGGAGGAGAAAATGAGTCGCCACCTAGTTTTATGGTCTAGGTGTTAGGATTAGTGCCCTTAAATCTTATTGCATGATGCTTTGTATGATATTGTGTATGACTTAATATTATGATTAATAAAGTTGTTTTATTATTATCTAAAATAATGATAACATGAATATTTAAACATTATCATATAGTCCATGAGATGCATAGTATGTGATTGATGTGATTTAATCACAGAAGATATAAGTTACAAGTTTTTTGTAAACTTAGAATTTATAGTTCGTAGTCGGTGATGAAATTGGGCATTTCATCTACGAAGACTATAATATATCAATTGAGAGGATTTGTCTTGATCATGGAAGTGGAGACTTCTAGTCGATATGTTGATATATTTTAAGAGTTAAGACATATTGAACTGGACTGCTATGAGATTAATTATTCTCCTAACGACTGTCAAATAAATAATAAATCTCACAACTTCTATTCGCATGAACTCTTAATCCTGAGAGAATAATAGACCTGATCATGAAGTGTAGGTTGCTTTGATATATCAAGAGTGAGATCTAAAGTAATGGTCAAAATCTCAGTATGTTGGGCAGCCACATTTAGTGTTGATGGAACATATATTCTCAAGATGGAATTCATAGTCTCTTAATGGAGATATAAAATATTCCTTTGAGATACATTTAATGAGTTTGGTTAGTGTTAGGCCTAACTACTTTAGTAAGAAGTTACTAAAGTATATATTTATGAAATTGGATTTCATAAATATATGATGAATAATTTTAAAAGATTAAATCAGGTACTCAAGGATAAAAAGATGTAGTAATTTACAAAGTGACAGTCTACATTCATGACTTTGTCTTACTACGAATATTTTATGAAGGGGTTGCATGTACAATATAGTCTTGGGATATAATTTATTAATAAGATCTAGAATGCAATTATATTTATATAGTGGTATCAAATATAATTAATGGTAATTTTGGACTTGTCAAGAGTTGACAGAAAAGCTTAAGGCCCATTGGAGCTAGTGTCTTATTGGTCCCTTTTGGTCCCACTCCAAGCCACACACTAAATCCCAATTCAAAAAGCCTAATAGGCCAGCTCAATTAGATAATCAGTTAGTTATAAAGGGAGAAACATACATAATTTTTTTATAAGAGAATAAAAAAATGAGAGACATCATTGTGAAATGGTGTGTATGTGTGAGTGAAGCCACTCAATAATTCTCCCTTAGAAACTGATTGAGAGACCACACTTCTTGGGCATAAAGTGGTATTCGAGTGAAGATTAAAAGTGTTCCCAAGTGTTTTCGATCTTTTGTTTTGAATTTCACCACACCAAGGTACGCTTTCTTGTTCTTAAATTCTGAAATTTACGTAGTGCATGTTATCAATCATGAATGAAATAGATCCTTATTTATTGCTTCCGCTGTATGTTTTGTATGAGATACAAAACTAGTTTTTCCAACACTAGGAACCATGTATATAGCGCCCTTACGTGGAAGGACTGATCTTACTACCAGAGTATGGATTCGGAGTTTAGGTACAATTTTAGGAAGGTGCTAGGCACCCAAAACCACCCGGCCTGATGTTCGGCTTCCACTCATTGTGTCTTACATCTTAATCTCATTAAAGGAATGTTCAACATTGTATTCTATACCCACACACACATTAACATGTATCTAACAATCAACATGGCATCAAACGTCCTATAACCCTAACCATACATTTATCATGGCATCTCATATAATCACAAACCCTAACATACATCTATCATGACATCATCACATCATAAACCTTAGCATACTTTAATCATACATATCATATTATCTCATCCAAGGCAACAAATAAATCAAGGCAGAAATGGAGGCATGGCAATGAGGTATTAATCATCAACTATATGCCAAACATCTAGACATGAAATCAAGCATCAAACAAATATATTCATCATCAAAATGCAAGTACATGTGAATGCATGACTTATCTCACTTACCTCATTGCATCACAGTACCCATGGCCCATGCATAATCATGTTATATGCATGTTCAAGGTAAAACAAAGAAAACATAGGAGAAAACCCTAATTTGATCATGTTAAAGGAAAACAAGTAATTTAACTGAGGAACATAGACTTAAAAAGTATAAAAAGGAACCAAACAGAGGTTTATGATGTAAAAGAAACAAAGAAACAAAAGTAGGAAACTCAGATTAGGGTTTTTGGGCCCATGTATGCGTGTGCATACATAGGCCTGTGTACGCATGCCAATTGTATGCGTAAGCATACTACAAGTTTGCGTGCACATACGATCATGCGTACATAGACACGCCTGACGAACCCTATCCCAGAAACTCAAAAACACATAAAACAGAGTAGGACTTAAAACAACAAATCTAGCAACCTAACATGATTTAAAATAGAAAACAACTAAACCCTAGGCTAAACAAACATATCTAAACACAAACAAAGCAAGGAAATAGGATTAAAAACAAGATTAAGGAAGAAATGAAAGAAAAGAGTTTAAAACTCAATACATTAAAACAAAAACTCCTAAGCTTGATTTTGACCATTCTCTTTAGTTAAATATATTCACAATCAAACAAAGAAATGATTAGTAATCTTAAAACTCAAAGATTAGGGCCAAAAAATGGCCCAATAAAAAAATATTGACTTGAAGATATTTTGTAAAAAACTCCCTCTTTAATTCACTGTTTCTAGTTAATCTTATGTTTTTCCTTAGGATTTTCTGTGTGTTTTTAAAAATAAACCATGTAAAGGCTTTATATAGTTGAAAAATTAGGGGTTTGGAATGACTCTCAAACGATGTGAGATTCATTCCAAACATCAGCTTTGATGCGGAAAACTTGTCTTTTATAGGTTTCTGGAACCCTAGCTATATGCGTAGGTTCATGCATGTGTACTCATGCATCAGACTTATGTACACAAGTCCTTGCCTGTGTACGCATGCATCAGACCTACATACACAAGCCAAGGGTTTCTTTAGCCTTTATTTTCCAAAAATAGATTTATTTGCTTATAAAAAATTATATTATTATTTTAACATGTCTCAAGTCAATTTAGAATCTAATTGGGCCCTAAATCAACCTTGGGCCTTAGAATTTCAGCATCATTAGGAAATAGGGGCTCAAGTCATAAGGGGTACAAAACACGGTATCTACACCACTGCACCATTCAGCTGCAAATATGGATCTCCGGTTCAAGAGCCACCATTTTACTGAGATTTTCATTTCAAATATTTCCAATGATGCCTTAGTTTCGGGACCCTGTTTTCCTACAATAAAGCATGATTTACAAGGTGGAATGTTGGACTTTTAATTCTTTTACCCTTCAAGCATTCACTGGACGAATTCTTTGGGAGCAGTAATCAACAACCCCAATAGGCAAGTCCACCATCTATATTAACAATCTTTACCAACCCAATAAAGAAAACTAACCAAAATGGCAAAACCCACGTCCAATTCCAAATCCCAACAACACCGGATTCTTTAAAACCCAGAATTCTTGTTTTCAATTGAAAACTTAAATAATAAAAAATTAAAAACCTCTGGTTGTTTGGGTTTTTAGGAGATCAAAATCTTGGGAGCTTTAGAGGTGCAATCCCTCATATCTAGATCCATTGGAACCTTCTTAAAATTGAAACAAACTTGTTTTAGAGATTTGAGACTTTTTTTTTTTGGCGTGTGTGGTGTGGATCCATGTTGTGGTTGAACGACGAGTTGTTCATTCTGATCGACTGTGTCTCCCTCACTCAAAAAACAGTTCTCTCCCTTGTTCCATTGGGTTCAAATTTTTTATTTTAGTATTTTAAGTATCACGTGTCTCACGTGCATTTTCTGTTAGAGTTTTGATAGCAAACTAACAGAGGTAGTGATTTAGTAGACATGTAAAATTAAAAGAGTAAATTGGTCAAAATAAAAGTTTAGGGGTATAATGACCACTACTCTAAAGTTCAAGGGAATTGTGAGCATTTTTCCTATATATATAAAAGTATGGATGTTTCTCCTAACTCCAAAGCTTGTTAAGATCTCCATTTATTCAAATCCCAATCAGGCTAAATTTGTTATTAGACTGTTGAGATTGTTTGGTTTTGGATATGTTGTGCTTGTCCTCCACTTATGCTTTCTCTTCTTTTTTTAATATCCTTTATCAATGAAAGGACATAAAGAAAAAAAGTAAACACTATCCACATAAATGTCTGGACCAGATAATAAAAATGAAAATTCAATGCTTTGATAATTTATTTTGAATCACAAGTTTCTTGGTGGGGTTTCCTACTTTTGGAGCTAACCTGCTTTAACTTTATTGTGGGGTTTTCCTTTACATTAACATACTTTTATGATCGTGGTTGAGTTCAACATTTTATAGCGTAAGGTTGATAATTTTTCCGGGACATCATGATTATGTTTTTCTAGTTACTCCATGGCATCTTGGACTTATTGCAGTTTTGGAAATAGCGAGGCATCTTTAGGACCATTCCCATGACTTTGCTTAAAGTCATTGCTGTCCAATATCAGTCCACATCATAATGGGGTTATTTACTTTTTATAAGATTTGATGAATCTGGTGCCTCCTGTTCTTTAACAAAAGAACAACAAAGTCAAGAAATCTAAGGAATTTTTTTTTTTCAGACTGTGTTTATTATGTTTGTTGATTAGCACCAATCAACTCAGATAGAGAGAGGGTTTGAAAAGCTGAAGGTATCCTCGATTAAAATGTGTAGAGATAAATATTAATATTAACACAACAGAGAGGAGGACCATCTTTTATATGGTTGCAATATCTTGGAAGATATCTTTAGTGATTGCTTATCTGCCTACTGAATCTTCCACCTTCCAATCTTTAAAAGGACACATTTCACAGATAAATCAGAGAGTACCAAATGAATTCTTTACTTGATATATTAATGGCATTGTGATTTTTGAAAATTGTACTTAACAAGCTTATCTTTCTTTTCGCTATCATGAGGATCCTTCGCCATTTTTCTGTCTCTTTTCCTGTTTTCGATTATTTCCCTATCATGTGTGCCATTGATAAGGTGACTGCCAGACAGAGTGAGGCCCAACTTTGACCGAAGCGGCCTCGAACTGAGACGGCAACACCTCCAGCTTCTTCAGCTCCATCCACATCCGCTCCATCTTCTTTTACTGATGGTGTGGCTCTTGAGGTGATTATGGCGCAGTTTCAGCGTATGGATGCTTGCCTTGACACTCTCAACGATGAGTTGTGTTAGGTGAACACCTGTGTCGGTCATATTGCATGACGACAGGCTCACCTTCGTGGCTTCGTTGAGTCTCCCACTCATTCTCTAGAGACTTCTAAGGATGAGGACGACGATGGTGGCTCTAATGGCGGTGGTGATGAGGATGATGGTGTTAGCTCTTCCAGTGACGATGAGATGACTGCTTGAGTTACTTGCCCTTTGTCATTCGTGACAAAAAGGGGAAGTAGTTTTGAAATATGAGAGTAGTCATGTATTTTGGGAGGGAGTTAGCATTGGAGCTTTTGTTAAGGAGAATGTCTATACTTTGAGGGATGTAGTGAGGACTTATGTATCTTTTCTTTTCTTTATCTTTTAGATACTTTGTTCATGTACCTTTGGTCTTGTGACCACTTTGTGATAGCACACCTTGTACTTATTGATGATATATATATGATGAGGTTGTTATTACAGTTCTTTCACCTATCTCTACATGTGTTGTTTCTTTTCTCTCTTTATGCACATGCTTCTTATATATTGTATGCAATCTTTTATTTCTGTTTCACACTAAGATGCCTTGATGAGTTTTGTTTAAAGTGTTTCAGAAATATAGATTGTCAAAGTCTTCTTGCCATGAACTCTCTTCTTGCAAAGTTTTTCAAGAGTTTGTGTTAGGATAGATTTTATTGTATTCAACAAGTGAGTATGAGTTGAGTGATTTATGACTTTAGTGATTTATGACTTCTCTCATATGTTTATTTGTTTGTTGTGGTTTTGTCACGGATTGCCAAATGGGAAGATTGTTAGGACATATGTGATTCATATTAGGAACATATGTCATCATGTATTGGCTAATCCTTTGACAAAATACACTTTACTTGTAATTGAGTAGATCTAGGATGTGGTTAATACTTCAAGGAACAATGTTTCAAGTTCAAGTGTTAAAGTCATGTAAATTTGTCCAAGGAACAAGTGAAGAAGTGTTGGTTTTAAATCTCGACAGTTAGCTTAACAGCTAGTATCTATCGAGGTTTAAGAAGCTGTTCTAGCCCGATGCTCGACAACTGCTCGATAGATAGGGTATCTATCGAGATTTATAAAAAACAGATTTTTAATTATGATTTTCATCCAATCTGTGAATAGATGTTTGAGCTTTCTTTTCTCACAATCCTAAACATATGTAAGGATTGTTTTAAGGGCCATCACAAGTGGCACAGTTGCACGAGTGTGAAGCAAAATGTTGTTCATGCAAATTGTGACTGGAAACCTAATTTGCCCTAGTCCTTCTTTCTCTTAAAGAAGCTGTTGTGTTTGTACACTGTTCGGTTTTGTGATCAAGGAGCTTCGTGATCTTCATTATGTGATGAACTGAACAACTTTGCAGTCAACATCTTTCTCAAGTTGGTGATTAAGTCGCGTATTGGGATCCACGCATCTATTGGTTAGTCACGTACTAGGAGCTGTGCATTAAAAGGAGAGATTGTCACTACAGAACAAATCCAATTGGGTATTGGGGTAAAGGTTCAATTGTAGGTTGGTATAAGGTATTAGGATTCCTTTACTTGTAATCGCTTGTTGTGATAATAGTGAATTCTCGAGAGTGGTAACCTTAAAATCACCCGATGGAGTTTTTGCCTTAGAAGTTTTCCCCATTCGTAAACAAATCACTGTGTCAACTTTATTTTTTGCTGCATTTTATTTTAGTGGTGATTTGTTTATGCTACCATGCATATTGTATGTTAATCTGATTAATTAATCAACTTGGCTAATTAATTAGTTAATTCATCACAAGGGACCAATACATTCTTGGCCTATCATATAAAACAAATATAATGCAAAAAGTAAAGAACACAATGATCTGATGTCCCAGGAAAACCAAACTGGTAAAAATCCTGGGTAGGATTTGACCTAGTTATCCTCAAGGTAAAATAGATCCACTATGTAAGAATTGAAGTTTATACAATAGAACTTAGACCACTAACATCCTATTACTACCTCGAGTAGAAAACTTACTACCATGACCATGTGACAGCTCCAAGGTCACGGGCTACTTCTTTCTTTTGATCAACTGCAACCACAAGTTCTCCTACTTTTGAGACTCCACTCAAAAATTTCGAATCTTCCTTATGTTCTTTATGCCGCAGCTGAAGCGATCACCAAGTTCTTAACATGAATCTTGATCTTGATAACCCTAAGTGAGTATGAAGGTAAACACCTCTAGATTTTACAAGAGATTCAACACACAGCACATCAAAGACTCTAAAATGTAGCTAGGGTTTTTCTTTTTATATGTGAAGTAAAACATAAAACCCTACATGTCAAACGGGCTTGGGCTGAGTTGGAAATTCTGCAAAAAATTAATTATGCACGATTCTCGATCTATTGAATCTAATTTTCGATCGATTGAGCCTTGCGGAATTTGTCCACTAATCTTTGCAGTCACTCGATTCCAACTTTATAATAAAACATACTTTGAGCAAGCTTAAACCTAGACTCTATGTTTTGATCATGGTTTGCCAACGCATTAAACATTGAAGTTCTAATACATTAGTCCCAAAGGTCTTATAACATAACAATCTCCCCCTTTAGCAATCCATGACAAAACACATCACAAAAATGAAATGCTCAAAGTTACAAATAGCCCATTTAATTTAAAATTCCCTAAACACAATTCAACCTAACTACTATCTATCAGTTGCCATTGTAAACAGTAGCCATGACTGAATTAACCTGTATATCCTGAAACACTCAACAAACACATAAACGCATGTGTGGAAAACACAAGTAAACCAAAATAATTCTTGATTTCACAAAACATAAAATAAAATACATATACCATCAATAACCTCATAATATAAATTAATAACCAATGTACTATATGTGAAAAAAGAAACAATAAAAGAAACAACGCATAAAGCATAGTGTCTCCCCCTAACATATACAACTCATAAAAAGAAAATACATCATCCCCAAAAAAAATACATAATGAGCCAAAATAAAATGAAATACATCAAGAAGCTCCTAGGTAAAATCTAACACAAACACAAACTCCCCCTATCTCTATGCACAAATATGTACTCCTCCTTTTTGTGACGATATGCCAAAGGTCAATCAAGACTCATCATTAAAAAGAGGTGGCAAAGAAGACCTTCAAGCACCCGCCAAGTCAGCATGTAAAGCCTAAAGCTTCGTGAACACATCCAACAAAATATGTCCATGCGCCGCTTGAACGGTCATGACAGTATCCAGCATACTCCAAATAGAGGAATCGCTCAAAGAAGAAGGTGAAGGATCAACAGCGGTGGCAGGATCCACATACTCCTCAGTAGTAAGATTGCCTGAAGAATGAGGCCTAGATGTATCGCCTATGGAAGACTCGACTCAAGGGTGTTTAGAGCTAGCTTTCATCTAAGCCGCTCTTTGCCTTAAGGAAGGTGGCACCTATAGGAGCTATAATATGAACAGGCTCAACTGCAGGAAAATCCTCTAAACCTAAGTCTAAAAAAATACTACGAATAACAACCGAAAAGAAAAGACCATGAGATTTTGCACTACTCCTATGAACCTCAACTAAAAAACTAATAAAAAGAAAAGGAAAACTAATAGAAGCATCAGTGATGAGAGCGTACAAAAAATCACATCTCACGAGAGGAATAGTGTGTAAATGAGAGATAGGGCAAATGGAATGACAAGAGATCCGAAAAAATAGATAATTGAGCTCAGTAAGCTCATGGGAGGTGATTTGAGGATCAGTACCCCATCTAATGGAAGTACCGGTGAGTAATGACATGATGTCATCAAGTGGAGGGGTCTCATTGTAAGGGTACACAAGCTGCTGTACCAAAGGTACACCAAGAGCAGAGGCCACTACCTAAGGTGTAATGACATACTCTTCACCCCTTATCCAACTCTTCAAAAACTTAATGTTGGAATCATCGAAATGGATAGAGAGGTTTGAATAGAACTCTCTAATCAAGGCAAGAGGAGGAGGATGCTCTACATCTAAAAAAGGTAACCAACTCCAACGCTCAAAGTTCCTCCTAATCTCCCCATTAAGCTCATCTAGAATCACCTTACGCTCAACCTAAACCGACCTATAAATGTTAAGCTTCTCATAGGTTTCTTGGTTTTTCTCGGTTCTAAACCTATCACTCTCAAACAAAGGGGTAGAGGGAGTGGTGGTTTTCTTGTTTTCACTAGTTTTCCTAATCATGGTACTAAGAGATTAGAATAAAAGGAAAATAGAAACAAAGAAAGAAGCACAACGGCAGACTGCATCAAAGAGGGTTAGAGCACAAAAATCTCAATAAATAACAATCTATATGATGCATGTAATGAATGCACATATGATGCATGCTCTAATGCATTGAAATTTGTTCAATTTTACATCATAAACCATCAATTGACTTGAACACAAAGTTTTAGACCAAAAACCCCAAATTTTGAAAAAGCCATTTTCAAAAATTAAACCAAATTGATCAATTAATCATTACACTAGTTAGACAACATCATATAATGACATAACCAATCAATAACACAAGTCAATTTCATCAATTTTAGCCTAATTGAACAAAATCTCCAATTTCTCAAAGTGTCAAGCCCTAGAATTTCAAATTTTTCTCAAAACACAAAATTAATCAAATTAATGCATGAGAATCACATGTATATGATCTAGGAACAAAAACCCAGTGATTAGAATTGAATAAAAACAACCCATTCATCAAAATCCCCAAAAATCTTATGTTCAAAAATCCTAGGTAAAATCCATGAAAAATGCATGAAAAATGTGATTTTAATGAAAAATGAAGGGTATTTAGGTCTTACCTACACTTGAGGACGAAAACCCTTGAAGATTTGAGGAAGAATATGACAAAAACTCTTAGATTGGATTGGTCGAGCAGAAATAGTGAAAAGAGTGTTTGAAAGGTTTGAATAAAATAAAGAACACGTGAGAAAGATTCCTTTTTAAAACAATCATTGACCAATTTTCGATCAGTCGAAAATTAGCTTCAATCAATCGAAAATTAAATTCAATTAATCGAGCATCAATCAAGCCAGACAAATTCAAACCCAAAATTTTGTCGCAATTTCGATCGGATGAGAAACAGTTTCAATAGATCGAAAATCTGGAAAATTCAATTTTTTGAAAAACAAAGCAATTTTATGCAGAAACTCCTCAAATCACAATATTTCATGAATTAAGTGCATGAGTATGAGATTAAAAGTTTTTAAAAAACACTTGAATTCAACCCAAATCTTTTAAAAAAAAGTTTTCAACCCATTTATCCCTAAAACACTCAAATATTAAGCATATTTTGCATTAAAATCAAGGAACATATAATCTTGGATGGCCAAAACACATTCACACACAATATCATGTATGAAGTATAGCAAGGAATAACTTGTGTAGCGTGTGCAACTAGCAAAAGCATGAGATACATGTGAGGTGAGGAGTAAATAGTAATCATTCACATTTTCTACAGAATTCATTACATAAGTTAAAAGAGACTATCACCTAAAGAGTTATATCATATAACTCTCACATCTCCTAGAAAACAAGTTTGCAATCACGGAAGTTTCTTGTTTTGCCTCATAATGTACACATCTATTTTATTTTATTGTTAAATTGATATTTAAGTCAAATAATGTACACACCAATTTTATTTCATTGTGAATTTATTATAGCCCAATAATATACACGCCAATTTGAGTATTAATCCAAGTCTACACCTTATGTTCTTTTTGTGCATGTGCTACACTTTCTCGAGCACAAAATCTTACGATATACATTAAGGTGTTCATGATTGACTAGTAAATAGTGGTGAGATGGTTATTTATGCCTTTCTCATTAAGTTCTAGTCATAGCAATCAAAAGCATGTGACTTCAAAATCAAGATCATGTGATCAAAAACTATAAAAAATTCCCACACAACATGCATTACATAGGTAAAACTAGCAAAGTGCAGTAAAATTAAGCTCATCCAAGCTAAACAAGGTACACAAGTATGTTATGTAAAAATACTATGGTCAACCTTGATTACAAAATCCAAGATATATGATGCAAAACACATTTTTTCTTTTCCTTTTTTTTTTTTTGAATAAAAACAACCTATCATGAAATGCATGAATATAATGCAATGCAGTTCCTAAAAGTAAAAAAAGGAAAAACAAAATAGTAAAAGAAGAATGGTCACAATGAGTATTGAGATGAAGCACAAGGACCATATCAGAAAGACTCAATTAGATTGAGCCTTTTGCATCCAAAACATTTTAGATGCAACTCTAGCATTGGAGTTATTATTCACATTTGAATGATGAACAACTCCAAGATTGGTATAAAGGTATAAAGCCTTTACCAATTCACCAATAAGTACCATAGGATCTTGTACTTGAGGCACAAGTACTTTTGGCTTATTTGCTCACTTTGTAGCTTACAACTTGAAACAATTTGGACAAATATGCCTAATCTTTTCACAAAAATGATAAACCCACAAAGGTCTATCATGCAACTTATCCTTGGGGACGTTAGGATTCTTAGGCTTAGTCTCTTTAAGATCTACCCTACTTTTCCTAGGAGGTGGTGTAACTTATATTATTTTGACAGTCTCACTCTTGGGAGGCTCAAAAGAAGGAACAAAATTTGTGAAATGAGTTTCAGACATCAAGATGCTTTCTACAAAACCTAGACCAGTTTTGTCTAAGGAAGACTTCTGAACACTCAACATGTGATCAAGTTTAGAACTAACAGACCTATTTGTTTGTTCTCTAGCAATAGATAATTCTAGCTCTAAATTCTTAATCTTATCAAACAACAACATATTCTCAGTCTTCACTTTATCAATCAAAATACTAGCATCAAGCAATTTCAACAACAAATCTTTCTTATCAAGTTCAAGAGAAGCAATCTTCTTTAAACCTAAATAAAAATTCATTACATCCTTTGTAGCAACTTTGCATAGCTTATTGAAATTTCTTGCAAATTAGCACATTTAGAGAGTTTCCCATCAGAAGGGTTCTCTTCAACCATAACACTTTCATCAACTACAGCAGTAGCTGTAAAAGTAATGAAGTTTCCATCTTCATCACTACCAGACTCGCGATCAGAAACTTCATCATCACTAAGGGTTACAACCATGACTTTACCCTTTGATCTCAAGAATGTAGGACATTCTAATTTCACATGACCGTACCCTTGACAGCCAAAACATTATTGACCTAGAGAGTTACTAGAGGTTTGACCAGCTTTCTCTTTTGATTTGTCAGTATTATTATTAAGTTTAGTTGGTTCATTCCTCTTAAAGTTTCTAGGTTCAACATTGTTTTTACCTCTTGCCCTTCTGCTGTTATTCATAAGAAAATTTCTAAAGTTCTTGGCAAAATAGGCAATCTCTGTAGAAGAGTGTTCATCATCAAATCTATTCCCATCAACATCATCAACTAACTTAAGAGTCATTAATTTAGATTTGTTTTTCTTGGGTAGATCTAGCTCATAAGACTGGAGAAATCCTATAAGCTCATCAATAGGGATGGAGTCCACACCTTTACTTTCAGTGATGGCAGTCACTTTGTGTCTAAAGTCCTCAGTCAAGGATCTAAGAATCTTCCTAGCAATCTTAGGTTGATCATAAATTTAACTCAAATTATATGTAGAGTTAACAATATCATTCAGTTTAGCATAGAATTCATCAAAACATTCATCATCAAACATTCTAACAATTTCAAATCTAGTAGTTAACAGCTGCAGTTTATTAATCTTAACCGCCTTTGTGCCTTCATGCACAGTTTGGAGAATATCCATGCAGTATGAGCAACCTCAACATTAGAAATTCTCTTGAATTCTTCTATAGAAATAACATTAAAAATAACATTCATGGCTTTGCTATTAAAAGTGGCTACTTCTTTTTAAGAAGTTAACCACTTGCTTATGGGAGTAGTCAGTTTCTCCCATTTGTATTCAATGGAATTCCAAACTCTCTCATCAATAGATTTCAGAAATGTTTTCATCCTTACTTTCCAGTAGGCATAGTTGTTCCCATCAAAGTGAGGTGGGATTACAAGAGAGAGACTGTGTTCCATGACACTAAGGGTCAAGGATTAACTCTTAAATCAAAAGATCTAAACACTAGAGTTAACCTGCTCTAATACTATTTGGAAATTTAGACCCCAATTGATAGAATTAACAATTTTTAAACCCAAGTTGTTAATTAGATTTATTATGTATAAAACTTGTTAAAACATACAAACATCAATATCAAGTCAATTATCATGTACAACGGAAAAGTAAATAAAACAAGATATGATGACCCATGAAAACCAATGAAACAAACTAGTTTCACAGTAAAAAACCTGGAGGGAAACCTTTTTGAGAAGCAATCCACTATAGTAAAGAGAAGTTTTAGATCTAGTACAAAACCTTTGTTCCTAGACTTTACAATCCCCGAAGATGAACTTACAGCTAAAACCTTCTACTACTTTAGAACTTCATAACTCTTTAATATATGAACCCTACCCTTTGATGTACAGATCCCAATATATGACTCATTCACCAACTTGAGGAAAAAGAATATTGGCTACAAAGCTCTTCACTTTATCAACAATGAAGATCAAGAACCACTTGGTTACAAAACCCTAAGGCGTAAAGACATAGTAGCTTCTTTTAGAGAGAATAAGGTTTCGGTCACTTTTTGCATATGTTCTCCTTGTATTCTCTTATGTGACGACCTTTAAAATAAGTCTTATATATGTCTATGGTTGTGAGAAAAGAAATCAAATCCAGAACTCTGAATTTCGTAAAGTTCGATAGATACAGCTGTCAAGCAGCTGTCAAGCTTTAATGAATCAACATTTCTTCACTTGTTTCTTGGACAGATTTGCATGACTTCAATACTAGACTCAAACTTTTGTTCTTTGAAGTATTAAACACGTCCTAGATCTACCCAAATACAAATAGAGTGCGTTTTGTCAAAAGATTAACTAATACATAAAATGTTGACATATATTCCTAACATAAATCGCATATGTCCTAACAATCTCTCCCTTTGGCAATCCATAAAAAAATCACAACAAACAAATGAACATATGAGAGAAGTCATAAATCACTCAACTCATACTCACTTGTTGAGTACAATAAAATCTATCCTAACAGAAACTCTTGAAAAACTTTGCAAGAAGAGAGTTCATGACAAGGAAGACTTTGACAACCTATATTTCTAAAACACTTAAACAAAACTCATTAAGGCATCTTTGTGTGAAACAGAAATAAAAGATTGCATACAATAAATAAGAACCATGTGTATAAAGAGAGAAAAGAAACAATACATGTAGAGGTAGGTGAAGAAGAACATACATCATCATATATATCAAAGATAAGCACAATATATGTAAACATGGTCATAAGACCGGTGTACAAGAAGAAGAAGCTAACAGAAGCTCCTACAACAACAAGGAGGTAAACACTCCCTCTAACAAGATGAAACACAACTCCCCCTTACAAGCGCATGTATTTCTCATTCTAACATGTAAAATATTAAAAAGAAACCACATATTTCCACAATTTCTCCCCCTTTTTGTCATGATTGACAAAGGGTATAAGAAGCTAGAAAGCTTCACTCAAGAAACATAAAGATGATCAAAGGGCACAAGAAATCCAAAAAATGCATGAATGTAATGAAACAAGATACTATGGATGACAAGATAAAAGAAAGATGCAAAACATGTAAAAACAATGAATGCAAGAAGATCTCAATGGATTGATAGCTATCAAGCTGCTATCAAGCCAACCTCGATGGATTGAGAAGGTGTAGAGCGTCTATCGAGGAGACAGAAACTTTCTCGATAGATCAAGAAGCTACTGAGAAGCTATCGAGATTGCGATAACAAGAAGCGGAAGAGTTCGATAGATAGCCTAGCTGTCGAGAGGTGTCAAGAAGTTGTCGAGATTGCTTAAAAATAGTTTTTCAAAGAAGAGAAAAACACAGACATGAATGCAATCAAACATGCAACTCAACCAAGGATCCAATCAACATGTTAAGCTCTCAAAAACATCTCTCAACAAGAAAAAATGTCAAGTTTTTTTTATCCAAAACACGCACACACACTAAATAGGTCTAACCAATTTTATATTTCAAAAACAAGTTAAGACAGTTTAATGAGCGTTCATTAACGCATGTAAACCTTGTGATGGCCAAATCACATTGTATCTGCACATGTATCAAAAGTAGCAAAGAATATTGCGTGTTGTGTGTGAAAACATCACAATATTGCGTAAATGTCTTAATGTTATGAAGATTTGAGATGTGAATAAACCACTTTCAACTCATACACGATCATAACTGTTTGATGGGGACTATCACCTTCGAGGTACATCCTATAACTCTCACATCTTCTAGAATACACACTTGCAATTATATATAAAGGATTTTGATTTTTCTTTTGCTTTTATTGTTTCTTTGTATATATATTTTTCTTTTATGCAAACCATGCATGGGCATATAAGAGAAAAGAAATTAATACCCAATTATTTTAAGTTTTTTGACATTGAACTTTTGCTATGCCAAAGCATACAGATGTCATTTCATGATTAGTGAGCAACAGTGGTGAGATGGTTATTTATGCCTTTCTCTTAGGAGTTTTTAGTCATTCTGGCCAAAAAGAGTGATACGAGTGTTAAGTACAAGAGATTACTTAATTTTACTCATTACAAACAAAGGGGCACAAAGCTCACTTGCTTAGTTGTGCATAGAGATGCTCATCTAAGCTACAAAAGATACAATGTTTAGAAAACTTTGTTTCATTAGTCATTTAAGGTACACAAGTACCAATGTACACAAACACACTATTTTTGTATTTTTCTGATTTTTCATTTTTTTAATTGAAAATAAAATAAAATAAAAACTAAACAGCCAAACAAAAACAGAAAAATAACATGAAAGCGTGAAAGAAAGATGCAAATACATGAAGGCATGATGGAAAGGTGCAAATGCATAAAAGCATGATTCCAAAAGCAGATAAGAAATCAAGCAAAAAGAATCCTACTATAGATAGAAGGAATTAAAGTAGATGACAAACAGAAAAGACAATTAAGTCTTAGGCTCCTTTTTCACCCACACAGCACGATTCTTTGGCCGCGAAGATGAAAAGGCGTGTGTCCTAGTATGTCTACTAAAGGACATGGAAGAATTAAAACTCTCATAAAATTGAGTTAAAAAGCTCAAGGCTTTTAATAACTCTCCAAACAAAGGTGTAGATCATTGAAAGGAAACCTGTGACCATTTGGACACTTGCTTTTGAGGATACAATTTAAAGCAATTAGGACAAATGTGTCCAAGATCACCACAATGGTGACAAACATGAGGTCTCACAAAGAATTTAGAATTAGCCAAAACGGTTTTGAATTTCATACCTTTATCACTATTTTCAGATTGGGGCTCAAAGACAGTCCTTGATCTAAAAGCCGTGGAAGAGGAGGGGCCGGAGGAGACAACATATCCTAAGCCAGTTTTATCAGAACTAGGCTTTTAAGCACTTAATACCTCATCAAGCTTTGCACTAGACATCCTCTTTATTTGAGTTCTAGCTTGACTAAGTTTAACCTCAAAATTCTTGACCTTCTCTTCTAATGAGGTGTTCTCCACAACAAGAGTCTCAACTAACCTTGTAGTCTTATCTAGTTTGATTAATAGATCAACTTTTTCAATTTTTACCTCATTAAGCTCTTTTCTACAAAGATGAGAAGTCTTTTCGGATTTTATGAATTCAGTGTATAGCTTAGTATAGGTTTCCTGAAAGGTCAACTTCTTGGGTACTTCCTCATCAGAAGAATCCTCACTGTCACTAGCACTCACCGCAATCACCTTATCAGTTAAGGCAGCAAATGTCATAACGTGATCACATTCATCTACATACTCATCAGAAGAGTCACTCTCAGTGTCACTCCAAGCAGCAACCAACCCGTTATCTTTTGACTTCTTGATCTTTTCTTTCATAAAGTAGTTTGGGCACTCTATCCTTATATGTCCAAAACCTTTGCACTCATGGTATTGGATGAGGGGTTTCTCATTCTTACCCTTCCTATAGGATTTAGATTTCCTAAGAGTTTCCCCTTATCCTTTTTCCTAAACTGAAGAAGCTTGATAATCTCATCAGTTATGAAGGTTAGATCCTCATCCTCATCATCATCTTCATCTTCATCTTCAGAGTTCTCAATCTCTTCCTCTATACCTTTAAGAACCAAATTTTTACTCTTTCCACCATTTTTCCCATTAAGCCTAATCCCATCTCATAGGTTTGTAGGTTCTCTACAAGCTTAGTCAAAGGAAGTTGATCAATATCCTTCACTTCTTCAATGGAAGTGATCTTGGCATGGAATCTTTCAGGTAAGGACCTAAGGATTTTCCTAACAATTTTGGATTCTGCTATAAATTCTCCATGGTTCAAGGCAGAATTCACAATATCTTTGAGTTTAGCATAAAACTCATCAAAGTTTCATCCTCCTCCATCCTTATTTCTTCAAAACTACTAGTGGCTCGTTGAAGATTCACAGTCTTACTGCCTTGGTACCTTCATAGGTGGTCTCAAGAATGGTCCATGCTTCCTTGGCAACTTCTGTGGATGATATTTTCTTGAACTCCTCATTGTTCACCCCATAAAACAAAGCATTCAAGGCCCTACTGTTGAAATTTTCCGCTACGATTGCTGCATCATCCCAATCCACCAGCGATTTCTTTGGTTTAATCCAGTCAACTTCAACAGCTTGCCATACGTGTTCACCTAGAGCTTGCAAAAAAAGTTTCATACGAACTTTCCAGTACGCATAATTAGTGTCATCGAATAAAGGAGGAATCAAAAGAGATTGTCCATGATCCATGACAACTGGGGTCAAGGACCACACTTAAGAAATTAATCAAATCAAAGTGTACCCGCTCTGATAGCACTTGTTTAGAAATTTAGACCCCGGTTGATAGAATTAACAAGTTTTAAACACAAGTTGTTAATTAGATTTATTATTTATAAAATTTGTTAAAACATACAAACATCAATATCAAGTAAATTATCATGCATAGCGGAAAAGTAAATAAGACAAGATATGATAACCTAGGAAAACCAATGAAACAAACTAGTTTCATAGTAAAAAACCTGAGGGGAAACCTTCCCAAAAAGCAATCCACTATAGTAAAAAGAAGTTTTAGAACTAGTATAAAACCTTTGTCCCTAGACTCTACAATCCCCGTGTAGATGAACTTACAACAAAAAACTTCTACCGCTTCAGAACCTCTGAACTCTTCAATATATGAACGCCACCCTTTGATGCACAGATCCCGGTACGTGACTCACTTACCAACTTGAGGAAGAAGAATGTTGGCTGCAAAGTTCTTCACTTCATCAAAAATGAACATCAAGAAGCACTTGGTTACAAAATATTAAGGTGCAAAGACGCAGTAGCTTCTTTTAGAGAGAATAAGACTTCGGTCACCTTTTGCATATATTCTTCTTGTATTCTCTTATGTGACGGCCTTTAAAATAAGTCTTATACATATCTAGGGTTATGAGAAAAGAAACCCTAGACATACATGTCAGCATGGGCCAAAAATCAGATCTGAAAATCTGAATTTCATAAAGCTCGATAGATACAATTGTCGAGCTAGCTGTCAAGACCTTTATAGATAGCTATTTGTCGAGCAACTATCGAGCTTTAATGAATCAACACCTTTCACTTGTTTCTTGGACAGATTTTCATGGCTTCAATACTAGACTTGAACTCTTGTTCTTTGAAGAATTAAACATATCTTAGATCTACCCAAATACAAGTAGAGTGCGTTTTGTCAAAGGATTAGCCAATACATAAAATGTTGACATATGTTTCTAACATAATCACATATGTCCTAATAGATACCATTTGTAAAGTTTTAGACCCCTTAACATAATATGTTTAACCTAATATTAAGCCAAGTTGATTAACAAGTTTGTTAATTAAAATTAGGTTAAAAAAATGTGTAAAACAATATAATGCATAAAGTATAGAACACAAATATCTAATGACCCAAGAAAACCAAACCGGTAAAAAACCTGAGGAGGATTTAACCTAACTATCCCCAAGGTAAAACAGATCTACTATGAAAAAATTGAAGTTTATACAATAGAATTTAGACCACTAACATACTATTGCTACCTTGAGTAGAAAACTTACTATCACGGAAACGTGACAGCTCCAGGTCTACAAACTACTTCTTTCCTTTGATCCATTGAAACCACAAGTTCTCCTACTTGTGACTTTGAGACTCGACGCAAAGATTTCAGATCTTCTTTATGAAATAACTGAAGCGCTCACCAAGTTCTTGACATGAATCTTGATCTTGATAACCTTAAGTGTGTGTGAAGGTAAACACCACTAGATCTCACAAGAGATTTGATAGGCCAAAAATGTATTAACTCCTTGTGATGAATTAATTTATTAATTATCCAAGTTTATTAATTAATCAAATTAACATACAATGTACGTGATAGCACAAAAAAATCACAAACTAAAATATAATTCAGTGAAAAATAAAGTTGACATAGTAATTTTTTTATGAATGGGGAAAACCTCCAAGGAAAAAACCCCAACGAGTGATTTTAAGGTCACCACTCCCGAAAATTCACTATTATCACAACAAGTGGTTACAAGTAAAGGAATCCTAGTACCTTATGCCACCTAAAGTTGAACCCTTACCCCAATACCCAATTGGACTTGTTTTGTAGTGATAATCTCTCCTTTTAATTCATAGCTCCCAGTACATGACTAAGCAATAGATGCACGGATCCCAGTACGTGACTTGATCACCAACTTGAGATGGATATTGGCTACAAAGTTTTTTAGTTCATCACACGATGAAGATCATGAAGCTCCTTGGTTACAAAACCCTACGGTGTACAAACACAGCAGCTTCTTCAAGATGAACTAGAACAAATTAGGTTTCCGGTCACAATTTTCATAAATACAGTTTTGCTTCACACTCACGCAACTATGCTCTCTGTGACGACCTTTAAGATAATTCTTATATATGTTTAGGTTTGTGAGAAAATAAAGCTCAAACACATACTCACGGATTGGAATGAAATCAGAACTGAAAATTTGACTTTCATAATTCTCGATAGATACCCTATCTATCGAGCAGCTGTCGAGCTTCGGGATGAAATAGCTTTTTAAGCCTCGATAGATACTCGCTGTTGAGTTAGCTGTCGAGTTTTAATGAACAACACTTCTTCACTTGTTTCTCGGACAAACTTGAATGGCTTTAACACTTGAACTTGAAACCTTAATTCTTCAAGCATTAAACACATCCTAGATCTACCAAATTACAAGTAAAGTGCATTTTGTCAAAGGATTAGCCAATTACATTAAATATTGACATATGTTCCTAACATGATTCACATATGTCCTAACAAGATTCAACACACAGCACATCAAAGACTCTAAAACATAGTTAGGGTTTTCTTTTTATACGTGAAGTAAAACATAAAAACCTACACGTCAAACAGGTTTTGGCTGAGTTGGAAATTCTGTAGAAAATTAATTATGCATGATTCTCAATCAATCAAATATAACTTACGATCAATTGAGCCTTGCAGAATTTGTCCACTAATTCTTGTAATCACTCAATTTTAACTTTACAATAAAACATACTTTGAGCAAGCCTAAACCTAGACTCTATGTTTTGATCATGGTTTGCCAACACGTTACACACTGAAGTTCTAATACATTAGTCCCTAAGGTCTTAAAACCTAACAATATATATATATATATATATATATATATATATAGAGAGAGAGAGAGAGAGAGAGAGAGGAGAGAGAGAGAGAGAGAGAGCTTTCTTGCTATCCCTTTAACATTTATTGTGAAATTTTTATTCTTCTTCATCATTTTAACAATAAATTCAATTTTCTATGAGGAAATTTTTGTTGGTTTTGGAATCTAGAGGGGTCAAAAATCTTCCTAGTCCAAGGTTTGAGGGGTATTGATTGGCTTTCACTAAACAAGATCATTAATTGCTTTGACTGAATAAAATTATGGATTGCTTGAATTAACTAGCACAAGACCAGCCTTGGTGAACTTGGGTTTAAAATAACATGTTCCAAGTTAGGTTGGTAACTCATATTTAAGAAAGATAAGCATGTCAAGGAAGCCTAAACTTAATACAAATGCATTTATTAATCGTCAATTTCACATGTAATGCTATGATATATGGATAACCACCTAAAACCTTTGGGACAATACTTTAAACTCATGACCCCTTAGCAGACCCAAAGGAATGCTGGGTTGTTAGAAATTCTCCATCTTATGGGGAAGTGTTTAGTAACTCCACCAACAAGAGCCCATAAGTATACCCTCCTAAATCTTGAAGTTGTATTCTTTTTCTAACTTCAATTGTTGATGTATACAGCTTATTTTACCTTTTGCTAAAAGTGTGCTATAATATATTTGTACTTTGAAAAAATTTGAAAAATTAAGAAAAAACAGGAAAAAATGAGGATTTAAAAAGCTATACTAGGTTGTCAAAATTGAGATCTTACGTAGGATCGCAGGAAGTAGGTTCGCAGGAAGTAGGTAGGGTCGTGGATCATAGGATTGAATCGTGGATCGTAAGATCCTACCTATTTTTAGATTTGAAGCAAAAAACACATTGATAGTAACTTTGTATATTGAATAATCACGTAAATTATGAGTAAATAAAGATTGTGAGCATATGATGTAATTTGCATGTCCTTCATCACTACGTCTATACTAATGAAACAAATATATTTAAGTTTTAACGCAATGTATTTAAAAAGTCCAGTGAATGTTTAATTAGAAACTAACTAAGTACCAAAATACTGGCACACTTTTTCCTTCAATAGCAGCTCTTGAACCTTCATCATCACCTAAGAATGATAACCAAATGATACAATAGTGATCACACATTCACACTATGCACATATAACTTTTTCTTTTTCTTTTTCTTTTTTTATAAAAAAAAAAATCTATAAAGGAAGGCATTAGAATTGTTACTTCATTATCTTCATCAAAATCTGTACCATCATCTTCTAGTCAACACCCTTTACTAACCACTCATCATCCAAAGACAAGTTCTTCAAACTAATTTCTTCTTTTGCACTTGATGGTTTATGTATTTTTTCTTTTATCTTCAAGTTTTACATAACAAATACCAACTCATTCATTTTTTTTATTAGTTCTAAAAAATTTCTCCTTTTTAAGTGTACTTAAAGTTGTACCAATTTTGATAGAGAATTCTCAATTGAGGGATAATATACCAAAGTCATTTGGTCTTACTATTCCAAATGTACTCCAATTACTTTCACAACCTGAAGAGCTATATGTTAAGTGCAATATTCTTATAGCAAAAATTTTCAATTCAAGAAAGTCATCTCCATATGAGTCCCACCACTTAGTTGATACATTTATGAAGTACAATGTCTTAGTCTTGAGATTACAAATTACAACTTATAAAGATGAACTTAAAAAAAAAAAATTACATTTTGATAGGATCGGTAGGATCCCATACGATCCTACGATCTAGATTGCGATTTTGACAACCATGGTTGTACATAAAAACTAAAAGGTGAAGCTGATGCTAAACAAGCTCTGAGTCTACTCAAATTAGATACTAAATTAACCTTTAGAAGGGCTTATGACCAACCACACATGTTGGTCATCAGCCTATTAAGTAGGTTTCTTATTTCTAATAGGGCTTACATCATTGGAGATTGTTCTTTTACCAATTTTGTTCAACTAGAACCCTTGTTATGGTTCCTCTTACTCAAACCTACTTGCATACAATTGGCATCATTTGTGAAAATCACAAAGCATAAGATCCAGCTAGGCATTGTCAAGGAAACCCGATTCAACAAAAACACTCTTTGTGAATGACCTATAAGACATCTACAAAGAAGCCTCAATAATTGGAGTGTTTGGGGGACCTCTTTCACCGTAATGAAATCATGGACTAGCCATGCCAAGGCTTCAACAAGCAACGATGTCAAAGGATCCACTCCAAAGTTCACCAACTCAATGAATCTCAAAGAGGTGACACATGTAGTCTTAAGTTCCCCCATTGTAGTGGAAGATGAAGGCTACAACTTCTACCATTGGTGTGAGAGACTGGAACTTTTAGGGGCTCTCAATCAAAAAAGATAGGCATCGACACCTCTCTTTTGGGGTTTTGTGTAGTTAACACTTATTTTTATTACCCAAAAAAAAAACTACAATACAAAAATTACATATTTGAAATACCTCAAGTTTTATTAATTGAATATATGAATACAACTTGGTAGTAGAACATTACAAGGCTTTGGTCCAAAATAGAATCTGTGTAAAAAAAATACAAAGTTTTGGTCCTAAATACAATCTACCAAAACAAAATAAAGACAAGACACTATTCTATGAACCAAAACCTATGTTTCTGGGGCTAGATTATAGAATGGGAAGATGTTAGGCATCCATTTTGCCTAGACAAAGTCCGGTCTTCTAGACTTTAAATCATCATTAAGTATCCTTAAACAATGATATACAACAGATTATGAAATGCAATATGTTATGCAAGCTTTTTAGATCTATGGACAAATGTTATTTAAAGACTTTAGACCTGTATACTCTTCTGTGTAAAGAAATTAGATTTGATATTTAATATGGAAAACAATGTTGAGAAAATAGATTTGATGCCAATTTTTATTATTAAAAAAAAAAATTTGATGACAAAGTAGAGATCAGGATTCTAGTAAAGTTTGGTGAGAAAAACTTAGATCTAATTTTAGTTAAGAAAAAGATGAATTTTATGAAAATTTGAGATCTGACTTTTATTTATATATATAAAAGAGTTTTCAAGAAATAATTTCAGATATGATTTTTTATTATGAAAAAGAATGATTTTTAAAGGAAGAATTTCAGATCTAATTTTTAAATATGAAAAAGAAAGAGTTTTGAAGAAAGAGTTGTAGATCTGATTTTCAATTATGAAAAAGAATGATCTTTAAAGAATTTTAGATCAAAGATTATATCATGAAGATCCTAAATCCATATGACTGAACATGTGAATCAAACAATCAAGGCATTTTTCATGATGAAACAAAGATTCAAAAGAAAATTCATATCAGAAATTACTATTCACATATTAACATGGAAAGTATGTCTAGATACACATGCTAATAAAAGGAAAGAACACTCAAGCATGCTAATAGGTGTGTGTGTGTGTGTGTGTTTCTCAAATAAAAAAAAGAATTCAGTGTTGTCGAGTCATCCCATATCGGTAAGGTGTGATATTGAGAAGGGGCTTATCACTTGCTTCGCGACACTAACTATCGCATGCAGTATTGGTGTTAGTGTGTGAGTGTATTCTCTTATCTCATCTCCCTTCTCTTATATATAGGTGCGTGTGTGTGTTTCTCAAATAAAAAAAGAACTCAATGTTGTCGAGTCATCCCATATCGAAAGGTGTGATATTGAGAAGGGGTTTATCACTTGCTCTGCAATACTAACTGCCGCATGCAGTTTTAGTGTTGGCGTGTGAGTGTATTCCCTTATCTCATCCCCCTTTCCCTATATATAGGTGTGTGTGTGTGTGTGTGTTTCTCAAATAAAAAAAGAATTCAGTGTTGTCGAGTCATCCCATATCGGTAAGGTGTGATATTGAGAAGGGGCTTATCACTTGCTTCGCGACACTAACTATCGCATGCAGTATTGGTGTTAGTGTGTGAGTGTATTCTCTTATCTCATCTCCCTTCTCTTATATATAGGTGCGTGTGTGTGTTTCTCAAATAAAAAAAGAACTCAATGTTGTCGAGTCATCCCATATCGAAAGGTGTGATATTGAGAAGGGGTTTATCACTTGTTCTGCAATACTAACTGCCGCATGCAGTTTTAGTGTTGGCGTGTGAGTGTATTCCCTTATCTCATCCCTCTTTCCCTATATATAGGTGTGTGTGTGTGTTTCTCAAAAAAAAAAAAAAAAAAGAGAGAGTAAAAGTAATACCTGCATAATTACAAGAACAAATTCTACAAAGGGGAATTACTTTAGAGTTAGAGAGAGTGAATCTCTCTAAGTCCTAAAGAATTATCACTTAACAGGAAAGAAAATCTTAAAGTTAAAATTCTAGGGTTTCTTTAACGTTAAGGGGCAGAGGGGTGCTTAGAAAATCAATAGATATGAATTAGGTCAAGTTTTATCCCTCAAAAATTGAATTTGATAGGCCTAGACCTAAACCAAGTGTATCTGGGGCCCAATTTGAAATTTGTGTCAATCGGCACTGTGGAAGTGCCAATTGGCATTCCAAAGTGCTTCGCCCAATTTCGTCTCCTTGTGCATTTTGGACTCTTTTGTGGGCATTTTTCTAAGCCAGGAATTGTACTTGGATGTATTTTGGACTTGTATTCTCAATAAAATTCATTTTAACTTGATAGTTAAATCTTTAAAAATAATTATTTCAAAGATAATTATCTAAAATATTTAATTATAAATCCAAATTTAACATTATCAGATTATTCATTTTATCCCTCTACAACCAAACTTATTTTTAATCAAATCAACAACCAATCACAAAAAATTCTTTAACTAATTTTAATTATTCACCAATCAAAACTAATTTCAATTAATCACATGTCATCAGCTCTGCGCAATAAATGCATACAAACCATGAAAACTTGATCTTGTGATATCTTTCAATCTAACGGTCCGATTTGGGTACCGGGCATATTGTCACAATCATTAGAATCTCAAGATCATTTTTATGTTATGTGATGAATGATTTAATGCATGAAATGTAATTACGATTTTAGGTACTCAGAATGATCATTTCTGTCATCTTCCAATATTAAATTATGGGTGCAAAATTGAGTGTCTATAGAATGCCCCTCATTGACAGGGCTTGAAAAACGAATATCAATGTAAAACAAAGACACTGATTTTAGCAACCATGATTTAATCTGGGTTATTTTTCAAAGATTTTCTAGCCCTAAAACCTAGAACCTTGGGACATAGCACTAATGTTCTATTGTCTTACATAAAAATGAGAAATGTTGACATCTAGTCTGCTTGATGATTGATGAACCTATGTAGAGGCTTGATTGCCGATGTTTGAGAACCATAATTGCTTAATCTAAAATCTGGTATGATTAAGAATTGTATTCACTTAATCTAGAATCTGGAAGGCAACTAAGAACTATATTCGCTTAATCTAGAATTTAGGGTGACTAAGAACTATATTCACTTAATCTGGAATTTTGAAGTCAACCAAGAACTGTATTCGCTCAATCTGGAATCTGGAAGATGACTAAGAACTATATTCACTCAATTTGGAATTTGGGGTGAATGATAACTATATTTGCTCAATCTAAAAATATAGAAGTCGACCAAAAACTGTATTTGCTCAATCTGGACCTTAGGGCGATTAAGAACTATAATCGCTCAATCTAGAAATATAAAGGTCGACTGAAAACTGTATTCGCTCAATCTGGACTTTAGGGCGATTAAGAACTATATTCGCTCAATCTAGAAATCTAGAAGTCGATTGGGAATTGTATTCACTCAATTTGGACTTTGGGGTGACTGAAAACTATATTCACTCAATCTAGAATGGGGAAGTCTACTGAGAACTGTATTCGCTCAATTTAGACTTTGGAGCGAATGAGAACTATATTCACTCAATCTAAAAATCTAGAAGTCGATTGGAAACTATATTTGCTCAATTTGGAATTTGGGATGACTGAGAACTGTATTCGCTTAATCTAGAAATCTGGGAGTCAACTAAGAACTATATTCGCTCAATCTAGACTTTAGGACGACTAAGAACTATATTCACTCATATTGGAAATCTGACGGTCAACTGAGAACTTTATTCACTCAATCTAGACTAGGGAGACTAAGAACTATATTCGCTCAATCTGGAATAGGGCAACTAAGAACTGTATTCGTACAATCTGGAATGGGATGACTGAGAACTATATCTACTTAATCTAAAATCCAGGGTGACTGAGAACTATATTCGCTCAATCTGGAATCTAGGGAGACTTAGATTAGAATTTTGATGATTGATGCTTTATCTACTGAATTGTTTGGGATGTGGAATTTTCCTTTCCTTTTTTGTTTCACCAAAATAATCAATTTTATCCTTGTGAATTTTTTTTTTCTTCAGAATCTCTCTCTCTCTCTCTCTCTCTCTCTCTCTCTTTTGAAAATTTAAATCATTAATTTTTAAAAATCCTTGAGGAATTTTAGAAAAAAATTTTGAAAACAAATTTCCCTACGTTCTCTTATTTTCCTTCTCTTTTTATTTTGTTTTTCTTCCCATTTTTTTTTTTTTGAGTGAGTTAACTCAAGTTTGATTAAGTCAACTTAGTCAAACTTGGGTTGACCAACCAATTAGAAGGGGAAGAGAGAGGGGGGGCTGAAGTTTGGCCCCCCTCTTTCTTCATCTTTTTCCTTGTTTTTCTCTTTTCTTTCTTCCCTTCTTTTTCCTCCATTGTTACTATTCACAAGCTCCATTTTTCTTGCATTTTCTCTTCCTCCACACCACATCTTGCTTAGAAAACCATTTCTCTAGACTTTCAAACTTGATTTTTATCATCTTCTTGAAAATTTCTTCAGATCCTTGAGTTTTTGAATGTTTTTGAAAAACCATCCTTGAAACCCATTTTTGAAGATTTTCTTTTGAACTTCAATGGCACTTCCTCTTGGACCACCTAGATTCCTCACATTTCATGGGAAAAATATGAACCATTAATTGAGTGGAATGTTGAAGAAGGACTTCTTCATGATCGACTTAAGAAATTCTGGCTTTTGTTTTGTTTCTTTGGTGAGGTCATTCTTCTGTTTCTTTGGTTAACTTGTTAATTTCTGGCTTGGTATTTGAGAAATTTGTGATAAACATTGTCATTTTGTTATTATTTTCTCATTTAGAAATTCTTGGATATTGTATGATTTGGATGAAAACTTATAGTGTATGGACCTGTTGATTTTTTAGGGCATTTTGAATTGTTGAATTGCTTGATATTGTTCAGTTGAAACAATGTTGATGATTTGTGGAACTTTGCGTTGTATTTAATTCTAGGCATTGTTGGATAAATTCTGATTTTTGATTTTCAATGGGTATGAAATCATGGGAATTTGATGTGTAGATATGGTTGAACAAAACTCATCTTTTTTTTTTTTATGGGTATGGAAATTTTTGCTTTGATGTTTAGACATTGTTTCTCATGGGTAAAAAAAAAAAAAAAACTTTATGATCGTTGTTTGGGGGATTGTTGAGTTTTAACTTGTGGGAGTTACCACAATGATATTTGTCAAGGGCATTTTCATTTGGTTGGCATAATTTTTTTAATGAACATTTCTTTGAATTGGATATTTTTGTGGATGTTATGATGATTAACAAATTTTGTGGTGGGTCATATTTTAATGTGGGGCATTTTTTTTTTTTTTTTTTGGTGTAGAACCTTAAAGTCGGGGTAGTCTTCAACTGTTGAAGCAAAGTTAGTATGTGTTGTCGCCAGACATTAGAAAGGTTATCAATGATGTCGGTTTTAGGACCTTTTTTCAATCTATTTAAAGTTATGATACCACTGAATATAAGGATCTTCAACTGATTGTGGCATTATTTGAACGGTTTTGGTATACCACCTGTACTTTCCATTTTTCGGGTATTGGTGAAGTGATGTTAACACCGTATAAATTTTCAGTCATTACTAGCTTGAAATTGGGTGGTGAGAGGATTAAAGGTCATGACACCATTTCACCAAGTGAGATCAATGATTACTTAGGTGTACACCCTCCTAGAGTTAGTAGTAGCAATGTGTCTCTGATGTGGTTTTATTCCAATATTGAAAAGTGTAAGAGCATGGAAATTGGCACCCGAATGTTCATGCTCTTTTTCATTAGGAGTCTTTTGTGTCCTAACTAAGGAGTATTGTGAGTCTTCGTTATTTATGGATTTTGAGGGACATTAGGTGCATCAAAAATTATGATTGGGGTGGCATGACTTATTCTACTCTACTACACTTTATGACCTAGCTATCCAATGATAGTCTTTCAAGCCTAGGAGGTGCATCGTTTGTTTGGTCGGTAAGAAAAATTGTTTTGTCATATATATTTTGCGAAGGTTATTTGTGTTGTTGTTAACAATTGTTGATTTTTGTAAGTTTGGATGTATAAGGATTTCGGGGTTGGGCAATAGCTTTTAGAAGACGTTGTTGTTGATTTTCCAAGGTTTCTTCATTGGATACCTGTCGATGCCTCATGGTTGCTCGACCACCCATCGCGGTGATGTTCAATGTGCCTGTGCACGTGTTCACACATGCTGTGGAGGAGGTGTGTTGTACCTCGGGTGTGTGACTAAAATGTGAGTCAATTTTAAAGAAATTACCACGGGTAAGTGAAGTCTCCACCAATCATTGGGTTTTATTACCTGACTCTATTGGATTTTATTACCGATCCTAGGCTAAGAAAAAGTCATTTTTCCTAATCTAATATAAATGGGTAAAAAATCTTGATTATTGAGTTTAGAAGTCTGGTTACGTGTAGGGAAGGTGTTAGGCACCCCAAAACGCCTACCCATAAACAGTCATTTCGTTTGGTATAATCATAATTTTCAAACATTGGCAATTGAAAGGCATTAGCTTATGGGGATTTAAATGTGTTAGGCTTTAAGGTTTCATTTAGGAATGGGTGTGGTCTTGATCGATGCTTTCTAAGTGTGTTTGAAGTCGCTACCAAATTTCCACAGCAAAAATTCAACAGCATTTCGCCTTATTTTTGTGGTAAAAATCCATTAGCACTTCACCTTAGATGCGTCATAACACGCCAAATGCTATTCTCACAAGGATTTCAATGTAAGAATACGGCAATGGGGATGCCCCATTTTCACAACGAATATCTGGCAGAGTTTCGCATTTGGTGCGCTATGGTGCACCAACAAGCTTTCGCGTCCATGTATATGGCGCGTATCGACATGCTCGCACCGTGACAAGCCAAAGCCCTCCAAAGTGTTAAGCATGTTGATGCGTGTCACATACACTGGAAAACCAATGTCACTTGGTGACATGGATCAAGACAATCACACCACGATGATCGTACACACAATATCGTATGAATATGCACCTATGGCAATTGCCTTGAGCACATACCCATACTACAAGGTCAAGAGCTCTCATGACTAGAGAGGGTCATTCACGTAGTCACGAGAGTCCATCATACAAAGTACACAATCACCAATATACAAGCAGATATAGATATACATACATCATGCACATGCTATCACACAGAGTGGGAAGTAAACCAAAAATTGCCAACATTCCAAGGTTATGGCCCAGCAAGGTAAATGAAATGTAACATAGACATTGTCATACTCAGGGAACGTGACCCAAGCAAGAAGCAGGAAAATAAAAGGGGTACATGGAGGGGACCCTAATACATGCTCTAGAGAAGATACTTAGAAAGAGAGAGAGAGAGAGAGAGAGAGAGAGAGAGGAGAGAGAGAGAGAGGAGGTCGTATCCTTGCTCCAAGCATCCTCACTCCATGCATGTACATGCAAAGAAAAAAGAAACAAGCCAGTAGAGAAGCAAAGAAACAAATGGAAGGAAAATCATGCTAAAGATAAGCTAGGAAAAGATGCCAAACGGGGGCAAGCAAACATGTGAAGCACACAAAGAAGCAAAGAAGCATATTATCAAACAAAAGGGGGTTTCCTAGGAGGACAAATGTAGGTTTGGATCGAGTGTCCATAGTTTTATTGGATTGGAGTACAGACAACACACAGACTCATGCAAGCAAGTGTGCAAAGGTGCAGAGAAGCAAAGAAAGCCAATGGGTAGCACAAGGCAAGCATATCAACATTACGTAGAGGGAAGAAAGGTGTGTATCAAGCACACTAACACCATGGAGGTGTATCTCACAAGTGCTTACACCCAATCAATCCCTAAAAGGGATGAATGCGACCACACCAGCATAAGCCCATGGAGGGCACAAAGCATGGCAAAGCCTAAATCTAGAGAGGCTAACATGGAGATAAGGCACAGAAGCAAGCAAGCAAACATAGACATGCAAAGGATATTATCCAAACTCTTTAATATAGGCCTAGGTGTGTGGATGTAGGCCAAGACCACAGGATCTAGATCTACACCCCCTAGAAGGGCCAAAAAGCAAGAAAGAGAGATATCAAAGGACAAAAAGGGATAAAGTAGCACATGGCATAACAACCAATATAAATCTAAGCACACAAGCCAAGGAAGTCAATACCGTACCGGAGGCTGTACCAGTTTGGCCACCGGTACAATATATTTCGGATACCGGTCAATACCGGTGTACCGTTTCCGATTTACCACTATTTTATATATTTAATACACACACACACACAATCTCTATTTACACACAAATACACACATAGACTCTCCAACTTTTAGTCTCATAAATACCTTCCATTTCAACTATTGTGTACTAATTGATACAACAACCTAAAGATCAATTGGAGATTAGAATTGATGTAGGTAAAAAAATTAAAAAAGAAGAAAATGGAACTCTTAATTCAAACACCAAATCCAAATTAAGTAAAAGAATTGGAGAGATCAAAGGTTAGGTGAAATAATGAAATTATCTACAAAATACTTTCATTATTGATTATTTTAGAGGCAAAAACTGCCAGAATTACAACCAAAAAAAAAAAAAAAAAACACAGCATTTTGTGTTTCGATCCGGTACGGCCAGTACAACCAGTATTTTTCCCAATACAAAATAGAAGTGTACCGGTAACAGTGCATTAGCTAGTACAGTATCTACCGGCCGATACCGGTACGGTATCGACCATCCTGACACAAGCATGGCATGGAGCGCAAAGATCTAAGCATAAGGACATAGATCTAAATACTAATATGTAGATCTAAGCAAAAACATGGCAAAGAACACAAAGACATGTAGATCTAAGCAAAAACATGGCAAGGATCTAAGCACAACCATTAAATTTAGATATATCCTTGCCCAAGAAAGCTAGGCCAACAACAAAAAAGTGATAAATCATGGTATAAGCATGGAAACATGCTATGAAAACAATAAAGACATGTTAGGAAAAGTAATAAAAGCATTTTTGAAGCAAGATAGTGCTAGGGAAAGAAACAAAGAGAAACAAGTGTGGATTGTAGCTAAAAAACTACATCCATACCCCTAAACCTCAAATCCAAGCTATGGAACCAAGGAGAGGAAGATTGGGTGCAAGAACACTACCATGAAGATTGTAGAGAAAAGATGAGAATCTAAGGTATTTGAAGGTATTTGATGTGTTTGGAAGAGAAATTAGAGACAAAAGAGAGAGACAGAATCTACCCAAAACTGCCTAGAAACTTTTTTTTTTTTTTTTGGGTAAAATGAGGGGCCTAGGAGCATTTATAGTGAAAAAGTGACCCTTCAGCTGTCGACGCACCTTGTAGGGCCACCGACCACCTTGCTGATGTCAGTAATTCTAGCATTTTCTTGGTTTAACTTAGGATGCACATTGGAAGGCCTCCCCAAGCTTAGATTAAGTTAATTTCAGTATCTCTAGAAAGCTCTGGATGTCTAGTTTTCAGAACACTAAAGAAATTGAAAATCCAATGGTCGAATAAAAAGTTATGGCCTCGGGAAGCGTGCTAATGTGTTTTTTATGATTTTTTGGATATCTTAATTGTTATAACTCTGATTTCGACCCATGAATAGTTGTTAGAAAGGGAATTTGATAATATTTGTAGTGGCACTAGTCCCAGCTTGTTCTAATGGTTAGATCAAAATTAGAGTTTCTGGTACCCTTGGGAGTCAACCTCGAGTCAAACTTGACGAAAATCACAGAGGAGCTAAGGTTTGATATAAAAACATGAAAAGTCATTTTGTAATGATTTTGAGTGACTTTGACTTTCAGTTAACCTAGGGTTGACTAGGGGCATTTTTGTCAATTTGACCTAAAATGACACTTCGAGTGCTCTGATGCCTAAATGGGTTGCGCCACGTCAATCCAAATGTTTCCGTAGCCCCATGAAGAAAAGATAATATTTTTGAAATTTTTGAAGTCCGACACGTAGATCGAGGGTAAACAAAATACGGTGTCTACGATACCCAAGAACTTGAAGGAAAAATTCTGGTTTTGTATCTCATACAAAACCCACAGCAGAAGCAACAAACAAGGATCTATTTCATTCATGATTGATAACGTGCACAATGTAAATTTCAGAATTTAAGAACAAGATAGCGTACCTTGGTGTGGAGAAATTCAAAACAAAGATTAGAAGCACTTGGGAACACTTTTAATCTTCACTCCAATTCCACTTTTCGCCAAGATGTGTGGTCTCTCAGTCAGTTTTCCAAGGGAGAATGAAAGTGTGTCTCACACTCTCTCACACACCGTTTTTTTTTCTTTTCTTATCTCTTTTTTTTTTTAATAAAAATTCTGGTTGTTTCTCCCTTTATAACTAACTGATTATCTAATTGGGTTGGCCTATTGGGCCTTTCCAATTGGGCTTTAGTGTGTGGCTTGGAGTGGGACCAAAAGGGACCAATAAGACACTAGCTCCAATGGGCCTTGGGCTTTTCTGTCAACTCTTGACAAGTCCAAAGTTACCATTAATTATATTTAATACCACTATATAAATATAATTGCACTCTAGGACTTATTAATAAATTATATCCCAAGACTTTATTATACACGTAACCCCTTCATTAAATATTCGTAGTAACACAAAGTCATAAATGTAGACTGCCACTTTGTAAATTACTACATCTTATCCTTGAGTACCCGGTTTAATTATTTAAAGTTATTCATTATATATTTATGAAATCCAATTTCATAAATATATACTTTAGTAATTTCTTACTAAAATGGTTAGGCCTAACTCTCTGAATAACTGAACCCATTAAACTTATCTCAAGGGAATATTTTATATCTCCATCAAGAGACTATGAATTCCATCTCGAGAATATATGTTCCATCAACACTAAATGTGGCTGCCCAACATACTGAGGTTTTGACCATCACTTCAGGTCTCACTCCTGATATATCAAAGCAACCTACACTTCATGATCAGGTCCATTATTCTCTCAGGATTAAGAGTTCATGCAAATAGAAGTCGTGAGATTATTATTCATTTGACAGTCGTTAGGAGAATAATAAATCTCACAGCGGTCCAGTTCAATATGTTTTAACTCTTAAAACATATCAACATATCAACTAGAAGTTTCCACTTCCATGATCAAGACAAATCATCTTAGTTGACACGTTATAGTCTTCGCAGATAAAATGCCCAATTTCATCACCGACTACGAACTATAAATTCTGAGTTTACAAAGAACTTGTGATTTACATCTTCTGTGACTTTTCACATAAATCACATACAATGCATCTCATGGACTATATGATAATGTCCCATATTCATGTTACCATTATTTTAGATAATAATAAAATAACTTTATCAAACACAATATTAAGTCATACATCATGTCATACAAAACACAATGTCATACATAATATCATACATAGCTTCATACAATAGGATTTAAGGGCACTTATCCTAACAGAACTGCCTATCAACGCTTCCAAAGAACTATTTGAAGGCTTGGCAAATGGTGATTGATGGCTTAGATATTAGAGATGTAAGTTTCCTTTTTTCTTTCATTGGTGGAAGTTTGATTTGATTTATTTTACATGGGTATGTCTTTTAAATTTTGGACTCTTTATGAATTTTAGATGAACTTAGATCCTTGGGAGGGATGTGAGGGTTATGCTAAATGTACATTGGCTCTGGAGTTGAAAGAGCATCAGGTTTTATTTGAATATGGCCATGGGAGGTATTGGTATCTTGGAGATCAAGTGCTTCCACAGGTTTACCCTGTGTACCCTCCTAAAGTGATTCATGTCAACCCTTGTCCTTTAGTTCGGTTGGCCAACCTTTTAACTATTGATGAAGTAGCCAATGAAAAAGTTGGCCACACCAGTCTTGGGATACCTGGGGACTATCTTGAATTCATCAAGGCTCATTTGTAGGGTCGCTTGGTTGATGCATCTAGAGCATCGGTGAGCTACCTCTTTTTCCAAACTAATTTGCATCATCTTTGACATTTTTGTCATTTGTAAAAGTGTCTAAATGTTTCATCTTCAAGCTTCGTCCCATGGAGTGGGGGATTCTCTTCAAGGTAGGGCTAATCCTCCTCACCCAACAATGTTGATGGTCCTCATGCTTCCTTTGCAGATCATATCTCGATTTTCTAACATGGCAATATGAGATAATAAATCCTGATGGGTCTTACAGCTTTGTGAACTTAGACTGGACTGAATCTACTACGAATGTTCCTTGGAATGACCTGGTATATTTCCAAACCCTTTTGATCTTTCATTTCATACTCATTGTCCTCTTGACTATTTCAAATTTTAGGCCTTGTGTTCTAGATTGGTGTTGACCTTGTGGAGAAGAGTATGAGGATGATTGGTGTCGTCATTGGTCTTTGATGACTTTGGTCTTGTATGGATCTAATTCAGACAAGTTTAGAATTTACTTGATAAAATCTTGGTTGTACAAAGATTTGAATTTACTTGACAGGTTTTGACATGGGTGATCTTACCTAATTGAAGCATACCTGAATGCCACTAGTTTAGAAATTTATGCATGATGACTTTTTTTAAAAATTTTGAGAAAAAAAAAATTCTTTAAAAAAAGGGATGACTGATTTTTTTAAGAAAATGGATGAGGCATGGCCGAATGCTCCTAGTTTGGAAATGGATGCATGATTTTGAAAATCTTGATTTGATTTTAATTTTTAATGATGATGACGATCACTTCTTTTTTTTTCAAAAAGGAATGAGGCATGGCTAAATGCCCCTAGTTTGACAATCAATGTGAACTTTGAAAATTTTATTGTACAAAAGCCTTTATTGGAGCAAAATGAAAGCTCAAATGGAGCAAAAAGCACCAAAAACACAAAATTAATCAAAATTGAAGTTGCTGGAATAGTGTGCCAATCAACATTGCTAGAGTGCCAATTAGCACTTCTCAAGTGCCGATTGGCACACCCAATTTTGGGTTCAGGTTTCGTGCTTTTGACGTGTTTTCAAGCCTTCTCAAAAAGTCTGTTCATCTGTTATTCACTATACAACCTTTTCCGGACTTCAAACTCTTGGCAACCTGAAACCTTCTTTAAACATGATTAGAGATCCAAAACCCTATCCTAGCATCAAGTGGAGAATCCTGAAAGTAAATTTGGCATCAAGAAAAAAAACTAAGGAAGAGATATCACACACAACAATCATCCATGACAAACAATCAAAATCTTTTTAATTCAATTGCACAAGATATCAACAGATGGGTTTGTAGTTTTGATTTTACTACTAAGACCAATTTTTCTGCCCTTAAGTTAGAAGGAATCAAATCTTTGAGGAATATCAAGATCAACTGGGAGTTTCTTTATGCTACAATAAAGTTCTGGGATACTGAAGATCATGTTTTCTGGTTCGGTACTGCCAAACTTTGTCCTACCATTGAAGAATTTTCAGCCATCTCGGGTTATGAGTTTAACAAAAAATATATGGCAGTTTTTTGTGATACCAAGCATAATGAAATTTATCTGATGCACTAGGTCTTTCAGTTTCAATTAACAGTAGCATGATTAAGGGTCACATGGTGAATCTCCACATAGTTGCTGCAAGGTTTACTCATCGACTTAATCATGGTATATCTGGCAACATGCAGAAGAAATTTGCTTTGGCTTTTTGTTTCATAGGAGAATTCTTGCTTCGCTCTGGAAGACCTGGTTTTGTGGATGCTTGAGCCATAGGAATTGTAGATCAAATAAGAGATGGTGATAATCTTGCTACTCTGATCTTAGTAGAAACTCTTTTAGGATTGGACTCTGTATTCCTTAGTGGAGAATCACAACAATTTCTTGGGAGTCCCCTTAACTTTGCAAATATGGTTGATGGAGAGAATGGACATGATAGCGATTCCTACTGTTTCTACTTATGGTCCTAGTAACTTCCTCAACAAGGCAGTTATCATGACCAGGTGTCAAACTGAAAAAGATTGGGTCAAATTTTTAGAGAAGAAATCTAGCCTTTTAATTCATTGGGACTGTTATTGGTGTAAGTTCCTACCCCCTCTATTACGATTTCGTAGATCAAATCATATCTTCCTGGTTGACTTAAGGAGTGCTACTTTCTACAAGGCTGACAAACTCTTAAGGCAATTTTTATATGAGCAAGGAATGCTTTGTGATAGAGGAAGAAAACCTTTTGTTCTTGTAGACAACTCCTACTTTTGTAAGGAATATGCTGCTAAGTTTGGACATGGCTGACCTAGTGGATCAAACCTTTGTTAAGTTTCACTTTCACAAGATGATAGTAGAATACTCCAACTGGCTAGTGGACCAGATTGTGGATAGAGAAATTGACATGGTTTTGATGAGAGAAAGATTTCTTAGGGATGGAAAGGACAAGCAAGAGGATAGCAACAATAAATCCAAGAGAAGAGATAGAGATAAGGGCGTGATTGATATTGATAGAACAAGTGTCTAGTTGAAGAAAAGGAAACAACAAATTGTGAAATACACCAAATTATGAAATACAATTTTCATTAATTGAATATATGAAGACAACTTGGTAGAAGAATATTCCAAGGCTTTGGTCCTAAATACAATCTATGTAAAAAAACATACAAAGCTTGGTCCTAGATACCATCTACCAAAATTAAATAAAGACAAGACACTATTCTGCGAACCAAAACCTATGGTTTAAGGGCTAAGTTACAGAATGGGAAGGTGTTAGGCATCCATTATGCCTGGACAAAGTTCGGTCTTCTAGACTTTCAATGATCATTTAAGTACCTTAAACAATGATATACAATAGATTATGAAATGCAACATGTTATGCAAGCTTTTTAGATCCATGGCCAAATGTTATTTAAAGACTTCAGACCTGTATACTCTTCTATGTAAAGAAATCGTATTTGATATTTAATATGGAAAACAATTTTAAAAAAATTTGATACCAATTTTTATAAAAAATATTATTGATGACAAAATAGAGGTTAGGATTCCAATAAATATTGGTGAGAAAAACTCAGATCTAATTTTAGCTAAGAAAAAGATGATATTTTTTCATGAAAATTAAGATCTAATTTTTATTGATAAAAAAAAAAAAAAAAAGATGAGTTTTAAAGAAAGAATTTCGGATTTGATTTTTTTATTATGAAAAAGAATGATTTTTAATGGAAAAATTTTAGATTTGATTTTAATTATGAAAAAGAATGAGTTTTAAAGAAAGAATTTCAAATCTGATTTTTAATTATGAAAAAAATGAGTTTTAAAAGAAGAATTTCATATCTGATTTTTAATTATGAAAAAAAAATGAGTTTCAAAGAAAGAATTTAGATCTGATTTTTAATTATGAAAAAGAATGAGTTATAAAGAAAAAATTTCAGATCTGATTTTTAATTATGAAAAAGAATGATTTTTAAAGGAAGAATTTCAAATTTGATTTTTAATTAACAGAGAACCATAGATCTAAGATTATATCATGAACATCCTAAATCTATATGATTGAACATGTGAATCAAACAATCATGGCTTTTTTTTTTTATGATGAAACAAAGTTTCAAAAGAAAAATCATATCATAAATTACTGTTCACATATTAATATGGAAATTTTTGCTAGAGACGCATGCTAATAAAAGGAAATGACACTCAAACATGCATATTAATAAAGGAGTAAAAGTGATACATGCATCAATTGCACGAACAATTTCTGCAGGGGGGATTACTTTAGAATTAGAAAGAGTGAATCTCTAATTCTTAAAGTCAAACTTCCAGGGTTTCTTTAATGTTAAGGGGCAGAGGGATGCTGAATTTTGGGTGGTCTCCTTTATTTTTAGAGGTGCATCTACTTAAAAAATAGGCTAGGGTTGCTAGAAAATTAGCAGATACGAATTAGGTTAGGTTTTATCCCTAAAAAATTGAATCTGATAGGCCTAAACCTAAACCAAGCATATCTGGGCCCGATTTGAAATTTGTGCCAATCGGAACTGTTCAAGTGCCGATCGAAACTCCTTAGTGCCTCGCCCAATTTTTTCTCCTTGTGCATTTTGGACTCTTTTGGGGCTTTTTTTGAGCCAGGAATCATACTTAGATGTATTTTATTTGAGATAATTATTTTTAAGTATTTTTGAGCCAATAAAATGGATTTTATTGAGAATCATACTTAAATTTGTGCCAATCTAAGGGTCTGATTTGGGAACTATGAATATCATCGCGATCATTAGAATCTCAAAATTATTTCTATGTTATGTGATGAATGATTTAATGCATGAAATGTAATTATGATTTTTTGGTACTTAGAATGATCATTTCAGTCATCTTCCAAGATTAAATTACGGATGAAAAATTAAGTGTCTATAGTTGGAGCAAGGGGAGTGTCATTGGACAAAGGGACAAAGTCAAATGACCCAACCTTGACGTATAAGTGAGTGATAGTCAATCTTAGGCAGCCGATCCAAAGGCTTTAGGATGTCATATGGGAGGGGGAAAAAAAACCTTCTTACCCTAAACTGCAAACCAAGAAATCACACTCCCAAATATCCCTTGGGCACATAAGTGGGGTCCAAGTTGTCATGAGCAAGACAAGTTAAGAGTGTAAGCACAAAATTTCTCAATTTTAGAAAATCAAACAATTGGAAAGAAACATGGTTTGCAAATATAAATTTGTATTGATGAATAATGAGTACAATCTTTATTTCAATTCATTTACAAAAGAATACCCTCTGATTCTAACTTGACTCAAACAAGAGATCCTATTAACTTTGGTTGGAAAACGGATTGAATGGTCTTCACAACAAATCTCTAGCTTTGAGCTTATTAGAGATTTATTGTTCTTCAAGTCTTCAAATGTGAAGGCTTTTTAAGTTGAAATTCTTTGGGGCTTTAGAAGGTTGATCCATTGAGCTTCAAGGATTTGGGATTAGTTGAATTATTTGGAGATTTTTCAACTTAATTCCAATGGAACTTCAAAGAACTTCTTTGAATGTTCTTCGGGTGTTCTTGAGGCAGAAATTCTCCAGAGCTTTGACGTCTTAGAAAAATTGTCTCGAGTGAGAATTTCTACAGAGCTTTAGTGTCTTAAAAATTGTCCCCAAAATGAGAGGAGATGTCTTCTATTTATAGTGGTTTTAGAGGATAATCTCTACTTTGAATTGATATGCTTGAAAATATATAGTAAACTCTTACTTTGCCCAAATTTTGCTTAGAGATAATTATCTCTATTTATCTATTTTGATAAATATCATATTTTGATAAAGATAATAATTAACAAAGATAAATAATTATCTCTATTTATTTTATCTACTTTAATAAAGATAATTATCCATAACTTTGAATAGTGAATTTATCTTTATCTTGTGGGCCAAGTGACACGTGACAAATTTCAATATGCCAATGTAACATCAATTTAGATGACACATGTCATCATTTGATTTAATTAATTTAATGACATATTAATCTAGAGCTAGCTTGTAACCCCATGCATATGCATGGATACACTTAAAGATATACAATAAGATACATAATATAATTCATATATATAATTTAAATACTATTGATAGTCATTTTTATATTTTGTTAAATCTTTAAAAAAAATTGTATAGATATTATTAGGTATCAAATGTAAATTGTCTTTTTAAAAAAAAATTATTATGAAACACTTTTTTTTTTTTTTTACAATTCATTTATTCTACTCTTTGGTTTTTGTACTTAATAATTCACTTGGATGAATATTTATGATATGGTTTCACATTTGATTCTAAAATTAAGAAATAAAACTCTTTAAAAATAAATAATTTAGGACACATGGCGCAAAATTGAAACTATAATTTAGAATTTTAATTTGAGTTTCTCTCAACTTCACCTATTATATATATATATATATATATAGATTTGTCACTAAATTTTTGATGTGACATTTTGTAATTGGCTTGACAAAATTTTGCCTCGTACAAAGAGATTTCCTTAACCAAACTTATAGTTTAGACTCTAAGAAGCAATAAATCAGAAGAAGGAAAACAATTTGATATCCTCGTAATCCAAAGAATGGCACGCCCTATAAGCACTCAACTCATAAGGATTGAAGGTGCGCATGCCCTGAGAAAAATGAAGGGTCCCCAGTAAGTAAAGAGGAGTTCATAACGCCATTTGGAAGGCTTTCCATCAAATCTCAAAATTGTTATCTTCGATCAAGATAAGGAAGGCAAACTTACCATAAAAGTTTTAAACTCTCAATCTTATCCTTTATAGTGGAGGAAATTACTTTAGTTGGGTATATAAGCCATTATTTTCAGCTAATGGCCTTGTAATATTTAGCGTAATGCACTGATATGTTGAATGTTTCCTCCTAGCCTTAGATTTGTGGCATTTCGATGGTTCAATTAACTGGTGCACAACTCTATTCACTCCTAGGAAATGACAGTTGACTTGTTCATTGCTTAGTTCATAAGTCATAACCAATAATCGACGACCAATGGAAGTGGATATCTTCTTGTATCCATATATTTGGGGTTAATTGAAAACTTAAAGGCCCGTGTCACGCATGTCTATTTGTGTTCAACATTTTCGGTTAGTTTTTAGCTTTTATGAATAAATTTTAAAACTTTTTTTTTTATTTTTACTTTAGCGCATTTTCAATAAGATAATCCCTCAGTAAATAGCCATCGAAGACATTCAAGACCTAATGGCGCAAAAGGCAATCTACAAGTCTCCCAAGGTTTGTTAGCCCACCCCTTGGACCAAGAAGAAAGGGCCCATAAGGAAATCACACACCTTAAGGGCCATGTTAGATGCACACTTTCTAACTGGATGCACACTTTCTAACTGGGCTTTAAAATACAGGGTTGGCCTTAAACTTTAGTCTATGATTGATTATGCTCAGGCCCTTTTGTTTCCTCATTACAGTTTCCACAGCTGCGACGTGGTTTCGACAAAATTTAAACCATTTTACAGAGAGAAGAGTAGCGAAAATACCAGCAGAAAATAGAGGAAAAAAAAACTGCCGCGTACTATGACAAGCTGAGTGTAAAGGCCAAGGCGCCGCCAGGTTCAAACAAGGCCTCAACTTTTCCTCCTCCTCTTCTTCTGCCTCAGAGTCCAAAGCTCCACTGTCTAGAGGCTCGGCACCGGCGCCTCCATATAGAGTGCATCCTGTTCTCAAAAAATAATAATTATTATTACGTATAAATTTTAAAAATTTATGAATTTTTATCCTTATTAAAACTTTCTGACAAATCTAAATTTTTTTAAAACCCAACATAATTAAACTTTTGGATAAAATTTGGCAACAAACTTGGTTATAAGTTAAAGCTACAACTCCATTCAATATTTTTTTATTAGATGTGAATTTTGATAAATTCATCATTTAATTACATTTTCTTCTTATATATTCCATATTTGCAAATTTTCAAGAATGTCAAAGATCCATAGCTATATCATCAATTAAATATTATTAAGAAAGTCCAAGAAAAAATTTATTTAACTAAAATTTTTGAAAGAAATGTAGCTTTCAACATTAATAATAAGATTATTATGTAATGATTTCAAAATAAGAAAATTCATAGAAGGAAATTGTAAGACTTTATGTGTTTGTGTGTGTGTGTTTTTCATTTATTATTTTTTTTTTTGTCGTTAATATATGAAGTTCTCTTTTTTATTGGATTCATATAATTTAAGTTTCTTTATAACCACCCTTAAAAAAAAGTTTTGGAGCTCCCATTGAGGCTGAGCTTTGCCTCCCACCTCCTCTTTCCTCAGTTCCTTTGTCAGAGCCTCTAGCCCTTCCATGGCCTCCGAGCTTGAAAACCAAGCTCAACTTAAATCCATTCAAAACAAGCTCAAGAAGAAACCCACCTTAGATAAACAAGAATTTTGGAAATACTAAATTAATAGTATTGTATTTTACAAGTACTAAAATATACAAGAGTGTCTTTATATAAGAGGCAGAGTGTGTAGTACAAGTAAACAATGTGGGCCTAAAGCCCACAACCTATTATATGTTAACAGCCCCCCTCAAACTCAATGTAGGTGCAAGAACAACTTGAGGTTGTCAACCAAAGCACAAAGGCGTCCCTTAAAATGTGACTTGGTGAAGATATTTGCAAGTTGGTCTTTAGAAGAGACCGAGAACAGCTTGAGAGCATCATGGACAAGATGATAACGGATAAAATGATAATCCATCTCGATGTATTTAGATAAAATGATAATCGATCTCAATGAGTTTACTCTGTTCATGGAAGACATCATTGTGAGTAATATGAATGGCACTCTAGTTGTCACAATAAAGAGGAGTAGTAGAGGATGTAGACACACCTAAGTCCTTAAGAAGCCATCATAGCCAAAGAAGCTCACATGTGGTATTAGCAATGGCACGATATTGTACTTCAGTACTGAAGCGAGCAACAAAGGTTTGTTTCTTACTTCACTAGGAAATTAGAGAAGAGCTAAAAAGAAAGTAATAATTGGTGGTGGACTTGCGATAAATAGGATCTCCTGCTCAATCAGTATCATTGAGTGCACGGAGAACAAAAGGAGATTGAGCAAAGTAGAAAATGTCATGGAAGAGAGTGCCCTTTAGGTATCGAAGAATGTGCTGAACAGCAACATAGTGAGTCGATTGTGGAGCAGACAGATATTGGCTCACCTGGTGAACAACATAGGAAATGTCTAGACGAGTGACGATGAGATAAACAAGGCTGCCAACTAATCATCTGTAAAGAGAGGGATTAGGCAATGGTTCTCCCCCTGAGGGAGTCAGATGCGCATTAAGTTTAAATGGAGTGTCAACAGTCTTGCTATCAGTGAGTCTAGCTCGAGACAAAAGTTCAAAAGCATGCTTGGCCTGAGTAATATAAAGACCATCTGTAGAATGAGTGATTTCAAGACCCTAGAAGTAGCTGAGATGTCTAAGATCTTTCATCTCAAACTACTGACCAAAAAAATCATTGAGTTTTTGAATGTCGCTAAGGACATCACTAGTTATGATCATATCATTCACATATAGGAGAAGCAAAATGGTACCTTTGTTAGCACGATGAAGAAATAAAGCAGAATCGTAATAACTGACAATGTAACTCAAGCGAGAGATGGTAAAGCTAAACTTGGCAAACCAAGCTTATGGGGCTTGTTTAAGGCCATAAAGTGCACGTCAAAGATGACAAACCTTGTTCGGTTCAATAGAAAGACCAGGAGGAGATTACATATAAACTTCTTCACTTAAATTCCCATTTAAGGAAGACATTTTTGACATCTATCTCAAAAAATATCCTATCTACTGGCAGCAATAACTGTTAAAAGGGCACAAACATATGAGATTCGAGCAACTAGAGCAAAGGTCTCTTCATAATCAATCTCATATTTCTGTGTAAAACCTTTTGCAACAAGACGAGTTTTATATTATTCGATGGACCTATCAGAGCGAGTCTTAATTTGGTAGATTCACTTACAACCAACCACAGATTTCCTAGAGAGAAGAGTCACCAAATCCCAAGTATGGTTTTTAGATAATGCATCTATTAGGATGTGTGCCCTTAAATCCTATTGTATGATGCTATATATTTTATTATGTATGACTCAATGTTATGTTTAATAAAGTTGTTTTGCTATTATCTAAAATAATGGTAACATGAATATTGAGACATTATCATATAGTCCGTGAAATGCATAGTATGTGATTTATGTGAAAAGTCGCAGAAGATATAAATCACAAGTTTTTTGTAAACTCAGAATTTTAGTTCGTAGTCAATGATGAAATTGGACATTTCATCTGTGAATACTATAACATATCAACTAAGATGGTTTGTCTTCATCATGGAAATGGAGATTTCTAGTTGATATGTTGATATGTTTTAAGAGTTAAAATATATTGAACTGGACCGATGTGAGATTTATTATTCTCCTAACGACTGTCAAATGAATAATAAATTCACTACTTATATTTGCATGAACTCTTAATCCTAAGAGAATAATGGACTTGATCATGAGGTGTAGGTTACTTTGATATATCAAGAGTGAGATTTAGAGTTACGGTCAAAACCTCAGTGTGTTGGGTAACCACATTTAATGTTGATGGAACATATATTCTCAAGATGGAATTCATAGTCTCTTAATGGAGATACAAAATATTCCATTGAGATAAGTTTAATAGGTTTGTTATTCAGAATGTTAGACCTAACTACTTTAGTAAATAGTTACTAGAGTATATATTTATGAGATTGGATTTCATAAATATATGATGAATAACTTAAAGGATTAAACCGGGTATTGAAGGATAAGATGTAATAATTTACAAAATGATAGTCTACATTTATGACTTTGTGTTACTATGAATATTTTATGAAGGGGTTGTATATATAATAAAGTTTTGAGATATAATTTATAAATAAGGCCTAGAGTACAACTATATTTATATAGTGGTATTAGATATAATTAATGGTAATTTTGGACTTGTCAAGAGTTGACAAAAAAGCCCAAGACCCATTGAAGCTAGTGTCTTATTGGTCCCATTCCAAGCCACACACTTAAGCCCAATTGGAAAGGCCCAAAAGGCCAGCCCAATTAGATAATTGGTTAGACACAGAGGGAGAAACATACAGAATTTTCTGTAGAGAATTGTAAAAACACAATTTGTGAAGTGGTGTAAGAAGAGTTAGAAACTCTTTGACCATCTCCCTTTGAAGCTGATTGAGAGACTACACATCTTGGGCGTTAGTGGAATTGGAGTGAAGATTGAAAGTGTTCCCAAGTGATTTTAATCTTCGATTTTGAAATTCACCGCTCCTAGGTACACTCTCTTGTTCTCAAATTCTGAAACTTATATAGTACATGTTAACTTTTATGAATGAAGTAGTTCTGTTAGGACATATGTGTTTCACTTGTTTAGAACATATGTCATTTATTATTTATGTAATTGGCTAATCCTTTGCTAAAACGCACTTTACTTGTAATTGGATAGATTTAGGATGAGGTTAATGCTTCAGCAAACAAGGTTTCAAAATCAAGTGTTAAGGTTTCAAGATCAAGTGTTAAAGTCATGTAAGTCTGTCCAAGAAACAAGTTGAGAAGTGCTCTTCATTAAAGCTTGACAGCTGCATCTATCGAGCTTTAAGAAGCTGTTCTAGCCCCGAGGCTCGACAGCTGCTCGACAGCACCTCGACACCTGTAGCTGTGGAGATTTAAGAAAAACATATTCCTAGTTCTGCTTTGATTCTAATCCGTGGATATGTCTTTGGGTCTTCTTTTCTCCTAACCCTAGACATATAAAAGGATTATTCTAAGGGTCGTCGAAGTGTGGCAAGTTGCACAAGCATTGAGAAATCATTGTTCATGCAAATTGTAACTTGAGACGAAGTTCTTGCCTTAGTTCATCTCTTTTGTGAAGAAGTTGCTGTGTCTTTGCACCGTAGAGTTTTGTAACCAAGCATCTTCTTGATCTTCATCATATGGATGAATTGAAGAACTTTGCAGCCAACAATCTTCTCTAGTTGGTGATTGAAGTCGCATGCTGGGATCCGCGCATTTGGTTAGTCACATACTTGGGAGCCGTGCATTGAAAGGAGAAACTATCACTACAGAACAAGTCCAATTGGGTATTAAGGTAAGGGTTCAACTGTAAGTTGGTAAGATATTTGGGATTCCTTTACTTGTAACCGCTTGTTGTGATAATAGTGGAGTTTCAGAAGTGGTGACCTTAAAATCACCCGGTGGGGTTTTTGCTATGTAGGTTTTCCCCATTCGTAAACAAATCATCGTGCTATTTATTTTCCGTTGCATACTTAGTTTATTTGGTGATTTGTTTGTGCTACCACGTACTTTGCATGTTAAATTGGTTAATTAATTGAACTTAGCTAATTAATCAATTAATCCATCACAAGGGGTCAATACGTTTTTTGGCCTATCAAGATCTGTTATTTTTCTGCTGGGCACATGCATGTTTCCATCAGCATCAAGTTCATTTTTCGTCGCAATCTACCACAAAGGGTCAGTGAACACCTCACGATAGGTGTGAGGCTCATGTAGTGTAACAAGGGTAGTATAATAGTAATAGTCAAGTAAATGTGTAGGAATAGATCTTACGTGAGTTGAGTGACAAAGTAGAATATCTTGTGCAAGATCTTCAGGCGGAGCAGGAACAGGAGCAAGAGTAGGGGACCTAAGCTCAGGGTTGGGTGGCTCATCTTCAAGTTGTTCATTTTCTACCTGTTCATTAGAGGGCGATCTAGGAGAGGCATCAAAAATATCTAGTGGTTGGTAGAGAGCACTATAGGAAGATCAAGAGTAACTGTAAAAGGGATATATGGCTCATCTGGAAAAAGATCTAAGACAGAGGAGGTAGATAAGGAGGCACGAAAGTGAGAGAACTTGATAAAGAAGCGATGTTCTCAAAAGACAACATTGTGGGAGATACGAAGACGATGAGAGACATGTTCATAACACTGATATCCCTTTTGAGTTTCACCATAGCCAAGAAAACAAAAAAGTCTAGACTGAGGCTCAAGTTTGTTATGCTCATATGGCTAAAGAAGAACGAAACAGGTAGAACCAAAGGAGCGAAGGTAGTGATAGTCTGGAGGTGACCCAAAAAGGCGCTCATATGAAGTTTGATTTTGGATGACAAGACTAGAAACGCGATTAATAGCATGAAGAGCAATTTCACCCTAAAAGAGCAAGAACTTTGGCAGAGAGAGGAAGAGCATGAACAATGTTAAGAATATGATGAAGTTTTCATTCAGCTCTACCATTTTGCTGAGAAGTACCTAGACAAGTTAGTTGATGAATAGTGCCATAGGAATGCAAAATGGCTTAGAAAGCATATTAAGTGTATTCAAGAGTATTATCAGATCGAAAAATTTTGATGCGTTTGAAAATTTGAGTTTCAACCATTTTTGCAAAATTATAATATACTTGCAATAATTCAGAACGATATTTCATATGAAAAATCTAGCTATAGCTGGAATAATCATCAACAAAGATAACAAAATATCGAAATCCACCAATACTAGAGACAAAGGAAGGTCATCAAACATCAGAATAAATTAGGTTAAAGATATCAGTGGACATTGATTCACTAGTATTGAAATACAAAGCTAGTTGTTTTCCTAACTAACATGAAACAAAATCAAAATTTTCTATGGACACTAAATCTAACAAACTTCTAAAAGCCAAGTATTGTACCAAAGAGAAAGATGTGTAACCAAGTTGAGCATGCCAAAGTGAAAGGGAAGGAATAGAAGAAATTACAGCAACTGTAGCAGCAACAGAAACTGGAGCAACAGGTGGAAGATGAAGGTTGTCAGCGGGAAACATACGCCCAACTTTGGGACCGGTCCCAAGCTCTTGTCCCATCCTCGAATCTTGCACTATACACCCAAAATAATCAAAGGTAATGTGATAACCCAACTTAGCTAATTGTTCCACAGAAAATAAATTATAAAATTTTTTAAGAACATCAAAGACCCTAGGAACCGAGAGGTTGGAGGTCAATATAGAACCTATATTATGACCAAACATTGTGGAATTATTAGCTATTCAAATGTTAAAAGGGTGTGGTGCAGGTTCAAGTTGAGAACATAAGGATGAGTAAGGTGTCATATGGTTGCAACAAGTAGAATCCATAAACCAAGAGGAAAGAGACATACCAAATGAAACTAAGAGAGAAGAGGAATAAGATGCATTACCAACCATATGAATGGTATTAGCGATTATATTTTGAAGGTCAACTATGGAACTGGTGATAGTGGATCCAAAAGACTTGGACTTTGCAGAGATGAGAGCCATTGGTTGGATACTCTTAGTGTTAGCAATAGTAGCAGCAAAAATGAAAACAACTAATTTGTTGCATTGATAGAAAGTCTCAATATTATGGTTAAAACGTTTGCAAAAATTGCAAAAATGTTTATTGGATTTTTGGCGACGATTGTTGCAAAAGGAAGAAGACTTGTCCTTATTCTTTATTTAGAATAAAAATATACAAAAATGGACTGCAAAAATGAAATCTACGCGAAAAACTAGGTAAGGAGCACCTGGATTGCAAAAAGTCAACTCTGAAAAGTCAACAGTCAAACCAGCCTAAAAGTCAATGGTTAAGTCAACCAGTGAAGCTATGACGTCAGCAAGAGGACACAGATGATGACATAAGTGAAGACTGGCGATGACGTGGTAGATGACGTGTGTTGTAGGGCTGTCGAAAGCAATATGATGTCACAGATGACATCAGCAAGTTCTGGATGCTTGTGTGGCATATGGGCAAGTGAGGCAAGTAAGCACGTGGGTACATAGCACGTGGAGCATTGAAACAGAATCGCTAACGGCACGTGTGGCACATGCCTTCCGTGCTGATAACTTTGGGAGCGCGTGAGGGCGCGTGCGATGCTTGATGACATCGGTTCTTCTCCAAGGATGTAGATAAGAGGAAGACGATTCTGATGGTATCGGCGACGAGAGGATTAGGGAAAATTTGTATGGCAGGGACTGGAATGGCAGAGATCTTCAGTGTAAGACGGTGACGTCGATAGTAGAGGCAATGAAGAACACTGAGAAGACTAGACTGTAGATTGCACACTAAAGAATTCAAAGTAGTGGCTCTAATACCATGTTGGAAATACTAAATGAATAGTACTATATTTCACAAGTAATAAAATATACAAGAGTACCTTTATATAAAAGGAAGAGTGTGTAGTGCAAGTATGTGTATAGTACAAGTAAACAAGGTAGGCCTAAAGCCCACAACCTATTATACGTAACAAAGAAAAAGACTCTAGGGTTCCTGAGAAAACCGACAGAGACAAGGACAGGCATTTGAAGAGGCAAAGAAGGAGTAGAGATAGAAACAAAGACAAAGATAGGAAAAGAAGGAGTGTGTTGCTGCAAGAGGGGAGGAGATCGAAGAAGAGTAGAAGTGAAGATAAAGATAGGGATAAAGTTGATTTTTCTAAGTTAATTGAAGGCTATGACAAAATGGAAATGTTTCTTTCAATTCTATTTTTTGAATTCAAAATGGTATGCATATACATTGTAGTATAATTATTTGTGATTTATGGGTGTCAATGTTGTTTAGCTTTTTGATGTCTCTCTTTGTGTTGTAAACAGACACCAACTGAAAGAGTCAGCCAAGATGAAACTCTAGCTTGTGGAAACTAATAAAACTAACTTATCTCAAATCTTGTATAGTAAAATGTTTGTTTGAGTGCCTTCTTTTGTTAACGTGTATTGAGTTGTGGGCTTTAGACCCACCTTGTTTACTTATATAGCACTTTTATTTGTACTACATATATCTGTCTCCTATATAAAGGCACTCATGTATATTCTATGATTCTAAGAAATACAATACATTTATTTAATATTTCTAACATGGTATTAAAGCCAAGTTTTGAAAATTTTCTTAGTAGTCTTGTCTCTCTTTGGTGTTACTCCAAATTCATAGTCACTGTTACAGCCACCACTGCAGCCATTTTCAATTGAATCCCCGACATCTCCAAGTCATCGTCCCTAGTTTCGGACCTGCAACTGCTACTGTTCAAGAGTCTCACACTACAGAGACTACTACCATATCATCGCTGTCATAAACATTGCCCTGATTGTGTTTTTGCAGGTACCATTAAGATCATCCTCCGCGGATCTACTATTTTGTGGAAACCTGAACGTCATCAGAGACCGCATGCGCCACCCAAGAAATCTGCATCGAAGACAATCTCCCAAGCACTTACACGTGCTGTAAGAAGAATCTGCATCTTCTTCCACGCACCTATGCCCATCATGCGCCCACGCACTTCACATTCACACGCATCCACGTGTGTCATACGCCACACACGCTGCACAACAACTTACTGACATCATCCTGCTTATGTTAGCTGACGTCGTCATCTGCATCATCTTACTGACATCATCACTCCTTGGTTGACTTTGACTGTTGACTTTTTCAGGTAGGTTTGTAATCCAGGTGCTCCTTACCTAGTTTTTCGCATAGATTTCATTTTTGCAATCCATTTTTGCATATTTTGCTTCTAAATGAAGAATAAGGACAGGTCTTCTTCCTATTGCAATAATCGTCACCAACAATCCAGCAAACATTTTAGAATTTTTGCAAACATCTTGGTCACAACAAATTAGCTGTTTCAATTTCTGCTACTACTGTTGCTAACACTGAGAGTATCCAACCAATGGCTCAGTCCAAGTCTCCTGTTTAAGTTGCTGTTGTAGCTGCTACAATTTCTTTTATTCCTTCCTGTTGGGAAATTAAGATCCCTATTGATAGAAATAACAAGTTTTAAACCCAAGTCGTTGATTAGATTTATTATGAATAAACCTTGTTAAAACATATAAACATCAATATCATGCACAACAATATAGTAAATAAGACAAGATATGATGACCTAGAAAAACTAATAAAATAAACTAGTTTCACAGTAAAAAAACTGGGGGAAAACCTTCCCAGAAAGCAATTCACTATAGTAAATAGAAGTTTCAGATCTAGTACAAAACATTTGTCCCTAGACTTTACAATCTCCGTAGATGAACTTACAGCAGAAACCTTCTACTGCTTCAAAACCTCTGAACTCTTCAATATATGAATGCCAACCTTTTGCACAGATCACAGTACGTGACTAACTCCAGCAACTTGAAAAAGATGTTGGCTGCAAAGTTCTTCATTTCATCAACATTGAAGATCAAGAAGCATTTGGTTACAAAACCCTAAGGCGCAAAGACGCAATAACTTCTTGCAAAGAGAATAAGGAACTAGGTCACTTTTTGCATGTTTTCTCTTTTTATAACGACCTTTAAAATAAGCCATATATATGTCTAGGGTTATGAGAAAAGAAACCTAACACATATATGTCAACTAGGGCAAAAAATTAGATCTAGAAATTCTAATTTCGTAAATCTCGACAAATTTAGCTTTTGTCGAGCTTCGTTCTTAAATCTCGATAGATACTGTTTCTGGCGAGGTATTTGTTGAGCTTTAATGAACAACTTTTTTTCACTTTTTCCTTGGTCCAATCTTCATGGCTTTAATACTTGGCTTGAATAACATGTATCTTGAAGTACTAAACCCATCCTAGATCCACCTAGTTACAAGTAAAGTGCATTTTATCAAAGGATTAGCCAATTACATAAAATATGTCCTTAACAATCTCTCCCTTTGGCAATCTGTGACAAAACCACAACAAACAAATAAATCATGAAAGAAGTCTTAAATCACAATACTCATAACCACTTGTTGGATTACAAAAAAAATCTAACCCTACTACAAACTTTTGAAAAAATTTGTAAAAAGAGAGTTCATGGCACGATAGACTTTCACAACTTGTCTTTCTGAAACACTTAAACAAGACTTATTAGGGAATCATGTGTGAAACAGAAATAAAGATTGCATACATAAAGAAATATGTGTATAAAGAGAGAAAAGAAACAACACATGTAATGATAGGTGAAGAAGACATACATCACACACACACACACACACACACACACACACATATATATATAGACATATATCAAAGATAAGCACAATGTATGTAAAAAGATGGTCACAAGACCGGTGTATAGGAAGCTTAAAAGAAGCTCCTTAAACAACAAGGAGGTAAACACTCCCCCTAACAAGATGAAACACAACTCCCCCTTACAAAGGCATGTATTTCTCCCCCTAACATGTAGAATCTTAAAAAGAAACCACATTTGCACCCCCTTTTTGTCATGATTGACAAATGGTACAAGAAGCTATAAAGCTTCACCCGAGAAACATAAAGATGATCAAAAGGGCACAAGGAATCCATATAAATGCATGAATGTAATGAAACAAGATGTTATGGATGACATGATGATAGAAAGCTACAAAACATGTGAAAAACAATGCATCCAAGAAGGTCTCGACAGATCGAGAAGCTGTCGAGTTGCTGTCGAGAGAAAACCCATAAATCTCAATGGATCGAGGATTTGTCGAGAATCTATCGGGCAGACAGAGAACTTAGAAATTTTCCTCGATGGATCAAGAAGCTATCGAGGATCTGTTGAGATCACAAGAAGAAGGCTCGATAGAAAGGATATCTGTCAAGGATGTGTCGAGCTTAAAGAAAAGAGGTTTTTCAAGAAGGGAAAAACACGTAGAGATTAATGCATAAAATAAGCTACTCACTCAAACATCAAACCAACATATTAAGCACTCAAAACTCATCTCAAACAAGATGCAAAGCATATAGATCCAAAACACACACACACACTAAATAAGTCTAACCAATTTTATATTTAAAAAACAAGTTAAAACAGTTTAGTGAGCATATATTAACACATTTATCTCTTGTGATGGCCAAATCACATTGTACTTGCACATGTATCAAAAGTAGCAAAGAGTATGCATGTTGTGTATGAAAATATAACAAGTGTGCACAAATTTCTCATATTATGACGATTTAAGATATGAGAGCATCTAATACCCTCACACATAATCATAATTGTTTGGTGAGGACTATCACCTTTGAGGTACATCATTTAACTTTCACATCTCCTAGAAACACACTTATATCATTTTAAAAGCATTTTGATTCTTTTTGCTTTTATATTCTTTGTATATTTTCTTTTTGAACATATTATACTTTGGCATATAAGAGAGAAAAAAAATACTTAATTATGTAAGCCAAAACATCACAATTTTGCTATGTCAAAGCACACAGATGTTATACATGATTGACGGGCTTTAGTGGTGAGATGGTTATTTATGTCTTTCTCTTAAGATTTTCTAGTCCTTCCCATCAAAAAGAGTGATATGAGTATGAGCTATAAGAGACAATCTTAATTGTACTCATCACAACCACAAGCCACAAAACTCACTTGCTTAGTTGTGCATTAAACTACAAGAGATACAAAGTTTAAAAACTTTGTTTCAATGACCATCCACAGTACACAAGTACCAACATATACAAACACACACTATATTTGTATTTTTCTAATTTTTTTTCTTTTTTATTTTGAAAACAAAAACAAAATAAATGCTAAACAACTAAACAACAACAGACAAACAACATGAAAGTATAAAGATAGATGCAGATGCATGAAAGCATGATTCCAAAAACAGATAAGAAATCAAGCAAAGAGAGTCCTACTTTAAAAAGAAAGAATTAAAGTAGAGAACAACAGAAAAGACAATTAAGTCTTAGGCTCCTTTCTCACTCACACAGCACGAATCTTTGGCCATGAAGATGAAAAGGCACATGTCGTAGTATGTCTACGAAAGGAAATAGAAGAATTAGAATTCTTTTGAAATTGAGTTAAAAAACTCAAGACTTTTAATAACTCTCCAAACAAAGGTGTAGTTCCTTGAGAGGGATCCTACAACTGCTTGGACACTTGCTTATGAGGATACAACTTGAAGCAATCGGGACGAATGTGTCTAGAAACACCACAATGGTAACAAATATGAGTAGATTTTGAACTACTAGACTCCCTAGAGTGAGGTCTAACAAAGAATTTAGAATTAGTCAAATAGGTTTCGGATTTCATACCTTTATCACCTTTCTCAGATTGGGGCACAAAGATAGTATTTGATCTAGAAGCTGTGGAAGAGGAGGGGTCAGAGGAAACAACATATCCTAAGCTAGTCTTATCAGAACTAGGCTTTTGAGTACTTAATACCTTATCAAGCTTTGCACTAGACATCCTCTCTATTTGTGTTCTAGCTTGACTAAGCTCAACCTTGAGATTCTTGACCTTTTCTTCTAATGAGGCGTTCTCCACAATAAGAGTCTTAACTAACCTTGTAGTCTCATCTAGTTTGACAACAGTTTAGCTTTTTCAATTTTTACTTCATTAAGCTTTTTTCGACAAAGATAAGAAGTCTTTTTAGATTTTATAAATTCAATGCATAGTTATCATAGGCTTCCTAAAGGGTCAACTTCTTGTGTACTTCATCATCAAAAGAATCCTCACTGTCACTAGCACTCTCTACAATCACCTTATCAGTTGTGGTAACAAAAGTCATAAAGTGACCACATTCATCCACATACTCATTAGAAGAGTCATTCTCAGTATCACTCAAGGTATCAACCAACCCTTAACCTTTTGAATTCTTGGTCTTTTCCTTCATAAGATAGTTTGGGCACTCTATCCTCATATGACCAAAACCTTTGCACTCATGGCGCTAGATGAGGGGTTTCCCATTCTTGCCCTTCCTAGAGGTTTTAGATTTCTTAGGAGGTTTTTTCCTATCCTTTTTTCTATATTGAAGAAGCTTGATAATCTCATTAGCTATGAAGTTTAGATCCTCATCCTCATCCTCATCATCATTTTTATCTTCATATTCGCTTTCATCTTCATCTTCAGAGTCATCAATATCTTCCTCTATACCCTTAAGAGCCAATTTTTTACTCTTTCCACCTTTTCCCATTAAACTTAATCCCATCTCATAGGTTTGAAGATTCTCTACAAGCTCAATCAAAGGAATTTGATTAATGTCCTTCACTTCTTCAATGGCAGTAATCTTGGCATGGAATCTTTCAAGTAGGGACCTAAGGATTTTCCTGACAATTTTGAGTTCCGTAATAGATTCTCTAAGATTGAAGGCGAAATTTACAATATCCTTGAATTTAGCATAGAACTCATCAAATTTCTCATTCTCCTCTACCCTTATTTCTTCAAAACTACTAGTGAGTCTTTGAAACTTCACAGTCTTTACTGCTTTGGTACCTTTATAAGTGGTCTCAAGAATGGTCCATGCTTCCTTGGCAACTTCTGTGGATGATATTTTCTTGAAATCCTCATTGGCCACCCTATAAAACAAAGCATTCAAGGCCCTGCTGTTCAAATTTGCCACTTTGATTATTGCTTCATCTTAATCCACCGGTGCTTCATTTGGCTTAATCCAGCCAACTTCAACAGCTTGCCATACTTTTTCACCTAGAACTTGCAAAAAAACTTTCATACGAGCTTTCTAGTATGCAAAATTAGTGCCATCAAATAAATGAGAAATCAAAAGAGATTGTCCACGATCAATGACAATGGGAGTCAAGGATCACATTCAGGAAATACATCCAATCAATGTGTACCCTCTCTGATACCACTTATTTGAAAAATTTAGACCCCGATTGATAGAATTAACAAGTTTTAAACCCAAGTTGTTAATTAGATTTATTATGAATAAATCTTGTTAAAATAAATAAATGTCAATATCACGTCGATATCATGCACAACAGAATAGTAAATAAAACAAGATATGATGACCCAAGAGAACCAATGAAATAAAATAGTTTCATAGTATATATAAAAAATTAAAATTTTAAATAAAAAAATTGCAGGGAAACCTTCCCGTAAAGCAATTCACTATAGAAAAGAGAAGTTTCAAATATAATACAAAACTTTTATCCCTAGACTCTACAATTCCCGTAGATGAATTTACAACAAAAACTTTCAACTGCTTCAAAACCTCTAAACTTCTCAATATATGAACGCCACCCTTTTGCACAAATCTCAGTAAGTGACTAACTCTAGCAACTAGAAGAAGATTTTGTTGGCTACAAAGTTTTTCACTTTTCAAATAATGAAGATCAAGAAGCACTTGGTTACAAAACCCTAAGGCGTAAAGATGCAGTAACTTCTTACAGAGAGAATAAGGTACTAGGTCACTTTTTGCACGTGTTCTCTTTTTATAACGGCCTTTAAAATAAGTCTTATATATATCTAGAGTTGTGACAAAAGAAACCTTACACATACATGTCAGCTAGGGCCAAAAATCAAATTTGAAAATTCTGATTTTGTAGATCTTGATAGATTCAGCTTCTGTTGAGCTTTTGTCAAGTTTCGTACTTAAATCTCAATAGATGCCCAAAGGATTAACCAATTACAAAAAATGTGTCCTTAACACTTCCCTTGCACTTTGGCATGCCCGACTTGGTCATGCATCTTCCTCTCGAGTACAACACTTGGCTTCTAAAGGTTTGTTAGGTTTAGTGTCCACAAAAAATTTTAATTTTGTTTCATGTCAATTAGGAAAACAACCAGCTTTACCTATCAATACTAGTGAATCAATGTCCACTGATATCTTTGACCTAATTCATTCTGATGTCTAGAGGCCTTCCTTTGTCTTTAGTGTTAGGATTAGTACCCTTAAATCCTATTGTATGATACTATGTATTTTATTATTTATGACATTATGTATGACTTAATGTTGTGTTTAATAAAGTTGGTTTATTATTATCTAAAAATAATGGTGACATGAATATTGTGACATTATCATATAGTTTATAAGATGCATTGTATGTGATTTATGTGATTTAGTCACAGAAGATGTAAATCACAAGTTCCTTGTAAACTCAAAATGTAGTTCGTAGTCAGTGATGAAAATTGGGCATTTCATCTACAAAAACTATAACATATCAACTAAGATGATTTGTCTTGATCATGGAAATGGAGATTTCTAGTTGGTATGTTGATATGTTTTAAAAGTTAAAACATATTGAACTAGACCGTGTAAGATTTATTATTCTTTCAAGAACTGTCAAATGAATAATAAACTCACGACTTATATTTGCATAAACTCTTAATTCTGAGAGAATAATGGACTTGATTATGAGATGTAGGTTGCTTTGATATATCAAGAGTGAGATCTAGAGTAACAGTCAAAACCTTAGTATGTTGGGCAACCACATTTAGTGTTGATGGAACATATATTCTTAAGATGGAATTCATAGTCTCTTAACGAAGATACAAAATATTCCCTTGAGATAAGTTTAATGGGTTTGTTATTTAGAATGTTAGACCTAACTACTTTAGTAAATAGTTACTACAGTATATATTTATGAAATTAGATTTCATAAATATATGATGAATAACTTAAAGGATTAAATCAGGTACTCAAGGATAAGATGTAGTAATCTACAAAGTGGCAGTCTACATCCATGATTTAGTGTAACTACGAGTATTTTATGAACGGGTTGCATGTACAATAAAGTCTTGAGATATAATTTATAAATAGGGCCTAGAGTACAACTATATTTATATAGTGGTATTAAATATAATTAATGGTAACTTTGGACTTGTCAAGAGTTGATAGAAAAGCCCAAGACCTATTGGAGCTAGTGTCTTATTAGTCCCTTTTGGTCCCACTCCAAGCCACACACTTAAGCCCAATTGGAAAGACCCAAAAGGCCAGCCCAATTAGATAATCGGTTATATACAAAGGGAGGTACACACAAAAGTTTCTGTAGAGAATTCAGAAGAACACTATGGTGAAATGGTGCAAAAAGGTGTTGGACACTTTTTCACTTTCTCCCTTTGGAACTGATTGAGAGACCACACATCTTGGGCGTCAGTGGAATTGGAGTGAAGATTGAAAGTGTTCCTAAGTACTTCTGATCTTCGGTTTTGAAATTCACTGCTCCAAGGTACACTCTCTTGTTCTCAAATTTTGAAACTTACATAGTGCATGTTAACATTTATGAATGAAGTAGATCCGTTTGGTTTTCCGCTGCGCACTTGCATTTTTCCTTCAAATGGTATCAGAGCGGTCTTCATTTCGTATCTATTTAACATGTTTATAGTTTTGGAATTATAGACAATAGTTTCATGTTGTTAGAAATTTGTTTTCTACATGATTGTTGAAATTATTGATTGATAAAAAACTGTTTTTGATGTTATCATGTTGTTTAATTTTTAGTTTAAGTATGTTAAACTCAACTTTAAGGCTATAGCATCAATGTAATTCAATTTTGATATCAATTGATGTCCATTATGATTGTATGTCGGTTGTTTTGTACATGAAAACATAGAAAACTGTCTTAGAAAAATTCTAGAAAATTCAAAATTCGCGATGCTCGATTGATCAAGGATCTGTCGAGCATCTATCGAGCTGACAAAAGATCTCTTGATCAATCGAGGATCTGTCGAGAATTGATCGAGCTTTGTAGAACTTTTTCTCAATCGATCGAGAATTTGTCGAGGATCGATCGAGCAACCAAAACTTTCCTTGATCGATCGAGAACTGTGGATTCAGAATTTTTCCTAAGTGTTTTTACATATATAAAGAGCAAGGCTATGTGTAATTTGTTTATGCATGTTTTAAATTTTTTTAAAAAAACCTTTATTTTAAAACATCTAGTGGGAGAGAGATACAAGGGTTGGATCTCACGGCCTCTAATATCGGTTCATAGTAGTGTAGGATAAGCACCTCGTCTTGGCGTATACGCCTCGCGATCCCAAAGGAGGGTGTTTATTTCATAATACTATGAGATTGAACTTGCCTATTTAAAGCAGTGTTGACAAGCACCTCATCTTGGCGTATATGCCTCGCGATCCCAAAGGAGAGTGTTTTGTTTTTATGGTACTACAAGTTTAAACACTATAAAGGGAGATGAAATGTGGTTACACATGATTCTAGATAATGGTGTAAACTAGACTAGGTGTAATGTTAACCTCCCAAAGGAGCTATGTCATTATTACTTAGAGGCTAAAGGTAATACGGCATATTGTTAGTGTTTAATAAGAGTTATCATGATAACACTAATAATGAAAATAGTTCTCAACCAATTAATGTGTTTATAATAAACTTGCTACCAAGAAATTATAGACATGGATTGGGTTGTCGTTGCATATATTATTTTATGGTTTTATCAAGGTTCCATATTATATGCTAAATTGATAAAGTCCAATTTACTTATTGTATTCATGTTTATTATTTTCAGATTTGAACATGGCATCATTTAGCCCACTTGTTTCTATTCTTAATCAAAACAAACTGACTAGATTCAACTATGTTAACTGGAAAAGAAATTTGTGTTAGGATTGGTGCCCTCAAATCCTATTGTATGATGCTATGTATGATATTATGTATGATATTATGTATGACATGATGTATGTCATAATGTATGACTTAATATTGTGATTGATAAAATTATTTTATTACTATCTAAAATAATGGTAACATGAATATGAGACATTATCATATAGTCCATGAGATGCACTGTATGTGATTTATGTGAAAAGTCACAGAAGATGTAAATCACAAAGTTCTTTGTAAACTCAGAATTTATAGTTAGTAGTCGGTGATGAAATGGGGTATTTCATCTGCGAAGACTATAATGTATCAACTAAGATGATTTGTCTTGATCATGGAAGTGGAGACTTCTAGTTGATATGTTGATATATTTTAAGAGTTAAGACATATTGAACAGGACCGTTGTGAGATTTATTATTCTCCTAACAACTGTCAAATGAATAATAAATCTCACGACTTTTATTTGCATGAACTCTTAATCCTGAGAGAATAATGGATTTGATCATAAGGTGTGGGTTGCTTTGATATATCAGGAGTGAGATCTAAAGTAACGATCAAAATTTCAGTATGTTGGGCAACCACATTTAGTATTGATGGAACATATATTCTCAAGATAGAATTCATAGTCTCTTGATGGAGATATAAAATATTCCCTTGAGATAAGTTTAATGGGTTTGGTTATTTAGAAAGTTAGGCCTAACCACTTTAGTAAAAAATTACTAAAATATATATTTATGAAATTAGATTTCATAAATATATAATGAATAACTTTAAAGGATTAAACCGGGTACTCAAGGATAAAATGTAGTAATTTACAAAGTGGCAGTTTACATTTATGACTTTATATTACTACGAATATTTTATGAAGGGGTTGCATGTATAATAAAGTCTTGGGATATAATTTATTAATAAGGCTTAGAGTGTAATTATATTTATAGAGTGGTATTAAATATAATTAATGGTAATTTTGGACCTGTCAAGAGTTGACGGAAAAGCCCAAGGCCCATTGGAACTAGTGTCTTATCGGTCCATTTTGGTCCCACTCCAAGCCACACACTAAAGCCCAATTGGAAAGGCCCAATAGGCCAGCCCAATTAGATAATCAGTTAGTTATAAAGGGAGAAACATATAGAATTTTTCATAAGTTAAACAAGAAACGGTGTGTGAGAGAGTGTAAGACACACTTTCATTCTCCCCTTAAAAACTAATTGAGAGACCACACATCTTGGGCGTAAAGTGGAATTGGAGTGAGATTAAAAGTGTTCCCAAGTGCTTCTAATCTTTGTTTTGAATTTCTCCACACTAAGGTACGCCATTTTGTTCTCAAATTATGAAATTTACATAGTGCACGTTATCAATCATGAATGAAATAGATCCTTGTTTGTTACTTCTGCTATTTGTTTTGTATGAGATACAAAACCGGATATTTTTCCTTCAATTTGGACATTGTTTTAACAACTGAAGAGCACAAATATGTGCTTACTCAACCATGTCCTAGCTTTTCTTCATTAAATGCTCCTTCTGAGGAAAAACAATGATATGATCGTTGGCAGAAATCTAATGAAATGGCCAAATGCTATATCCTAGCATCTATCTCAAATGTTCTACAACATCAAATGCAGGATGTAGAACTAGCATCGGACATTATGCATAGTCTGAAGGAGATGTTTGGTGAGCAAGGCCGTTCAGCAAGGCGGTTCAGCAAGGCAAGAAACCATGAGGCAAATTTATAATACCAAAATGGCTTAAGGTAGTTCAGTGAGAGAGCATTATCTTACAATGATCTCTAATCTGAATACTTTAGAGGTTTTAGGTGCCGACATTGATGAAGAATCCCAAGTGGATATGATACTCCAGTCACTACCGGAATCATTTAAGGAATTCAGACTCAATTACAATATGAACAAAAAGATTTATTCTTTGTCTGAATTAATGAATGAGTTAGTGGCGGTAGAAGGCATCTTTAGTACTTCTAGTGTTAAAGCCAATGTGGGTAAAGCTTCAACTTCTCAACCTAAGTCAAAAGGCAAGGGAAAGAAGAAAAAGAAGACGAACTTCACTAAGCAAGAGAGTAAGCAAATTGCCTTAGGGTTTGTTGATAAAGGAAAGTGTTTCCATTGTGGTGAGAAAGGACATTGGAAGAGAAATTGTCAAAAGTTTAAGGCTTCCAAGAACAAGGGTATAAAAACTTCCTTTCTTCTTGAAATATGTTTGGTACAGAATCCCACGGATTCCTGGTGTGTGGATTCAGGTTGTACTAATCATATCTACAATTCTTTGCAGGGGTTTCAAGAGACCAGAAAGTTGAGTGAAGGGGAATTGTTTCTTACTTTGGCTGATGGGAGCAGAATTCTGGTTGAACCTGTTGGTGTGGTTAATTTGTGTTTTGAGTCTAGGGTTTTAATATTGCAAGACTATTTGTTTGTACCTAATGTTCGTAGGAATTTAATTTCTGCAACTTGTTTGGGTAAACATGGGTATTGTATTATCCTAAAAGAAAATGTTGTAATAAAAAAGGATAAAATGTTTATCTGTTCTAGCAATATTATGGATGATCTTTATATTTTAACTCCTGATGAGCATGAATTACATAATTCTGAATTAGACAATAACTCTCATGTAAAATCATTAAAGAGAAAGTTCCTTCTAGTGATGCATGTCTTTGGCACTTGCGTTTAGGTCATATTAATTCAAATAGAATTTAAAGACTGATCAAAGATGGACTCTTAGAGCCTATGGACTTTGATGAATTTCTAGTTTGTGAATCTTGTTTGGAAGGTAAACAATCAAACGACCTTTTAATGCAAAAGGTAGAAGAGTCCAAGAGTTACTTGAATTAGTTCATACAAATGTATGTGGTCCTATATCAACCCAAGCAAAAGGAGGTTATAAGTATTTCATCACTTTCACGGATGATTACTCAAGATATGGTTATGTGTACCTAATAAGACGGAAGACCGAAGCCTTTGAAAAGTTCAAAGAGTTTAGGACTGAAGTTGAGAATAAATTAGGCAAACGCATAAAGGTCATTCGATCTAATCGAGGTGGCAAATATCTTCTTGGGGATTTCAAGGACTACCTAATTTAGAATGGGATTATATCCCAATTGACTACACCTGAAACTCCTCAACAAGATGGTGTAGCAGAGAGAAGGAATAGGACTCTTTTGAAAATTTTTAAGTCCATGATGAGTTATTCAATTTTACCGATTTCCTTTTGAGGATATGCACTAAAAACTACTATGCATATTTTGAATTTAGTTCCATCAAAATTTGTTCCTAACACACCCAAGGAATTGTGGAGTGGGCGCAAGCCTAGTATGAAGTATCTCCACATTTGAGGATGTCCAGCACATGTGTTGAAAGAGAAGTCTGATAAGTTGGAATCTAAAACGGAAGTGTGCATATTTTTAGGGTATTCAAAGGAAACTAAGGGTTATTTATTTTATAATCGTAAGGATAACAAAGTGTTTGTTAGCACTCATGTCAAATTTTTGGAAGATGATTATATGAATAATTTTAATCCTAAAAGTAGAGTTGTTTTAGCTGAAATAGATGAAACTGTAGTTGAACAACCAATAGATGAAACTAGGAACGATGTGGTTGTATTAGATACACCACAAGATACTACTCATGAGTTGTCTAGTACACAAGTGCCTCGTCGTAGTGGGAGAATTGTTCGGCCTCTTATGAGATTCATAGGTTTGGGAGAAACTTATGAAGCTATCTCAAAAAAGGCTGAATCAAATCCTTACACTTATGATGAAGCAATAAATGATATAGATGCACATCATTGGGTCCAAGCTATGAAATCTTAATTAGATTCCATGTATTCCAATTAAGTTTGGGATCTTGTAGAGGCGCCTAACAGCATTAAACCTGTTAGTTGCAAATGGGTTTACAAGAGGAAGAGAGGGATAGATGGAAAGGTTAAAACTTTTAAAGCAAGACTAGTGGCGAAAGGGTATACACAAAAAGAAGGCATTAACTATGATGAAACTTTTTTGCCAGTAACCATGCTTAAATCTATCAAAATTCTCTTATCCATTGCTGCTCATTATGATTATGAAATTTGACAAATAGATGTCAAGACTGCATTTCTTAATGGCAATCTTGAAGAAGAAATCTATATGATGCAACCGAAAGGTTTCATAACAAAGAACCAAGAGCATATGGTATGCAAGTTGAAAAGGTCCATTTATGGACTTAAACAAGCATCTAGGTCATGGAACATCAGATTTGATCAAGCAATCAAATCATTTGGTTTTGAACAAAATCTTGATGAACCATGTGTGTATAAAAGACATCAAGATAAAGTAGTAATGTTCCTAGTGCTTTATGTAGATGACATACTACTCATTGGAAATGATGTAGGGGTAATGTCATCGGTTAAAGTTTGGTTGTCAAGCCAATTTGATATGAAGGACTTGGGCGAAGCTAACTATATTCTAGGGACCAAGCTTTGGCGAGATCGAAAGAATAGGATGTTGGGTTTGTTACAAGCTGGATATATGGATAAGGTTCTAGAATGGTTTAGCATGCTAAACTCCAAGAAAGGATTACTTCCTTTTAGACATGGAGTTTCTCTGTCTGATGACCAAAGGCCTAAGACTCAGGAAGAAGAAAACATGATGAGACAAGTTTTTTATGCTTTTATAGTAGGAATTCTCATGTATGCTATGCATTGTACTAGACCGAATATTTATTATTCAGTTGGCATGGTCAGCCGATATCAATCAAATCCAGGACCAAAACATTGGCAAGCTGTAAAGCATATTCTCAAGTACCTATGGAGAACGAGAGATTATATGCTTGTTTACCGTTGTGAGGATTTGATTCCCATTGGCTATACAGATTCAGATTTTTAGTCTGATCTAGATTTCAGAAAATCCACGACAGGTTGTGTTTTTACCTTGGGAGGTGGAGCCATAAGTTGGAGGAGTGTTAAGCAATCTTGTGTTGCCGACTCCACCATGGAAGCCGAATGTGTTGCTGCTTGTGAGGCAGCAAAAGAGGTTGTTTGGCTCAAGAAATTCCTTTCTGATCTTGGTGTTATGAGAATTGAGCAAGTTCCTATTACATTGTTCTGCAACAATAGTGGAGCGGTTGCACAATCCAAAGATCCAAGGAATCACAAGAAAGGAAAACACATTGAGAGAAAGTATCATATCAATCGAGACATTGTTACTCGTAAAGATGTGGTAGTAGTAAAGATTGATGGTGCAAAGAATCTAGCGGATACCTTTACCAAAGCCTTGCCCCAAAAGACTTTCGAGTCACACTTAGAGGAGATGGGAGTTAGATTAGTGCACAATAGTCTTTAGGGCAAGTGGGAGATTGTTAGGATTAATGCCCTTAAATCCTATTGTATGATACTATATATTTTCTTATTTATGACATTATGTATGACTTAATGTTGTGTTTAAATAAAGTTGTTTTATTATTATCTAAAAATAATGGTAACATGAATATTGTGACATTATCATATAGTCTATGAGATGCATAGTATGTGATTTATGTGATTTAGTCACAGAAGATGTAAATCACAAGTTCCTTGTAAACTCAAAATGTAGTTCGTAGTCGGTAATGAAAATTGGGCATTTCATCTATGAAGACTATAACATATCAACTAAGATGTTTTGTTTTGATCATGGAAATGGAGATTTCTAGTTGGTATGTTGATATGTTTTAAGAGTTAAAATATATTGAACTGGACAGTGTGAAATTTATTATTCTTTCAACGACTGCCAAGTGAATAATAAACTCACAACTTATATTTGCATAAACTCTTAATCCTGAGAGAATAATGAACTTGATCATGAGATGTAGGTTACTTTGATATATCAGGAGTGAGATCTAGAGTAACGGTCAAAATCTTAGTATGTTGGGTAACCACATTTAGTGTTGATGGAACATATATTCTTAAGATGGAATTCATAGTCTCTTAACGGAGATACAAAATATTCCCTTGAAATAAGTTTAATGGGTTTGTTATTCAGAATATTAAGCTTAACTACTTTAGTAAATAGTTACTAGAGTATATATTTATGAAATTGAATTTCATAAATATATGATGAATAACTTAAAGGATTAGACCCGGTACTCAAGGATAAGATGTAGTAATCTACAAAGTGGTAGTCTACATCCATAACTTTGTGTTACTATGAATATTTTATAAAATGGTTGCATGTACAATAAAGTCTTGGGATATAATTTATAAATAAGGCTTAGAGTGCAACTATATTTAAATATAGTTAATGGTAACTTTGGACTTATCAAGAGTTGACAAAAAAGCCCAAGGCTTATTAGAGCTAGTGTCTTATTGGTCTCTTTTGGTCCCACTCCAGGCCACACACTTAAGCCCAATTGAAAAGGCCCAAAAGGCCAGCCCAATTAGATAATCGGTTAGACACAAAGGAAGATACACACAGAATTTTCTATAGAGAATTTAGAAGAACACTATGGTGAAGTGGTGCAAAAAGGTGTTAGACACTTTTTGACTTTCTCCCTTTGGAACTGATTGAGAGACCACACATCTTGGACGTTAGTAGAATTGGAGTGAAGATTGAAAGTGTTCCTAAGTACTTCTGATCTTCGGTTTTCAAATTCTTCGGTTTTGAAATTCACCACTCCAAGGTACACTTTCTTGTTCTCAAATTCTGAAACTTACATAATGCATGTTAACATTTATGAATGAAATAGATCCGTTTGGTTTTCCACAGCGCACTTGCATTTTTCCTTCATCTAGTATTGGTGGATCTTGATATTTTGTTGTCTTTGTTGATGGTTACTCCCACTATATTTGGATTTTTCACATGAAACATTGCAAGTATATTCTAATTTTGCAAAAATGGTTGAAACTTAATTTTCCATATGTATCAAAAAATTTTGATATGATAATGCTTTTGATCACATTCAATGTGCTTTCCAAGCTGTTTTGCATTCCTATGGCACTGTTCATCAACTAACTTGTCTAGGTACCTCTTAGCAAAATGGTAGAGCTGAATGAAAATTTCGTCATATTCTTGACACTATTCATACCCTCCTTCTCTCTGCCAAAAAACCTGCTCCTTTTTGGGGCGAAGTCCTGTTATCTAAAAATCAAACTCCATATGAGCGCCTTTTTGGGTCACCTCCGGATTATCACTACCTTCGCTCCTTCGATTCTGCTTGTTTCATTCTTCTTTAACCACATAAGCATAACAAACTTGAGCCTCGATCTAGACTTTATTGTTTTCTTGGCTATGGAGAAAATCAAAAGGGGTATCAATGTTATGATCTTGTCTCTCATCATCTTCGCATCTCCCGCAATGTTATATTTTAGGAACATCACTCCTTTGTCGAGCTCTCTCACTTTTGTGCCTCCCTATCTACCTCCTCTGTCTTGGAACTTTTTCTAGGTGAGTTACATATTCCTTCTATAGTTACTCCTGATCCTCCTATAGACTTATCTATCCAACCACCAGATATTTTTATGCCTCTCTTGGATCACCCTCTAATGAACATGTGGAAGATGAGCAAGTCGAAGATGAGCCAACGCTCACAACCAGGGTATTTAGGATGCACTACCCTAAGGACATGGAGCATGTTGGATACAATATCCAAAGTGATCATGATGTGCGTACCTCAAACGCGAGTGGAAAACTGAGGTTCTGAATAATCAAATACATGCATGTTGGAATAGAACTCCTGGATAAACACGAATGGACAAGTGATCGGGACGTCGCACAGAGACTCCTAACATCTATTGTGAATGATACTAGGTAGGCTAGTGTCTAGAAAAGTCTAACAAAATGACTTAGTGTTCTGAATGAATGCCTCATTTAGAAAAGTTCTCCATAAAGTCCTTTCAGGCTTTATCATCACGGAACCGAATATGAGAAGGGATAGGATCAGAAGAGGTAGATGCCCCAGAATGAAGAGGATTCCAGAACGGAGTGGATTTACACTTAGGTGCCATGACGCAACTAACATAAGAAGGAGAGAGAGAGAGAGAGAATCAGAAAAGCACCAACAATTCACAATATAACAAATATAGAAATTTGAAAGTACGTATACATGAAAATGCATGAGCATGTGATATGCAATAGTAAATATGTCATGGGCTCAGCCCAATCCAAGACAATCATTGCAATAAGATAAACACACATCTAAAATGCATGAAAAATTGTTATGATGCAAATGTGATGCAATGCATGATGATTTAAAGTTATTTTCACAAAGTCCATCCTAAAATTTCACAAAATTTCATCAATTTTGAAAAACCCCAAAAAAAATTCAAAAACCCAAAAAGTTAGGTCAAATGCATAAAGAATGAAGGATTAAGACCCCTACCAATGAAGAACAACTTGATCTAAGCCGAAAAATCCTTTCGGATAAAGTTTGGAGTGAGAAGAGAGTGTTTAGGAGGTGAAAAGTCTGAAAACAGTCGAGAGAGATCAAGGAGAAATGACGAAAAGATCGTGCAGATCCTATATATAGACCTTCTCAAATTTCGACAGATCGAGAGGTGTCGAGCTTTAAAAGTTTAGAGAGATACAGCTATCGAGCAGTTGTCCAGAGGTGTCCACAGTAAAAAAAAAGCTCGATGGATCGAGGAGCTATCGAGCAACTATTGAGGAGAGAAACTTTCTCGATGGATCTAGGAGCTATCAAGAAACTATCAAGATTGCAATATAAAAAAGCTGAAGAGCTAGATAGATAGCCTAGCTATCGAGAGGTGTCGAGGAGCTGTCGAGATTGCTCAAAAATAGTTTTTCGAAAAGAGAAAAACACAGACATGAATGCAATCAAACATGCAACTCAACCAAAGATCCAACCAACATTTTAAACTCTCAAAAACATCTCTTAATCAAGAAAAATGTCATGCATTGAGGTCAAAAACACACACACACACACACTAAATAAGTCTAACCAATTTTATATTTCAAAAATAAGTTAAGACAGTTTAGTGAGCATACATTAGCACATGTAAACTTTGTGATGGCCAAATCACATTGTACCTACACATGTATCAAAAGTAACAAAGAATATTACGTGTTGTGTGTGAAAACATCACAAGATTGCATAAGTGTCTCTATGTTATGAAGATTTGAGATATGAGTAAATCATTTAACTCACACACGATCAAAACTGTTTGATGGGGACTATCACCTTCGAGGTACATCCTATAACTCCCACATCTCCTAGAATACATGCTTGCAATCATGTTTTGAAACATTTTGAAATTTTTGCTTTAATTTTTCTTTGCATATTTTTTTATTAAGCATATCATACATGGGCATATAAGAGAGAGAAAAGAAATACCCAATTATGTTAAGCTTTTTGACATTGTACTTTTGCTATGTCGAAGCATACATATGTCATTTCATAATTGGCGGGCAATAGTGGTGAGATGGTTATTTATGCCTTTCTCGTAGGATTTTTTTAGTCCTTCTCGTCAAAAAGAGTAATACGAGTGTTAAGTACAAGAGATCACTTAAACTTACTCATCACAAACAAAGAGCCACAAAACTTACTTGCTTAGTTTTGCATAAAGATGCTCATCTAAGCTACAAAAGATACATAGTTTATAAAACTTTGTTTCATTAGCCATTCAAGATACAGAAGTACCAATGCACACAAACACACATTGTTTTTATATTTTCTGATTTTTAATTTTTTTTTAATGAATGAAAAAAAAATAAAAACAAAACTGAAAAACAACCAAACAAAAACATGTCAAATAAAACAATGCATAAAAACTTGGTTGTCTAAAAAAAACACACAAGTAATGCAAACATAACAAAAAGAGGGAGGGAGAGAAAAAGTGACTAAATCACTTGGAGCCCTTTTCTTTCCACACTTTAGAAGAACCTTTCCTTTGAGCAAACTCTTGAACCGGCGGTGAGGTGGAAGAATTGAAACCATTCAGATTCGAAAGGACACATGAGGGCTTTGAGGAGATCTCCAAGAGGAGCAAGAAAGGACGAAAGTTGATTCTGGCTTCCCATGAAATCATGTAGTTGCTCTGTTGAGTGGCTAACCACTTATAGCAATTGAGTCGAGTGTGTCCAACTATGCCACGGTGATGACAGAGATGCTGCTTCTTCTCTTTGGACTTTTGAGCATTACTCTTCTTAGCCCTAGGGTTTTTGGTTTCTTTCTTAGCAAGCTTAGGGAGTGCTCCTAAGATCGATTCACCCTTGTTTATGTTCTCACTAGCTATCATAGTTTAAGTATCATTATTCTTAATATTGTTAGCAGGACAAACAAAAACAATAGTACTAGAAGAAGCAATATTTGGAGAAGAAAAAACATACCCTAAACCGGTTCGATCGGAGGTAGATTTTTGCATGCTGAGCATCTTGTCAAGCTTTGCACTTGAGATCCTCTCCAATTGAGCTCTCACTTGGAATAGTTCCACCTCTAGCTTCTTGGTCTTCTCAGCCAAGAAATTGTTCTTAAACCTCAGTGCTCCAATAGTCTGATTTGCTTAATCAAACTATGTGGAGAATTGTTCTTGTTCAAGCTCCACATCACTAAGCTTCTTGGTGACCAACCAATACAACTTCTCATATTTCTCTGAGACCTTGTACAACTTTGCATATGCTATATGGATGTTATCTTGCTCATCCTTCTTCTCAAACTTTGACTCCACCAAGTTTTTTTCTTCATCCACATCTTCTATAATCCCTTCAGTAGGATTGACAGTGGTGGTGAAGGCATTCAGGATTCCGTCATCCTCAATTTCGGAATCATCCTTAGGTTCGGTGTCACTCAAGGTAGCAGTAAGTGTCTTGCTTTTCCCAATAGACTTGAGATGAGTAGGGCACTCTTGTTTCATATGACCGAATCCTTGACACCCGAAATACTTGAGCCTTGAAGGAACAATGTACTGACCACCATTCCTAGCATCCTTCTTCCCTTTATCTTGGCTCTTAGACTGTGAAGAACTTAATTGCCTACGATCCTTGTCGAAGCCATTTGCATTGGCATTTTTCATGAACTTCTTGAACTACCGGGTGATGTAGGACTTCATTTTAGAATCTTCATCATCAGAAAACTCATCAATGTCACTGCTCTTGGCCTTCAGTCCCATGCTCTTACTCTTGCTTAACTTCCCGAGCCTAAACAAACCCAAACCATAGGTCTGCAAATTTCCAACATGCTCTGTCAAAGGAATTTTATCAATATCCTTTAACTCCTCAATCGTAATGATCTTAGCATGGAATCTCTCGGGTAGAGATCTGAGCACTTTTCTCACAATCTTGGATTCGGGAATGGTTTCCCCAAGATTAAATGTTGAGTTCACTATGTCCTTGAGCCTAGCATAGAACTCATCAATTAACTCATCCTCCTCCATCTTGATTTCTTCGAAGCTAGTAGTGAGCCTCTGAAGCTTCGAATCCTTGACAGCCTCGGTTCCTTCATAGGTTGTCTAGAGAATGATCCATGCCTCCTTAGCAATTTCAATGAAGGAGATCTTCTTGAACTCCTCATTTGTGACTACACTGAATAAAGCATTCAATGCCCTGCTATTGAAGTTAGCCGCCTTGATCTTTGCATCATCCTAATCGGCCAGCGCTTCCTTCAGTTTGGTCCAGCCTATCTCCACAGCTTGCCACACCTTCTCATCTAAGAACTGCAAGAAAGCTCTCATGCATACTTTCCAATATGCATAGTTAGTTCCATCAAATAAAGAAGGTACAATAAGTGACTATCCTCTATCCATGACAAACAGTGGTCTATGGATCTCACAACAAAGATTAAACCCTAATCAAAGTGTGCCTACTCTGATACCATTTGACAGCCTAAAGATGTATTGAATCCTTGTGATGAATTAACCAATTAATTAGCCGACTGAATTAATTAGGTTCAATTACATTCAATGAGTGTGGCAGTACAAACAAATTACCAATTAACTAAATATACAGCGGAAATTAAATGACATGGTGATATGTTTATGAATGGGGAAACCTACACAGCAAAAACTCCACTGGGTGATTTTAAGGTCACCACTCCCAAAAATCCACTATTATCAAAACAAACGGTTACAAGTAAAGGAATCCCAGTACCTTATACCAACCTACAGTTGAACCCTTTGTTAGGATTAGTGCCTTTAAATCCTATTGTATGATGCTCTGTATGATATTATGTATGACATGATGTATGACTTAATATTGTGATTGATAAAGTTATTTTATTATTATTTAAAATAATGGTAATATGAATATGAGACATTATCATATAGTCCATGAGATGCATAGTATGTGATTTATGTGAAAATTCATAGAAAATATAAATCACAAGTTCTTTGTAAACTCAAAATTTATAAATCGTAGTTGGTGATAAAATTGGGCATTTCATTTGCGAAGACTATAACATATCAACTAAGATGATTTGTCTTGATCAAGGAAGTGGAGACTTCTAGTTGATATGTTGATATATTTTAAAAGTTAAGACATATTGAACTGGACCGTTGTGAGATTTATTATTCTCCTAACGACTGCTAAATGAATAATAAATCTCACAACTTCTATTTGCATGAACTCTTAATTCTGAGAGAATATTGGACATGATCATGACGCGTAAGTTGCTTTGATATATTAGGAGTAAGATCTAAAGTAACGATCAAAATCTCAGTATGTTGGGCAGCCACATTTAGTGTTGATGGAACATATATTCTTAAGATGGAATTCATAATTTTTTAACGAAAATATAAAATATTCCCTTGAGATAAATTTAATGGGTTCAGTTATTCAAACAGTTAGGCCTAACCACTTTGGTAAGAAATTACTAAAGTATATATATTTATGAAATTGAATTTCATAAATATATAATGAATAACTTTAAAAGGATTAAACCGGGTACTCGAGGGTAAGATATAGTAATTTACAAAGTGGCAACTACATTCATGACTTTATGTTACTACGGATATTTTATGAAGGGGTTGCATGTATAATAAAGTCTTGGGATATAATTTATTAATAAGGCCTAGAGTGCAATTATATTTATGTATTAGTATTAAATATAATTAATGGTAACTTGAATTTGTCAAGAGTTGACGGAAAAGCCCAAGACCGACTGGAGCTAGTGTCTTATTCGTCCCTTTTGGTCCCACTCCAAGCCACACATTAAAGCCCAATTGGAAAGGCCCAATAGGCCAGCCCAATTGGATAATCAGTTTGTTAGAAAGGAAGAAACATACAAAATTTTTATTAGTGAAATAAGAAATAGTGTGTATGTGAGAATGAGACACACTTTCATTTTCCCTTTAAAAACTAATTGAGAGACCACACATCTTGGGCATAAAGTGAAATTGGAGTGAAGATTAAAAGTCTTCCTAAGTGCTTCTAATCTTTGTTTTGAATTTCTCCACACCAAGGTACGCTATTTTGTTCTTAAATTCTGAAATTTATATAGTGCACGTTATCAATCATGAATGAAATAGATCATTGTTTGTTGCTTCCGCTATGTGTTTTGTATGAGATACAAAATCAGTTTTTCCGACACATTTACCCCAATACCTAATTGGACTTGTTCTGTATTGACAATCTCTCCATGTATTGCACAGCTCCCAGTACGTGACTAACCAAAAGATACGCGAATTCCAGTACGCAACTTTATCACCAACTTGAGAAGAATGTTGGCTGCAAAGTTCTTTTGTTCATCCACGGATGAAGATCATGAAGTTGCTTGGTTACAAAACCCTACAGTATACAAACACAACAGTTTCTTCAAGAACTAGGGCAAACTAGGTTTTCGGTCATACTTGAGGAATTATGCTCTTGTGCAATTATACTCTTGGCTGTGCAACCTGATACAACTCTTAAAATAATCCTTATATATGTTTAGGGTTGTGAGAAAAGAAATTCCAAACATATATTCACAGATTAGATGAAAATCAGAACTGAAAATCTGTTTTTCATAAACCTCGACAGATACCCTAACTATCAAGTAGCTGTTGAGTCTCGGGCTTAAAAAGCTCCTTTAAACCTTAATAGATGCTAGCTGTCGAGTTTTAATAAACAACACTTCTTCATTTGTTTCTTGGACAGACTTGCATGGTTTTAACACTTGAACTTGAAACCTTGTATCTTGAAGTATTAAACACATCCTAGATCTATCCAATTATAAGTAAAGTATGTTTTGTCAAAGGATTAGTCAATACATAAAATATTGACATATATCCCTAACATCCAATCAGATATGTCCTAACAACCTAAAACATGACTGAAATACCTTCAAAGCTTAAAAAATAACCAAAATACCCACAAAACCTAAAAAATGACAAAAATACTCCAAAACCTAGAAAATTACCAAAATACCCTCAAAACCTTAAAATTACCAAAATACATCCAAAACCTATAAAATTACCGAAATAGCCCCAAAATCTAAAAAATACCAAAATACCACTAAAGCCTAAAATGACAAAAATGCCCCCTAACCTAAAAAAATGACTGAAATACCCTTAAAATCTAAAAAATGGCCAAAATAACCCCCAAACCTTAAAAATTACCGAAACTTGTATGTAAGTGGTACACTCAAGACTTTCAAAGTTCTTAAGGGAAACCAAAAGGGTTTTTTTGTGTATTTTTTTTTAAAAAATTTAATTTAAAACATGTTTATTAATTTTATGGAATTTGGAATTTTTTACTTCTACATTTTCAACTTTCTTTTATTCAATAATTTATAATGAAAATGTGGCCTCTTTATGTGTGGGATTGTTAGTGGGAGTAAAATTTGATTGCGTAATTTTAAATCTATAAATTTATCTTTGTGCGTAATTCGTCTAATTATTTAATTATTTTCAATTAGGTGGTAGTGTTATTTTGGAGGTATTGAAACCTGGATACCAAAGAGTTCTATTCAAATATATATACTAGTATTCATAACTAATCAAAACAAAACAAAACCAAAAATAAAAAACTAGGGCAACACTTGGGTTCAATTTATTAAGTTGCAATACATTAGCTTCTCTAATTAAATCCAATTTGCATTAATTTAATTATCTTTGAAAAAATTAACATTGTTTGTATTTCATTGTTCAATGTTACCTTGTGTTTGAATTTGATTGGAAATTTTAATATACAACACTTAAGAAACTATATCTAAATTTTGCCCATTTATTTTAGTATCCTTTTGTCAAACTAGGGATAAAATTGGTATTTCACAAGCTTTGTTTATGCTTGTGAGAAGCTAGTGGATAGCTATGAAGTAAGAACACTTCATTTAGGGTATTATACATGTGTCGTATCCATGTCATACCTGTGTCGTACTAGTGTCATAATGGCCATTTCATATTATAATTTTTTAGAAATTGCTCGTGTCACCTTGTCACACTTGTGTCCATGCTTCCTATGCAGATAGTAGCAATTGAGACTTTGGGGAGGAATGGAAACCCAAAGGGGTTGCACAATTGGCTAAGGACCATGTTTTGCCAGGGTTATTAGTAAAATCCTTCGTTTCCCCTCTCCTTAAGATTAACTAGTAAATTGCCCATACGATGCACGGATAATGTTATAATAGTTTTTGTAATTTTTTATGAAGAATATTATACATATATTATAACATATTTGTTATCAAACTTTGTTAGTACTGAGTTTATCATAAGAAGTAACAATTATAAATTGCAAACACATATTCATTATAATTATTTTGTTGAAGTAATCAGGTAAAAAGAATCAACTTTAGAGTAATATTGTATAATAAAAGTTGATAAAAGCATGGTAACATTCCATATTATTGATATTTATTTTGTGATGTAATAAAGAGCTTTATAAAAGTTGATAAAAACATGGTAATTCATTCCATATTATTAATATTTATTTTGTGACGTAATACAGAGCTTTATTGCGAAATTTTGTTTTTTTGTTTCTTGAATGCTTTGTTTTTTGAAATATGTCAATGCTTGTAAAGCATGTTGAGGGGTATGTTATCATCATCTGTTTCTTCATCTTCAACGTTTGAAGCTTGGTCTATTTGTTCAATTTGTGAGCTTTTATCATTTTCTCCTTTTGTTGCATCATTTGTGTTGATCATTGATGAAATGGCACAGGAAGATTCTTGGTTGGATCTTACAAAGTTTGTGCCAGCAGATTTGTTGTCGCTAAGATTTTGCATAGGTATTTACATTCATATTAAATTTGAGCACGTTATTTACATCAATATAGCGTAGAGAAAGAAATAATATAACATACTAGCTTGTGTTTTTTTGCTCCATACCTTTCTCATTTAAAGGTGCATCAAAAATCTTAGCAGCTGTGTAATTTTCAAAACCATCCTTCAGATTGAATTCATTCAAGTGAAGTAGAAAAATGTATTTTCTTCCTAAAATTTTCTTAAGATCACGTGGGATTAGATCTTCAATATCTATCTGCATATTAGGAATTTTAATATATATTATAATCTATAGTTTTACAATAAATTTAATAATTTAAATAAGTTGTACCTCAGTTTATTTTTCAGCAAGATCTTTTGCAGATTTATTTAGGATTTTCTTAGCATCTCGATCAAATATGACAAAAGTTGTCTTGTTTGTTAAATCAAAAACTTCAATTTGAATCTTGTATCTGAAGTATTTTGCAATTGTATAGTAATTATAGTAAGATGAATATGTTTATAAAAAAAATTTCAAACTTTGTAGTTAATGTGTGTCCCTCTAACCTTGGGATAGGCAAATTTGTTTTTCTTTCATATTTTGCGCACCAAAATGATTCTGATTGTGGTTGGACCTTCTTTCCACATGCGCATGAAATATAATACCAACCTATTGTTGTATCAATGTTGCTTATTGTTGCAACACAGTAGCAGTTAACATCCTGCAATGAATTTTGAAGTTAATATTTTTTTTTGAGTAAATGTGTAATATTATGTATTTTTGAATGATTAACATTGTTTTGTAGAATGAGTCTATGTAAATGATTAAAAATTGTTTTGTAGGATGTTTAAAAAATGCATTTCTCTGGTATTGTCTTCATATTGTTTGAACAAAAATCCTTCTCTGAAAACTGCTTTGCCTGTATTTTTGGTATTTCTTGTATAGGATCATGTTTTTTACCATTCCTATCATTGAATTTTTAAAAATGACAAAAGAATATTATTAATTATTTTGTGAGATAAAAAATGTGATTTATCATTTTTTTTTGTTATTAATTATTTTTAAAATATGAACCTGTCAATTATTTCAGCAACCTTGGGAATCTCAAGATTTAGATATACTTTTGTTGCACTGGTTGATGACAAAGAGAATTTGCCTGCAAAATACATTATAATAAACAAAATCGTATTGAATTGAAATTGAGAAAAAGGAAGACATGTTTTAATGAGAATGAAATTCTCTAAAAGTATCATTAGATTGATTTGAAAATGAATAAGTTTGAGTATAAAAAATTTATAATTAGTGATTACATTTCTCATCGTAAAATTTATGGCCTAAGATTAGTAACTAATATACTTATTAACTTGATAGCAGTACTAAGTACATTAAAATCGATAGTTGGTAACATTATTTAGTTATACTTACCTCCAAATGATTTGACAATAGTTGAAGTTGCAATTAAGACAAAAGGTCCTGGATTGTTCTTATATACATCTTCATCGATTTGCCAGACAGCTGTTCCCCATAGTGAAAGCCTAATTTCTTTTCCCCTGATATAGTTAAAATCATTGAGGATTTTTTATTGTTATTATTTTTTTTACAATTCATTTTTCTATATAAACATCAATATAACATCAAAAAATTTGTCTTACTCTTTCAAAAGCAATTGCAGATTGCGCAATTTTCTTGGTGCGCCATTAACTTGAGACTCTTCAACATTTCCAACTACTACCAACTTTCCAACAACATCTATTTATATGCAATTATCTAGTTAGGTTATTTTTAATCATTAATTTAGGATACAACTATATTAGAGGAATTGTGAAATAGTTGCAGATTTGTATTTACCTATTAAATATGTGTAGTTGTAACATTGGTTCTGTATTTGGTCATAGTCAGCAAACTCAAAGCAGTATTTTTGGATTGAGTTCATATCTTCGTTGGACTCCATGATTGTAGTAATGGTCATGAAGCAAATTTTGAAATCATTGTGCACGGGTCAAAACTCGCCTTTAGTACTCTCCACCCTAAAATTCTTGATGGTATAAACATGGCCTTCAAGCAATTGTCGTCTAAAAGTTTGTGCTTGATTTTTCCAAACAATTGCATGTATTGTTGAGCCCTAGAATAATGAGAAATGTCATGTGTTCCATTATTCTTCTTGTGAATATATATAATAGTCATGGATATTGAATTATGTGATGAGTTGGTAAAATAATTATTTTTAAAATAATTGAATCTACATAATAAATTGAATTAGCACAATATAAATTGAGTTCTATACTTACCTCTTCATCAATAAGTATCATATCAAGGCTTATGAACTCATCGTTCTTTGTGTTGATTGCATCCCACATACAAAGAACTATGACCTTGATTGTCCAATTGTCTCTATCCGTTGAAATCTTGCTTAAAGGAGTCCAACACATTGCCATTTTGACTTAGTATCAACAATTCTGCAGCTATATCCACAATTAAATAGAGAAGTTGTCATAAAAAATATATATAAAAGTAAGTAAATTATAATAATCATCAATGAAATAATTTGTTTTGGTAAAATGCAGAATTGACTACGTTTTGCATTATCAAATTTAAATGTTTGTTTGTTAAAGAAGCTTGGAACATGATATTTTTGTTTTACAAAAAGTATAAAGTAATAACTAAATGCAGTTAGAAACTTAGCAATGACTGATGAACTTTCTTCAATGAAGTTTCACATATTTATATGTATATTTCTAAAGACCTCTTTATAGACTATATTTTTAGTCATTGAAGAGGTTTTGCCATCGTCACCAATTATCAAGAGTTTAAGACCATTCCTAGTAGTAACTTTAGAAACAGCAATGTATAATTGCCCATGACTGAAAACTGGTTTAGGCAGGAAAAGTCCAACATGTTTTAGTAATTGCCCTTGGCTCTTATTTATAGTCATGGCAAAGCAAACAGAAATTGGGAATTGTCTTATCTTTAAAACAAATGGCCATTTTGTGTCTAATGGAGAAAGTACTATTCTTGGGATGAAGACTTTGTTTCCCACATGTGATCCAATTATAACTTTAGCTTCGATCACCCATTTGGATAATTGAGTAACTACTAATCGAGTCCCATTGCAAAGGCCAGCTGATTGATTAATATTTCGGAGCAACATTACTGGAAGACCAACTTTAATACGTAGTCTGTGATTTGGTATGCCGGGGAATTTCAAGGAGTTTAAGAATTCAACTGGGTAAAGTACATCTTCATTTTGAATGTATCTCAAAGCCTTGCAAATTGAATCTACACTGAGATATGTCTCTTTATTTGAAGCAAGCAAGTCTATGATGTAGTCATTTATTTCATTAACTACATCATTTGTTGGAGCTAGAATAGATCGCTCTTCCAAGTATTTTCCATCTGCATAGTTGTTGTGAAGATTTGGATATGTTGCAGCCACAATGCTTTGTATTGGATCATCTCCAACATCAATTAATAGGTCAGAGGGTATGACTATATTTGATTGGTTTTCAACTTCACCAAGCACTCCGTTACCTAATTTGAGTATCCATTCTGCAAAGTTGTTGGAATCAGAATTAGGTTGTTGGAGATGCATATTTTGTGTTAGTACAAATACCTTGCAAAAGTTCCATAAATAAGATCTATTCACTGATGCATCAACAATATCTTCTCTATGGCCTTTAGCAATAACTGGCAATATTTGTCGAAAATCACCACTTAATACAACTGTCTTTCCTCCAAAAGTTTTATTGGCACTGTTTATGTTGGTAAATCGAAGTAGATCTCTCAATGAACAGTCTACAACCTCAAAACAATTACAATATGACATAGGTGCTTCATCCTATATAATAAGACTCGCCTTTGTCATTAACTCAGCAACATGTGTTTCTTGTTTTATACCACAAATTGATTCATCTGTCACAATGATAGGGATTTGACATCTAGAGTGAGCAGTCCTACCACCAGAGAGTAGCAAAGCTGCTATGCCAGAAGAAGCTACAACAAGCACAATTTTTCCTTGTGAACGAAGGCAAGCAATTAATGTTTTCCAAAGATATGTTTTACCAATTCCTCCATGACCATAAACAAAGTATAAACCACCGCTATTGCATGCCACATCTTGAATTACAACATCATATATTTTTCTTTGCTCAACATTTAACTCATTCAAAAGTTTTTTATGTTCTGCAGTCAATTCAAGCCTATCAAAATCCAACTCTTCTTGTAACAATAGGTTGTTGTTTTCTCTAATTGTCGACACATTTGGATATTTGATGCCATCAAATTCTTTCAGAGATCTTCCGCTTTTTACTAATATTTGTTCAATCTCAAAAAGAGCATGGTCCTGTATTTGTTCTTCTGTCAAATGAAAGTTGTTATAATTAGGAGACGTTTTTGCCTACATAGTATATCATCAGACAACAACTCCCAATTACCCATCCATAGTGCATGTGGATCTGTCACTTCACAAAATAACAATAGTGTTGCGAACAATTCTCGTAGCTGCCTTCCTGAAGCCCAATTAGAGGCTTCTTTGGTAGCATCATCCCATTCGTTGTCATCATCTAAAAGGCCATGAGCATAGCATGCTGCTCTGTATGTTGGATACACAACATGATTAACAGTCCTGATTTCCTCGAAAGACCTTGCACCTTTGACCACATTAAGGAGCATTCAAAGATAGAAGCGGTCACCACTTGCAAAATGAGCATGAAATATCCTCCCTATACATCGGCCAGATTTCCTTGGCCCATTCTCTTTGTTTTCTATGCCAGACCCATTTCGTAGGGAAATCACAATATGTCAAATTTCTTGTTGTATCATACATTTCGTTTGCCTTCATCCATTCAGTGAACATTGTTTTTGTTATATCTGGTCTTTCTAAAACATTATCCAAGTAGTTTGAATCTTTGAATGTAATATTCTACTCATTCTCAATATGGAAGCTTAATCTCTGTACAGCAGTCTCTATATTGGATATCAACTCCAAAAGTCTCCAGCACGCTTCAGAAGCTAAGATATATCTACAATCTAGATATGTTTTGATTTCATCAATGTTTGTTATATGTTGTGCTTCACTTGCAGCACATTGTGTGTTGTTTCATACAAAACAAATGTTGCTCGATCAGAACCCTTTAACATACTTGAATAAGTATTTGATGGACTTGGAACGGTTGCACCACTCAACATATGTGAGCCTGGTATTTAACTAACAGGTCAATGTTGTATGGCACCACAAATCTATTATCAAGCACAACACCATTCTTCTCAACTGTCATCCTATTATCTCTTTCCTATAATTGTGTAACCATCTTCATCTATCACAGTGTCACTATAAAACTTTTTTGGAAAATGCTTCCTACATTTATTGTCAACCATGCATGTAGATTTTGGGTTGGCAAAACCACAAGGTCCATGAATCATGTATTGTGAAATGACTTCATAATCCCCTGGATTTGTAATCTTATTTGGTATTTCAGCAGAAATTACCTTGTCTATATCCACAGGCGTGGTGTTTGTCATCTGGTATAGGTACAAAAGTATGTGAGCATGGAGGAGGCCTCTTTTTTGCCATTCAATTGTGTAGATAATTGTATTCACACAAAAAAAAATGTTACAATAATTAAATAGATTAACCATTAAGAACAACAATCAAATAGTAATGAGTTGTATTTTAGACCTGCAATTACTTTTCCAAAATGCTTGCCATGTTTTAGATCACGTAGTAGTTGATCCAATTTGATCTTAAAACTCTTGCAATGATATCTGGTCTATCTTCAGGCTGTTGAGTTGGAATTAAGGAAAGGAAACTTTCAATTCTGGCCATTAGGGTTGCATGTGAAAGTTATAAACAAATCCGGGTACCTAGCCCATCTACAAATGACATAGCATCTTGGTATTTTGAATGATATATCTAGGGCTTCCAGTAAAGCTTGAAGGAAGAACAACTCTTTTCCCAATAGATGAAGGAGTAGTGTCTCCTCTAAATACAACATCCTTTATTCCAAAGTACAACTCTGATCTCAGTTGAAGTTGATGATTCCTGACCCAAATTAGTCGGTACTCCTCAACACATGTGTAAGCATCTACTAAAATGTTGTAATGTTCTAAACCTCCTTATATTAGCCTTGTAATGTTCTGAATGTTGTAGGAGTTCTTGAAGTTCAGGAGGTGGTGATTTCAATGAAGGTAGCTTCACCCTACCCTTTCAACAACATATTGAGAATTTAGGATTCCTTGTGTTTTTGGATTTACGATTACTCTCTTCATACCATAATATTGCATTACAATATTCACACACACAGCTTGGTGGGCCAAAGTTCCACAGCTCTGTAAATTTTCCTAGATGATAGGGAAAAATGAAGTATAATTAGATGAAATTATGTAATTGAAATATAGAAAATACAAAAGCATATGTAAAAAATTAATATTATTTTCAATTCATTGACAACCTAGTTTGCAATAGTTTTATTTGAAACATAGGTGCTGAAGCCAACCAAAGGGAAAAATAGTCCCAATTATGTTGTAAACAATGGATTTTAAAAAAATTTTGAAGAGAATAGAAATAAGGTAGGTTGAAAATAAATAAAGGACTTTTATCAAGTAACTTTTAGAAAATGTATACACAATTAATAAAGTATTTATACATGGAGACACAATTTTGAACCTATTGTTGGTATATTGTCATTGATGCTATCTTGAAATAGTATTTTAATTATTTAAAAGTATTTAATTGTTGTTTTTAATATTTAAAATTACAAATAACAGTACTTTAATGTGATTTTGCATGCATGAAATGAATAAAAATGGAAAATAACAATGAATATAAAATTCCAAAATAGTAGTTTTTGCACTTACTTTGTGTGCTATCTGACCTGTTACTCAGGTCTATGTCAATTGGTTTTCTATATCGCATTCCCAAACCTGAAATAAAAAGATGATATATTCAACTTATTAATATGCAATACTAATCCTAACACTTCAAGAGAATTAAGGAACATGAGGATTGATAGCTATTAAAACTTCTGTCTAACTGCAAATGGAAGTTATAGACTCAGTCTATAATTGGTGGCTCAAACAATTCCACAAATCAAATGAACAGGTTATACTTCAAAACTTTTGGACGGTGGTTTTCCATGCTACAATACCTTTATGGATCTAATATTCATAGAGTAAAGCAAGGTTTGATTTTGAATTTTTGAATATCCAAATTTCAATTCTTCATCACTTATAGTTAACAGTGTTAAGGACAATGCAAGGTATGACCAATAGACCAAAAAAATTGGTGCTATAGAAGCTGTTTAAAATTACCTTTTCTACGATTGGGATAACTCCATCAAAGTTTAATATAAATGAGTTTCGAGACTAAAAAAAAAATATACATATATAAATGTGTTTCAGTTGTTTATCATTTAAATAAAAATAGCAAGCAATAACAATCAACATTGTCAAGGGAAATCATGGCATGAATAATAGACAACATGAGCTAGTTCTATAAAAGGTAGCAGGCCTTTGCGGTGAAGCCTATAACCTTTATGAGCCTAATATTCATAGTTAGTATATGCAAGCAAGAACAACCAATTCCCTAAGTTAATAGTACACAGTCATATATATTACACACCATAACACCCAAATAAAATAATAATAATAATAATAATAATAAACCCAGTTAAGTGTGATGCTTCTATTTGTATGCTGTGTAGGTGAGGTTTAGTATTAAAATGCAAATTTCAGCAGTCATAGCACAACTATTAATAAATATTCCTATTTATTATCAGATATCATTGATTATAAATATAAACTTTGACATGAACTATTAAAAGTAAGTAAAGATATGGATGAGACAAAGTAAAGCAAAGTTTGATTTTGAATGTACTTCAATGTGAAAGTCATGACGATTAGCCCTACTCATTATGTAATCACCTTCAAATATATCAAACATAATATTTCTGAATCAGTATAAATTTTGCACATGTCCCAGCCATATAAAAAGTGTTCTGGTTAGCCAAACATAATTCTTTACTTGAAATCTCAATTACATAAAACTAAGAGCAGGACAAAAGAGCTGTAAGTAGTATTGATTCAACTTTTCACTTTGGTCAACTACAACAAAGCTATCAGATGTTTAACAGTAATTAACTAACTTATTTTCATTGCTAATAATAAAGATTCAATAGCTTCAATGCCAAAAGACACATAAAACATTACTAGATCTCACAGAGTATGAAGTTGCTCTAATTTTATTTTGATAGATCAATATAAGTTTACAGTTTCTTATAGATAAATGCCATTAATTAGAGGTGTGCAACTAAAATAACCAAATAATTTAAACTGACATCCAACAAACCTTCCATTTTACCCAAATCCTTTCATAGATCCACCTCAACTTCACAGAAAATACCAACTAAGAGGACAACGGTCTGCAACCAACCCTTCATATATTATATTAAAGTCTGTTGAAGTTAAAAGGGAAAAAATGAAGCTATTTTATGAAACAGTTTGCATGCATATAACAAAAGGCAAAATTTGAGAGAGGGAATGCACATTATCTATGGCCAAATGCTCTAAGAAATTATCCTTTGGCACCAAGACCAAGTTTTCTACTTGGAACTCTCATTGTGTATATCTCCAGAATTTACAGAATACATACCAAGAACTAATACCCTAAAAAGTCCCACACATAGGGACATTTTTGTCACCATGAATTTTCAATCCAAGTGTTGCAAATATGTCATCAGATATAAAAGCATTGCCTATGGAGTAATCAAACACTGTAGTTAAGGCCTGAAAGAAATTTAAAAAAGGTTACTATGAATTTTCATTCATAGATCAACTTTATTGCAATCATGATCCAAGTTAGAGAACTAATAGATTCATAAAGATTTCACACAGTTCAGAAAAGCAGCGATAGTGACAAATTGATAGTAATTTTTTCAAAAATGCTCAAAGAATGTCATATGCTAAGTTGCAACTTCTAATTGGAACTAGTTTGTAGTCTAGAACTATAATCATAATATAAAATTACAAAATCAGTAGTTACCTAATTTTTTAGGCTGCTGGACAAAACTTAAGAGGATAAAAAACTAATTGAAGTGAGATAGGCATGCCAAGAGGATAAAAAAAATTAAATTTATAACCTCTGTAGATAGGCATGCCAACCCTTCATCTTGAGCAACACTTGATGCACACTGATTGAAGTGAGATAGTGAAAACAATGCAATCTTTGGAAATTTTTGTGTCTTTGGGGACCATGATCCAACCAAGGTAAAATAAATAAAAAATAAAAAAGTTCGAAGATTGAAAGGCTAAGAACTAAGATTAACCATTTCAGTTTATAAATATTTAAAGAGCGTAAGTATTAATAACAAATTGATAATATGCATTGGCAAGCTATAACATACCTAGAACAAAAAAATTATGAAAATTCCTAAGGCAACCATAAAACACATGAAATTTTGAGTGGGGAAAAGAATAGGCAGTAAAAAATAGATAAAGACATGAAACAAAGGAATTTTTTTTTTTCCTTATGGCAAAGTGCTCTAGAAATTTTGTAAGAGATAAATTTTTTTACTTAAGACCAACTATACATTATTTATGTCGGGTTCAACTTACTGACTATGTATTTAGTCCAAAAGGTATTCTATCAGGGAAAGCCACTTGAGAAGCTCAGAAGTATCATAAGTCATTCATTTGAATTGTGGGATTTGGTTGAACCACCAGATATAAATTCACCTTGATTAACTACCATCAAAAATCTGTGGCTTTGTCAACATCCAACAAAAGTCATGAACACATACACTTCTGCATATGTTGTATAAATACAATACCTTAGACTTCTAGTTGTGTACCTACACTTATCTTACATGACTAATGTCAAGACCCAAGATCACTGCCAATTAGTCAATTACCTAAAGCCTTGGACAACTCTACCTGCACTCAAAAAATAAAATAAATAGATAAATAACTTGAGCCTTACTTTCTTCTTGACACCGAAGTATTTGTTCCTCAAATTTTATATGTCCTGAGCAAATTATTTATGTTGGGTTCTACTTCTTGCAAAATAATGACCACCTTAGACTTCTAGTTATGTACCTACACTTATCTTACATGACTAAAGTCAAGGACCCAAGATCACTGCCATTAGTCAATTACCTAGAGCCTTGGACAACTCTACCTACACACAAAAATAAAATAAATAAATAAATAACTTGACCTTTACTTTCTTCTTGACACCGAAGTATTTGTTCCTCAATTTTATATTTCCTGAGCAAATTATTTATGTTGGGTTCTACTTCTTGCAAAATAATGACCAACTGTTAATGCACTACTTAACCTCACCTACAATAGCCATACATAATAGAAGCTTGACACTTAGCTTGGTTTTTTTGGTAGTTATGGTGTATAGTTATATATGATTAAGTAGTATTAGTTCTTACTCCATTGCCATTCATAGTGATAGAGTCCTGCAACTCTAAGAATTGGCTCTTCTTGGTCGGAGATTACTGACTATGTATTTTAGGTCCATAAAGGTATTCTATCAGCGAAAGCCATTTTCAAAAATTTTAAGAACTCTTATGGCTATGACTCTTGTGACTCATTTAACCTTTAATTTTCTTAAGCCCAGCAAAGTAGAAACTAAATGAGGTGAGAGGAGCTAATTGCTAAATAGTCAAAACTTATTGTATACCTTGATGAATATAAAAGTAACCACTGATAAAGGAAGATATGTTAGCCTATATATAAAGAACAATTAATTACCACCGCATCCCCTTGGTGCGATGGTCACTCCATAAGTATAAGTGCTTGTGGGGTGTGGGGTGTAGGGGGCAAGGGCTAGGGCTAGGGTTAGGGTTCAAGCCTCCAAGAGAGAGCTTTACACACATATATACACTTAGATTATGCTAAAGTAGAATTCTATCTTGTATCCAAAAAAAAAACATTAATTGATCATTAATATCAAACATATTTCAATTGTTTAATCACCTCTGATAATCCACCCCCTCCTCCCCCAAAAAAAATAAAGAGAACCTCTATCACAAAGACGTCCATGTATCTGCAATAAGCAGGAACATTTAATTAAGTAACCCTTAAGACCATCAAACTTCCATATTTTGTGATCATAACTCAACTACCTTTCACTTTAACCCACATGAAAGGACAACACTATTTTGCTGCAATCCAATGCCCATGTTTGTGGTTCACTGTTATATCACATATCCATTCATTGAAGATCACTATGTTGAATACATCATAGCCATGTTAAGTATTGACTTCATGTTTGAGTCATGTGACGAACATCTAGCATTTACCACGTCATACACTTAGCATTGAATTCTAAAACAATAGATAAAAAAACTATTATGTAATCAGACATAGATAGCAAAAATAAAAACCAACTATGAGGTAGAACTGTAGAAGTATGCACACAATCTTAGCACAACTTAAAAACGCTTGCATAGTGACTTTAGTTTCACAAATTTGATAAAAGAAATTCACAAATTCTTAAAATTGAAACCATAAATATCAAACCATGTCTAAACTAAAGACCATGATAAACACAATTATGCAGAAAAATTACTGCAGAAAATTCAAACACCAGGAAAACAATTTTCTTTGATTCTAAAACCCAATCAATATGTTATACAATCATGATATTGAAGCATGCTTTGATACCAATTGTTGTTTTGCATCTCATACAAATCAAACAGTGGAAGCAAACAACATAGCACTACACTAAAATCAGAGTCACACTAAGTCGTTCGAATCACACAGGATAAGACGCAACAATAAAATGATTTAAATTACATTTTACTATGGCTGGGATAACTCCATCACCATTTAATCTAAAACGTGTTTCGAATAATATATATATATATATATAAATATATATATATATAGATATATATAAATGTGTTTTACTCCTTTATCATTTAAATAAAAATAGCAAGCAATAACAATGAACATTATCAAGGGAAATCAATCCATGCCATGAATAATAGATCACAACGTGAGCTAGTTTTATAAAAGGCAGCAGTCCTTTACAGTGAAACCTATAACATGGTAGCTTTCATTTTAATAGATCCCTACTAAATCACAAAATAATTTAGGTCATTTACACTACCCAGAAGACAATCAATCATGCAATAAAAAGCCTAAGCGAAGATTCAATACACTTATAGGCAAGTGACAACCAAAGAAATACTCCAACCAAGCTAATTACTATACCAGTGCAATTATTCCAAATTAAGAAATTAGTACCTGTAAGCTCAGTTGTAGGCAGATGCTTATCCAAGGCATTGGCATTTGTAGGCAGATGTATCCCGAATTCTTTTACAGTAGTTGTAGTAGCAACATCAACATTAAGCTCAACAATCGAGTGAGAAAAAACATTTATAACTGAAGGGGTTGATCGCCGCAAACATTGAGCATTTGAACTACTTTCCCGAGTCCGGTTAAGGTTGAATACCATTCGCCTGTTGAGTCTTGCTCACTTACTGTTAAGGACATATTTTATGTAATTGGCTAATCCTTTGACAAAACGCAATTTACTTGTATTTTGGTAGATCTAGGATGTTTAATACTTCAAAAAACATGTTGTTCAAATTTAGTATTAAAGCCATGAAGATTGGACTAAGAAACAAGTGAAGAAAAGGTGTTTACTAAAGCTGGACACCTCCTGGACAGCTGCTCGATAGCTACTCAACAGATAGCTATCTATCGAGGTTTAATGAGGCTCGACATCTGCTATCTATCGAGGTTACAGAAATCAGAATTTTCAAATCTGATTTTTGGGCTAGGCTTTTGTATTTGTATAGGGTTTCTTTTCTCACAGCCCTAGACATATATAAGGCTTATTTTAGAGGTCATCACATAAGAGAATACAATAAGAACAATTGCAAAAGGTGACCAAAGCCTTATTCTCTCTAAAAGAAGCTACTGCGTCTTTTGTGCCTTAAGGTTTTGTAACCAAGTGCTTCTTGATCTTCATTGTTGATGAAGTAAAGAATTTTGCAGCCAACATTTTTCTTTCTCAAGTTGATGAGTGAGTCACGTACTAGGATTCATGCAAAGGAGTTAGTCACATGCTGGGATTTGTGCATCAAAGGGTGGCGTTCATATATTGAAGAGTTCAGAGGTTCTGAAGCGGTAGAAGGTTTCTACTGTGAGTTCATCTACGGGGATTGTAGAGTCTAGGGACAAAGGTTTTGTACTAGATCTGAAACTTCTCTTTACTATAATGGATTGCTTTTCGAGAAGGTTTCCCCCTAGGTTTTTTACTGTAAAACTGGTTGGTTTTATTGGTTTTCCTAGGTCATCATATCTTGTCTTATTTATTTTTCCGCTGCACTTATATTTTGACATGATATTGATGTTTGTTTGTCTTAAAAAATTTTATTCATAATAAACCTAATTAACAACTTAGATTTAAAACCTGTTAATTCTATCAACCGGGGCTTAAATTTTCCAACATTTACAACTATTTATATTATGGATCATTGCTATGTCTTTATGCTTTTTACTCCTATGGCTTCCACCTCCAAATTTCTTTGATAACACTATGTTTGTGGAATGCATCTTGGCCATCCTTTTCTTGTACATGATCATACACCTTCTTTGGTGCGCAAGTATTGCAGCCTCCATTCCCCCCAATAAATTCCTCTACTTAAAACTGTTAAGGGACCCCGTGGTTTTCGAAAAGGAATTTGAAATTAATTGTGAATACTTCCTTTGTTTTATTTTATTTGTGTTTTATTTTATTTTATTTTGGTTCAACAAACAAATAAATATTGTTTTTATGGGTTAACAACTATTGAATTATAAATACTTTTCAAAGATGGCTAAAGTAAATAAACAACAAATCAACAAACAAACTATTGAAGAGAAACATGGTTTTTGAAAAGGAATTTGAAATTAATTGTAAATACTTCCTTTGTTTTGTTTTATTTGTGTTTTCTTTTCTTCGTTCAAGAAACATGATAGGCCAAAAAACGTATTGACCCCTTGTGATGGATTAATTGATTAATTAGCCAAGTATTAATTAATCAAATTAACATGCAAAGCGCATGGTAGTATAAACAAATCACCAATTAAACTAAGTATGCAGCGGAAAATAAATAACATGGTGATTTGTTTACGAATGAGAAAAACCTACACGGCAAAAACCCCACCGGGTGATTTTAAGGTCATCACTCCCGAAACTCCACTATTATCACAACAAGCGGTTACAAGTAAAGGAATCCAAGTACCTTACCAACCTACAATTGAACCCTTACTCCAATATCCAATTGAACTTGTTCTGCAGTGACAATTTCTCCTTTCAATGCACGGCTCCCAAGTACGTGACTAACCAATTGCGTGGATCCCAGTATGCGACTTCAATCACCAACTAGAGAAGATTGTTGGCTGCAAAGTTCTTTAATTCATTCACATAATGAAAATCAAGAAGATGCTTGGCTACAAAACCCTACGGTGCAAAGACACAGTAACTTCTTCACAAAAGAGATGAACTAGGGCAAGAATTTTGTCTCAAGTTACAATTTGCATGAACAAGGATTTCTCAATGCTTGTGCAACTTGCCACCCTTCAACGGCTCTTAGAATAATCCTTTTATATGTCTAGGGTTAGGAAAAAAGAAGGCCCAAAGACATATCCATAGATTAGAATCAAAACAAAACTTGGAATCTGTTTATCTTAAATCTCAACAGCAACAGGTGTCGAGGTGCTGTCAAGCAGCTATCAAGCCTCGGGGTTAGAACAGCTTCTTAAAGCTCGATAGATGCAGCTGTCGAGCTTTAATGAAGAGCACTTCTCAACTTGTTTCTTGAACGGACTTACATGGCTTTAACACTTGATCTTAAAACCTTGTTTCTTAAAGCATTAACCTCATCCTAAATCTACCCAATTACAAGTAAAGTGCGTTTTGACAAAGGATTAGCCAATTACATAAATAATGAATGACATATGTTCTAAACAAGTGAAACACATATGTTCTAACAAAACAAATCAATATTGTTTCTGTGGGTTAACAACTATTGAATTATAAATAATTTTCAAAGATGGCTAAACTAAATAAACAACAAATCAATAAACAAACTATTGAAGAGAAACATGAAATTAACAATGAATGTGAAATGAGATGTAAGATTATAGTGGCATAACAACAAACATAGTATTTTGGGATTCAAAAATGAATTAATAAACGAACTATTTAAGAGGAACATAAAATTAAGAAACTAAACATACCTGCGTGAAATGAATTGTGATAAATTATAGTGGCATAAGTTTTGAGGCATAAGGAGAAGGAGATATATAAAAGAACAAATTTTACAACATGCAAAACAAACATTAAATGAAACTAACTCTTCAATTTCATAAATCAGGTGGCATTTACCTGGTGTTAACTGTATTGTATAATTGGTTGGAAGTGGCTGCATTGAAGCCCAAAATACTAAACGTTGAAATCGTTTAAGCTCTTGCATTTATGTCTTCAAATAATCACCGAGTCGGAGTGAAAACCGTTGTTTTTAGAAGTTGAAGAGTGTTTGTACAGATAATCATTGAGTTGGAAGGAAGAAGAGAAACAGAAGTTCACTGTGACTAGAATTCTTGGCTGGGTTTCATCTACAAGTGGGAAGGAAGAAGGGGGTTTGTGTGTAAATTAAAGGCTTTAATCTACTAAACTGTGGGGTGGGTCAGCCTTGGCGTGGGTTACCCTTTGAGTTACACGTTGGTGGGTTGTTTAGAGTTGGCGTGGGTTAGCCTTTGACGGGCACGTTGATGGAAAATTAGATTGTAGCCTTTGAGCTACACGTTGGTGACACCTTGGTGGGGGTTCAAAGTTGGGGTGGGTCAAACGTTGTAGCCTTTCAACTACATGTTGGTCAATATTTATGAGTTTGGGCTTTTCATCTTCTTTGTAGTGATTTTTTTTTTTTTTTTTTCAGTTTGGGCTTGTCATCTTCTTTGGTCAATATTTATGTGGGTCAAGTGTTGTAGTGATTTTTTTCAGAAGATAACAATATGTGACAGTAAAAATAAATTACCATAAATTATTGGGTTACAGTTAAAAAATTTAATGTAAAAAAAGGTTAAAAAAAAACTAAATGAAAGCTTAGAGTGCCACATGGCAGGACCTCATGCATTTTCGCTTGAGGTCTCCAACTTTTATATATATATATATATATATTGATTCTCACTCATAATATATATATTCGAAATGGAACTTCTTTATCACTATCATTAATATTTAACATATTGAGCTTATTCAGCGCTTTACTAAACGAAAGCTTAGAGTGCCATGTGGTAGGACCTTATGCATTTTCGCTTGAGATCTCTGCTTTTATATATATATATATATATATATATATATATATATTATATATATATATATATATTGATTCTCACTCATAATATATATATATATTCGAAATGGAACTTCTTTATCACTGTCGTTGATATTTAACATATTGAGCTTATTCAGCAGTTTACTAGGTTTTTGTTTGCAATCTTTACTAAAGTGGCCGATTTATCAGAAACAGAGGATAAGGAGTCAAAGTCTAAATCTTCAGAAAACTCAATCTCTTCCCTTTTTTTTTTTTTTTTTTTTTGAAATAGCATGGGTAGTACTAGTAGAAGTATTCTGCTCGGTTTTTATTTTTTGTAAATCAAAAAGCATTTGTTCAACTTTTTCAATAGTTTTTTTGGGTAGTCTTAAGGCTCACGTTTTGCCTTTGGTTAGATAAATCAATCAAAGGTTTTTCAGTCTTTGAAGAAGTAGGTTTTTCAATTTTTTCTTCAATTTGGTCAAGTTGTTGGCCAATAATATGTAAGGAATTATTAACAAAATTTTTTTGTTTAATAATCTTTTTTGTTTCAGTGGAAGTAGGAGTGTTAACGTCAATTATTTCAGCAATTTTGAAAGGGGAGGCCTTTATCTCAGTCCCTTTATAGTTAATAATAAATGTGTCAAGGGGCGAATGCCTAGACCGAACAATATATATTGTCAAAACTTAGGAAAAAACCAATTAGATTTTATATAAATTATTAATTTTGCGCCACATGTCATATTTAATTTTTAATTTTGTGTCAAGTAAATTATTGAGTGTAAAAATCGAAGAATCCAAATCCAATTAGATTTAAATTGGAGTCCAATTTTCTGCCACATGTCCATTTAAGTTTTTAATTTTTGTAGCAAGTAAATTATTGGGTGCAAAAACCAAAGAGACTAAAACCAATTAAATTCTAAATCATATATATAAAGAGAAACTATTAAATATTTTAGAAATGTATGATTCAAAAAAAGTATAGTTAAACTAATACTATGTACAATTTGAACCATATAATTATGATTGTTTTTAATTATGCTTGTGCATATAGTACTAGTTACCTACTAATAATATAATTATATGATGTTGCGATTTTGCATGCTTAAGGAAAATCACAAGGTGATATATAGTTTTGCTTGCTTTTTTCTTTGTATCAGGGTGAGCAAGGAGAAGAGGGCTGCTGGAGTGCTGGACAACTTTGCTGAGGGGAAGATGTATACTAAGCATTTCCTGAGAAAATTTGTCCGCAACAAGTCCCCAGAAATTATGCTATCCATCAACAAATTCTTCACAGACCCAAATTGAAGCTAAGTTCTTGAATAAAGAGAACTAGGTGGAGATATGAACCCAGGTATGGTTGATTGTGAGTTTGTGACTGAAAATTGTGTTAAAATTGGCATCTAGTGGATGTCGTTGAACTTATTAGTTTGGGTGAATAAAACTTGAATTTTATATGTGCAATAGGTTAACTGCAACCTCTGGGAAAATTTCCTGTGGTTCTATACCTGTTTTAAATAGAATTGGCAGATGAGTATTTCATTCAATTGTCTTAGTAACATTTGGGGAAATTGAGCTGGATTTCGTCCCCTCCATCTTGATTTATTATTGCTCATGAAGCTGGACTTTCTCAACTTAAGAGTCTCAAGACGCCCATAGATTTGGGAAAAAACTGCTGACCAATATAAAATAAGAAGGTATTAGTCATCATGGGAGTGTGGGACAAATTCAACCACTAATGAGATTATGAGATCATTCATTATCAATATGGGAATTTATTCTCTTAAATTATCATAAATTTGTTTGAGGAGATTACTGCTGCTCTTTCTGATGTTGGGGAAGTTTTCATAGCTGTTAATTTTGATTTGGTTACAAGTACACTTTTCCTAAGGTCCCAACCTGAATGCAAATTAAGGTCGCGAATAATGAAGCAAGACACTTTGATTTACTGCAAAAGCTCAAAAGGAACCATGACAATGAACACTAGACCTCAAAAATTACCCCATGTCAACTGTTTTTTGTGTTCAGAAAGGCTGAAATGGATAAAAGGTCACTCCAATTTTGAATTTGTATGTTGAAATACATGCTTTTGCCTGCTACTAGTTTTGGTGGAGGTTCAAAGAGGGAGTGATTCCAGGGCCCGGGCAAAGAAGGTTCTACATTCTTATTGACCACTGATAGGTGTGGACAGGTAACTTCTCTGGGGTCTGAAAGGATAAGGTAGGGGATGATTTGTAATTAATCTGGCTCTTCGAGTTGGGAAGCCATCGACATTATGTCATTATCCAACAGAAATGCAATTGCCTACAACTTGAGTTTAAAGGGGGCTTTAAGAAGTCTGTTTTCAACAGAGTTATGATGCAGATGGGGTATTCTTTCCAATTTTATTTCTTTAGTCTGTTGTTAGGCTGATGTTATGTAACCTAGCGGGCTCGTGTTGGATAGTGTTTGAATGTTTGGGTAGTGTTTCAAAGATGTGATGGTCTGCTCTAATTGTATGCAGCAGCTTTTGCCACGTGTTGTAGTCCACAAAAAGTCCACAAATTAAGTAAAAAAAGTTATTGACTAGTCCCTTCTAAAGATAACTAAATTTATTTTTAGTATCAAGTATCTTACAAGTGCATGAAATTCCTCTCACGGTTCTCCGCATGAGAAATGCCTACCATAGCTAGTCCCCATGTCATCTCTCTCACTTGCACCTTGCAGATGGTAGCGAACACTTGCCTCAAGAATCATAGGGAAAAGGAATACTGCACAAACAGCACACCTGAAGAACAGAGGTTCTTTGGACACCATTATAGCTATCATAAAGTGGTCCAGCCTGTTCTCACAATTACTGTCCAGATAGGCTCAAGACAATTTCAAACCCTATGCAACTGAATGTATACAAAATTTATAATCATTTGGATCCCGACTTCCAAAGCAACATCTTAACCACTAAATCTACCTACCCACCTAAACTTATGAGACTCAAAGTTATGAGATTAAGAAATTCATTATAATTTATAGCTGCAAAACGTCTCATGAAATGGAGAACACAAAACAAGAACAGCATACTTACTTCTTATATGACATTAATAAACGATCACAACAGATTAAACTACAGAAAAATTACATTGGGCTTCTAGTCAACAATCAAGTTCTAGTGTACAGCAACTCCAAATAAGGAAGAAATATACTTTCCAAACTTCGAACTTGTTTCCTACATACCTGCAGAGCACCACATTCAGACTGAAGCAAACCATTGGGGCAGCATCTATCCCACTATGAAAATAATTAATTAGATTACAATTAAAAATACATCGATTTGTTCAGCAGCATTCAAGATATGTTTGCATTCTGATCTCATCCCAAGCTTTTTCGATTTCCATAAGCCACAAACTGGGAGTAGAGGTATATGTACATCTACTTGGAAACAAAAAATTCAGGGAGAGAAGTGCTCAACATTCATTGAAGGGAAACCAGATTGCGTTGTTCTCATTCCTCGAAGTAAACTCTTTGCTGTTTCCTTCTCCTGCAATTATGGACAAAAAGTGAAATATCAGTGATTCATATTCAAAAAAATTAGTGATATGGGATTTTATGTAAAACATCGACAGAAGGGAGGAAACAAAATACTAAGAACTCACTGGGCCAGTAAAATCCAGAAGACGGGTACAATACACCTCTGCCTCCTCAAATCTCTTCTGGGTTTTATAGTACGTAGCAAGATAAAGCAAAGCTTCTACCATATTTGGTCCTTCCCTTTCTTCAGCTTCCATCCTCTCCAAATCCTTCTTGTAGTAAAATGCTGCCTCTTCAGGACGCCCGAGTTCATATTGCAACTTTGCTAGTTGGTGCAGGGCAATTGCTTCCCTGTCATTACAATTTGCTGCCCTTCTGTAACACTTAATTGCCTCCTCAAGCATGCGAAGTTGATCAGTTTCATAACAATGAGCCATTGAGATCCACAACCGAGAATCATTGGCTGCAAGAATACGGATTTTCGGAAGTAATGTAGGGCATAGAATGGCATGCCCATCATCTCATAAGCTTGTCCGAGTCCATACCATGCTCGATAATCACACGGATTTATATCTATAGCCCGTCGATAGGCATCCACAGCAGCTGGAGTATTTTTCATCTCAATATACTCATGACCCATAAGTGTCCAAGCAGACAGATAATTTTTGTTCAATTTGAGTGCCCTCCTAAAATACATAACTGACTTCTCATGCTGCCCCTTTAAACTATAGTAATTGCCAATAATGCAACAAGATTCAGGCCTGTATTATCAGTCATAAATACCCTATGGGCAAGGTAACTCAGGGCAGAAGAACACTCATTTGCATAGAGAACATTGGAATACATATCCATGTCTTCGACTCGGTAAGGATCATTTCTTAGAAGTTCTTCAAATATTGTTTCAACTTGTTGAAATTCCCTCAAACTGTACTGGGCTTTTGCAGTTTGAGCCTGGATGTAATTACTATAACCAAAAGTTCCCTGTAGATATTCATATTTTGCTAAAGATTCGCTGTGCATCCTAATTTCTTGGTAAGCGCTGGCAAGAAAGAAGTCCTTCATCCAATGGTTGTTGAGGTTGAGGCTGTTCAAGGTGTCAATTGTAGTGCACAAAGACTGCAGCTCTGACCATGCATTCCAGTTCCAAGGGTAGCTATTCACAGACTCAACAAGAACTGTACGAGCAACATTCTCGCTGCCTCTCTCTTTGAGAACAAGACCATACAAGTACAATCCAAATGGATCAATCGAACCATTCTTGCGTAGTGTTGATAACTCACGCTCCAATGAGACCAGTTCGCAGTTCACAGAATCACTCTTACCTAAGGGTCCCTCAAGTTCTATCACCTCTTCTTCTTTCCGCTTTTCCCCAGCCTTAATGAAACAATGAGAATAAGAGTATTTATACATATAGAACTTCTGAAAAAAAACAGAGATTGAATAGACCATATATCCTTGAAAATCAACAAGTATCATGCCATTTGTCAGAGTTACTTCTAGTTATTTTTACTATTTTATATTAACACGCTAACATAAAAATAAATAGAAGTAGCTCTAACGCCATTCATAACAGATAAAAAATTTATTGAAGTAGGAAAGTAACGAACTTTGTAACCCCTTACTATCTCACAAATACCATGAGATTCTTTAATTTTCTTGCAATTTGGGTTGGCACGAGAAATTATGCACTCTTCATGACTTTCTGCTAGTGATCAAAGCTATGCATAAGTATATTCAGTCTTTGTTGCAGCCATTGCAAAACTGTAGGCACTTAGCCCTAAATTCAAACCTGAAAAAGGGCTAACTTTATCACCTTAAGTATGCATGTGTTTCAGTTATTTATTAGTGAAATTTCATACCTAAATCAAACATTGAAGCAAGTCTCATGTCTGGCCACCATTTCTCATCCAAACAAAACCTCATTACACCGTGCTTCTTTTTGGTTCTGGTTATTAAGTCAATTATTGCATAGTTGATACTCTTTGTAGCACCAACCACTAACCTTGGGTATCAATGATTCAACTCCATTGACGACAACTTTACATGCTTCACCCAAATAAAAAAGGGAAGATTTAGAAAAGGCTTCAAAATAAGAATTCTGAAGACTATCGTCCTGAACCAGCTAGTGTTTTGCCTAAATCCTACCAAATTGAATCTCTTATCTATTTATTTCCTACAATCAACAAAGAACACAATACGGAAAACAAGTCTCATTCCTAATGTATCAAAACCCACCATCATATAATATCCAATCTAAAACGGAACGAACAATATAAGTTATACAGCTAGAAGAGTATGCAACAAACCAGATAAAGAGCATAACAACGCAAAAACACAGATTTCTTCCCGGTTTGGTCCCGTAGCACATGAGCAGCCCTCCTGTACTCTCGGCAGTCAAAGTAAGACTTAGCCAGGAGGTAGAAGTCACCATCCACAGCATCGTCCTCCTCCATCACAGGAGTGGACACGTACGACACACCAGCAATGGGTGTTGAAGTGATCTCATTCGTGCGGAATCTCCTGCGAATGCTTGAGCTTCCCCACTGGAATCTGGTGTTCGAAGGCGTGAAATTTGCCGGGTCTTGCTCGATACCAATCAACTGTTCTGCTGCCCTGCATTTACCATAGACCCAACAAATCAGAATCCATTGCAAATAAAATCAAACAAATGGGGTAGCAAACTAGCAATATAATTTCACTTTCCCATGTAAAAAAACAAGGTTTTTACATCAATTTTGACCAGGGAAAACAAAAATATGCACTTGGGTCAGTTAAGTTAGAGATTCTGGATAGGGTTTTACAATTATGACTATTTGTTTTCCTATTAATCAAGTTGCTTAGTTACCAAATGGAGTATAAAGACAGTAACTTTAACACTAATTAGGTACACAAACACAGGAATTCAAACAAAAGAACATTGATTAATATGAAAAAAAAAGCAAGAATATTAAGTAAGTGATTTCAGAAGCAACAAAAGCACTTTTCAAAAATTGGGGGTTTAGAGTTTTATGGGATTTTGGAGTTAGAAATGAGTACCATTTGGAAGCAGTGTAGAGGCAACGATCACTGAGCTGACGAATCGCAATGCGGAGCTCACTTCTACAACTCTCTTTTGAATTCATCTCTCTCTCTCTGTTCAAAGCTTAATTGCTCGCGCTTTTGTTCATTCAAAACAAATCCTAAAAAATCAAACAGTGTTTGCCTCCAAAGTGCGCCGTGAGTGGTGGTCGAAATTCACTGCTCGGTCCGCGCCCAGGGTTTTTGAAAGTAAAGTGGCCGAGGTCTTCAACTGTTCACTCTTTAGAGCTGGGCCGGGCCTATACAGTAGCGTGGTAAATGAAAAAAATGAACCAAAATTGCCTATAAACTAGTTGGGCTTAGTCCACAAAAGACTGGTTAATATTCATTTGTTTAGTAAATAAGTTAGACTCAAGTCCAAGTTTAAGCTTTCTATTAAACGAGTTAACCTCAACATTATAATGTATTTGTGAACAAATTAATGAACATGAGGCTCGATTTTATAATATATAGTATTATATTTTTATGTATAAATATCTAAAAATATATTTATATACACTTGAGATTGGATTATATAAATTCGTAAATAGGTTTTATTATTAGTAGATTATTGATAATATCATTTTTACTATTATGAACGGATGCAAAATTTTATTAAGGTTTTAGCACATATGGAAAAAGAATAAAAGAATGAAGTGTTTTTTTTTTTTAAAAAAGTATACAATAAATGAATGAAATAGATTGTGAACAAGCTAGACTTTGTTTGATAAGAAAATGAACAAAGTTTGAAAATATGGGTGAGGATTGGGTTTAGTGCATATGAGACCAATTGAAACGTGCCAAATATTTAACATGTATCAGCATCTCCATAGGTCTAGTGTGCTTGTACATTGGACTTAAGCCTATTCTTGAACCTGTAATATTGTTCCATGATAAGTGCAACTACACCTGAACTTTTAGTAATACTCAAGTCTGAGTAGGCTCGGCCCACTTATAGCCATATCAAAGAGATAGTGATAAAGCCCAAAATAAATTAGAGCCTAACTAGACAATAATGGTTGTAAAAAACTTTTGTGTTGAGACTAGGGAAATCAAAAATGTTCACTCAGCTTCAAAGAGCTCCTTCACCACTCTCCCATCTAAAAACCCACTCTCCAAAACCACTATATTTACTTCCACGCCACTCTCTCACCACTACCACCACACCGCTGCCACTGCCACAAGACGCCACGACCTTAGCTAAACTAATCCTTAGCTCTGACCCAAAAACCCTAACCCAAACCATCCAAGAACCTCAAATCCAATGGACCCTCAAGCTCTTTTGAAAACACGGACCCAAAGCCCTCCACTTCTTCAAACCCGATAGAGCCTTCAAACTCTTCATGTTAATGCATGAACATGGTTTTTTTTTTAGGACTTGAATTCGTTCAATACTATTCTTGACATTTTGTGTAAGTTGAAATGTGTTGAAATAACTCATAACTTGTTTAAGATGATAAAGGGTAGGTTTAAGGAGAATTGTGTTAGCTATAATTTAATTGCAAATAGGTTTTGTTTGATTAAGAGGATGCTTAAGGCATTGGAGGTGTTGAAGGAAATGGTTGAGAGGGGAATGAATCCGAGCTTAACGACGTATAATATAATGCTTAAAGGGTATTTTAGAGCTAGTCAAATTAAGGAAGCTTGGGAATTCTTTTTGCAAATGAAGAAACGGGAATGTGGGATTGATGTTGTTACTTATAACCTTGGTTCACGGGTTTGGTTGTGCGAGCAAGATCAAGAGAGCTAGAAAGGTTTTTGATGAGATGATTAAGGAAGGGGTGATTCCTTTAGTTGTGACGTATAATGCTTTGATTCAGGTTTTGTGTAAGAAGGATAGTGTGGAAAATGTGGTTTTGGTTTTTGAGGAGATGGTGGGGAAGGGTTATGTGCCTAATTCGACGAATTATAATGTGCTAATTAGAGGATTGTATCATGCGGGGTGAAATGGATAGGGCATTGGAGTTTATGAGAAAAATGAAGGACGATGAGTGTGAGCCGAATGTTCAGACGTATAACATTGTGATCCGTTATTTTTGTGATGTTGGAGAGATAGAAAAGGGGTTGGAGGTGTTTGAAAAGATGGGTAGTGGGATTTGCTTGCCCAATTTGGATACATATAATGTTTTGATAAGTGCGATGTTTGTGAGGAAGAAATTAGACGATTTGTTGGTGGCTGGGAGTTGTTGATTGAGATGGTTGAGAGAGGATTTTTGCCTCGAAAGTTCACTCTCAATCGGGTTTTGAATGGGCTTTTGCTAACTGGTAATCAAGGTTTTGCAAAAGAGATTTTGAGATTGCAAAGTAGATGTGGCCGTCTTCCACGTCAGTTCAAGCTGTGAAGCCTAGTGGCATTTAAATTGGCTGATGAATAGTGACATTGTACTCACATCCTCTTGTCAAATATTGAAAATATTTCCTAATGTGAAGGGCTCCTATTATTGTAGAAGCTGACTCATGATTGACAGTGTGGCTTTATAGGATGCACATCTCATTTGCTCTTCAAAGGAAACTGAAATTGCATTATGAATTTCAGTCATCACCTAAAATTGAGACATACAGTGCCTGCTTGTGCAAGCAATCCACAAGAAAAATTTATGTTATTGAGGCTGTGGCTCTGGAGGGTTATAAATGGGAGCAAACTACTTGAGCGTCTGAAATCCCTTTTTCAGCCTTTTAGTGGAAACAAAGTACAATTGTATGTGGCAACAATTGAGACTGGGCAACAGGTGATGATGGCCATTGATTTCATTAGTTTGAAAGTTGATTTGCTTCATCCTTCATAGTTCCTTCTGCTATCTCATGTTTTGGAATTGGCATCTGGGGACATGTTTAAACTCCAAGAAGCCTAGAACCCTTCCACAGGTGATGACTGTTCTTGCTGTTCAGTGGGCAAAATGTTGCATAAACATCCCTAATCCCTATTCTCTTCTATGTTGCCTTCACCTCTCTGCTCTCAACCTTCCAGCACTCCACCCCACCTGACTCAGTCAGGACTTCACATCTGATCTCGCCGTCAAGCACTGCACTCATCAATGATGATGAAGACCTTGACCCCCCTTGCAACGATGTGAACAGGTTCTCAACTCTCTCTCTCTCTGTCTCTCTGTTTTAGGCTTTTAGCTTTCAAATTTCTCTCTCCAAGGGTTTCATATATGTATCATCCTATGCGTTAATTCAAACTTTAGTTTTACTCTTTGAATCTTTGGAAAATTCTGATGGTGAAATGTATTGGAATATTTGAATAGTATATATATTGGCGTGGAACTGTTTATTCAAGTACTTGTAATATTTTGGGATTGAGTTTTTTGAGATAAGTTTTGAGCAAAAAGGTAAGATTGAAATTGTGTTTGTAATTTTGAGGCACTGTTTATGTCATTAGACATTGTTATGAAATTACATTTTGTACTTTTTTTTTGGGGGGAGATATTTGGGTTTGATTAGAATTTATTGGGAAAAGAAAGCTGCGACTGATTAGAGGGTTTAATATTAGTGATATCAAAGTTCATTTGGATTCAGGAATTTTGGGATCTTTTTAGGACTTTGCATTGTTTCAGTCTTTTTCTTTATTTGATTTTTTTTTCTTTGAGTTGTTATGAGGTTGATTCTTATTGTTTGATTATTAAGAATTCTGCCCTATTAATTAGATTTTTATTGCTATATATTTTTTTAAAGATTTAGTAAATCCTTCCAATGTTGACTCTTTACACTTGATACACAAATGCAAAGCTTTGCAATTTAACTGTTTGATAAAATGCTTAAAAGAAACATCAGCTAGCCCATCAAGCCTTTGCGTTACCCTAATTTTTTTTTTTTTTTTTGGACTGATATTGATGTGTACGTGTTTTTTTTTTTAATCAAGGCTCTGACTTTGACATTTAAGAAAAAGGTAATCAAGTTATATGTGTCTGTTATTGCAACCATTTTGACATTAGAACTCTAATACAATCAGATCCCTATACACAAACATATCAATTTTACAATTTAAAAAAATAATAATTAGAATCCAATAATACTCATTGCCTTTCTTTTTAAAGTTTAACTATTTCTGTTGTATGGCATGAAATGTAACTGTCATGTTCTTTGACACTTTAATCCTCTGCTTGGTAGCCTCTTTCTGACTTTAGGCCTGCTTCTTTCTTGGTCTTTTCTTACTTCTCTTGTATGGGATAAAATTTAACTGTCACAGGATAAGATGAGCGATTGTTTCTTAGGTTCTATGTGCTGGTAAGGATCTAGCAACAGAACAAACTGCAAGCCAAATGATTAATCTGATAAGGTAGCTTCAGTTTGTGTATAATGATGTTCAATATATATATCCTAAGTGGAGTTTAGATTTATCACTGAGACAATCAGCAGTAGTTTGCTTCTGCATTTAAGTGTTTCTTTAGTGTTCATTATTCTAAGTATTTATCCCAAGCATTTTTCATTGCTTTTGATTAAAATCTGAAGTGTTTTGTCAATCTTTTAACCAACTAAAGATGTTTGAAAATGACTTATTGCTGGATTAGGAAAATTCTGTCATGGGTCACATGATGTTATGAAAGTTAGGGTGTGTAAGCGGTAGTAAAATTGAGATTTGCTGGGACTTAACCAGTGCTAAATGTGGTTATGGGCCAAAGTCCATGGAGGGATTTTATTTAGCTGTTGTGTTCAATCAAGAAATAGTTTTACTTGCTTTTGTATGCTTGGAAGAAATGAATAGAAATGTATTTCATTTTTGAGTGTGAGTAAATACTTGTAGTTGTGTTTTGATTTTTTTTTTTTTTTTTGGAAAAAGTGAATTACGGGTCTTGCTTGCTTTTAATGAAAGTTTCATAATATGAAGGAGTAAATGCACTTTTAGTCCCTACATTTTAACGTTTTTTCATTTTAGTCCTTACATTTTATTTTTACCATTTTTAGTCCTTAAACTAATTTACACGTGTTATTTTCGTCCTTTCTGTCAGTCAACCGACGGAAATTGCTGAGGTGACAGCCAGAGACATTACAATATTATTAAAAATGTCACGTCAACATCTATTTAAAAATAATAATAATAATTTGTCAATTTTAACTATAAAAAAAAAAGGAAAAATTAAAAATAATAAAATCAAATGCCTATGAACACAATAACACAAACCCAGAAAATCAAAGAATACAAACCCAGAAAATCAAACCCAAAAACCATCATAGCCACTACAACCCACCATCCCAACCGCCATAACCAAACCCAACTCGATCTCAACCCTAGCCACCTTGACTCAAGCCACCCTAGCAGGTCTCAACCCACCCACCCTAGCCTGACCTAAACCCAGTCCGACCTCTACCCACCCCAGCCGGCTCACAATCCACCCACCTCAACCCAACCTCAAACCCAGCCACCCCGAGCTCAACCCCAGCCACCCCAATCGGTCTCAACCCAGCCACCCCAGACCTATTAGGATGTGTGATTTTAAATCCTATTGTATGACGCTATGTATTTTATTATGTATAACAGTATATTTGACTTAATGTTGTGTTTAATAAAATTGTTTTATTATTATCTAAAAATAATGTAACATGAATATTGGGACATTATCATACAGTCCATGAGATGCATTGTATATGATTTATGTGATTAGTTATAGAAGATGTAAATCACTAGTTCCTTATAAACTTAAAATGTAATTCGTAGTTAGTGATGAAAATTGAGCATTTCATCTGCGAAGACTATAACATATCAATTAAGATGATTTATCTTAATCATGGAAATGGAGATTTCTAGTTGGCATGTTGATTTGTTTTAAGAGTTAAAACATATTAAACTGAACCGTGTGAGATTTATTATTCTTCCAACTACTGTCATATGAATAATAAACCCACGACTTATATTTGCATAAACTCTTAATTTTGAGAGAATAAGGGACTTGGTCATGAGGTGTAAATTACTTTGATATATCAAGAGTAAGATCTAGAGTAACGATCAAAATTTCAGTATGTTGGGCAACCATATTTAATATTGATGGAACATATATTTTCAAGATAGAATTTATAGTCTTTTAACGGAAATACAAAATATTCCCTTGAGATAAGTTTAATAGGATTGTTATTCAGAGAGTTAAGCTTAACCACTTTAATAAGGAGTTACTAAAGTATATATATATATATATATATATATAATATATATATATATATATATATATATATATATAGTTATAGAATTGGATTTTATAAATATATACAATGAATAACTTTAAATGATTAAACCGGGTACTCAAGGAATTAAGATATAGTAATCTACAAAGTGACAGTCTTCTTTCATGACTTTGTATAATTACGAATATTTTATGAAGGGGTTGCGTGTACAATAAAGTCTTAGGATATAATTTATAAATAAGGCTTAAAGTGCAACTATATTTATATAATGGTATTAAATATAGTTAATGGTAACTTTGGACTTGTAAAGTTGACAAAAAAATTTAAGACCTATTGGAGCTAGTGTATTATTGGTCCTTTTTGGTCTCACTTCAAGCCACATTTAAGCCCAATTGGAAAGGCCCAAAAGGCTAGCCCAATTAGATAATCAGTTAAACACAAAAAGAGAAACATATAGAATTTTCTGTAGAGATTTTTGTATAAACACAATTTGTGAAGTGGTGTAAAAATTGTTAGACACTCTTTAACTTTCTCTCTTCGGAACTGATTGAGAGACCACACATCTTGGGCGTTAGTGGAATTGGAGTGAAGATTGAAAGTTTTCCTAAGCGATTTTGATCTTCGATTTTGAAATTCACTGCTCCAAGGTACTCTCTCTTGTTCTCAAATTCTGAAACTTATATAGTACATGCTAACTTTTATGAATGAAGTAGATTCGTTTATTTTTCCGCTGCGCACTTGCAAATTCCCTTCAATTGGTATCAGAGCGGTTTTCATTTCGTATCTATTTAACATGTTTAGAGTTTTGGAATTATTAGCAATAGTTTCATGTTGTTAGAAAATAGTTTTCTGCATGGTCATTGAAATTAATGATTGATAAAAATTGATTTTGATGTTATGATGTTTAATTTTTAGTTTAAGTTTATTAAACTGAACTTTAAAGCTATAGCATCAATGTAATTCAGTTTTGATATCAATTTATGTTCATCATGATCGTATGTTGGTTGTTTTGTACATGAAAACGTAGAAAAACTGTTTAAGAAAAATTCTGGAAAATTTGAAATTCGCAACGCTTGATCGATCGAGGATCTGTCGAGAATCAATCGAGCTTCGTAGAACTTATTCTCGATCGATCAAAAATCTATCGATGATCGATCGAGAACTGTGAATTCAAAATTTTTCTAAGTGTTTTTACATAAATAAAGAGTAAGGCAATGTGTAATTAGTTTATGCATGTTTTAAATTAAAAAACTTTTATCTTAAAACATCTAGTGGGAGAGAGATACAAAGGTTAGATCTTACGGCCTCCATTGACGGTTTATAGTAGTGTGATTAAGCACCTCGCCTTAGTGTATATGCTTTGCTCTCTTCGGAGGGTGTTTAATTCATGGTACTACAGGTTAAACTTCTTGATGATGAATAATATGTGTTTTTACATTAAGAACGACCATGTTACCGTGGAGTTACTTAATGACTCACATAGAATTCAATCAATAGTGTACACTAGACTAAATTTAATGTTAATCTCCCTTCAGAGCTATGTCATTATTACTTAGAGGTTAAAAGAAAAACGACATATTATTAGTGTTTGATAAGAGTTATCATGATATCACTAATAATAAAAATAGTTCTCAATCAATCATAGTGTTTATATTTTACTTGCTTCTAAGGAATTATAGACATGGATTGGGTTGTCGTTGCATATATTATTTTATAATTTTATTAAGGTTTCATATTATATGTTTATATGCTAAATTGATAATGTCCAGTTTACTTATTATATTCATATTTATTATTTTCAAATTTGAACATGGCATCATTTAGCCCACTTGTTTATATTCTTAATCAAAACAAACTGACTAGATTCAACTATATTGAATTTGGACATTGTTTTAACTACTGAAGAGCACAAGTATGTGCTTACTCAACCATGTTCTAACTTTCCTTCATTAGATGCTCTTTCTGAGAAAAAACAACGATATGATCGTTGACAGAAATCTAATGACATGGCTAAGTGCTATATCCTGACATCTATCTCAAATGTTCTACAACATCAAATGTAGGATGTAGAACTATTTTCAGACATTATGCATAGTCTGAATGAGATGTTTGGTGAGCAAGGTCGTTCAACAAGGCAAGAAATCACGAGGCAAATTTATAATACCAAAATGACTGAAGGTAGTTCAGTGAGAAAACATTGTCTTTCAATGTTCTCTAATCTGAATACTTTAAAGGTTTTAGGTGCCGACATTGATGGAGAATCTTAAGTGAATGTGATACTCTAGTCACCACCGGAATCATTCAAGGAATTCAGACTCAATTACAATATGAACAAAAAGATTTCTTCTTTGTCTGAATTAATGAATGAGTTAGTGGCAGCGGAAGGCATCCTTGGTACTTCTAGTGTAGAAGCCAATGTGGATGAAACTTCTACTTCTCAATCCAAGTCGAAAGGCAAGGGTAAGAAGAAGAAGAAGAAGAAGAAGAAGAACTTCACTAAGTAAGAGGGTAAACAAATTGCCTTAGGAGTTACCGATAAAGGAAAGAAGCTCAAAGGAAAGTGTTTTCATTATGGTGAGAAAGGACATCGGAAGAAAAATTGTCCAAAGTTTAAGGCTGTCAAGAACAAGGGTATGAAAACTTCCTTTCTTCTTGAAATATGTTTGGTACAGAATTCCATGGATTTCTGGTGTGTGAATTCAGGTTGTACTAATCATATTTACAATTCTTTGCAAGGGTTTCAGGAGACCAAAAAGCTGAGTAAAGGGGAATTGTTTCTTGCTTTGGCTGATAGGAGTAGAATTCCGGTTGAAGCTGTTGGTGTTGTTAATTTGTATTTTGAGTCTAGGGTTTTAATATTGCAAGACTGTCTGTTTGTACCTAATATTCGTAGGAATTTGATTTCTGCAACTTATTTGGGTAAACATGGGTATTGTATTATCCTAAAAGACAATGTTGTAATAAAAAAGAATAAAATGTTTATCTGTTTTGGCAATATTGTGGATGGTCTTTATATTTTAACTCCTAATAAACATGAATTACATAATTTTGAGTTAGATGATAACCCTCATGTAAAATCATTAAAGAGAAAATTTTCTTCTACTAGTGATGCATATCTTTCGCACTTGCGTTTGAGTCATATTAATTCAAATAGGATTCAAAGACTAATCAAAGATGGACTTTTACAACCCATGGACTTTGATGAATTTCTAGTTTGTGAATCTTGTTTGGAAGGTAAAATGACCAAACGACCTTTTAATGCAAAAGGTAGAAGAGCCCAAGAGTTGCTTGAATTAGTTCATACAGATGTATATGGTCCTATGTCAATCCAAGTAAAATAAGTTTATGAGTATTTCATCACTTTCATAGATGATTACTCAAGATATGGTTATGTGTACCTAATGAGACAGAAGTCCGAAGTCTTTGAAAAGTTTAACGAGTTTAGGGCTGAAATTGAGAATCAATTAGGCAAACGCATAAATGTTATTCGATCTGATCGAGGTGGCGAATACCTTCTTGGGAATTTCAAGGATTACCTAATTCAAAATGGGACTATATCCCAATTGACTGCACCTAGAATTCCTCAACAAAATGGTGTAGCGGAAAAAATGATTAGGGCTCTTTTGGAAATGGTTAGGTCCATGATGAGTTATTCAACTTTACCAATTTCTTTTAGAAAATGATAACAAAATTTTTGTATTGGCTAGGGGTTATTTATTCTATAGTCGAAATGATAACAAAATTTTTGTTAGTACAAATGCTAGATTTTTAGAAAATGACTATATGAATAATTTTACTACTAAAAGTAGAATTGTATTGGCTGAAATGAATGAATCTGTAAATCAACAACCGTTGGATAAAACTAGGGATGATGTGGTTGTATTAGCTACACCGCAAGATACTACTCATGAGATGTCTAGTACACAAGAGCCTCGTCGTAGTGGGAGAATTGTTCGGCTTTTGTGAGATTCATAGGTTTGGGAGAAACGTATGAAACTATCTTTGAAAATGTTGAATCGGATCCTTACACTTACGATGAAGCAATGAATGATATAAATGCACATCATTGGGTCCAAGCTATGAAATCTGAATTGGATTTTATGTATTCCAATCATGTGTGGGATCTTGTAAAGGCGCCTAACGGTATTAAATTTGTTAGTTGCAAATGGGTTTACAAGAGGAAAAGAGGGATAGATGGAAAGGTTGAAACTTTTAAAACAAAACTAGTGGCGAAAGGGTATACACAAAAAGAAGGCATTGACTATAATGAAACTTTTTCGCCAGTAACCATGCTTGAATCTATCAGGATTCTCTTATCCATTGCTGCTCATTTTGATTATGAGATTGGCAAATGGATGTCAAGACTACATTTCTAAATAGCAATCTTGAAGAAGAAATCTACATGTTGCAACCGAAAGGTTTCATAGCAAAGAACCAAGAGTATATGGTATGCAAGTTGAAAAGGTCCATTTATGGATTTAAGCAAGCATCTAGGTCATAGAACATCAAATTGATCAAGCAATCAAATCATTTGATTTTGAACAAAATCTTGATGAATCATGTGTGTATAAAAGACATCAAGATAAAGTAGTAATGTTCTTAGTGCTTTATGTAGATGACATTCTACTCATTGAAAATGATGTAGGGGTAATGTCATTGATTAAAGTTTGGTTGTCAAGCCAATTTAATATGAAGGACTTGGGCGAAGCTAACTATATTCTAGGGATCAAGCTTTGGCGAGATCGAAAGAATAGGATGTTGAGCTTGTCACAAGCTGGATATATAGATAAAGTTCTAGAACGGTTTAGCATGCTAAACTCTAAGAAAGGATTACTTCCTTTTAGACATGGAGTTCCTCTATCTGATGACCAAAGGCCTAAGACTTAAGAGGAAGAAAACATGATGAGACAAGTTCCCTATGCTTCTGTTGTGGGAAGTCTCGTGTATGCCATGTTTTGTACTAAACCGGATATTTGTTATTCAATTGGCATGATCAGCCGATATCAATCGAATCTATGACCAAAACATTGACAAGTTGTAAAGCATATTCTCAAGTATCTATAGAGAACGAGAGATTATATGTTTGTTTACCGTTGTGAGGATTTGATTCCCATTGGTTATACAGATTCGAATTTTCAGTCGGATCTAAATTTCAAAAAATTCACGTCAGAATGTGTTTTCACCTTAGGAGGTGGAGCCATAAGTTGGAGAAGTATTAAGCAATCTTGTATTGCAGACTCCACCATGGAAGCCGAGTATGTTGCTGCTTGTGAAGCTGCAAAAGATGCTATTTAGCTCAAGAAATCCCTTTCTGATTTTAGTGTTGTGAGAATTGAGCAAGTTCCCATTACATTATTCTGCGACAATAATGGCGGTTGCACAATTCAAGGATCCAAGAAATCACAAGAAAGGAAAGCACATAGAGAGAAAGTATTACATCATTCAAGACATTGTTGCTCGTGGAGATGTGGTTGTAGCAAAGATTGATGGTGCAAAGAATCTAGTGGATCCCTTTACCAAAACTTTGCCTCAAAGGACTTTCGAGTCATATTTGGAGAAGATGAGAGTTAGATTAGTGCATAATAGTCTTTAGGGCAAGTTGGAGATTGTTAGGATGTGTGACCTTAAATCCTATTATATGATGCTAAGTATTTTATTATGTATGACATTATGTATGACTTAATGTTGTGTTTAATAAAGTTATTTTATTATTATTTAAAAATAATGGTAACATGAATATTGAGACATTATCATATAATCCATGAGATGCATTGTATATGATTTATGTGATTTAGTGACAGAAGATGTAAATCACAAGTTCCTTGTAAACTCAAAATGTAGTTTGTAGTCAATGATGAAAATTTGGCATTTCATTTGCGAAGACTATAACATATCAACTAAGATGATTTATTTTGATCATGGAAATGGAGATTTCTAGTTGATATGTTGATAAGTTTTAAGAGTTAAAACATATTGAACTGGACCTTGTAAGATTTATTATTCTTCTAACAACTGTCATATGAATAATAAACTTACGACTTATATTTACATAAACTCTTAATCTTGAAAGAATAACGGACTTAATCATGAGGTATAGGTTGCTTTGATATATCAGGAGTGGGATCTAGAGTAACGGTCAAAATTTTAGTATGTTGGGCAACCACATTTAGTGTTGATGGAACATATATTCTCAAGATGGAATTCATAGTCTCTTAACGGAGATACAAAATATTCACTTGAGATAAGTTTAATGGGATTTTATTCAGAAAGTTAGGCCTAACTACTTAGTAAGGAGTTACTAAAGTGTGTGTGTGTGTATATATATATATATATATATTTGTGGAATTAGATTTCATAAATATATATAATGAATAACTTTAAATGATTAAACTGGGTACTCAAGAAATTAAGATGTAATAATCTACAAAGTGACAGTCTTCTTTCATGACTTTGTATTACTACGAATATTTTATGAAAAGGTTGCATGTACAATAAAGTCTTGGGATATAATTTATAGATAAAACCTAAAGTGCAACTATATTTATATAGTGGTATTAAATATATTTAATAGTAACTTTGGACTTGTCAAGAGTTGATAGAAAAGCCCAATGCCCATTAGAGCTAGTGTCTTATTTATCCCTTTTGGTCCCACTCCAAGCCATACACTTAAGCCCAATTGGAAAGGTCCAAAAAGTCAACCCAATTAGATAATCGGTTAAACATAAAAGGAGAAACATACAGAATTTTCTTTAGAGATTTTTGTGTGAACACAATTTGTGAATTGGTATAAAAAGTGTTAGACACTCTTTGACCTTCTCCCTTTTGAATTGATTGAGACACTACACATCTTGGGCGTTAGTGGAATTGGAGTGAAGATTGAAAGTGTTCCCAAGCGATTTTGATCTTCGATTTTGAAATTCACTGCTCCAAGATACACTCTCTTGTTCTCAAATTCTGAAACTTATATAGTATATGTTAAATTTTATGAATGAAGTAGATCTGTTTATTTTTCTGCTGCGCACTTGCAAATTTCCTTCAAGACCAATCTCAACCCACCCCACCCCGATCTCAACCCATCCCACCTTGATCTCAACCCACCTAACCCAGACCAACCTCAACCCACCCCAGCCGATCTCAACCCATCCACCAAACCTCGATCTTAACCCACCCACCCCAGACCAACCTTAACCCATCCACCTCGATCTCAACCCACCACAGCCACCACGAGCCACTACACCGCCAAGTACCACGAGTGAGAACACGAATGTGAGAGAGAGAGAGAGAGAGAGAGAGAATAAGAAAGTGAGATCAGAGAAGAGAATAAGAAAGTGAAACACGGATGAGAGAAAGAGAAGAAAACTAATTTAAGAAAATGAGATGAAGAAAAAACACCCAAGAGAGTTTTTTTATCTTAATTTTAGTGATTTTTTTTAATTATATTTATGTTTTTTATTTAATTAAAATTGACAAATTACTTTTAAAAAAAAATAGATGTTGACATTGCATTTTTAATAATATTTTAATGTCTCTAGCTGCCACGTCAGCAATTTATGTCGATTGACTGACGGAACGGACGAAAATAACACGCGTAAATTAGTTTAGGGACTAAAGTGGTAAAAATAAAATGTAGAGACTAAAATGAAAAAACGTCAAAATGTAGGAACTAAAAGTGTATTTACGCCTAATATAAAATAGTGACTCTTACTTGCTTTTAATGTTAGGATTAGTGCCCTTAAATCCTATTGTATGATGTTATGTATGATATTATGTATGACATGATGTATGACTTAATATTGTGATTGATAAAGTTATTTTATTATTATCTAAAATAATGTTAATATGAATATGAGACATTATCATATAGTCCATGAGATGCGTAGCATGTGATTTATGTGAAAAGTCACAGAAGATGTAAATCACAAGTTCTTTGTAAACTTAGAATTTATAGTTTGTAGTCGATGATGAAATTGGACATTTCATCTGCGAAGACTATAACGTATCAACTAAGATGATTTGTCTTGATTATGGAAGTGGAGACTTCTAATTGATATGTTGATATGTTTTAAGAGTTAAGACATATTGAACTGGACCGCTGTGAAATTTATTATTCTCCTAATGACTGTCAAATGAATAATAAATTTCACGACTTCTATTTGCATGAACTCTTAATCCTGAGAGAATATTGGACTTAATTATGACATGTAGGTTACTTTGATATATCAGGAGTGAGATCTAAAGTAACGGTCAAAACCTCAGTATGTTAGGTAGCCACATTTAGTATTGATAGAACATATATTCTCAAGATGAAATTCATAGTCTCTTGACGGAGATATGAAATATTCTCTTGAAATAAATTTAATGAGTTTGGTTATTCAAAGTATTAGGCTTAACCACTTTGGTAAGAAATTATTAAAGTATATATTTATGAAATTGGATTTCATAAATATATAATGAATAACTTTAAAGGATTAAACCAGGTACTCAAGGATAAGATGCAGTAATTTTCAAAGTGGCAATCTATATTCATGACTTTGTATTACTATGAATATTTTATGAAAGGGTTGCGTGTATAATAAGTCTTGGGATATAATTTATTAATAAGGCCTAGAGTGCAATTATATTTATATAGTAGTATTAAATATAATTAATGGTAACTTTGAACTTGTCAATAGTTGACGGAAAAGCCTAAGGTCCATTGGAGCTAGTGTCTTATTGGTCCCTTTTGGTGACACTCCAAGTCACACACTAAAACCCAATTGGAAAGGCCCAATAGGCTAACCCAATTAGATAATCAATTAGTTATAAAGGGAGAAACATACAAAAAAAAATTTTTGTGATAAAAAGAAACGGTGTGTATGTGAGAGTAAGATACTCTTTCATTCTTCCTTTAAAAACTGATTGAGAGACCACACATCTTGGGCGTAAAGTGAAATTGGAGTGAAAATTAAAAGTGTTCCTAAGTGCTTCTAATCTTTATTTTGAATTTCTCCACACCAAGGTACGCTATTTTATTCTTAAATTCTGAAATTTACATATGCACATCATCAATTATGAATGAAATAGATCCTTATTTATTATTTCTGCTGTGTGTTTTGTATAAAATATAAAACCAGTTTTTTTCCTACATTTAATAGGTCAACTAAGAATTCTTGTTTTGCATGTATTACTCCCTTGTACAAAATTTCTCAAACCCATGACAATTACCAAAACAGCAACTAAAAATATCCCTGCAAATGTCAGTTGACAAGCCCCATATAGATTCCCAGGATCCTAGAAGAATCAAGTTCCTTCCATTAATAGGTCAATTGACATTTCTCCTATAAGAATGGGTGGAGGTGAGCGCCTGAGGTGTAGGAAAGCTAATAGCTAACAGGCATTATGTATTTGTACCTAATGGTAGTGCACTTTAAGAAACCTGTGCTTTTCACCTTTGTTATTGTAAAATAGCCAACAAACTCTATCTAAAAAATTTACCGATTAATTTAAGTACAACAGCAATAATTTTCAAAACATGATATAAATTCATTTTTTGAATACAAATTTCTTTGAAGTTAGACATATTAGCCATATAGGGTATTATCTTTGATGTTTAGGAACGTAGTGAGCCAAGCTTTGCTTTGTTCAAGTTTGGTTCATTAATTAATCAAGCTTCAACTTAACTTCAAGATTGTTCATGTAGTTAATGAATGAGCCTCAATGAGCATCTTAACAAGTCTAATTTGAGTTCTTCAAGAGACCCTCCATTTTGTCACTGAGTCCTTACAACTGATTTTTTAAACTATATAATACTACTTTTGTACTGTGGTGATACTCTTGTGATTGCTTCATCATTATGTTTGGTAAACTGTTACTACTGAAATTGGTTCAAGTGATCATTAATTCTGTTATTAGGTCATGGGGTCAAAGTTAGATAATTATTTTCACCATGTGCACCTTAATTTGCTCCAATGTATTTTGACACTGATATTTGCCACTCATAAATTAGCTTAAAGGGTATGCACCACTTGAATAAGCTTATTTTGAAATTAGCTGAAACTGCCACTGATATATGTTCATTTGTTATACCTATCAAAAAAAATATATATGTTCATTTGTTATAGTATATTGCGGAGGAGTTTGAATGAGACTCATGAATTAACTGAATGGTATGAACCATTTGAATAAGCTTATTTTGAAATTAGTTGAAACTGCCACTCATATATGTTCATTTGTTATGGTATATTACGGAGTTTTGAATGAGACTGGGAAGCTGAAGCCTACAAACTTAATATGTTCCTTTTTAATATATAGACACACACACACATATATATCAATGATTATGTGCTTTGTGTTTATTTCTCAGTTATGTTGTTGATTCAACGTTGTGGCACTTAATTGTATTTCAGACGTATAGATTGAGTTTGTTGACTTTGTTGTTCAATGATTTTTTGGTTTGTTACAGACTCGTAGCTATTGGATGCATTTTAAAGCTAATATAATGGCTTAGTTGTCTAGACTGGGTCTGTAGGCTTTGTTGTTTCAAATATGTGATTCGTAAAGCTGATATGGCTTAGTTCTCTAGATTGAGTTTGTAGGCTTTGTTGTTCCGAATGTGATGATGTTATGTCTTTGCTGTCAAAATTTTGTGTCTTGCTGATTTTCTTAACGAAATTGCTAAAATATCTAAAGAAACAATTAAAATTTCAAATCTTATTTACATCCCAAACAAGCATTTGACTGATATATCTTGGTGAAACACTGAAAATTCTTTTGTTAAATTTATATTATCCAAAGATCTGTTAGCTCAAGGTTATTGAAATATATATATATATATATATGCAAGCACAATTCTTTGAATAAATCTATTGACAATTATATTTTTTTCTATCCTTTTTTGTGGTTGTTGTAACCAAGTTTACACGTGGCCTGTGCCTTAGGTTTTGGCTTGAGAGGACGATCAGGATGCTTGACAACCAATGTTAATGAGCTCATTAATTCCAAAGACAATGAAGGAATAAGTGAGGATGAAGTTGTTGCAATAGCTTTTTGTTGGGAGGAAGTTGTTTGTTGGTTCACAGCTTTAATCTGCATTTTTGAATTGGAATTCCTCCTTCAATTCTTATTGTTCTCTAATGCAATGGTACTTTCCAGTGTATTGTAGCTAAATAGTCCTATTGTGTAATTTGCCTCAATTGTTGCGGTCTCAGCAATTTATCACCTTTAATTCTATTGAGTTGTGTCTGCAACTTGCTCTATTTGTTATAATTTGCAAATAAGCTTGTTGATTTGTAAATGTGTGCATCAATTGTTGAAATTTGTTAATTTGTTTAAACAATTTATTTTTTTTATTATTATTAAAAAATATGCTTTTTATGTTGACATTAATGATTGGAATATCTACTCTTTTTAATTAATATTGACAAAAAAGTCAATTGTTTGTTTGATTTTTTTAAGGAGAAAAATAAATATAAAAAGTGTGAAAAAAATGTTGGCTTTGAAAATTTTTCATTTTTTTATAAATAATTTTATAATTTTTTTCATAATAATTTTATTTTAAAAAACTATTACTAATTCTCATATAAAAACACCACCATCATTACGTTATTATCTATTAATAATAACATTTATAATCTTGCCAATTTGTGTACACGAGCTATTCTCATTATTAAGCCTAATGGTCCATTTGAATTGAGAGGGAAAGAGGGAAAATAAAATAAAGTAGAGTATATTTTACCTCAATGCCCAAGCCCAATCCTCTCATGTTGTTATGGAAGATCAGGCAGTGGGGAGATTGTTTATCTATGCATGAGCACTTTGCAACCATAATCCCACTTTTGGAGAAAAAGAATATATAATATATCCCATCAAAAAGAACAAAGCTAACAAAACACTCCCTATCTTTAGTCTCCATCACATCAGTCACGTCTCATAATTTAAAAATCAAGAACTTAATAAGTAAGAACCAGCAAAATATCCTTTCAAAAAAAAAATATATATCCAGCAAAATATATATATATACATATATATAATATATATATATATATATATATATATATATATTAAACAATTAGAAACTAAAGAGATTGAACATTGTATTGAAATTATAATTTTATAAACCAAAAGCAGGAAAAAAAATCTTTTTTATTTTTATTTTTACTGAATGAAATATCAATTACATAATGCATATGATTGTCTACACTTTACACATATTCAGATTTAATCCATGACTAACGGATTAATCATCTTCAAGCCAGCACTATACACATATTCACATTTAACCCATGACTAAATGGATCAATCATCTTCAAGCCAGCATTATTCAATTGATGATTATTATTCAACTCGAAGCCGTGAAGAACACACTGCATCTCTATCACCAATCACCATTGTTCTTTTCTTTGAAGTTACATCCAAGAACTTCCTGAAAGTTTGTAGAGTCAACAAGGTATCCGAACCAGCTTGGTGACTCTTCCCAGCCACGCGTTCCACTCCCAACCTATTAGCCACCGTCTCTAAACCCCCATAAAGGCCATCACAAAACTTCATCATATGCTTCAGATCGAAAAGCCTTTTCCCAGATAAGCACTGCTCCAAGTTCATAAACCCCATCAGCCATCAGATCATACGGCAGTGGTTGTCAGATCAAGATTTTCATCAAGTGAGCGATGTCATATGCACCATGAAAGGTAACCCAAGCGAAAGCAGTGTGATTTCCCAACAACCCAGATTTCAACATCAACGCTGCAAAGTCAGCAGAGTCAATACCCTCCATCAAGTTCTTGTCGAAATTGATTCCCAGGCTTTTGAGTAACTCGGTTGACTTCGTGTTCTGGATGTCATGTTAGGATTAGTGCCCTTAAATCCTATTGTATGATACTATGTATGATATTATGTATGACATTATGTATGACATGATGTATAACTTAATATTGTGATTGATAAAGTTATTTTATTATTATCTAAAATAATGGTAACATGAATATGGACATTATCATATAGTCCATGAAGTGCATTATATGTGATTTATGTGAAAAGTCACAGAAGATGTAAATCACAAGTTCTTTGTAAATTCAGAATTAATAGTTCGTAGTCGGTGATGAAATTGGGCATTTCATTTGCGAAGACTATAACGTGTCAACTAAGATGATTTGTCTTGATCATGGAAGTGGAGACTTCTAGTTGATATGTTGATATGTTTTAAGGGTTAAAACATATTGAACAGGATCGCTGTGAGATTTATTATTCTCTTAATGATTGTCAAATGAATAATAAATCTCACGACTTCTATTTGCATGAACTCTTAATCCTGAGAGAATAATAGACCTAATCATGAAGTGTAGGTTGCTTTGATATATCAGGAGTGAGATCTGAAGTGACGGTCAAAACCTCAGTATGTTGGGCAGCCACATTTAGTGTTGATGGAACATATATTCTCAAGATGGAATTCATAGTCTCTTAATGGAGATATAAAATATTCCCTTGAGATAAGTTTAATGGGTTCAGTTATTCAGAGAGTTAGGCCTAACCACTTTAGTAAGAAATTGCTAAAGTATATATTTATGAAATTGGATTTCATAAATATATAATGAATAACTTTAAAGGATTAAACTGGATACTCAAGGATAAGATGTAGTAATTTACAAAGTGGCAGTCTACATTTATGACTTTGTGTTACTACGAATATTTTATGAAGGGGTTACGTGTATAATAAAGTCTTGGGATATAATTTATTAATAGGGCCTAGAATGCAATTATATTTATATAGTGGTATTAAATATAATTAATGGTAACTTTGGACTTGTCAAGAGTTGACGGAAAAGCCCAAGACCCATTGGAGCTAGTGTCTTATTGGTCTCTTTTGGTCCCACTCTAAGCCACACACTAAAGCCCAATTGGAAAGACCCAATAAGCCAGCCCAATTAGATAATCAGTTAGTTATAAAGGGAGAAACATACAGAAGTTTTATTAGAAGAGATTAGAAAAGAAAAAGAAACGGTGTGTGAGAGAGTGTGAGACACACTTTCATTCTCCCTTTGAAGAACTAATTGAGAGACCACACATCTTGGGCGTAAAGTGGAATTGGAGTGAAGATTAAAAGTGTTCCCAAGTACTTCTAATCTTTATTTTGAATTTCTCCACACCAAGGTACGCTATCTTGTTCTTAAATTCTGAAATTTACATAGTGCACGTTATCAACCATGAATGAAATAGATCCTAGTTCGTTGCTTCCGCTGTGTGTTTTGTATGAGATACAAAACCAGAATTTTTCCTTCAATTGGTATCAGAGCCAGGTTTTCATATCATAATTATATAGCGTGTGATTGGATTTTAAAATTTAAGAAAACCGTTATCTTTGTGTTACAATTTTCTGCATCAAGTTATGGTGTTGTGTCATCATTTTTAATTTTCATAGAATCTGTGTATATATATTGCAAGTGGGATTGAATAGTGCCAAATCTTGTTAATAGTGCCGTGTCTTGAGATAGTTGCTAATATGAAATCATGCAACTATCAAATGTCAAAGGCACTGTTTTAGATTGAAAGGCATTATTTCATGTGCCTTGGTTTCTATATATATATATATATGGTTATACGGATTCTTCTATGCGACATATATGACTTGGCGCATTGATGTTTAACCGCTTGGACTTTCATGCATGGTTTGACCATTGCATGGCTTGGCCACTTTTTGCTTTGAAAAATGAATCCGTAAGGATTCTTATCTTTTGACAATCATATATTGTATTATATATATAATATAATATAATATCATATATTGTATTATATATATATATATATATATATATATATATTATAATATAATATTGTTTTATAATATATAAGTTTTTATTACGTTATATATATATATATAAAATATAATGTAATTAAATATATATTACATATATTAATTGGTATTATATTATATATAATATAATATGAATTTTTATATGTAATAAGGTTTTTATTACGTTATATATATATATTTATATATATATTAATGCTAGTTTAATGAAATTTATTCCTAATGAGATTATGATTATATTTTTTTTTTTCACGTGTCTAACATTATTATCATTCTTGATCTTAAAAACCTTTATTTTAAAATATCTAGTGGGAGAGAGATTCAAGGGTTGGATCTCACGACCTCCATTGTTGGTTCATAGTAGTGTGAAATATATATTTTGTCTTTGCCTCGAGCTTAGCATTCCATGCGGAGAGTATTTATTTTATGGTCCTACAAGATTGAATTTCTTGGTTTATAGTGGTTTGATAAACACCTTGTCTTAGTTTCGAGCTTTGCATTCCATGCAGAGGGTGTTTTATCATGGTACTACAAAATAAGCCTATTAAAGGGATGAGATGTGGTTATACATGATTCTAGACAATGGCATACACTAGACTAAGTATTTTAGTATCCTCTATGCTAAGTTCTTACTATTATTACTTAGAGGCTAAATATAAAACGGCATATTATTAGTGTTTGATAAGAGTTATCATGATAGCACTAATAATGAGAATAGTTCTCAATCAATCATAGTATTTTATGTTCACTCTATGCTGAGGGATATTGAATATGAGATTGGGTTGTCGTTGCATATATTATTTTATGGTTTTATTAAGGTTCCATATTATATGCTTTTATGCTAAATTGATAATGTCCAATTTACTTATTATATTCATGTTTATTATTTTCAGATTTTGTCATGGCATCATTTAGCCCACTTGTTTCTATTCTTAACCAAAACAAACTGACTGGATCCAACTATGTTGATTGGAAAAGAAATTTGGACATTGTTCTTACTGCTGAAGAGCACAAATATGTGCTTACTCAACCATGTCCTAACTTTCCTTCATTAGATGCTTCTCTTGAGGAAAAACAACGATATGATCGTTGGCAAAAATCTAATGAGATGGCCAAGTGCTACATCCTAGCATCTATCTCAAATGTTCTACAGCATCAAATGCAGGATGTAGAACTTGCTTCGGACATAATGCATAGTCTGAAGGAGATGTTTAGTGAGTAAGGCCGTTCTACAAGGCAAGAAACCATGAGACAAATTTATAATACCAAAATGGCTGCAGGAAGTTCAGTGAGGGAGCACTGTCTTAGGATGATTGCTAATCTGAACACATTAGAAGTTTTAGGTGCCGACATTGATGGAGAATCCCAAGTGGATATGATACTCCAGTCACTACCAGAATCATTCAAGGAATTCAGACTCAATTATAATATGAACAAAAAGATTTATTCTTTGTCTGAATTAATGAATGAGTTAGTGGCGGCGGAAGGCATCCTTAGTACTTCTAGTGTTGAAGTCAATGTGGGTGAAGTTTCTACTTCTCAACCTAAGTCGAAAGGCAAGGGTAGGAAGAAGAAGAAGAAGAAGGACTTCACTAAGAAAGATGGTAAACAAATTGCCTTAGGGGTTGCCAACAAAGGAAAGAAAACCAAAGGAAAGTGTTTCCATTGTAGTGAGAAAGGACATTGGAAGAGGAATTGTCCAACATTCAAGGCTGCCAAGAATAAAGGTATGAAAAGTTCATTTCTTCTTGAAATATGTTTGGTACAGAATCCAATAGATTCCTGGTGTGTGGATTCAGGTTGTACTAATCATATCTGCAATTCTTTGCAGGGGTTCTAGGAGACCAGAAAGTTGAATGAGGGAGAACTATTTCTTACTTTGGCTGATGGGAGCAAGATTCCGGTTGAAGCTGTTGGAGTGTTTAATTTATGTTTTAAGTCTAGAGTTTTAATATTGGAAAACTGTTTATCTGCAATTCTTTGCAGGGGTTCCAGGAGACCAGAAAGTTGAATGAGGGAGAACTATTTCTTACTTTTGCTGATGGGACCAAGATTCCAGTTGAAGCTGTTGGAGTGTTTAATTTGTGTTTTAAGTCTAGAGTTTTAATATTGGAAGACTGTTTGTATGTACCTAATGTTCGTAGGAATTTAATTTCTGCAACTTACTTAGGTAAACATGGATATTGTGTTATCCTAAAAGACAATGTTGTAATAAAGAAGGATAAAGTGTTTATCTGTTCTGACAATATTGTGGATAGTCTTTATATTTTAACTCCTGATAAGCATGAATTATACAATTCTGAATTAGATAGTAACTCTCATGTGAAATCATTAAAGAGAAAGTTTCCTTCTACTAGTGATGCATATCTATGGCACTTGTGTTTAGGTCATATTAATTCAAGTAGGATTCAAAGACTAATCAAAGATGGACTTTTACAGCCCATGGACTTTGATGGTTTTCCAGTTTGCGAATTTTGTTTGGAAGGTAAGATGACCAAACGACCTTTTAATGCAAAGGGTAGAAAAGCCCAAGATTTGCTAGAGCTAGTACATTCAGATGTATGTGGTCCTATGTCAATCCAAGCAAGAGGTGGCTATGAGTATTTCATTACTTTCACTGATGATTACTCTAGATTTGGTTATGTGTACCTAATGAAACGGAAGTCCGAAACTTTTGAAAAGTTCGAAAAGTTTAGGGCTGAAGTTGAGAATCAATTGGGTAAACACATAAAGGCCATTCGATCTGATCGAGGTGGCCAATACCTTCTTGGTGATTTTAAGGATTACTTGACTGAAAATGGGATTATATCCCAGTTGACTGCACCTGGAACTCCACAACAAAATGGTGTAGCCGAAAGAAGGAACATGACTCTTTTAGATATGGTTAGGTCCATGTTGAGTTATTCTACTTTGCCAATTTCTTTTTGGGAATATGCCTTAAATACTACAATATATATTTTGAATTTAGTACCTTTAAAGTCTATTCCTAAACCACCTGTAGAGTTGTGGAATGGGCGTAAGCCTAGTATGAGACATCTCCATATTTGGGGTTGTCCAGCACATGTCTTGAAAGGAAAGTCTGACAAGTTACAGTCTAAAACAGAAGTGGTATTTTTTGTAGGGTATCCAAAAGGAACAGTAGGAGGTTTATTCTATAGTCATAAGGATAATAAAGTGTTTGTTAGCACAAATGCCAAATTCTTGGAAAATGACTATGTGAATAATTTTACTCCTAGAAGTAGAGTTGTCTTGGCTGAAATGAATGAACCTGTAGTTGAACAACCAATGGATGAAACTAAGGATGATGTGACTGTATTAGATACACCACAAGATACTACTCATGAGATGTCTAGTACACAGGTGCCTCGTCGTAGTGGGAGAATTATTCGGCCTCCTATAAGATTCATAGGTTTGGGAGAAACTTATGAGGCTATCTCAGAAGAGGCTGAATCGGATCCTTACACTTATGATGAAGCAATAAATGATATAGATGCACATCATTGGATCCAAGCTATGAAATCTGAATTGGATTCTATGAATTCCAATCATGTATGGGATCTTGTAAAGGTGCCTAACGGTATTAAACCTGTTGGTTGCAAATGGGTTATAAGAGAAAGAGAGGGATAGATGAAAAGGTTGAAACCTTTAAAGCAAGACTAGTGGCGAAAGGGTATACACAAAAAGAAGGTATTGATTATGATGAAACTTTTTCGCCAGTAGTCATGCTTAAATCTATCAGAATTCTCTTATCCATTGCTGCTCATTATGATTATGAGATTTGGCAAATGGATGTCAAGACTGCATTTCTTAATGGCAATCTTGAAGAAGAAATATACATGTTGCAACTAGAAGGTTTCATAACAAAGAACCAAGAGTATATGGTATGCAAGTTGAATAGGTCCATTTATGGACTTAAACAAGCATCTAGGTCATGGAACATCAGATTTGATCAAGCAATCAAGTCATTTGGTTTTGAACAAAATCTTGATGAACCATGTGTGTACAAAAGACATCGAGACAAAGTAGTAATGTTCCTAGTGCTTTATGTTGATGATATTCTACTCATTGGGAACGATGTAGGGGTAATGTCATCGGTTAAAGTTTGGTTGTCAAGCCAATTTGATATGAAGGACTCGGGTGAGGCTAACTTTATTCTAGGGCAAGTGGGAGATTGTTAGGATTAGTGCCCTTAAATCCTATTGTATGATGCTATGTATGATATTATGTATGACATTATGTATGACTTAATATTGTGATTGATAAAATTATTTTATTATTATCTAAAATAATGGTAACATGAATGTGGGACATTATCATATAGTCCATGAGGTGCATTGTATGTGATTTATGTGAAAAGTCACAGAAGATGTAAATCACAAGTTCTTTGTAAACTCAGAATTAATAGTTCGTAGTCGGTGATGAAATTGGGCATTTCATCTGCGAAGACTATAACGTGTCAACTAAGATGATTTGTCTTGATCATGGAAGTGGAGACTTCTAGTTGATATGTTGATATGTTTTAAGGGTTAAAACATATTGAACAGGACCGCTGTGAGATTTATTATTCTCCTAATGACTATCAAATGAATAATAAATCTCACGACTTCTATTTGCATGAACTCTTAATCCTGAGAGAATAATGGACCTGATCATGAAGTATAGGTTGCTTTGATATATCAGGAGTGAGATCAGAAGTGACGGTCAAAACCTCAGTATGTTGGGCAGCCACATTTAGTGTTGATGGAACATATATTCTCAAGATGAAATTCATAGTCTCTTAATGGAAATATAAAATATTCCCTTGAAATAAGTTTAATGGGTTCAGTTATTCAGAGAGTTAACCACTTTAGTAAGAAATTGCTAAAGTATATATTTATGAAATTGGATTTCATAAATATATAATGAATAACTTTAAAGGATTAAATTGGATACTCAAGGATAAGATGTAGTAATTTACAAAATGGCAGTCTACATTTATGACTTTGTGTTACTACGAATATTTTATGAAGGGGTTACGTGTATAATAAAGTTTTGGGATATAATTTATTAATAAGGCCTAGAGTGCAATTATATTTATATAGTGGTATTAAATATAATTAATGGTAACTTTGGACTTGTCAAGAGTTGACGGAAAAGCCCAAGGCCCATTGAAGCTAGTGTCTTATTGGTCTCTTTTGGTCCCACTCCAAGCCACACACTAAAGCCCAATTGGAAAGGCCCAATAGGCCAGCCCAATTAGATAATCAGTTAGTTATAAAGGGAGAAACATACAGAATTTTTATTAGAAGAGATTAGAAAAGAAAAAGAAACGGTGTGTGAGAGAGTGTGAGACACACTTTCATTCTCCCTTTGAAGAACTGATTGAGAGACCACACATTTTGGGCGTAAAGTGGAATTGGAGTGAAGATTAAAAGTGTTCTCAAGTGCTTCTAATCTTTATTTTGAATTTCTCCACACCAAGGTACGCTATCTTGTTCTTAAATTCTGAAATTTACATAGTGCACGTTATCAACCATGAATGAAATAGATCCTAGTTCGTTGCTTCCGCTGTGTGTTTTGTATGAGATACAAAACCAGAATTTTTCTTTCATGTCATTATAGACATCAAAATCTCTGAAATTATACTCCCAAGCGTATTAATACTGGTACCGAAATTGGGCAATGATCCTTTGTCGTCACAAAGTGCCAAACCCAACTGAATAATTTTGGTAGCATTGACATTATCTTTAATAATATTGTAGTTCAAGAAGGAAGGTAGTTTTCCAAGCTCTCGCTTGTCTATGTTCATTGGGCTGAAAACAACACCTGGGAATTCAGTGTCGAAAGCCACCATTCTGTGAGTCATACCTGCAATTCTGATGAGATCAAACTCCTTTAAAAGATTGTGTTTCCACACCTGTCTTACCACAATCAGAAGAAGAGAGACACCATCCATATTCTATTTTGTTATCAAAGTTTCTCAGGACTCAGAGCAAGAAAGAACTGAAATTCAGCAAACAATTTATTTGCGCTTATTTATAAGCACAATTGAAGAATGGTGGTGTTGTGAAGCACTTGTTTTACGAATAGGAATAGGAGTATTTGAATAAGGCGGTGGTTCAAATTTGGGCTGTGACCGTTGGGCTGGTGTTTGGCTTTGCTAGAGATAATTTCTATTCCCAAATGTGCCATCTTGATCTTCCAAAACAATCTCACAAGTCACAAGTCACACCCCATCCCCTAAAATCAAAACCCAAAACAACAAACACTATGAGCAAAGTTTCGTTTCTGTCTCCCTAATTCCCTCTAAATTCTAAGTTGCACGTTTATTTATATTAGGCCCAGATTGGTTTGGCTCCGTCGGATTTAAGGACTAAAGTATGGATTTCCTTTTTCTGTTTGGAAAAGGAATTAATAATTTTATTTTTTAGGAAGGGATTACTTCTTTATTTTCAAATGTTAAAAAAAAAAGTAAACGGACCAAATTATTTATAATACCCAAGAAATTTAATTTTTTTAAAAAAAGGAGAAAAGAAAAGGGGAACTGTTTTTTTTTTTTTTGGTTTGTTTTCATTTGATTAATAAAACATAAATAATAATATATTTTTCAACTTAAATTAAATTCAATGTAGTTATCTAATTACAATTAGCTCAATTGATGAAATTTTTTGTCGATAAATAAGAGATAAATTGTTGTCTTAGTCTACTGATAAGAAAAATCATTAAGGAGTGGACACAATAGATTTAAATTTATATATCATTAGTCAAATATGCAGTATTTTGAAGTAAATTGCAAAGTACACCCTAAAGTTTAGGGTTGTTTGGATTTTATACCTTGAAGTTTGGTTCTGTTAGTAAAAACACACACTCAGTTAGTTTTGGCTGTTAAGTGTTAAGTGACACATCATCGTGTTGATGTGTATTTTTTTCCCAAATCAGCCTGAACAACGTAATTTCACTTAATTGTCAATTACAAACACTCCTTTGGATACATTAGGTTAAAGATATTTTATGGTTCAACAACCCAAAGCCGTATATGCTTAACCTTCACTAACATAATGTACTCACAATTATATTGAAATATTCAAAGGTGTGGATGAGTTCAAATCCTATTTACATAAAAAAGTTAATTGTTGTCTTAGCTTGCTGATAAGAGAAATGATCAAGGAGGGGGACACAATAGATTTAAATTCTATTGCATCTAAAAATTTTTTTTATCATTAGTCAAATATGCAATTTTTGGTGGTAAATTGCAAAGTACAGAATGAAGTTTACGGTTGCTTGAATTGTATATCCTAAAGTTTGGTTTTGTTAGTAAAAACACACTCGGTTAGTTTTAGCTTTTAAGTGACACATCATCGTGTTGATGTGTTTTTTTCCCCAAATCAACCCCAAACAATGCAGTTTCACTTAATTGTCAATTACAAACACTCTTTTGGATACATTAGGCTAAAGATATTTTATAGTCCAACAACCCAAAGCTATGCTTAACCTTCACTGAAATAATGTACTCGCAATTATATTGAAACTATCAAAGGTGTGAAATTTGCTTTCTTCTAAAAAAATGTTGACTTAAAATTTATGATAAACAATTATAGTCACATAGACTATAAGGGAAAATGCATACCCCTATGAAATTTAATAGAGTGCAAGCACCTAAAACGGGCTAAAAATGACCAAAAGGGAAAACTTTTTAGGAAGTGGACATATAAACTAAACGTATAAAGAATGACTAGGGTCACAAGTAATTTAGTCCAAGGATATGATAAGGCAATTCAGCTAAGCATGATGACTTTGAATAAGCACAAGCCCAGTTTGATATTTTGGTTATATCCAAGTTTTCAGTGTTCATACGTAAATTTAACAATTAGTTAAAAAGTGCACAATTTAGGTCTCACCCATTTAACATGTATACAAATTGAATGATTAGTTAAATGCACAATTTAGGTCTCTCCTAAATTAATGGTCTGTTTGGATTCAGGATGATGGAGGAGTAGTGTAGAGTATATTTGACTTGAAATTAGCCTATCTTTAACCAACTCTATTTTACTCCCCGCCTCCCTCCTCCTCATCCTCATCCAAAGGGGCCCTAAATGAATTGGATGGCTATTGGCCATGGCTAATTGCCACCTACTTTTGACACAAAAATAGAAGTTAAAAGGATTAAATAATACATTTGAAATGCTGGGAACAAGATAGTTTTTTTTTTTTTTTTTTAATTGAGAAGAAGGAACAAGATAGTATTTAAATCTCAATTCAAATACTACAATTGACAATGTGAACAAATAACAACTGGAAACAAAACAAAGATAAATAAAAGAACAAACTCATAAGCCAATCTAATCCTATCAGATCCTAATGACAGAGAGCTCAAAAATTTTGTGGATAATTCCTATATCATCACCAATAATCCTTAATCATAAAGCTCCCTCTTCCTTCATCTGATAAGCCACTTCTCTAATTCTCTTCACCAAGTTATTTCCCTTTCTTGTGGAATAACCATTGCGACATTCAACTGATGCACAACTGCCATCATTTTCGGTCCCAATCCCATCATTTTCTCTTCAATCCTTTTTTTTTTTTTGGAATCAAGCCTTGCCCTTTTTAAAAGGGTACACCAAAAAACCTTCAGCTGGTTCCTCAACAAAAACTTAACAAAGTTAAATAAATATGATTTGTAGAGATGCGGTAAATTATCATACTGGAAAAGCACCAACAACTTTGATTCAACTTCCCTGTCATCACCTTCAACGAGTATCTTTAGCACATCATCTACAGAATGGATGCTTCTTGTCACTCCAACCTACTGACCTAGTCAACAAAACCCTCAAGCTCCTCTGGAACTACGAACCCAAATCCCTCCACTTCTTCAAAACCCTATACCACCACCACCATGCCAACTTCACTCACTCCACTGCCTCATTTGACCACTCCATCGACATTGCGGCCTGTATGCGCGATAACAAGGTGGTGTGGGGCCTTATGGCCCGAATGTGGTCTTGCCGCCTTGGCATAAGCCCAAAAACCTTCGCCATTATTGTCGAAAGGTTCGCTACCGTAGGTAAACCCAACAGAGCCTTCAAACTCTTCATGTCAATGCACGAACGTGGTTGTTTTTAGAACTTGAATTTGGTTAACACTATTCTTGACATTTTTTGCAATTGAAACGCATTGAATTGGCTCATAACTTCTTTAAGATGTTAAAGAATATGTTTAAGGCTAATTGTGTTAGCTATTAATAGGCCAAGAATGTATTGACCTCTTTGGTAAATTAAATCAATTAATTAAGCTAAGTAAATTAATTAGATTCAATTGCATGTAATACGCGTAATAGCATAAACAAATCACCAAATAACTACATATAGCTGAAATTAAATTTGAGATTTGTTTACGAATGGGAAAAACCACCAAGGCAAAATCCCACCAGGTGAATTTAAGGTCACGACTTCCAAAAATCTACTATTATCAAAACAAACAATTACAAGTAAAGGAATCCCAGTACCTTATACCAACCTACAATTGAACCCTTACCCTAATACACAGTTGGACTTGTAATGTATTGACAATCTCTCCTTTCAATGCACGACTCTAAGTACGTGACTAACCAATCGATATGCGAATCCTAGTACGCAGCTTACTCCTTTGCAAGAATTCCATAACGTAACTAACACACCAATTTGAAAAAGATGTTGGCTGCAAAGTTTTTCAGTTCATCCACACGATAAAGATCAAGAAGCTCCTTGGTTACAAAACCCTTGGCGCAAAGACTCAGTAGCTTCTTCAAGAGAAAGATGAACTAGGGCAAATTGTCTCCAGTCATAATTTGAGTGAATAATCACTTTGCATCAAGTTGCATTCTTTTGATAACTCTTAAAATAATTCTTATATATGTCTAGGGTTATGAGAAAAGAAACTCTACATAAATAACTTGGATATGCATGAAAAACAGATCTAGAAATCTGAATTTCGTAATTCTCGATAGATAGGTTATTTGTCGAGCTGCTGTCGAGCATCAAACTAAGATTCCCTTTTAAACCTCGATAGATACAATCTGTAGAGCTATTTATCGAGCTTTAAATACAACACTTCTTCACTTGTTTCTTGAACAGATTTGCATGACTTTCACTCTTGACTTGAACAATATGTTGCTTGAAGACTTAAACCATCCTAGATCTACCCAATTATAAGTAAAGTGTGTTTTTTCAAAAGATTAGCTAATTCTACATGACATATGTTCTAAAAAGTTCTACATATGTCCTAAAAACTATAATATAATTGTGAATGGGTTTTGTTTGATTAAGCGAACGCCCAAGGCATTGGAGGTGTTGAAGGAAGTGGTTGAGAGGGGATTGAATCTGAGCTTAACAACGTATAATATAATACTTAAAGGGTATTTTAAAGGTAGTTAGATTAAGGAAGCTTGGGAATTCTTTTTGCAAACGTAGAAAAGGAAATGTAGATTGATGTTGTTACTTATACTACCTTGGTTCATAGGTTTGGTTATGCGGGCAACATTAAGCGCCCGGAGTAGTTTTGCCTTTTGGTGTTCTCCCAGAGATTCGTGGAAAGTACGCCTTGGCCTAGGGTAGACCATGGTGAAGAGTGTAAATGGAGTCGTTGATGGAAATATGCATGTACGCAGCAGAAAAATAACGAATCTACTTCAATTGCAATTGATAACATGTATTATGTAAATTTCAGAATTCTAGAATAAAGGAGCGTACCTTGGTGCAATGAAATTCAAAACTAAAGATTGAAGTACTCGGGAACACTTTTAATCTTCACTCCAATTTCATTTTATGCCCAAGATGTATGGTTTCTCAATCAGTTTCAAAGGGAGAATGATAGAGTGTCTCACTCTCACATACACAGCATTTCACAATAGTGTTCTTACAAAATTCTCTTTCATACATTATAATTATGTATGTTTCTCTCCTTATAACTGATTATCTAATTGGGCTAGCCTTTTAGGCCTTTTCAATTGGGCTTTAGTATGTGGCTTGAAGTGGGACCAAAAGGGACCAATAAAACACTAGCTCCAATAGGTCTTGGGCTTTTCTGTCAACTTTTGACAAGTCCAAAGTTACCATTAACTATATTTATTACCACTATATAAATATAGTTGCACTCTATGCCTTGTTTATAAATTATATCCTAAGACTTTATTGTACATGCAACTCCTTCATAAATATTCGTAGTAACACAAAGTTATGAATGTAGACTGTCACATTATAAATTACTATATTTTATCCTTGAGTACCCAGTTTAATCCTTTAAGTTATTCATCATATATTTATGAAATCCAATTTCATAAATATATACTCTAGTAACAATTTACTAAAGTAGGTAGGCCTAGCATTCTGAATAACAAACCCATTAAACTTATCTCAAGAGAATATTTTGTATCTTTGTTAAGATACTATAGATTTCATCTTGAGAATATATGTTTCATCAACATTAAATGTGGTTGCCCAACACACTGAGGTTTTGACCGTAACTCTAGATCTTACTCCTGATATATCAAGGCAACCTACACCTTATGATCAAGTCTATTATTCTCTCAGGATTAAGAGTTCATGCACAGTCGTTAGGAGAATAATAAATCTCACACCTGTCCAGTTTAATATGTTTTGACCCTAAAAACATATCAACATATTAACTAAAAATATCTATTTCCATAATCAAAACGAATCATCTTAATTGATATCTTATAGTTTTCGCAGATGAAATGCTCAATTTCATCACCAGCTACAAACTAAAATTCTGAGTTTACAAAAAACTTGTAATTTATATTTTCTGTGACTTTTCACATAAATCATATACTATGCATCTTATGGACTATATGATAATGTCTCAATATTCATGTTACCATTATTTTTAGATAATAACAAAACAACTTTATTAAACACAACATTAAGCCATACATAATGTTATACATAATAACATACATAGCATCATACAATAAGATTTAAGGGCACTAATCCTAACAGTCGTTACCTAGATTAGATATAGGAATCATAAATATAATGCACTTATGAAATAACTAATCTTTATCAAAGCACGTGACTAGAGTTTAGGTAAAGGGTTGGGAAGGTGTTAGGCACCCAACCCCACCCAACCCATAGGTCGGCCTCCACTCATTGTGTTCTAAGTCACACACACACTCTAACATGCATCTAAACCAAGCAAACATGGCATATCATCCCTCAAACCTAACATTCATCTATCATGGCATTAAGCATACATCACCAAAGTTAGAAACATCATTAGGCAGATTCAAACACAAAGCATTCAAGCATGGACATACAAACTCATGGTTTTCAATCAAGCATATTAAACAACTTCATATTCAAACACTTAAGTGCATGTTCATGTGATCTATGTATGACTTAACTTACTTACCTCATCGCAACCCACCACCTATGTATCAATGCATGTTCATATTCATATGCATGTTCATGGTATTCACACAATCTAAACCCTAATAAACTTTAAAGAGATAAAATGAAGTAAAACAAAACACAACAGAAGAACAGAAACTCTAAGATATGAAAAACAAGGTTAAATAAAGGCCAAACATATAAAAGGAAGCAGAGAAAAAAACATAAGTGGATTAGTGTTTTTGGGCACCAATCTGCGTGCGCATACATAGGATATGCGTGCACATCCCAACTGTATGCGTATGAACACTTCGAGTATGCATACGCATGCGCACGCATACACACCCAAAACCTTCACCTAACAACTCAGAATAGAAAAACAAAGCAAAACAATAAATCTAACAACCTATCATGCCTATAATATAAAATTAGTGTAAAGTTAAACTACATAAACATCTTATGATCACATTAAACATATAAACAGACACAAAACAAAAGAAAGTGAAGAGCCAAAGTTAGAAACTTTACCTCAACACTAGGACTCTCTTAGAGTATGATTTTGACCATTTCCCTCAGTCAATCTAATCAACAACAAACCAAAAGGTTTGTAAACTTTTAGAACTCAAAGATCAAAACCAGAATAGTTCTCAATCAGATAAAACATGACTTAAGGATGTTTTATGAAAAACTCCATTTTTGATTCACCACTTGCTAGTGAATCTCGTGTATATACGCTTCTTTTTCTATACGTCTTACAAAAGTACCTTTTATGGCCTTATATAGTGAAAAAATAGAGGTGTGGGACGGCTCTTAGAAGATGTGAGATTCACTTCACACAAATTTAAATTCAAACAGTTTTCCTTTCATATAATTCTAGAACCCTAGCTATGAGCGCATACCCTAAGCATGTGTACTCATGGTTTGAGTGTGCATGTACATACATGTGTATGCGCACACACACTTAGGGTTTTCAATCATCCTTTCTTTTATCAAATATAGTTTTATTCTTCCAAAAAAAAAGTTATATTTACCATAAATAATTCCTCAAGTCAATTTTCAAGAGATTGGGCCCTAAACCAACCTTAGGCCTCAAAATGCTACCATCATTGGGGAACAGGGATTCGAGTCGTAAGAAGAACAAAATTAGATGCTTACAGCATAAGCCGAATGTTCAAATGTCTGAATGTTCAAATGTATAACATTGTGATCCATCATTTTTGTGATGCTAGAGAGATAGAAAAGGGTTTGGAGGTGTTTGAAAAGATGGGTAGTGGGGTTTGCTTGCCTAATTTGGATACATATAATATGTTTATAAGTGTGATGTTTGTGAGGAAGAAACCAGATGATTTGTTGGTGGCTGGGAAGTTGTTGATTGAGATGGTTAAGAGAAGATTTTTGCCATGGAAGTTTACTTTCAATTGGGTTTTGAATTAGCTTTTGCTAAAGAGATTTTGAGATTGCAGATGAATGGTGAAGCCTAGCGGCCGTCTTCCATGTAAGTTCAAGCTATGAAGCCTAGTGGCATTTAAATTGGCTAATGAATGGTGACATTGCACTCATATCCTCTTGTCAAATATTGAAAACATTTCCGACCATGAAGGGCTCAGATTGTTGTAGAAGCTAACTCATGATTGATAATGGCTTTATAGGATGTGCATCTCACTTGCTCTTTAAAGAAAACTGAAATTGCATTATAAATTTTAGTCGTCACCTAAAGTCGAGACATTCAATGCCTACTAGTGTAAGCAATCCACAAAGAAGAATTTATGTTATTGAGGCTGTGGCCGTGGAGGGTTATAAATGGGAACAAAGTAATTGAGCATCTAAAATTCCTCATTTTGCCTTTTAGTGTAAACAAAGTACAATTGTATGTGGCAACAATTGAGACGGGGCAATAGGTGATGATGGCCACTGATTTCATAACTTAGAAAGTTGATTTGCTTCATCCTTCCTAGTTCCTTCTGCTATCTCATGTTTTTGGAATTGGCATTTGGGGACATGTATAACCTTCAAGAAGCCTAGAACCCTTCCACAAGTGATGACTGATCTTGTTGTTCAAAGGGCCTAATGCTGCATCAACATTGCAGGGGATTACTAAAGTCTAAAGGGCTAGTTGTAGAGGAAGTAGTATCCACTGTGATTAGTAATAGGAAACCACCAAATTTTCCAATGCGCATTAAGGATGATAGATCAGACGAATGTCATATCATCCATTTTTCTTGTAATTAGCAATATATAAATTCTCTTTACATACTATAGGTTACACATGCTATCCTAGTCCCCATTTGGTTCCCACCAAAACATTATTTAGATGTAGGTTGTGATTAGCATTGGCTTAAAAAGTCAACTTTTTTTACTATTCAACTTTTTTTACTACTATTTATGGGTCTCATTTCATTTTTTAGTACTATTCACGAGTGAGCTGTACTATTTTAACCACTTTTTAGTTTTATTTAGAGTACTTTCAGTAAATGGTTTTCAGTTCAGCTAAATAAGCTATTCCCAAACAGACCAGTAGAGAATGTGGAGGAGGCTTGTTATAGCTACTTTCAATATCTCAAAGATGTACATTTATGATATCAAAGCCTGATGATTCTCTTTAGTCGACTAACAAGAGCAACATAGATGAGAATCTATACAACAGTTTGCAAATTGTTCCTATTTAGTTAGTATTCACTGAGCAATTTTGTAGTACATGGCAAGAATGCTTTTTCTTTTTTTAGTAAGTATCCATTTGGGAATAGCTTATTTTGTTAAAATGGAAAACTTTTTACTGAAAATACTATAGATAAAGTTAAAAGATAGTTGAAATAGTATAATGGGGCCATAAATAGTACCAAAAAGTGCAATATGACCTATAAATTGTAGCAAAAATAAACTAGATAGTAAAAAAAGTTTACTTTTTATTTAAGCCAATATCAAATGCACACTCATTAGTAATATTTATATATTCTTGGCTAAATAAGTTTTTTCTCGAATTGAGCCTTGTATTTGGATGGAGTGCCCTTCCTTTATATATCCGTCAGTTTTAGATTCTTTATAATAGATTTATTATTATCATCTTTCATAATTAAACCCTCCATGCATTGAGGAATGAGAGCTTCTTGATGTATTCGTTTTGAATCATATGCTTAGAAGCTTGCTTTATTAATCGTATCTTGTTGTGGGTCAAACATTGGTCCCACAAAAAAAGAGCTTTTGTTTTTCTTCAACTTGCTTGAAGTGTCAGTACTATTTTTGGTCAAAAAGTTAAGTACAGTGACTTATTGTAGTCCCATAAGATTTTTTTGCACGATGTTAGTTTTTTTTTTTTTTTTGCTTATTGCGGTCCATATTATTACTATTATTGTTTTTACTATAATATTTTAGGAAAAAAATTAATCAACTTATTTTATTTAGCTTTTGACTTTTATGGTATTTTCAGTAACTGCCCACTACACTAACTTTTGAAATTGCTTGTGTTTCCATCAAAGGGTATTAGGCATAAGCTTGAAGAATTTTTTCTAAATAAATTAATTTTCAAGTGGGTTATCTACAAATAATACTTGAACAATCATGACTACTGAGTAGAGGTAAATCTTTAGTGTTTTTTTTTTTTTTTCCTTTAAAATAGAAGAATGGTAAATCTTTAGTTTATTTCATTATTTTCATTTTCTCACATAAAAGAACTAAGGAAATTGATTTTTTTTCCAAAAAAATTTGTTATTGGATCCTTTAATTCTTTTTTTAAAATATATATATATATATAATATATATATATATATATATATATATTCTTACTTTCAAAGATTAAAAATAAAAATTCTGCCTCAGATTAAATGCTGCAAAAAATCAAAGTCTTTTTTTAACAAAAAATTATAAAGATAACAAATACTTCAAAACTGAATGTGGAACATTAGGTTTGTGAGGAAATAAACTAGTATTACGGAACTAGTTGTTAGCAAGATTCCCTTAAGGGGGAAATTACATTTTACTATCTTAAATTATACCTTACATTAGACTTTGCGCCCTAAACTTTTCAAATGCATATTTTGCACCATAAATTATGAGTTTTATTACACTTTGCACCCCAACGCTAAGTTTGCTATTAATTTGGATGGAAATTCAAAGTTTAGGGTGCAAAGTGGAATTATGAGTATAGTTTATGCTGATAAATTATAATTTATCTTTTATTTTTAAAAGATTGAGAAGAGAGGCAATTAGGTATTTTCACATGGTTCCATATTTTTCCATCAAAGTTAACGGCAAACTTGATATTGGAGTGGAAAGTGGAACAAGAATCATAGTTTATGGTGCAAAATGTATATTCAAAAAGTTTATAATGCAAAGTGTAATCAGTGGAATAGTTTAAGGTAGTAAAGTGTAATTTTTCCTAACGTAAAGCACCCAAAAATTAATAAATTAAATGATTTATAAGTGTAAATTGATTTGGTTGAGTTACAATTACAATTTCATAGATAAAAAATTGAGCTAGACGGTCAAGCTCAAAATCTTTGTTCTTTTCCGCAAGAATATATTATTTTTGACAATATTGGGCTGCTTGCAGCCAAATTTCCAATGCACAAACGGACATGAAGAGATATTTTTACTTTTTTTTTTTATGAACAAAAAGTGGGGGCGGGGGCGGGGGCGGGGGCGGGGGTGGGGCGACCATATGTGGCTTACCTCCCAGAACATGACCTAATAGGGGCACCTCCCGCTAAGGAATGTTGGATTGAGTCATAGCTACTGTGACTAAGATGTCACAAACCTCACCCTAACACTCCAAAAGAGCCAGCGGATATGGCGCAATGCATACTAGGAAGTCACCCTCACATGGTGCCTCCCACAACTCGAATGAGGGATCTCATGCACACACGTGAGATCTCATACCAACTGGGCCACCCCTCCTCGGGCAAACGGACATGATTGAATTAAGTCAGTCCAAATTGAACCATTACTATAGGTTACATCACCAACTTGAAATTACCAGAAACTTGTCTAATTAGATAGGGACCAATCTACCTACGCAATATTTGATATTTCTACGGGCAGGGCCTGAACTCATTGTCCTCTTTAATTCTTTTTTTCTTTTTGTTATTTTCTCCCCTTCCCGTTTTGTTCTTGGACAAAGTATGGACCATCCAAACTCAATTAGGATAAAGTTCCACTAATCTATGCTTCTCCTTTGCTTCCTCATATTCTTTTCCCTTTGGCTTTTACTTTACTTTATGGGACTAAAAGAGGGGTCATGAACTTAATGTTGAATCTTTAATGGTCCGTTTGGATAGAAGGAGAGAGAGAAGTAGAGTAGATTTAGCCCAAAATTAGCATACTTTTAGTCAACTTTACTTTACTTCCCTCCACTTCTCCACCTCCCCCCTTCAATCCAAATAGGCCCTAACACTTTTAATTCAATCAAGAAAAGTGGGTACAAAATGAACAAGGTTTCTCTCCAAATTAGTTTGAAGAGAAATCATTCAAACTTCTCTTATATCTTTTTAATGTATGTGAATTTTGAAAATCTAACCGTTACATTACATATTATTTATATTCTTCACATACATGTCAAATTTCATTCAAATCAAATTTTTTTTACTATTCAATCAATAAACTTATTTTTTATACATAATTTTATACTACAAAAAATTAAAATTTAAACATTTGATTGATAACATAACTATTGATCTTTGATTTTCTTGAAATTTTGCAAGAATAGAAGATATAATTAGAACATACAATCCAATGGTTAGATTTTAAAAATTCACATCCATTAAAAAAATATAAGAGGAGTTTGAAGGTTTCTCTCCAAATTATTTTGAAGAGAAACATTTTCCGATACAAAATATTCCATTGTTCTTAATTCAATTTAATAAGCTTATCTATATAACATTTTTCATCAATTTTTTTTCACAATTATTGACATAGCTAAAAATGATATGTGACCTACATGATAGTAATAGTAATATTAATTGCTTCAATAATTACTTTACAACTTAACAAATTATAAAAAACTAGTTTGTAACCTCATGCATATGCATGAATATACTTAAAGATATACAATAAAATGCATAATATAATTCCTATATATATATATATATATATAATTTAAATACTATTGTTAGTCATTTTTATATTTTGTTAACTCTTTAATAAATTTTGTAATAATATTATTAGGTATAAAATGTAAATTGTCCATGTTTATTATTATTATTATTATGAAGCACTTTCTTTTTTTACGATTCATTTATTCTATACTTTTTTATTTTTGTACTTAATAACTCACTTGGATGAATATTTATGATATGACACAAAATTGGAACTCTAATTTGGAATTCTTTTTTTTTTTTTTTTGAAACACACACACACACACACACACATATATTGTGGGGGGTAAAAATGTTTAAATGCACGTTTGGGCCTTGGGCCTGGTTAGTTGGTATAAGTCTGTTCAATCAGGGTCTTCAAGGCCCACAGGTCAATCCGCGCTACAAGGGGCAGAGGAGTTTTCTGAGGAGGAGTATCTCCTCGAACAGGCCCAGTAACGGCCATGGGACGTGCTAAAGGGTTTAGAGACATAATTCTGGAAGATCTGTTGGGTAAAGGCGTGATCCAAACACCCATTAGAAGCAGGAACGTGTGAGCAATATCTGAGGAAAAAGCTGCTACCACCGCATTAAAGGCCTTGCATCTACCTCCCTGACCGCATTAATGGAGAAATGACCTCTGAACAGTAATATTCAGCCTTCCAGCTATTATTTAAAGACTTCAAAAAGGTGGTAGATGGGACAAGTATCTATGAGGAAAATCTGTGTTACACGTGGATGAAACAGGGAAGAAGAAAAAGGTTATAAGAAGACAAGAGAGGAAAGAAGAGGGGGGACTTTTTCTGGAAAATAAAAATTGTAATCTTTTGCTTAAAGAAAGAAAGGCTATACAAGTTGTCATTGGCTTACATCTGAGGAGAGTTTTTTGTCATATTCATCTATTATTTGCGTAGATTGCGACTCTCTAGCCTGTTTATCAATTCTCCAATATCCCTAACCTAGGTTTCAAATCCATACTCTACAAATTTCATTGTATAAGACTCTTTAGGCCTAAGTCCATCTAGGGATCAGACCGAGTACAAATTGTGCACTTACAATTGGCCCTGTCTATGGGAAATCTAGTGTTGAAGGAATTGGAATATCATGGCAGGCTTAGGTTCGCATCATGCAGAGTCTCAGGGGTCCCAGCGCGAAGATCATTTTGAGCGTTTTGAGCGTCGGAGGGATCAAGAGGGAAGTGTGCATACAGTACACCCTGATACAAGCCATTCGCGTGGTGGAAGCAGGGCCACCCATGAGGATGATGCCAAGGTCATGTAGAGGGAGATTGATCACCTTAAGAAAAAGCTAAGCCATGTCAGACGAAGGCGGGCTTCACCTCCGTCCAATCCTTCCTCTGGGGGGTCCCAAGGAAACAGTTACAGTCCAAGGTCCAGGACTCCCCCTAGCGAAATCTTCTCTTACGAGAAGGATGAGCTTCTAGGTCATAAGCATAAGAAGTTTCCCTCTAGAGGCTTGGGAAACGATGCTATGAGCCGAGCGTTGCACCAACTCTCCAAGTCACCCTTCTCACGCAGGATCAAGAAGGGAAGGCTCCTACGGCGGTTCACTCAACCCACCTTCACCATCTATAATGGCAGGACAGACCCAATCAAACACGTGAGCCATTTTAATAAGAGGATGGCAGTACATTCTCAAAACAAAGCCTTGATGTGAAAAGTCTTTCCCTCTAGCATGAGACTTGTTGCTATGAGATGGTTTAACAGACTAAAGCCGAGGTCTGTCGATTCTTTCATGGAACTCATTAGGGCATTTGCGTCTCGATTCATTACATGTAGTAGAGTCCCTCGACATTTGGACTCATTGTTATCCATGGCCATGAGGGAAGGTGAGACTTTGAAAGCGTATTCTGACAGATACTAGGAAATGTTGAATGAAATCGAACGGAGATTTAGATGAAGTGGCGATTAACACTTTCAAAGTGGGCCTCCCAACTGATCACGATTTAAAGAAATCTCTGACCAAAAAGCCCGTGCATAGCGTACGTCGCCTCATGGATCGCATTGATGAGTACAAAAGGGTTGAGGAAGATCAACAACAAGGTAAGGGTAAGGCGAAGGTTATCCCCCAGGAGAGAAGGGATTTTAGGTCGAACAGGTACCATAACAATAAGCCGAGGAGAGATTTCTCTAGGCAATCTAGTTCAGCCACTCCTCAAGTAGTTAATACTGTATTTCGAGAACTAGTGCACCAATTGCTAGAGAGAGTCCGTAAGGAACCCTACTTCAAGTGGCCCAGTAAGATGGCGGGAGACCCTATGAAATGGAATTAGAACCTCTTTTGCCGGCATCATCAGGATGTGGGTCATACTACTGAGAATTGTCGAACCCTTTGGAACCATTTAGAGCAGCTTGTTAGCGAGGGAAAATTGAAGCAACACCTGTATCAACCCAACGGACAAAGAAATCATTCGGGTTCAAATAATCAGAAGAACAACTCATCTCGGCCGCCCTTAGGAATGATTAATGTCATCTTTGCTGTACCTGGCAGGACTAGTTCCTGTCCTACAAAGGTGATGGCGGTGTCACATTCCCAGGCCGAGGAGTCTGGCTCGAGGCCGAAGAGGATCAAAGGGAGTACGCCTATTTTGGGATTCTCTGATAAGGATAAGGTTGGACTATTCAACCACATGACGATGCCCTGGTGGTCACATTGAGGATCAGGAATTATGACGTCAAAAGGGTGATGGTCGATCAGGGTAGCGGTGCGGATATCATGTAACCTGACTTATTTAAGGGGCTTAAGTTAGAGTTGGAGGATCTCACTCCTTAGGATTTGCCGTTGATAAGCTTTGAAGGGAAAACTGTCATACTAAAGGGACAAATTCGATTGCCTGTACAGTCAACTCGAAAACGGTCGATGTAGATTTCATTGTGGTTGATGCATATTCTCCATACATGGCCATCGTCGCCAGGCCTTGGCTGCATGCTTTGGGTGCTGTCTCCTCGACTTTACATGTTAAAGTGAAATTTCTCTCTGGTGGATTGATTAAAGAAATTCTTGGTAGCCAATCAGTAACAAGGTAATGTATATCGGCCACAGTGCTGCATCAAGCCAAATCAAAATCCTCGACCTCTGCTGTGGAAGACTTATAGCAATTAACAACTCTGGATGTGCCCGTGCGATGACAACAGAGGAGGCCACGTGTGAAGATTTAGAAAGATTTCTCATAAATGATGACCCCGAAGGTTCTTTCAAGTTGAGATACGACTACCACACCAAGAGAAGATGAATTGATGATTGTTTTGAAAAATAATATTGATGTTTTTGCATGGGATCCCTATAAGGCTCTGGGGGTTGACCCAAGTTTCATTTGCCATCATTTAAACGTCAACCCTGCCGTTGTTCCAGGGAGCAACAACCTCGGTGTTCTTCGAAAAAACATGCCGAGGCCGTCAAGGAAGAGGTGCCTAAGCTCAAAAGGGCTAGGGCTATTAAAGAATTTTTCTACCCAGAATGGTTGACGCACACTGTCGTAGTAAAAAGAAGAGCGAAAAGTGGAGAGTATGTGTGGACTGAAGGAAAAATTCTGGTTTTGTATCTCATACAAAACCCACAGCGGAAGCGACGAACAAGGGTCTATTTCATTCATGATTGATAACGTGCACAACATAAATTTCAAAATTTAAGAACAAGATTGCGTACCTTGGTGTGGAGAAATTCAAAACAAAGATTAGAAGCACTTGGGAACACTTTTAATCTTCACTCCAATTCCACTTTACGCCCAAGATGTGTGGTCTCTCAATCAGTTTTTCAAAGGGAGAATGAAAGTGTGTCTCACACCCTCTCACACACCGTTTCTTTTTCTTTTCTAATCTCATCTAATAAAAATTCTGTATGTTTCTCCATTTATAACTAACTGATTATCTAATTGGGCTGGCCTATTGGGCCTTTCCAATTGGGCTTTAGTGTGTGGCTTGGAGTGGGACCAAAAGGGACCAATAAGACACTAGCTCCAATGGGCCTTGGGCTTTTCCGTCAACTCTTGACAAGTCCAAAGTTACCATTAATTATATTTAATACCACTATATAAATATAATTGCACTCTAGGCCTTATTAATATATTATATCCCAAGACTTTATTATACACGTAACCCCTTCATAAATATTCGTAGTAACACAAAGTCATAAACGTAGACTGCCACTTGTAAATTACTACATCTTATCCTTGAGTACCCGGTTTAATTCTTTAAAGTTATTCATTATATATTTATGAAATCCAATTTCATAAATATTACTTTAGCAATTTCTTACTAAGTGGTTAGGCCTAACTCTCTGAATAACTGAACTCATTAAACTTATCTCAAGGAAATATTTTATATCTCCATCAAGAGACTATGAATTCCATCTTGAGAATATATGTTCCATCAACACTAAATGTGGCTGCCCAACATACTGAGATTTTGACCGTCACTACCACAGTCTCACTCCTGATATATCAAACCAACCTACACTTCATGATCAGGTCCATTATTCTCTCAGGATTAAGAGTTCATGCAAATAAAGTCGTGAGATTTATTATTCATTTGACAGTCGTTAGGAGAATAATAATCTCATAGCGTTCCAGTTCAATATGTTTTAACTCTTAAAACATATCAACATATCAACTAGAGTTTCCACTTCCATGATCAAGACAAATCATCTTAATTGACACGTTATAGTCTCGCAGATGAAATGCCAATTTCATCACCGACTACGAACTATAAATTCTGAGTTTACAAAAAACTTGTGATTTACATCTTCTGTGACTTTTCACATATATCACATACAATGCATCTCATGGACTACATGATTGTCCCATATTCATATTACCATTATTTTAGATAATAATAAAATAATTTTATCAATCACAATATTAAGTCATACATCATGTCATACATAATGTCATACATAATATCATACATAGCATCATACAATAGAATTTAAGGCACTTTCACAGACTTGAACAAAGCCTGCCCAAAAGACTCGTTCCCAATGCCTCGCATCGATCAGCTAGTGGATGCTATGGTTGGCATCCTCGGATGAGTTTTTTGGATGCCTTCCAAGGTTATCACCATACCTTTGGCGGTAGGGGATCAGGAGAAGTCTGCCTTCATTACTCCTACGGGGAATTATCATTATAAGTGATGCCTTCGGTTTGAAAAATGCAAGGGCTACTTACCAAAGGATGATGACCAGGATGTTCAAATCGTAGCTTGGGAAGATCATTGAGGTATATGTGGATGATATGGTAGTGAAGAGTAAGACAGTACCTATACATATGAAAGATTTGGACGACACCTTTCAAACACTTAGGAAGTACAAGCTGTGCCTTAACGCCTCAAAGTGTTCTTTTGGGGTGGGTTCCAGAAAGTTCTAGGCTACATGGTGACTCATAGAGGAATAGAGGTAAATCTGGCACAGTTAGAGCCATTCAGGGCTTGTAACCATCTCAGAATCCAAAGGAAATTCAGAAATTGACCATGACTGCTGCTCTCAGCAGATTTATCTCTCAGTCCGCTGATAGGTGTAGACCTTTTTTCCAATTGTTAAATAAGTGGAAAGATTCCGATGGTCCAAGGAGTGCGCTTTATGTCTCAGTCGGAGGTCGATGAAATCCTGTTTGCATACCTAGCTGTAGCTATCCATGCAGTCAGCTTGGTTCTAATAAGGGACAACGATGGAGTACAAAGACCGGTTTACTATGTTAGCAAATCTTTGAATGAAGCTGAGGTGTGTTACTTGCCTTTGGAGAAGGCAATTCTGGCCGTAGTCCATGCTACACGAAAGCTTCCTCACTACTTCCAATCCCACACTGTCGTGGTTTTGACTCAACTGCCTTTCAAGTCAATATTGCGAAGTGCCGACTACTTGGAGAGGGTAGCCAATTGGGGAACTATTCTGGGAGCTTTCGATATCAAATATATGTCGCTCACCTCAATGAAGGGCCAAGTTCTAGCTGATTTGGTGGCAGAATTATCCGAACTGCCATTAGAAGAAACTGCAAAGGAATCGTACATGGATGAAAAATCAGTTGGCATGATCACATGCAAAGGGCCTCCAATTTGGAAAGCGTATGTTGACGGGGCAGTAAACTAGAGGGGATCAGGCGTTGGACTTGTTTTGGTTTCCCCTGAGGGAATTACCTTTGAGAAATCATTGAGATTAGCGTTCTCGGCCACTAATAACAAGGCTGAGTATGAAGCTGTCTTAGTCGGTATGGATATGGTCCGGAGAATAGGGGACAAAGCAATTCATATGTCCTCGGATTCTCAATTATTTGTGGGCCAAGTGATGGGGACCATGGAGGTTAGAGATCCAAGAATGCAAGAGTACCTAACCCAGGTAAAATGTTTACAATCCAAGTTTGATTCTTTTATCCTTTCGCATGTTTCTAGAAGTGGAAACACGCATGCGGACTCATTGGTCACTTTGGCGACGTCCTCGGCTCAGTGTTTGCCTAGGATTATCCTTGTCGAAGACTTGTTGAAATTGACTTTAACCACCACAAGTGTGTCCATATCCATCTGATAAGGCCCGGACTTAGCTGGATGGACCCCGTGGTTTCTTTTCTAAAAGTGATGTTTTGCCCGAGGAGAAGTCTGAAGCAGATAAATTCGTCGAAAGGTGCCTCAATTTTGGTTGTTCGAGGATCAAAAGTTGTATAAACGCTCCTTTTCCGGACCATACCTGCTATGTGTACATCCTGAAGCGATGGAGGCACTTATTGAAGAATTGCACAAGGAATTTGTGGAAGCCATACTAAAGGGAGATCCTTAGCCCATAGAACTTTGACTCAGGGATATTGGTGGCCCAATATGCAGAGAAAAGCTCAAGACTACGCAAGAAAATGTGACCAATTCCAAAGGTTTGCTCCCAATATTCATCAACCTGGTGGTGTCCTTAATCCTTTGTCTAGTCCTTGACCATTCGCTCAATGGGGACTGGATATAGTTGGACCTTTTCCGAGGGCTGTGAGAAACAAAAGATGGCTACTCGTGGGAACTGATTACTTCACCAATGGGTCGAAGCTGAGCCTTTATCAAATATTAGGGATGTGGACTCCAAGAAATTTATCTAGAAGAACATTATCACTAGATTTGGGATACCTCACATACTTATTTTAAACATGGCGTGCAATTTGATAGTAAAGCTTTCAGGAAATACTGTAATAATTTGGGCATCACAAATAAATACTCCACTCTAGCTTATCCTCAGGGAAATGGACAGGCCGAGGCCGTTAACAAAGTTATAGTCAGTGGACTTGACATAAAAGGTAAGAGTAATTGCCACACGTTTTGTGAACATATTGGACTACGCCGCGAAGATCCACTGGAGAAACACCCTTCTCCATGACTTACAAGCCGAGGAGGTGATACCTTTGGAATTTGGGTTTCCCACATTAAGGATGAGTTCTTTTATCCTGGGAATAACGATGGCCTCCTGGAAAAAAGCCTGGATCTAGTTGAGGAACAGCAAGAGGCCGTCATGGTCCAAATGGCTTATTATCAACAGAAGCTCAAACGATGATATGATGCTCATGTGAAGCTAAGGCCACTAGCGCCTAGGGATTTGGTGCTGAGGAAAGTCATGGGTACTTCCAAAAATCCAGCGTGGGGGAAGCTAGCACCAAATTGGGAAGGATCCTACTGGATCATTTCTGTAGCGGGCATAGGGTCATATCGCTTAGCTGATCTAGATGAAAAAATTGTATAATGCCCTTGGAATGTAAATAACCTACGAAAGTATTATTATTAATAAAAAGCACTTTTGTTGTTCGTTGTTCAAATTATCATTATGTAGTTCGATTTACTTATTCCAAATATCAAACAGAAACTTAGTCATGCATGGTCCTCGGACCACATACCTCATGAAAATTGGTATCTTGTTGATTGTTAAATAGAAACTTAGTTATGTCGGGTCCTCAGACCTTCTACTTTGGAGAAATTAACATTTCAATTCGTTATGCTAAATATCAAACGGAAACTTGGTCATGCATGGTCCTTGGACCACATACCTCATGGAAATTGGTATCTTATTGATTGTTAAACGGAACCTTAGTTATGTCAAATCCTCAGACCTTCTATTTTGGAAAAATTAACATTTCAATTCGCTACTCATAAATATCAAACAGAAACTTGGTCATGCATGGTCCTTGGACCACATACCTCGTGGAAATTGGTATCTTATTGATTGTTAAACAGAACCTTAATTATGTCGGGTCCTCAGACTTTTTACTTTGGGAAAATTAACATTTCAATTCGCTATTGCTAAATATCAAACAGAAACTTGGTCATACATGGTTCTTAGATCACATACCTCATGGAAATTGGTATCTTATTGATTGTTAAACAGAACCTTAGTTATCTCGAGTCCTCGGACCTTCTACTTTGGGGAAATTAACATTTCAATTCGCTACTCATAAATATCAAATAGAAACTTGGTCATGCATGGTCCTTGGACCACATACCTCGTGGAAATTGGTATCTTATTAATTGTTAAACAAAACCTTAGTTATGTCGGGTCCTCGGATCTTCTACTTTGGAAAAATTAACATTTCAATTTGCTACTCATAAATATCAAACAGAAATTTGCTCATGCATGGTCCTTGGATCACATACCTCGTGGAAATTGGTATCTTGTTGATTGTTAAACAGAACCTTAGTTATGTCGGGTTCTCGGACCTTTTACTTTGGGGAAAATTAACATTTCATTCGCTATTGCTAAATATCAAACAGAAACTTGGTCATACATGGTTCTTGATCACATACCTCATGGAAATTGGTATCTTATTGATTGTTAAACAAAACCTTAGTTATGTCGAGTCCTCGGACCTTCTACTTTGGGGAAATTAACATTTCAATTCGCTACTCATAAATATCAAATAGAAACTTGGTCATGCTTGGTCCTTGGACCACATACCTCTTGGAAATTAGTATCTTATTGATTGTTAAACAAAACCTTAGTTATGTCGGGTCCTTGGACCTTCTACTTTGGGGAAATTAACATTTCAATTTGCTACTCATAATATCAAACAGAAATTTGGTCATGCATGGTCCTTGGATCACATACCTCATGGAAATTGGTATCTTGTTGATTATTAAACAGACCTTAGTTATGTCGGGTTCTCGGACCTTTTACTTTGGGGAAATTAACATTTCAATTCGCTACTCATAAATATCAAATAGAAACTTGGTCATGCTTGGTCCTTGGACCACATACCTCTTGGAAATTATATCTTATTGATTGTTAAACAAAACCTTAGTTATGTCGGGTCCTTGGACCTTCTACTTTGGGGAAATTAACATTTCAATTTGCTACTCATAATATCAAACAGAAATTTGGTCATGCATGGTCCTTGGATCACATACCTCATGGAATTGGTATCTTGTTGATTATTAAACAGACCTTAGTTATGTCGGGTTCTCGGACCTTTTACTTTGGGGAAATTAACATTTCAATTCGCTATTTCTAAATATCAAACAAAAACTTGGTCATGCATGGTCCTCGGACCACATACCTCATGGAAATTGATATCCTATTGACTGTTAAACAGAACCTTAGTTACGTCGAGTCCTCAGACCCTCTACTTCGGGGAAATTAGCAGAAATCATGCCTCATGAGTGTTGATGGGTTGATGAGCCACAGTAAGTTTGATGGATTGCTTTATGCCCCAAACTAAACGCTAAGTTCAATTTTAGATTGTGTATTGCTGTATTATGGTTTTGAGGCATAATTTACATATATACGCTAAGTGTATGTATTGTTATTTGAAGTTACTGCTAATCAAAATGTTGTAAAGACTATACTATGTATTAGGAGGTGGAGTTAATTGTTCCATTCATGTAATTTTGCGCTAAAAAGAAGCGAATTAGTATTTTTGTAATGAAGGTTGGAAGTCAGTTGAAGATCAAACCTTTCAAATTTCTCATTAATTTTTGTCAAGATATACACTGGAAATGAAAGCCCTAATACAAAAATTATTACATAAGAAAAGGGGAAGGAGTCCTAACTAGCCTAGGTCTTACACCTTGGTGGGGGGGTCCTGCTTATATGTGCTCGCAGCCCCTTTTGCTTTGTTGTCCTCCTCTGTTTGTTTTAGCTCTGCTTTGAATAAGGTCTAGACTTGTTTCCCTTTGTCTTTAGCCTCTGGTAGAGGAGCATTGGGCTCGGCATTCTTGCTCGGAGTCTTCTCGCCTTCGTCCCCTTGTTCCTTCTCTTTGTCAGAACCCGCAGGTTCTTTAGGAGTCGGAGTGGGCTCCGAAATCATGGAGGGATGCGTTGAAGGTGCTATCTCGTGGGTAGGTGCGACAGAAGGAAGCTCTTCGAGCACTTAGATGTCTTGAGGAAGCCAAATGTTCTCAGGCTTCCTCAACTCGGAAGTTGTGGGAATCCCTGCCACATTTAGAGCTTCCGCCCATACTTGTTGGCAGTACTCCCGGCATAGCTCGGCGAACTCTTCTGTCAGTTGATTTTCTATCGCCTTAACCCCTTCTTTGTAAGCAGCTTTCTTTGCAGCCTCCATGCTTTCCTTTAGGGTGCGAGCCTTTTCTCTTATTCGAGCAAGCTCCTTCTTCAGGTCAAAGTTTTCTTGTTGGGCTCTGGACAAGTCCTCATCCTTTTGACGCAAAAGTTTGCGTTGCCCCTCCACCTGAGTTCTCATCATTTTTAGGCTGGCCTCGGCACCATCTCTCTCCCTCTTCTCCTCTGTTAGCTGCTTGGCTAGGTTCTCGTTCTCCGCAAGGGCTTGGCCTAACGCCTTCTCGGTCTCCTGTCTGACCTTAAGTTCAGCTGCAGCTTTCTTCCGAGAGTCTTCCACCCACTTTTCTGTAGCAAAGACTTCTTGAATGGCCTGCGTTAAAGTATTAAAATAAATGCATTATTGTCAAAGCAAATTCAAAGTACATGAGAACGATTTTTTTGCTAAAGTGTAATGAAAGCATTAAGGTGGGGGTAAACACGAGACACTCAACAAAGCCAAGTCCCTTTTGAGGGAGAGAAACCGATGTGGTTGAGTCATCTTATCTAGGGCATCCATGTCTTTTGGTAGGAGAAGAGGCCGTTCCAAAGCCTCAGCCAGGTGATGAGCATGTCCTTGCTGGAACGCCCTGATGCTGGATTGGCAGGAGATTGGGGTCCTATCTAGCTTCAGTTTGGGGGACCAGTTGGCCTGTGTACAACATACTTCGGCCAGGTCACGGTTCTCCCCACTCTATACCGAAGAGGCATGTCCCTTACCTTTGCTTACTTTTTGTTGCTGTTATTGCTGCTTTAGTTTCTTCTGCCTCTCCATTCCTGCCTCCTCGGCCTCATTTTTTCTCTTCTTCTTAGGCTCCGGAATGGGAATCTTAGGATCAGAAGGAGGAGGGGGCGATGGCAGAGGGGAGGGATCTGTGACTCACCCGCGCCCTTTTTAGAGGCTTTCGTGCCCCTCTTAGACATCAGCTTCCTAAGAGTGGACATGTCGTCTTCCTCGGAGCTAGAGTCAGGTTGTGCTATTATTAAACCTTTTATGCCAGAAGTTTCTGCAAGCACGTGCTCTTCATTCGAGAGAGGATGACGAGGTGATCCTCTCGAGGTCTCTCAGCTTCTTCAAGGTGAAACTGGTCAATCTCCTCATCCAACGATTGTTGCGAGGATGCAGGTTCTTCTCAGATGGCTGTTGTTTGGGAATGTGCTAAGAGAGGAATTGCTGTGATGGGGCGAGAGTATAGGATGATGGAGGGGTCGTCTAGGAGGTCGTGGTCAGAAAGGAAGCCTCGTCGTGAAATATCTATCCTTCTGCGTCGTTTGTCTCCTGCGGTGATCGCATTGTCAATCTCTTGGAAATCATCTGATAAAGGATCGTATCCTAATATCAGGTGGGCTGCTCTCACTTGTAGGTCTTCGCTAACAAAGACTTCGGACCAAAGAACGCAATTGAGGTCTGCAATGCTGCAAAGACTTAGATGCGGCCGTACGTGTTGTTTATTTGTGAAAAACATCCGAGAAGACGAGCATGGTTAGATTAGCAATAAATATAAAAGAAAAGTGTAGTAATACGCAATGTAACCAAAAACGGTAAAGATAATGGGACTAAGTCACGGGTTAGGTAATCTAACTCCTATGGAGTCACACCTAGGTCTCCCCATTCGACTGGACAGTAAGGACCGTTAGACCAGTTTCCCGAGGTGATGAGATAGTCGTCTTTCATGCCTTTGTTGGATTTGAGAAGACAGGATATGAGCCTAACAATGCTAGATCTGGATTTAAGGTAGTATCCTACGCTTTTAAGTTTATGGCACTCGTACATGTAAACGACATCGTGCCATGTGAGGTTCAGACCAATTTGTTCATTTAAAGCGTCGACACAACCTAAGACTCTAAATACATTGGGTGTGCACTGATCTAGGCATAACCTATGGTTACGTAGGTATTCGCTGGTTACGTTTTTCATGGGAAGGGTCATCCCACCTTCTAGGAATGCGATGATGGGGATGATAACTTCTCCCTCTCTTCTAGTGTTACCTATGGCTTCTACTGGGCAATATCTTAAGCCTACGTCTTAGGGAATTTGATATTTGGCCCGAAAACCCTCCATACCGGTGTCGGTATCTCCTAAACACTTAAATCTACCTATTTGCTGGGAGTGAGAATGAAAGTTTTGAGAAGGGGAGGGGTCTAGTTGGTGGCCGAGGACAGAAGCCGAGGAGAAATGAGTAAAGGAAGTTGAGAACTTACGGGAAATAATTAGGCGATTCTTCACGAGCTTCTTGAAAGGAAAGATAGTGATTAACTCTTAGATTTGATTGATTTCTGAAAGGATGGATGGAGATACGGTTTCCTAAGCGTTTTGGCGTGTGGGAGGTGGCCTCGAATCAGAATTATCCTGCCCAATTTTTTAGAACGAACCTAGACCGTTGGATGCGTATTTCACCGTTGAACATGGAGAACAAGACGTAACTTGCAGTCATTAATGCGAGTGCTCCGGGTTTCGAAGCGTCAGAGGCGGTTTCAAAGGAATGAAAGGACCCCTACACGTGTGGCGATTTGCAAAGTGTGTGGAGGGTGCGCTGTTGGTTCAAAACTCCATTTCTCTCCTCGAATGGAGGGAAAAATGAAGTTTTGAAGGGCTATTGTGGGGGGTAAAAATGTTTAAATGAACGTTTGAGCCTTGGGCCTAGTTAGTTGGTATAATTCTGTTCAATTAGAGTTTTCAAGGCCCACAAGTTAGTCTACGCTACAAGTGGCAGAGGAGTTGTTCAAGGAGGAGTATCTCCTCAGACAGGCCCAATAAAGGCCATGGGACGTGCTAAAGGGTTTAGAGACAGAATTTTGAAAGATCTGTTGGGTAAAGGCGTGATCCAAGCACCCGTTAGAAGCAGGATCGTGTGAGAAAGAAAGGCTATACAAGTTGTCATCGGCTTACGTCCGAGGAGAGTTTTTTGTCATATTCATCTATTATTTGCGTAGATTGCGACCCTCTAGCCTGTTTATCAATTCTCCAATATCCCTAACGTAGGTTTCAAACTCATACTCTACAAATTTCATTGTATAAGACTCTTTGGGCCTGAGTCCATCTAGGGATCGGACCGGATACAAATTATGCACTTACATATATATATGGGAAGGGGAATGAAATAAGGGAATACACTCACACGCCAACACTAAAACTGCATGCGGCAGTTAGGGTCGCAGAGCAAGTGATAAACCTCTTCTCAATATCACACCTTACCGATGAGAAATTTTGTTCTTATGATCAATTAGGAATAAGAAAGTGTAGTTTATTTAAATGCCAGTCAAATTCTGATGAAAATGCTAGTTGCTGATGTTTAGGAAAAAAGAAAAAGAAAATGGAATATGCTAGTTGTTGGAAACTAGCTTTAAAAAATCAAACAACTAAATAAAGGATAGTTCTTGCTCTCTCCTCTCATCACTTTGTTTAGTCTCTTTGCTTCTCTCTCAAAGAGTCAAATGTCTCACATAACCCAATCAGAAAATACAAAACAAAATCCAATTCTTATTATAAAACAAAGTTGAATCAGAACAACAAAATAAGAAAAAAGAAAAGAAAAAAGAGATAGGCCGATCTGACTTAGTTTAGTGTGGGGAGGCAGACGAGGTGGTGATGCATGGTGACTCCACCGCTTTGTCCTTTTGGTGTGGAGGTCCTACAGAAGAACAGGTAGAAAAAAAAACGTATGGATGAAAAATAAAATAAGAGAGGAATGGAAAAATAAAATAAAGAATAAGAATTAAAATTGAGAAATGCTACTATAATATTTTCACAATATTTTCATAATAAATCTTAAGTGGAAGGTTGTTATTGGCAATTATTGGTGAGTAAACAAATAATTTTAGTGACGAGTACAAATTAGAACCAACAAAAACTTATCACATAAGATTACTGTGAAAGTGTTGTGAAAAATATTGTGAATATAGTTTTTTTAATTAAAATTAGATAACCTATAACTCACTATATTGTTACCACAAGTGCTTCACAAATTTGTTAAAACATATTATTAGTAAAAATTTTAAAAATTTATTATTGGGAGATTTTAAAAATATGGTTATTGAGTATTTGAAAAAAATAGCCATTAAAAATAAATGAAGGAAGATTGAAAAAGCTAACAAAGAAAAATTGAAAAAAGAATGAAGAAATAATATTATTATTAGTGCAAAGGAAAGTGAAGAAGTAATGTCTTAGAAATAATATTATTATAAAGAATGAGGAAATAATGTCCCGGGATCTATGCTAGACATATCCTCATGTGACCATGCAAACACTTCTAGTGGATTTAAAGTGGAACCAATTTTAATTAAGAGTGGATTCTCACAATTTTCCTAATTAAGAGTTTCAAGCATTGGTTTCATAGGTTCAATTTTTCTTGTCAATTGTTTATTAATTTCATTTTCAAATTCATTGGAATCATTTAATTGCAAAATTTAAATATTCTAAGACACATCAAAATAAGCCAAATCAAAATTCATCTTATTAAAAATATTGACAAATACATTAGAACTTGCATTATAGGATATTTTTCCTATGACTTTAGGAAAACCAACCCAAGTCCAAATGCTAGAGTGCCCATCAGTAGGTAGGGTGAATGTAGGCGGATCACTTGGCTCCTCATAGATGATGGTTGGCACATTCCCCTCCATCTTAGATGTCAATAGTGTCGCCATTGCTTTAGCATTCACGTAGTCCATCCATTCAACTTCCTCTTAAACCTCCTCAATCACCACCCTTGACTTTTACTTAAAAGTGAGCTTCTCTTCAAAGAATATCTTCCAACTAGGCACATCCTGCCCCCTGCCCTTTTGTCCATCCAAGGTTCAGCAAAGTCAGAAAAGGGAAAATTTCCTCCTTCCCTCACAAAGTTCCTATTGAGGGTACTATGGGCGCAAGTGCCCAAGATGGGCCTTTTCGAGTTTCCCCAAAAATTCATTGGAAGTACACCTCGGCCTTAAGTGAACCGGGCGAAGGATGTTAGTTGAGTCGTTACCTAGATTAGGTCTAAGAACTATATGCATAACTCCCTTATTGTTCAAATTGTTGGACATCCTAGTCCAAATTGTTCTACATACAAATAAAATTACAATAAATTCTTAAAACAGAGAAAAAAGATCATAAATTTTTTGTACTTATCCGAATTACTGACTAGCATATTACATGTTTATATATTAGATAATGTATCATGTCCATCCATCTGTAAATAAGAGCGAGAATCTAATCCCAGTCGAGCCAAATCCAAGAATTCAAATTGATTGGGGAAAAAAATCCTGTGTATTTTTCTCTATTCATCAGTCACTCTAAATTTACATCATAAAGATCCTGAAGAAGCTTGCTTGATGAAGAATGGTCTCCGCTGATCTCATCCTTACTTTGGACAGAAAAAGAGGAATCAATCCATGGCCCATTCATTGACATGTCTCTCTGCGTTTGACTGTCATGCAAAAAGGTGGAGCTCACGTGTGTTTGGCTGTCGTGTGAAAGCTTCTCAAAAGCTTTAAACCTTGGATCCAGGTTTGTTTCACTGCGCTTTATTATTGGTGCTTGAACTGCACATTTTCCTTCAATCATACTTACTACGGAAGACATTGATGGTCTGAGAGTGGGAGAGGGGTTGGTGCATAAAAGACCCAAGCTGAGCATCCTCATTGCCTCTTCAGGGGAGTAGCTTGAACCAAGTCTTGGATCCACAAGTTCGAGTAGGTTTCCTTGCTCTTGTAAGACATAGGCCTTCAATTGCATGTAAAAGAGCAAAGATAAACATTCATGATGTCATGCATACTTGCCAAGTTGGTAAGTAGAGAAGATGATGAGCATGAAAGTGTATTAATGTATATACAAGATAGAAAAGAATTTCTGTATCTTCCCAAATTAAGCAACCTTTTACTCACTTTAAAGAAAATATAACAGTAACACTTGTCAACAAAAAAGGATCCTCTAAGAATGGCTTAATATTTACCCAGTCCAGAAGATAAACAAACTCCTCCTTTGGCCTGTAATTGGTGTTGCTTTTCCCGCTAACAATCTCCAAAGCTACTACTCCAAAGCTATAAACATCTGCTTTATCAGTCAAGTAACCCCTCATGGCATACTCAGGAGCCATATAACCTCTGAAGAAAAACAGATGGCACTAGAATAGTGAGTATGTGTGCCAGCTAAGAGAGGCTTTCTAATATCCCATTACAAAAACATCTAAAACATTTTCTAAATATAAGTGAAAGGTTTTCTGCTCACATATTCGACAGTATAAAATGAAAGTGCAACGTATTATATCACAACTCTCTTTGACCCCGCAAAAAGTGCGAGTTTTTGAGCATTTGGTATGATTTTTTTTAACAAGAAATAATGGACAAAATTTCTCTCCAAATCAAGTTGGAGAACTCTCTTTCAACTTGCTACATGGTTGTATATAATGACCATCTACATATATTAAATCACACGATTCATTAAATAATATAAACAAGTCACGTGAATATTAAATAATTTATGTAACTAAAAGTACTCATGGATAGTTTTTCATGTTGCCACATAGTGGGTTGGAGGAACTTTCCTCTAACCCAATTTGGAGGGACACTCTGTCCACAGAATTATTTGTATTGTTTGCACTACCTATGTTAAAATTTATTATACCAGAAACCAGTTGTATTTCAAGAAGCTAAATAAAGGTGGAGAGAGAGAGAGAGAGAACTCACATTGTTCCGGCTATTCGTGTACTAATATGCGTCTGCTCTCCTTCATCAAGCTTAGCTAAACCAAAGTCAGATATCTTGGCATTTAGATCCTTATCAAGGAGCACATTTGTTGTCTTTATGTCTCTGTGAACAATTTTCAACCTTGATTCCTCATGAAGATAAGCTAACCCCCTGGCTATTCCCAAGCATATCTTCCTCCTCGTTGGCCAATCCAAATGTAGCTGGTGCTCCTCACGACCTAAAATTGGAAACCGAGGGAGAGAGTTTTCAACAATAAGTCTTACTCTCGATATATATAAAAAAGGTGGATGTTAGTGAAGGACTTACCAAAAAGTGCACGGGCAAGACTGTTGTTTTCCATGTATTCATATATTAGTAACAACTGGTTTCCTTCAATACAACAACCATAAAGCCTCACAAGATTTGGGTGTTGCAATGCAGATATCATGCCTATCTCTGTAACAAATTCACGGTTCCCTTGCTTCGATTTGGAGGATAGCTGCTTAACAGCAATTAAAGCACCATCTGATAGTACACCCTAAGAACAAGAAAAGCAATTTCATATTCATATTTTTACTATTTTGCATTAGTACTCACACCATTGACATGGCCAAAATGTTGCTAGTATTAACACCTGCCAATAATTAATATCAATAATCCATAATTACCTTGTAAACTGGGCCAAAGCCTCCTTCACCTATCTTATTTGCAGGGTCAAAGTTCCCAGTGGCAGCTTTAATATGTCGTAAAGTAAAATAACCTGTTTGTAAATCTAGACCACGTAGTTCTGTAAGAAGATAAAAGAAGTTAAAAAATTTCCAAGAGAGAGAGAATAATAGAAATTATAGATGATAAAAGGCAAACATATTGTTTTCATCACAAAAGTTTGCATGAAGTTTGTTTTTTGCCCATAAACTTTAATAAGTTATTATTTTGTCCCTAAACTATTGAAACGTTACACTTTCGACCTTAAATTTCAAGAAGATTTTTTTTTTGTCCCTTAACTACTGAATAAAATTACCTTTTCCTCTTTAAAAATATTTTTCATACAATGCGTTTAACCGATAGTTAACTACCACATGTTCACCTTGTGTTTGTGTCCTTTTCCTTCTTCCTTTTTTGTTTAAATGTAATGGCCAAGGTCAAACATCTCAAATTCTCTAATGCTAAAAATAGTACCACCTAGTTAGACAAATATGATAAAAACAAGAGTGGATGGAAAGACATAATGTGCAATGTTTTAAATAGCTTAGAGACAAAAACAAACTTGAAGAAAACTTTTGAATGAAAACAATACTTTTGCTATGATAAAATGTATTTCTACAAGGTAAACAGTGTCAAGAACATAGAAAAACACACATCCATAAAAAAGAAGGATCACTATGTCTTTCTATTGGACTGTTAAGATCATTAAACCAAAATACAGTTGATTATGAATCTTTGCCAAGTGTTGATTTTGCATCATCTTCTTGATGTATAATATCCAAAAACACTTAATAGTTGTGAATAGGCAATACCAAATATAAGTTGAAATGAGAATGAGGATCCCACGGTAAATTAATCATTGCACAGTACCATGCCTATGCCTAGTGTTGCCCTTCTGCATTGCTAAAAGAGCTGAACCTTCTATTAGCCAATAATACCTTTAAGGAGCAAAGTGTTCTTTGATTTTTTTCCTGTGACTAGATCCTCTAGAACCACAAGAATCCTTAGTTAAAATGGGATTCCAACTCAATACCATTTTTTGAGATTTTGAGAAGAGTTTCTCTTTGGAGAGCACAATATGATGAAAGTTGAAAGTTGTGTTCGGGGGCAGTTATTGTCTATCATTGGCCTCTATGGTAGAACTAGTTGGGGGCCTGAGTGGCAGCAATTTACCATGTGGAGGATGTAATTGGTTCAAGTCTACTTATCCTCAACTCGTGAAGTTAGTTGAAGCAAAGCTATATGATAGTACCCAATTTTTCCAATACAGTAGTTTGATATATGATTTATCATTCTTATATAGAAACAGTGTTTCAGGGAGTCAAATCTGTTATGGCACTAGATCTAGTATTTTGATGTGTGTGTGTGTGTGGAGAGAGAGAGAGTAGGTGGTGGATTGGCTTGAATGCCTAAGCTACAGAAAAAGATCCCGGGGCATTTATCTATGTAGTGTAGATGTGAGTGCATGTATGAGTGAGAAAGTAATTAATTAAAAAACCATAGACACATCTTCTTATTCTATTTCCAACTTGCAATTTCCAACCATCAAAAAGTCCCTAGACGGTACTTTCTCCACATCTTTTTTTTATTAAAAAAAATGTGATTGATCTTACCTTTATCTTCAAGGTCTTTCTTCCCTAAGTAACCTTTCATCCGAAGAAACACCAAAATCAATACAAGGATCACACATGATGCAAGTACAATGCCAACAATAGCTCCAACCGATAGGCCCCCGCCAACATCAAAGTCTATAAAAGGAGAGGAATTACGTACATGCAAGTTAATGACAAAAAAGGTAGAAATCCTAAATTGCAGGAAAAACTTACTTGGTGTCACTTCAATGGCAGATATAAGAGGTCCATAGACACCTTTGACAGGAACGGAAGTAGTTCCTTTCCCTGCCCAGTAAAAATGAATCTCCAGAGTGCTACCACTTACAAGAACATCATCAAATTCTTCAACTTTGGGTATACCAACACCTCCAGCTTCCTCCACAATGTTGAAGTCCTTCAACACCAACTTTCCCTGGAAAAAATAAAAATTAAAAAAATTAAAAAGAAAAGGAAATGTCAAATTAAAACTTTGCAAGCTCCAGCAGGAAGATGAACATCCTTTCTCTTTTCAAACCAAGAAAATCTTGGAAGGCATCATATAACAAGCTATATTTTAATCATGAAAATCCTCCGTCAACTCACTTGAATCGAGACATTAAATATGCGCCTCCCCAGGCTGCTAAAATTCTGGTCATTAGAAAACATTATTTCAGCAAAGTGGAGCTTTACTTTGTAACTTCCCTTTCGCAAGCAAAGGCCATAGTACCTAAGTGATAAAGGGGCAACTCGAGCTGTCTTATAGATACCAGTCACATTCAGAGAAAATGTATTCTGTGCAAGGTATGGAGTACTGTCCTTGTCCATGAAGACCCCTGTGCTGCTATAACCCCATTCTTCAGAAATAGAACTAAATTGTGATCGCCCATCTGTATTTATGTCCTGCTCATATTCATTCCCCTCAAATTTTTTTGTTACTCCTCCACAATTAATAAACAAGGAATAATCTGCAGATATAAGAGTAAGTGTGTGATACAAAAGTTGCTTCAGTGTCACAAGTAACTTAAATAGTAAACTACTAAAGTTCATAAAAGCACAATCTGATATGTATCTTTACTTACGTTTTGGTTTTTTCGAACAGGGAAGGCCCTTCTTCAAGCACCAAGGAATTCTAGAATTTGAAAAGGTTAGGTCCAATCAAATAATTTTGTTTTTGATGCATTTTGAGCAGACAGAGTAAACGTGTCTTAGGAAGTTAAAAAACTTACGAGTTGCTCTCCACAGATGAATAACTAGAAACCAAATTCCTGTTTCATTTGAAGGATACATTGTTAGCAATACAAGACAATGAATATGTTAGTCATTTTTACATTTTATTTAGCATTGATATAATAGGAATTAATAGTGATTTTTTTCCCATCCTTTTTAGGAAAAGCTTTGACTACAAAAGTGATTAATACAGAAGGAACTTACACATGTGACCGTGTCTCACAATTAATCTGAGGTGACCCTGAAAAATTGTTGTAAGATATATCCCTGCAATACATTTCATCATGACCTTATGAAAAATAACTGGGAAAGAATGAGAATTCAAAAAGCTCACAGGTCAAACACGACTCACACAAGATCTCACAATAAAAACAAGTGCATTGACAAATTTAGAGCCTAATGAAATAAAGATTCTGGACTTAAATTAGACCTACCAATTATGTTTTGTGTACTGCAATACCCATTTCGGCACTTCTCCACTTAATGAGTTGTTGGTTAAGTACCTACATCCATAAAATGTTTGTGTCATGTCTTTTCCTGCCTAATGAGTAGTCACAAAGAAGGATCCAAACAGGGACAATTTGAGAAATAAATTAAACATAAAACATTGCGGAATTGAACTAATTTTTGCTCTGTGCCATACATGTCATCTAGCTCTTGATCCCAAAATGCTTCTGGAATTGGACCACTCAAATTATTGAAGCTCAGGTCTCTACAAGAAAATAAAAATTTCATATTATCAAAAATATATAAATTACAGAAAATGGAATTCAATTCATTAAACAAGATTTATATTTTATTTTGTTGTACTATCATATTCAGGCAAAATTTGATACCCCAAAATGCAGTTTCTTGCAGAAATAAAGCCATCAGCACAAAGTTTAGCAGTAAATATTACACTTTTTCCCATTAAATGTTGAGAAAAATTACCATTCATTCAGTGACAAATAGGCAATAGGCAGAATTCAAATATAATGCATAAACAGTAGAATTTATTGAATTGAAATGATTCAATTGCCACTGGATCGCCACAAGTCCGTCTAGTATCTTGAAGTCTTCAAAATAAAATATTCTATCCATGGATAACATAAAGAGAAACAAGAGGCAAAAATATTGGAAAGAAAAGTTCAATGAGAGAGAGAGAGAGGAGAGAGAGAATAAAGAATAAATAGATAAACTGTCGTCAAGTTAGCCTAGTTTTAAAAGAGAGAACAATTTCATTTTCAGCTACATGATTCCCTTTTATGAGAATAAGAAATTTTCTTGCTAAAAATAGCATACAAAATAATTGCAAATAAATCAAGCAACCCTTTTTCTTTCTCTAAGAATAAAAGGACCGGGGGTGGAAGAGGGGGGGGGGGGGGGTGAAGAAGAAGAAGAGTAATCTAAACATGCTTAACCCCTCATATTACATCAACAAGAAGTTAATCCCAAACCAACCTCTATCATGGAAAGAGGATAAATATCAGTAAGTTTGGTCAATTAATTAGTAGGCAGATATTAGAAATAATGTGATGCTTTATTCCTTTACGTGTTGGTTTCCCTATAAGTACGGAAAAAGTGTTCAATTCCCTATTGATAGAATTGAACATACATCAGATATCCATATGCCGTCTGACCTCTCTTTCATTGAATAAAAATCTCGAAGTTTATATGTTGGTAGCAGTCATCATCTCAAAATAATGAACAATAGTGTTGACAATCAATAACAACATGAACAACAAATTGAAACTCCATTTTGTTCATCTCAAGTCACTTCATAACACTTGTCAGAATAAACCATATAAGATGTCTCATAATGAGAGAAGCCAGAACATAATAGTAATCAAACTAGATATAGAAAAAGAAATTCCCAAGTAAAACGTCTCTATGAGTATACCCATTTTAAGAAACTTACAATCGCTTCAAAGATTTTAACTCTCCAATGTAATCTGGGAGTATATCAGTGATTAAGCAATTTCTTAGAACCCTGAGGCATAGGAATAAGACAAAAATCAGAAGGTTAACAAAACTGAAAAGTTAATTACCTAGGATTATTTGTTGCAAGAAAACAAGTAAGAAATATAACTTACAAATATTTTAACTTTTTCAAATCCTTCAAATTAGGAAATTCAATACTCAATCCTTTCAAATCAGATATCATCCTGACAAACATGAAAGATTAGAAAAATCATTTGAACCATCTTCGTACATTTCACATTTTGTACCAATGTATAAGACCGCCTAAGGAGCAAGCACTCACAGCTCAGTTAAATTTGACAACAGGGATATGGTGACAGGGATGGGGCCCTCCATGAACGTGCCTTGCATATCACTGCAAGTGATTAATATTTCCTTAGATAACAAAAAAAAAGTTTTGAAGTCAAAACTCCAAGAGGGAAAAAATGGCAGATAAAATTAATTAAGTACAATACTTACAGTCTATCAAGTTTGATCCAGTTCCCAATAAAACCAGGTATCTTCCCTGATATTGCAGTCCCATCTATCCTACTGCAGGCCGTATCTCAAGTTTAGGAATCTTGGTATTCTGAAAGCTCTATGTCCAACTAATCATGTCAAATTGAATTACTTACAATTCAGTTAAATTCGTTAATTTTCCAAATGTTTCTGGTATTGTGCCCGTAAAATTGTTTGCACTAAGAACACTGCAAGATAAAGAAATATTCGGTCATGCATTTCCATGAGGCAAGGCAGCAAAATATTGTGGAAGCCTATAAAACAAGGTGCTGATGGTTAACATAGATACTGTGTAAGTCATAGTCACAAATGACATCAAAAGCAAGATAGCCATCCATACAGATATGGGTTCAAACTTGAAATATCCAAAATGAATGACAATACAATCTTCAGTTTCATTGAACTCGGAGAAGACACAAAAACATACTAGTATCTGAATGAGATATACTTTTGCATGAACATGAATAACAGCTTGTTTGAGGAATTTATCTTGAAAAAATGCATTTGCATCATAAAAATCATACAACTGTATCAAACTGAAGAAAAGTTAAAAACTGGGGAGTTAATAGAAATGTAAGGAAAGATTACAGACCCCTGGATATTGTTAAAATCAATGAATTAGCTCATCATAATTAGCAATTATCTTCTATGGTTCTGCTCAGTGTGTTTTCATTGCCCATTATGAATTACAAAACACTTTTTTTGCAGAAAAGATACTGCAGCTTATTAAACCAGAATGCATTATTAGTGAAATATTATTTCCCAGGGAGAGGAAAAAAAAAAGAAACAGAAAAAATAAATACAAAGAAGAAATTAAAATGGAAAATAAAGGCAAAAGTCTTACAGTCTCTTCAAGTTGGTCAAATTTCCTAGGTTTTCAGGAAGATGTCCATCAAGCTGATTAGCTTCCAAAACCCTATAAAATGCAACTTAAACTGTAACCTAGGTTGTACACCATTCTTCTTTTAATTAAGCAATAAAATCTACATCAAGACTTACAGCTCCTCAAGTGAACCAATCTCACCAATTCCCTTAGGAATTTCACCACTTAACCGGTTTCCTAAAAGGGACCTGCAGAATACCAAATGTTAGGAAATGACCAACCTGTTGACCCCTTTGGTCAACACCTATATGGAAAATAATAAAGGCTCTCATAGATACGAATGCAAAAAATAACTTACAGAGTGACAAGAGGGAGCTGAGAGAAACTAGAAGGAATTGATCCACTGATGTAGTTGAAACTGAGATCACTATTAAATGAAAGAAAATTCATTTGGTCTTTCTCAATTTCGAGGTCATAAGACAAAAAGGCCAATCTTTGATGAAGTCAAAATTTATAAAAATGGACTACATATTGTTTGGAAAAGGCTTACCAAGTTCCTTAATGATTGTATTAATGTGAATATCTACTCAGAAAACATAGAAGTATTTTTCATGGTAAATACAATATGGTTGGCATCGTGCATCAGTGTGTGCTTGGACTTGGCAACTAAATCTAGAAGATATATGAACCTGTCTGGTACAATAATATACCCTAAGCTGGTTTTTGAGTATCCAAAAGAAATTAAATGTTTCTGTTGTTTTAATGGTAGTTAGCCATATCATCATCAATTTAATAACAAGTAATGCTCTTAATTTTTACAAGTTCTAAGAAAGCCAACTGAAATCCTATGAGAAATATGGTAGTGTACAGAATAAATGAAGAATGTGCAGCCACCTCAATAACTACTCTTCATAATAATAAAAAACCTCTATGGAAAATTCAGCAAAAATGATAATATGATGAGGTTAATTAACTTCTTAAATGCAGAAAAAACACAAATGTTTCTCTTACAGTTCTTGCAGATTAGTAAGATATCTAAAATCAGCTGGTAGAACTCCGCTTAGATTAAGACGCTTCAGCTGACTGTCATAGCAAATAAAGGAAAAAGCAGAAAAAAAAAATTGAGACAAAGAGAACAAGAAACTGAATGCAACAAGAATCAGCATATACAGAGACTACCAGTTTAATTAACTTTTCAAATTGGATTTAAATCTATTGAAGCTTTATGATAAAGGGTGAGATTAGGGACTTCGTTGGAGGGACAAAGGAAAGATTAAGTTGCTTAAAGTAGGCTAGGGGTGTTTCAACTCTTCAATAGACACTCTTGAAAAATACCTCTCGGTTTACACTTATATTGGATTATCTAAACCAATACAGATTACACTTGCTTGCCTATTTATAGTTAGATAAGGATGCATGCTATTAGCTAGTTTAAAGCCATAGGCTCCTGGCCCATGTGCAACTAACTAGGCTCCTATGTAACTAATTAGGCTCCTAGCTTATCCTAAACAACCTTTGCTACAACTAGTACAAGCTTGTTAATTGTTACTAAAGCTCAAGTACTAGAATAAACAAGTCAGGTAGCTAGGATGCACTGCATCAGTTCAGTCCAGAAATTTCCCATCAAAATAAGTTTTTGCCATCCAGTTGCGCGATGGTGTATTTTATGTGCAACAAGTATATATATAGGCTCAAGTACTAGGTAACCCAATTTTTTTCCATCACTTAATACATAGGCTCCATTTCAATATATATATATATAATATATATGTTGCTAAGTAATAAACTTCATTGAAAAAAGTACAAGGAAAAAAAAGAGACAGAAACAAGGCACACAGGCAGTGTGCTACAAGGCAACAAAGAAAAAAGAGCACCCGAAGCATCTGCCCATTCAAACAAAGTCTGAAAGAAAAAGAGCTTCAACTCATGAATCAATCTTCATCCCCTTCAAAAGTACATTTATTCCTTTCCCTCTATATGACCTACATAAGACAATGAGAGATCATGCTCCAAAGCACCTCTGATATGAGTCTATTAAACTTGCCTGACCAACTCACTATAAGTTCCACAACACTATGTGGCATGACCCAATGAACCCCAAAAAGGGATCACACCATTTTCCATAACTCTTAAGCTACTGGAAATGTAGAAGTAAGTGATTACTAGTCTCCCTGTTCCACTTACATATGCAACACCAATCCATCACCACCAGTTTTCGGTCCTTAAATTATCAATCGTTAAAATTTTCCCTAACGCTGCTGTCCAAATAAAGAAACTGACCTTTGTAGGCACCTTTGGTTTTCGCAAAAAGTTTCAAAAGAATAGGTGATTAGAGGTTGTAAAGGTTTATAAAAAGAGAGAGCGTTAAAAACACATCAAGGAGAAAATTTCCAGCACATTTTATTCACCCCATTCCTTCTCAAAGAACCTGCATATATAAGGTCCACAAAAGAGGCAACTGATTCTAACTCCCAATCTTGAACCAGCTGAATAAAACTAATATTCCAATGGAAAGTGCCCCAGAAGACAACAGCAACTCAGCCATTGAAGCTTCCTTGTTACTAGCAATATTGAAAAGCTCTGAGAAAATATTCTCCAAAGGAAGTCCCTCACACCAAAGGCCATGCGAAAATCTAATAGAAGAACCATCCCCCATCTTGAAGATGATACAAGGATAAAAATCATCCGCACCCCTTCTTGATATAATTTCACAAACCAACCCTATAGGGCCCTGCACCCTATGAGAACACCAACCCAAACATGCTACCATATTTAGTATCAATTACCCTTCTCCACAAGGCATTCCTTTCCATAGCTATCTCCACAATCATTTCCCCAACAAAGACTTGTTAAATAAAACCAAATCCCGAACACCCAATCCCCCATTTTGAACTGGTACACAAATAGTCTTCGACTTTACCAAGTGATACTTAAACTCATCTCCTAATCCTATCCACACAAAATCCCTTTGTAATTTTTCAATACATCTAGCAATATTCACCGGGATAGGAAACAGAGATAAGTAGAAGGTAGGCAGGCTGGAAAAGGTGCTCTTTATTAAAGTGATACAACCCCCCTAAGAAAGACATAATCCTTTCCACCCAACCAATCACCGCTCCATTTTCTCCAACACTCCAATCCAAAGTTCTTTTGCCATAAAGTAGCACCTAAGGAAAGACCCAAATAGGTCATAGGTAATTTAGCTACTTTGCATCTAAAAATTCCAGCCAATGCTTCTACATTGAGAGCATCACCAACTGAAACCAATTTAGATTTCCCAAAATTTATCTTCAGGCCTAAAACAATCTAAAACTAAACAAAAACTGGTTTCAAATGCCAAATTTGCTCTGGATCCGCTCCACAAAAAATTGAAGTACTATCTGCAAAGAGGAGATGATCTCTAAACGTTTCCAGACACTTCCCACCAAGAAACTTGAAATAAAGTTGCCAATCCTAGCCCTCTCAAACATCTGGCTAAGGGCATAACAATAACAAACAAGTGAGGGGATAAAGGGTCTCCCTGTCTCAATCCCTGTGAGCTATCGAAGAATCCACCTTGACTACCACTCACAAGCACCAAAAATGGAACCGTGGAAATACACGAGAATATCCACTACCTCCATTAAGCACCAAAACCACACTGTCAAAGCAAATACGACAAGAAATTCCAATGCACATGATCATACACTTTCTCTAAGTCTGCTGCACAATACTCCTGGTAATCCTGATTTAAGGCAGCTATCTAAGCATTTATTGGCAATCAACACTGAGTTCAAAATCTGTTGTTCTTTGACAAAAGCATGTTGAGGCTCAGGCACCACTTTATCAAGCACCTTTTCAAGCCTAATGCCCAAAACCTTTGTCAGGATCTTATAGACCCAATAATCAGACAAATCGGCCAAAAATCCTTAGCCTCCACAGCCCTAGGCTTTTTTGGAATGAGAGTGATGAAGGTAACATTGAGACATTTTTCAAAATTACCATGAGCATGGAGATAATGAAATACCTTCATAATATCTCCCTTCAAAATACCCCAACAGGATTGGAAAAAAGCCATCATGGACATATCAAGACTGGAGCCTTATCCCTATTCATATTGGATAGTACCTCAAACACCTCATCCTCCGTTAAACATCTTTCCAGCTAGCTACACACATCGTCTTCCAAAACAGGAAAAAAAAAATCATCCCATCCAAGTATCCAACAAAGGCCTATGAACTCTAGACTCTGAATATATAGTCTTATAAAAATCCACTATCTTCTCTTTGATGGTATCCTGAATTCCTGATTAGTGATCTCCCCCTATCCACCACTAATCGCCCTATGATCTTGTTGTAGCGATGAGAGTTTGCAAGTCTATTGAAGAACTTTGTATTTTGACCCCTTTCCTTCAAACATAGTAGTTGAGATTTTTGTCTCCAACTAATTTCCTCCATCAACATAATTCTCTCAATATCCGCTTTGGCCTGATCACATTAGCGTTGTTCCCCCTCTAGCAAACAGCAGTTTGTTCCCTAATATTTGTGGAGATAGTATAGAGGTTTGTGGTGGTGGTGGTGGTGGTGGAGGGTGAGAAGTTGGTGAGGGGGAGAGAAGACCTCATGATCTCATTCCAAAGGCAATATTATTGATAATTAAAGGTTAAGTTGTGTGTAACCTACCATTTTTTGTCTGCAACTACTATTATTGTATCAATAGTAAAGCATCAAGCTAACATATTTGCAAACTATTTTCTAGATTCTAGCTATAGATGAACTGCATAAATAAATATTTGTAAACATTTTATGTGCATTATTATCAAGAAAAAATTGGAGAATGTGAAAGAAAAACAAAGCTCATACATGTGTGTGATGCTGCAAACAGTGCCTCTGCTGAGAGAACAGTTGCATGTGACATTGCTTAGCATGTCTTCCGTAATGAATCTGTTGACACTTTCCTTAGTACTGCAGAAATTTTCATTGATCTTCCAATTTAGGTTTTTCAATTTTGAGTTTATTGCTTCAAGAGCTTTCACTGTTAGATACAAAGTCAATTAGTAAAATGCATTTATATACATATTATGGAAGTTATAGAAAAAAAATTATAAAAAAAAAAAAAAACAAATTAGAGAACATCCAAGTGAAAAAGGAAAAAAAATCCAAAAAAAAATTTATAATCATCTTATTAAAACAAAAAAAGAAAACATATATTATGTAGCACAGTTTCTAAGAAGCAATATGACATGCGAGTGATTAGATAACTAACGTCTGTACATATACTTCAATAATCACATCCCTCTTTGGGAATGCATGCATATCACTGGGTCCCAAAAGAAAGTAATCCACTGGGTCCCAAAGTAAAGAAAGAATCCAAGTATGATCCTCTTGTAAAAGTTAAAACACCATATTTTTATTTGAGTAAATTTCAATTCATATTTTATAGTTTGACCCTATCACAATTTAATTTATAAAGTGAATTGCTACATTTTGATTTGGATTCTGTCCAAATTTACAATTTCTGAAAAGAGAAAGTTTTTGTAATAATTGAAAGTTTGTATACTAAATTGTAATAGAATCAAACAAGAGTGGGTACATTGCAATTGTTTCTTTTTATTTAATAAACTCACATGAAATATACATAGTCACACCCTTTCTTACATCCTTTCAGACAACTATCTTACGTGATCAACTGTGAATGGTGGGTTCATGTAAAAGTGAAGCAGTCTATCATTATTTGCCATATAAATTGGTAGTAGAAAAGATTGAAATCCTAGAACTTCTCTATAGACTAAGCTAATAATTAGTGTCATTTCAGATTGCAATTCCAACATGCTTAATAATCAAACGAATCTTTGACATTTTTTTCATTGATACACACGAATCTTTGACATGTTAGAATATCAAATCGTCAAAAACTAAATTGAATAACATTTTTTTTTTTTAATTCCTGGTCTGACCAAAAGATATAAGTTGGGCATGATAGTCAAAATAGTGGTTGGAACATCAAGCTAGAATGTCAAGCAGATTCTAATTGCAAGAAAATTAATAACAGTTTACATTTATTAATATATATATATGAAAGAAAACAAGGAATTAATACCGGTCAAACAAAATCTAGTCAAGTCAACAAAAATCAAATTAATTGATGCCAAGTTCAAGTTCTCTAAAGTGATCCAAGCCAAAAAAGAAAGAAGAAAAAAAGAAATTGAAATTCATTTAATATCACCAACCAGCCAAATTATTTCCTCCAAGACTATGTATAGACATAACATAACCATTCTCACACCCAATTTTATAACTTACTAATTTGTGTGATTGTGAGTGGCTGACGAAAAGTGGTGAGTCTATATATGCAAAAAGGGTCCAACCTTACCCAAGTCAACAAGTTATGAAATTAAAAAAAAAAAAAAAAAAAAAAAAGGTGGGCATCTTTAGAATTATTATATTTCCTACTTCTATTAATTATGTTGAATATTCCTCCAACCAACCTTCATAAATAAATTTAATTTTCCTAAAAAATCATGCGTACATTAAATGAAATAATTTATTTAATGATAATATTACTTATTTAAATAAATTAAAAGTAATACTACAAATACAAACTATTTTTAATATTTTACATTATTTTTGCAATAAAAGTAAGGAAAATGTTATAAATACAAACTATTGTACAATTTTTTTTAAAAAATTATTAATGTGGTGAGTGGTTATTAGTAGGTTAAAAAAATAATGTTAATAATAGAACTAGATGACAACCAAAAAAAATTAGTTACAATAATAGTTCATACAAATATTGTAAAATTGTTTGTTTAAGTAGAATTACTCAAAAAATAGATGTGAGTGGTCATATTAACGGTTACATAATGACTTAAAAAATTTATTAAAAAAAATAAAAGTTGCAGCAGTAATAGGTAATAGGGACCAGGATAATATTTCATTCAATAGACATATTGCTGTTGATTAACATTTTTTGGTTCTCACTTCTCAGGGCATAAAATTTTTGAAAGAGATGAGCCCATCCATTGAAAGCGAAGAAGAATTTAATCGATTTGGATTTTAAATTTATAGTGATCCAAGAATTCTATAGAAGGAAACTATTACGAAATTTTGGAGGAAAACATTTACGAAAGGAGATTCTTCCATCGTGATTTGGAGGAAAACATTTCCATAAAAACCCAATGGTTGATTGCATAGACAAAACATAAATTCAAGAAAAGAACAGAAACATTTAAGCCAAAATTTCCTAATAGTTTCCTTCTATAGAATTCTTGGGTCAGTAGAAATTTAGAATCCAAATCGATTAAATTCGAGGAGCAATTCACTCGATTAATTTGTTATACCAGTAGAAAACACAGGAAAGTCTTGCAGGTATTGGCATAAGAAGAAGAACCGAAAATCAACACTCGTACCAAGAAATTGTATCACGAAAACAAAACAGCAAAACATAAAAGATTATGCAGAGGAGAACAAATTGTTCAGTTAGAGACTAATAGTGTTATATGGGAAAGTACATACCTTCACTTTGTGGCAAAATTTGAGCGTCCGTTCCAAGCTGGGTGAAGCAATTCAAAACGCAAATGACAAGAACAACAGTATAGACAGCCTTGGATTCTGAAATCCCAAGTCCCATCGTTTTCCTCATATAAAAATACTACTTAAACTGCCACGGTACACCTATAAATACATGGAAGAGAGAGAGAGAGAGGCTGGAGGGAAAGAGTACGACAAAAGACACCGCCTGGGTTTAAAAAGATCGGGAAAAATACACTTTTATCCTTACATTTTAAAGCGATTCTTATTTTTGTCTTAATTTTAATTTTACTACTATTCTAGTCCCTAATAATAAAATTAATTTTATTTTAACTCCTACTGTTAATCTACTAACAAAAAAAAAACTATACGTGGCAGATAGATGGCCCAATTGACACATTAAAATAATAATAATAAAACTTATTTAGCATTTTAAAATATCAGCATATAAATTATTAAAAAAAATTAATTTCTTAATTTTAATTTCTCATTTCTCATATTTTACGATCAGAATTTTTATTTACTGGTCTGAGAGTTTCTACGGTGGTTCATCGACTTCATTATCTTTGTCTTCATTAAGAAGAGAGTTTCTGAAGGGGTTTTGATCGCAACAACGTCTTCAGTTTCAGATCGGTTGAGCATGTTGTCGTGGCAGCGGTTCGACAACAATGGGAATAAGAATTCGGTGGTGTTGTGTTGTTGTGAAGCCCAGATCAGTTAAGGTGATGGTTGGTCCTTATGGCGAAGCCATAGGTAGTGGCTCTCTACCTCACTCTTGCTCTTTTCCTCTCTCAAGCCTAATCCCAGCTGTTGATAGGCGGTTGATTGGGTGATTTGGGGTTTGTTGAGATTTGTGGTTTATGGTTTGATGATTTTGGATGGAATTTATGGAAGCATAGAGGTTGGGTTTTGTTGGTCTGATCGATGATATGTTGTTTTGTTGTTGATTTGGTTGGGTTTAAATTTACTGGTTTTAGAGATATGTTTGGGATGAATTATGTGTATTTAGTTGAATTTGTGATATGAAAATGTTGGAAAAGAAAGTTTTTTGAGTACTATGTTCTGTTCTTGTGATCTGGGCTTATGTTTTTGTGATTTGGGTTTAAGTTCTTGTTTATTCATGTTCTGATTTTAATTTAGGTGTTTTTACATTTTTAATTTTGTTTTTATGTTTCTTAGTTTTTTTTTAAATTGATAAATTAATTTTTAAAAATAAGATGCTGATTTTTTTTTTTGAAAAACATATATAAATATATATATAGAAAAAAAATGATGAGATAAGGAATATTATAATAGTCACATTAGTATTTTTTGTGCCAACTGGACTTCTGTATGTCACGTAAGAATTTTATGCTAATAGTTTGACGGTAAAAATTAAAATAAAATAAAATATTTATTTTTAGGAACTAGAATAGTAATAAAATTAATATTCAGATAATTGGCAAAAAAAAAAAAAAAAAAAAAGACTAAAAGTGTACTTTCACAAAAAAAGATACGTGCAAAAGTTGGACTAAGGAAAAGTCAAAAGCAGTAATAGAAAAGGTACTAAGGAAAAATCAAAAGCAGTAATAGAAAAGGTACTAAGGAAAAATCAAAAGCAGTAAAAGTGTAAAATTAAATCCCAATCCATGGGTTTATCAAAAAAAAAATCCCAATCCATGGAAATGGAAGCCGCCGAAGAGGAATATCTTTCTTTGTCCGTCTTTTTACAACTAAGACGGAAGTAACTGGATTTACTTTTATTCGCGGTCTTCGCTTTTTCCACGAACCAACCGTCTCTTTCTTCTTCTTTTTTTAAAGATAAAACCCATTCTTTTATCTTTTATCAATATAGCTAAGCTTGACACGTTAAATTTGCTTAGCTGCCTGCCTTCCTTTCATATTCAATGCTGTTAGGTTGACAACAATACGATGTTGATTGATGGTGAACACTTTAAATGTGTTAGAGACTACTGGTGTAAAGATATGCAATGGCTTGGATACGTCAGGATACAGGCATGCAACTGGACACAAATCACATCCATAAAGATTTGTTGTCAAGCTACGATGGGGTGAAGTAAAAGTCGCATCTTCAAAATTTTATTATTTACAATTTGATAGGGTAAATAAGTTACCACAAAAGTTATGATTTTAGTGCTACTTTGAAGATAAAAAATGTCAATAATGTTTTGACTATAAAAAATTTATAATTTTGCCTCAACTTGCGGATTTAAAAAATTGTGACAAAATTTGCAGATTTATTGTGCTCTTAATATTTTTGAAAAGTTACTTATCCAAAAACTAAAAACTAAAGGAAGAAAGAAATTGGAATTGTGATTGTAGTCTTGTTAAAAGAAAATAAGGAATTCCAAAATCTGCTGTTTGTTGTGATGATTTTATTAATATATATTTGAACTGGAAACAAAAGTGTAAACAACAAAATAATTACTGTGAAAGTAGTTGTTGAACACTTGTAACAAATAAATATGGGCCTATGAGCATGTGTGTACTTAAATGCTTTTTTGTTTATTTATTTATTTTTGTAAAAGTTAATAATTTGAATCCATTATAATTTAAAATTATTACATTTTTTAATCATAAAAAAAAACCTAGAGATGTGATGAGTAAATTATTTCATCTAAAACGCAAAATACTCATCACACTCTTAGGGGTGTGGTCTTATATTGTAAGCAATGTTTTAATGGGAGTTAAAGATATATCTATTTATTATTAAAAAAAATGTATACATCTATTTAGTTTTTTTTTTTTGATAGCTATTAGTTTTTTTTTTTTTTAATGTTTAGTTTTGTTTTTGGATAAACATGGGGTGCTTTTTTTTTAAGGAAAATACAGCAACAACGTGGGTTGTTTAACTTATTTTTCTATTTAAAAAAAATAAACGTATAGTTATTTTTTTAAGGAAAATACAGCAACAATGTGGGTTGTTTAACTTATTTTTCTATTTAAAAAAAACAATAAATGTATAGTTATTTTTTTAAGGAAAATACAGCAACAACGTGAGTTGTTTAACTTATTTTTCTATTTTAAAAATAATAATAATAATGTCAGTGGCGACTTCAGGAACTTTTTTCAAGGTGTTCCCTAGGTATGTGGTTTTTTTTATCAAATATTGTCCATAATTTTAGCAAAAGAATAAACAATAAACTATAAGTTCATTTGAAATATTAATAAAATTAAATTATTGTTGTTTAGTTGTTTCATTAATTGTCTGTTTTTTTATAAATTATAATTTGTTATATTGTTGTTTCATTAATTATAAAATTATTAATTGTTGTTTAGCCTAACATAATTTAATTTGTTTGTCTTTTATAATGTATTAGTTAATTAAATTATTAATTATTTTTTATAGTTGCTTCCCCAATTAATTATTGTTAATAAATTATTGTTTATTAGTTGCACTAGCACACACCCCATGTGCATTTACTTCTCCCAATTTAAATATCCCACCTCGGCCCCATGCCCCCATCCACCCCTACCATGGTTTTAAAAACGGGTACGGTGAAAGATCCGAAAAAGGGACTGGTTACCGGTTTTCTGTGTCCGATCGGTGATCAAACCGGTGACGTCATAAATAATTGAATTAATAAATAAATAATTTAAAAAAATAATAAAATAAATAATAAGAATATCTACTGATATTTACTAAAAAAAGATATAAAATTTTAGAAGTATTTTCATGTTAAATTTAACTCAATTAAAAGAAAATAAATTATCATTTTTTAGAGGAAGAAAAAGAAGTTAACCTAAACAAAGCGTCCCTTAGGAGCTGGTACCAAATCCCGGACGAGCTAAATCCTAGATTAGCCGTCCGTAATGAGTGGTGTTGTCAACCCCATTTTGGCATTGGGGTTTATGAAGCCTACCTTCTAGGTGGCCTAGCTTAGGCTGCCCCTCAATGCTTTTGCCAGGGAGTTACTCACTAGGTTAGGCGTAGGTTTATGTCAGTTGAACCCTAATGCATGGAGACTAATTCTCTATGCAAATTTTGTGGAGAGAGGTTTTCGAAGGGGACTGTCCTCTTACTGTGGACGAGTTCCTTTTTTGTTATAAACCCTCCGAAATTAGTCAGTCTCGTGGCTTTTATCAATTCACAGCCAGGAGAAAAGACTGTAGGATAATAAGTCTTTGGTGACCTCGGATAGGAATTGGAAGACGGAGTTCTCTTCGTCTCTGGTCTTTGGGCAGGACGCCCTGCTGATGTGGGTAGGGATCCATTTCCCCCATATACAGGAGAATTAGGGAACCTTCGTCCTGAAGGTATGCTCACCACTACTGTAGCTTCGCCTTTATTACATATCTTTCCAAGCTAATTTCTTCGTCCTTGTTGCAGGTTTAAAAGGCCGTCGCTGAGTAAGTTCCATCTAGGACGCGTCCAGAAAGCTCGCCTTCATCCAGAGAGGGACTTCCACTCCTTGGTTACTTTGCAGCGTCTTGCCACCTGGGGACTTGGCCCTGAGCCCTCTCCTGAAGCCTTAGCTCACGAAATTACAATTCGTCGACGTGAGTTCTCGTCTTGCACTTCCTTCCCCTTTTTCTTCTCTTTTTTCTTCTTTTTTATTTTTTTTTTTTACGCCTATTATTATTATTCATTTTAGGGATGGCTACGATGAAGAAAACAAGGAAAGGGAGTGGCAGACGAGCGTCCTAGGCAGGACGCCGAGGTTAGGAACCGTCCTGCTGTTGGCGACAAGAGAGCCTGTCAAAGGCCATAAACCTTGAGAATCTTCCAGCCGGAGGGCCAAGCACAGGAAGTCGTCCAAGCCTGGGGTCGTCTCTCCTGCCGTCCCTGTTCCCCCTCAACCAACGCCCGTCCATGTTGTCGACGTGGAGTCAGAGCCAGCTCCCACCCCACCGTCCAAGACCAACGCTCCCGTCTCGCCCCTTCCTCCCGTTGATGTTGTGCCCAACCTCCTCGAGAATGAGGGCTTGGCCTGGGAGGTTCCAGCAGGCAGTGTCTGACGAGGACGTGGCTGCATGCTAGAACATGTCCTTGAAAGATTTTGAGCACTCGGGCGTCCATGATCTTTTCAAGGTAACTGATGCAAGTGTGTTCACGTCCTTAATTTTTATGTCTGTTTACTTGGCTTGATATAAAAACTCTTATTTGTACAGGCCATCCAAGTTTATAGCCGCGTCCAGGCAGGCTACTGAGCTGGACAGGACGAGACTACTGTTAGAAAGGAGGATCAAGGAGGTCAAGGACGAGTGCAAGGGCTGGGCGGAGACGGCTGCTGAGGCGAAGGACGCGGCCAAGGGCTTGCTAAATCTCGTCGAGGATTAAAAGTTGATGTAGTGGAAAAGGATTCTCGTCTTGACCACTTCCAGAAGAAAATCGACGAGTTAAGCAATTCCCTGGTGAGGGCTAAGGCGAGGCTGTGGAAGAGTTCAGGGCTTCGAAGCAGTTTACGGACCTTTTGGACGCCAACTATGCGGCTGGATTTGAAGACTTTCGCATGGAGGCGAAAGAAAAGTTCCCAGAAGTTGACTTCAGTCCTATCGTCCTTCAACTTGGAGGTGCTGCTAGTTCCTTCCTTCAGACCAGCTCTGAGGATGTCAACGTCGAAGACGATGCCTCAACCAGACCAGCCGAAGACGACCCTGACGCCTGATCTTTTGTTGTTTAAAGATTTTACCAAAAAATGTTCAAGTGTTTCACCCCTTTTTTTTTTTTTTTTTATTATATATTTTTTATGTAACACATTTATCTCGTCCAGAGTATTTTTAAGGAGTTCATAAACAATTGCCTTTCAAGGGTTATTTCTCAAGGGTTTTTGGACGATGGTCGTCCACCCTTTAACGTTTAATGAATGTTTTCTTCACCGCTTATTATTGTTGTTTCAGGGACTTTTATTTATTTTGTGTCATTCCTTTGCCATTTACAATATTCGTGTCTTTTTGGTGATTGTTTATACATTTCCCTCATGGACGACCATTTGTAGGACGATGATGATTACTTTGCTTGCCCTTTAGGCTATTATTACTCGTATTTTTACAAGTTTGTAATCGTCTTAACCATATTCTCGTCATTGGTGTCAGGCGCCAAAGCCTACTTCCTTCTTAGACGAGTGGGCTTTAACTAACTAAGGAAATCTGGGACGGACATGCCTTAGCATTTTGTTTCGTCCTCGCTCTTTTTCTAAGGAAATCTTGGACGAGCATGCCTTAGCGTCTTTCCTTCGTTTTATCCTCATTCTTTTCTAAGGATTTAACTAAGGAAATCTGGGACGGACATGCCTTAGCATTTTTTGTTTCGTCCTTGCTCTTTTTCTAAGGAAAGCTTGGACGAGCATGCCTTAGCGTCCTTCCTTCGTTTTATCCTCATTCTTTTCTAAGGATAGTTTGGACGAGTTAGTCTTTGCCCAGAGATTTCACTTAGGCTAAGGCTTTTTCATCGTCCGTAGGTATTATCAGGGAAACGGGAATTCAAATGCACAAGAAATCCACACCATATTATATTATTACATGAACATTGTTCACAAATTTGGCACATGCTTACAAGCTAGTGCCTTATTAAGATTACATAGCATCGTCTTTCACAAGCTAGTGCCTTATTAAGTAGTGCAAAAGTTTAAGAACTAGTGCACTTTTATTCATAACACACCATAACGGTAGTAAAAGCAAAAGTAGATATAAGCAAACACGCAAACCACGACTGTAGAATTCTGCACTGACTTCTCTCGTCCCTGCTCGTCACTGGTAGTACCTTCGTAGATGTTCCACGTTCCAAGGATGTTCTAGCTTCCCCCATCTAGGGCTTCTAGGTAGTAGGACCCCTGCCTTTTGAAGTTGATTACCCTGTAGGGTCCTTCCCAATTTGGTCCTAGTTTTCCATGAGCTGGGTTCCTGGTCGCCAAGGAGACCCTTTTGAGGACAAGGTCCCCAACATTGAACCGCCTGGGTTTTACCATGGCGTCATGCTGTCGGCCATGAGATTTTTGTACCTTGCCATTCTTTGCTCCGCATCCATTCTTACCTCATCAATAAGATCGAGGTCAAGGCGCAGTTACTCCCCTTGTCTTTCTCCTGGTAGTTCATCACTCGGTGACTTGCCATATGGACCTCTGCTGTTATAACAGCTTCGCTCCCATAGGCTAGTTTAAAAGGGGTCTCCCCTGTCGGAGTCCGTGCGGTCGTCCTATAGGCCCATAGAACACCTGGCAACTCGTCTGGCCATATCCCTTTTGCCCCCTCAAGCCGAGTCTTGATGATTTTCAGCAGGGATCGGTTTGCCTTCTGCTTGTCCATTTGCCTGTGGATGAGAGGGTGAAGAGTAGTGGTTCTTGACTCCAAAATGGTTACAAAATCCTGAAAGGCATTGTCGAACTGACGTCCGTTGTCAGATACCAATACCCTGGGTACTCCGAACCTGCAGAGGATATTCTTCCATACAAAATTCTTCACGTTCTGCTGAGTGATTGCTGCAGAGGCTCGGCTTCTACCCACTTAGTAAATAGTCTATTCCTACCACCAAATTCATTTGTCGGATTCCTACGGGGAAAGGGCCCAGGATATCCAGCCCCCATTGTGCAAAGGGCATGGGGCCGTCATTGGGGTCTGGTATTCCGACGGCTGTCTAGGCACATTGTTGTAACGTTGACATTGGTCACATACCCTGACATAGGCTTTAGCGTCTGCCTGCATTGTTGGCCAATAGTAGCCGGCACGGACGACCTTATGGACAAGGGACCTTGCCCCTGATGATTTCCACATGATCCTTCATGAACTTCCCTTAGAACATAATTTGACTCGTCTGGAGCCAAACATCTTAAATAGGGTTGGAAAAAGCCTCGCTTGTATAACACTTCATTAATGAACATACTTGGCCGACCTGACCCTTAGCTTTCTTGCCTCGTCCTTGTCCTCTGGAAGCGTCCATCCTTGAGGTAAATTATTACTTGGACTCATCCAATTCTCCTCTCCTTCTATCTGCTGTATGTCAGGGATGTCTATGCTCGGCATGTACTGGACGTCGTCGAACCGTCTATGACCCCTGTCGAGGCGGCTTTCGCCAAGCATCTGCTTCTGCATTTTCCTCCCTGGGAAGTTGAATAAAACTTATGGCTGAAAATTTTTGGGCAAGGCGTTTCACTTTGTCAAGGTACTTCTTCATTCGATCCTCCTTGACGTCACACATTCCATTTACTTGGTTCATGACCAGCTGAGAATCTCCTCTGATTGTTAACGACTCGGCTCCTAAGGACTTGGCTAATTCCAACCCCTTGAGTAGAGCCTCGTACTCAGCCTCGTTGTTGGTAGTTGGATATTGCAGGCGGGCGCATATTCCAGCTTGTCACTTCAGGGGACTTCAATACATTCCAACCCCTCCTGCATACAGTGTGGACGATCCATCTACATTTACCACCCACATTTCACCTCCTTCGTCCGTGCTCATGTCGTCCTGACTGGGGGTGAATTCTGCGATGAAATCTGCCAAAGCTTGCGCTTTTATTGTGTTCCTCGGGAGGTACCTGACATCGAACTCGCTGAGCTCAAGGAAGAGGTGCAGAAGTTGGTCGCCGCGAAGTTTATCCGAGAAGTTCATTACCCAGACTGGTTGGCGAACGTAGTCATGGTCAAGAAGGCCAATGGCAAGTGGCGGATGTGTGTGGACTTCACTGACCTAAACAAAGCTTGCCCCAAAGATAGCTACCCATTGCCGCGCATTGACCAGTTAGTGGACTCAACGGCAGGTCACAGGATGCTTAGCTTCATGGACGCTTTCTCGGGGTATAACCAGATTCAGATGAATGAAGCAAATCAGGAGAAGACCTCATTCGTCACGAGCCAAGGTTTGTATTGCTACAAAGTTATGCCTTTTGGTTTGAAGAACGCAGGGGCAACCTACCAAAGACTGGTTAACCATATGTTCCGTCATCAAATCGGGCGAAATGTGGAGGTTTACGTGGACGACATGCTGGTGAAGAGCCAGGACGAGGATAAACATCTTGACGACCTTCAAGAGACTTTTGATACGTTGAGACGGTACCACATGAAGTTAAATCCGAGCAAGTGTGCTTTTGGGGTTCGTCGGGTAAGTTCTTGGGGTTTATGGTCTCACACAGGGGAATTGAGGCGAATCCGGATAAAATCCAGGCGATACTGAACATGGAGCCGCCAAGAAATTCAAGGAAGTCCAGTCCCTCACAGGACGAGTCGCCCCTCAACAGGTTGTATCGAAGCTACTGACAAATGTTTACCTTTCTTTAAAATCCTTAGAAAGGCTTTTGAATGGACGGATGAGTGTCAAAAGGCTTTCCAAGACTTGAAGACATATCTAACGACGGCCCCATTATTGAGTCCGTCTGAACCTGGGGAAGAGTTGTACCTGTACTTGGCAGTGTCCCCACATGCAGTAAGCTCAGCATTAGTCAGAGAAGAGGGGAGAGTTCAGAAGCCGGTCTATTATACAAGCCACGCGATGAGAGGAGCGGAAGGACGATACCCGATGATGGAGAAATTAGCCTTCGCAATTATCACGACTTCTAGGAAGCTGAGGCATTATTTTCAGGCACACGTCATCAACGTCCTGATAGACCACCCCATTAAAAAGGCAATGAGCAGGTTGGAAGCTGCTGGGCGGCTGATACAGTGGGCGGTTGAGCTCAGCGAGTTCGATGTCAGGTACCTCCCGAGGAACACAATAAAAGCGCAAGCTTTGGCAGATTTCATCGCAGAATTCACCCCCAGTCAGGACGACATGAGCACAGACGAAGGAGGTGAAATGTGGGTGGTAAATGTAGATGGATCATCCACACTGTATGCAGGAGGGGTTGGAATTGTATTGAAGTCCCCTGAAGGTGACAAGCTGGAATATGCGGCCCGCCTGCAATATCCAACTACCAACAACGAGGCTGAGTACGAGGCTCTACTCAAGGGGTTGGAATTAGCCAAGTCCTTAGGAGCCGAGTCGTTAACAATCAGAGGAGATTCTCAGCTGGTCATGAACCAAGTAAATGGAATGTGTGACGTCAAGAAGGATCGAATGAAGAAGTACCTTGACAAAGTGAAACGCCTTGCCCAAAAATTTTCAGCCATAAGTTTTATTCAACTTCCCAGGGAGGAAAATGCAGAAGCAGATGCCTTGGCGAAAGCCGCCTCGGCAGGGGTCATAGACGCGTTCGACGACGTCCAGTACATGCCGAGCATAGACATCCCTGACATACAGCAGATAGAAGGAGAGGAGAATTGGATGAGTCCAATAATAATTTACCTCAAGGATGGGACGCTTCCAGAGGACAAGGACGAGGCAAGAAAGCTAAGGGTCAGGTCGGCCAAGTATGTTCTCATTAATGAAGTGTTATACAAGCGAGGCTTTTCCCAACCCTATTTAAGATGTTTGGCTCCAGACGAGTCAAATTATGTTCTAAGGGAAGTTCATGAAGGATCATGTGGAAATCATTCAGGGGCAAGGTCCCTTGTCCATAAGGTCGTCCGTGCCGGCTACTATTGGCCAACAATGCAGGCAGACGCTAAAGCCTATGTCAGGGTATGTGACCAATGTCAACGTTACAACAATGTGCCTAGACAGCCGTCGGAATACCAGACCCCAATGACGGCCCCATGGCCCTTTGCACAATGGGGGCTGGATATCCTGGGCCCTTTTCCCGTAGGAATCCGACAGATGAAGTTTTTGGTGGTAGGAATAGACTATTTTACTAAGTGGGTAGAAGCCGAGCCTCTTGCAGCAATCACTCAGCAGAACGTGAAGAATTTTGTATGGAAGAATATCCTCTGCAGGTTCGGAGTACCCAGGGTATTGGTATCTGACAACGGACGTCAGTTCGACAATGCACCTTTCAGGGATTTTTGTAACCATTTTGGAGTCAAGAACCACTACTCTTCACCCTCTCATCCACAGGCAAATGGACAAGCAGAAGTGGCAAACCGATCCCTGCTGAAAATCATCAAGACTCGGCTTGAGGGGGCAAAAGGGATATGGCCAGACGAGTTGCCAGGTGTTCTATGGGCCTATAGGACGACCGCACGGACTCCGACAGGGGAGACCCCTTTTAAACTAGCCTATGGGAGCGAAGCTGTTATACCAGCAGAGGTCCATATGGCAAGTCACCGAGTGATGAACTACCAGGAGAAAGACAACGGGGAGCAACTGCGCCTTGACCTCGATCTTATTGATGAGGTAAGAATGGATGCGGAGCAAAGAATGGCAAGGTACAAAAATCTCATGGCCAGACAGCATGACGCCATGGTAAAACCCAGGCGGTTCAATGTTGGGGACCTTGTCCTCAAAAGGGTCTCCTTGGCGACCAGGAACCCAGCTCATGGAAAACTAGGACCAAATTGGGAAGGACCCTACAGGGTAATCAACTTCAAAAGGCAGGGGTCCTACTACCTAGAAGCCCTAGATGGGCGGAAGCTAGAACATCCTTGGAACGTGGAACATCTACGAAGGTACTACCAGTGACGAGCAGGGACGAGAGAAGTCAGTGGCAGAATTACTACAGTCGTGGTTTGCGTGTTTGCTTATATCTACTTTTGCTTTTACTACCGTTATGGTGTGTTATGAATAAAAGTGCACTAGTTCTTAAACTTTTGCACTACTTAATAAGGCACTAGCTTGTGAAAGACGATGCTATGTAATCTTAATAAGGCACTAGCTTGTAAGTATGTGCCAAATTTGTGAACAATGTTCATGTAATAATATAATATGGTGTGGATTTCTTGTGCATTTGAATTCCCGTTTCCCTGATAATACCTACGGACGATGAAAAAGCCTTAGCCTAAGTGAAATCTCTGGGCAAAGACTAACTCGTCCAAACTATCCTTAGAAAAGAATGAGGATAAAACGAAGGAAGGACGCTAAGGCATGCTCGTCCAAGCTTTCCTTAGAAAAAGAGCAAAGACGAAACAAAAATGCTAAGGCAGTCCGTCCCGATTTCCTTAGTTAAATCCTTAGAAAAGAATGAGGATAAAACGAAGAAAGACGCTAAGGCATGCTCGTCCAAGATTTCCTTAGAAAAAGAGCGAGGACGAAACAAAAATGCTAAGGCATGTCCGTCCCAGATTTCCTTAGTTAAAGCCCACTCGTCTAAGAAGGAAAGTAGGCTTTGGCGCCTGACAACCAAATGACGAGAATATGGTTAAGACGATTACAAACTTGTAAAAATACGAGTAATAATAGCCTAAGGGCAAGCAAAGTAATCATCATCGTCCTACAAATGGTCGTCCATGAGGGAAATGTATAAACAATCACCCAAAGACACGAATATTGCTTAAATGGCAAAGGAATGACACAAAATAAATAAACTCGTCCCTGAAACAACAATAATAAGCGGAAGAAAACATTCATTAAACGTTAAAGGGTGGACGACCATCGTCCAACAACCCTTGAGAAATAACCCTTGAAAGGCAATTGTTTATGAACTCCTTAAAAATACTCTGGACGAGATAAATGTGTTACATAAAAAATATATAATAATAAAAAAAAAAAAAAGGGGTGAAACACTTGAACATTTTTTGGTAAAATCTTTAAACAACAAAAGATCAGGCGTCAGGGTCGTCTTCGGCTGGTCTGGTTGAGGCATCGTCTTCGACGTTGACATCCTCAGAGCTGGTCTGAAGGAAGGAACTAGCAGCACCTCCAAGTTGAAGGACGATAGGACTGAAGTCAACTTCTGGGAACTTTTCTTTCGCCTCCATGCGAAAGTCTTCAAATCCAGCCGCATAGTTGGCGTCCAAAGGTCCGTAAACTGCTTCGAAGCCCTGAACTCTTCCACAGCCTCGTCCTTAGCCCTCACCAGGGAATTGCTTAACTCGTCGATTTTCTTCTGGAAGTGGTCAAGACGAGAATCCTTTTCCACTACATCAACTTTTAATTCCTCGACGAGATTTAGCAAGCCTTGGCCGCGTCCTTCGCCTCAGCAGCCGTCTCCGCCCAGCCCTTGCACTCGTCCTTGACCTCCTTGATCCTCCTTTCTAACAGTAGTCTCGTCCTGTCCAGCTCAGTAGCCTGCCTGGACGCGGCTATAAACTTGGACATGGCCTGTACAAATAAGAGTTTTTTATCAAGCCAAGTAAACAGACATAAAATTAAGGACGTGAACACACTTGCATCAGTACCTTGAAAAGATCATGGACGCCCGAGTGCTCAAAATCTTTCAAGGACATGTTCTAGCATGCAGCCACGTCCTCGTCAGACACTGCCTGCTGGAACCTCTCCCAGGCCAAGCCCTCACTCTCGAGGAGGTTGGGCACAACATCAACGGGAGGAAGGGGCGAGACGGGAGCGTTGGTCTTGGACGGTGGGGTGGGAGCTGGCTCTGACTCCACGTCGACGACATGGACGGGCGTTGGTTGAGGGGGAACAGGGACGGCAGGAGAGACGACCCCAGGCTTGGACGACTTCCTGTGCTTGGCCCTCCGGCTGGGAAGATTCTCAAGGTTTAGGCCTTTGACAGGCTCCTCTTGTCGCCAACAGCAGGACGGTCCTAACCTCGGCGTCCTGCCTAGGACGCTCGTCTGCCACTCCTTTCCTTTGTTTTCTTTCATCGTAGCCATCCCTAAAATGAATAATAATAATAGGCGTAAAAAATAAAAAATAAAAAAGAAGAAAAAAGAGAAGAAAAAGGGGAAGGAAGTGCAAGACGAGAACTCACGTCGACGAATTGTAATTTCGTGAGCTAAGGCTTCAGGAGAGGGCTCAGGGCCAAGTCCCCAGGTGGCAAGACGCTGCAAAGTAACCAGGGAGTGGAAGTCCCTCTCTGGATGAAGGCGAGCTTTCTGGACGCGTCCTAGATGGAACTTACTCAGCGACGGCCTTTTAACACCTGCAACAAGGACGAAGAAATTAGCTTGGAAAAGATATGTAATAAAGGCGAAGCTACAGTAGTGGTGAGCATACCTTCAGGACGAAGGTTCCCTAATTCTCCTGTATATGGGGGAAATGGATCCCTACCCACATCAGCAGGGCGTCCTGCCCAAAGACCAGAGACGAAGAAGAACTCCGTCTTCCAATTCCTATCCGAGGTCACCAAAGACTTTATTATCCTACAGTCTTTTCTCCTGGCTGTGAATTGATAAAAGCCACGAGACTGACTAATTTCGGAGGGTTTATAACAAAAAAGGAACTCGTCCACAGTAAGAGGACAGTCCCCTTCGAAAACCTCTCTCCACAAAATTTGCATAGAGACAATTAGTCTCCATGCATTAGGGTTCAACTGACATAAACCTACGCCTAACCTAGTGAGTAACTCCCTGGCAAAAGCATTGAGGGGCAGCCTAAGGCCACCTAGAAGGTAGGCTTCATAACCCCAATGCCAAAATGGGGTTGACAACACCACTCATTACGGACGGCTAATCTAGGATTTAGCTCGTCCGGGATTGGTACCAGCTCCTAAGGGACGCCAATTTTCTCTCGTCCGTCTTGGCTGGAACCCAACAGCGCAACTGTACACAGTTTCGACCTCGTCCCTTCTAGTGGACGAGGGCGCGCTAGACGTACCAGCTCCAGACCCAGACGCTACCCTCGTCCTAAATTCTTCGTTGAAAACCTCTAAGGGAACCCGGGAACCCCAGAAACATACTCGTCTGTATTACCACTACTACTGCTACCACTATAAGAACTACTATAGCTAGTTGTATTGCGGTATTCATCTATCTCCCTATCAACACTATTGCCAGACGAGGAAAAAGTGTCGGACATTTTGAAAATGAAGGGAAGCCTAAAAAACGAGCGTAGAGAAAATACTTGGATCTAGACGAGGGAAACTAAAGGACGCTAGAATACTCCTAGACGAGGCGATGGACGAGAGATGTCAAACGAGAGAATTGGAAAAATGGGGAGGGTAGGGGAGGAAATCCACTATTTATAGGCGTTGAAAAGTAAACCCAGAGCAAAATGACCAATCAAGAAATAAACGTGGAAACCCCTCGAGAACCCCAACCAACACAACGGTTAACCCAAGTGAGCAATGACACGTGACATAATCTGGACCCTCACAACCTCGTCCCTGACTTTGGGACACGTGGAATAATATCTCGAAACGAACCCAAGAAACAAAAGAACTCTGGACGACCTTAGAACATGGGGGCAACTGATAAGGGAATAATTCAGCCTATCTCCAAGTCGTCCATATAGGTCGTCCGTGATCTACCTACCATCGAGAATACCCTCGGGAGTTTGCCCACTAATACCTCGTTCTGGGAAGAGGAGATCTGGACGAGGTAAACACCTCCAGTGATGCACTCGTCCAGATCGCTATCCTCGTCTTGAGGATGTTCACTCGTTAGACGAGACAGCCCTGCGCATGTAACAAAGCACGCCCAACTGAGGTACTCCAGGACAGGGGTGTTACACTTAGAAAAATCTCCAAATAAGGTATGACAGTCCCTTATCCCACGGGTAACCGCCAGGTATCCGTTGCGAAACAAAAGCATAACTTCCAAACGGTTACGCCAGATACGTTTGAGTTCTATCTCTCCTTGAAGTCAGGAGAAATTCGAATTTTGGTAACCGCCAATGAGAGCGTTATATAAAGGTAGTTTCAGACAAACCCAAGGTATGTGGAATTTTTACTCCAAAAAGTTGGAACTCATAATATGAAGAGAAAAACTAACTTTGTCATCGGAGGGTTTTCGGCCGGCAACCCCGGTCGCCTTTGATTTGCTTTTCTTTCTTTGTTCAGGCAGCCAAGAGAACCAATAGCCCTTTCAGGTCCGAAGCATCCAGCCTACTGATTATTCTTTGCATCATCATAAATATTTCTTCTAAAAAAATTGTATTTATTATAAAAATATTTTATGTTTTTTTTTAATATTGCAATAGAGTGGTTCTAGGACCCCAAATTATTCTACAACTTTTTTACCACAACTCTAACATGGAAGATTGCGAGTGGTTAACTATCATTTACACATGAACTCACAATTTTCTTTTACTAATTACACTTTATTTGGTCATAATTATAATAAAAAGTTGTGAAAAATTATGTAATCTTAAACTTTTCCAAGTGCAATTACCTTACCGCTGTACAGAGTGCCAATAATTCAGATTCTTTGCCTTTGATTATTGACCACTCAAACCCACGTAACCACAAACGTATTTCTCATCCAAAAAAAAAAAAAAGAGTAAAGTAAAGTGGTCTGCCTCTCCCCACCAAACCATCAACATGGCCAAAGGATATCCACCCACATTTATACCAAACTTTTTAAAAAGAATGTCGTCTCCTCTTCTTATCTAAAATGTCTAAACAAATTGCTCAAATCTCTCTCTCACTCTGAAGAAGAAGCAGCAGCAGATGCAGTTTCCTCTCTTTCTCTGTTTCCTCCAAAGCCTTGATCGGCTCCTCGCCCAAATTAAGAGATAATTCTTATTTCATAATCATTTTTTCACATATTCTCTGTTACAAATTTTTTTTTTTTTAGATTTTCTGTTACAATTTTTTTTTATAGATTTTAGTTCAAAATTTGTTTGGTATAAAAAGGTTTGAGGGTGTTCCTAATTTTTTTTTTTAAAGGTAGGTAAATAAAAAATTTTAAATTATTATATATAATTTTTTTGTTTTTTTTTGTCAGGGTGTTCCTAGGAACACCTTGAACCAAACGTGGCGCCGCCACTGATAAATTTATAGTTATTTTGAAGAAGTGGATTAGTGGAAGAATGTTCCTATTTTGTAGGCAATGTTTTAATGCAAGTTAGATATGTATTTTTACCAAACTATCTTTTAGTTTTGTCTCTACTTGAAAAATCTGTGTTTTTTAATTTTATATATATTTAATTTTTATTTTGAGAATCTAATTTACAAGTAGATAGATAAAGAAATTTGAAAATTAACAGGAAAGTAATCCTATTTTTTAGGTAATGTTTTAGTGAGAGTTAAGGTTGTATTTTTATCGGATTGTTTTTAAGTTATGTCTCTACTTAAATATAGAAATGTAAGGGTATTTTAGAACAAAAAAAGAATCAGTCCAAACAGGAGAAGTTCCCTAAATAGTAATCTATATACTAGCCTCTAAGCATATGCTCACACGCGTACTCAGATGCTCTTCTATTTTTTGAGTAAAATTTAATAATTTGCATCAATTATAATTTTAATTTGGTCGCATAACACTCATCGTACCTCTAAGTTTTTTTGTGATTGAAAAATGTAGTAATCTCAAATTATGCAAATTATTAAATTTTACCCCAAAAAATAGTAACTTTTTAACGTGGGTTTCTCTAAAAAATAAAAAATAAAATTTTTTTAACGTGGGTTTAAAACAAAGTTCGGCCAATTAAAAAAATAAAGAAAGACAAAAGTTTAAATGTGAAGTTTGTTTCTGAATAAGTAGGTTAGTAGGAGAGTACCTATTTTGTAGGCAATGTCTTAATGAGGTTAAAGATGCATTTTTATTTTGTTGTCTTTTAGTTCTATCTTTACTTAAACTTAGGGAAATAGAGATATTTTGGACAAAAAAAATCCGCTCCAAACAAGAAAATCTTTACATAGTAGTATAGATTAATAAAACAACTAGACTCTAAGCACACGCTCACGCATATGCTCAGAAATTCTTCTATTTTTTTGGGTAAAATTTAATAATTTGCATAAATTATAATTTTAATATTTGGTACAAAAGCATAATACTCATTGCATCCCTAGGTTTTTTTGTGATTGGAAAATGTAGTAATTCCAAATTATATAAATTATTAAATTTTACCCAAAAAAAATAGTAGCTTTTTAATGTGGGTTTCTAAAATAAAAAACTTGTTAACGTGGGTTTAAAAAAAATTCAGCCAATCAAAAAAATAAAGAAAGGGAAAAGTTTAAATATGAAGTTTGTTTATGATCGAATAAGTGGGTTAGTGGGAGAGTAATCCTATTTTGTAGGCAATGTTTTAGTGGGAGTTAAAGATGTATTTTTACTTTATTGTCCTTTAGTTCTGTCTCTACTTAAACTTAGGAAAATTTTTGGACAAAAAAAAATCTGGTCCAAACAGGGGAAACCTCTTAAATAATAGTATATATATATAACCGAAACTTCTAAAACTCTTATAATTTTCCACGTCAGTACAATATTTAAAAAATAAAAAATAAATCATTATCATTATTGTAAGTGCACGATTGCACCTGGATCCAAAGAAAATTATGGGCTCAGGTCCAATGAGCCTTAAACAATGAAATTTGTAGAGTGTGGGCTTGAAATCTAGATTAGAGGTGCTGAGAACTTAACAACAGGCTATGGTATGCAAACACTTGTAAATAATGAATGATAATTGCCGATGGACCTCCTCGGACGTGAGCCGAGAACCCCTTCTATATTATTTCTCTTTCTTTCCTAAAGATTACAATTCTTAATTTCTTTCTTGGTTACAGACTCTGGCGCCTTTTCTTTGGCCTTTCCCCCCTTAAATACTTCTTTTCCTGATGCTTTTGAATAGTGACCAGAAATTTCAGCTTTACTGTTCAGGGGTCACTTCCCCATTAATGCGGCCAAGAAGGTAGGTGCAGAGTCTTTAATGTGGAGATGACAGCCTTTACTTATGATATTTTTCTAACATCGATGTATCTAGAAGGTTCAGGGTTTCCCCCTTTTAACCAACAGTCTTTCCAGAATTCTACCTTGACCTTCGTAGTGAATCTACGAGTTTTCTTGGGTCTGTCCGAGGGGAAACTCACCCTCGGATGTGTCCTCGGACCCTCGGCGTATGGGCCGATTCGCAGTACTAACAAATTGTTAGTTCAAGAACAGATCGGCCGTCTTTGCCAGAGCCCAAGGGCCTAAATGCCCACTTGGGTCCTTTTACTCTCCACAATAGCCCCTCAAAACTCAATTTTTCAGCATCCGAGAAGAAAAATAGGGTTTTGATCCAAAGAGAACTTACCCCACACGTTTTGTAAATAAACTACGCGTGTGAAGATTGTTTCGAGTTCCAGAGGGTGCCACTGGGCGGTTTTAATTTCAAAAACGCGCACATTTATTACCGTAAGTTACACCTTGTCCCCCCCTCCCCCCCCGTTCAACGGTGAGATGAGCATCCAATGACCCTTGTTACCCCCTGAAAATTTGGGCAGGAAGAATACAATTTCGAGGTCGCTTCTCGCACGTTATGACGCTTTGGGAACCTGCGCCTTCATTTATTTCTTCAAAGGCTAATCCCATCAAAACATCAGTAGTCACCTTTTCTCTGCAGAAATCCGTGGAAACTCGCACAACTTCAAACTTGTAAGTTCGTATTCCTTTTCTTTACTCCATTCTCCTTGGATCTTGTCCTCGGCTCCTATTTTAACCGTTCTCTCTCTTAAAACTTAGTCTTTCGTTCCTTCCTAATGGGTAGATTTAAGTGTTTAGTTGACACCGCTGCTGGGATGAAAGGTTTCAGAGCCAAATACCACATTCCCAGCGACGTAAGTTTAAGATACTATCCAGCGGAAGCCGTAGCTGGGTCTAGAAAAACGGAAGAGGTTATCATCCCCATGATTGCCTTCATAGAAGGTAGGATGACCCTCCCTATGAGAAGCGTGACCAGGGAATACCTTCGCAACCACCGGTTGTGTCCTGACCAGTGTGCTCCCAACGTTTTTAGAGTCTTAGGAAGCGTCGATGCTCTAAATGAGTAGATGGGTCTGAACCTTACCTGCCATGACGTCGCCTTTATGTACGAATGCCACAAACTCACTAGGGTAGGCTATTATATCAAATCCCGCTCTAGCGTAGTTAGGTTGATCTCTTATCTGCCCAAGTCCAATAAAGGCATGAAGGACGACTACCTCATCGTCTCAGGCAACTGGCACGACGGCCTCCACTGCCCAGTTGAGTGGGGAGATCCAAGTGCGACTCCTTAGGATCTAACTTCCCACCCCATAACTCCACCTAACATCTAAAAATGTGCATTTGCATTTACTTAACCGTCTAACTTTAGTTTATTACATGTCCCACAAATCTGACCATGTTTGTTTGTTTGTTTTGGTGTCTTTCTTTGCAGATAAACAACACGTGCGCCCTCGCTTGAGCCATTGTAACGTCGCGGATCTGAACCGAGTGCTACGTTCAGAGGTGTTCGTGAGTGAAGACTTATAACTCCGGGCGGCTCATTTGATATTAGGGTACGACCCTATCTCCTCGGACTTCCAGGAGATTGAGAACGCCATCGTTGCGGGTGACCAGAGGCGAAGAAGGATTCACGTAGCCAGACCGCACTTCTTAGCTGACCACGACCTTCCTGACGACCCCCGCACCATACTGTACACACAGACCATTGCGGCAGTCCCCCTTGCCACGCATTCTCAGGCAACAGTTGTCCTAGAGGAGCAAGTGTCTTCGTCGAATACGTTGGACGAGGAGATAGATAAATTTCAACTTGAAGACACCCAAAGGCCTCGTAGAAGCCCATTTGTTGTCCTTTCCGACGAGGAAGAGGAAGCCGCCGAGAACTCTGGGATAGCCGGTCTAGTGATAGCACGTCCAGACGACAGTTCCATTGAGGAGGAAATGGACGAGCTTAAAGGCCTCCTGACCGCGAGAGGTGAGAGGGTTGCTAAAAAGGGTGCGAGGGGATCCCAAGCTCCCCCTGCCTTGCCACCCACCCCTCCTCCAGCCGTACCCAAACTTCCAGCTGAAGAGCCTAAAAAGAAAAGAAAGGGGGAGGCTGAGGAGACTGGTGGCAAAAAACAAAAGAAGCCACGACAACAACCACAGCCAGGCCAGCAGCAGAAGCTGGACAAGGGCAAAGGTCGGGCTCGTCAGTCGAGAGTGGGGAGATTAGAGACATGGCCGAAGTGCGCCGAGCACCGGCTACCTGATCTTCTAACTTAAGACTGGACGGCGTACCAATCCCCTGCCACTCCAGTATTAGGGCAATCCAACAAGGCCACGCCCACCACTTGGCCGAGGCGTTGGAGCGTCCTCTTCTGCTGCCCAAGGACATGGAAACCTTGGAGAAGATGGGCCAGCCTCAGTTGTTCCTTTCATTAAAAAGGGATTTAGCTCTGGTAAGTTCCACCTCACACTTATACTCTAAATTCATTTGTAAACACTTTACCATATTTAACCTCCTGACATTTTTTTGCAGGCCATCCAAGAAGTTTTCGCGGCCGAGAAGTTCATGGAGGATTCTCGGAAGCGCGCTGGGATGGAGCAAGAGCTACGGCAAGAGGCAGAAAGGTCCCTAGGCCAGGTCCTAGCAGAGAATGGAAAGATCACATCGCAGCTGGCCGATTTAAAAAGAGAGAAAGATGGTGTTGAGGCCAGCTTAAAGACGATGGAAAACCAAGTGGAGGGGCAACGTAAGCTTCTTCGCCAAAAGGACGACAAGCTCTCTCAAGCCCAACGGGCACGCTCTGATTTGGAGAAGGAGCTTACGCAGGCGAAGGAGGAGGCTCACGCCCACAAGCACGCACTAGAGGCCGCAAAGAAGGCCAGCTATCAGAAGGGAGTAAATGCAACGCAAGAACTGTTGACAGAAGCCTTTGCGGCCTTGTACCGAGAGTACTGTCAACAGGTCTGGGGAGAGGCCATGAATGCAGCAGGGGTTCCTCAAGCTTCCGAGTTGAGGAAGCCCGAGAACATTTGGCTTCCCCTAGACATACAAGAGATAGAAGACCCTCCTGTTGTTGCCTCCCCTGCCCTTCCTCCTGTGGTACAAGAACTCGTTCCTGATCCTACAGAACCTGAAGGTTCCCATAAAGAGAAGGACGAGCGTGGCGGTGCTGAGAAGGAGCAAATTCAAAACGTGGAGCCCCTCGTTCCTTCAACAGACAAAGGGAAGCAAGTTTAGTCTACCTTTGAGCGGGAACTGAAGAGCACTGAGGCTGGCAGCAGCTCCCTCCAAGACCCCCCTCCCCAAGCTTAGGGCCTAGCATAGGACTTTCATGTACTCCCCCCCCCCCTTTTTTTTTGATGATGTATATAATTAATGAAGAACAATTTTATTCAAATTTCGTTCATGTTGTATTTGTTTTACTCTATTCTTTTTGTGCTTGTCATGAAATTTCTCACTAATACATAGTTAAAGGAAGAACAGAATAAACAAATCTAACTCCAGGAGTTGCACAATCATAACCTCCAAACAGCCATGCGCATATTTGCTTTGCAAAGTAGAATATTTAAGAACCTGACAGAGATTAACTTAGTTTGGATATTAAATAATGCCTTAGTTAAAAAACTCATATGATGGTTAAACTTTTGTAATCTGAGGTATTACTTTCAGTAGGATGTAAGGTCCGAAGGCCATTCCTTACAAAAATTTGTTCAACACTTAAAGATATAGAACTTAAGATCTAAGTTAATGAATGGTAAGATACTGATTTCCACAAAGCGTGTGATCAGAACAAGAACAGTGACTAAGGTGCTGTTTAACAAATGAGAAGATATCAATTTTCACCAGATTTGTGGTTCGAGGACCATACTTAACCAAGTTTCTGTTTGACACTTAGGAATAGTAACTTCAAATGTTAATTCCCCAAAGTAGGAGGTCCGAGAACCTGGCATAACTAAGGTTCTGTTTAACAAATGAAAAGATATTACTTTCCACAAGGTTTGTGGTCCGAGGACCATACTTAATCAAGTTTCTGTTTGACACTTAGGAATAGTAACTTCAAATGTTAATTTCCCCAAAGTAGGAGGTCTGAGGACCCGGCATAATTAAGGTTCTGTTTAACAATTGAAAAGATATCAATTTCCACAAGGTTTGTGGTCCGAGGACCATACTTAACCAAGTTTCTGTTTGACACTTAGGAATAGTAACTTCAAATGTTAATTTCCCCAAAGTAGGAGGTCCGAGGACCCAGCATAACTAAGGTTCTGTTTAACAAATGAAATGATATCAATTTCCACAAGGTTTGTGGTCTGAGGACCATACTTAACCAAGTTTCTGTTTGACACTTAGGAATAGTAACTTCAAATGTTAATTTCCCCAAAGTAGGAGGTCCGAGGACCCGGCATAACTAAGGTTCTGTTTAACAAATGAAAAGATATCAATTTCCACAAGGTTTGTGGTCCGAGGACCATACTTAACCAAGTTTCTGTTTGACACTTAGGAATAGTAACTTCAAATGTTAATTTCCCCAAAGTAGGAGGTTCGAGAACCCGACATAACTAAGGTTCTGTTTAACAAATGAAAAGATATCAATTTCCACAAGGTTTGTGGTCCGAAGACTATACTTAACCAAGTTTCTGTTTGACACTTAGGAATAGTAACTTCAAATGTTAATTTCCCCAAAGTAAGAAGTCCGAGGACCTGGCATAACCAAGGTTCTGTTTAACAAATGAAAAGATATCAATTTCCACAAGGTTTGTGGTCCGAGGACCATACTTAACCAAGTTTCTGTTTGACACTTAGGAATAGTAACTGTAAGCCCCTGTGATATTTATACCTTTGAACTGTTAACTAAAAAAAAACACACTTTATTAATAGTAATACCTTCGAAGGTTATTTACATTCCAGGGGCGTTGTACAATTCTTTCATCTAGATCAGCTAGACGATACGACCCTATGCCAGCTATTGAAACAATGCGATAGGGACCTTCCCAGTTTGGTTCTAGCTTACCCCAAGCCGGGTTCTTAGCGATGCCCACAACTTTTCTTAGTACAAGATCCCCAGGTGCAAGTGGTCTTAGCTTCACGTGGGCGTCATATCCTTGCTTAAGCTTCTGTTGATAATAAACCATTTGGACCATAGCTGCTTCGCACCGTTCCTCAACCAAATCCAGGCCTTTCTCTAGGAGGCCATCGTTATTCTCCGGGCTAAAAGAACTTGTCTTTAGGGTGGGAAAACCAGATTTTAGAGGTATCACCGCCTCGGCTTCATAAGTCATAGAGAATGGCATTTCTCCAGTGGACCTACGCGGTGTAGTCTGATACGTCCACAGGACATGTGGTAGTTCTTCTACCCATCTACCTTTTGCATCATCCAACCTTTTCTTAAGCCTACTGACTATAACCTTGTTGACGGCCTCGGCTTGCCCATTTCCTTGAGGATAAGCTGGGGTGGAATACCTATTTATGATGCCCATATCACCACAATATTTCCTAAAAGCCTTGCTGTCAAATTGAACGCCGTTGTCTGAAATAAACGTATGTGGTATTCCGAATCTAGTGACAATGTTTTTCCAAACAAACTTCTTGGAATCAACGTTTCTGATATTTGCTAAGGGCTCGGCCTCAACCCATTTAGTAAAGTAGTCTGTCCCCACGAGAAGCCATCTTTTGTTTCCTACAGCCCTCAGAAACGGCCCCACGATGTCCAATCCCCATTGTGCGAAAGGCCAAGGACTGGAGAGAGGGTTGAGAACCCCTCCAGGTTGATGAATATTAGGGGCGAACCTCTGACATTGATCACATTTTCGAGCATAATCCTGAGACTCCCTCTGCATATTGGGCCACCAATAACCCTGAGTCAGAGCTCTGTGGGCTAAGGATCTTCCCCCGGTGTGGCTCCCACAAATCCCTTCATGCAGTTCTTCCAGAAGTGCTTCCGTTGATTCAGGGTGCACACACAACAGGTACGGTCTTGAGAAAGATCGTTTATACAGTTTCTGGTCCTTGGACAACCAGAAACGTGGCGCCTTTCGACGTATCTTATCTGCTTCAGACTTGTCTTTAGGAAGGATATCGTTCTTAAGAAAAGATACTACCGGGTCAATCCAACTAGGTCCAGGTCTTATCAGATGGATGCGAGCTGCGTTGACAGCGATAAGAGTTGGCTCTAGCAAATCCTCCACAAGGATAATCCTGGGCAAACCCTGAGCCGAAGACGTTGCTAACGTGGCCAAAGAATCTGCATGGGTGTTTCCACTCCTAAGGATGTGAGACAAGACAAAGGAATCGAATTTAGCCTGCTGACATTTGACCTGGGCCAAGTATTCTTGCATTCTTGGGTCCCTAGCCTCCATGGTCCCCATGACCTGGCCGACCACTAACTAGGAGTCCGAGAACGCATGGACTTCCCTTCCACCCATCCTATGTACCATGTTCATGCCCACCAAGACTGCTTCGTACTCGGCCTCATTATTAGTAGCCAAGAACGACAGCCTCAGAGATTTTTCTAAGACAATTCCCTCAGGGGATATCAGGACAAGTTCGATACCAGACTCTCTCTGATTAGCTGCCCCATCCACATACACTTTCCAAGTCAGATGTGCTGCGACTGTGATCACACCAACTGATTTTTCCTCCAAGTGTGCTTCTTTCAGAGTTTCTTCTAGCAATGGTACGGTAAACTCTGCCACCAAGTCAACAAGGACCTGGCCCTTCACCGAGGTGTGAGGCCTGTATTTAACGTCAAAAGCTCCTAAAATGGTTCCCCACTTTGCCACCCTGCCAGAGTAATCGGCGCTGCGTAACACCGCCTTGAGAGGCAATTGGGTCAGAACCACCACAGTGTGGGACTGGAAATAATGAGGAAGCTTCCGCGTAGTATGAACTATGGCCAGAAGTGCTTTCTCCAAGAGTAGATAGCGCACCTTAGCCTCATTCAAAGACTTACTAACATAGTAGACCGGTCTTTGCACCCCGCTTTCATCCCTTATGAGGACCAGGCTGACCGCGTGGACGGCCACTGCCAGATGAGCAAACAAGACCTTGTCCACCTCGGGGCGAGACAAAATGGGTGGCCGAGAAAGATATTGCTTAAGCTGTTGGAAGGCTAACACGCAGTCCTCGGTCCATTGAAACCCCATCCATTTATTTAACAATTGGAAGAAAGAACGGCATCGGTCAGCTGACCGAGAGATAAACCTACTCAGTGCGACAATCATTCCGGTCAATTTCTGGATTTCTTTTGGGTTTTGAGGCAGCTGCAAATTCTGAATAGCCTTGACCTGCGCTGGGTTTACCTCTATGCTTCTATGAGTAATCATATATCCCAAGAACTTTCCAGATCCCACGCCAAAAGAGCACTTTGAGGCGTTAAGGCGCAACCTGTACTTTCTTAACACCTGGAAGGTGTCGGCCAGATCTTTGACATGTGAAGGTATTGTTTTACTCTTCACCACCATATCATCCACATATACCTCAATGGTCTTCCCTAGTTGCTGTTCGAACATCCTGGTCATCATTCTTTGGTAGGTAGCCCCAACATTCTTCAACCCAAACGGCATGACCTTATAGTGGTAGTTCCCTATTGGAGTAATGAAAGTAGTCTTCTCTTGATCCTCCAATGCCAATGGAATCTGATGGTAGCCCTGGAAGGCATCCAAAAAACTCATACGAGGATGTCCGACAGTGGCATCCACAAGTTGATCAATACACGGCATTGGGAACGAATCCTTGGGGCAGGCCTTGTTCAAATCTGTGAAGTCCACACATACTCTCCACGTTCCATTCTTCTTTTTAACCACAACCATATGCGCCAACCATTCGGGGTAGAAAACTTCTTTAATAGCCCCAGCCCTCTTGAGTTTGAGCATCTCTTCCTTCACAGCCTCGGAATGTTCTTTGGAAGAACGCCGAGGTGGCTGCCTTCTCGGAACAATAGCAGGGTTGACGTTTAAATGATAACAAATGAAGCTCGGGTCTACGCCGGGAGCCTCATAAGGGTCCCACGCAAAAACATCAATATTGCCTTTTAGAAATTTCAACAACTCTATCTTCTCCTGGTGCGGCAAACATATGCCAACTTGGAAGAACCTCTCTGGGTCATCTGCTATCAAAAACTTCTCTAACTCCTCACAAACAGCCTCCTCTCCTGTCACCACTCCAGGTGCATCCGGAGCTGCTAATTGCTATAAGCCTTGGATGAGCAAAACCGATGACTCGGCTTCTGTCTGATGAAGCACTTTGGCAAATATGCATTGCCTGGCCACCAACTGGCTGCCGAGGACCTCTTCAACATATTCCCCAGAGGGGAACTTAACCTTAACATGCAAGGTAGAGGAGACGGCTCCCAGAGCGTGCAGCCATGGCCTGGCGAGGATGGCTATATAGGGGGAGTAGGCGTCAACCACAATGAAATCCACCTCAACCGTTTCTGATTCGGATTGAACGGGCAAACGAATCTGTCCCTTCGGCACAACGGCCTTTCCTTCAAAGCTTATGAGTGGCGAGTCATAAGGAGTAAGATCTTTCAACTTCAACCTTAGCCCCTTAAATAAATCAGGGTACATGATATCTGCACCACTACCCTGATCAATCATCACCCTCTTCACATCATAATTCCCTATCCTGAGGGTGACCACAAGAGCTCGTCATGGGGTTGAATGGTACCAACCTTATCGTCCTTTGAAATCCCAAGACAAGTAAAGTCACCTTCAACCTCTTCGGCCTGCAACCTGCGTCTTCGGCTTGAGAATGGGAAACCGCCATCACCCTAGTGGGACCTGAGCCGGTCCTGCCAGGTGCAGTGAAGATAACGTGAATTGTTCCCAATGCCGGCCGACATGGATTATTCTTCTGATTGTTTGAGCCAGATTGACTGCCCTGCCCATTAGGTTGACACAGGTGTTGCTTCAGTTTTCCTTCACTGATAAGCTGCTCTAAGTGGTTCCAAAGGGTCCGACAATTCTCGATAGTGTGGCCCACGTCCTGATGGTATTGACAAAAGAGGTTCTGATTCCTCTTCGCGGGGTCTCCTACCATCTTACTAGGCCATCTGAAGAAGGGCTCTTTACGAACTTTCTCCAATAATTGGTGTACTGGTTCTCGGAACACAGTGTTTACGGCCTGAGGTACTGCCGAGCCGGACTGCCCAATGTAATCTCTCCTCGGCTTGTTGTTGTGGTATCTGTCCGACCTGAAATCCCTTCTTTCCTGCGGGATAACCTTCTCCTTACCCTTTCCTTACTGCTGGTCTTCCTCTACTCTTTTGTATTCATCAATACGATCCATGAGACGACGTACGCTGCGAACGGGCTTTTTGGTCAAGGACTTCCTCAAATCGTGATCAGTAGGAAGACCTACCTTAAAGGTATTGAGCGCCACCTCATCAAAATCACCATCTATCTCGTTAAACATCTCCCAGTACCGGTCGGAGTATGCTTTCAACGTCTCCCCTTCCCTCATGGTCATGGATAGCAACGAGTCAATGGCCGAGGCACTCTGCTACACGTAATAAACCGAGAAGCGAATGCTCTAGTAAGCTCCCCAAACGAACCTACAGACCCCGATTTAAGGCCGTTGAACCACCTTATAGCAACAGGTCCCAAGCTAAAGGGGAAAACTTTACACATCAGGGTCTCGTTATGAGAGTGCACCGCCATCCTCTGGTTAAAGTGACTCACGTGCTCCACCGGATCAGTCCGGCCATTGTAGATGGTAAAGGTGGGCTGGGTAAACCTCCTGGGAAGCCTCCCTTTCTCAATCCTCCGTGAAAATGGAGATTTAGAGAGTTGGTGCAACGCCCGACTCATAGCATCGTTCCCCAAGCCCCTAGAAGGAAGTTTCTTGTGTCTGCAAGTTGGCGAGTCGTCCTCCTCACAAGAGGACATTGTGCTGGGGGGTGAGCATGATCTCGAGCTATAACTACCTCCCCGGACCTCCACCGAAGAAGGATTAGACGAGGACGGTGAAGGCTTACGTCTGGCACGGTGCAGTTTTCTTTTCAAACGATTAATCTCCTTTTGCATGGCTTTAGCACCATCCTCGTGGGTGGCGCTGTCCCCGCCATGAGTATAGCTGGCCCTAGGGTATTCTGTATGGATACTTCCCTCACGATCCCTTTGACGCTTAAGACGCTCGAAAAGATCCTCTAGTTGTGATCCTTGAGACTCTGCATGGTGAGAACCTAGGCCTGCCATCGTATCCCAGCTCCTTCCAGACTAGATTTCCCATAGACGGCGCCAATTGTAAGTGCACGATTGCACCTGGACCCAAAGAAAATTATGGGCTCAGGACCAATGAGCCTTAAACAATGAAATTTGTAGAGCGTGGGCTTGAAATCTAGATTAGAGGTGCTGAGAACTTAACAACAGGCTATGGTATGCAAACACTTGTAAATAATGAATGATAATTGCCGATGGACCTTCTTGGACGTGAGCCGAGAACCCCTTCTATATTATTTCTCTTTCTTTCCTAAAGATTACGATTCTTAATTTCTTTCTTGGTTACAGACTCTGGTGCCTTTTCTTTGGCCTTTCCCCCCCTTAAATACTTCTTTTCCTGATGCTTTTGAATAGTGACCAGAAGTTTCAGCTTTACTGTTCAGGGGTCACTTCCCCATTAATGCGGCCAGGAAGGTAGGTGCAGAGTCTTTAATGTGGAGGTGGCAGCCTTTGCTTATGATATTTTTCTAACATCGGTGTATCTAGAAGGTTCAGGGTTTCCCCCTCTTAACCAACAGTCTTTCCAGAGTTCTACCTTGACCTTCGTAGTGAATCTACGAGTTTTCTTGGGTCTGTCCGAGGGGAAACTCACCCTCGGATGTGTCCTCAGACCCTCGACGTATGGGCCGATTCGCAGTACTAACAAATTCTTAGCTCAAGAACAGATCGACCCTCTTTGCCAGAGCCCAAGGGCCCAAAATGCCCATTTGGGTCCTTTTCCTCTCCACAATTATTTTAAAAAAAAATTTATTTTTGTTTAGTCCAAACTTAACAAGGAGTGAAACTCTATCTCTTTAACAAGTCCAATTTAAACACAAACTCATCATTCTTTTTTCTAAAACAAAATTATTTTTTTTAATCCAAATTTAACAAAGAGTGAAACTCTATCTCCAAATTTAATCAATGAAATCCACTATTAAGTGAAATATGAAAGTATCACCCATTTTCTATATACAATGAACGAGGACTTTTACAAAGCAAACGCATTATAAACCGACGTGAGTTCTCATGCAATTGTAGCCGTGCCATATGTAACCACATAGAAAACCTAATCAGTGGCTCTTACCAAACACCACAAACAATCCAATTCCTTTCCTTTCTCAAATTCAATTCTCCACTACAATCTTAATTCTATATATATATATCGCACGCATTGTACCCTTTTCTTCAATATCTCTATTCGTCTTCTAACTCTTCCATCACCAAGTACAAGTCAATGTGTCTCTTACATTTGGGTATTTTAGAATTGTTTTTCAAATGATTGTACCAATAAAAGTGAATGTGTATAAATTTTGTTTAAGGTTGTCGTCATTCTCAAATTTTGTTTAAGGTTGATGCTATTGCATATGTCTTTGCTTCACCTCACTATATGAAAGTATGTTAATTTCTTGGGTAAAAAACTTATATACAATATATTAAGAGGAGGTATGACTTTCATTATTTCAACGTTGGCTCTTGAAGGTTCTTTTAAAGTTTAGACCCGTTAAAATTTAAAACTTATTGCTTTATGGGTTTGTATACTTTTTTCTTTTTCTTATATTTGTCTTTTGAATAGCCATATATTTTTTGAATTGTTTCAATAACTTATACTTTGATTATATATCTTTTTTTTCATTTTAGAAATTTTGACATCTAAATTTGTATAGCCACACACACACACACATTATCTATAATTTGTAGGCTCTAATTCTTTTGATTCCTTTTAATAGTTATAGCCGTAAATTATTTTTTTGAATGCAACCCATCTTTCTCTTATATTTCTTTATTTTTTAGTCATATATATTTGTTTTGTTTCAATAATTTTTAAGCAATAAATTATCTTATTCTTTAATATTTTGGTATTTCAAAGTTTTAATATCTGAATTTTTGAGTTATTTTTTTGCAGTATTTGAAACTGTCTGACAAATTTTTGCTAAGTCATTGCACGTCCAAGCATACAATAGCAAAATTGTAACACAAATTGAAGTCATACAAGAGCAAATCATGCAATGGTATAATTTCTTAATCAATTTAAGATACCTCATAAATAAATAGATTCCCGTGCATAACACGAGTTAGCGATTAGTATAGACAAAACCCAAACACCTGAATCTCCCACAATTTTCCACATCATCATTTTAATTTATATAAAAAAAAATTATAAACAAAATAGTGAGAGAGTTCCATTAGGAGTCTTTCTTTCTCTCTTTTCCTTAATCCTAAAGTTTTTTTTTTTTTTTACGTGAGTCTTTTTTTTCTTTTTTTTGAAACCTAAAGTGAGTCATTTAAAAAAAAAAATACAATTTTCCACATCATCATTTTAATTTATAATTTTTTTAAAAATTTATAAACTAAATAGTGAGAGAGTCCTATCAAGAGTTTCTCTCTTTTTTCCTTAATCCTAAAGTTTTTTATTTTAATTTTTATGTGAGTCTTTCTTTCTTTCTTTCTTTCTTTTTTTGAAACCTAAAGTGAGTCCTTTTTTAAAAAAAAAAAAAACAATTTTCCACGTCATTATTTTAATTTATAATTTTTTTTGAATTTTTTAAACTAAATAGTGAGAGAGTCCTAAAAGGAGTCTCTCTCTCTCTCTTCTCCTTAATCCTAATTTTTTTTTTTTTTGCTTATCTTTCTTTTTTCTTTTTCTTTTTTTGAAACCTAAAGTGAGTCCTTTTTAAAAAAAAAAAAAATTCTAACTTATGGTCTTTTTTTAAACTAAATAGTGAGAGAGTCCAAATAGGAGTCTTTTTTTTTTTTTTTCCTTAATCCTAAAGTTTTTTTTACAAGAGTCTTTCTTCTTTTCTTTTTTCTTTTCTTTTTCTTTTTTGAAACCTAAAGTGAGGTCTAATTAAAAAAAATTATAATTATTAATTTATAATTTTTTAAAATTTTTTTAAACTAAATAGTTAGAAAGTCCAATCAAGAGTCTCTCTATCTTTATTCCTTAACATGAATTTTTTTTTTTTTACATCAATCTTTCTTTCTTCTTTTTTCTGAAACCTAAAGTGAGTCCTTTTTAAATAAAAAAAAAATACAATTTTTCACATCATCATCTTAATTTATAAAAAAAAAAATAATTTTTTAAACTAAATAGTGAGAGAGTCCTATCAGGAGTCTCTCACTCTTTTTTCCTTAATCCTAATGTTTTTTTTTTTATACATGAGTCTTTCTTTTTTCCTTTTTCTTTTTTTGAAACCTAAAGTGAGTCCTTTTTTAAATAAAAAATATAAAAAATACAATTTTCCACATCATCGTTTTAATTTATAAAAATTTTAATTTTTAAAACTAAATAGTGAGAGAGTCTTAACAAGAGTCACTCTCTCTCTTTTCCTTAATTCTAAAGTTTTTTTTTTAATATGTGAGTTTTTTTTTTTCTTTTTGCTTTGTGAATCCTAAAGTGAGTCATTTAAATAAATAAAAAAAATCTAACGTGTGGTCTTTTTTAAAATTAAATAGTGAGAGAGTCCTAACAGGAGTCTCTCTCTCTTTTTTCCTTAATCCTAAAGTTTTTTTTTTTTAAATGAGTCTTTCTTTTTTCTTTTTGAAACCTAAAGTGAGGTCTAATTAAAAGAAATTATAATTATGTTTTAATCCTAATTCTAACATAAGTCTATCAAAAAGTCTAAAATTTTGGTTTTGTATTATATATAGATAATAATAATGATGTGACAAGCTCTATGAATATGAGAATGCAATTTGTAGATCTACTATCAAGATAACATAGATTAGATTGGTGGTAGATAGTAGATTTAATTGCAGTTGAGTATTATGTGCAGTCATCACCATAGAATAGCCCATGTTGGGATATGTTATGTGAAACCAATGATATGAAAGAAAATAAACCTTTAAGCAAAATAAGTACTTCTAATTTTTATTTAACTATTCCATGTATCACACGGGTTAGTGACTAGTTATTATTATTATTATTACCTTTTCCTATCTAAAGGATAAAGTAAGGAAGAAACTACAAAGTTGGAAAGGAATGCTACTATCTAGGGTTGGGAAAGAGATTCTCATTAAGGCAGTGGCATAATCCATCCCCACTTACACAATGAGTGTGTTTCAACATCCGATTAAATTATGTAATGAATTAGATGCAATGTATGCAAGATTTTGGTGGGGACAAGTTGGGAATGAAAGGAAAATTCATTGGAAAAGTTGGGATAAATTATCAATTTCAAAGAAAGAGGGTGGAATGGGGTTTCGAGACATGAGAGCATTCAATCTAGCTATGCTAGCTAAGCAAGGGTGGAGAATGTTACAAGAAGATGACTCCCTATTATATAAGTGTTATAAAGCTAGATATTTCCCACGGTCTACTTTTCTTGAGGCTGTTGAGTCACCAAATTGCTCCTTTGTTTGGGAAAGCATAATGGCAACACTTCCCATTCTTAAATCAAGTTGTTGTTGGAGAGTTGGAAATGACTCTTCCATAAGAGTTTAGTGGGATAGGTGGATCCCAAATCATCCAACACACAAAATCCTCTATCCGACAAATGAAGAAACAAAGGATTTGTTAGTTTTAGATCTTATTGATCCGAATTTGCATTGGTGGAGATGAAATTTTATCATGTCCATGTTTCATAGAGAAGATGCTGAAGCGATTTGTAGGATTCCCTTGAGCCAAAGATATGTTCCTGATGCAATTATTTGGCTCCATAATAAGAATGGAATGTTCTCTAAAAAATCTGCATACAGGGTAGCTACACAAGTTCTGAGGAGTGAAGATTGGACTGAAAATTCCAGTGGCTATGTAGGAAAACAAGTATGGGCTACTTTGTGGAAACTTCGAATTCCTAAAAAGATAAGGTCTTTGGATGGAGAGCATGCCATGAGATTCTGCCAACACGTCTGAACCTTACTAAGCGACGAGTGGTTGATGATAGTATTTGCTTGAACTGCACTAGCTTTCCAGAATCGATCATACATGTCTTGTGGGATTGTGATATTGCTCAGGATGTGTGGGATGGGAGCATATTGAAGCTGTAAAAGTGCTCACATGGACAATCTGACATGATCCAGCTTATTGAGTATTTGCTCAATCGACTTTCGTTGTAGGGTTTGGAACTGTTTTTGGTTTAATCTTGGTTCATCTAGAATCAATGGAATAGACTGCCACATGGGGGAATGTTTCAAGATCCAAATTGGCTGAATAAGAAGGATGCAAAATACTTGGAGGAGTATCGAGCAATCTAGGATCAGTAGAATGCATCTCCCTTTGTGCAATCAAGCGGTGATATATGGAAACTAGCTCCTCAATCTATTTTCAAATTGAACTTCAATGAGGCCATTTTCTCAGAGAGTAACAGTTCTTGGTTTGGAGCAATTATTAGAAATGATAAGGGCAAGGTGATGGCAGCCATGCCTGCCAAAGGTCCATCTGTGAGCAATAGTGAGGAAGCCAAGCTGCTAGCCTGTAGAAAAGCAAAGGAGTTTTCAACTAATGCTGGATTTTCAGAACTTGTTGTGTCAGGGGATAGTGCTAATGTTATGAAAGCTATATCCTCTTCTATGGCTAACCAGTCATTGTTGGGGAACGTGGTGGAGGATGTTCATCAATTTGATAGGCCAAAAACGTATTGACCCCTCGTGATGAATTAATTTGATTAATTAGTTAAGTTTAATTAATTAATTAATTTAACATGCAAACGCGTGGCAGCACAATCAAATCACTAATAAACTAAAGTACAGAGGAAAATAAATTTGACACAGTGATTTGTTTACGAATGAGGAAAACTTCCAAGGCAAAAACCCCACCAGGTGATTTTAAGGTCACCACTCCTGAGAATCTACTATTATCAAAACAAGTGGTTACAAGTAAAGGAATCCCAGTACTTTCTACCAACCTACAATTAAACCCTTACCCCAATATCCAATTGGACTTGTTCTGTAGTGACAATCTCTCCTTTTGATGCACGGCTCCCAGTACATGACTAACCATTTGCTCGAATCCCAATACACGACTTCAATCACCAACTTGAGAAAGATATTGGCTACAAAGTTCTTCAATTCATCTACACGATGAAGAACAAGAAGATGCCCAGTTACAAAACTCTATGGTGTATAAACACAGCAGCTTCTTCACAAAAGAGATGAACTAGGGCAAACTTTTTCTCCGATCACAAATTGCTTGAATAGGCTTTGCTCAATGCTTGTGCAACTTGTGTTCTAATTGACAGCCCTTAAAATAATTCTTTTATATGTCTAGGGTTATGAGAAAAGAAGGCCCAAAGACATATTCACGGATTGGAATAAAAACAGATCTAAAATTTTGTTTTTATTAAACCTCGACAGATAGCATCTGTCAAGATGCTGTCGAGTAGCTGTCGAGCCATAGGGCTGAAACAGCTTCTTAAGCTCAATAGATACTAGCTGTCGAGATAGCTATTGAGCTTTAATGACAGACACTTCTTCAGCTTGTTTCATGGACAGACTTGCATGGCTTTAACACTTGATTTTGAAACCTTGTTTCTTGAAGTATTAAAAACATCCTAAATCTACTCAAATACAAGTAAAGTGCGTTTTGTCAAAGGATTAGCCAATTACATAAAATAATGACATATGTTCCTAACAAGTGAAACACATATATCCTAACAATCTCCCTCTTTGGCAATCCATAACAAAACCACAACAAACAGATGAACATATGAGAGAAGTCATAAAACACTCAACTCATGCTCATTTGTTGAATACAATACAATCTATCTTAACATAAACTCTTGAAAAACTTTGCAAGAATAGAGTTCATGACAAGTAGACTTTGACAGCTTGTATTTCTGAAACACTTTAAACAAAACATATCAAGGCATCTTTGTATGAAGCATAAATAATAGATTGCATACAAATAATAAGAAGCATGTGCATAGAGAGAGAAAAGAAACAACACATGTAAGGGTAGGTGAAGAAAAACATACATCATCACATATATATCAAAAAGATAAGCACAATGTATGTAAAAAAATGGTCACAAGACCTAAGGTACAAGAACAATGTATCTCTAAAAGAAAAAAGAAAAAAAAAAAAAGATACAAGTAATCCTCATTACATCCCTCAAGATATCAGCACTCCCCCTAACAAAAATCTACTATATCCTAACTCTCCCCCTAAGAATGACTACTCTATTATCCAAAATTACTCTCCCTTTTTGTCATGAGTGACAAAGAGTAAAAGTGTCAAGTAGACATCTCGTCAGAGCTGGAAGAGCTAGCATCTCCATTTTCACCATCATCGTCGTCGTCGGAACCATCATCGTTAGATGCCTCGAATGCCTCGAGAGGAGGAGAGAGAGACTCCACAAAGCCACCAAGGCAAGCTTGTCGTCTAGAAATACGGCCGACATGGGTGTTCACCAGACACAACTCGGTAGAAAGTGTATTGAGGCGAGTATCCATGTGCTGAAGCTGCGCCATGATTGCATCTAAAGTCACACCTTCCGCTGAAGTAGAGGGAGTGGGGGTGGATGGAGCTAAAGGAGTGGGAGGAGTTGCCGAACCGGACTGCCTCGAACGAAATTGCACCTCACTCCGTTTAACAGTAGCATAGTCAATGGCACACATGACGGAGAAATGGTCGAATGAGAGAAAAGGAACAGAAAAATGACATAAAATTTGCGTGATAGCTGAAGGAAAGATGAGCTTATCACAGGTCACCATATCCCTATACACATCTATGATAGAAATAATGAAATGTGAAGGAAAATCTATAGAGAGATCCTCAAGAAGGGACAACAGAAATCGAGCACAGGGCTCTGTGATAGAGTTATAGTGAGAAAGAGGGTGCAAAACAAAAGTCATCACCATATTCATGAATCTAGGACCTTTAGCAAAGGTTGAACATGGTGTAAACTGATGATCACCTCAATCAATTGGGCACTCGTAGAAAGCAGAGATCATCCCATCTTTGGACATAGTCCGCAGATGCTCACAATCGGGATAGTTAGGATAAGCAACCCTCGGGACATGGAGTACATTGGATACCAAGTCTGGTGTGACTACTATGTGCGTATCTTAAACTCGAGTATGAAAGAGAGGTACTAAATAATCAATTCCATGCAAGTTGGAGTAGAACTCCAGGATTAGCACGGAAGGACATGTGATCGAAATGTCACACAGTGACTCCCATTCCTGACTGTGAAAGACATTGGGAAGGTCAGTGTCAGCGAAATCCGACAAAATAACTCGGCGTCTCGAATGAACATCTTGTTTAGATAAGTTCTCTGAGAAGTCCTTTTGGGCTTTCTCATCACAGAACCGAACAGAAGAAGGGGTAAGATTAAAAGACAAAGAGGCCCTAGAACGAAGAGGGTTCTAGACGAAGTAGACTTATGTTTCGGTGCCATTGACGCACTAACGTAAACAAGAGAGAGAGGGAGAAGAAAGAAACACACAGAAAAGTCCCAAGCAGTTCAAATATACAGAAATATATATTGAATGTAAAGGACATATGCATAATAATGCATGGACATGTGACATGCAACAGTAATATCATCATGTGCTTAGCCCAATCCAAACCTACCAGCACACAAACAGATTAACTAATATACCACACATCTAAATGCATGAAAATATAGTTTTAATGCACATGAGATGCAATGCATGAAGTTTGTAAGATAAAATCTACAAAACCCATCCCAAAAGTTTTACAAAACCTCAATATTTTGAAAAATCCCCAAAAATTTTCAAAAACTCAAAACCTAGATATGAATGCATGAAAAGATCATGAAGAATGAGAGAAAGAGAGATCATACCAAGTGATTTGAAGCAAGAAAAGGCCAAAAATCACGTGGATTGAAAGGTTTTGAGAGAGAAGAGAGTGATTAGGAGGTGAACAGACGCGGACAGATCGAGAGAGATTGAGAGAATGAGGATCAGATCGTGCTGAAACCTATATATAGGTGTTCAGTAAATCTCGACAGATAGAGGTGTCAAGAGGTGTCGATAGACGTGTCGAGATAAAAAGGCTTAGACAGATGCATCTATCGAGAGGTGTCCAGAGATGTCCACAACAGAAGCTCGATGGATCGAGGAGGTATCGAGGGGACAAGAGATTTCTCAATCGATCCACCTAGCTGTCAAGGGGTATCGAGATTGCGATAAGAATCAACTGAAGAGCTCGATAGATAGCCAGGTGTCGAGGAGCTGTTGAGATTGCTTAAAAACAGTTTTTCAAAAACAGAAAAACACAAATATGAATGCAATCAAGCATGCAACTCAACCAAGGATCCAAGCAACATTTTAAAATCCTAAAATCATTTCTCAACAACAATTTTGATCACATCGATTCCAAAAACACACACACACATGCTAAATAAGTCTAACCAATTTTATATTTCAAAAACAAGTCAAGATAGTTTAGTGAGCATACATTAACACATGTAAACCTTGTGATGGCCAAATCACATTGTACCTGCACATGTATCAAAAATAGCAAAGAATTTTGCTTGTTGTGTGTGAAAACATTACAAGATTGCATAAGTGTCTCTATGTTATGACGGTTTGAGATATGAAAAAATCACTTTAACTCACACACAACTATAACTGTTTGATGGGGGCAATCACCTTCGAGGTACATCCTATAACTCTCACATCTCTTAGAAAACACGTTTGCAATCATTTTTTTAAAGCATTTTTTTCTTTTTGTTTTCGTTTTCTTTTCATATTTTTTATTAAACAAATCATGCATGGGTATACAAAAGAGAGAAAATAAATACATAATTATGTTAAGCTTTTTGACATTGCACTTTTGCTATGCTGAAGCATACAGATGTCATTTCATGATTGGCGGGTAATAGTAATGAGATGGTTATTTATTCCTTTCTCTTAGGATTTTCTAGTCCTTCCGGTCAAATAAAGTGATACGAGTGTTAAGTACAAGAGATTACTTAATCTTACTCATCACAAACAAAGAGCCCCAAAGCTCGCTTGCTTAATTGTGCATAAGGACGCTCATCTAAGCTTTAAAAGATACAAAATTTAGAGAACTTTGTTTCAATGACCATTTTAAGGTTCACAAGAACCAATGTACACATACACACGCTGTTTTTGTATTTTTCTGAATTTTTTCAATTTTTTTTAAAAATTTTATATCAAAATAAAATAAATAAAAATGAAAATTAACAAACAAATTCATGTAAAACAAAACAAAGCAATGTATAAAACTAGACTGACTCAAGACAAGAAAGCAAACACACAAGTAATGCAATAAAAAAAGATAGGGAGAGAGAAAAAGTGATTAAATCACTTGGAACCCTTTTCCTTCCACACTTTGGAAGAACCTTTCCTTTTTGCAAACCTTTGAACCAGCGGTGAGGGGGAAGAATTAAGACCATTCAAGTTTGAAATAAACAGGAGGGCTTTGAGAGATCTCCAAGAGTTGAGTGAGTTAAGTTGAGTGAATATGAGTTGAGTGATTTTATTGTATTCAACAAGTGAATATGAGTTGAGTGATTTATGAATTCTCTAATATGTTCATTTGTTAGTTTTGGTTTTGTCACGGATTGCCAAAGGGAGAGAGTTGTTAGGACATATGTGTTTCACTTGTTTAGAACATATATCATTCATTTATGTAATTGGCTAATCCTTTGACAAAACACACTTTACTTGTAATTGGATAGAATTAGGATGAGTTTTATACTTCAAGAAACTGTGTTTCAAGATCAAGTGTTGAAGTCATCAAGTCTGTTCAAGAAACAGGCTGAAAAGTGCAAGTTCATTAAAGCTCGATAGCTAGCTCGACAGCTAGCATGTGTCGACGTTTTAAGAGTTGTTCCAGCCCCGTGGCTCGACAGCTGCTCAACAACTTCTCAATACTTCTATCTATCGAGATTTAAGAAAAACAAATTCTAAGTTTTGTTTTGATTTCAATCCGTGGATGTGACTTTGGTCTTTCTTTTCTCCCAACCCTAGACATATAAAAAGATTATTTCAAGGGCTGTCAAAGAATACGCAAGTTGCACAAGCATTGAGAAATCCTTGTTCATGTAAATTGTGACTTGAGACGAAGTTCTTACCCTAATTCATCTCTCTTCTGAAGAAGTTGTTGTTGTTGAAGGAAAATTCTGGTTTTGTATTTCATACAAAACCCACAGCGGAAGCAACGAACTAGGATCTATTTCATTCATGATTGATAACGTGCACAATGTAAATTTCAGAATTTAAGAACAAGATAGCGTACCTTAGTGTGGAAAAATTCAAAATAAAGATTAGAAGCACTTGTGAACACTTTTAATCTTCACTCCAATTCCACTTTACGCCCAAGATGTGTGGTCTCTCAATCAGTTTTCAAAGGGAGAATGAAAGTGTGTCTCACACTCTCTCACACACCGTTTCTTTTTCTTTTCTAATCTCATCTAATAAAAATTATGTATGTTTCTCCCTTTATAACTAACTAATTATCTAATTGGGCTGGCCTATTGGGCCTTTCCAATTGGGTTTAGTGTGTGGCTTGGAGTGGGACCAAAAGGGACCAATAAGACACTAGCTCCAATGGGCCTTGGGCTTTTCCGTCAACTCTTGACAAGTCCAAAGTTACCATTATTATATTTAATACCACTATATAAATATAATTGCACTCTAGCCTTATTAATAAATTATATCCCAAGGCTTTATTATACACGTAACCCCTTCATAAAATATTCGTAGTAACACAAAGTCATAAATGTAGACTGCCACTTTGTAAATTACTACATATCATTGAGTACCCGGTTTAATTCTTTAAAGTTATTCATTATATATTATGAAATCCAATTTCATAAATATATACTTTAGTAATTTCTTACTAAAGTGGTTAGGCCTAACTCTCTGAATAACTGAAACCATTAAACTTATCTCAAAGGAATATTTTATATATCCATTAAGAGACTATGAATTCCATCTTGAGAATATATGTTCCATCAACACTAAATGTGGCTGCCCAACATACTGAGGTTTTGACCGTCACTTCAGATCTCACTCCTAATATATCAAAGTAACCTACACTTCATGATCAGGTCCATTATTCTCTCAGGATTAAGAGTTCATGCAAATAGAAGTCGTGAGATTTATTATTCATTTGACAGTCATTAGGAGAATAATAAATCTCACAACGGTCCTGTTCAATATGTCTTAACTCTTAAAACATATCAACATATCAACTAGAAGTCTCCACTTCCATGATCAAGACAAATCATCTTAGTTGACACGTTATAGTCTTCGCAGATGAAATGCCCAATTTTATCACCGACTACGAACTATAAATTCTGAGTTTACAAAGAACTTGTGATTTACATCTTCTGTGACTTTTCACATAAATCACATACAATGCATCTCATGGACTATATGATAATGTCCCATATTCATGTTACCATTATTTTAGATAATAATAAAAGAACTGTATCAATCACAATATTAAGTCATATATCATGTCTTACATAATGTCATACATAATATCATACATAGCATCATACAATAGGATTTAAGGGCACTAATCCTAACAATCTCCCACTTGCCCTAAAGACTATTGTGCACTAATCTAACTCCCATTCCCTCCAAATGTGACTCGAAAGTCCTTTGAGGCAAGGCTTTGGTAAAGGGATCTGCTAGATTATTTGCACTTTCAATCTTAACTACCACAACATCTCCACGAGCAACAATGTCTCGAATGATGTGGTACTTCCTCTCAATGTGCTTTCCATTCTTATGATTCCTTGGATCTTTGGATTGTGCAACCGCTCCACTATTGTCACAAAACAATGTGATGAGAACTTGCTCTATTCTCACAACACCAAGATCAGAAAGGAATTTCTTGAGCCAAACAGCCTCCTTTGCTGCTTCACAAGCAGCAACGTACTCGGCTTCCATGGTGGAGTCTGCAATACAAGATTGCTTAACACTCCTCCAACTTATGGCTCGACCTCCCAAGGTGAAAACACATCCTGAAGTACATTTTCTGAAATCTAGATCTGATTGAAAATCTGCTGTATAGATCCAATGGGAATCAAATCCTCACTATGGTAAATAAGCATATAATCTCTCGTTCTCCTAAGATACTTGAGAATATGCTTTACAGCTTGCCAATGTTTTGGTCCTGGATTTGATTGATATCGGCTGACCATGCCAACTGAATAACAAATATCTGGTCTAGTACAAAGCATGGCATACATGAGACTTCCCACTGCAGAAGTATAAGGAACTTGTCTCATCATATTTTCTTCCTCTTGAGTCTTAGGCCTTTGGTCATCAGACAGAGGAACTCCATGTCTAAAAGGAAGCAATCCTTTCTTGGAGTTTTGCATGCTAAAACGTTCTAGGACCTTATCTATATATCTAGCTTGTGATAAGCCTAACATCTTATTCTTGCGATCTCGCCAAAGCTTGATCCCTAGAATAAAGTTAGCCTCACCCAAGTCCTTCATATCGAATGGCTTGACAACCAAACTTTAACCGATGACATTACCCCTACATCATTCCCAATGAGTAGAATATCATCAACATAAAGTACTAGGAACATTACTACTTTGTCTCGATGTCTTTTGTACACACATGGTTCATCAAGATTTTGTTCAAAACAAATGACTTGATTGCTTGATCAAATCTGATGTTCCATGACCTAGATGCTTGTTTAAGTCCATAAATGGACCTATTCAACTTGCATACCATATGCTCTTGGTTCTTTGCTATGAAACCTTCTGGTTGCAACATGTATATTTCTTCTTCAAGATTGCCATTAAGAAATGCAGTCTTGACATCCATCTGCCAAATCTCATAATCATAATGAGCAGCAATGGATAAGAGAATTCTGATAGATTTAAGCATGGCTACTGGCGAAAAAGTTTCATCATAATCAATACCTTCTTTTTGTGTATACCCTTTCGCCACTAGTCTTGCTTTAAAGGTTTCAACCTTTCCATCTATCCCTCTCTTCTCTTGTAAACCCATTTGCAACCAACAGGTTTAATGCCGTTAGGCGCCTTTACAAGATCCCATACATGATTGGAATCCATAGAATCCAATTCAGATTTCATAGCTTGGACCCAATGATGTGCATCTATATCACTCATTGCTTCATCTTAAGTGTAAGGATCCGATTCAGCCTCTTCTGAGATAGCCTCATAAGTTTCTCCCAAACCTATGAATGTTATAGGAGGCCGAATAATTCTCTACTACGACGAGGCACCTGTGTATTAGACATCTCATGAGTAGTATCTTGTGGTGTATCTAATACAGTCACATCATCCCTAGTTTCATCCATTAGTTGTTCAACTACAGGTTCATTCATTTCAGCCAAGACAACTCTACTTCTAGGAGTAAAATTATTCATATAGTCATTTTCCAAGAATTTGGCATTTGTGCTAACAAACACTTTATTATCCTTATGACTATAGAATAAACCTCCAACTGTTCCTTTTGGATACCCTACAAAAAATACCACTTCTGTTTTAGACTGTAACTTGTCAGGCTTTCCTTTCAACACATGTGCTGGACAACCCCAAATGTGGAGATGTTCATACTAGGCTTACGCCCATTCCACAACTCTACAGGTGTTTTAGAATAGACTTCGAAGGTACTAAATTCAGAAGATACATTGCAGTATTTAAGGCATATCCCCAAAAAGAAATTAGTAGAGTCGAATAACTCAACATGGATTAACCATATCTAAAAGAGTCCTATTCCTTCTTTCTACTACACCATTTTGTTGTGGAGTTCCAGGTGCAGTCAACTGGGATATAATTCCATTTCAGTCAGTAATCTTTGAAATCACCAAGAAGGTATTCGCCACCTCGATCAGATCGAATGACCTTTATGTGTTTACCCAATTGATTCTCAACTTCAGCCCTAAATTCTTTGAACCTTTCAAAGGCTTCGAACTTTTGTTTCATTAGGTACACATAACCAAATCTAGAGTAATCATCAGTGAAAGTAATGAAATACTCATAGCCACCTCTTGCTTGAATTGACATAGGACCACATACATCTGAATGTACTAGTTCTAGCAAATCTTGGGCTCTTCTACCCTTTGCATTAAAAGGTCGTTTGGTAATCTTACCTTCCAAACAAGATTCGTAAACTGGAAAACCATCAAAGTCCATGGGCTGTAAAAGTCCATCTTTGATTAGTCTTTGAATCCTACTTGAATTGATATGACCTAAACGCAAGTGCCATAGATATGCATCACTAGTAGAAGGAAACTTTCTCTTTAATGATTTTACATGAGAGTTACTATCTAATTCAAAATTGTATAATTCATGCTTATCAAAAGTTAAAATATAAAGATCATCCACAATAGCCAGAACAGATAAACACTTTATCCTTTTTTATCAACATTGTTTTTCAGGATAACACAATATCCATGTTTACCTAAGTAAGTTGCAGAAATTAAATTCCTACGAACATTAGGTACATACAAACAGTCTTCCAATATTAAAACTCTAGACTTAAAACACAAATTAAACACTCCAACAGTTTCAACTGGATCTTGCTCCCATCAACCAAAATAAGAAATAGTTCTCCTCATTCAACTTTCTGGTCTCCTGAACCCCTGCAAAGAATTGCAGATATGATTAGTACAACCTGAATCCACACACCAGGAATCTGTTGGATTCTGTACCAAACATATTTCAAGAAGAAATGAACTTTTCATACCCTTATTCTTGGCAGCCTTGAATGTTGGACAATTCCTCTTCGAATGTCCTTTCTCACCACAATGGAAACACTTTCTTTTGTTGGCAACCCCTAAGGCAATTTTTTTACCATCTTTCTTAGTGAAGTCCTTCTTCTTCTTCTTCTTCTTACCCTTGCCTTTCGACTTAGGTTGAGAAGTAGAAGCTTCACCCACATTGGCTTCAACACTAGAAGTACCAAAGATGTCTTCCGCCGCCACCAACTCATTCACTAATTCAGACAAAGAATAAATCTTTTTGTTCATATTATAATTGAGTCTGAATTCCTTGAATGATTCTGGTAGTGACTAGAGTATCATATCCACTTGGGATTCTCCATCAATGTCGACACCTAAAACTTCTAATGTGTTCAGATTAGCAATCATCCTAAGACAATGCTCCCTCACTGAACTTCCTGCAGCCATTTTGGTATTATAAATTTGCCTCATGGTTTCTTGCCTTGCAGAACGACCTTGCTCACCAAACATCTCCTTCAAACTATGCATTATGTCCGAAGCAAGTTCTACATCCTGCATTTGATGCTGTAGAATATTTGAGATAGATGTTAGGATGTAGCACCTGGCCATCTCATTAGATTTCTGCCAACGATCATATCGCTGTTTTTCCTCAAGAGGAGCATCTAATAAAGGAAATTTAGGACATGATTGAGTAAGCACATACTTGTGCTCTTCAGCAGTAAGAACAATGTCCAAATTTCTTTTCCAGTCAACATAGTTGGATCCAGTCAGTTTGTTTTGGTTAAGAATAAAAACAAGTGGGCTAAATGATGCCATGACAAAATCTGAAAATAATAAATATGAATATAATTGGTAAATTGGACATTATCAATTTAGCATAAAAGTATAATATGGAACCTTAATAAAACCATAAAATAATATCAACAATCAACCAATCTCATATTCATATCCCTCAGCGTAGAGTGAACATAAAATACTATGATTGATTGAGAACTATTCTCATTATTAGTACTATCATGATAACTCTTATCAAATACTAATAATATGCCGTTTTATATTTAGCCTCTAAGTAATAATAGTAAGAACTCAGCATAGAGGATACTATAATACTTAGTCTAGTGTATACTATTGTCTAGAATTATGTGTAACCACATTTCATCCCTTTAACAGGCTTATTTTGTAGTACCATGATAAAACACCCTCCGCATGGAATGCAAAGCTCGAATTTAAGACAAGGTGTTTATCAAACCACTATAAACCAGGAAATTCAATCTTGTAGGACCATGAAATAAATACTCTCCACATGAAATGCTAAGCTCGAGGCAAAGACAAAGTATATATTTCGCACTACTATGAACTAACAATGGAGGCCGTGAGATCCAACCCTTGAATTTCTCTCCCACTAGATATTTTAAAATAAATGTTTTTAAGATTAAGAACCATAATAATGCTAGACACGTTGAAAAAAATAATCCTAATCTAATTAGGAATAAATTTCATTAAACTAGCATTAAAATATATAAATATATATAACATAATAAAAAACCCATATTACATTTAAAAATCCATATTACATTATATATAATATAATATATGGAATTATATATGTAATATATGATTTTATATTACCTTTTATATATACTGTATGGATTGTAATAATCCTTATAAACCAAGATGACTAAAAGATGCAAAATGGCTATAGCATGCAATCCGTATAAAACAAGGCATATATCATGCAATAAAAGACAAAACATGCAATTAAGACAAAGTCAAAATGCACAATGTTCTTCACATGCAATCAAAGCAACCAAGGATTCATAAAAGTCCAAGCCATGCATTTATTAATAGACACTTGGTGTAGATTCATATATATATGTGTACGGATTGAAGAAAAGTTCTAAAGATACATATGATAAGTCAAAAGCTTGAATCCGTATATTATATATAATTTATAGAATTAAAACTTCCAAGCGGTGCAAAAGAAATCCAAGCAGTAGAGTGATTTTGACCATGCGTATGGCAGTTATTGAAATGCCAGTTAATAACTACATTAAGCATATATATATATATATATATATATATATATATATATCTTTGGCCATAAAAGACACGGCACATATATATAATACAAACCAAGATTTTCAATGATAGTTATTGAATGAATTCAATAACTACTCCCAACTGCCAATAATATCTAATTCATGCACTCTTGAATCATGCAAAAAATATATCGCATATATTGATCAATGCACACAAAAATATGGAACAATATCTTTATGCAGAAATTTAAAAACACAAAGATAACGGTTTTCTTAAATTCTAAAATTCAATCACACGCTATACAATCATGATATGAAAACCTGGCTCTGATACCAATTGAAGGAAAAATTCTGGTTTTGTATTTCATACAAAACCCACAGCGGAAGCAACGAACTAGGATCTATTTCATTCATGATTGATAACGTGCACAATGTAAATTTTAGAATTTAAGAACAAGATAGCGTACCTTGGTGTGGAGAAATTCAAAACAAAGATTAGAAGCACTTGGGAACACTTTTAATCTTCACTCCAATTCCACTTTACGCCCAAGATGTGTGGTCTCTCAATCAGTTTTCAAAGGGAGAATGAAAGTGTGTCTCACACTCTTTCACACACCGTTTCTTTTTCTTTTCTAATCTCATCTAATAAAAATTCTGTATGTTTCTCCCTTTATAACTAACTGATTATTTAATTGGGCTGGCCTATTGGGCCTTTCCAATTGGGCTGGCCTATTGGGCCTTTCCAATTGGGCTTTAGTGTGTGGCTTGGAGTGGACCAAAAGGGACCAATAAGACACTAGCTCCAATGGGTCTTGGGCTTTTCCGTCAACTCTTGACAAGTCCAAAGTTACCATTAATTATATTTAATACCACTATATAAATATAATTGCACTCTAAGCCTTATTAATAAATTATATCCCAAGACTTTATTATACACGTAACCCCTTCATAAAATATTCGTAGTAACACAAAGTCATAAATGTAGACTGCCACTTTGTAAATTACTACATCTTATCCTTGAGTACCCGGTTAATTCTTTAAAGTTATTCATTATATATTATGAAATCCAATTTCATAATATATACTTTAGTAATTTCTTACTAAAGTGGTTATGCCTAACTCTCTGAATAACTGAAACCATTAAACTTATCTCAAGGGAATATTTTATATCTCCATTAAGAGACTATGAATTCCATCTTGAGAATATATGTTCCATCAATACTAAATGTGGCTGCCCAACATACTGAGGTTTTAACCGTCACTTCAGATCTCACTCCTGATATATCAAAGCAACCTACACTTCATGATCAGGTCCATTATTCTCTCAGGATTAAGAGTTCATGCAAATAGAAGTCGTGAGATTTATTATTCATTTGACAATCATTATGAGAATAATAAATCTCACAGCGGTCCTGTTCAATATGTCTTAACTCTTAAAATATATCAACATATTAACTAGAAGTCTCCACTTCTATGATCAAGACAAATCATCTTAGTTGACACGTTATAGTCTTCGCAGATGAAATGCCCAATTTCATCACCGACTACGAACTATAAATTCTGAGTTTATAAAAAACTTGTGATTTACATCTTCTATGACTTTTCACATAAATCACATACAATGCATCTCATGGACTATATGATATTGTCACATATTCATGTTACCATTATTTTAGATAATAATAAAATAACTTTATCAATCACAATATTAAGTCATACATAATGTCATACATAATATCATACATAGCATCATACAATAGGATTTAAGGGCACTAATCCTAACAGCTGTGTCTTTGCACCGTAAGGTTTTGTAACCAAGCATCTTTTTGATCTTCATCATGTGGATGAATTGAAGAATTTTGCAACCAACGATCTTCTCTAGTTGGTAATTGAAGTCGCATACTGGGATCCGCACAATTAGTTAGTCACGTACATGGGAGCCGTGAATTGAAAGGAGAAATTGTCACTACAGAACAAGTCTAATTGGGTATTGAGGTAATGGTTCAATTGTAGGTTGGTAAGATACTTGAGATTTCTTTACTTGTAACCGCTTATTGTGATAATAGTGGAATTTCGAGAGTGGTGACCTTAAAATCACCCGGTGCGATTTTTGCCATGTAAGTTTTCCCCATTCATAAACAAATCACTGTATCATTTATTTTCCGCTCCATACTTTAGATTATTGGTGATTTGTTTGTGCTACCACGTATTTGCATGTTAATTTGATTAAATAATAACTTGGCTAATTAATCAAATTAATTCATCACAATGGGTCAATACGTTTTTGGCCTATCAAGTGGTATCAGAGCAAGCACACTTTGATTAGGGTTAATCTTTGTGTGTGATCCATTGACCCCTGTTTATCATGGATAGAGGTCAGTCTCTTATTATATCTCCATTGTTTAATGGTACTAACTATGCATACTAGAAAGTACGCATGAGAGCTTTTTTGCAATCACTAGATGAGAATGTGTGGCAAGTTGTGGAGATAAGCTGGACCAAGCCTAAAGAAGTGCCGGACAATTAAGATGAAGCTAAGATCAAGGCAGCAAACTTCAATAACAGAGCATTGAATGTCTTATTCAGTGCGGTCACTAATGAGGAGTTCAAGATGATATCCTCCACTAAAACTGCTAAGAAAGCATAGACCATCCTCCAAACAACCTACGAGGGAACAAAGGTTGTAAAAGATTCGAAGCTACAGAGGCTCACTATAAGCTTTAAAGAAATTAAGACGGAGGAGCATGAGTCGTTCGATGAATTCTATGCCAAGCTCAAGGACATAGTGAACTCAGCCTTCAATCTTGGGGAAACCATTCCTGAACCTAAGATTGTGAGGAAAGTGCTCAGATCTCTGCCCGAGAGATTCCATGCCAAGATCACAGCAATAGAGGAATCAAAAGATATTGACAAGATTCCTCTGACTGAGCTGGTTGGTAATCTACAAACCTACGAGCTAGGGTTGACAAGAAATGGCAAGTTAGGTAAAGGCAAGAGCATGGCACTGAAGGCCAAGAGCAGCGAGACAGATGAGTCTTTAGACGATGAAGATTCTAAGATGAAGTCCTACATCACCAGGCAATTCAAGAAATTCATGAAAAATGCCAATGGAAAAGGCTTTGACAAGGACCGTAGGCAATCCAATTCTTCTCAGTTCAAGAGCCAAGATAAAGGGAAGAAGGATGCTAGGGATGGCGGTCAGTACACTGGTCTCGCAGGACCTAAGTGCTTCGGGTGTCAGGTTTCGGTCACACGAAACAAGAGTGTCCCGCATATCTCAAGAGCATTGGGAAGAGCAAGACACTTGCTGCTACTTTGAGCAACACTGAGCCTGAGGATGATTCTGACAATAAGGATGAAGGAATTTTGAATGCCTTCACTGCCACTGTCAATCCTACTGAAGGGATTGTTGAAGATGTGCATCAAGAAGAAGAATTGGTGGAATCTAAGTTTGAAAAGATGGATGATCAAGATGATATCTATACAGCCTATGAGAAATTGTACAAGCTTTCTGAGAAGCATGAGAAACTCTATAGGCTAGCCACCAAGAAACTCAGTGATGTGGAACTTGACCGTGAAGAGCTTTCCACTAAGTTTGATGAAGCTAATCAGACTATTGGGGCCCGGAGATTCGAGAACAATTTCTTAACTGAGAACCAAGAAGCTTGAAGTGGAGCTGTTTCAAGTTAGAGCTCAATTGGAGAGGACATCAAGTGTGAAGCTGGATAAGATGCTTAGCATTCAGAAATCTTCTTCTAGTCGAATAGGATTGGGGTATGAATTCTCTTCCTCTAATATTGCTTCTGCTAGTACTACTATTTTTGTTCCTCCTGCTAATAATATTAAAATTGAGAACAATGATGATAAAACTGAATTAGTAAGTGAGAACCTAGACAAGGGTAAGTCCATCTTAGGAGCACCCCTTAAGCTTGAGAAGAAGGAAACTAAAAACCCTAGGACTAAAAAGGCTAACTCTCAAAAGCCTAAACAGAAGAAGCAGCATCTCTGTCATCATTGTAGTATTGCCAGTCATACTCGACCAAATTGCTATAAGTGGTTAGCCACTCAACAGAGCAATGACATGATAGCATTTAGGAACCAGAATCAGTTTCAAACCTCTCTTGCTCCTCTTGGAGATCTTCTCAAAACCCTTATGTTTCTTTCAAACTTGAATGGTTTCAATCCTTCCCCCTCATCACTGGTTTAAGGGTTTACAAAAAAGGAAAAGTTCTTCCAAGGTGTGGAAAGAAAAGAGTTCCAAGTGATTTAATCACTTTTTTTCTCTCTCTCCTTCTTGTTTTGTTTCTGCATTACTTGTGTGTGTTGCTTTACTGTTTTGAGTCAGTCTAGTTTTATGCATTGTTTTGCTTTGATTAACATGTTTTTAGTTGCTTACTTTTAGTTTTTGTTCTATTTTTTTTTTCAAATAAAAATAAAAAAAAAATTGAAAAATACAAAAATAGTGTGTATATGTGTACATCAGTTCTTGTGAACCTTAAAATGGTCTTTGAAATAGAGTTTTCTAAATTTGTATCTCTTGTAGCTTAGATGAGCATCTCTATGCACAACTAAGCAAGTGAATTTTATAGCCTTTGTTTGTGATGAGTAAGGTTAAGTGATCTCTTGTACTTAACACTCGTATCACTCTTTTTGACGGGTAGGACTAGAAAATCCTAAGAGAAAGGCATAAATAACCATCTCACCACTGTTACCCACCAATCATGATATAACATCTGTATGCTTCGGCATAGTAAAAGTGCAATGTCAAAAGCTTAACATATTTAGGTATTTCTTTTCTCTCCTTTGTATACCTATGCATGGTTTGCTTAATAAAAGGAAAATATGCAAAGAAAATAAAAGCAAAAACAAAAATACTTTAAATATGATTGTAAGCGTGTTTTCTTGGAAATGTGGGAGTTATAAGATGTACCTCAAAGGTGATAGTCCCCATTAAACAATTATGATTGTGTGTGAGTTAAAGTGATTTTCTCATATCTCAAATCGTCATAACTTTGAGACACTTATGCATTCTTGCGATATTTTCACACACAACATGCAATATTCTTTGCTACTCTTGATATATGTGCAAGTACAATGTGATTTAGCCATCACAAGGTTTACATGTGTTAATGTATACTCACTAAACTGTTTTGACTTGTTTTTGAAATATAAAATCGGTTAGACTTGTTTAGTGTGTGCGTGTGTGTTTTGGGATCCATGTGCTTAAAATTATTGTTAAGAGATGATTTTGAGAGTCTAATATGTTGATTAGATCATTGGTTGAGTTGCATGTCTGATTGCAGTCATGTCTGTGTTTTTCTCTTTTTGAAAAACTGTTTTTAAAAGCTGGCTCGACACCTCCTAGATACCTGGCTGTCTGTCGAGCTTCTTATCTTTTTTTTTTTCACAATCTCGATAGTTTCTCAACACCTTCTGGATGGATCGAAAAATCTCCTGACCTCTCAACAACTTCTTGACACATGGTGGATCGATCGAGCATCTGTTCTCGTGTCTTTGCCTTGTTCATTGACACCTCCTCGATAGCTCTACCTATCGACATTGTGTTCCTTGACACCTTTCTCGACAGATGTCTCGACACCTGTATCTGTCGAGATTTACTTAGGATCTATATATATATAGGTTCTGTGCGATCCGGTCTTCTTTTCTCTCAATCTCTCTCTCGATAGCTCTGTCTCTTCACCTCCCAAACCTCTTTCTCTCACTCCAAACCTCTACCCAAGGTTCCTCAAGCTTATTTAAGTTTTTCTTCACTTGGTAAGCATCTAATCTTTTTCTTTTGCATGCATTTCATGTTTTGAAACCTAGGTTTTGGGGTTTTTGAAAAATTTTGGGGTTTTTCAAAATTGATAAGTTATTATTACAATTTTTGGGATGAGTTTTGTAGATTTGATCTTAAAAACTCCATGCATTGCATCACATTAGCATTCTAGCTGTATTCTCATGCATTTAGATGTGTGCAAACTGTTTGTGTGCTGGTAAGATTGGATTGGGCTGAGCCCATGATGTTTTTATTTTCCATGTCACATGCTCATGCATTCCCCATGCATATGTTCTCTCTTTTCAATATACTTGTTATATTTGAATTGTTTTAGGACTTTTTTGAGTGTTTCTTTCTCCCCTCCCCTCTCTTTCCTTTTGTGTTAGTAGTGTCTATGGCACCAAAACGTAAGTTTATTCTGACCCAGAACCCTCTTCGTTCTAGGGTCTTTTCAACTTCTGATCCTACTTCTCTTTCTATTCGGTTCCGTGATGAGAAAGCCTATCGGGACTTCTCGGAGAACTTTTCAAAACGAGATATTCATTTGGAACGCCAAGTTGTTCTTATTGGAAAAATGCATGGAAAATACGTATTGTATCTCATACAAACATGCACAACGGAAAAATTAATGGATCTACTTCACTCGCAATTAATAACATGTACTATGTAAGTTTCAAAATTAGAGAACAAGAAAGTGTACCTTGGGGCAGTGAAATTCAAAACCGAAGATCAGAAACATTTGGGAAGACTTTTAATCTTTACTTCAATTCCACTTAATACCCAAGATGTGTGGTCTCTCAATCAATTTCCAAGGAGAGAATAGAAGAGTGTCCAACACTCACATACAAATCATTTCAAAATGATGTCTCATGAAAAACCCACTTGAAAACTTAAATTGAAATTCTGTATGTTTCTCTCCTTATATATATAACTAATTATCTAATTGAGCTAGCCTTTTGGGCCGTTCCAATTGGGCTCTTGTGTGTGGCTTAGAGTGGGACCAAAAGGGACTAATAAGACACTAGCTCCAATGAGCCTTGGATTATTCTGTCAACTCTTGAAAAGTCCAAAGTTACCATTAACTATATTTAGTACCATTATATAAATATAGTTGCACTCTAGGCCTTATCTATAAATTATATCCAAAAACTTTATTATACATGCAACCCATTCATAAAATATTCGTAATAATACAAAGTCATAAATATAGAATGTCACTTTGTAAATTACTACATCTTATCCTTGAGTACCCGGTTTAATCCTTTAAGTTATTCATTATATATTTATGAAATCCAATTCTATAAATATATCTTTAGTAACTCCTTACTAAAGTGGTTGGGTCCAACTCTCAAAATAACTAAATCCATTAAACTTATCTCAAGGGAATATCTTGTATCTCTGTTAAGAGGTTATGAATTCCATCTTGAAAATATATGTTCCATCAACACTAAATGTGGGTGCCCAACATACTGAGGTTTTGACCGTAACTAATAGATTTCACTTCTGATATATCAAAGTAACCTACATCTCATGATCAAGTCCATTATTCTCTCAGTATTTAGAGTTGATGTAAATAGAAGTTGTGAGATTTATTATTCATTTGACAGACGTTAGGAGAATAATAAATCTCATAGCGGTCCAGTTCAATATGTCTCAACTCTTAAAATATATCAACATACCAGTTTGAAATCTCTATTTCCATGATCAAAACAAATCATCTTAGTTGATATGTTATAGTTTTAGCAGATGAAACGCCCAATTTCATCACTGACTACGAACTAAACTTCTGAGTTTACAAAGAACTTATGATTTATATATTCTGTGACTTTTCACATAAATCACATACTATGCATTTCATGGATTAAGATAATGTTCCATTAGTTCATTTATAGATAGCCTCATATAATTAAAAATTTAATTATTATGACGTGCAAATAAATTGGATTTTAGGGCATAAACTCCAAAAATCTCCCACTTGCCCTCAAAGACAATTTATCATATATTCGACACTTATCTCCCTTTAGAGTAATTCATAATCACTCTAAGACAAGGCTTGGAAACATGTTACAGCCAAATTTATTGAATAAATTATCTTTTCTACTACTATTTCTCATGTGCTCATATCTCTCTAATGAGAAGATACTATTTATACTTTAATGTGTATCTTCACCACCTAAAGTGAACACGTATCTTGAAGTTCAACTTCATAATGGTATCTTCACCACCAAGGATGAAGTCCAACTTCATGATGCGTATCTTCACCACCAAGGATGAACACATATCTTGAAGTCCAACTTCATGAATCACAATCAAACTACAAGTCAGTATTTGTACATCCAGTACTAATCAAAACCTCACTTTGGTGGACAAGCATATAATCCCTCATTCTTCTAAGATATTTGAGTATATGCTTTACTCCCGCTAAATTAAGTGATCTTTGATTCAATTGATATTTGCTTACCAAGCCCACCACAAAATAGATATTTACCCTAGAATTTAGCATAGCATAAAGACTTCCTATCGAATTAGATATGCTCTTCTTTTTATATGTCTTAGGACCACAATCCTACATAAAGGAACTTCAAACTTAAAAGGAAAGAATCCTTTCCTGAAGTATTACATGCTATAATTGGCTAGAATCTAATCTATTTAAGCAGTTTGAGATAGATCAAACATCCTAAATTCTGAATTTTAACAAAGTTAAATTCTTAGGATATGACCAGTCTTTCCCAAGTGTTTTATATCAAACTGGACTAGACAACTAAAAACTCTATTGATGACAATAACTCTACATCATTCTAAATGATTAGAATGTCATCAACATACATTAAGAAATTTATTATTCTATATAGTATTTACACACATAAGGCTTTTTAATACTTGATCAAAATCAAACAATTTGATTTCTTGATCAAAGATGATATATTATGATTCATATGCTTGCTTTAGTCCATAAATAAAATTTAAGCAACTTGCATACTAAACACTACTGGTTCTTTGTTATGTACAAGTCTAGTTACATTATATAGATGTCTTTCTCAAGATTGCTACGAAAAGAAGCTTTCATGACATCCATTGCCATATTTCATCCAAATGAAATATAATAGATAAGAGAATCTAGATAGTGTCAAACTTGACTATTGGCGAAAAAATCTTTTCATAGTTTAACCATTTCTTTCTGAATAAATCTTTTCGCCATTAGTCTTGACCTTGAAAGTTTGCACCTTCAAATCTATCAATCTCATTTTCTTGTAGACCTATTTGAGAACAATAAGCTTAATGCCATTAGGCGTTTCTACAAGTTCTAGACTTTAAATAGAATCTAATTCTATTTATATGACCTTGATCCAATAATCCATATTCATATCATCTATTGCCTCTACGTAGGACCGAGGATCAAATTCATATCCTTGTGGAATGACTTCAAAAATTTTATCTCAAAAGTATGAATTTATTTGAAAATATATAATCCTCCTACTATGATATTGTACTTGTGTACTAGCTATATATTTAGAATAATCCCTTGTGGTATAGCTAATACAACCATCTCATTTCTAAATGTATTTCATAGTTGTCTTATAACAAATTCTGACGTCTTTCTTCTAGAAGAATTCTATGTTTTGCTTTAAGATTATTCACATAGTTATCGTCAAGAAACTTTGTATTTATACTTTACAAACATGTTATCTTCTTTATGACTACCAAAACAATCTTCTGCATTTCCTTTTGGATACCCAACATAAACACACATTTTTCTATTTTTTGATTTCAATTTGTTAAACTTCCTTTCTAGCACAAGTGTTGGACATCCCCAAAAGAGGAAGTATCATATACTAGGTTTTCACCCAATTCACAATTTGACTAATGTCCTAGGAACAAACTTTTGAAATCAACTTTAGAAAATGCATAGTAATAATTGCAGTATATCTCTAAAAGAAATAAGCAAATAAAAATGTTAATCATGTACTTTACTATTTCTAAAAGAGTCTTATTCCTCCTTCATGTATGCACTCAGTTAAAAAATTCATTGAAACTACATTCCTTTACAAAAGGAGCCCTATATCATATTATCTTCTAAATAGAATTCATAGACTGGGAATAAAACAAAATAGTGGTTCTAAAAGCCCATCTTTCACCAATCTTGAATATCATTTAGATTAATAAGATCTAGACATAAGTGCTAAAATATACATTGCTAAAGGAAGAAAACTTTCTCTTTAAAAGTAAAACATGTAAAATTTCATCTAAAAAATAATCATGGACAAAGCTTAGCTTTACCAAAACCGGAAACTCTTTCATTTTGGTCATGCTTTTGAGTCTAATTTCCTTTTGGCAACTGATAAGGCAACTAGCTTGTCTCTGTTTGGTATTATAATTCCTATTCTTACCACCCTTACCTTTTGGTCTAGGCTAAAAATTTGAATAAAATCATATTGATCCTAGCCTTAGCTTTTAGGATGTCTTCCTTTGCATAGAACTTACTCATCAATTCAAATAATATAAAAGAAAATCATTTTCAAAACAATCTAAATTGATCAAATGATTCTAACAAGGACTTGTGGATCATATTCATATAAGATTAACATTTAATCTCTACATCCAAGAATTCCAATTCATTTTACAATAAAATATTTTCATAAAATGATATAGAATTGGAACTCCTTAAGTTTTTCTTAGCATTCAATATGATTTATATTGAATTTCGTCTAGTAGCACAATATTTCATACCAAAACATCTCATTTAGATTTAATATTAAGTCTAAGTTTAGTACTAACTCTTGCATCTCATGTTGTAGTACAATTGAGACAAAAGCCAATGTAGCATTTCAGCACTTCAATGGAGACTATGATCATATTATAAGCTATCTTCCATCAATGCATCGTGCAAAGGAAATTATGACAATACTGAATCGAAAACATAAATATGTAATTCAGCAAGTCCAAAATTAGTTCTTAGTTATTGTGATTCATTTAAAATAGTAGCTTGGAGACAAAATTTATGACAACTTTATTTTGAGACTACGAACATAATTACTGAGACATTATATTTTGCATCCATAACCATATAGTATGAAAAAAAAAAAAAAAAAAAATACTATACTAGGTGCAACGACAACCTAATCCCGTAATTAATATTCCTCGGAAGCGAGGTCATACCAATCACTATGATCAGACGAGAATTATTCTCATTATTTATGCTATCATGGTAACTCTTACCAAACAAAAATAATTTGACGTTTTTCCTTTGGCCTCTAAGTGATAATATCAAGAACTCAGCATAGAGGATACTATCAAACTTAGTCTAGTGTACACTATTACCTAGAATCATGTGTAGTCACATTTCATCCCCTTAACAGGCTTATTATGTAGTGATATGATACAAAACACCCTCCGCATGGATTGCAAAGCTCGAAAGTAAGACAAGGTATTTGATCAAACTACTATAAACCAAGAAATTTAATCCTGTAGTACCATGAAATAAATACTTTCCACATGGAATGCTAAAAGCTTGAAGCAAAGACAAAGTATATATTTCACATTACTATGAACCAACAATAGAGGCCGTGAGATCCAACTCTTATATCTCTTTCTCACTAGAAATTTTAAAACAAGTGGATTGTACTAAAATCATTGTGATTTCATCACAATTTTAACTCTACACATCATATGTGCTTAATTGTTTAAATTCGATGTGATGTTACTAAGTTACGTTACTATAGCGTAACGAACATTCGTGCCATCACAAAGAAGTTTAACCTTGTAATCCGTGAAATAAATACCCTTTGCATGGAATGCAAGACTCGAATGGGCCTTGGGCTTTTCTGTCAACTCTTGACAAGTCCAAAGTTACCATTAACTATATTTAGTACCACTATATAAATATAGTTGCACTCTAGGCCTTATCTATGAATTATATCCCAAGACTTTATTGTTTATGCAACCCCTTCATAAAATATTCGTAGTAATACAAAGTCATGAATGTAGACCGCCACTTTGTAAATTACTACATCTTATCCTTGAGTACCCAGTTTAATCTTTTAAGTTATTCATTATATATTTATGAAATCCAATTCCATAAATATATACTTTAGTAACTCTTTACTAAAGTAGTTGGGCCCAACTCTTAGAATAACCAAACCCATTAAACTTATCTCAAGGGAATATCTTGTATCTCTGTTAAGAGACTATAAATTCCATCTTGAAAATGTATGTTCCATCAACACTAAATGTGGCTACCCAATATACTGAGGTTTTGACCGTAACTAATAGATCTCACTCTTGATATATCAAAGTAATCTACATCTCATGATCAAGTCTATTATTCGCTCAGGATTTAGAGTTGATGTAAATAAAAATTGTGAAATTTATTATTCATTTGATAGTCGTTAGGAGAAAAATAAATCTCACAACGGTCCAGTTCAATATGTCTTAACTCTTAAAACATATCAACATACCAACTAGAATCTCCATTTCCATGATCAAGACAAATTATCTTAGTTGATATGTTGTAGTCTTCGCAGATGAAACGCCCAATTTCATCACCGAGTACGAACTAAACTTCTGAATTTACAAAGAACTTGTGATTTATATCTTCTGTGACTTTTCAAATAAATCATATATTATGCATCTCATGGACAAAGATAATGTTCCATTAGTTCATTTATAGATAGTCTCATATAATTAAACAATTTAATTATTTATGACATGCCAATAAATTAGATTTTAGGGCATAAACCCCAATAGTTCTAGCGGACTTCGCCAACACTGACCTTCCCGATGTCTTTCACAAAAGGGAATGAGAGTCATTGTGTGACGTCCCAGTCACATGTCCTTCCGTGCTTATCCAAGATTTTTACTCCAACATGCATGGATTCAATTCTTCAGTACCTCTCCTTCACACTCACGTTCAAGGTACGCGCATTTTTGTCACACCAGAGTTGGTATCCGATGTGCTTCATATACCGAGGGTTGCACATCCTGATTACCTACGTTGTGAGCGTCTGCGAACTGTGTCCAAAGATGAGATGATCACTGCCTTCTGTGAGCGCCCTTTTGATTGGGGTAAGCACCAGTTTATGTCATGTCGACCTTTTGCTAAAGGTCCTCGTTTCTTAAACATGGTGATGACTTTTTTGTTGTATCATCTCTCTCACTACAACTCTATCACAAAGCCTCATGCTCATTTTCTGTTGTCTCTTCTTGAGGATATCACCATTGATTTTTCTTCACATTTCATTTTTTCTATCATAGATGTATATAAGGATACGACTACCCGTGATAAGCTCATTGTTCCTTCTGCTATCAGGAGGATTTTATGCCACTTTTCCATCCCTTTTCCTGTCTCCAACCCTTTTCATGTCATGGTTACCATAGACACCACTACCATAAAACGTAGTGAGGTGCAGTTTATGTCGCGATAGACAGGTTCAATAGCTTCTTCCTCACGTTTCGCTCCATCTAGATCTGCTCATGTCTCATCTACTCCCTCCTCTTCTTCAAGCGATGTGTCATTAAAAGACATCATGGCGCAGCTTCAACGCATAGATGCTTGCCTAGATATGCTCTCTCCAGAGTTGTATCAGGTGAATGTTCATGTTGGTCTAATTGCTCGGCAACAGGCAACCATGGGTGGTTTTGCTCCTGAGGTTTCTCCTCCACCACTCCTATGGATTCTATGTCTGAGGATGATGATGGTGATGATGATGATGCTTCGGATGATGATGATGGAGATGCTAGCTCTACCGATGAGATGTCTACTTGACACTCTACCCTTTGTCACTCGTGACAAAAAGGGGTAGTAGTTTTGGGTTATGAAAGTTGTCATATTTAGGGGGAGAGCTTTTGTATAGGGACATTTTTGATAGGGGGAGTGTTGAGGAATGTAGTGAGGATTACTTGTATTTTGTTTTTTCTCCGCTTTAGATACATTTTCTTCTTGTTCTCAGGTCTTGTGACCATTTTTACATACACTGTGCTTATATTTGTTATATATGTGATAATGTATGTTTCTTTCACCTATCTCTACATATGTTGTTTCTTTTCTCTCTTTATACAAATGATTTGTTATATGTATGCAATATATTATTTCTGTTTCACACTAAAATGCCTTGATGAGTTTTGTTTAAAGTATTTCAGAGATACATGTTGTCAAAGTCTACTTGTCATAAACTCTCTTCTTGCAAAATTTTTCAAGAGTTTGTGTTAGGATAGATTTTATTGTATTCAACAAGTGAATACGAGTTGAGTGATTTATGACTTCTCTCATATGTTCATTTGTTGGTCGTGGTTTTGTCATGGATTGCCAAAGGGGGAGATTGTTAGGATATATGTGTTTCACTTGTTTAGAACATATGTCATTCATTTATGTAATTGGCTAATCCTTTGACAAAACGCACTTTACTTGTAATTGGGTAGAATTATGATGAGTTTTATACTTCAAGAAACTGTGTTTCAAGATCAAGTGTTGAAGTCACCAAGAAACAAGCTGAAAAGTGCAAGTTCATTAAAGCTCGACAACTAGTATGTGTCGAGGTTTAAAGAGCTGTTCCAACCCCGTGGCTCGACAACTTCTCGATACTTCTATCTGTTGAGATTTAAGAAAAACAAATTCTGAGTTCTGTTTTGATTCCAATCTGTGGATGTGTCTTTGGTCTTTCTTTTCTCCTAACCCTAGACATATAAAAGGATTATTTTAAGGGCCGTCAAAGAGTACACAAGTTGCACAAGTATTGAGAAATCCTTATTCATGCAAATTGTGACTTGAGATGAAGTTCTTGTCCTAGTTCATCTCTCTTGTGAAGAAGTTGTTATGTCTTTGCATCGTAGGGTTTTGTAACCAAGCATCTTCTTAATCTTCATCATGTGGACGAATTGCAGAACTTTGCAGCCAACAATCTTCTCTAGTTGGTGATTGAAGTCGCGTACTGGGATCCGCGCAATTGGTTAGTCGCGTACTTGGGAGCCGTGCATTGAAAGGAGAAATTGTCACTACAGAACAAGTCCAATTGGGTATTGGGGTAAGGATTCAACTGTAGTTTGGTAAGGTACTTGAGATTCCTTTACTTGTAACCGCTTGTTGTGATAATAGTGGAATTTTGGGAGTGGTGACCTTAAAATCACCTGGTGGGGTTTTTGCCGTGTAGGTTTTCCCCATTCGTAAACAAATCACCATGTCATTTATTTTCCGTTGCATACTTTAGATTATTGGTGATTTGTATATGCTACCACGCGTTTGCATGTTAATTTGATTAAATAATAACTTGGCTAATTAGTCAACTTAATTCATCAGAAGGAGTCAATATGTTTTTGGCCTATCAAGAGTGAAAGAAATGGAAGCATCTCCAGTCGCAGATCTGTGATAACTGTAGCTCCGAACCAGTTTCGGTTCAGTGCTCCACGGATAACCTCGTGCTTTGCCAGGAGTGTGATTTGGACATTCACAGTAGTTGCTTTATGTCGACCTCACATGATCGGGGCCCAATCGAAGGCTTCTTTGGCTGCCCCTCAGCTCTCGACCTTGCTTCCCTTTGGGGCTTAGATCTCAATGATAAGAAGGTGAATCAATTTGCGCTGATAATCCAGGACTGGTGTGGCGGCAGTGGTCAAGATTTTTTCATGCCTTCGTTGGCGTGGATGTTCAACAACGGCTTTAACAACAAGCAAAAGCTTTAGAGCAAAAAGAACAGCCCCAACAATTTCAGAAGATTTGTTCATGCCTTAATGTTTTTTTTTTTTTAGATTTTTCTTATTTTCTTTTAATTCCGAATTTAAAAAAAAATGCAAAATGGCGTCATTTCTATGGGTCTAACGGCAACAGGTAACTGAAATTTAACGGAGTACTAAATTGACAAAAATTGAAAGTTAGAGGATTGAATTGACAAAATTGAAAGTTAGAAGATTGAAATGAAAAAATGTGAAAGTTAGAGGGGCAGTTTTGCATTTTTGCCTTTTTTTTAATACTGTTTGTGGATCCCACGTGAGTTACTTACTTTTTTTATTTAGTTTTTACCTTTTATCTATAATACTTTCAACAAAAAGCCGGATAAGTTATTTCCAAATAGATAAAATTAAAGTTATATACATTTTTTAAAAACTTCATTTTTTTCTCATTTTTTAAAGTACAAATATACTTTCACATACTTTTAGCAAAAAAAATTCAACAAAAAGCTAAATAAGTTGTTTCCAAATGGGCACCAATTACCATCATTAACATGGGTATAAATTCTATTTTTTGATAATTTGAAAAATAGCAATAGTAACTTCAGTATAAGATCACTAAAGGTAACTGTTAGTTATCAAAAAAGAAAAAGAAAAGGTAACTGTTAATTCAAAGCAAATTTTTTATAGGCAAAGTACAACCATGTCCGTAGATATAAGCTTTTTTCCCCCCCCTTTTTTTTAGCAAAGTCCGTAGATATAACCTTCTAATCCTAAACTATTAGACTTTAAATTTCCCTCCCTAGACAATACTATACACAAAATATGGTCTATTTTTAGACTTAAAATTTTTTTTTTTTAAAAAAATTGACCTAAAATTAAATAAGAAGGTTTTGTTAATTCATTTCTAAATTGAACAAAGATTAATATAATAAAATGCATCATTGAATTAGTATCATGTATCAGAATGAAATGTAAGATAATGGAGTATTTATTTCTGTCTTTCATATTGGCAAACCAATATGTAGACTAGGATTGACCAAAGACTCATGCAAATCAATTCGTTGGGAATTCAGGGGTTTCAACAGTCGGTAGCAGATTGAAGTCTCCAAATACTGACCCTTTCAGTTTGAGAGTTGGTTTTGATAGGCCAAAAATGTATTGACTCCTTGTGATGGATTAATTGATTAATTAGCCAAGTTTAATTAGTTAATAATATTAACATGCAAAGTATGTGGCAGCACGAACAAATCACTAACTAAATAAATATGTAGCAGAAAATAAATTGACACGGTGATTTGTTTACGAATGGGGAAAACCTCCGAGGCAAAAACCTCACAGTATCTTATACCACCTACAATTGAACCTTTACCTTAATACCCAATTGGACTTGTTCCATAGTGACAATCTCTCCTTGTATTGCACGGCTCCCAGTACGTGACTAATCAATAAATGCACGGATCCCAGTACGCAACTTGATCACCAATTTGAGAAGGATGTTGGCTACAAAGTTCTTCTGTTCATCACACGATAAAGATCATGAAGTTGCTTGGTCATAAAACCCTACGGTTTAAAAACACAGTAGCTTCTTCAAATTGAACTAGGGCAAAACTAGGTTTCCGGTTACACTTTTCTTCACATTTGTGGAATTGTGCTCTTGTGCAATTGTGCCACCTGTGACGGCTCTTAAAATAATCTTATATACGTTTAGGGTTGTGAGAAAAGAAAGTCCAAAAATACATTCACGGATTGGATGAAAATAGCTCTGAAAAACTGAACTTCATAAATCTTGACAGATACCCTATCTATTGAGTAGCTGTCAAGCCTCGGTCTGAAACAGCTCTTTTAAACCTCGATAGATACCCTAAGATAGATTTGCCCTTATCTATGTTCTCACTAGCTATCACATTTTTAGCATCATTATTCTCATCAAGTTTTGCACTTGAGATCCTCTCCAACTGAGCTCTAACTTGGAACAGTTCTGCCTCAAGCTTCTTGGTCTTCTCAGCCAAGAAATTGTTTTCAAATCTCAGTACTCCAATGATCTGATTGGCTTCATCAAACTTGGTGGAGGGTTGTTTTCATTCAAGCTCCACATAACTGAGCTTTTTGGTGGCCAACCTATACAACTTCTCATACTTTTCAAAGACCTTAAATAACTTTGCATAGGCAGTATGGATGTCATTTTGTTCGTCTATCTTCTCAAATTTTGATTCCACCAAGTTTTTTTCTTCATCCACATCTTCTACAATCCCTCCAATAAGATTGACAGTAGCGGTGAAGGCATTTAGGATTCTGTCATATTCATTATTGGAATCATCCTTAGTTTCGATGTCGCTCAAGGTAGCAGCAAATGCCTTGCTTTTCCCGATGGACTTGAGATAAGTATGGCACTCTTGTTTCATATGACCAATCCTTGACACCCGAAACACTTAGGTCCTGAGGGAATAATGTACTAACCGCCATCCTTAGCATCCTTCTTCCCTTTGTCTGGGCTCTTAGATTGAGAAGAACTTGATTGCCTACAGTCCTTGTCAAAGCCCTTTGCATTGGCATTCTTCATGAACTTCTTAAATTGCCTAGTGATGTAGGACTTCATTTTAGAATCTTCATCGTTTGAAGACTCATCCGTGTCACTGCTCTTGGACTTCAATGCCATGCTCTTGCCCTTACTCGACTTTCCAATCCTTGTCAAACCTAACTTATAGGTCTGCAGATTACCAACTAGTTTTGTCAAATGAATCTTGTCAATATCCTTTGATTCCTCTATAGTAGTGATCTTGACATGAAATCTCTCGGGCAGAGATCTAAGCACCTTTCTCACAATCTTGGGTTCGGGAATGGTTTCCCAAGATTAAATGCTAAGTTCACTATGTCCTTGAGCCTGGCATAGAACTCATCAAATGGCTCATCCTTCTCCATATTGATTTCTTCGAAGCTAGTAGTGAGCATCTGAAGCTTCGAATCCTTGACAACCTTGGTTCCTACATAAGTTTTCTGGAGGATAGTCCACGTCTCCTTTGTAGTTTTAGTGGAGGATATCTTCTTAAACTTCTCATTTGTAACCGCATTGAATAAAGCATTCAATGGACTATTGTTGAAGTTTTCCGCCTTGATCTTTGCATCATCCCAGTCAGCCGGTCCTTCCTTCAGCTTGGTCCAGCCTATCTCCATAACTTGCCACACTTTCTTATCTAATGACTGCAAGAAAACTCTCATGCGTACTTTCCAGTATGTATTGTTAGTACTATCAAATAAAAGAGGTACAATGAGTAACTGTCTTCTATCCATGACAAATAGGGGTCAATAGATCACACAGCAAAGATTAAACCCTAATCAGAGTGTACATGTTCTATTACCACTTAATAGGCCAAAAACGCATTGACTCTTTGTGATGGATTAACTGATTAATTAGCCAAGTTTAATTAATTAATCAAATTAACAAGCAAAGTACGTGGCAGCACAAATAAATCACTAACTAAATAAATATGCAGCAGAAAATAAATTGACACAGTGATTTATTTATGAATGGGGAAAACTTTCGAGGTAAAAACCCCACCGAGTGATTTTAAGGTCACCACTCTCCAAGAATCCACTATTATCAAAACAAGCGATTACAAGTAAAAGAATCCCAGTATCTTATACCAACTTACAGTTGAACCCTTACCCCAATACCCAATTGGATTTATTCTGTAGTGACAATCTCTCCTTGTATTGCACGTCTCACAGTACGTGACTAACCAATAGATGCACGAATCCCAGTACGTGACTTAGTCACCAACTTGAGAAGGATGTTGGCTGCAAAGTTCTTCTGTTTATCACACGATGAAGATCATGAAGTTACTTGTTCACAAAACCCTACGGCGTAAAAACACAGCAGCTTCTTCAAAATGAACTAGGGCAAAACTAGGTTTCCAGTTACACTTTTCTTCACACTTGTGGAATTGTGCTCTTGTGCAATTGTGTAATTTGTGATGACCCTTAAAATAATCCTTATATATGTTTTGAATTAAGAGAAAAGAAAGCCCAAACATATATTCACGGATTGGATGAAAATCATCTTTAAAAAACTAAACTTCATAAATCTTGACAAATATCCTATCTATCGAGCAGCTGTCGAGTCTCGGCCTGAAACAGCTCTTTTAAACCTCAATAGATACTAGCTGTCGTGTTAGCTGTCAAACTTTAATGAATAGCACTTCTTCACTTGACTCTTAGACGAACTTGCATGGCTTTAACACTTGAACTTGAAACCTTATTTCTTGAAGCATTAAACACATTCTAGACCTACCCAATTACAAGTAAAATGCGTTTTGTCAAAAGATTAGTTAATACATAAAATATTGACTTATGTTCCTAACATGAATCTCACATGTCCTAACATGTTTCTTAAAGTGGAATATATCCAACGCAACCAAGTCGGCCGACAGAGATCTTTTGCAAAAACTCATCTTTGAGATGTTGCAAAATTAGTTTTATCATCTTTTTGAACACTTAGGTCATTTTAGATATACACCACTATAAATTTCTTTTAAAAAAAACCTTCTCCCCTCTCTCTCTATGTGTGTTAAAAATACTTAGTATTCTCCACCAAAAAAAAAAAAAACTTTTTGAACACTTAGACCAATTGACTTCACATATCATAAAATATCTCACCTTGTATGGATTTGAATATTAACCATATGCATTAGTCAATTAATCTATCGATGTAAAACCAAAAGTTATGATCTTGGTAAGCGCACTCATGGACAAATAATTTACGAATATAACATAATACAACGAAACGACAATGATGTAGTGAGGTATCTCATACCTATAACTCTAATAACTAACAATGGCACATAGCATTTTACAAATGATATCATCATTCTTATTCTTGTCCTATTAATGAAATTTATGGAAACTTAATATTTGATAGTGAAGTTAGAGTCTCTATTTGTGGAGTTTAGGTATGTCTGTCACTTATAAGCTTGAAATCTTTTTCTAAAGCACTTTATGTTGTTGGTTGGTTATTATAAGTCAATATCCAATACGCTAAAAATTTCATATAACATGTTCTGGTCTTTTAATTTATGTTTTGATATTCAATATGTACAAATGATTTTTAAGCTTCTTAGATTGTCCGTATTCTTTTAAAAAATGAAAAATATTGTCCATATGATTTTAAAAACATAGATATTGATTCAACAATGGTGAATGGTGAAGAGATGGACCGATATTGCTTAACAAGATTGTCCATATGATTTTTAAAAACATTCTTTTGCATTGCGATTCGTCAGCTCAGTGCTTAACAATGCCTTTGATTTAGTGAAGAGATAGTGCTTAATAATGTTATTGGGTTGTATACTCTTTTTTTTTATTTTTTTTTGAGAAACAGGGTTGTATACTTGTATTATAAGCGGTAGTAAAATTGAGATTTGCTGGGACTTAACTAATGCTAAATGTGGTTATGGGCTAGAGCCCATGGAGGGATTTTATTTAGCTGTTGTGTTTAATCAAGAAATAGTAAATGTGGTTATGGGCTAGAGCCCATGGAGGGATTTTACTTAGCTATTGTGTTTAATCAAGAAATAGTTTTACTGCTTTTGTATGCTTCTGCCTCCACAGCACCTAAGGGGGCGAAAATCTTCTTGCCTGTAGCTGCCTCCACTCTGCCTTCACCATCTCGGATAATAATCCCAATACCCATGGCCTTTTGCGCTGAAAACACTGCCCCATCGACATTAACTTTGAACAAGTTTGCCGGTGGAGGTGACCAGGAGCTCTGAAATTCGACCATTGGTGCTGGCTTGCATGTGGCCTCAACAGCTTCGGTGTACCCATCCAAATATATGGCCGCCCACTTAACCAACTCCCTCCCTGATTTCCATTTGCCTCCACTTCGCACCTCATTCACCACAGAGCCTAAGCAATAGTTACTAACTCAGCTACTTTGTCTTCCTCCACTCTATCATGCATTAGCATCTGCCATAGAAAATCATGTAAAGACACTGTTAAACAGGCCAAATGAAGCCACCTTTGAGCATTCCCAAGTCTCCCGAGCCTTTTGACAGTTCCAGAGGACATGACTTGGCGTCTTTTCCTTATTTCTGCACTCATCGCATATATCGTCCTGCAATACCTTCCGTCTCATGAGGTTGGTCTTCGTAGGCAGAATATCTCTAAAAGATCTCCAAACAAAGTGTCTGATCTTGTGTGGTACAGGGAGGCTCCACATTTTTCTCCAAAAGCGCCAAACCTGGCTGTTATCCGAGCTCGCATCTATGTTAGCAGTAAGAGCACTTCACAACTAACGTGTACGCCCTACACACACTAAAGGATCCATTTGGTGACACAGCCCAAATTAGCTCATCTTGTGGGACCCGAGAGCTTAAGGGTAGGCTCTTGATCACATCTGCTTCATGTGGATAAAACAATGCATCCATGACTACTGAATTCCAGCTTGCAGTTCGGAATTAATCAGTTCGCCTACTTTTGTATTTGAGTGCAAGAGTAGCCAATATACTCCGCCAAGTGTAGGAAGGGTTGTTGCCGAGTGTTGCTTGGACAAAGTCACACCTTGGAAAGTACTTGGCTTTAGGAACTTGGTAGAGAAGAGAGTTGTGGTCTGTTTGAAGTTTCCATCCCTATTTTGCAAGGAGGGCCAAATTGAATTGTTTTAGCTTCTTGAACCCCATACCACCGCAGGACTTTGGTTCACAAAGCTCAAGCTATTTTCTTTTCATCCTTCTTCTGGTCTCACCTAAAATTCTGAATCATGCTCGTTAGATCATCACAAAGAGAGTCAGGTATTTTGAAATAGTTCATTGTGTATGTTGGTATAGTTTGTGCAATTGCCTTGATTAACACTTCCTTTTTAGCTTTAGATAGCATCTTCTCCGTCCAGCCCGCTAGCTTCTTCCCAAGCTTCTCTTTTATACTATTGAACGTATTCCTCTTATTACTCCCTAAAGAAGGTAAACCAAGATACTTTTCATGTTGTTTTATGACTTGAGCACCGAACCTGTTTTTTATCTCCTCTTGAACCTCATTAGGTGTGTTTTTGCTAAAAAATAAAGATGTTTTAGCCCGATTCAACTATTAGCCTAAAGCTTGCTCATATACTTGTAAAACTCATTTTAGCGAGTCATAATCTAAAAGAGAAACTTTGCAAAATATCAAACTATCAGCAAAGAAGAGATGAGAAAGTTTGGGCCCCCCACGACAGATAGCTATCCCTTCCATATGGCCATGTTCCACTAAATTTTTTTATCAAAGCCGACAAGCCTTCTGTACACAAAAGAAAGAGATAAAGTGATAGAAGGTGTCCTTGACGGATTCTCCTTGATGGTACAATATGTCCCATTGGACTCCCATTAATCTTTATAGCATAAGTTACAGAAGTTACACATTGCATAATTAAGCCCCTCCATTTCCCATCAAAACCCAACTTATTCCCAAATATTCTCATTCCACCCTATCATAGGCCTTACTCATGTCAAATTTTAAGACTGTCTCTCCAACCCTTCCACTTTTTTTTTTTTTCCTAGCTTGTATGGTTCATAGTTCCAAAAGCCACATAACATTATCAATGATAAGACAACCATGCACAAAGGCACTTTAGGTATCACTGATAATGGTAGGTAAAATATTTTTCAGCCTATTAGCTATGGTCTTGGAAGAAATTTTATACACTACGTTACATAAACTAATAGGCCTATAATCAGTTGCCTTTTTAGGCTCAGTGACTTTTGAAATTAATATAATTTGAGTCTCATTAAAATTGAGAGGAGATACACCAAGGTTAAGGAAGTCAAGTACTGTTTTAGTCACCACCTCGCCATTAGTAGACCAAAAATGCTGAAAGATTAGAGGAGGCATCCCATCCAGACCTAGGGCTTTTAGCGGGTACATCTGTTTCAGAGCTAACCCAACTTCTCTGGCTGTAAAATCCCTTTGAAGCATTTGATTCATTAATGGGGAAACATTCGGCCTGACTGCATTTAGGAGCTTTGTGAAGTCTGTGGGGTTGCTGGTAGTAAATAGGTCTTTCTGATAGTCAACCACTATCTCTTCAATCTTGGTCTCCTCATCCTGCCACACTCTATTTGAATACATCAATGAGATTCTTTTTATATCAAGTTGAAGCTTTTGCATGAAAGAAGTTTGTGTTCCTATCTCCTTCTTGAAACCAATTGATTCTGGACCTTTGGCACCACATAGCATCTTCCTTATCAGGCCAGAAATTCAACTTCACCCTTGTGCTTCATATACACTGTATAATGTCCGGAGATGAAGTTTGAAGCTCAAGCCATTCAAGCCGATTTTGCTATTTAGATATTGTCTTAACCATATGACCAAATTCGGTCTTTTTCCAAATATCCAGCTTGGTCTGACATTTCTCAATGCAGTTTCCAAGCATGTAATTTGATCTTGTTGATAGTCCTTCCTCCCATGCTTCATTAACAACTGTGTTGCATCTTTGGTCCTTTAGCCACATTAACTCGAATCTAAACATCTTCTTTGCTCTCTTTTTTGATTTTTATTCACCATTTGAAGAATCAGGGGTGCATTGTCAGAAGCAAAGGACGTAAGGTGATGGAGTTTAGCCATAGTAAAGAGAGCAAGCTAGTCAGACGTTGCCAAAGCCCTATCTAGTCTTTCTCATATCTATGTACCGTTAGCCTTTTGATATAACTGTGTAAACTTCAAACCAATGTACCCAACATCCTGTAATTTGCAAAAATTAATGGCCTTGATAAAATTCTGCATTTGCTATCTTGGTCTGGCACTCCCACCCTTTTTCTTAAAAAAACTATGATTTCATTGAAATCCCCAATTGTAAGCCAAGGTAAGGTTGACATTCCTTTTATTTGTTTTAGGCTTGCCCAAGATTTAGGCCTTTCCCCGCGTCTTGGTTCCCATAAAATCCAGTGAGGAGCCGCCACCCCACCTCTGCACCATTGTCTACCAAGGCATCAATATGCATTTGAGAAAATGTTTGAACCTCAACTTTAATACCTTCCTTCCATGGCATGGCCAATCCACCACTCTTTCCATCGCTTGGAACTATTGAACCATGTTTTAGCTCACATCTATCTTGAACCTTTCTCATCCAATCTCTGTTTGACTTTTTCTCCATTAAGAAGACGATTGTGGGCACTTCTTTTTTAACCACCTTCTCCAAGGCTTTAACTGTCCAGAGTTTCCTACGCCCTCGGCAATTCCAGCTTACAAGATTCATTAGACCTAGCGAGGTTGCTGAATAACCTTCGTCAATCCTAAGTGTGTTTCCATCAAAACACTAAGCGCTTTTGTTTCTTCCTCTACCTTCGGCTTTTTTTCCATACTCAAGTCATCTGGATGTACTACCCTAGTTGCACTGCTCTCCTCTTCGGGCCTTAGGTCACTAATGGATCCTTCCCCATGCTTTGGTTAATGGGCCTAGATGCTGCTCTAGACCACGTACCTCAACTTGGAATGATTTGGCCCACATTTGTAGCTTCCACACTCTAGCTAAGCTGTTTTTCTTGTGAAACAAATGGGGAATGATTAATATTTTTGCTCCTTCCCTGCCCCCTATTGGACCCACCTCTGCTAGCTTTCAAATTTGGATTATTATTGCTACCAACTGTGAAGTTGATTTTCGTAATAACTGTACTGTCCGTTACCAACGTAGATGCACCAACCTTTTGATCCTCCGAGTCTTTAATTATCAGTTCTGTATCATTGGGCGATGTTTTAGGACGGTTTTTATTTGAAACTGCAATCATTGGGATATAGTTAATGGACTCATCAATATCCCAAATAACCGCCTAAAAAAATCTTGGTTTTTTTTTTCTCCCCAACTTCGCCGTCGTTAAACCGATCGGTGTTTTCAAGTACTAGGTGGTTTTCCATTGCTTTTGCAGAACACGCTATGTTGACCCCTTGGCTCTCGAAACCTTGCACCTTAATGACAGTCTTTCTTTTCGAATTAAATTGTAGAGCCCTAATTTATGAGTCGAACTGTTGATCCTCTAGAATTAAGGTTGTTGGGGTTTATGCCCTAAAATCCAATTTATTGGCATATCATAAATAATTAAATTATTTAATTATATAAGACTATCTATAAATGAACTAATGCGACATTATCATAGTCTATGAGATGCATTGTATGTGATTTATGTGATTTAGTCATAGAAGATGTAAATCACAAGTTTCTTGTAAACTCAAAATGTAATTCGTAGTCGGTGATGATATTGGACGTTTCATCTGCGAAGACTATAACATATCAACTTGATCATGGAAGTGGAGACTTCTAGTTGGTATGTTGATATGTTTTAAGAGTTAAGGCATATTGAACTGGACCTTTGTGAGATTTATTATTCTCCTAACGATTGTCAAATGAATAATAAACTCACGACTTCTATTTACATGAACTCTTAATCGTGAGAGACTAATGGACCTGATCATGAGATGTAAATTACTTTGATATATCAAAACCTCAATATGTTGGGCAGCCACATTTAGTGTTGATGGAACATATATTTTCAAGATGAAATTCATAGTCTTTTAACGGAGATACAAAATATTCCTTTGAGATAAGTTTAATGGGTTTTGCTATTCAGAGAGTTGGGTCCAACAACTTTAGTAAAGAGTTACTAAAATATATATTTATGGAATTAGATTTCATAAATATATAATGAATAATATAAAGGGTATTCAAGGATTAAGATGTAGTAATCTTCAAAGTGGCGGCCTATATCCATGACTTTGTATTACTACGAGTATTTTATGAAAGGGTTGCATGTATAATAAAGTCTTGAGACATAATTTATAGATAAGGCCTAGAGTGCAATTATATTTATATAGTGGTATTAAATATAGTTAATGGTAACTTTGGACTTGTCAAGGGTTGACAGAAAAGCCCAAGGCCCATTGGAGCTAGTGTCTTATCAGTCCCTTTTGGTCCCACTTCAAACCACACACAAGAGCCCAATTGGAATGACCCAAAAAGTTAGCCCAATTAGATAATCAGTTATATATAAGGAGAGAAACATACATAATTTCATTAAGGTTTTCATGAGACCTTTTCATAAGAGTTTTCATACAAGGAATGAAATAGTTTGTATGTGAGTGTTGGACACTCTCCTATTCTCTTTTAGATGAAAACTGATTGAGAGATTACACATCTTGGGCATTAAGTGGAATTGGAGTGAAGATTAAAAGTCTTTCCAAGTGCTTCTGATCTTCAGTTTTAAATGCTCTCTTTTTCTTAAATTCTAAAACTTACATAGTGCATGTTATCGATTATGTATGAAGTAGATTCATTAAATTTTTGCTGCGTCTGTTTTGTATGTGATACAAACACGTGATTTTCCAACAAAAGTACCCTTGCTATTAAGCAATAAGATACAATCCTTATCATCATGGGATAAATAACCACACCAGTAGCATATATTCGGAAGATGCTCATACATAAAGGAGGCCCATCCCTTATCTGTTTGATTCCATGTTACCTTTCTACCCACCGCAACTCTTACTCTCATGAAATTGCCTCCTCGCATATCAGATACATCCTTAGGTTTAGTAACAGTACCTAGAGTGTCCCCTATACTGAAAGCCGCCTCAATAGTTAGGAGATTGTACTGTAGGTTGTGTATTTGAACCCAGAATGAGCTCTGTAGTGCAACTAAGTGCCTATCAAAAGCCCATAGTTCACCTTGCAGTACCTTTTCCGCATCAACTTCTAGATCGAAAGCTATCAGGAGTACATTGTTCCTTGCATCGCTGACCTCAAACTCACTCCGTGTACGCCATATTGGATGGAACATTCTCACCACTGCTTCGATATTTGGTGACCATCGTGTAAAAAATTTCGCCTCTAGAACGATCTCTGTCTTCTTTTTGTCCCCTGATAACTCGTTAAATGGCATAAACTGTGACTCTTGCTTGCTTTTAATAGTTCAACTAAGAATTCTTGTTTTGCAAGTATTACTCCCTTGTACAAAATTTCTCAAACCCATGACAATTTCCAAAACAGCAATTAAAAATACCCCTGTAAATGTCAATTGACAAGTCCCATATAGAATCCCTGGATCCTAGAAGAATCAAGCTCATTTCATTAATTAGTCAATTGACATTTCTCCTATAAGAATGGGTGGAGGTGAGCGCCAGCGGTGTAGGAAAGCTAATAGCTAACAAGCACTATGTATTTGTACCTAATGGTAGTACACTTTAAAAACCTATGCTTTTTACCTTTGTTAGTGTAAAATAGCCAACAAACTCTATATAAAAAATTTAACGATTAATTTATGTACAACAGCAATAATTTCCAAAACATAATATAAATTCATTTTTTTAATACAAATTTCTTTGAAGTTAGACATATTAGCCATATAGGGTATTATCTTTGGTGTTTAGGAACCTATTGAGCCAAGCTTTGCTTTGTTCAAGTTTGGTTCATTAATTAATCAAGCTTCAACTTAACTTCAAGATTGTTCATGTAGTTAATGAATGAGCCTCAATGAGCATCTTAACAAGTCTAATTTGAGTTGTTCAAGAGATCCTCCATTTTGTCACCGAGTCCTTACAATTGATTTTTTTAACTATATATTACTACTTTTGCACTGTGGTGATACTCTTGGGACTGCGTCATCATTATGTTTGGTAAATTGTTACTACTTAAATTGGTTCTTTTTTTTTTTTTTTTTTGAGAAAATAAATTGGTTCGAGTGATCATTAATTCTGTTATTAGGTCATGGGGTCAAAATTAGATAATTATTTTCACCATGTGCACCTTAATTTGCTCCAATGTATTTTGACACTGATATCTGCCACTCATAAGTTAGCTTAAAGGGTATGCACCACTTGAATAAGCTTATTTTGAAATTAGCTGAAACTGCCACTCCTATATGTTCATTTGTTATATATATTGCGGAGGAGTTTGAATGAGACTCATGAATTAGCTGAATGGTATGAACCATTTGAATAAGCTTATTCTGAAATCAGTTGAAACTGCCACTAATATATGTTCATTTGTTATGGTATATTACGGAGGAGTTTGAATAAGACTGGGAAGTTAAAGCCTATAGACTTAATATGCTCCTTTTTAATACACACACATATAATTATCAATGATTATGTGCTTTGTGTTTATTTCTCAGTTATGTTGTTGATTCAATGTTGTGGCACTTTGTTCTGTTTCAGATGTATAGATTGAGTTTGTTGACTTTGTCGCTCAATGATTTTTTGGTTTGTTACAGACTCTTAGCTATTGGATGCGTTTTAAAGCTAATATAAATGGCTTAGTTGTCTAGACTAGGTCTATAGGCTTTGTTGTTTCAAGTATGTGATTCGTAAAGCTGATATGGCTTAGTTCTCTAGATTGAGTTTGTAGGCTTTGTTGTTTCAAATGTGATGATGTTATGCCTCTGCTATCAAAATTTTGTATATTGCCGATTTTCTTAACGAAATTGCTAAGATATCTAAATAAACAATTAAAATCTCAAATCTTATCTACATCCCAAACAAGCATCTGACTGATATATCTTGGTTAAAATTCTTTTGTTAAATTTATATTATCTAAAGATCTGTTAACTCAAGGTTATTGAAATATATAATATAAATTTGCGTACACAATTCTTTGAATAAATCTATTGACAATTAGATTTTGTTCTATCATTTTCTGTGGTTGTTGTAACCGAGTTTACACATGACCTACGTCTTAGGTTTTGGCTTGAGAGGGCGATCAGGATGCTTGACAACCAATGCTAATGAGCTCATTAATTCCAAAGACAATGAAGGAATAGGATGAAGTTGTTGCAATAGCTTTTTGTTGGGAGGAAGTTGTTTGTTGGATCACAGCTTTAATCTGCGTTTTCGAATGGGAATTCCTCCTCCAATTCTTTTATTTTTTTTTTTTGAGCAAAAGGTAAGCGTTCCTCCTACAATTCTTATTGTTCTCTAATGCAACGGTACTTTCCAGTGTATTGTAGCTAAATAGTCCTATTGTGTATTTTGCCTCAATTGTTGCGAGTCTTAGCAACTTATTAGCTTTAATTCTATTGAGTTGTGTCTGCAATTTTTATAACTATTAAGTTTTCCGTGCGATGCACGGATACTGTTGTAATGTTTTGTGTAAATTTATTTTTGAAAAATATTAGACATATATTATAGCATATTTATTATAAAATTTTGTTAGTAGTGAGTTCATTATAAAAAATAACAAATATAAATTGCTCACATATATCTATTATAATTATTTTGTTCAAGTAATGAGCAATAATTAAAACCTCTTGGAGTAATATTGTATATTAAAAGTTGATAAAAGCATATTAATTCATTCTATATTATTGTTTTTTATTATATGATATAATAAAAAGTTTCATTACGATTTTTTTTTCTTCAATCTTTGTGATTAAGGTATGGTGATGCTTGTTATCATCATCAGTTTCTTATCTTCAACGTTTGAAGTTTAGTGCCTCCATATTTGTTCAATTTTTGAGCTTTCATCATTTTTTTCCTTTTGTTGCATCATTTGTGTTAATCACTAATGAATTGGCATCGAGAGATTCTTAATTAAATCTTACAAAGTTTGGACTTTGTCGCTAAGATTTTTCATAGTATTTCCATTTATATTAAATTTTAATGATATTCCAGTTTTTTTGCAAATATTTTTATTTTTTATTTTTGTTAATTTTGGAATAGTGCAGCAAAAAGAATTAATATAGCATCTTAAATTGTGTATTTTTTTTTTCTTCCATACCTTTTTATCATTTGAAGGTGCATCAAAAATCTTAGCAATTATGTAATTTTCAAAACCACCCTTTAGATTGAACTCATTCAAATGAAGTAGAGAAATCTATTTTTTTCCTAATTTTTTTTTCAAATCACATGAAATTCGTTCACCAATATCAATATTTTTACAATAATTTAAATAAGTTGTATTTCAGTTTATTTTTCAGCAAAATATCTTGTAAATTCAATTAGGATTTTCCCGGCATCTCAATCAAATATCACAAAATTTGTTTTGAAAGTTGTATCAAAAACTTCAATTTGAATCATATATCTGAAGTAGTTTGCAATTGTATATATATAGTAGTTATGGTGAGATAAATATATTATAAATATTTGGAGAGTATATAGTTAATGTGAGTGCCTCTAACTTTGGGATAGAAAGATTTATTTTTGTTTCACAATTTTCATACCAAAATGATTTTGCTTGTGGTTTGACATTCCTTTCACAAAGTACGCATAAAATGTAATACCAACCTATTGTTGTATCAATATTAATATGTATTTTGAAATTAATATGTATTTTTTTTAATGTAAATAATATGATATATGATTATTTTTTTACGTTAATGATGAGTATAAATTGAAATGATTAACAAACCTATTTTGTAGGATCTCGTTCAATGTATTTTATCTTTACTATTGTCTTCATAATATTTAAAGATAAATCCTCCTATGAAAATTTTTTTGCATGTATTTTTGGTATTTCTTATATAGGATCATGTTTTTTACCATTCCTATCATTGAATTTTTTTAAGGAAAATATTAAGTTAATGGCATTTTGTGAGATAGTATATGATATTTATTAGACTTTTTTGTTATTATAAATTTTAGAAATATGCACTTGTCAATTATTTCAGCAACCTTAAGAATCTTAAGATTTATATATATTTTTGTTACACTAGTCAATGACAGAGAATTGGTTTGCATAAATTGCATAGAACATTATTAATAGACAAACGCATATTGAATTGAAATTGGGGAAAAATGAAGACATGATTTCATGAGGATGAGAGTTTGTAAGAGGGTAAGGGTTTGGTCATTTTTGCTGAAAAATAAACTGAGGTACAACTTATTGATCAAAGATCAAAAATGACCAAATATTTTGCTGAAGAAGAGAGTTTGTAAAAGGATAAGAGTTTTGCTTTGATTTATACGTGGGAAGGGTCAACCTTGGGTCATAATATGTAAAGTAAGAACTGGTTTGAGTTTTTCATAAGGTTTGGTTTACTTTTAAAAGGTAATTTATTTTATAGTGAATTAATTTTGGTCTGATGGGTCTAATTGTCAAGAACAACCCATATTTTATATAATAGTAAAAATAAGTTACTATGATTTATTGGGTAACAGTAAAAAAACTTAATAAAAAGAGGTAAAAAATGCTAAATTTATATAATAATAAAAATAAGTTACTATGATTTATTGGGTAACGGTTAAAAAAATTTAATGAAAAAAGGTAAAAAAAGTTAAATGCAATATTAGAATATCACGTGGCAGGACAGTAAAAAGAAATTACTATGATCTATTGGGTAACAGTAAAAAAAACATAATAAAAAGAGGTAAAAAAAATGCTAAATTTATATAATAGTAAAAATGAGTTACTATGATCTATTGGATAACGGTTAAAAAAACTTAATGAAAAAAGGTAAAAAATTTTAAATGTAATATTAGAGTGCCACGTGGCAGAACTTTATGCACTCTCACATGAGATCTCTGATTTTATATATATATATTGATGATTTGCAAATAAGCTTGCTGATTTGTAAATGTCTGTATCAATTGTTGAAATTTGAATTTTTTGTATAAACAATTTTATTATTATTATTATTATTATTATTATTATTATTATTATGTTGACATTAATGAATGGAATATCTACTCATTTTAATCAATCAAAAAAGTGGACGCAAAAAAGAATTCAAACCTGTTCTCATTTAATATTGACCAAAAAGTCAATTTTTTGTTTGATAGTTTTTTAAGGAGAAAAATAAACATTATCTATATAAAAAAATTAAAAAAAAAAGAGAAAAATAAATAAAAAAGAATTAAAGTTGTTGGCTTTGAAATTTTTTTTATAACTAATTTTATAATTTTTTTCATAATAATTTATTTAACAAATTGCGCAGGCCTGTTGCCTAATATGATTGGTTAGCCTTGAGGTCAGATCCTCAATTTACTTGTATGAAGTGGGTAATGAGATTCCTAAAATGGGAAAACCTCCTAAGGCCAATTTGGCGGCCCAAATGAAAGAGTCTATGGTCTAGCCCCTATCTTCATACCTCTTTTTGTGCATCCCCCGAGGAGTCCCAGGCTTGATGGAGAGTTACTCATCTTTTGTGGTTCCTCACAATTTTCTTCCGTGTGTATATATAACCCTAAATTTTTTCCAACCCATTTTCTCTCTCCTTCGACTCTTATTTATAGACTTCCCTTAATGGGGTTGTCATGATGATGGGAGGCTTTTTAGGTAGGTAGGGCCCTTTTTGGGATATATTCCTGACTAGATAGGTCCCACTTCTTAAGACAAATGTGATTGTCTTGAAACTTGCACCCGCTATTGTGGACACAACAAAGGAGTCGCCACCTAGTTTTACAATGGCTTGGGAACCATGAATATAGCGTTCTTTCAAGGAAAAACTATTGATCTTACTACCAAAGATATGGGTACAGAGTTTAGATGCGTTTTTGGAAAGGTGTTAGGCACCCAAGAACGCCCAACCCTAAGGTTGGCCTCCTATCATTGTGTCTTACATCTAAAACTCGATAAAATTATGTTTAACACTTATGTCCTAAACCCACACACACACTAGAATACATCTAAGCAACACAAAAACACATGTACATGTTCATCAAACAAAAAATTACAACACATATGCATGTGAATGTGATGTATGACTTACATTTACTCACCTTGTAGCAACTCAGCACCTATGGCATCATGCATAGGCATGTGAATGCATAATCATGGTATCAAACTAAGAAACAAGATATGAAACCCTAATCTAGCATATCAAAAGTAAATAGCAATAAAACATGTGAAACAGAGGCATCAAATACACATATACATAAAAAGAGACTTAAACAGGAACATGTGAGATAAGAAAATGAAACGAGACAGAAGTAGAAGACTAAACTAGGGTTTCTAGACAACGGCTTGCGTACACATACCAAAGGTTGCGTACGCAAGAGGAGGCCCACGTACGCATGCATAAGGCATGCGTGCACAGCTCTACTCGAAACCCTAACCTAGAAACAGCAAAGCAGAAAAACAGAGCACAAATAAAAACCCTAATTTTAACAACCAAACATGCTAAGGATATAAAGAAAACTATAAAACTAACCTAAAAAAACATATATATATATATATATATATATATATAAGTATAAATAAAGCAAACAAACAAGATTAAAATTGAAAAGAAAGAGAGAAAAGAAATATAAATGAAAAGAAAGAGTTAGACTCAATACCTCAAATCTATCACAATTCAATATAAATGTGATTAGCAAGGTTAAACTAAAAGGATTGGGGCCAGAAAATTTCCCTATAAAAAGAAATTACTTGAAGGTGTTTTGTAAAAAAACTCTATTTTGACTCACTATTTTCTAGTGAATCTTGTATTTTTCTCGTGGGATTTCTGTGTGTTTAGAAAATATACCATGTAAGGCTTTACATAGTGAAAAAATGGGGTTTGGAATGGCTCCCAGACGATGTGGGATTCATTCCAAACCTTAGTCATTATTACAGAAAACTTGTCTTTTCTATATCTTTGAAACCCTAGCTGCATACGCAAGAGTGTGCCTGCGTACGCATGGTTTGGCCCACGTACTTAGGCTGCTACCCACGTATGTGGGCCGAGGGCCACTTTGATCATTTTATTTCCAAAAATAGATTATTGTTCATTAAAAATGTTATATTTTTTCATTTCAACACTCCTTAAGTCAGTTTGATATCTGATTAGGCTCTAAATTGGCCTTAGGCCTTAGAGTTTGGGCATCATTGGGAAATGGAAGCTCGAGTTGTAAGGGGTACAAACTGTGATGTCTACAGCTGCCAATTAGTTCTTAACAGGCAATTTTCCCTAAGGCACTACCGTTGCCAAACAGTCATGTCCTCGATATGTAACAGATTTCTAGACCCATGTGTCCTACTACTTTTTATTGGCCTCGGGGTTCTCAGTATATTGAAATTGATGGGCTGGGCCTCTATATCACGCCTGTACAATGGGCTAGGCCTCTATATCATGCTCATATAATGGATTGAGCTCCTATATCATGCCCGTACAATAACCCCCCACAATTCCATTCCCATGTTATGGGGATGGGATCAAGGTTAACCTTTACCTGTCGGTGAAAGGATGGTTAGGATTAAGACGGCACGTCAGAGGACAGATTCCTTAGTGAACTGATCCTTCTTGGGAAAAACCAACTGCCTGCTAATCATTAAATGTGATGGACAGGTCTATATGTATTCCTTGCACGCGGAACGGCAGCTTTCACATCGAATGGTCAAGATTCACTACTGCTTCATATACCGAGACACACGTGTAACGAATAGCTAGGGGAAGTTATTAATTTTTCCCTCCAAAAGCATTTAAAGGCTCTCTCCCAATAAATACACCCGAACCCCCCTTGGCCAGCTTTTTTTATTTCATTTCCTCCTCTCAATCCTCATTTGCCTTGTCCTCCTTAGCCTTCATCTCGAGATCACTCTTCCAAACAAAAAGGGTATCACTGTAAGTCCTCTAACCCCTCCCTTATTCCTCTTAGTTTTTCTTTCAGTCACCCCAAAAATGGGTTTTGCATACCTTCTAAGGACTGAGGCTGCCCTAATAGCCTTTAGGGCGAGGTTCAACATCCCCCAAGATGTTTATGTCAAGTTCCGCCCTGAGGGAAATATTAAGAATGATAGGATTCTTAAGGTAGTTTTCTTCCCCCATTTGTCAATCCTTGAGGGCAAGGTTACATTTCTCGTGGACCTTATATCACTTAGGACCCTTAATTTCTATGGTCTCAACCCTGACCAATGTCTCGCTAATTCCTACAGGGTAGTTAATAGAGTGATTCAAATAAGTAACCTGTACGATCTAGGGCTCAACCATCATGACATTAACTTCATGTATAGTATCTGTGGTGGCCTTAAAACCAGTAATTACCTAAAAATTTGTGACCCCACGATGAGGTTAATATCGTGTCTCCCTGACTCCAATAAGAACTCCACAGGGGAGTTCGTAAAAGTGACCGGTAACTGGCTTGCGAGTGAACTCAGGCACCCAATGTCACATCGGCAAATCAGTCGGTACTCTTACTTCCCGAGCACACATAGTGTAGGGTTGATTGCCTTTATCCTGCCTCCCCCTATCCCTTTCTTGCATACATTTCATTAGATTTACTATTATTATTTATTATTATCATATGTGTGTGTGTGTGTGTATTGCTTCTAATGCTCTGCTTCATTTATTATTCAGCACATAAGATTTATTGTGCAGTCTTCAAGCGCTTCAAACCGGACCTCAACACCTTTCATGTAAGAGACTTGAACTTCATTTTGTGTTCGAAGATTTTTGTGCATTTCGACGGGCATCTCAGGGCATCACACCTGATCCTCAACTGTATTCCTTCTTATACCGGTTGTCAAGATTTGGGGCTTGCTCTGATAGTAGGCAACCCCATACTATCTTATATCAAGGGGCCATACAGTAGGTGAAGCTCCGCAAAGAGAACCTCGGTTGGTAAGAGAAGGCTCCTTAGTGCCAGCTCGAGACAGTTCGGTAGACTCAATCTTCCGTGGTAGAGCTGAACACATTCTTGTTGAAGATCCCGCCGTTGCTAAGCTAGACAACGACATGGTTCAAAGGCGCAACATGAACCTTGGGTGCTGGTTCCTGGGTGCCCAACTCACTAAGGGTCAATCAGCCCCACAGCAGACTTCTCAACAAACGCCACCCTCTCTACCCTGCATTCGTAGAAAGAGTCCGAGGGTTTCCAACCAATCCTCCACAGGATCCAATGTTCCTCCCACCAAACACACCCTTGCTCCAGTCAATGCTACCATGATGACTCCATCAACATAGGACACTGCTTCAAAAACAAGACCTACCGAGCAACCAATGGTAATTGAGTCCAACATGGCCTCCACTTCTGCATCCCTTTCCTCAAGGTGGCACAACACCTTCATGTTGGGGGACAAACCTCTCCCCAATGACTCTTCGGTCCGAACTTGGAGGAGCGGGTTAGAGGGCCAGGTTACAGACACCCTTGGTCAAGCATTGCTTTTGCCCAAGGAAATGTAACACTATTCGAGTTGTTGGGATGAAGACATTGCCCTTAAACTGAAGTGGCATACCATAGTTGTAAGTACCCCATCTCCCCTACTGCTCCTGTGTGTTTGTTTTTGTTAGTTTCTCTCTTCTTCTCTTTTTTCTTTTTTTTTTTTTCTGCTTAAGTATTAGTCCTTGTCAATGTTTAACCTCTTTTTCCTTCTTTTTTTTGTTTGATTTTATTCTTCATCCTGTATTTGCTTTATGAATTGAACAATGCTTTGGCTATTAAATTTTGAAATCAAAAATATTATAAGTATGTATGCTCGGTGATGTAGGACACAATTTACTGTTTATTTATTGTAATTTATTATTTTTGGTATTTTTATGTAAAAACGTTATTTTAGGTTTATTTCCTTATTTTTAGGTGCATTTTAATACTTTTTAGGTCAAATTTGATTCCTGATATGGTAAAATATCAATTAGGAGTTATTTTAGAATATATTTACTTGTCTGACAAGTTTTATGGAATCGTTAAATAGGCCCTTAAGTCTGTAAACGTTTTTGATATATTATTGAATAAAAATCAGAAAAGGTGAGGCTTTGCTCTTCTTTTGGTTCTTCAAGAACTGTGAACTTATCAAAGATTCTTCCTTGTGGCGTTCAAACTTTATGCCTTCTGTTCATAATTCATTATAATCATTGGGTCAAGGTGTCATACTTATATCTTTGGTTTGCGTTTCGATTATAAACATTGGGTCAGGGTTTCTATCAAAAATCTGAATTTTAGCTTTCTTGGGCAAATATTTCAATATTGTTTGTTGGGTCTCAAAGCGTGTCGATTGAGGTTCGCATCATTTGGTATCAGAGCACAGGTTCTAAAATCAGTTTTCTATCCCTTTATCTTTTGTTTTCTGTTATCATCCAAAAAAAAGAGAAAAAAACAACGGAAAAAAAAATGGTAATTATTGAGAACATTGTGGAAGATTCAATTGAGGTCAAATATAAGGATGAGTCCACAACTCACAATCCTCAAGTCTCAGTTTATTTGTTGAAGATGATTATACAATATGATGATTTTCTTGGAGTAGAAAATTTTAACTTAATTATCAACCCTTTGTTGATTGATGTTGCAAATAAATTGAAAGTAGATGAGAAGAAATTTTGTGCTACACTTTATGAAAGACTCAAGTTTCATAACCGGATCAAGTCATTAAAGCATTCGAAGTATTTGTTTATTTGGACCTGAAAATTTCAGATTTCAAAGATGAACTCGAGGACGAGTTTGTTTCAAGTGGAGGGGTCTGATGTAAGACACAATTTACTGTTTATTTATTGTAATTTATTATTTTTGGTATTTTTATGTAAAAACGTTATTTTAGGTTTAGGTGATTTATTTCCTTGTTTTTAGGTGCATTTTAATGCTTTTTAGGTCAAATTTGATTCCTGATATAGTAAAATATCAATTAGGAGTTATTTTAGAATATATTTTCTTGTCTAACAAGTTTTATGGAGCCGTTAAATAGGCCCTTAAGTCTGTAAACGTTTTTGATATATTATTGAATAAAAATCAGAAAAGGTGAGGCTTTGCTCTTCTGTTGATTCTTCAAGAACTGTGAACTTATCAGGGATTCTTCCTTGTGGAGTTCAAACTTTATACCTTCTGTTCGTGATTCATTATAATCATTGGGTCAAGGTGTCATACTTATACCTTTGGTTCGCATTTCGATTATAACGTTGGGTTAGGGTTTCTATCAAAAATCTGAATTTTAGCTTTCTTAGGCCAATATTCCAATATTATTTGTTGGGTCTCAAAGCATGTCGATTGAGGTTTGCATCAAAAATATTATAAGTATGTATGATCGGTTAAGATTTTTCGGGTAATTTTAAGTTTAATTTCAAAAATTATCTCAACTGATAGTGGTTGGAATATATCTTTATAATTAGACCTTTTGATTCGAGCAATGCACTATTAAGACTTTTGGATAACATTGTGAAAATTAGTTAATAATTATTGTGGATGTCCATGGGATGTTTGGAATATTTCCTAAAATATAACTTGGAACTTAGATTAATTAATTAAGGTCTTCAGCTAGTCGATGGCCGGGGTCAAACTGAGGCTAATTCTTTGTCCTTAGAAAAAATTCTTCAAAGTTCCACCTAGTCGGTGACTAGGGTCAAGTCGGAGCTAGGATTTTGTCCTCAGAAAATATCCTTTAAGGCTTTCACCTAGTTGGTGACTAAAGTCATGCCGAGGCTAGGTTTCTATCATTAGAAAAAAAATATTTAAGGTTTCCACCTAGTCAGTGACTAGGGTCAGGCCGAGGCTAGGCTTCTGTCCTTAGAAATTTTTTTTTTTTTAAGGTTTCCACCTAGTCAATGATCGGGGTTAGGCCGAGGCTAAGCTTCTATCCTTCGCAAAAATTCTTTAAGGTTTCCACTTAGTCAATGACTGGGGTCAGGTCGAGGCTAGGCTTCTACCCTTAGAAAAAAAAATCTTTAAGATTTCCACCTAGTCAGTGACCGAGGTTAGGCTTCTATCCTTAGAAGATATCTTTTAAGGTTTTCACTTAGTCGATGACTTGGGTCATGCCAAGATTAGGCTTCTATCCTTAAAATAACTTCTTTAATGTTTCCACCTAATCGGTAACTGGGGTCAAGCCGAGGCTAAGCTTCTATCCTTAGAAAAGAAATTCTTTAAGATTTCCACCTAGTCGATGACCAGGGTCAGGCTGATGCTAGGCTTCTGTACTTAGAAAAAAAATTATTTAAGGTTTCCACCTATTTGGTGATCAAGTTCAAATTAAGGCTAGGCTTCTGTCCTTAGAAAAAATTCTTTAAGGTTTCCACCTAGTTAGTGATTAGGGTCAAGCCGAGGCTAAGCTTCTATCCTTAATCCCTTTAGATAAACAATATGTAAAGTGACTGAACAAATAACTGGCACAATTTAATGAAAAGCAATTGAATCTGTTCTATATTTTTTTTATTTACAACATGAGACATCCATTATTACAGTTACAACTAATGATTGTACTTCTTCAAACTACTCACGTTCCAAAGTTGGGAGAGTGGTCTCTCCTCCATATCCTCCAGCCCCCGCCAACTTTCTAGCACTTGAATCCTTCATACCTTCCACTGCCTTTCATAGTACTAGATCCCCTACGACAAACTTTCTTCGTCTCACACTTTAGTCATATCTCTAAGCTAGTTTTTGTTGGTAATCTTCCTACCTGATCAAGGCCATTTTTGGTCGTTCTTCTAGTTAGTCCAAATCCTCAGCTAGCTTGGTGTCATTTTTCTTCGAGGTAAAGTTTGAGACCCTTATGCTACACAGCCCTATTTTTGCAAGGATCACTATCTCAGTTCCATAGGTCATTGAAAAAGGTGTTTCTCCTGTAGACCTCCTAGGCGTTGTATAGTAAGCCCATAGCACATTCGGAAGCTCTGCAACCCATCTTCCTTAGCTTCTTCTAGCTTTTTCTTAAGTTCAGTAACTATTGTCTTATTTGTTGCCTCTACTTGCCCGTTGCTCTAGGATACACAAAGATGAAGTATTGGTTTTTGATCCCTAGGTCATTGTAGTACTTCCAAAAAGCCTTACTGTCAAACTATAATCTGTTTTCTAAAATCAGTGTTTCAGGGACCCCGAACCTAGTTACAATGTTCTTCCAAACAAACTTCTTCGCATCCACATCTCAGATATTTACTAAGGCTTCAGCTTCGACACATATAGTAAAGTAATCCATCGTGACAATGACAAATCTTCTGTTGCCGATAGCCCAAGGAAAAAGGCCCACAATATCCAACCCCCATTGAGTAAAAGGCCATGGGCAAGAGATTGAATTTAGGTTTCCCCCTGGTTGGTGAATATTTGGGGAATGCTTTTGACACTAATCACATCTCTTTACGTACTTAGCAGCATCACTTTGCGTTTTCGGCCACTAGAAACCTTGAGTCATTGCTCGGTGTGCCAGTGATCTTTCCCTAGTATGGCTCGAATAGAACCCTTCATACAGCTCGACTAAAAGGCTGTCCACCTTTTTAGGATGAAGACATAATAAGTACAATCCACCAAATGATCGTCGGTATAGTCTCTTATCTCTACCCAGCCAAAACCGAACTGAAATCCTTTGTATTTTTTCTGCCTCCTTTACCTCGCTTGGTAGTATGCCGTCAGATAAAAACTCTATAATCGAGTCCATCTAACTCAGACCGGTCACCAATACCACTAAGACATTTAGCTATCGCTCTATACTCTGCTTCTCTCGTACCTCCACTGAGATCATTCGAAGTACACAATTATCCATGGACAAAGCCAAGGTGGCCAATGAGTCAACGTGACTATTCTTTCCCCTTGAGATCTATGATACCTTTGCCCTCTAGAAATCAGCTGATAACGTACCCACTATCTTTAAATACTCGGCCATTTAAGGATCCCTAGCCTCAAAAGTTCCTTCCACTTAACTTACCACCAAACGAGAATCCGAAAAAATCTCAACCACTTGTGTAGCCAACTCCTTATCTATCCTAAGCCCTATTATGAGTGTCTCATACTCGACTTCATTGTTGGAAGCCTTAAAGCTCAGCCTCAATGAATGCTCTAACCTTACACCTTTAGGTGACACTAGTACAATGCCCACTCCAGCCCCTCGGGCATTAGATGCCCCATCCATGTACACTTGTCACGACCTTAACAAAACTAAACTAAACCGAGCCACATTGCTCATGGTCAGGGTAAACTCTGCCACAAAATTTGCCAACACCTATCCTTTAATAGCATTCTGCGACTTGTACCTCACATCAATGACCCAAGCCCCGTTCCATAGTAAGCTATTTGTCCCCTGAAATATGATCTCCTTAACAATGACTGCAAGGGATGTTCAATCAACACATAGATAGTGTGGGTGTGGAAATAGTGAGGCAACTTCCTTGTAACGTGGACTAGGGCTAGAGCTAGCTTTTCCAATGGCAGGTATCATGTTTCAGCATCCACCAAGGTCTTACTAACATAATATACCGGCCACTGTGCCCCATCCCGAATTTTTCACAACGTGGAGCTCACCGCAGATCGAAGACTACTAGGTACATATATAGGTCTTCCTTGGGCTCTGAACAGGTTAAGATGGGTGGGCTCATCAAATAATGCTTCAAATCCTGGAATGCCTCCTTACACTCCTCAGTCCACTGAAACATTTTCCACTTCCTTAGCAATTGAAAGAATGACCTACATCTATCCACCGATCTTGACATTGATCATCCCCGTAAGTCTTTGCACATCTTTCGGGTTGCTCGGTAGTACCAGTTATTGTATGGCCTATATTTGATCCAGATTTACCTCAATTCCCCGAATAGAGATCATGTATCCCAAGAATTTTCTAGCACCTACCACCAAATGTGCATTTGTTGGTGTTAAGACAAAACTTGTGTCGCCTAAGGATCTTTAATGTCTTGATCAAGTCTGCCACATGTTCTTCCTCCTTCTTGCTCTTTACTACCATATCATCGACATAAACCTCCACCGTGTTCCCAATCTTATCCTGGAACATCCTTGTCACCATTCGTTAATAGGTGGCCCCTACGTTCTTCAACCTAAAAGGTAGTGATATTACCCCACCATGTAGTGATATTTTCCCTTGAGGGTTATAAATGATGTTTTCTCTTGGTCCTCGTGGTCTAGGGTGATCTAATGATACCCCTAAAATGCATCTGGAAAGCTAATTCGTGGGTGCCCACATATGGCATCAACTAGCTGGTCAATCTTTGAGACTAGGAAAGGATCTTTGGGGCATGCCTAGCTCAGATCTGTAAAATCCACACACACTCTCAATTTCCCATTTATCTTCTTAACTACGATAGTATTTGATAGCCATTTAGGGAAAAACACCTCATTAATAGCCCTAGCTTGTTTCAGCTTTTCTACCTTTCCCTTCACAGCCTCCACATGCTACTTAGCAGATCTTCTCGACTTCTGCTTTTTGTGCAGGAAAAGTGGATCCACGTTCAACTTATGAACGATGAAGTTAGGATCAACACCAAGCACCTCGTATGGACTCCACACGAATACATCCAAATTTTGCACCAAGGCCAGAAGCACGGCGACTTGATCTTCCAATGGTAGACTCTTTCTGATCTGAAAATGCCTATCTTCAAATGGAAGGATCCGAACATGTATCAACTCTTCTACACTATTAGCCCCACTTTACACTACGGGCTCCAATAATTGCTATAACGGTTCGAGTTCTACCTGCTCCTTTAGTTTGATCTCATGATTGATTGTCGTGACCAAACATTGTCAAGCAACTTGTTGATCCCCCCTAACCACCGTGACCCCATCCTTAGTCAGAAACTTAACTTTCATATGGAGCATAGAAGGCACTGCCTCTATGGCATGTATCCACGGCCTACCTAAGATGGATGTATAGGGGATAAAACATTGGCCACTATGAAGTTTACCATCACTTCCTTCCCTTTAGTCATAACAAGGAGCGAAATTTGCCCCTCAAGAACCACTACCTTTTGTCAAACCCTACCAAAGGCGTGTCATATTCTGTGAAGGTTTCCTACTTCAAACCCAAGCCCTAGTAAAGGTTGGGATACATTATCTCAGCCCCACTCCCCTGATCTACCAACACTTTTTTTACCAAAAAAAACCCCAATCCTTGAGGTCACGACTAATGTGTCGTCATGCGGCTGGGACATCCCCTCTAGATCATCATCCCCAAAAGCAATTAGCTCTGTATTTAACCCCAGTCTTTTCTTTGGCCGATCATTGGCCTCCATCCCCAGCTGTGAGGTAATACTAAGAACCCTTTTACGTCGGCTCGCCCTAGTGTTAATCGAGGCTGCATGGATAACCTCAATAATTCCCAAGGGCAAAGGGAGTGTGTTCCCTCGGGTACTCGACATTTGCCCTGTTACGCTACCTCCCTATTCGACCACAAATTCCTTCAAGTGCCCTACCTTCACATGCTACTCCAAATGATCTTTAAACACCCTACACTCTTCGGTGGTGTGCTACTTCTCTCGGTGATAAGTGTAGTACAGGGTTTGGTTTCTCCTAGATGGGTCCCCACCCATTTTACCAAGCCACCGAAAGTACAACTTGTTCTTTATCCACTCGAGAATTTTATGAAATGGTTCCTTAAACACCACATTCATCCCTCTAGTTCGAACATCGGTCTCTACTGCCCTAGACTCCCTCCTTGGCCTTTACTGGAAGACTCTAGAACGCAAGTCCCTGCTAAACTGTGAGGTTGCCACCTTTGCCTTACTCTATTGCCTATCATCCTCCAGTCTTTTATACTCTTCAATCCTCTTCATGAGTTGATCCATGTTCTCGGGTGGTCGCATTATTAGGGATTCCCTTAATTTTGACTCCTAAGGGAGATACAGCTTGAATGTATTCGCTGCAACTTGCTCATTTCCCCCGCCTATCTCGTTGTACAACTCCTAACACCAATTGGCGTAAGATCAGAATGTCTCCCCACTACCCATCCTCATAGACAGCAACACATCGATAAGCTGAGGGACTCGACTACAAGTGATGAATTGGGCCCCGAACGCCTGGATCAGTTCTCCGAAGTTGTGTATGGATCATTTCCTTAAACCTTTGAACCATCTCATCGTTGTGGGCCCGAGGCTAAACGAGAATACTTTACACATTAAACCATCATTCCGAGAGTACGAGGACATCATCTGAATATAATGGCTTACGTGTTCCACCTGGTCAGTTTTGTCGTCATAGCAGGTAACATATGGGCGATTGAAACACCTTTGCATCTCGATGCACTCTATCTCATCAAAGAATGGTGATCAGGTGGGTCATCGAAGTGCTCAGCTCATGGCATCTAAGGCTGTACTTGGGTGCCCGTGTCTATTCCTATCATAATGTTGCCCCATAGTTTTGTTAGACCTCTTTCTCCTATGAATCACTTTAACGAGATGACCCAGCCATGCTACCTACTTCATAGTCAGGATCACTAGATAACCCCTCGCAGTCCCTCCTACAACGTCGGCTCTGATCTCAATTTCCAACTCCCTGACCTGCAGGTTCTCTATCTCACGGTCCTGCTCACTACGATGTGAGTGCTCGGGTACATTAAATACTAACCTTTCCCCCTGTGAATATCCCTCATCTGAATCAAATCTTGTCTCATGCCCATCTTGCATGCGATCCTGTTCTCTTTTTCATTCCCTCTCTAGCCTCCTTTGGCCTTGGGACGAGGTCCTTGATCAATTGCCTCTAGGGCCTAATGATCCCTCTCCTCCATCCTAGGTAGCAATATGCGGGCCTGTTGCCTAATGTGACTAGTTAGCCTTGAGGTCAGACCCTCAATTCACCTGTATGAAGTGGATAATGAGATTCCTACAATGGGAAGACCTCCTGAGGCCAATCTAGCGGCCCAAATGAATGAGTTTATGGTCCAGCCCATATCTTCCTTCCCCTTTTTGTGTATTCCCCAAGGAGTCCCAGGCTTGATGGAGAGTTACTCATCTTCTGTTGTTCCTCACAATTTTCTCTCATGTGTATCTCTTACTCTAAATTTTTTCCAACCCCTTTTCTCCCTCATTTAGCCCCTATTTATAGACTTCTCTTAGTGAGGTTGTCATGATGATGGGGAGACTTTTTAGGTAGGTGGGGCCCCTTCTAGGAAATATTCCTAACCAAATGGGATCTACTTCTCAAGACAAATGTTACTGTCTTGAAACTTGCACCCGCTACCAATTAGTTATCAGCAGGTGATTTCACCCAAGGCACTACCATTGCCAAACAGTCATGTCCCTGATATGTAGCAGATTTTAGGACTAGTGTGTTCTACTACTTGTTATTGGGCTTGGGGTTCTCAATATATTGAAATTGATGGGGTAGGCCTCTATATCACTCATGTACAATGGGCTGGGCCTCTATATCATGCCCGTATAATGGACTAGGCCCATATATCATGCCATACAGAAATTATTACTAATTCTCAAATAAGAACACCACCATCATTACTTTTTGGCGTAAATGCACTTTTGGTCTCTACATTTTGGGGTCATTTTTATTTTGGTCCCTACATTTTCATTTCACCACTTTTAGTCCCTAAATCAATTAACGTGTTCCATTTTGGTCCTTACCGTTACTCACTTAACAGAAATTGCTGATGTGACAAACGGCGTCCACTGTTGGCATATTAAATGCTGACGTGGCCAATAAAATAATATTAAAAATGCCACGTTAGCTTATAAATTAAAAAAAATATTATTTATTAATTTTAACTAATAAAAAAAATTAAAAACAGATGGTTTAAAATAGAAATTAAATTAATTAAATTTAAAAAATTACATTATGTTCTTCCTAGTCATCATGAAGAACATGTTCATGTTCTTCCTCAAATAATATGTTTGGTTACCGAGAAAATTAAAAAAATCAAGAACATGCGAACATGGAACAAGTAAAATCAAAGGTCACAGATTTACGAAGTACAAAGACGGTTCAAAGATTCAAAAAACACAAAGAACACAAACGAGAACTGAATCACCAAATACAAACATCAAACCCAATTTTGAAAAAGCCTAACTGAATCACCAAATGCAACCACCTAGCTGAATCACCAACCAAAAAATTACTACTTCAAACAACGCTGTTCTCCTCAGTTCTCAACCTGGCATGCTCTCTTCCTCTCCTTCACCTTTTCTTCTTCTTCACCTTCACAATTCTCTTCCACTTCAAAACCATAAAACCCTCACAATGAAGGATTGACCTCACTCTTCCTACGGTTTCGTTTACGTTCCTCCGCACCACCGCTTACGCTCCGTCATTACTACTCCCAACTACACTTCCTCTGTTGTCGCCGCCGCTGCAACTGCCGGTTCTGGAGCCGAAGCCGGAGACGCAGATATCGTCGACTCCAAGCTCCGTGAGCCTCCATAAACCACTGTGATAAGCCCTAGACAGACTCATAGTCCTTACTCACAACAAGAATAGCTCCACAACAGGATTTCGCACTTTAATTCGCCGCGGCCTCTGCCGCCCTATGATGATTCCGTCTCCGAAGAAGGCTCCGATCTCGAGCTCGATTCCTTTCCTCTACCCCTAGATCTGAAAAAGGATGATTTGAGTTTTGTGGGTTTGATGTTTGTATGGAGGAGGGTTTGATTTCCTCTACCCCTAGATTTGAAAAAGGATGATTTGAGTTTTGTGGGTTTGATGTTTGGGAAGAACATAATATAAAGAATTTTTTTTAATTTAATTTATTTTTTAAACCATCTGTTTTTAATTTTTTTTATTAGTTAAAATTAATAAATAATTTTTTTTAATTTATAAGCTGATGTGGCATTTTTAATATTATTTTATTGGCCACGTCAGCATTTAATGTGCCAACAATGGATGCCGTTTGCTACATCAGCAATTTCTGTTAAGTGAGTAACGGTAAGGACCAAAATAGAACGCGTTAATTGATTTAGAAACTAAAAGTGGTGAAATGAAAATTTAGGTACCAAAAGTGTATTTACGCCTTACTTTTCTTTTCTTTTTTTTATCTATTAATAATGACATTTATACAGATTTTGAGCATAATCTTGCCAATTTGTGTTCACGAGCAATTCTCATAATTAAGCCTAAGTGCCCATGCCCAAGCCCAAGGTGTTAGTCTAGAAGCTCAGGCAGTGGGGAGCTTGTTCATTTATGCATGAGTACTTTGCTACCACAATCCCACTATTGGGGAAAAAGAATATATAAACAAAAACATCAAAAAGTGACTGCAAGACGTCGCATCAAAAAGAACAAAGCTAACAAAACACGGCGAAAATAGTAAAATAGCCATAACTTTCTAACTATATAATTAGTAGTTACGGTTTACAAACTATATTTTTTGCTAGCATCACGAGTCTAAGAGACTCGATTTTGGGTCTATAAATCGACTCTTTGTGGGTCAATTTTTATGGTCTAATTTCATCTGATTTGACATATTTTTCATGTGGCGTCTAGTTGGAAATCGAGTCTTAAAGACTCGATTTATATCTTCTATCTATTCTACTTTTCTCCTTATTTTTCTGCGTTTCACATCTGGGCTCTCCATCTGCTTCTTTCTTCCTCACCTTCTTTCTTCCTCCTCCACGCTGCCACAAACCCATCGCCGCCGCGCCTAGGTCGTGCGACCCAGGTCCGGGCGACCCAGGCCGCTCACCCAGGTCGCGCGACCCAGGTCTGCGCGCCCAAGTAGCGTGGCCTAGGTCACGCGGACCTGGGTCGCGCAGGCGCAGGTCTGCGCGACCTAGGCCCGCGCTACCGCGGGATGCAGGTCCACGCGCCCAGGTCCGTGGATCTGGGGACATTGGTTTTTTTTTTTTTATGGGTTATGCTCAGTTGTGATCTGGATTTTGACGTGGGACTAGTGGGTTTTAGTGGTTGTGTATTTTAGGGAACTGATGGTGACTTAGACTAGAAATTTTTTGGCTAGTAAAACGAGTGTCAGAGACTCGATTTTCAGGTAGACTCCATGTAGAAAAAATTGCCACATCAGACATTAAAAATCGACCCTCAAAAACTCGATTTTTAGGCCCAAAATCGAGTCTCTTAGACTCGAGATGCTAGAAAAAAATATAGTTTGTAAACCGTAACTACTAATTATATAGTTAGAAAATTATGGCTATTTTCCTATTTTCGCCACAAAACACTTTGTATTTCTAGTCTTCGAACCAGCAATATATATATTAAAGAATTAGAAACTAAAAAGATTGAACATTGTATTGAAATTATAATTTTGTAAACCAAAAACAAAAACAAAAAAAAAAAAATCATTTTTATTTTTACTGAATGAAATAACAATTACATAATGCGTATGATTGTCTACACTCTACACATATTCAGATTTAACCCATGACTAACGTATTAATCATCTTCAAGCCAGCACTCTACACATATTCACATTTAACCCATGACTAAATGGATTAATCAACTTCAAGCCAGCATTATTCAATTGATGATTATTATTCCACTCCAAGCCGTGAAGAACGCACTGCATCCCTGTCAACAAATGGCCACTATGTCTGAGTCCACCATTGTTCTTCTTTGAAGTATACATCCAAGAACTTCCTGAAAGTTTGCAGAGTCAACAAGGTATCGGAACCAGCCTGGTGACTCTTCCCAGCCACGCGTTCCACTCCCCATCTGTTAGCTACCGTCTCTAAACCCCCATACAGGCCATCACAGAACTTCATCATATGCTTCAGGTCGAAAAGCCTTTTCCCAAATAAGCACGCACCAGGTTCATAAATCCCACCAGATCATACGGCAGTGGTTGTCAGATCAAGATTTTCATCAAGTGGGCAATGTCATAGGCACCATGAAAGGTAACCCAAGCGAAGCAGAGTGATTGCCCAACAGCCCAGATTTCAACATCAACGCTGCAAAGTCAGCAGAGTCAACACCCTCTTTCAAGTTCTTGTCGAAATTGATTCCCTGGCTTTTGAGTAACTCAATTGATTCCGTGTTCTGGATGTCATTATAGACATCAAAATCTCTAGAGTTAAACTCCCAAGCGTATTGATACTTGGTACCGTAATTGGGCAATGATCCTTTGTCGTCAGAGTGCCAAACCCAACTGTATAATTTTGGTAGCATTGACATTATCTCTGATAATATTGTAGTTCAAGAAGGAAGGTAGTTTCCAACTTTCCATGCTCTCGCTTGTCAATGTTCATTGGACTGAAAACAACACCTGGGAATTCAGTGTTGAAAGCCACCATTCTGTGAGTCATCCCTGCAATTCTGATGAGATCAAACTCCTTTAAAAGATTGTGTTTCCACACTTGTCTTACTACAATCAGAGGAAGAGAGACACCATCCATATTGTATTTTGATATCAAAGTTTCTCAGGTATCAGAGCAAGAAAGAACTGAAATTGAGCAAACAGTTTATTTGCGCTTATTTATAAGCACAATTGAAGAATGGCGGTGTTGTGAAGCCCTTTGTTTTACGAATAGGAATAGGAAATTTGAATAAGGCGGTGGCTCAAATTTGGGCTGTGACCCTTGGGCTTTGCTAGAGATACTTTCAATTCCCAGATGTGCCATCTTGATCTTCCAAAACAATCTCACCAGTCACACCCCATCCCCTAAAATCAAAATCCAAAACAACAAACACTACGAGCAAAGCGTCGTTTCTTTCTCCCCAATTCCCTCTAATTCTAATTTGCACGTTTATCTATGTTAGGCCTAGGTTGGTTTGGTTCCGTCGGATTTAATTTAAGGACTAAAGTATGGATTTCCTTTTTTCTGTTCGGAAAAGGAATTAATATTTTTTATTTTTACAAAGGGATTACTTCTTTATTTTGAAGTGTTAAAAAAATAAAAGTGAACGGACCAAATTATTTATGACACCCAAAAATTTTAATTTTTTTTTTTTAAAAAAAAAAAGGAGAAAAGAAAAGGGGAACTGAATTTTTTTTTGGGGGGGGGGGGGGTTTGGTTTCATTTGATTAATAAAACATAACTACTAACATATTTTTCAAGATAAATTAAATTCAATGTAGTTATCTAACTCAACTTATGAAACTTTTTTTCGTTGAATAAAAGATAAATTGTTGTCTTAGCCTACTGATAAGAGATTTGAGGTTCAAATATGCAATATTTTGGAGTAAATTGCAAAATACACCCTGAAGTTTGGTTTCATTAGTAAAAACACACACTCGGTTAGTTTTGGTTGTTAAGTGACACATCATCATGTAGATGTGTATTTTTTTTCCCAAATCAGCCCAAACAACGTAATTTCACTTAATTGTCAATTACACACTCCTTCGGATACATTAGGTTAAAGATATTTTATAGTCCAACAACCCAAAGTTATGCTTAACCTTTACTAACATAACGTACTCACAATTATATTGAAATATTCAAATGTGTGGAAGTTTTGTTTTCTTCTAAAGAAATGTTGACTTAAAATTTATGGTAAACAATTATAGTCACATAGACTAGAAGGGGAAATGCATACCCCTATCAAATCTAATAAAGTGCAGGCACCTGAAACTACTAAAAATGAACAAAAGGGAAAACTTTTAAGGAAGTGGACATATAAACTAAACGTATATAGCATGACTAGGGTCACAAATCATTTAGTCCAAGGATATGATAAGGCAATTCGGCTAAGCAAGATGAATTTGAATCAGCACAAGCCCAGTTTGATATTTTTGTTATTTCCAAGTTTTTAGTGTTTTTTTGTAAATTTGACAAATAGTTAAAAAGTGCGCAATTTAGGTCTCACCCATTTAACATGTATGCAAATTGAACGATTAGTTAAATGGACAATTTAGGTTTCTCCTAGATTAGTCCGTTTGGATTGAGAGGGAGGGAAGAGGAGTATAGTAGAGTAGATTTGGCCCAAAATTAGTATATTTTCAACCAACTCTACTCTACTCCCCTCCACTCCACCTCCTTCCCCCTTCCATCCAAAGGAGCCCCAAATGAATTGGACAACTAATGGGCATGGGTACCAAACATAAATTTAAACAAGCAACCCGTCTAATTACCACCAACTTTTGGCACAAAAATAAAAGTCAAAAGGATTAAAATAATACATTTGAAATGCTAGGAACAAGACAGTATTTCTTTTTATTGAGAAGAAGGAACAAGATAGTATTTAAACCTCAATTCAAATACTAAAATTGACAATGTGAACAAAAAAAAAAACTAGAAACAAAACAAAGATAAATAAAAAAAACTAACTCATAAGCCAATCTAATCCTATCAAATCCTAAAGGCAGAGAGCTCATAAATTTTGTCACTCCAACCAACTAATCATGTGCTTGAAAGATCAGGACTCGAAGCCAATAAGGACCAATGCTTAGAACATCAACCCTCATATTGTCAAAATTTGGTGGTTGTTGCATAGCCCAATGACCATCGGCTTCCACTTCATCCTCTAGCATCATATCCTTATCCTAGACAATAATGGTTATGAAAAACTTGTGAGTTGAAGACTGAGAAAATCAAAAATGTTCACTTAGCTTCAAAAAGCTCCTTCACCACTCTCCCATCTCAAAACCCACCCTTAAAAACCCCCATATTTACTTCCACGCCACTCTCTCACCACCACCACCACCACCACCACAAGATACCGCGACATTAGCTAAACTCATCCTCAACTTTGACCCAAAAACCCTAACCCAAACCCTCAAATCCAATGGACCCAAGACCTAGTCAACAAAACCCTCAAGCTCCTTGTGGAAGGACTAATCTTTACCAGAGCACGTGTTTAGAGTTTAAGTATAGGGATAGGAAGGTGTTAGGCACCCAACCCCACCCTATCCATAGGTCGGCCTCCACTCATTGTGTTCCAAGTCTTAATCTCATTAAAAGGTTCCTTAATGTGTTATTCTAACTCACACACACTCTAACATGCATCTAAACCAAGCAAACATGGCATATCATCCCTCAAACTTAACATTCGTCTATCATAGCATTAAGCATACATCACCAAAGGCAGAAACATCATTAGGCAAATTTAAACACAAAGCATTTAAGCATGGACATACAAACTCATGGTTTAATCAAGCATATTAAAAAACTTCATATTCAAACACTCAAGTGCATGTTCATGTGATCTATGCATGAATTAGCTTACTTAGCTCACTCTAACACAACACCTATGCATCAATGCATGTTCATGTTCATACACATGTTCATGGTATTCACACAATCTAAACCTTAATAAAATCAAAAATAGGGGTGGCGAAATTGGATATGACACGACATGAAATTAGTAGGTTATGGGTTAAGGCTTAATGGGTTCGTGTCATATTCGGGTTTATACGATTAACCCGTTTAATAAACTGGTTGGATTAGCGTCAATCATATAAAACCCATTTGACCTGTTTGACTCGTTTAATTAAATGACATTTTACCAATATACCCTTTAAACCCTAGGTATATAAACTTATTAATTGTTATGGTTTATTTTCTTTGACATATTATGACAGATTATTTGTGATATTAAGATATGCTTTAATTTTGAATGATTATTAATGATGTAGTTACTCATTAGCTTTGAACTTTATGTTAAAAATATTTATTTGTTTGGCTTTTCATAATTCATATCAATTTGGTTAATACTAATATTATTTTTTTTTTCATTTTGATAAAATCTGATAAACAAGTCGACAAGACTAACTCGTTTAATAAATGGGTTGTGTTAGGGTTAAGGAATCTTGACCTTTTTAATAAACATGTCGGTTAGGGTTGAGCCATATATTCGACTAATCATGAGTCGACACGACACGATACGACAAGAACCCGACACATGAACACAAATTGTCACCCCTACTTAAAAAAGATAAAATGAAGCAAACAAAAAACAGCAGAAGAACAGATACTCAAAGATATGGAAAAACAAGGTTAAGCAGAGGCTAAACATATTAAAGGAAGTAGAGAAAAACAAACAAAAGTGGATTAGGTTTATTCGCACAAGTGTGTGCGCATACATATGGTATGCGTTTGCATCCCAATTGTATGCATACGCACAGTTTGAGTCTACGTATGAATGCATGAAGCATTCACACATATACTGTTAGTAAAACATAGTTTGGTTCGCATACAAAATATATGCAGCGGAAAGTTAACGGATCTACTTCATTCGCAATTGTTAACATGCACTATGTAAATTTCAGAATTTAAGAACAAGAGAGCGTACATTGGTGCGGTGAAATTCAAAACCAAATATTAGAAGCACTTGAAAATACTTTTAATCTTCACTCCAATTCCACTTAAGCCCAAGAAGTGTGGTCTCTCAATCAATTTATATGTATGTGCTCAATGGAGAATAAGAGAGTGGCTTACACTCACATATACACCATTTCATTCCCCACAAAATTCTGTATGTTTCTTTCTTTATATCTAGTTGATTATCTAATTGGACTAGCCTTTTGGGTCATTCCAATTAGGCATTAGTATGTGGCTTGGAGTGGGACTAAAAGGGAACAAATAAGACTCTAGGTCCAATGGGCCTTGGGCTTATCTGCCAACTCTTGACAAGTCCAAAATTACCATTAATTATATTTAATACCACTATATTTATATATAATTGCACTCTAAGCCTTATTAATAAATTATATCTCAAGACTTTATTATACATGCAACCCGTTCATTAAAATATTCATAGTAATACAAAGTCATAAATGTTGACTGCTACTTTGAAGGTTACTACATTTTAATCCTTGAGTACCCGGTTTAATCCTTTAAATTATTCATTATATATTTATGAAATCCAATTTTATAAATATATACTTTAGTAACTTCTTACTAAAGTGGTTAGGCCTAACACTCGGAATAACCAAACCCATTAAACTTATCTCGAGAGAATATTTTATGTCTTCGTTATGAGATTATGAATTCTAACTTGAGAATATATGTTCCTTCAACATTAAATATGTCTGTCCAACATACTGAGGTTTTGATTGTGACTTTAGATCTCACTCCTGATATATCAAGTAACCTACTCTTCATGATCAGGTTCATTATTCTCTCAGGATTAAGAGTTGAAGTAAATAGAATTTGGAAGATTTATTATTCATTTGACGGTCGTTAGTAGAATAATAAACCTCACAACGGTCCAGTTCAATATATCTTAACTCTTAAAACATATCAACATATCAACTAGAAGTCTCCACTTCTATAATCAAGACAAATCATCTTAGTTGATATGTTATAGTTTTCACGGATGAAATGCTCAATTTCATCATCGACTATGAATTAAAATTCTAAGTTTACAAAAAATTTATAATAATATCCAAAATTTCATATTACTATTATTTTAAATAATAATAAAAATAACTTTATTAATCATAACATAATGTTATACAATAGGATTTAAAGGGCACATATCCCAATATACACACCTAGGACCTTCACCCAGCAACTCAGAACAGAAAAACAAAGCAAAACAAGAAATCTAACAACCTATCATGCTTATAATACAAAATCAGAGTAAACATAAACTACACAACCATATTATGATCTCATAAACATATAGACAAACATAAAACAAAGGAAAGTGAAGTGAAGAGCCAAAATTAGAACATTTCCCTCAACACTAGGAATCTCTTAGAACTTGATTTTAACTATTCCCCTCAGTCAATCTAATCAACAACAAACCAGGAGATTAGTGAAGCCAAGTGGCATTTAAATTGGTTGATGAATAGTGACATTGCACTCACATCCTCTTGTCAAATATTGAAAACATTTCCGACTATGAAGGGCTCCCATTGTTGTAGAAGCTGACTCATGATTAACAATTACTTTATAGGATGTGCATGCCATTTGCTCTACAAAGGAAATTGAAATTGCATTAATTTAATTTCAGTCGTCACCTAAAATTGAGACATTCAATGCCTGCTTGTGCAAGCAGTCCACAAAGAAGAATTTATGTTATTGAGGCTGTGGTGGTGGAAGGTTATAAATGGGAACAAAGTACTCGAGCGTCTAAAATCTCTCTTTCAACCTTTCAGTGGAAACAAAGTACAATAGTTTGTGGCAACAATTGAGACAAGGCAACAGGTGATGATGGCCACTAATTTCATAGGTTTGAAATTTGATTTGCTTCATCCTTCCTAATTCCTTCTGCTATCTCATGTTTTGGAATTGGCATTTGGGGACATGTTTAAACTCCAAGAAGCCTAGAAGCCTTCCACAAGTGATGACTGTTCTTGTTGTTTAGAGGGCCTAATGTTGCATTAACATTGCAGGGGGTTACTAAAGTCCAAAGGGCTAGTTGCAGAGAAAGTTGTATCCACTATGATCAGTAATAGGAAAACACTTGATTTTGCAATGCGCAGTGGGGATGATAGATCGGATGAATGTCGTACCATCCATTTTCTTGTAATTAGAAATATATGAATTCTCCCTACATACTATAGGATACATATGCTATCCTTAGTCACCATTTGGTTCCATCAAAACATTATTTAGATGTAGAGAATGCGGAGGAGGCTTTTTATAGCTACTTTCTTCTTCTTTTTTTCTTTTTTTGATCTCAACATATTACTTCATTAAACTGAAATGGAAGCCATACAATTTACATCATTTAACACTTGATCTACAATCATAGGTGGGGTATCATCTACCCATATGACATAGTCATGTACAAACTTGGCATGTCTTGCCAGAATATGAGTCACAGAGTTACAGCCTCTACGAGTGTGAGACACCTCCTATGTAGCAAACCAGCGCAGTCTCAGTCTTATGCCTTCAATAACTTTTTGGACACTACTTTGACTCGCGTAATGAGCTGACCACCAATTAAGAGTCATTCTCAATTACTATCTGACCAAGGCTAAGGTCCCTTGCAAATTGGACCCCTTCTTCCATAGCTTTAGCCATAACCTCCAGTGCTCCCAATGGCAGCTCCAGTCTTCTACTCAGTGCCCCCATGATTTGGCCCTTTTCATTCCTGACCACCACTCCAATGCCGCAGCTCCCTGCTTCCTTGAATACTACTCCATCTGTATTAACTTTATACCACCCCTGCTTCAGAGGAATCCATAATTATGCAGCAATTGAGTGAGCTCTCCTCTGTGTTATCGTCTCACTTTTAATTTCTTCAACATAAGCAGCCACTGACTTGATAAGTCCCTCCTGTCCTTTGCTTTGCCCACCATGTATCACCATCTTTCAATTATTCCACAAGCTCCATGTGGTTACAGCAAACAGCACCCAATTAATGTTTGGATAAGAATCCATTACCTCCCACACTGGATTCAAGAACTCAGGCATGGGTTTAGGTAGACCAAGGAGTTTAATTTTTGTTCCACTCCACACGTCCTTCGCAAATTTGCAATCCCAAAGGATATGCCCTGATGTCTTACTAAGGCCACACAGTGCACAGCAATCCTCATAACCTACTCCCCTCCCTTTTAGCCTACTTCTAGTTTGAAGAATGTTCTTGCACGCCCTCCACATGAAGTGTTTTATTTTGCTTGGGCACTCCAACTGCCAAATCATTTTTCAAATAGCTTTCATCTTCGCGTTAGCAAAGCTGCTGCCCGTGTTAGATCTTGTAGACCCCTCCTTTAAATATCTTTGTGCTACCCTATAGGCACTCTTCATTGTAAATTTTCCATTTGAGGTCCAAGCCCACATGAACAAATCATCAGGCAGTCTATAGCTAACTAGTATGTCCAACACTATCTCTGCTTCATGCGGGAGTAAAAAGCTTCTGACCTTGGCTACATCCTAGCACCTCTTATCTACATCAATGAGGTCTGAAACCATCACTTCCTCATGCTGGGCTCTCTGAGGACTAATTACTCTGAAGGAATCTGGTCTTGGGATCCACCTATCATCCCAAATGCGAACTTTTTGCCCTTTGCCAATGCACCACTGAGAACCCTTCACGATTATCTCTTTTGCTACCATAATGCTTCACCACGCGTAGGAGGGCTTCCTACCCACTTAAGCATTTAAGAATGACTTCTTTGCAAAGTACTTTGCTTTGTAAACTCTATAACTAGTAAGTTTGGATTCTCCAAAATTCTCCATCCTTGCTTCGCTAAGAGTGCTAGATTGAATGTCTTGAGATCCCTAAACCTTATACCTCCCTCGGACTTTGGCTTACATAATTTCTCCCAAGAGACCCATGTCAATCGCCTTTCCCTTCTTTCTGACCCCACTAGAAATTACCCATCATTGAATTCAAATCCTTGAATAGAGAGTCCGGAAGCTTGAAAACACTCATCATGTATGTAGGTGTGGCTTGTGCAACTGCTTTTATAAGGATTTCTCTACCCGCATTGGATAAGAGCTTGCCTTTCCACCCCATAATTTTCCTTCCCACCTAATCTTTTATTTGGTTGAAAGCTTTCCTTTTTCCCCTTCCTACCAATGGTGGAAGCCCCAAGTATTTCTCATGATATCTGACAATTCAACCCCGAAACTTTGCTTGACCTAGTTTTGCACTTCCCTACTCATTTTCTTACTAAAATATAAGGTTGTTTTCTCCTTATTGATTTTCTGGCTTGAATCCTATTCATAATCCTCCAACACCTTCAATACCCTCTCACACTCCAATACCAAAGTTGTCACGTCCCTGTCAGATTAAAAAAAAAAATGGGAAAGGTCAAGTTTTAAGCCCTCCCACATGCCCCCCACCTAACCCCACTACCCATCACTCTCCACCACTCATTTTCTCTTATTTCTTCTCCCTTTTTTGGCCGCTCTCATCTTTCTTTCTCTCTTTCATTTTTCTTTCTTTTCTCTTCACCTAAACACACTCATTCCTCACCTCACCCGCCGGCCTCCTCTCCAAAACACACCATCTCACCATCATTTTTCCGGCAAGATCACCGGAAAAATTCTTAGGAACCCATAAGCATCTTCATCATTTTATTTGAGGTAAAAATTTCTAATCTTTTGGTGGGTTTTACACTTTTGCTTGAGGATATTTTTATCTAAGTTTTGATAATGATACCCATGTGATTTATGTACATTGAAGTGATATTTATGTGTTTTTATGTATGGGTTTTGTATTGGTGGAATTTTTGATGAGTGGGTATATATATATTGGTGCTAAAATGCTATTCAAGGTTTATGTATGGTGGAAAAATTTAGGGGTTTTAAGATATAATGTATGATGGTTGGTAATTTAATTTTGCCATTGTCATTGGTTTATTTGGAGTTAGTGAAATTCTAAATTCTTGTCTTGGAGGATATGTTGATTTTTGCCTACATGGGTCTCTTAATGATGTAGTGTAAATCTTATGAAAATTAGTCATAATGTTGGAGATATTATGAAGTGGTTAACTTATAAAGTGGAGTTGATACCTTGTGAAAATTTGTTGGGAAACCTTGTGAATGGCATATTTATTTTGATGAGGTTAAATAGTAGGCTGCCTAATTAAGTGTTTATTTGGCAAATCCTAATTTTGGTTAGAACAATTTCAAGTTTTGTACTTATTGTGATAGGTTTACTTGATAATTGTTTAGGTTCTGCTAATCTCCTGGAGCTTGGAGAGTTAGCTTTTGTTTGCGAGGTAAGTAGCTTCTGAAGGAAAATTCTGGTTTTGCATCTCATGCAAACCCACAGCGGAAGCGACGAACTAGGGTCTATTTCATTCATGATTGATAACGTGCACAACATAAATTTCAGAATTTAAGAACAAGATAGCGTACCTTGGTGTGGAGAAATTCAAAACAAAGATTAGAAGCACTTGGGAACACTTTTAATCTTCACTCCAATTCCACTTTACGCCCAAGATGTTGTGTCTCTCATCAGTTTTTCAAAGGGAGAATGAAAGTGTGTCTCACACTCTCTCACACACCGTTTCTTTTTCTTTTCTAATCACCACTAATAAAATCTGTATGTTTCTCCCTTTATAACTAACTGATTATCTAATTGGGTTGGCCTATTGGCCTTTCCAATTGGGCTTTAGTGTGTGGCTTGGAGTGGGACCAAAAAGGACCAATAAGACACTAGCTCCAATGGGCCTTGGGCTTTTGTCAACTCTTGACAAGTCCAAAGTTACCATTAATTATATTTAATACCACTATATATATAATTGTACTCTAGGCCTTATTAATAAATTATATCCAAGACTTTATTATACACGTAACCCCTTCATAAAATTCGTAGTAACACAAAGTCATAAACGTAGACTGCCACTTTGTAAATTACTACATCTTATCCTTGAGTACCCGTTTAATTCTTTAAAGTTATTCATTATATATTTATGAAATCCAATTTCATAAATATATACTTTAGTAATTTTTTACTAAAGTGGTTAGGCCTAACTCTCTGAATAACTGAAACCATTAAACTTATCTCAAGGGAATATTTATATCTCCATCAAGAGACTATGAATTCCATCTTGAGAATATATGTTCATCAACACTAAATGTGGCTGCCCAACATACTGAGGTTTTGACCGTCACTTCAGTCTCACTCCTGATATATCAAAGCAACCTACACTTCATGATCAGGTCCATTATTCTCTCAGGATTAAGAGTTCATGCAAATAGAAGTCGTGAGATTTATTATTCATTTGACAGTCGTTAGAAAAATAATAAATCTCACAGCGGTCCTGTTCAATATGTTTTAACTCTTAAAACATATCAACATATCAACTAGAAGTTTCCACTTCCATGATCAAGACAAATCATCGTAGTTGACACGTTATAGTCTTCGCAGATGAAATGCCCAATTTCATCACCGACTACGAACTATAAATTCTGAGTTTACAAGGAACTTGTGATTTACATCTTCTGTGACTTTTCACATAAATCACATACAATGCATCTCATGGACTATATGATAATGTCTCATATTCATGTTACCATTATTTTAGATAATAATAAAATAACTTTATCAACACAATATTAAGTCATACATCATGTCATACATACACATGTCATACATAATATACATAGCATCATACAATAGGATTTAAGGGCACTAATCCTAACAATCTCCCACTTGCCCTAAAGACTATTGTGCACTAATCTAACTCCCATTCCCTCCAAATGTGACTCGAAAGTCCTTTGAGGTAAGGCTTTGGTAAAGGATCTGCTAGATTATTTGCACTTTCAATCTTGCTACCACAACATCTCCACGAGCAACAATGTCTCGAATGATGTGGTACTTCCTCTCAATGTGCTTTCCTTTCTTGTGATTCCTTGGATCTTTGATTGTGCAACCGCTCCACTATTGTCGCAAAACAATGTGATGGGAACTTGCTCCATTCTCACAACACCAAGATCAGAAAGGAATTTCTTGAGCCAACAGCCTCCTTTGCTGCTTCACAAGCAGCAACGTACTCGGCTTCCATGGTGGAGTCCGCAATACAAGATTGCTTAACGCTCCTCCAACTTATGGCTCCACCTCCCAAGGTGAAAACACATCCTGAAGTGGATTTTCTGAAATCTAGATCTGACTGAAAGTCTGAATCTGTATAGCCAATGGGAATCAAATCCTCACTATGGTAAACAAGCATATAATCTCTCGTTCTCCTAAGATACTTGAGAATATGCTTTACAGCTTGCCAATGTTTTGGTCCTGGATTTGATTGATATCGGCTGACCATGCCAACTGAATAACAAATATCTGGTCTAGTACAAAGCATGGCATACATGAGACTTCCCACTGCAGAAGCATAAGAACTTGTCTCATCATATTTTCTTCCTCTTGAGTCTTAGGCCTTTGGTCGTCAGACAGAGGAACTCCATGTCTAAAAGAAGCAATCCTTTCTTGGAGTTTTGCATGCTAAACCGTTCTAGAACCTTATCTATATATCCAGCTTGTGATAAGCCTAACATCTTATTCTTGCGATCTCGCCAAAGCTTGATCCCTAGAATAAAGTTAGCCTCACCCAAGTCCTTCATATCAATTGGCTTGACAACCAAACTTTAACCGATGACATTACCCCTACATCATTCCCAATGAGTAGAATATCATCAACATAAAGCACTAGGAACATTACTACTTTGTCTCGATGTCTTTTGTACACACATGGTTCATCAAGATTTTGTTCAAAACCAAATGACTTGATTGCTTGATCAAATCTGATGTTCCATGACCTAGATGCTTGTTTAAGTCCATAAATGGACCTATTCAACTTGCATACCATATGCTCTTGGTTCTTTGCTATGAAACCTTCTGGTTGCAACATGTATATTTCTTCTTCAAGATTGCCATTAAGAAATGCAGTCTTGACATCCATTTGCCAAATCTCATAATCATAATGAGCAGCAATGGATAAGAAATTCTGATAGATTTAAGCATGGCTACTGGCGAAAAAGTTTCATCATAATCAATACCTTCTTTTTGTGTATACCCTTTCGCCACTAGTCTTGCTTTAAAGGTTTCAACCTTTCCATCTATCCCTCTCTTCCTCTTGTAAACCCATTTGCAACCAACAGGTTTAATGCCGTTAGGCGCCTTTACAAGATCCCATACATGATTTGAATTCATAGAATCCAATTCAGATTTCATAGCTTGGACCCAATGATGTGCATCTATATCACTCATTGCTTCATCATAAGTGTAAGGATCCGATTCAGCCTCTTCTGAGATAGCCTCATAAGTTTCTCCAAACCTATGAATCTTATAGGAGGCCGAACAATTCTCCCACTACGACGAGGCACCTGTGTACTAGACATCTCATGAGTAGTATCTTGTGGTGTATCTAATACAGTCACATCATCCCTAGTTTCATCCATTGGTTGTTCAACTACAGGTTCATTCATTTCAGCCAAGACAACTCCACTTCTAGGAGTAAAATTATTCATATAGTCATTTTCCAAGAATTTGGCATTTGTGCTAACAAACACTTTATTATCCTTATGACTATAGAATAAACCTCCAACTGTTCCTTTTGGATACCCTACAAAAAATACCACTTCTGTTTTAGACTGTAACTTGTCGACCTTTCCTTTCAACACATGTGCTGGACAACCCCAAATGTGGAGATGTCTCATACTAGGCTTACGCCCATTCCACAACTCTACAGTGTTTTAGGAATAGACTTCGAAGGTACTAAATTCAGAAGATACATTGCAGTATTTAAGGCATATCCCCAAAAAGAAATTGGTAGAGTCGAATAACTCAACATGGACCTAACCATATCTAAAAGAGTCCTATTCCTTCTTTCTGCTACACCATTTTGTTGTGGAGTTCCAGGTGCAGTCAATTGGGATATAATCCCATTTTCAGTCAAGTAATCCTTAAGTCACCAAGAAGGTATTCGCCACCTCGATCAGATCGAATGGCCTTTATGTGTTTACCAATTGATTCTCAACTTCAGCCCTAAACTCTTTGAACTTTTCAAAGGCTTCGGACTTCCGTTTCATTAGGTACACATAACCAAATCTAGAGTAATCATCAGTGAAAGTAATGAAATACTCATAGCCACCTCTTGCTTGGATTGACATAGGACCACATACATCTGAATGTACTAGTTCTAGCAAATTGGGCTCTTCTACCCTTTGCATTAAAGGTCGTTTGGTCATTTTACCTTCTAAACAAGATTCGCAACTGGAAAACATCAAAGTCCATGGGCTGTAAAAGTCCATCTTTGATTAGTCTTTGAATCCTACTTGAATTAATATGACCTAAACGCAAGTGCCATAGATATGCATCACTAGTAGAAGGAAACTTTCTCTTTAATGATTTCACATGAGAGTTACTATCTAATTCAGAATTGTATAATTCATGCTTATCAGGAGTTAAAATATAAAGACCATCCACAATATTGCCAGAACAGATAAACACTTTATCCTTCTTTATTACAACATTGTCTTTCAGGATAATACAATATCCATGTTTACCTAAGTAAGTTGCAGAAATTAAGTTCCTACGAACATTAGGTACATACAAACAGTCTTCCAATATTAAAACTCTAGACTTAAAACACAAATAAACACTCCAACAGCTTCAACCAGAATCTTGCTCCCATCAGCCAAAGTAAGAATAGTTCTCCCTCATTCAACTTTCTGGTCTCCTGGAACCCCTGCAAAGAATTGCAGATATGATTAGTACAACCTGAATCCACACACAGGAATCTGTTGGATTCTGTACCAAACATATTTCAAGAAGAAATGAACTTTTCATACCTTTATTCTTGGCAGCCTTGTATATTGGACAATTCCTCTTCCAATGTCCTTTTTCACCACAATGGAATACTTTCCTTTGGTTTTCTTTCCTTTGTTGGCAACCCCAAGGCAATTTGTTTACCATCTTTCTTAGTGAAGTCCTTCTTCTTCTTCTTCTTACCCTTGCCTTTCGACTTAGGTTGAGAAGTAGAAGCTTCACCCACATTGGCTTCAACACTAGAAGTACCAAGGATGCCTTCCGCCGCCACTAACTCATTCATTAATTCAGACAAAGAATAAATCTTTTTGTTCATGTTATAATTGAGTCTGATTCCTTGAATGATTCTGGTAGTGACTGGAGTATCATATCCACTTGGATTCTCCATCAATGTCGGCACCTAAAACTTCCAGTGTGTTCAGATTAGCAATCATCCTAAGACAATGCTCTCTCACTGAACTTCCTGCAGCCATTTTGGTATTATAAATTTGCCTCATGGTTTCTTGCCTTGCAGAACGGCCTTGCTCACCAAACATCTCCTTCAGACTATGCAGTATGTCCGAAGCATATTCTACATCCTGCATTTGATGCTGTAGAACATTTGAGATAGATGCTAGGATGTAGCACTTGGCCATCTCATTAGATTTCTGCCAACGATCATATCGCTGTTTTTCCTCAAGAGGAGCATCTAATGAAGGAAATTTAGGACATAGTTGAGTAAGCACATATTTGTGCTCTTCAGCAGTAAGAACAATGTCCAAATTCTTTTCCAGTCAACATAGTTGGATCCAGTCAGTTTGTTTGGTTAAGAATAGAAACAAGTGGGCTAAATGATGCCATGACAAAATCTGAAAATAATAAACATGAATATAATAAGTAAATTGGACATTATCAATTTAGCATAAAAACATATAATATGGAACCTTAATAAAACCATAAAATAACATATGCAACGACAACCCAATCTCATATTCAATATCTCTCAGCATAGAGTGAATATAAAATACTATGATGATTGAGAGAACTATTCTCATTATTAGTGCTATCATGATAACTCTTATCAAACACTAATAATATGCCGTTTTACATTTAGCCTCTAAGTAATAATAGTAAGAACTCAGCATAGAGGATACTAAAATACTTAGTCTAGTGTATACCATTGTCTAGAATTATGTGTAACCACATTTCATCCCTTTAACAAGCTTATTTTGTAGTACCATGATAAAACACCCTCCGCATGGAATGCAAAGCTCGAAGCTAAGACAAGGTGATTATCAAACCACTATAAACCAAGAAATTCAATCTTGTAGGACCATGAAATAAATACTCTCCGCATGGAATGCTAAGCTCGAGGCAAAGACAAAGTATATATTTCACACTACTATGAACCAACAATGGAGGCCGTGAGATCCAACCCTTGAATCTCTCTCCCACTAGATATTTTAAAATAAAAGTTTTTAAGATTAAGTCACATAATAATGCTAGACACGTTGAAAAAATAATCCTAATCTAATTAGGAATAAATGTCTTAAACCTAGCATTAACGTATCTAAAAATATATATAAATATATATACGTAATAAAAATCTTTATACATATAAAAATTTATATTATTATAATATAATATAATATTCAAATTATATATATAATATATTACTTTATATATTATATATATTGCTTACTGACGGTGGACTCTAACTTTTATGGATGTAAAATGGCCAAATCAACTACTATATATTAATAAAGGAAAGACTAGCCTTTCCATAAAGTGTTTTACCTTTTCATATATATATATATATGAAGGTTAGAATCCATACGGATTCACCTCTCTGAAGCATGCAAAGTGGCGGCCAAGCCATGCAACCATATTAATTAAAACCAATCCGTGATATAAATTCAAAACAAGCAATTGAATCAAAAGTCAAACAGTGCAATGACGATTCAAACTTTTGACAAGTAAATAACCGCCCCTCAATAACTGCCAATCATAGATTCTTGGTGTAGTCCGTACATGGCAATTATTTTTGAATAGTTTGTGGCATATGAACATCACGGAAACATATTCATGAAAATCAAAAGCATGACACAACACCATATTTGATGCAGAAAATTGAAACACAAAAATAACGATTTTTCTTAAATTCTAAAATTCAATCACACGCTATACAATCATGATATGAAAACCTGACTCTGATACCAATTGAAGGAAAATTTTGGTTTTGCATCTCATGCAAAACCCACAGCGGAAGCGACGAACTAGGGTCTATTTCATTCATGATTGATAACGTGCACAACAAATTTCAGAATTTAAGAACAAGATAGCGTACCTTGGTGTGGAGAAGTTCAAAACAAATATTAGAAGCACTTGGGAACACTTTTAATCTTCACTCCACTTCCACTTTATGCCCAAGATGTGTGGTCTCTCAATCAGTTTTTCAAAGGGAGAATGAAAGTGTGTCTCACACTCTCTCACACACCGTTTCTTTTTCTTTTCTAATCACCACTAATAAAAATTCTGTATGTTTCTCCTTTATAACTAACTGATTATCTAATTGGGTTGGCCTATTGGGCCTTTCCAATTGGGCTTTAGTGTGTGGCTTGGAGTGGGACCAAAAAGGACCAATAAGACACTAGCTCCAATGGGCCTTGGGCTTTTCTGTCAACTCTTGACAAGTCCAAAGTTACCATTAATTATATTTAATACCACTATATAAATATAATTGTACTCTAGGCCTTATTAATAAATTATATCCCAAGACTTTATTATACACGTAACCCCTTCATAAAATATTCGTAGTAACACAAAGTCATAAACGTAGACTGCCACTTTGTAAATTACTACATCTTATCCTTGAGTACCCGGTTTAATTCTTTAAAGTTATTCATTATATATTTATGAAATCCAATTTCATAAATATATATACTTTAGTAATTTTTTACTAAAGTGGTTAGGCCTAACTCTCTGAATAACTGAAACCATTAAACTTATCTCAAGGGAATATTTTATATCTCCATCAAGAGACTATGAATTCCATCTTGAGAATATATGTTTCATCAACACTAAATGTGGCTGCCCAACATACTGAGGTTTTGACCGTCACTTCAAGTCTCACTCCTGATATATCAAAGCAACCTACACTTCATGATCAGGTCCATTATTCTCTCAGGATTAAGAGTTCATGCAAATAGAAGTCGTGAGATTTATTATTCATTTGACAGTCGTTAGCAAAATAATAAATCTCACAGCGGTCCTGTTCAATATGTTTTAACTCTTAAAACATATCAACATATCAACTAGAAGTTTCCACTTCCATGATCAAGACAAATCATCGTAGTTGACACGTTATAGTCTTCGCAGATGAAATGCCCAATTTCATCACCGACTACGAACTATTAATTCTGAGTTTACAAGGAACTTGTGATTTACATCTTCTGTGACTTTTCACATAAATCACATACAATGCATCTCATGGACTATATGATAATGTCTCATATTCATGTTACCATCATTTTAGATAATAATAAAATAACTTTATCAAACACAATATAAGTCATACATCATGTCATACAATACACAATGTCATACATAATATCATACATAGCATCATACAATAGGATTTAAGGGCACTAATCCTAACAGCTTCTTAATGGGATACTTTTAGAAAATTTCATATTTCACAAACGATGTTTTTAGGTCAAAACATTTTGGAAAATATATATGGATATATGCTTTCTTAAAATTGTCGTGTTGTGACCCTATTACATATTATTATATATAAAAATGCATTATTTGGTATGCATTTGGGGAAATGCATGAATGTGATATAGAAAAATGAGCATCTTTTATTTAATCTTTGATAAGGAAATATGGATTCTATGGTATAATAGAAAATTTAAAGATGCTTGTCTTGTCTTAGTATTTGAGAATTGATAGAAAATCTTTGTGGCAAGAATGAAGTTGAAAACCTTACAAACTTTGTGGAAGTAGATTATTTAAGGTTTTTCTGAAACTACTTGGATATAAACTATGTGTTTCAAAGTAACGTAACTTGTGAGCATTATATAGTTTTAACACCATGCCATGTGTGATTTCCCGGTGATCACCCGATTTGATTTTCGTAGTCTTTGTGACAACGGAATCAAATCTAGGTCAGTGCTCTTTCACTTTGGATGACACGTTCTTCCCTGCTGTCCATGGGGGGAAGAGGTTTCTTAATTGTGTGTGGGTGAGGCTGCTGTCCATGGGGCCAAGAGACCACATGCAAGAGAGGGCCTATTTGACACGCTCTCTTTGCTGCCCATGGGGGGAGAGAAAAACCTTGAGGGTATGGGTGAGGCCGCTGTCCATGGGGCCAAGAGTCTGCATACCAGAGAGGACAATATCATGCCAGTTGTGAATGGGTGGATCCCCTGACTGGTATATGTGGTAGTGTGGTATATTATTGTGATAATTTGTCTTATATTAGATATTATGGCTTTGGAATTTATATTGTTAGTGCTCACAGATTATAGTATATTGTTTCAAGGTAGTTACTTAGAGAAATTTGGTATTTCATTATTTAACTATTCTTGTCATATTATTATTATTGAAGTTGGAACTTGCATTTCCCCTACCCCCATTAATTATGCTACTTACTGGGCCCAGTCTCATCCCATTATTTTTATAAACTTTTCAGAGTAGGCAACAATATTTTGAGACAGCTTTTGGTGGCTAATAGTAGTTAGACTAACTACTGATGGAGGCTAAACTTTTGTAATGGAGTTTATTTGATGATGTACATTTTAGAATAGGCTTGACTCATTCTTTTGTATATTATAGTGGTTGTGACTATGTTTCCCACTGATGGGACAAGCTGTTGAAATGTAATTATTATTCAGACCTCTATTCTTTTGTGGCCAATGGTCTTTGTAATTAATGCTTAGAGCTCTGACTTACTTTGAGAGTATATTCAATGAAATTATTAAGATAATTCTTGATATTGATACTTGATAGGATTTATGTGGATTGAATTGTCGAAAAGTAAAAAAAAAAAAAATTTATAGGTACTTGAGATGTCTTTCTCACGCTTTGAACCCTTTGGGGTTTGGGGCGTGACAAAAGCCCTACAAAAAATAGTACTATCATTGGCGAATAGCAAGTGTGAGACACTCGAAGCCCCTCTACATACTGCCACTCCTTTAATACATCCTTCATTCTCTTCCTTCTTCAACATAGCCGACAACCCTTCCGTGCACAATAGAAATAAATACAAGGAGATTGGATCCCCTTGCTGAAGGCCCCTTAAGGGAACTATCTTCCCTTTCGGCTCCCCATTTATCAAGACCGAGTAGGAGACCGTACTGACACACATCATTATTAGTGCAATCAACTTCTCATGGAACCCCATTTTCCTTATTGTAGCTTCCAAGTAGGACCATTTGACTCGATCGTACGCCTTGCTCATATTGAGCTTCACTGCCATAAGAGCTTCTTTACCCTTCCTTTTCTAGTCAATGCAATGCATCGTCTCAAAGGCAACTAATACATTGTCTATTATTGATCTACTTGGCACAACGGCACTTTGAGATTCGTCAATTACCTCCTTTAGAATTTTTTGTCAGCCTATTTGCAAGCACTTTAGAGATAATTTTATACACTACATTGCATAAGCTTATCAATCTGAACTCTATAATTTTCTGTGGTGATGCTACCTTTGGTATAAGACATATAAATGTTTCATTGAAAGAACTGGGTAGGACACCAGGATTTAAAGCTCTTAATACATAGTTTACCACATCAGGTCCTACTATATCCCAATATTTTTGGTAAAAGATGAGTAACATACCGTCGGGGCCCGGAGCTTTTGTGGGATGCATCTGTTGTAGAGCTTGTCATACCTCCTCTGCCTTGAACACTGCTAATAGCTCCTCATTCATTTCCAGAGTGACCCGCTTGGAAATTGCACTCAAGCTTGCATCAAAATTGGAAGGGTTATCAGTCCTGAAAATCTTCGCAAAGTATTCTAAGATTATGTTTTCAAAATTGCATGATATTAGTTGTTTTTTTTGCTTGTTACGATTTCCATCATTTTTTTTTTTTTTTACTATGATACTTTAAGAAAAAAATCAGCTTATTTTATTTTGCTTTTAGCTTTTATAGTACTTTTAGTGAAATTTTTTAGCAAAAATCTAATTAAGTTGTTTCCAAATGGACACATCAAAATTATAATTCATGGATTCATGTGTGTTTGTTTGTGTATTGCTTATTTCTGGTATCTTTTTTGTATAATGTGAGATAAAATGTTAAAAGTCAGCTTATTTTAAATAAATAAAAAAACTAAAAGTTAGATTATTTGAAAGAAAGTTGAGGCAAAAAGTACTGTAAGACTCACAAACAATATATAAAATAAGCAAAAAAAAAATAGCTTATAATCTAATGACATGCTTCTGCCCACTCCGCTAAATTCTGAAAATGCTTGTGTTTCCATCAAAGGGTTTTAGGCATAAATTAGAAGAATTTCTCTAAATAAATAAATTTTCAAGTGGGTTGATCTCCAAATAATACTTGAACAGTCATGACTAGAGGTAAATCTTTATTTTATTTTTTTATACAAGAATGGTAAATCTTTAGTTTATTTCGTTATTTTCATTTTCTTACATAAAAGAACTATGGAAATTGATTTTTTTTCCAAAAAAATTTGTTATTGGATCCTTTAATTTCTAGTTTTTTTTTTAAGAAAATATTTTTTCTTACTTTCAAAGAATAAAAATAAAAATTCTGCCTCACATAAATTGCTTCAAAAAATCTTAGTCTTTCTTTTAACAAATACATCAAAACTGAATGTGGAATATTAGGTTTGCGAGGAAATAAACTAGTATAATGCAACTACTAACTAGTTAGTAGCAAGTTTTTTCCTTAAAAGAAAAAAAGGTTGGAAGCAAGATTCCCTTAATAACTTAAGGGGGATTATGCTTTACCATTTTAAACTATACCTCATATTAGACTTTGCATACTAAATTTTTCAAATGCATGTTTTACACCCTAAATTATGATATTTATTATACTTTGCACCCCAACATTAAGTTTGCTATTAACTTAGATGGAAATTCAAAGTTTAGGGTGCAAAGTGTAATTAGGAGTATAGTTTAGGATGATAAATTGTAAATCTTATATTTTTAAAAGATTGAGAAGATGAGCAATTAAGTATTTTCACATGGTACCATATTTTTTTCATCCAAATTAACAGCAAACTTGATATTGGGGTGCAAAATGTCATAAGGATCATAATTTCGAGTGTAAAATATGCATTCAAAAAGTTTATAGTACAAAGTTTAATTAAGGATATAGTTTACAGTGGGAAAATTAAATAATTTATGCTCCCGACCATTAATAAATTAAGTAATTTATCAGTGTAAATTGATTCGATTGAGTGACAATTACAATTTCATAGATAAAAAGAATGGATCTAGATGGTCAAGCCCAAAATCTTTGTTCTTTTCCATAAGAATATATTATTTTGACAAAATTGGGCTACTTGCAGCTAAATTTCCAATGCACCCTAACAAACGGACATGAAGAGATATTTTTACATATTTTCTCTACATCCATGAGGTGGAATAGATTGAAGTCAGTCCAAGTTGAACCATTACTACTTTTCAAAAAAAAAAAAAAAAAAAAGTTGAACCATTACTATAGGTTACATCACCAACTTGAAGTTATGCCCCATTCACGTGCTCGTTTTTTGACCAGCAACTTGTCTAATGACTCTAATCAGAAGGGGACCAATCTACCTACACAATATTTGATATCTCTACGGGTAGGGCCTGAAATCATTGTCTTTTTTTTCTTTTTTTAATGAACTCATTGTCCTCTTTAACCTTTGTTATTTTCTCCCCTTCCCGTTTTGTTCTAGGACAAGTATGGACCATCCAAACTCGATTAGGATAAAGTTCCAGTAATCTATGCTCCTCCTTTGCTTCCTCAGATTCATTTCCTTTCGGCTTTTGCTTTACTTTATGGGACTAAAAGGAGGGGTCATGGACTTAATGACGAATTTTAAAACTCTGAATTCAATCTAGAAAATTGGGTAGAAAATTAACAAATAATTGTTAAATTTTTAACGGTTAAATTTTTAAAATTTACATCTAATAAAAAAAAATATAAAAAGAGTTTGAAGGCTTCTATCCAAATTATTTTGGAGAAAAACCTTTTCTAGTACAAAATATTCCATTGTTCATTATTCAATTTAATAAGCTTATGTATACAAAAATTTTCAAAAAAAATTTTCACAATTATTGACATTGCGAAAATGATATGTGAGCTACATGATAGTAATAGTAATATTAATTGCTTCAATCATAATTTGACAACTTAACAAATTATGAAAAAAAATCATTATTTTTAATGAGAAATTTTGTTCTTATTATCAAACTAAATTAAAAACAGTTCTTTCGGTCTCCTCTCATCACTTTGTTTTAGTCTCTATGCTTCTCTCTCAAAGACTCAAACATCTCACATAACTCAAACAGAAAATACAAAACAAAATCTAGTTCTTATTATAACAACAAAAACTTATTACATAAGATTTACTGTGAAAAATATTATGAATCTAGTATTTTTAATTAAAATTAGATGACCTATAACTCATTATATCGTTACCACAAGTGCTTCACAGATTTGTTAAAAATATATTATTAGGAAAATTTTAAAAATTTTACTATTGGGAGATTTAAATAATATGGTGTATTTGAAAAAAATAGCCATTAGAAATGAACGAAGGAAGATTGAAAAAGCAAACAAAGAAATATTAAAAAAATAATGAATAAATAATATTTAAATTTGATAGATAAAAGGATAAAGAGTCTGTTGGAAATTGTATTTAAAAAAGTAGATAGCTAAAAGGTAAAAGGAATTGTTCACTCTCCAAATAGCACAAAAATTTAGAAAGACTACTGGAGATGCTCTAAGAGCATATCTAACCAGCTCTCTAAAGTCATTTTTGGAGAGCAAACCCACAAAAAACATCCTCCAACAACCTCTCTACCTCCTTTTTTTTTTTTTTTTAGAGTTGCTACAGTAGCCCTCTTGACATGGAGAGTACTATAGCAACTCCAAATGAATTTTTCTCCTTATGGGGTAGAGCAATATTACTTCTTTTTCCCAACAAAACATCTTCAATAAAAGCTAAAATCTTACTTAGTCAATAATTTTTAGGCTAACAAGTGTATATCTTTGATTTATTAGCTGTAAAAAGAAAACAAATAAGCTAGCTTTTTGCTTATTAGTTTTGCTGTTTTGGACTAGCTAATAAGCTAACTTCTCTTTTCATTTGATTCTTTAAAAAAAAAAATTAAAGAAAAAAGCTAACATTTTTGCTCTTTAGCAGTATTAGTTTTTTTTTTTTTTTTAGGATAAACGGTAGATTAAGTGGTATTAGTTTGGGATGTACTTATAAGTCAACTTATTACTTTATCTTTTCTTACTTTTTTATATTATTTGTGAATTCCACGTAAGTTACTTACTTAATTTTATTTAGCTTTTACCTTTTATCTATAGTATTTTCAACAAAAAAAACTAAATAAGTTATTTCTAAATATATACAATTGAATTTATATAATTTTTTTAAAACTTCAATTTTTTCTATTTTTTAAAGTACAAATATACTTTAACACACTTTTAGCAAAAAGTTTTCAACAAAAACTTAAATAAGTTGTTCTCAAATGGACATCAATTAGTTACAATCATTAACATGGTTGTAAATTCTATTGTTTGATTATTTGAAAAATAACAATAGTAACTTTAGTATAAGATCAATAAAGGTAACAGATAGTTATCAACAAAAATAAAATAAAATAAAGGTAACTGTTAATTCAAAGCAATTTTTTTATAGGTAGAGTATAACCATGTCTGTTCTAATCCTAGACTATTAGAATTTAAGGGGCCGTTTGCTAATATTATTCTAGTAACGTTGTTTGTATTTTTTGAAAATACATGTGAATGAAAAAATGGGTGAAAAAATATATGAAAATACATATAATTTAGTTTAAATACTGAAAACTATTGTTCAAAACACTTTACCAAACATCCCTAAATTTTCACTCCTAGATAATACTTATACTATACACAAAGTATGGTCTATTTTTAGACTTACAAAAAAATTTAAAAAAAGTTTGACCTAAAAATAAATAAGAAGGTTTGTGATTCATTTCTAAATAAAATAAATATTAATATAATACAATGCATCATTAAATTAGCATCATGTATCTGAATAAGAATAAGATAATTTGGTATTTGTTTGTCTTTATATTGCAAACCAATATGTAGACTAGGATTGTCCAAGACCCATTCAAATCGACTCGACTCAACTCGTTCGGATTTCAAAGGTTTCAACAGTAGGAGATACTGATCCTTTCAGTTTAAGTGTTGGTTTCTTAGACTGGAATATATCCAACGCAACCGAACCGACCGACATAGATCTTTTGTATAAACTCATCTTTGAGATGTCACAAAATTAGTTTTATCTTGCTTCAAATCATCTTTTTGAACACTTGTACCAATTGACTTCACGTATCACAAAATATCTCACCTTGTATGGATTTGAAAATTAATCATATGTATTAGTCAATTAATCTATTGATGTAAAACCAAAAGTTATAATCTTGGTAAACGCACTCATAGGCAATTAATTTACGAATATAACATATAATACAACGAAACGACAATGATCTAGTGTGGTATCTCATACCTATAACCCTACTAACCTTTTTCTCAACAAAAAAAAAAAGGCTCGCAACATTTTACCAATGATATTATCATTCTTATTCTTGTCCCATTAATGAAATTTATGCAAACTTAATAGTTTTGATAGTGAAGTTAGAGTCTCTATTTGTGGAATTTGGGTATGTCTGTCACTTATAAGCTTGAAATTTTTTCTAAAGCATTTTTTGTTGTTAGTTGGTTATTATAAGTCAATATCCAATATGATTAAAAAAAAATTTCATTACTGGTTTTCTATGTTTTGATGTTCAATATGTAAGAATTTTTTTATAGAGTTGCAACCTATGTTGTCCGCTTCTATGATTTTTACTCTTTATCATCAAAACAAGACACCAATTAATTGAACTCAGATTTTATTCAACCATCAGAGACTATATTTGTTGAATTAACTAGAACTTTCTAAAAATAAAAAAAGATTGTCCATATGATTTTTATGCTCTTTTTAAAATTTGAAAATTTTGAATTTTAGGATTTATATATATATATATATATATCAGATGGAGGATATTTTCTTATATACTTGTAATATCTAAAGTAACTGGATATAATTTATGTTTTAAATGATATGATGTAATGATTTATCAATATCTAAATTTTTAAAAGATAATTTACAACTTTTTAAAGATATTTGTATTAACTAGATATCATTCAAGTATCCTACATCCTACTCTTTTTTTTTATTGATAATCTTCATGATTTATGTTTAAGTTACAAAGTCATCACACCAGAAGTCTGTTTTTTATGAAATTTTTTTTTTTTTTAATTTACGTTTTAATAATTAGTAGAATATAGGTTTATATGAGTTATTATATAATAAAATTTATAGCTTATTTAATGTCAGTATCAGCATTGGTGGTGCAAAAAATTTAGCAATTTAGCGCCACAAAAAGCTATTTTATCTATTTTACCGTTTCACTATGCAAAATACTCAACATGATTTTATTTTAACATTGAACATAATAAAATAATATAAATAATACAATAAAATAATATATCTACTACAATAAATAACAACTACCACCACTAACATAATAAAATAAAATATTTTTTAATAAAATATTTTTTTTCATGTTACTATCTTCTTTACAGTGCACTAAGCAACAAAAAAAAAGGTTTTGTTCCACTAATGCAGCCTACTTTTGCTATATTTTGATAGGAAATTTAGCATTTTAGCAAAATAACTGCTCCAAATACTACTAAAGAGCATTTGCATATAGTATCTTCAAAAAATTCTATTTTACCATCTTAAATATTACTTTATCTATTACAGTATCCTACCTTTTTTTTAAGGTCTGATTAATGTGTGCCCTAAGAGTACACATTAAGCCATTCATTTTTGGAAACATTTTTATGGGAAATTGAAAAACTTTTTCAATTGTTGATAAAAACTGTTTCCAAAAATGGTATACTATTGTATGCCCTTAGGGTACACGTTAGTAAAAAAAATTTATAATACATCAAACATCTCAACTTTTATTTTCCCATACAACATCTTAAAATAATATAAACATCCCAATATAAATAAGATATCCCTACTCTCTCTCTCTTTTCTCTCCAATCCTCTACAACTTCTCTCTCCTGCTCTTTGTCTCTCTCTCTCTCTCTCATCCACCCAAACCACCTAGATCAACCCTCCACTGCCCACCAAAATCACACCTGTTAAAATCAACCCACACCATAACATGACTCATAACCTCCACCACACGACCCACACAGCCCATAACCTCCATAACCCGCCGCCACACGAGCCGCACTGCCTATAACCTCCACCACTCAACCCACCACTCAATCACCACCTGACCCACACCATCCAAACCCACCACTTGCTCCACGCCTCCAAACCCACCACCTAAGCCATGACCCAAACCGCCATTGCAACCACCTGCTACCACCACCACCACCACCACGAACAAACCCAAAAAAAAGCTACCAAAACTCAAATAAGCTACCACTAAATTAAACATTTAAACAAAAACCCATCTACCCATTAAGCAAAAACTCAATCTTAAAATCAAAAAACTCCAACAACTAAATTAAACACTTAAAAACAAAAATCCATTAAAAGCAAAGCAAAGCAAAAACAAAACAAAACAACTTCAAATAAATACTCAAAATCCAGTAATCAGCAAGGTTGAGCCCATCATTGGCAAGGTTAAGAAGCCCATTATCGAAGGTGAGGTTGAGTAGCCCATCATCGAAGGCAAGCTTGAGCACCTCCATCATAGGAGCACGCAATCAAAACCCCATCGGAACGGAACTCACGCCGATCAAAACCCAATTTCCACGCACAACTATCAAAACCCCGATCTCCACAGAACCCACGCTAATCAAAATCCCATCAGAACCCACCCGATCTCCACCCTAAATCAAAACCTCATCAAAACCCACCTTGCCACGACCCACATGCCCCACAATGAACTTGATGCAAAACAGCCCAAATAGCTCTTGATGCAAAACAGCCCAAATAGCTCGTGGCAAGTCTTGAATGAGAGAGATGAGAGAGAGAGGGAGTGGAGGCTGTATATCCTGCACCCGGCATATATGCCGGGTGCAAGATATAATTTTCGGAGGGAGTGAGGACATAGTGATGACATGGAGAGAGACAAAGTGGGAGAAGAAGAGAAAGTAACAGAGGGAGAGAGAATAAATTAATAAAAAAAATAATATAAGCCTACTACAGTATCATCATAAATGGTTCTGTAGTTATATTGTATATTTTTTTACAATTGGAAGACCGGCTACAAGGGGTTTTGGTGCTCTGAATCTTCTGATACTAAATATTATTTTGATGGGAAGATAAAGTACTAAATATTATTAATATATGATGGCATTTGCACCCAATATAAATGCTTTAAGGGAAAGATAAAGCACATGTCAACCTCGAGGAATGGTCCCATCCTCTATAATTGACAAATCACGTGCCTTTTCTGGTCTGCAAAGTTAGTCCAAGCGGCAGGCATTGTACTCTAGCGGAAAAAAATCAAAATGGGTACTGTGATAATTTTATCAAGCAAATTGTAAAGAATAATTATCATTAATAAAATATGTCAATTTCTTTAAATTTAATAATATGTCAAATATAAAAAAATATTTGTAGAGTATGAAGAGTAAGAGTTAGAGTTAGAGTTTATCTCTCTAGGAGAGATTCACACACATATACTCTTAGTTGAAGTTAGAGTAAAATTGTTACTATTATACATCAATGTATTCGTGTTCCTATCACAAGTTAGAGTAGAATTTTTATTTTGTATAAAAATAATAATAAAATAAATAATAATAATTTAAATTTTGTGAATAGAATTTGATTTTAAAGATTATGTTCACCTCATTAATATCACCCAACTATGACCTGTAATTTTTCTATTTTACTTTTTATCATATATGATAATATGATGTGATAAATCGATTGATGCCTAATAAAAATAGTGAAATGATTTACCCTACAACATTCTTTGTATAAATTAGAAAAATAAGCACAAAAAAAAAAAAAAATTGTCAGCTTGTTTTAGTTTACCTTAAAATATGTAATTTTTTATATAATATAACTATACTTATATCCATTCCAAGTCTCCAATTAATTAATGAAAAAACAAAGTTGTACTCAAAAGGCCAAAATACTCACATAAAATTTATCTCACAAATATAGTGATAACAAGGATATTACAAATTTTTATGAACTATATAAATTAACTTGACAGCACAAAAAAATATTTTCATAACACTTTTCTAATAAATCATAAGTGGTAAATTATTATTGATTCAAATTTAAATTTATTATTAAAATTACTTTTTTACCCTATCAAGAACAATCAATAACAACTTATAATTTGAAATTTATTATAAAAGTATTATAAAAATGTTATCAACATAGCATTTTTTTTTTAAAACAGCTCAATATTTTATTTCTAGTTGTTGAAATGAATATAAATAATATTCTTTCATAAAAAATTAAGAATTATTATATTCATTTTATTGTCTCTAAATTATAAATTGACATGTGACTAACGATTATAAATTGACATGTGACTAATGAAGATAAGATAATTAAAATATTAAAAATAATGGTTAGTCTTTTTATGGTAAATTTTGTACTATATGTGGTATTTTTTTTGGCTAAACTTGTACTATATGTGGTTGCCAACCAATTTCCAAAAAAAAAAAAAAAAAATAGTTGCCGACGCATCTCATTAATCATTGTAATCTTGTTTATCAAAAAAAAATAATCATTGTAATCTTCTGTTTTTTTTTTCTTTTTTGACTGATTGTACTCTTCTGTATTAAAAATCCAAATTCTCTGTATAATTGCTCACTCACACCCCCAACATTCACCTCTGCCAATACTCTCTCTCTCTCTCTTGCTCTTTTTTATCTTTCCTTTTATGTGTATGTATCTGTGGCTTCAAGATGAGAATAGGAATAGCTCCAATTCCAATGTCAACGTGGTTGTTCTTGCTTAGTGTTGTTGTTGGTGTGGTGCTTCATGCAAGTGGTACTACAGAACCCAATAATGAAGGTTTATTCTCAGACCCAGAGACTGAGAGTGTGAGTTTGGACACTGGTGGACTTAGCAGAGACAAGTTTCCGAAGGGCTTTGTGTTCGGAACGGCCACTTCTGCATATCAAGTGGAAGGCATGGCCCACAAGGATGGTCGTGGGCCCAGCATTTGGGATACCTTCGTTGAAATTCCAGGTTTTTTCTATTATCCATAACCATTTTTTTTCTTTTTTAAAATAAACCCATAACCATGTTAATCTAATTCTTCCATTCTTTTTTTTTCTTTTTAGAATTCTTCTGAGTTAGCACTTAGCATTATTATTATCATTATTATTAGGATAAAGTATATATAATTGGATCTCAGTTATATTAAGTGTCCATTTGTCATCAATTTATTTGACTTTTTTGCTGATTGTTTTTTGTTTAGGGTGGGTTAAAATATAGTTGTGTATTTTAAAAAGAGTCCCAATTTAGTAAGGAAGGAAGGTAAAACCATATTTTATAGCATCTAATAATAGTTTGTCACATCAGTATTTTAATGAATCCAACCATTCCTAATAACATTTTAATCAACTTCCATTCCTAATAACATCTTTATCAACTTTTAATTTTATTAGATTTATATGTAAATATTAAAATTGATTAAGTGTAACTTTGACTATTAATAAGTTGACGTGGCATATTAAAATCAGAGGGTAAATCATAGATTTCTCGTCACATTATTATAAAATTTAGTCTCTTTTAAAAATAGGGCTGTTAAATATATATTTTAATTATATTTTTTTTTTTAAATGATTGGTAGAGTAGTTTGAGGTTGTTTAGTAGAGTAGTTTGAGGTGAATTTTTTTTTTTAATATTTTGTAATTTTTTAAAATATGTGTGTAAAAATATGTATAATGTTGTTTAAAATATGAAAATATGGGTTTAACTTTTCTAACCTTTTAAAAAGCTTTATTAAACAAAAAGTACCCAAACAGACTGACAGATCTGACATTTTTGCACGTGAGATTAATTAAAATTAACTAAAAATAGGAAAAATAGACAATTTCTTTCCTATAATTCGGAGGAAGTATTCCAACTTTAAAATTCGATTTGAACTAGTAGTGTCAAATATATATATATATATATATATATATATATATATATATATATATTTTAAGAGAGTAGTGTCAAATATAAAATTATTAGTACCACTTGTTTCAAATATTTATTATTTCACTTGAATTTGAAACAGGAATTGTTGCAAACAATGGGAATGCAGAGGTTTCCGTGGACCAGTATCACCGGTATAAAGTAAGTGCTCTTATAGCAATGAAACATTAAAGGCCGTTTGGTAGAGGAGGTTGAGTAATGTTATTTGTAGTTTTTTAAAATGCGTGTAGATGAAAAAGTGTGTGAAAATATGTGTAATATTGTTTAAAAACTAAAAATGAGTTGTTTAACAACTCTACCAAACAGGCCTAAGATTTAAGGGTCCTTTTTCTGCCTTTTTTAGAAAATAAAAATTGAGCTCACTATTACAAATTTCATTGTGATTCCAATTATGCCATCAATTACTTAAGTGATCCTCAAGTTATTCCAAAGAGTGTAATTTTAATTCATATTTGATTAATTTACATAACGTGTAATCAAAGTCATTAACCCCTCGTAATAATAAAATTTATAGTACTCAAGCACTTTCCAAAATTAGAAGCATGTACTTATCCATGATTTGCCTATTCATTTGAAATTATGAGTAATGCTTTGTTCACAACAATTTCATATCAAAACTTAAGTTGTAAGCTATTATTTGTTCTACTATGAACCCATGAGTGAAATTATTTTTTTGCCCAACACTAACAGTCAAAAACAACTTGTCACTTATAATTTGTTATGAAAATGTTGTAGACATAACATTTCTCTTAAAATATTAAATTATGTCAAGATACATTCCAATTTCAACCCTTGAAGCAAGGCTTGTCAACAAGGGAAGTTGATTTCAGAACCCACATCCACAAATAATAACAATGTGAAAATAGCATTGTGAAATGTGAATTTGTGATAGCTCTTGCTAAAAAATCTCACTTAGAAATTATGTAAGCGTCCCTTCCTGTTTTTTTTTAAAAAAAAATTTCTTTGGCTTGGTACTTTGTCCTGACTTACTCAAAGAATTATTGGCAATGATTAGTTGCAGCCAGGTTTATTAAAGAATGATGTAGCAATTGCATCTAAAAGGGTCGGGTAACAGAGTCAACTTGAGCAGGGATTAACAGTAGCAGTAGCAAATTTTGATGCATCATTATAGCTATTTCTTATATAAGGGAAACTCTGAAATATAAAATGTTTCTGGTGTTACAGGAAGATATTGATATAATGAATAAGTTCAACTTTGATGCATACCGGTTCTCAATTTCATGGTCCAGAATTTTCCCAGGTAATTTCATCAGCATGTTTATTCATCACATCAGGTCATATTATGGTATACAACATTATTACTTGCCCTATTAACTCCTGTGTAACTCCTTGTCAATAATGTAGATGGAACCGGGAAAGTAAATCAGAAAGGTGTAGCATACTACAATAGATTGATCAACTACTTGCTAAAAAGAGGTAAATTGCAATGGCCAAGTAAAAAACACTTTCTCATAAGGGCAACTTGAGCTCCAACTCAAAGTATTAAGCTTGAGTATTCATACTATGTGATCAAAGAAGGGTATGATAATTGTATAATCACAATACCTCTAAATGTTCTGTAGGCATTACTCCATATGCAAATCTATACCATTATGATCTTCCCTTAGCACTTGAGAAGAAGTACAAGGGATTATTAAGTGACCAAGTCGTGTAAGTACCTCATAAATTTTTGAGGTTGATTAAATGTCCAACATAAGAAGTTGTTGCTATAAAGGTTTGGAATTTGATAAAATTTTCAAACCTTACAGGAAAGACTTCGCCGATTATGCAGACTTCTGTTTCAGGACATTTGGAGACAGAGTGAAGAATTGGATGACATTTAATGAACCTAGGGTGGTGGCTGCTCTTGGATATGATAATGGGTTCTTTGCTCCTGGAAGGTGCTCCAAGCCATATGGAAATTGTACATCTGGAAATTCTGCAACTGAGCCATATATTGTTGCCCATCATTTGATTTTAGCTCATGCAGCTGCAGTGCAGAGATATCGTGAAAAGTATCAAGTAAGATTTGCATTTTTTTTCTTTCAATAAGACTATTTTGTTTTAATTCATTAAAAGGCATTAGAGCTTAATTTAACTAATATATATGTGATTTTTAGGAAAAACAAAAAGGAAGAATTGGAATTCTTTTGGATTTCGTTTGGTATGAACCTCTTACCAGATCAAAAGCTGATAACTATGCAGCTCAAAGAGCAAGAGACTTCCATGTTGGATGGTAAAAATCTTTAAGACCAACATTTATCTCCTCGTACTTGGTGTCTTTGATCAAAACTTTCGGCCTTACTGATATAGTTACAATTGAAAAACTATTAGACAAAACTTATTTGTCATTGGTAGTGAGTTGGGTATAAAACTTATTTTCAAAAATATATTATGCAATTGTGGATATGTTCCATATGTATATATATAATAACCACCTATAAGAGAATAGAAAACTAATGACATTTTCCTAATATTTATGATTAATTTGTCAGTAATTGGTAATAAGAGAAAAAAAAATAGAATTTTAGATACTACTCACAATTCTTTTTATATAAACAAAGAGCTTGGTTATAATTGATCTTACTTCACATAGGTTTATTCATCCCATTGTATATGGTGAGTATCCAAGAACAATGCAAGATATCGTTGGGGAAAGACTACCCAAGTTCACAAAAGAGGAGGTGAAGATGGTGAAAGGTTCAATGGATTTTGTGGGCATCAACCAATATACAGCTTACTACATGTATGATCCACACAAATCAAAACCAAAAGTTTTAGGCTACCAGCAGGATTGGAATGCTGGATTTGCTTGTAAGCTATTCCCCTCTTCCTCTAAATTTAGTATACGTAAGTTATTTTGTCACTCAACCCTATTCTTTTTGAACGGTATTTTCTAATGTCCTTTGTATTTTTCATTAACTTTGCAGATAATAAGAAAGGAGTGCCTATTGGTCCAAAGGTAATTACAATCGAATCTTACACATCATTTCATAATTATGTCACTGCACAATTCAAATTTTAATTTTATTTATGTTTAATTGAACATTTGCAGGCAAATTCTTATTGGCTCTACAATGTACCCTGGGGATTGTACAAAGCCATAACGTACATAAAAGAGCATTATGGAAACCCTACTGTGATTCTATCTGAAAATGGTACGAGTCAGTTACATGTCTTTTTAATTCTTCCTGTTAAACTTTTGTATTTTGACATTTTGTTCATTATGTGAGTTGAAAGAAAACAAGTTTGAAATAAACATTGATGTTTGTTTTGCAGGCATGGATGACCCGGGCAATGTCACAATTTCTAAGGGATTGCACGACACTACTAGAATCAACTTCTACAAAGGCTATTTGACTCAATTGAAGAAGGCCGTTGATGAAGGAGCAAATGTTGTTGGTTACTTTGCATGGTCACTGCTTGACAACTTTGAATGGAGACTAGGTTACACTTCAAGGTTTGGAATTGTCTATGTTGATTTCGCCAACCTCAAGAGGTATCCAAAGATGTCTGCGTATTGGTTCAAGCGTCTACTTCAGAGAAACAAGCATTAAGCAGCCAGCTATGTTCTTGTTAATTAGAAATGGTGTTATGCAGTACTTGTTAGGATTTGTGCCCTTAAATTCTATTGTATGATGCTATGTATGATATTATGTATGACATTATATATGACATGATGTATGACTTAATATTGTGTTTGATAAAGTTATTTTATTATTATCCAAAATAATGGTAACATGAATATAGGACATTATCATATAGTCCATGAGATGCATTGTATGTAATTTATGTGAAAAGTCACAGAAGATGTAAATCACAAGTTCTTTGTAAACTCAGAATTTATAGTTCGTAGTCGGTGATGAAATTGGGTATTTCATCTGTGAAGACTATAACGTGTCAACTAAGATGATTTGTCTTGATCATGGAAGTGGAAACTTCTAATTGATATGTTAATATGTTTTAAGAGTTAAAATATATTGAACAAGACCGCTGTGAGATTTATTATTTTCCTAACGACTATCAAATGAATAATAAATTTCACGACTTCTATTTGCATGAACTCTTAATCCTGAGAGAATAATGGACCTAATCATGAAGTGTAGGTTGCTTTGATATATCAGGAGTGAGATCTGAAGTGACAGTCAAAACCTCAGTTTGTTGGGCAACACATTTAGTGTTGATGGAACATATATTCTCAAAATGGAATTCATAGTCTCTTGATGGAGATATAAAATATTCTCTTGAGATAAGTTTAATGGTTTCAGTTATTCAGAGAGTTAGGCCTAACCACTTTAGTAAGAAATTACTAAAGTATATATTTATGAAATTCATTATATATTTATGAAATTGAATTTCATAAATATATAATGAATAACTTTAAAGAATTAAACCGGGTATTCAAGGATAAGATGTAGTAATTTACAAAGTGACAGTCTATATTTATGATTTTGTGTTACTACGAATATTTTATGAAGTAATTACGTGTATAATAAAGTCTTGGGATATAATTTATTAATAAGGCCTAGATTGCAATTATATTTATATAGTGGTATTAAATATAATTAATGGTAACTTTAGACTTGTCAAGAGTTGACGGAAAAGCCCAAGGCCCATTGGAGCTAGTGTCTTATTGGTCCCTTTTGGTTCTACTTCAAGCCACACACTAAAGCCCAATTGGAAAGGCCCAATAGGCCAACCCAATTAGATAATTAGTTAGTTATAAAGGGAGAAACATACAGAATTTTTATTAGAAGATATTAGAAAAGAAAAAGAAACGGTGTGTGAGAGAGTATGAGACACACTTTCATTCTCCCTTTGAAAAACTAATTGAGAGACCACACATCTTGGGCGTAAAGTGGAATTGGAGTGAAGATTAAAAGTGTTCCCAAGTGTTTCTAATCTTTATTTTGAATTTCTCCACATCAAGGTACGCTATCTTGTTCTAAAATTCTGAAATTTACATTGTGCACGTTATCAATCATGAATGAAATAGATTATTGTTCATTGCTTCCGCTATGTGTTTTGTATGAGATACAAAACCAGATTTTTTCCTTCAGTACAAAAATAACTAATATCAAGGTACTAATGCTGGTGCTAAGGTTGTTCCCTTCTATTTACTTCTACATTAATAATGCTTTTTTTAAAAAAATTGTAATCATATGGAAATAATAATGAAATTTCAAGAATGTCTTTCGATGAATTTTGCAATGATTGTTATGGCCTTGTGATGCTTACACCAAACATATGCAACCCTTACAGTTTACCAATGAGTACAGGGGACATTTTGCAATGGTAAAATGCCAGTAAACTGCTTGGATTTGTAAATGCCAAAAGAAATGAAGGCGCAGAAAAAGTAGCATGGAATTCAAGACAAGTTTACAGGGAGATACATCCTAATCTCAATTCTTAAATAGTGATTGCCAAGAAAATGTAACAAAAAAAAACACTTGATAACAATCAAACTTAACACAACACTTGGGACACTTGGGCAACTCAGGACAATCCCTTGTGAGAAACCTAAACTAGATGTGCGATGTGCGTTCCAAAGATACTCTCTTTCTTACCATATCATCAACCGGGTGCCCATTCTTTATGTTATTAAGAACTTAAAAAGATTCAATTTATTTTTAAGAAAGTATCTTGTCACTGTATGAGAAAATTACAGGACAACAACACTTTCTGAAAAAATGGCTTCACCTATCTTATCACTGCTTATCTGAATTCTTCAGTATATGCTACCTCAGTTTATGAATCATTTAACATGGTGAAGTCTTGCTTCTCAGTTTTGTTTTTCCCACCAAAGCAGATCCTATAGTTAGCTGGCAGCATTTCCTTTTATCATAGTTTTTTCAAATTCTACATATTCTGATTGACATGTTTTCTCATGCTTAGATATCACATAAGCTATATTTTTAAGCCATTAGTCTTGTTTATCATTCACATTTTGTCTCCAGTTCCACTTCCAAACCGTAATTTTAATGATCAAAAAACAAAATGAGCTGCTCCAGCAATCTTCTTCTATGGACTTAACAAATGCTTCAAGGAACTCCTTAAGGAACTGAAAAATAAAAAAAGAAACAAAATATAGCTTACATAAAAATTAAAAGATTAAAGAAAAGGAATTCAAGATACAGCTCTTTTCACTCTCAGAGCTCTTGCTATTACTTTCCTTTGAGTAACACACAAGACATCCAAATTTTCAACACCAAGCGCGAAAAGATAATTCAATATTTTATTATTACTTGTTAAAGTGATATTAATTAAATTCACTACCAAGTCAAATTGTAAATTATGGGATAAAGATATTATAGCAATTTCAACGCACTTTATAAATTGACATGTCACCAACCACGGAAAGATGATTTAGCACATACTATTTATTGTTAGTTCCTCCAAAAAAAAAAAGTATGTATTATTAGTTGTTAATTTTTTTTTTTTCAGAATACTAAGTATTTTAACACACACACAGAGAGGGGAAAGTTTTAAAGAAATTGACAATAGTGTATATCCAAAATAGTCAAACTGTTGAATTGATATTAATTAAACACACTACCGAGTCAAATTGTAAACTATAGGATAAAGATATTACAATAAAATTTAATACACGTTGTAAATTGACATATCATCGATCATAAATCGGTATTTACTATTTATTTATAGTTCCTTAAAATAAGAAGAAAAAAAAGTATTTATTGTTAGTTGTTGAATTGATATTAATTATATTTATTGCCTAGTCAAACTGTAAACTAACATGTAATTAATCACCATAAGTATTTATTAAGCCCCGTTTGGATAGCGGTGGCGTTTGGCTTTTTAAGACAAGTGAACAATGTTTTCTGATGTGAACAGTAACTTAGAAATTATTTTTTTATTATTTTCAGTAATAAATTTTCAGTAAAATAAGCGGTATTCAAACACACACTGTGTGTTTGGCTTCAAATTACAAAATCAACTAATTTTACTTTTATCTATAATACTTTCAATAAAAAAATTTCAGTTTTAACAAAACAAGCTATCCCAAACAATCTCCTAAATAAATGTCCTTAAAGTAGCAATATTTAATATCAGTCAGAAAGATGGTTAGTCTTTTTATTGTAAAATATTGGTCTCTATAAAGAAGTCGTGGTTGGCCCTCCCAGTCTACTAAAGAGAATGGTGCCCCCTTTCGCCCAGGGTATATGTCACCCTCTGTCCTCCACGATGTGGCCGCCAACAAATCTTAATCATTGAATAAGATTGTCTTTGGAGGAACTTTATTTAATGCTATCCCTTCCTTGTCTCAACTTTTTTTTTTTTTTTTTTCTCTCGAATGGATATATTTTTAAAATGAGAAATGATATTTTAAGAATATTTTCATAATATATTTATAACAAATTTTAAGTAATAAATCGTTACTGATTGTTATTATTAGAATAAAATAATAATTTTAGTATTAACTTCAAATTTGAACTAATAACAACTAACTATTTATAATTTGTTATAAAAATATTGTAAAAATGTTATAAATATAACATCTCTCTTTTTAAATTGTAATATTTTAAAAAAGACTGTCCTGTGTTTCTGTGGACATTAAAAATAAGTTGGAATCCTATTTTAGCCGAAAACAAAGGGTTGTTTGGTAAGGTGTTTTGAGCAACAATTTTCTTTAAACAATATTACACATAATTTCACATATTTTTTTACCCACACATATTTTCAAAAAATATAAACAGCGTTACTAGAAAAACATTACCCAACAACCCCAATCTTTAAAAAAAAGAACCTTACTTTTAATAGAGTTTTTCATTTTCCATAAATAGTTTTCTCAGTTAACTCATTTTTTCTAGTACCACTAAAAAAAATGCAAAAAAAAAAAACTATCTTCATGTTTGAGAGACCGACAGTAAATCCCTATATAATTGCTTATCCATATAATTGCTCACTCTCTCACTCCTCAACATTCTTCACTACCATACCTCTTTCTCTCTCTTTATCTATCTTTTTGTGAGTGTATGTTAAGATGAGAAGAGGACCAGTGCTAATGGGGTTGTTCTTGGTTATTAGTGTTGTTGTTGGTGTTGGTGTTATCCAATGTGCAAGTGCAGAAAGTGTGAGTTTGGACACTGGTGGGCTTAGCAGAGCCAAGTTTCCAAAGGGCTTTGTGTTCGGAACGGCGACGTCTGCGTATCAAGTGGAAGGCATGGCCCACAAGGATGGTCATGGGCCCAGCATTTGGGATGAATTCGTTAAAATTCCCGGTTAAATTTCTTATCTCCATAAAAACCTTCTTCTTCTTTTTCTTTTTTCTTTTTTTGAGAAAAAATATTAAGCAAGAACCATATTAATTATCATTTTTTTTAATAGGAATTAGATTGAGTTAGCATTTAGTACTATTGTCCTAGGATAAGTAGCATAGGATATCAGCTGTAACATTATTATTTATTATTGGTAAATTATATATTATATATTACAACTCTAAAATTTGAAATAATTGAATTTTACATCTTCAAAATTTAGATTTTATTCCTAACATTTCAGAATTGATGTTTCAGAACTTAAATTTTACTTTAGAGTTTAGATTTTATACTCTAATATTCGAAATTTCAAAGTTTAAAATTCAAACATCACCAAATTTCAGGAGTTAAAATCTAAGTTCTGAAATTTTAGGTATAAAATTCAATCACCCCAAACTTTAGGTTTGTAATTTGAAATTTACCCTTGTCATTATTATTGTTATTATTATTTGCTGAAGTAAAATAAAGTATACTTTGCACGTGAGATTATTTGAATGTCAATCTACAAAAAATTTCTTTATATATATATAATTGGATATAATTATTTGAACCCTGTTTTTATAAATAAAAATGGGTATGTTAAAATTTTGATTTGAATTATCAATGCCAAATTATTTATTATTGTCACTTGTTTCAATTATTTATTATTTCACTTGAATTTGAAATAGGGGTTGTTGCCAACAATGCTACTGGAGAAGTTTCTGTGGACCAGTATCACCGCTACAAAGTAAGTGTTTTTTTCGGCAACCAAACAAGGAGGGTCCTTCGTGCTGCCTATGAAAAAAAATAGAAATTTAGCTCACTATTATAAATTCCATAGAGATTCCAATCATGCCTATCACTTTCTTAAATACTGGTCCACACATCATTTTCAATTTGTCCCATGATTTTTTTTTTTTTTTGGTAATTTGCAATAAAATTTTATTCCAAAGAACCAACCCTGAGGGCTACACAGAAGAGCCTAAGCCATTGGCTTGCTCCAACGAAATTACATTAAAGAAGACATTAGGTGCAGAGCCCAATACAAAACAATTAGTTAAACTATTTGTCCCCGTAATTAAACTCATAATAATAGTTATTAAATTCCACTAAGATACTCTGAGATTTGGGCTAATGCTAGTAAGTCTAAGACTTTAAAAAAAAAACTGACCAATTTAATCCCTAAAGCCAATTTAATCCTTAAAACAGTTGAAAAAAAAAAATGACTAACTAGCTTAATAGTATCTAAAGGCTAAGTTTTAGATATCAAGTTTGTCTGTTTTGAAAAGTCTTGAACTTCATTAGCATTAGCTCAAACATCTTAGAATATATTAATGGAATTTACCCTAATAATAAAATAATAATATTGGATTTGTACATGCAACCAATGACTTATTTAGGATTTTTTTTTTTCTTCATGAAGTGTACATTTTGATTCATAATTGAGTAATTTCCTTATCGTGTACCCCTATTCATTAACCCCCATGTAATAAAATTTATAGTACTCAAGCACTTTCCATGTAAATAAAAACAAAGATTTTTAAAAAAAAAAAAATTGAGGAACAAAAAGAATTAGAAGCATGTATGTATATATCCGTGGATATTGTACAGCCTAGGAAGCAAAATGTTTGGATAGGAATGGTTTTGAAGTTTCCAAGCTTGTTTATTGTATGTTTACTCTATATTTGATGCGCATAATTGGGTTGGCATGCACTGAACCATGACCAGCATGCGTAGATAGGCTTCAAATTATTAAATCTGTCAAAATCCATTTCAATTTCAACCCTTGAAGCTAGGCTTCTCAACAAGGGAAGGTTATTCAAAACCCACATCCATAGATAATAGCAATGTGAAAATAGCATTTTGATAGCTCTAACTAAAGCATGTCATTTGAAATTAAGAAGTGTCCTTTTTATTTTTATGGTTTGTTACTTTGTCCTACTTTCCCAAATAATCACTACAAAAAACGGGGCCTATAGCCGCGTTTCAAAAACGCGGCTACAGACCCCGAAAACGCGGCTATATCCTATAGCCGCGTTTTCTAGAGCCGCGTTTGTAAACGCGGCCTAAGCGGCGCAGCAATAGGCCCGCGGGGTCTATAGCCGCGTTTTTAAAAACGCGGCTACAGACCAGACCTGAAGCCGCGTTTTTGAACCACGGCTATAGGCATCAGGTCTATAGCCGCGTTTTTCAAAAACGCGGCTACAGACCCACTTTAAGCTGCGTTTGTAACCGCGGCTATAGGTTTTATTAAAAACAAAAAAAAAATCTGGGTTTTTTTTTTCCTCAAAAAATTTAAAATTCAAACAAAAAAAATTCAAAATTAATAACAAACCCAGAAAAACCAAAACCAAACACAAACCCAGAAAAACCAAAACCAAACACAAACCCAAAAAATTCAAAATCAAACACAACATACCCACAATACAAACACACCCAAAAAATTCAAAATCAAACACAATATCCTAATAATACAAACATAATATGCTCCAAAATATAATAACACAAACTCATAAATCTCCTCTCATTCAACAAAATCAACCCAAAGCTAACACTAAATCCATTCAAGGAACACAAAAGCATAAGCCCAAAAATAGAAAAAGAACAAGCTCAATAACACAAACCAATTTAAACATAAACACTATAGCACAAATTCAAGCACATATCAAAAATATTCAAAATCAAATAATTCCATCAATGTAAAACCCATACATATAGTAGAGATGAGTGAACCTTAGCTTCTCCAATGAAGATTTCGGTCATCTTTGCCAGAAAAATGAAAAGAATCCACTTAGTTGTGTTGAGAGAAAAAGAAAAGAAGAAAAGAATGGATGTGTTGAGAGAAAAAGAAAAGAAGAGAAGAAAAGAAGAAAAGAAGAAAAAGAACACGGCAATAGAGAGAAAAGATGAGATATTTTGAATTGAGTGGTAGGGAGTAAATGGGGGTAGGTGGGGGGTCAGGTCAGTACTTTTTTATTTTTTAAAAAATAAACCTATAGCCGCGTTTTTAAAAACGCGGCTATAGGTATAATATTTTATTCTTCTACATATCTGAGCGTAGTTGTTTTTTGTTTTTTGTGTTACCTATAGCCGCGTTTTTAAAAACGCGGCTATAGGTCCTCCTTTTTTTAAAAAACTATTTTTGTCCGCTTAAGGCTAATGCATAATGTGTATTTGGCCTGTTACCTATAGCCGCGTTTTTAGAAACGCGGCTATAGCCCCAACTTTATAAAAAAAATTATTGGGCTGTGCATGCTATCAAGCATAAAAGTAAAATTTGGCTGGACCTATGGCCGCGTTTTCGGAAACGCGGCAATAGGCCCTTAATAAAACGCAGCTACACACATACAACGCGGCTATAGACCTTCCCTAGAGCTGCGTTTTTTAAATGGGGCTATAGGTTATGTCTAAAGCTGCGTTTTATAAAAAACGCGGCTAGAGATTAGGTCTATTGCCGCGTTTCCTAGAAACGCAGCCATAGGTTTGGTCTATAGCCGCGTTTTATAAAAAACGCGGCTAGAGGTTATGTCTATTGCCGCGTTTCCTAGAAACGCAGCCATAGGTTTGGTCTATAGCCGCGTTTCAAAGAAACGCGGCTATAGGTCATCTATAGCCGCGTTTTTTTTTAAACGCGGCTAAAAAACGCGGCTACAGCCCGCGTTTTTTGTAGTGAATTTTTGGAAATTATTTTTTGGTGCCAAGTTTATTAGAGAATGGTGTAAGAATGGCATCTAAAAGGGACGGGTAACGAGGTCAATTTGAGCAGGGATTAACAGTAGCATATTTAAATGCTTCATCATAGGTGATTTTATTAGGGAAACTCTGAAATATAAAATGTTTCTGTTGTTACAGGAAGATATTGAAATAATGGAAAAGCTCAACTTTGATGCATACCGGTTCTCAATTTCATGGTCCAGAATTTTCCCAGGTAATTCATCAGCGTGTTTATTTATCACATCAGGTCATATTATGGTATACAACATTATTACTTGCACTATTTAATCCCGTGTAACTCCTTGTTAATAATGTAGATGGAACCGGGAAAGTGAATCACAAGGGTGTGGCATACTACAATAGGCTGATCAACTACATGCTAAAAAAAGGTAAATTGCAATGGCCAAGTAAAACAAATTCTGATATGGGAAATTTTGAACTCCACTCAATGTTTTAAACTTGAGTCTTCATACAATGTGATCAAAGAAGGGTATGACATCTGAATTTTTATAACCACAAAACTTCTACATGTTCTGTAGGCATTACTCCATATGCAAACCTATACCATTATGATCTTCCCCTAGCACTTGAGAAGAAGTACTTGGGATTATTAAGTGACCAAGTGGTGTAAGTACCTCATAAAATTTTTACCATATATTTCCTTGTTAGCAAAATGAGATTGATTAAATTTCCAACATAAGAAGGTGTGTGTGTGTATGTATATATATATAATTATTTGGAATTTGACATATATTTCAAACCCCACAGGAAAGACTTTGCTGATTATGCAGACTTCTGTTTCAAGACATTTGGAGACAGAGTGAAGAATTGGTTTACATTTAATGAACCTAGGGTAGTGGCTGCTCTTGGATATGATAATGGGATCTTTGCTCCTGGAAGGTGCTCCAAGGCATTTGGAAATTGTACAGCTGGAAATTCTGCAACTGAGCCATATATTGCTGCCCATCATTTGATTTTAGCTCATGCAGCTGCAGTGCAGAGATATCGTGAAAAGTATCAAGTAAGATTAGCATTTTTCTTTCGATAGGATGACTTCGTTATAATTCATTAATAGATGAGAAATATGTGTGTGTGTGTGTGTGTGTGTGTGTGTATTTTCAGGAAAAACAAAAAGGAAGGATTGGAATTCTCTTGGACTTCGTTTGGTACGAACCTCTTACCAGATCAAAAGCTGATAACTATGCAGCTCAAAGAGCAAGAGACTTCCATGTTGGATGGTAAAATTTTTTAAGACCTACATTTATCTCCTCATGTTAGTTGTATTTGATCAAAACTTTTGGCCTTCCTTATATATTTACCATTGGAAAACAATTAGATATAACTCATTTGTCATTGGACGTGAGTTCTGTTGGGTATAAAACTTATTTTCAAAAATATATTATGCAAAAATATGGATAAATTTCATAAATGAATGGATTGTAATAAGTAAATAAGTAATAACCATCCTACAAGGGAATAGAAAATAAATTGACATTTTTCTATTATTTAAGAATAATTTGCAAGCAAATGGGAATAAGAGAATAAAATAGAATTTTAGATACTACTACAAAATTCTTTTTATATAAACAAAGAGCTTAGTTATATTGGATTTTTTTTATAAACTGGTTATAATGGATTTTACTTCACATAGGTTTATTCATCCCATTGTATATGGCGAGTATCCAAGAACAATGCAAGATATTGTTGGGGATAGACTACCCAAGTTCACAAAAGAGGAGGTTAAGATGGTGAAAGGTTCAATGGATTTTGTTGGCATCAATCAATATACTGCATTCTATATGTATGATCCACATCAACCAAAATCAAAAGATTTGGGCTACCAGCAGGATTGGAATGTTGGATTTGCTTGTAAGTTATTCCCCTATTCCTCCAAATTTAGTATTTGTAAGTTATTTTGTCACTCAAGCCTATTCTTTTTAACAGTATTTTCTAATGACCTTTGTGATTTTCATGAACGTTGCAGATGAAAAGAATGGAGTGCCTATTGGTCCAAGGGTAATTACAACCCAATCATACACATAATTTCTTAATCATGTCAATGCACAATTCAAATTTCAATTTTATTTGTGTTTAATTGCATATTTGCAGGCAAATTCTAATTGGCTCTACATTGTACCATGGGGTTTGTACAAAGCCATAACGTATATAAAAGAACATTATGGAAACCCTACTATGATTTTATCTGAAAATGGTAGGCATCAATTACATTTCCTTACTTATGCCTAGTAAACATTTGAATTTTGTTCATTATGTGAGTTGAAAGAAAACAAGAGAACAAGTTTGAAATAAACATTGACGTTTGTTTTGCAGGCATGGATGACCCTGGTAATGTCACAATTTCTAAGGGATTGCATGACACTACGAGAATCAACTACTACAGAGCCTATTTGACTCAATTGAAGAAGGCAGTTGATGAAGGAGCAAATGTTATTGGTTACTTTGCATGGTCATTGCTTGACAACTTTGAATGGAGATCAGGTTACAGTTCAAGGTTTGGAATTGTCTATATTGATTACACCAACCTCAAGAGGTATCCAAAGATGTCTGCCTATTGGTTCAAGCGTCTACTTCGGAGAAACAAGCATTAAGCAGTCAGCTATGTACTTGTTAATAAGAAATGGTGTTATGCAGTAAAACTATAACGAAAATCAAGGTACTAAGCTTCCTACATGGTGCTTAGATTCCTTTCGCCTATTTTCTTCTACGTTAATAATGTTATTTTTTTTAATTGTATTAATATGAAAAGAACCATGAAATTTCAAGAATTTCTTTTGATGGCTTCTGCAATGATTTGTTTTGGCCTTGTGATGCGCACACCAAACATATGCAACTCTTATAGTTTACCAATCAATACAGTGGGCATTATGCACTGGTAAAATGCCAGTAAACTGCTTGGATTTTTAAATGCCAAAAGAAATGATAGTGCAAAAAAAGTTGCATGGAATTCAAGACGAGTTTACAGGGAGATACATCCTAACCTCAATTCTTAAATAGTGAAGGCCAAGGAAATGTCAGAAAAATCACTTGATAACAATCAAATTTTACACAACACTTAGGGCGACTCAGGGAAATCCCTTGTGAGAAATCAAAACTAGATGTATGTGCCAAAGATACTCCCTTTCTTACCAAATCATCAACTGGGAGCCCATTCTTTATGTTATTAAGAACTTAAAAAAGATTCAATTTATGTTTAAAAAAGATAGCATCTTGTCACTGTATGAGAAAATTACAGCTGGCTGGCAGCATTTCCTATTATCATAGTTTTTTCAAATTCTGCATATTCTGATTGACATGTTTTCTCATGCTTACCCTAAATTTAACTATTTTTAGATGTCACATAAACTATACTTTTAAGTCATTAGTCCTGTTTAACGTTTACATTTTGTCTCTAGTTCCACAGGAAAAAAGGGCATTTGTCCCTAATTTACAAACTACGTAGCAAAATGTCTTTGTTTTGAAACTGTTTAACAAAATGCTTATGCTTTTAAAGTTTGATTTTAACAAAATCGAGCTACAAGTGAAACTCGACATTAGCAATGTTGAGTTCTATGCATATTTTGCCACTTAAATTTTTTTTGAAAATTTAAGTAAAACTTGACATTACTAATGTCAAGTTCCACTTAAAAATATACATAAAACTCAATTTTGAGAATATCAAGTTTGACACATAACTCAATTTTGTTAAAATCGAATATAAAAAACAAGGGCATTTTGCTGCATACTTTGTAAATTAGGAACAAATGCCTATTTTCCCAGTTCCACTGCCAAACTGTAATTTTAATGAGCAAAAAAAAAAGACCTGCTCCAGAAATCTTCTTCTTTGAACTGAATACATGCTTCAAGGAGCTTCTTAAAGAACTGGAAAAGAAAAAAGAACAAAATATAGCTTACATAAAAATCAAAAGATTAAACACGAGAGAAGAAATTCAAGATACTGCCCTTTTTATTGTCAGAGCTCTTGCTATTACTTTTCTTTGACTTCTCAGTTTTCCCTCTCCTTTTTCCACCAGTGGCCTTTATAGGCTTAGAATTTACACTGTCTTGAGATTCCAAATTTATGCACAAGATGTCTGGGTCTTCTACCTCAGTTATCCCTGAAACTTGTTCTGCTGTCTGATCTGAGCATATATAACTGAGCCTTCTTTTCCTGGAAGATTTGTCAAGAACCTCTAATGGAGTACTGCTATATGGAGTAAAATACAAGACGTCAAAATTTTCAACATCAATTGCAACTGAAACTTGTTCAGTCATGCTCTCTATTTGATCCAACTGGATTTCATCGCACTTCATTTTCTTGAATGGATTGTTGTCAGGGACCTTCATTGGATTTCTGTTCTGAACCATTGAACTATCTACTGTTTTATGAATTTCCAATGGCATAACTAGTTTCTCTAGTGCTGCAGCTTCCTTCAAATATTTACCCTCATTTGAAACTGACATCTGCTTCTCTGTAAATCAATCAATGTGCAAAAAAAATATTTAGTTTGTAGACCATTTTTCATCTATAGTATTCATATATGCGCATCCGAATGTATGCCCACCATTGGGAAAATGGGCATTTGTCCCTAATTTACAAACTATGTATTAAAATGCCCCTGTTTTTGAAACTCGATTTTAACAAAATCGAGTTTTGTGTAAAACTCAATATCTTCAAAATCAGGTAAAACTCAATATCTTCAAAATCGAATTCTGTGTATATTTTTAAATGTAACTCGATATTAGCAATGTCAAATTCTACTTAAATTTTCAAAAAAATTTAAGTAGCAAAATATGCATAGAACTCAACATTGTTAATGTCAAGTTTCACCTGTAACTCGATTTTGTTAAAATCGAGTTTAAAAAACAAGGGTATTTTGCTAAATAATTTCAAAACAGGGGCATTTTACTCCATAGTTTTAAAATTATGGGCAAATGTCCATTTGCCCCCCATACAATCATACATACATAATTAAAATAAATAAAAAACACACACAAACACACATACAACAATGCATCAATATATGCATGCAGGCATATATCAGATTCATCAAAGTATGCAGGCATATAAATTCATCATTCTCATGCTTACATTAGTGTGTGCATTTTTTGTGTGCATATAGAGAACTTTGGAATTTGCAAATAGGCCAAAAGCCGTCATTGTACTTGCTTTCTTCATTTGGTTAGTAAAATTGTTTATTTGCCAGTCATTTGTGCTATCTGAAACCAATAAACTTGCCTGTAATATCATGTTCTCTGGTTTTATGGGAGGACAAGACTGTAAAGCAGCTCTCTTGTGTAGATACCACAGCAGCTTCGGGTCTTGAAAGTTGACAAGAGGTTTGGAATACAACTGGATCTGGATGACACCCAGAACTTGCTAAATGATCAAACGCCTCCATGCTTATAGGGTCTAAATTTCCTTCAGCAATGGCAGTAGCAACTGATGGAGGCATTTCTCTAATTCCATTCATAATTGGTTAAGGAAAATTTGAACATCTGACATAACCCTTGATGCAACTAGCAACAATTCAAGGACAAACAAGTTTAATACCAAAGAAATACATAAATTGTGGTCTAGTTTCAATATGGAACCTCATGGCTACTATCATAGGATACTTTTATTTTATTGAGTCTTAGTATTAGGTTTCTTTAGGTTAGAAAATAGAAAGTTTTTGCTGCAGTTTTAACAAAGTTATACTAGAATAGGGGTATTTTGGTCATTTCCAGATTCTCTAGAATGGGCTGCAAGCCTGTAATGGGTTGAACCAGAGGACCATCTGGTTTAGTCTGTGTTGAGTCATTTTTCTATTGGGTTTAGATGTTCTTCAGTACTACTCTTTGATACTAGGAGCCCTACTAATTCTATGAAATAATTATCTAGGAGTCCTAGTCTTTATAGTAAAGGGTTTGACAATAACCTATACAGAGGCTTCTATGTTAGTCTAACAATTGAGATAGAGAGAGGTTGAATTTAATAAAACTCTATCCTCTTATCTTAAGCTAAGATGTGATTAGCTTCTTCTTCCTAAGTACAATTGCTTATGGAACCTAGACGTGATTGTTGGAATTTATCTTCTTTTTTTCTTGTTCACTTTTCAATTCTAACCCCAAACAACTATCAAATTCCCTCCAATATCCATTGAAAATACAATATTGTATTTTCAATACATATTGGAGAAAATATTATCTTTAATTTCAGGGCTCTTCTTTAGAAAGGTTCCTTATGTTATATAAAATAAATAAATAAATAGATGCATAAATAAAAAAATTTTATTTACCCAATCCTAAATCCTTAAACACCAAACCCTATCTAAGAACCCTTCAAGATCTTGTCTTGTTATTTGTCAAGAATCATAATGTACTACTGAATTCTAAAGATTCTCAGAATTGGTGGTAGAGCCCACTAAAGCTTCCATCGTGCATCAGCTGAAAAGGAGTTGTCTTGATAGATGGCTTCACAGTATCTTGGAATCAAGGGAAACACTAATTAAATGACAAAAAACAAAGGATACGGTCCCAAGAATTCAAGCTCTCCATTCAGAAACTGTAATAGCTTTTCTGGAAGGGGTTTCATATGTTTGAGCATTTTAGTGTCAACATCATATCTGCATATAGTTAACAAGAAAGGCAGTATTAATCACTAACAGAAGGGGGAGAAGCTCGTATGCATTCGCAAACATGCAAGACAGTTAATAAGGAATGGTTAATGGGTTATTCAAATTTCACAAACCACACACATTTGGGCATGCTGGAAAACTGCAAGTGCTTCTCTAAAAGATTTTAAGTAGTCTTCAGGCATAAGATTGCCCTTCTCAAGCTTCAAAACTGATAGAACCTGTAAACATGACACACATGATATTAGTAACACCAATGCCATGATAGTATGAATCATTTACATCACCCACATCTCTAAAATTATAAATCAATAAAGCAAAATAGAAACAAAAATAACACAACAGTATCAATACTACCTAGTTAAAAATAGACATGAAATCATACACGCAAGGATGTTTTGAAGATAGCGGGTTAATCCCACATTGGAAAATGAGTGAATTAAAAAGGTTTAAAACATGTGTTGTGTATCCAAGAATTATGCCTTTTTAAATATACATCACTGTCATTTTCTTTAAAACTTTCTTCCCTCTCGCCGCCGTATGTGTGTTAAAAATACTTAGTATTCTAAAAAAAATAGATGTGTTGAAGAGTTTCTTGATAATTCAATAAAAGTCCATTTGGAAAGTTTATAAGTTTTTTTAATTAATTGTGGCTTTATGAAAATCTACTAGTCTTTTTAACAGATTAAAGTCCCTATGCAAATTCACAAAGTTCCAGTAATTGAAGGCATATATTAATTTTCAATTCAAAATAAAAAAGTAAATTCTCAAATGTGATCAAAATTTTATCAGTTATCTGAATTCACAACATAGAATTCGGTTTCAACTCAAATCCAGAAACCAATGCAGTAATGTTACTAAAGCCTAGTATCAGTTTTGAGGTTGGTCAAAGTCAAGCAATGGGTGGAAATAAGCATTCTGACTACTGAAAATGTACACTATTCTAGATAGACTAAAAACATGATAGAAATAAAGCAGTTTTCCCACTTCTTTGAATATAAATCTTTTTTTTCTAACTTTCCATTATTTTTGCTAAATACAACAGTGGCACCAAGCTGAATCGGCCATGATGTGCTTCGGAGCTCATAAATGTGAAGAACCAAGCTCCAAACTTTTATTGAAATTTAGTTTAACCTTTTGGATGCTGAGATGTCATAAGAAAAGAATTGAAACAAACACTTTAAACTCCTATCTTGCTTTGCATTGCTTTCAATAAGAACTCAACAGAGCATATAGTGGTCTTAGAGGTTTGCTATTGCCTATAAACTAGGAAACAGAGATTAAGAGACCTCAATTTCTTCTCTGCTTTACAACTGTTTTTCTCAAGAAAATGAATAGACATAAGCAGAACAAATTACAGACATAGAAGACCTCTCTAATGCAACAAGTATTAGCACTTGTCATGTAGACTTCCTCAAAGAGGCAGCCAACTGAAAACCAAGCAATCTCCTCAGGAAGTATATTTGATGGCAACAAGCTTACCAACCAAATTATTTCATTTTCTTAGTGATCTAATAATAATTCTAATCGGTTCAAAGCTTACCTTGCATCATGATCTGATCAAGAAACTGTTTCTGAATAGCTTGAAAGAGCACTTTTGAAAAGAATTTCAATTTTATCTTACATTTAACATAAGAAACAAAAAATCTTTGTTAGTTTTTATCGTCTGCAACCCACCAGCTACTCTGATGAAACATAAAAATATTTGGTATCCTGCTTCCCAGAATACGGGCAAGATCCAGCTAGTTATCTTATGATTATGTACATCAATGATATTAAACAATATTCAGAAGCAACTGATACTTACACGGTCTAAGTTCCGGTACTTGGAACCAAGGCATAAGCTTTTCCAATCCCAATTCCAGGAACAGATGGAAGGAAATCACAGCCGGCTATAACACACATACCTGTGAAAAGGCCACAATTTAATTTGGTCATTGTTTCAAATGCATCTAAAATGAAACCACTAAGAAATTGAGATACTGTTTTCACTCATCAGATAGAAAGAGGAACTCATTTCAGCTTTCACATTTATCAAGCAAACTTCTCGATGAAAATAGGCGGAAGGGTATTATCCACTTTAGACGCGTGAATAGAGCAAGGTATGTCAGCAAATGAGGTACAGAACACCGTCAGTTGTCCAAAATTAAATTTTATTGTGGTATGCATGTTTTTTCTGTGCATTTATTGATGGTATGCTGGATGCCCTCAATTAAGTCCACCCTTTAAATTTTTTTCATGAATACAAATTTTCTTTTTGCTGCAAAAAACATACAACTAAACTTGTAAGCATGTTATGTCACGTTGAACCCACCTGTGAACAATTCCATATCTAAGTTTCGAAAGGAAGGTTTACGAGCCACTGAATCAAAAACATTGTTAAGCACTATCTCTTCACCATTCCCGTATCGGTCCATCTTAAACACAATCTGTTTGCAAGCAATAAAAATCAAAACAAAACAACACCAACATTTTTAATGAGTAAATGAAAATGAAGTCATCAGGAGAGCAATAGACCTCTGCCTGCATCATATCAAATATTTGTGGGAGATCTTACAGCTTGGCAACCATATGCCATTAGATCACTGTCTTCTGTAATCACTGCTACAATTCCACCCTTCTCTGGTTCAAGGCTGCACAGATATGCTAACTGAGCATCAGCCTCATATGGAGCTACCACATATTCAATGTTTTCTGACCTAAGAACCTGAAAGATCACCAGTGCCACATTTACTAGCATTGAATTAGGTCCCAAAGTTTGTTAAAATCTAAGTGATAATCAGAAAGAAATGGGAACTTCTAACAAATAAAAATGCAAGGCCTAGAGTCCTAGAAGATGCATATAGCTAATAGTGATATGATAATTAGGTACCTGTATCACTTGATGCGCCATGGATGGATTGATACTCACTGCCCTCTACAAGTTAATGACAGTTGAAATTTATGAATTTTCAGTAGTTTTTTAAAACATATATAGGAAAAACACCATGAGAATATTAAAGAAAAAGATTATGCTTGCTAATGCAGTTAACTTTTAATTAATGCTTTGAAAATTTGTGCCTAAGAAAGACTACTGACTGACTCTACGAAACAAGCACTCACATGATACAATTGCTCAGATTTGAAGTTGGGTCCATTTTTCTATATCAAATCAAATCGTTCATAAGTTTGAACAAGGTTTGATAAGGTAGATAGGAATAGATTGAGCTCAATTAAAGCAAACTGTACTAACCCAATATGTTTAAATATTTTTAAATGATTTTACATTCGATAATCTGCATTCTATCATGGTATTAGAGCAAGTGGTATTGAGTTTGAACCCTATGTCCACTCTATCTTCCATATAAATGTTGAAAATCCCACATATTAAGTCCCACTTATTAAGGGAAATTTTGGGCATAAACATTAAAAACAGTGTTAAAATATTAATTAAATAATGATACTCATCAATTTCCTTACAGCTTAAACTTTTAAAACAATCAGTAATTTATCATAGTAACTCAATCATTACACAACAGTAGTTTTGGCTACAATAAGAGATATAATAAGTACGTATGGTAGTTTACAAGGTAGATAGGCATTTCTCCAATTACTTAAACAATCAAACAAAAAAGCAGAAAATAGCAGCAGCTAATAGTACCTGGAAGAGCTCAATGGCAGCACTAACATTCCCTTCTTTAAGCTTTACCATTGCTAAATCACGATTAGCTTTCCGTTTTCTGAATCAATAGCACAATTACAAAACCTTTTATAATTTAAAAAAAAAAAAATCAAACCTTTCAAAAAAATCCCGCATTATCGAAATGAAGCTTATATTAGAACATTGACAAAAACAAAAATGTGGATACATGCCTATGCCGATCATCCTCGGTGGCGGCCTTACACGGGATATTTCCGCCATCGAAAACGACAACGGGCGTTATCTTATGGTGGCGAAGCAGATTGATTCGGTGCATAAAGTATTCTATGTACCGCATTTTCTTATTATTGTCTGAGTTCAGACAAAGCTCCATGCTACATGAATAAGCTGCCCCAGTAATGTCTTTTGTTAATTTTCTTTCCAACCCAATAAAATAAATTAAACAATAATACCAACAGCAACTTAAATCATAAATATTGAAAAAAGTTACCTCCTTTGTGAAGCCATGAATACGCGTCAATACCCACCTGCCAAAAAAAAAAAAACATTAAAAGATGCCCAATTCGCCGTAAATAGATTTGTAACTCAACTGACACTTTTTGATCCAACTATTGAATTTAAAAAAAAAAAAAATGTATAGGATATTTACACGCTTGCCGGCGTATTTTTTGATGTGAATGGGTTCAATGTGGGGCTTCATGAATCTGAGCAGATCTTTGATACCCATTTGCGGCTCACCTTCAAATATTTCTGGGTTTTGCTTGGGTTTATCTCTCTCTCTCTCTCTCTCTTGTTTGGGTTTAAAAAATAGCAGAAGGAAAGGGAATGAAGAAACTTGAATATATTATAAGGTGGAGAAAATGGCGGGAAGGGGAGCAAATGTTGTCAAATTTACAATATTTCAGCTGAGTCCAATGGAAGAGTGCCACGTATGCCAATGGTGTTGTGGCGCTTATTGATTGTTTTGTGATTTGGATTTTTGTATATGTGAGGAGGGGTAATACGGTCTTTCTGTGTAGCTCTTTTACCGCGAGTTTCTTTTTGAAATTTTTAATACGTGAGAAAATCTCGCGCGCGATTTTCTTTCCAATTGTGTCGACCTGTTTTGCTTTTTTTTTTTTTTTTTTTGGTTACATATTTGATATTTTGTCATCAAATGCTGTGATTTTGGAGCAAAGAGCCATACCTGTGTTTCTGTCCTACTTAAAATGAGGAGAATTTGGAGTATATTATAAGGGGAAAAAGGAAAAACAACAACAACAATTTGAGCATCTTTGCTTGAATAATGCTCGTATTACACTAAACTCCCCGACTTGCTCGTGTGGTGAGTTATGAGTGTTGAGTCAATGTGGGTTTACAATTTCACCATTCACAACTTTTCACATGATCAACAAAACTCAATTTTTTTTTTTTTACTTTTCTTTCTTTTTTTTAAGAGCGGTGATAGTTACACACTGTATGTATGATAGTACGAGATATACAATATTACATTAGTTGAAATCATGTTTTAAAAAGAAGTTAAAATTGTGTTTTCAATTGTAAGCAACTATGTGTGTAACAAGGATTAGCTTTCGTTTTGTGCCTAATCATAGGGACTACTTACTCTTGTGAATGTGTCCTAATTGATGAGCTATATCTTCTTTTTTGCTCAGTGTCACGCCTATAGAAAGCCTCTATTTAATTTGTTATTTTCTTTGCAGACATTTACTAGGGAAATAGATGCATTGTATAACGTGGGTACTTATGGCAGTAGCAAAGTTTAGTTACACGTGTAATTCTTTATGCCATTGACAAAAAGAATCTGGCTTTCCAACCCGACAGCTTCAGATGTTATCCACTATATACTCTCATGCTTTTATATCCCTCCCATCACTAGTACTGTTAGTACTAACAGTACCAAAGGATAGGATGTGAATTAATGTTACCAATTGCAACATCCTTTCTGCCATTGAACAATTGTCATAGTCATTGCCGCAAGTCCCATAACCAGCCCCACTAGCAACTAACCTTTTCATTTCGTTTTCATGGTGATTGTGTTGCAATTACCAGCACCACAATAATGTCATGGAGGTTGCCCTTCCTTTACATCAATACCTGCACTCACCAGGTTGCCATGGAGGTTGAAAAGACTTTAATGTGAAATTTTGAGAAAGAATAAAGGCTTTAGATTGGTAGCAATCTTATTACAGTTGATGCTCTAGTAATGTTAGTTTTTTAATTGGGTAATGTGGGTGTCTAAGCTCTATAACTCTTAAAACACTTGATTATATCCTCAAGTCTATGTAATATCCCGTCCGACACACATTAGGTAATTAGAGTAATGAATCTCTTGGAGGTGGCCATAAACTGATTAGGAGTTTTGAACCTAAGACCTCATGGGAGTATGAGACATTGGGACATGGAGATTTAACTGCTAGTAGTCATATGAAAGTGGAGATTTAGTAGCTGGTGCTGTTGCAAATATTTGAAAATTAAAAACAGACAATACTCTCACTGAAAAATATTGCACAAAGTATGACATTTGCAGTGGTATATTATATCATTTCATATGACAAATTCACTGGGATATGATTATGCATAGTTCTGTTTCGTATAGAACATTTATTTGAGCCAATACTAAACGCTTTTGTTTATAATAGAATGGTGGACAACCAGATAACCATACTTATTAGAAGTACTAAATAGATGAAAATTAGATGGAATGGTCGCAGGTACAGCGGTATGTAGTTAGCTGGAGTCGGCATTGAATCCCACACTGAGAATGCACTTGAACATGTCATCCATTTCCTTGTCATTTCGGGGAAACGCCTATCAATCATATCCTTCAAAGTCTCAGTCTTGTTAACCCATTCTAGGCCTTTCTTTGTGTATGTTTTGGAGTTGAAATTGGTTGTAAAAAAGAGATCAGCTTCTAGCCTCCTAAACAATATCATCATGCAAAATGAAGGCGTAAATAAGTGTCTAAAAAACAAATCAAATTTCTCATTTAATTCTTAGTATGACATTGAGCATACCTTGAAGCAATTAGTAGGAAGATAAAGAAAGCAGTCTCACTGATGGCAAAGCCTTTGATCTTCTTCTCTGCCTGTAAGCGAACTTGCAAGTCAAGCTTCTCCACATCTTCTCCATACACTTCGTGGAGAGCTTCAATAACTTCTTCATCATCTGTCAAATCTTCCCACTTGCTAATAGGAATCATCATCAAGTTCCGTCGGAATTCATTGTACCTAGCAACTCCCCTCTCTCTATCTCTATAAACTACTGGTCCAGCATTGTAAAATTAGATTTGGAAAAATGAAAGTGGAAATAAAATGAATTTTGTAAATAGAAATTGAAGAATGAGATGATATACTTTCCAAGGTGGCCATATCAACAGGATCTGGTCTATCTTCTCCATTAATATCATGGGCTACAAGGTTTCTCATCCATGATGGATAGTTCCACAATGTGAGTGCCCCACAAGCCTGATGACCCAATGATACCAGCATTTGGTCCATTCCTATTGTTGACAGTTTTCTCTCTCCTTCAATACCCACTAATTCCCACATAGGCACCCTGAATTCATAACCGCTGCAGTTAGTCATGTAGAGTTTCTATCAAGGAACTTTAATTAATATCTCAAATTACTTTCCTTTTCAGAATTAATTCTAAACGTCATTCTCTTGCAAGGAAAAAAAAATGTAATGTTGCTTCCTTAGTTGAGGATCATTGGACACTGTTTTATATCTGAAAGCATTTGATTTTTACCCCCACATCAGCAAGAACACAATCAGAAACTAATGATTATTAACAAGTTATAAAATGGTACTAGCACAAACATCAACTCACATGCCAACACCACTGCAAGGTGCAATCACTACCAACTCTGTTACCACCATCAGTACTAAGCCCACACCACTAAAACCATAAATGCAGCAATGGTACTATGTTGGAACTTGGGAGCCTTGAAATGGTCTAAACTTACATTCAAGGCCAATTTTTTGTAGAATACAAGAATGTCTACGAACCCCCCCCCCCCCCAAAAAAAAAAAAAAGAGTATCTATTACACATGATATAACCGTATAATCTTAAACTATAAATAATGTTTTCTCTAACTTGACCTCCAGTTCTGTAATCCTGATTCCAAACCTGCACATGTTTCTTTGTTCCTAGTGCATTTTTGCCAAGTGTTCATCCTACTGGTGCCTAATATTTTGGTGATGTAAATACAGTGCTTAAGAGAAAGGGAAGTACTCATGCAGTATGGGAGGACATTTTTCTTCTGTAGTTGAAGATGTGACATCCCTAAGGACAAATGTATCAGGAAGAAGTGAATGCATTCTGTAGACGCTTAGGAACTCTTCAGTTAGTGAATAGGGAACTCCATGATCTCTCGGCTTTTTAAGACCAACCATCCACTCAGTATTGGTCCCAATAAATGTCCAAATAAATCCTTAAATTTCTTCCCCAAAAGTCCATACCTGCAAAAGGCATGGTTTATGATTTTAAGTGAAGTGTAAATTAGAAAGCAATAAGCATTAGTATTGCATCACTATCTTACCAGTTTACCCTCATCCCTACGAGAAGAGTATCAGTCTTCAGGAGTTCAACAGTCCAATCAATGGTGTGGATTTTAGCAAGACAGCTGCAGTCACCAATCTTGCATGCCTATAGAGCTGCTCATCATCCAAATCAGGGTAATGTACCTAAAACCAAAGAGCTCTCAACTAAATCATTGGCTGAACATTATCTTATTCATAAAGTGCAGACATTATCACACATACAACTTTCATATGAGGGAAATTATAGCATAAAATTCTACAATTTACCCAATAAAATATAACACTACTATTGTGCAGAAATATTGTAATTTTTCCGAAAATGGTCCAAAACCATTCAACTGAAATTAGACTATAAAAATGTTCAAGTACACATGCATCAAATTCACCATGGGGTAAAAGAATCATATAAATATAAACTAAAAAAAACTTACTTTTAGCATATCACATACAACATTGTGCTCTTTGACAAATAAGGCGTGTAGGAGTGAAAAGCCAGCCCAGTAATTTCGAACATCACCTGAGATAGGAATACCTTTCTCATTATGCTGAAGCAGCCCGTCTTCTGAGATCTTCAACTTTCCATCTTGAATGTCCTCACTCTTTTCATGCCCTTCTTGTCATTACCATAAATTACACTCGCATCCCTAGTCATATGTCAAAAGAATTCAATTCTCATAGAATGCACATATTCTTTTCTATTAACTTGTCCTTACAAACCTAGACAAGTTGAAATATTAAAAATTATTGACAATCAAAATACAACAGAAAGCTCAGGTCTAGTTGATTGCCCCACTACACATTCTTGATTATCAGCCTACCTAACAGAAACTATAAAATTGCCCCAGAGAATCAGTTCCAAAATTACACGTCCCCAGAAAATTTTGAGGTGAAGTCCTCCCCCTTTTCCTTTTTTTTTTTAATTCAATTCTTTTTGTTTACTCAGATTAAAAACTCCCTTTTAGTGACTGTTATATATTGTACTCCTCAGTCCTCAATATGTTATCCATGGCAACAAATGGAGCCAGTTGGAACATGCAACATTGTTTAAAATGATTAGATTGGGTTTTGTATTGTAATTATATGAAGAATAAGTTTCTTTTCTTGGATAAATATTTGAAGATAAAATGTTATTAGTTATTCATAAGAATATGTAATATGCTGTTTTATTTGAATATAAATAATTCTATCCTAAGTTTTGTTTAGTTACTAAGAGAAAGGAGAAAGAAAAGAGAACAAATCCTAAATGGCTATATCATTTTTGGTATAATTTGATGATTTTAGTTTCCATTTCCTCTGCATCCAGACAGAGAGGGGATAACATGTGAAAATTTTTAAACATGTTGTTTATTAAAATTAAAATTTTGAATGAGTTATTATAATCTATATGCACTTATGACTTATAATAGTAAAAGGAAGTACTTTGAAATTACTTACCACCAAGGAGTTCTTGTATTCAAAGAGCCATTCTTGAGATGAGGAGAATCAGCGGAGACTTTTTTGGTCTTAAAAAACTTGAAAGACTTCAAGGGACACCCACTTGAAATTTCATCAGGAGCTCTAATCTCTATCTGTTAAAAGAATTATGAAACAATAATTTCTCTTGCTTAATTGATAAATAAAATGTTTCTAAGCATGTCATTATAATTTATAAGCCTTTTGTTTGAGCCATATATACTAGGCCTTTTGATACTGCAATATTCTTTGTCAATTACACTGATACGGTTAAACATGTGGATGGGTCATGGCTATAATTGGTCATCATGAATATGGTACATGACCGAATTGGTTTCTGACACATCCATTTTTAGATAAAATAGAAAGAGTTCATTTTACGGTTAAGATTTTCTTTAATTTGTTGGATCTCATAATGTACACCTTTCATATTTGTAATGTCTAATGTGAACCATAAAATGGATCCATTTCAAATGGAGAAGATCCTAATATACGGTGATTGTTATGCTTTAACTTGCTTTGCTAAAAAGTGAACTTTGATTACAACAATGTTCAAGTTAAAACCTGTTCAGTCTCCGCCAAATGATCGACCCAGTCATGAACCATGAACTGTATCCATGAGCAGGCTATCATGTTGAACTGCTTCCCATTGTCTATGAACTTTTTCCTCTCCAAAAGCTTTGAGGCTACTACTGTTGGATGAGGCTCTAATAGCTGCAGAGATTGATGACAAGCAATACAGGAACATCATACACCTTATTACTTGTGAAGAAGAAAACTGTGTAACCTACTAAAATAACACAAATTGACATGAGGGAAAAAAAATGTTCCGACATAGAAAATATTGACTAAATAGTGTTATTGAAACAATCATGTGATTCACATGATCGTGCTATGCTATAAACCCTCAAAATATATGGGGAGGGGATTGTTTTGTTTCATTTAACTGGTAAGTTATCTTGCTCTCAGACAGGAAAAAAATAATAATAATAATAATAATTGTCTTGGAGTGTGAGAGGGTTGTTGAAGATACTAAATATGAACCAAAGCAAACCCAAAAGACTGGATAAAAATTTGGACCTAGGCCCCAGAATTCATAAATCTATGGTTACAATATATACAAGGGATCAAGTAGGAGGGGGGGGGGGGGGTGGAGAACTACTTGTCTAGCTAGCAAGGGGGCGGTGGTCCTCTTAACATTTTAATTATGGTAGCAACTAGTTTGTAAACTTATTTCACTTTCCTCTATATTCAAATTACTATTTGGAAATCAATGAAAGTGTGTTTGGTACTTCAGTTGTTTGCTGTTTGAAATACAAAGTTAAAAAATTTACAACTTTGACATTTAGATCTTGTTGTTGCTGTCTGACTACACCTAAATGATTTGTTTTGGTTTTTGTTTTATTTATTTTTTTACTTGGCAACACATTAGACAAAATATTGGATATATTATAGAATATAATACTGAGTGACTAGGGCTGATCAATAGTTTTAAACTTTTGCTTGTGTTTGGAGAATTTTTATATAATTTTTTAGTTGACAAAAACAATTAGTTTTCAATTAGAAGAATAATGAATATATAATGAGATAATAATTATAATTTTTATTTAATTTATAGATGATGGGAAAACCAACTACAAAATTTGATCTTTCTAGCCATGAATATTGTCAAGACTATGCTTTGTAACAAAATAAAAGATGATTTCTTAACAGGTTCTTTGATTTTGCACATTTAACCAAAACTTGCAACAAAAAGTTATTATAGAATCAATTATAGATAATTTTTAGATTCAAAATAAGGTTCAACTCTTGAGTTGAAATTTATTATGAAACAATTATTTTTGTGTTTTTTTATTTATAATTTGTTAACATTAAATAAATGATAGTTTGGATTTTCATATATTAATTTAGTTTTCAATTTTAATATATTTCTTATTTTTAAAAGGTAAAAAGAAAAGACTTTTTGTTTTATACTTTGGTTTTAGAAATATGTTTTCTTGAAGAGTCATGCATGAATTATTGAACTTTATGTTATTTATAATTGTATAATTTTAAGGCGCTCTAATTAGGCGTATGTATGGATTGGGTTGGAAGGTTTTTTTAACCCAATATAATTTTATTGTGATATCATTTGTGTGACATCTTGTCGGTAATGAAATCACAAAGGTTGTTAGTAGTAACAGTAACAAGTTGATTAAAACATGTTCTTCCTTGAGCAAAAAGCAAAAAGCAAAAACAGTAATAGCTTGATTAATTAAGGCGTTTCACTGTCTCTTACCCCATATGGTGAAGTTGACGGAGGCATATTGCGACCCAAAAAGGTTCCTTGGCTACCAATGGTATCATCACTAGGGTGATTGCATGTTCCATCAGCAGTCCTATGTGCAAATTCTTCTGTGTTATATCTCTGCCCATTTATTTCTCCAACATGCAATAGATTATAACGTTGGTGCAAGTGTCTTCTAATTCCCAAATAAACAGCTCCAATAATCACTGGTAGTCTGTGCCATGCCTCCAGTCTGTCCACGAAATGTACAACCTAATATCAAACATATATAATGAGTGATATCACAAATTCAAGAACAACATATATAGTAAGAGAGAAAGAGCTAGAGATTGCACTAACATAGAACAATAGGGTGTCTAGGAGAGTCATTTTGGCCACAATATGCTGAAGTTGAGGGTGGATGAAGGGTGACAAAAATAGAAAGAATGCCATTGCTTTTTGTGGGAAGATGTCCCTTCTTCTAAAAAATAGTGTAATTTGTGAAAGCTTGTTCTGCTCTAGCTGAACTGAGTGAGAGAGGACAATGATTGTGAGAGAAGGAAGACTTACTTTATAGTTGTCCAAACGTGTCTGACCACCCTTTATTAAAGCTCATACTGCCTGTTTTTTTTTATAAGGTTGTGTCAACGAGCACCTTCTGTCTTTTTATAGGATTGCGTTACGGTGCTATAGGGTTGTATTAACGGGCACTTTCTGTTTTTTTGTAGGATTGCGTTAGCGGGCACCGTAACGCAACCCTATAAAAAAACAGAAGGTGTCCGTTAATAACATAATTTTGCTAATTTTGTGTGTAATTTTTTCAACTTTTGACACTTTTTTAATTTTTGGCAAAATTTTTTTATCTCTTTTGACAATTTTTTGACAACTTTTTTTCCTCTTTTTATCTATAACACAAAAATGGAAATGTTACTGTTAAATATTAGTATTGATACACCATGTTGAATATGCTATTATGGATGCAGAAGCGAAAACATAAAGTATAGAACACAATAACACAAGAGGATTACGTGGTTCAGTCTAACGACCTACATCCACGGAGGAAACCCTAAAGGGTTATATCAATAATATATTAGAGTGTAGAACAAATCCTGTGTTACAATGAACCATAACATGTGTATATATAATAGACTAAACCCTAAACTAATAGACTTCTAGTACAAGTAGGAAACTTGGCTTGCACACAAAGTAGAATTAGGCTTGAGCTTATGCTAATAGGCTAATATATCTCTAACACCCCCTCTCAAACTCAAGATGGAAACTTGATGAAATCTTGAAATTTGATTAGGTTGAAAAGATCTCTTGAATGAAATTTGGCTATGTGACGGTGGCTTGAGAAAGGCAATGGTCTTGCAGTGTTGATGCGACTTCTAACGGTGACATGACTATACCGGAGAATTTTGACGGCAGCAGTGGAAAACCAAAGAAGATGAACGCAGCGAAGAAACACCGAGGAAGACAAAGATTGCTCTTAATACACCGTAAGGACAGAAAACCATGGCCATAGGAAGGCAGCTCTGATACCATGTTAAATATTAGTATTGATACACCATGTTGAATATGCTATTATGGATGCAGAAGCGAAAGCATAAAGTATAGAACACAATAACACAAGAGGATTACGTAGTTCAGTCTAATGACCTACATCCACGGAGGAAACCCTAAAGGGCTATATCAATAATATATTAGAGTGTAGAACAAATCCTGTGTTACAATGAACCATAACATGTGTATATATAATAGACTAAACCCTAAACTAATAGACTTCTAGTACAAGTAGGAAACTTGGCTTGCACACAAAGTAGAATTAGGCTTGGGCTTATGCTAATAGGCTAATATATCTCTAACAGTTACCAAGCACCTCACGGCACTTGTTAACATTTCCCTTCTTTATATACCACTTTTTAAAGTTAAGTTATACTAGTTCTTGTTTTTTATGTTCAAAAGAAATCCTAAAGTTTAAATTCCATTTTTCCAAATGTGTAAAGTATTTGGTGCATACCAAATACTTTATACCATGGAGTTTTTTTTGGTACAATAATAAAAGTATGAGGTTTGTAGCGACACATTTAAAAATATGAGGTTTAATTTGTCATATAAGGATTTTTATTTTATTTTTAACTTTTTCCTCTCTTTATTTGTTTTTATGATAAATTTTTTTACCCAATTTACCTACGTGCTTCATTGGGTTTGTAGTAGCTTGAACTGTTAGACGATATTGAGGTCCCATTTATTTCAATTTAATTTTTTTAAAAAAAAATAGAGAAAAATACCATGACCCTCCTTTAACTTTAGGATAGTGGTTATTATACTTTTAAACTTTTTATTTTAGTCAATTTACTCCATGAGCTTTATATATGTACTAAATTAATACAATAGCTAGTATACCGTTAACCCATTAACAAATCACTTACGTGAGACCCACATGAAACTAAAAAAATTATCAAAATTATCATTTATGTTAGTGCAATCTCTAGCTCTTTTTCTCTTACTATACATGTTGGTGCGATGGTCACTCCACAGGTATAAATGCTTGTGGAGTGTGGGGAGTAAGGGTTGGGGTTCAAATCTCTAGGAATGAGCTTCACACACATATACACTTAGATTAGGCTAGAGTAGAAATTCTATCTTGTATAAAAATAAATAAATATATATAAAAGAGAGAAACTGTTCAGTTTAGAGAGAAAAAATCCTAGGATTGTGAATTGTTTTGTTCATTGTCCTCCAATCTAGCTAATCTACATCTAAATAAAGAGTAACTCTAATGTCTAAACGTCACCCAGCTGATTTTTTTTTCAGAGTTGAGAACCGTATAACTATTTTCTTCAAGATGTATTATGTCAAACCCAACTCCGTACCTCCATGATTGAGCTGCCAAAAGATCACTTTCATGGGAAGGTCCTAGACTCCTGGCTTGTTTCCCAATGTAAAAAAAAAAATAAAAAACGCTTCTTTATTTTAATTCACTCTTCCAATTCAATTTGTTGTTTTGCCACAAAAATAAATAAATAAATAAATCTCTTTGTTAGGGTCATATTTTTCATGCATTGGCATACCATTTGACAAAATATATTTTACTTTTAATTTAGTAGTTCTAAAGTGTTTCTATAATATGATGAAGTATGTTGAATAATCAAGACGTATTATTGAAGACACGAAGATTGCACCAAGAAATAAATGAAAAAAGGTTGAAAAAGTAAACCTTGATTCTAGCATTTATCAAGAATAAATGAACAACCTCGATACTATAGTCTTGATCCCTCTTGGTCTATTGAGCTTCATAGATCCAAAATTCTCAAATCTGTTTTTCATCTCATGATAACTTGGATTACTAAGGTTTTGTTCACTAAACCTCTAAGGAATATAAAAGCTTTATTTTAATTTATTAAATGAATTATTGCAACTTAACTTAAAAATAGAATTTACAAAAGGTTAGTTTATATAAATTAAAACCTTAAGCTATCGTTAATGGATTCTCAACAAAAAAATTAACGTTAATGGTGATTCATGTAACAATTTTTTTTTTTTTTTTTGGGAAACAAATTAGGGTTTCAATTCAATTGGGTTAAATTTATATTCGTCCAATATTTTGAAGCCATTATTGGATGTGGGGGATAGAGTGTCAGCCGCTTCTAATAATTATTTTCATATGGACCATACATCACTTTTATTTTTCAACACTTACAATTTGTTTTCAACAATTTGTAAAAAAGAGCTGTAGAGATTTTTTTTTTTTTTTTTTTTTTTTGAGAAGAAGAACAAGTTATGTCTAGACTTATTCTTTTATAATTAGAAATCTAAGGGTTAGACTTAAGTGAAGTGGCCTAGACTTAGAGTTTATTTCAATCTCTACCAATCCTAGGGCGGTCCACAGGTGGGGTTTGTGCCCAACCCGAAACCGACCTGACAGCTTCGGGTGGCAAAAGAACTGACTTATCGCCGACCGCTAGAAACCACGAGTCAAGTCAATTCAATTCGGTTTGGTGGTGATTGAAGTCGGTGAAATCGATGAAGAAAAAAAACCTTAAACGGCATGGAGATTTGGCTAGATTTAGTAGTTAGCGGTGGAGGTCTAGACAGATCTCGTCGAGATTAGGCTAGATCTCAATGGATCTCGTCAAAATCATGTGAAAACTCGCCAACTAACCCGATGGTTTTGGTTTCTGTACATGTAGACCTGTCGCCAACCATAAGGCCTAGGCAGTTTGGGCAGGTTGGTCCATTGCGAGTCACCCATGGACAACCCTAACCAATCCTATGTGGCTATGATGTTATGGCCCTAGCTAGTTAGTTTTGGTCCACCTCTTGTAAACTTCTGGCAGCTCGAGCCCTTGGCCTTAATTACTATTCAAGTCAAACTCTATTAGATAAACATAACAAATTCACATTAAATATGAGTAGCTTCTTGTTAATTTCACAACTAAGAGCATCTCCAATAGGCTCTCTAAAGTCAATTTTGGAGAGTAAACACGCAAAAAAAATACCCTCTAACAACCTTTCTAACTCTAAAGTCAATATTCTCTCTTAAAAAAAAATACCCAGTTGAATAAAAAATTATTCTTTCTCTCTCATCTCTTCCTCTTTTCTCTTTGTTTCTTCAAAGCATTGTTTATCTCTCTCTCGTTTTTGTCTCTCAAATATCTCTAAAATAATCAAATGATAAGTTAATGAATAATAAGAATAAAAAACCCTTAAGAAATATTACCATTTGAGAAATATGACTATTGGAAAATTCGAAAATGTTATTGTTGGACAGTTTAAAAATATAGCTCTTATAAATTTAGTAAATATAGATATTGGGAATAAATAGAGGAAGAATAAAGAAAGAATGTCAATTAATATCACAATAAAATGTCACATCACAACATTTTCCTAATATTGTATGTTTTTAGTTGTGAGTCTTGTGATCAATCCTAGTCTAATATTTTATTAATTTATTTAATTTTCTTTTGACATGTGAATTATGTGACATCTCAACTGTTGTAAAAAATATTGTGCTAATTTGTCATGTCTTAACACAATTATAATTTTTATTTTTATACATGATGAGACATGTATCCCACTCAACCCACTTTTTTATTCTTTCTTTCTTTTTTTCTCTCTTTTTTCTCATCCACCCATTTCTTCTCATTTCCCCATCAAATATCTTTTCTGTCCTCCACCCACCAACATATCTCTTCTTCAACTCTTCTTCTTCACCCAAAAGACAAGAAGGAGAAGAAAGAGATACATAAGACATTAAAAAAGTTAAAAGAAGCCCAAAGAAGCATAGAGGAAAGGAACCTTAGTAGCAGCAAAGAGAGTGTTGATTGTTAGGATTAGTGCCCTTACATCCTATGTATGACATTATGTATGATATTATGTATGACATGATGTATGACTTAATATTGTGATTGATAAATTATTTTATTATTATCTAAAATAATGTAACATGAATATGGGACATTATTATATAGTCCATGAGATGCATTGTATGTGATTTATGTGAAAAGTCACAGAAGATGTAAATCACAAGTTCTTTGTAAACTCATAATTTATAGTTCGTAGTCGGTGATGAAATTGGGCATTTCATCTGCGAAGATTATAACGTGTCAACTAAGATGATTTGTCTTGGTCATGGAAGTGAAACTTCTAGTTAATATGTTGATATGTTTTAAGAGTAAAACATATGAACTAGACCGCTGTGAGATTTATTATTCTCCTAACGACTGTCAAATGAATTAAATCTCACGACTTCTATTTGCATGACTCTTATCCTAAGAGAATAATGGACCGATTATGAAGTGTAGGTTGCTTTGATATATTAGGAGTGAGACTTGAAGTGACGGTCAAAACCTCAGTAGGTTGGGCAGCCACATTTAGTGTTGATGGAACATATATTCTCAATATGGAATTCATAGTCTTTTAATGGAGATATAAAATATTCCTTGAGATAAGTTTAATGGTTTCAGTTATTCAGAGAGTTAGGCCTAACCACTTTAGTAAGAAATTACTAAAGTATATATTTATGAAATTGGATTTCATAAATATATAATGAATACCTTTAAAGAATTAAACCGGGTACTCAAGGATAAGATGTAGTAATTTACAAAGTGGCAGTCTATATTTATGACTTTGTGTTACTACGAATATTTTATGAAGGGGTTACGTGTATAATAAGTTTTGGGATATAATTTATTAATAAGGCCTAGACTGCAATTATTTATATAGTGGTATTAAATATAATTAATGGTAACTTTGGACTTGTCAAGAGTTGACGGAAAAGCCCAAGGCCCATTGGAGCTAGTGTCTTATTGGTCCCTTTTAGTCCCCACTCCAAGCCCACACTAAACCCAATTGGAAAGGCCCAATAGGTCAGCTCAATTAGATAATCAGTTAGTTATAAAGGGAGAAATATACAGAATTTTTATTAGAAAAAGAGATTAGAAAAGAAAAAGAAACGGTGTGTGAGAGAGTGTGAAACACACTTTCATTCTCCCTTTGAAAAACTGATTGAGAGACCACACATCTTGGGCGTAAAGTGGAATTGGAGTGAAAATTAAAAGTGTTCCGAAGTGCTTCTAATCTTTGTTTTGAATTTCTCCACACCAAGGTACGCTATCTTGTTCTTAAATTCTGAAATTTACATTGTGCACGTTATCAATCATGAATGAAATAGATCCTAGTTCGTTGCTTCGCTGTGGGTTTTTATGAGATACAAAACAGAATTTTTCCTTCAATTGGTATCAGAGCCAGGTTTTCATATCATGATTGTATAACGTGTGATTAGATTTTAGAATTTAAGAAAACTTTTATCTTAGTGTAGACATGGTTTGATAATCATTGTTTTATGATTAATTTATTAGCGTTGGATTCATATGAAACAATTTATAATATATATAATATATATATATATATAATATATATAAAGCCATTACTGTTCTGCACGGCAACATTCCATATCTGTTGCCTTGATGTTTATTCGAATGGGTAGTTATTGAGATGGGGCGGTTATTGAATGTAATGGTTTGTATGGTACTGTTACGGGATTGAATAGGCCCACGGTTATAACTCCTTGTCATTTACTTTAGACCGAATGGTCTAATGTTTTTGAGATATCACTTGGAATTTATTGCATGGTTGAATATGGTTCCATAGTTGGACTTTTATTGCATGGTTTGGCCGCCATTTTGCAAGCCTTAGATAAAGTGAATCCGTATGGATTCTTACATTCTCTGACAATAATATATATATATATATATTATATATATATATATATATATATAATATAATATAATATATTTTATATATATAATTACAATTATATATATATAAAGTAATAATTATAATTATATATATTATTTTATATTATATTATAATATATAATATAAATTTTACATATAATAAAAGTTTTTATTACTTATATATATTATATACGTTCGCTAGTTTAATGAAATTTATTCTTAATGAGATTTTGATTATTTCTTTTTAACGTGTCTAGCATTATCATTCTTGAGTCTTAAAAACCTTTATTTTAAAATATCTAGTGGGAGAGAGATTCAAGGGTTGGATTTCACGGCCTCCATTGTTGGTTCATAGTAGTGTGAAATATATACTTTGTCTTTGCCTCGAGCTTAGCATTCCATGCGGAGAGTATTTATTTCATGGTCCTACAAGATTGAATTTCTTGGTTTATAGTGGTTTGATAACACCTTTTCTTAGTTTCGAGCTTTGCATTCCATGCGAGGGTGTTTTATCATGTACTACAAATAAGCCTGTTAAAGGGATGAAATGTGGTTACACATAATTCTAGACAATGGTATACACTAGACTAAGTATTATAGTATCCTCTATGCTGAGTTCTTACTATTATTATTTAGAGGCTAAATATAAAACGGCATATTATTAGTATTTGATAAGAGTTATCATGATAGTACTAATGAGAATAGTTCTCAATCAATCATAGTATTTTATGTTCACTCTATGCTGAGGGATATTGAATATGAGATTGGGTTGTCGTTGCATATATTATTTTATGGTTTTATTAAGGTTCCATATTATATGCTTTTTATGCTAAATTGATAATGTCCCATTTACTTATTATATTCACGTTTATTATTTCAGATTTTGTCATGGCATCATTTAGTCCACTTGTTTCTATTCTTAACCAAAACAAACTGACTGGATCCAACTATGTTGACTGGAAAAGAAATTTGGACATTGTTCTTACTGCTGAAGAGCACAAATATGTGTTTACTCAACCATGTCGTAAATTTCCTTCATTAGATGCTCTTCTTGAGGAAAAACAGCGATATGATCGTTGGCAGAAATCTAATGAGATGGCCAAGTGCTACATCCTAGCTTCTATCTCAAATGTTCTACAGCATCAAATGCAGGATGTAGAACTTGCTTCGGACATAATGCATAGTCTGAAGGAGATGTTTGGTGAGCAAAGTCGTTTTGCAAGATAAGAAACCATGAGGCAAATTTATAATACCAAAATAGCTACAGGAAGTTCAGTGAGGGAGCATTGTCTTAGGATGATTGCTAATCTAAACACATTAGAAGTTTTAGGTGCCGACATTGATGGAGAATCTCAAGTGGATATGATACTCCAGTCACTACTAGAATCATTCAAGGAATTCAGACTCAATTATAATATGAATAAAAAGATTTATTCTTTGTCTGAATTAATGAATGAGTTAGTGGCGGCGAAAGACATCCTTGGTATTTCTAGTGTTGAAGCCAATGTGGGTGAAGTTTCTACTTCTCAACCTAAGTCGAAAGGTAAGGGTAAGAAGAAGAAGAAAAAGGACTTCACTAAGAAAGATGGTAAACAAATTGTCTTAAGAGTTGCCAACAAAGGAAAGAAAACCAAAGGAAAGTGTTTCCATTGTGGTGAGAAAGGACATTGGAAGAGGAATTGTCCAACATTCAAGGCTGCCAAGAATAAAGGTATGAAAAGTTCATTTCTTCTTGAAATATGTTTGGTACAGAATCCAACAGATTCCTGGTGTGTGGATTTAGGTTGTACTAATCATATCTGCAATTCTTTGCAGGGGTTCCAGGAGACTAGAAAGTTGAATGAGGGAGAACTATTTCTTACTTTGGCTGATGAGAGCAAGATTCCGGTTGAAGCTGTTGGAGTGTTTAATTTGTGTTTTAAGTCTAGAGTTTTAATATTTGAAGACTGTTTGTATGTACCTAATGTTCGTAGGAATTTAATTTCTGCAACTTACTTAGGTAAACATGGATATTGTGTTATCCTGAAAGACAATGTTGTAATAAAGAAGGATAAAATGTTTATCTGTTCTGGCAATATTGTGGATGATCTTTATATTTTAACTCCTGATAAGCATGAATTATACAATTCTGAATTAGATAGTAGCTCTCATGTGAAATCATTGAAGCGAAAGTTTCCTTTTACTAGTGATGCATATCTATGACACTTGCATTTAGGCCATATCAATTCAAGTAAGATTCAAAGACTAATCAAAGATGAACTTTTACAGCCCATGGACTTTGATGGTTTTCCAGTTTGCGAATCTTGTTTGGAAGGTAAGATGACCAAACGACCTTTTAATGCAAAAGGTAGAAGAGCGTAAGATTTGTTAGAACTAGTACATTCAGATGTATGTGGTCCTATGTCAATCCAAGCAAGAGGTGGCTATAAGTATTTCATTACTTTTACTGATGATTACTCTAGATTTGGTTATGTGTACCTAATGAAACGGAAGTCCGAAACTTTTGAAAAGTTCAAAGAGTTTAGGGCTGAAGTTGAGAATCAATTGGGTAAACACATAAAGGCCATTCGATCTGATTGAGGTGGCAAATACCTTCTTAGTGATTTCAAGGATTACTTGATTAAAAATGGGATTATATCCCAGTTGACTGCACCTGAAACTCCACAACAAAATGGTGTAGCAGAAAGAAGGAATATGCTTTTTTAGATATGGTTAGATCCATGTTGAGTTATTCGACTCTACCAATTTCTTTTTAGGGATATGCCTTAAATACTGCAATGTATCTTCTGAATTTAGTACCTTCGAAGTCTATTCCTAAAACACCTGTAGAGTTGTGAATGGGCGTAAGCCTAGTATGAGACATCTCCACATTTGGGGTTGTCCAGCACGTGTGAAAGGAAAGTCTAACAAGTTACAGTCTAAAACAAGTGGTATTTTTTGTAGGGTATCCAAAAGGAACAGTTGAGGTTTTCTATAGTCATAAGGATAATAAAGTGTTTGTTAGCACAAATGTCAAATTCTTGAAAATGACATATGAATAATTTTACTCCGAGAAGTAGAGTTGTCTTGGCTGAAATGAATGAACCTGTAGTTGAACAACCAATTGATGAAACTAGGGATGATGTGACTATATTAGATACACCACAAGATTCTATTCATGAGATGTCTAGTACACAGGTGCCTCGTCGTAGTGAGAGAATTATTTGGCCTCTTATAAGATTCATAGGTTTGGGAGAAACTTATGAGGCTATCTCAGAAGAGGCTGAATCGGATCCTTACACTTATGATGAAGCAATGAGTGATATAGATGCACATCATTGGGTCCAATCTATGAAATCTGAATTGGATTCTATGGATTCTAATCATGTATGGGATCTTGTAAAGGCGCCTAACGACATTAAATCTGTTGGTTGCAAATGGGTTTACAAGAGAAAGAGAGAGATAGATGGAAAGGTTGAAACCTTTAAAGCAAGACTAGTGGTGAAAGGGTATACACAAAAAGAAGGTATTGATTATGATGAAACTTTTTCGCCAGTAGCCATGCTTAAATCTATCAGAATTCTCTCATCCATTGCTGCTCATTATGATTATGAGATTTGGCAAATGGATGTCAAGACTGCATTTCTTAATGGCAATCTTGAAGAAAAATATACATGTTGCAACCAGAAGGTTTCGTAGCAAAGAACCAAGAGCATATGGTATGCAATTGAATAGGTCCATTTATGGACTTAAACAAGCATCTAGGTCATGGAACATCAGATTTGATCATGCAATCAAGTCATTTGGTTTTAAACAAAATCTTGATGAACCATGTGTGTACAAAAGCATTAAGACAAAGTAGTAATGTTCCTAGTGCTTTATGTTGATGATATTCTACTCATTGGAAATGATGTGGAGGTAATGTCATCGGTTAAAGTTTGGTTCTCAAGCCAATTTGATATGAAGGACTTGGGTGAAGCTAACTTTATTCTAGGGATCAAGCTTTGGCGAGATCGCAAGAATAAGATGTTAGGCTTATCACAAGCTAGATATATAGATAAGGTCCTAGAACGTTTAGCATGCAAAGCTCCAAGAAAGGATTGCTTCCTTTTAGACATGGAGTTCCTCTGTCTGATGACCAAAGGCCTAAGACTCAAGAGGAAGAAAATATGATGAGACAAGTTCCTTATGCTTCTGCAGTGGGAAGTCTCATGTATGCCATACTTTGTACTAGACCAGATATTTGTTATTCAGTTGGCATGGTCAGCCGATATCAATCAAATCCAGGACCAAAACATTGGCAAGCTGTAAAGCATATTCTCAAGTATCTTAGGAAAACGAGAGATTATATGCTTGTTTACCATAATGAGGATTTGATTCCCACTGGCTATACAATTCAGATTTTCAGTCAGATCTAAATTTCAGAAAATCCACTTCAGGATGTGTTTTCACCTTGGGAGGTGGAGCCATAAGTTGGAGGAGCGTTAAGCAATCTTGTATTGCGGACTCCACCATGGAAGCCGAGTACGTTGCTGCTTGTGAAGCAGCAAAGGAGGCTGTTTGGTTCATGAAATTCCATACTGATCTTGGTGTTGTGAGAATGGAGCAAGTTCCCATCACATTGTTTTGTGACAATAGTGGAGCGGTTGCACAATCCAAAGATCCAAGGAATCACAAGAAAGGAAAGCACATTGAGAGGAAGTACCACATCATTTGAGACATTGTTACTCGTGGAGATGTTATGGTAGCAAAGATTGAAAGTACAAATAATCTAGCAGATCTTTTTACCAAAACCTTGCCTCAAAGGACTTTCGAGTCACATTTGGAGGGAATGAGAGTTAGATTAGTTCACAATAGTCTTTAGGGCAAGTGGGAGATTGTTAGGATTAGTGCCCTTAAATCCTATTGTATGATGTTATGTATGATATTATGTATGACATGATGTATGACTTAATATTGTGATTGATAAAATTATTTTATTATTATCTAAAATAATGGTAACATGAATATGAAACATTATCATATAGTCTATGAGATGCATTGTATGTGATTTATATGAAAAGTCACAGACGATGTAAATCACAAGTTCTTTGTAAACTTAGAATTTATAATTCGTAGTCGGTGATGAAATTTGGCATTTCATTTGCGAAGACTATAACGTGTCAACTAAGATGATTTGTCTTGGTCATGGAAGTGGAAACTTCTAGTTGATATGTTGATATGTTTTAAAAGTTAAAACATATTGAACTGGACTGCTGTGAGATTTATTATTCTCCTAACGACTGTCAAATGAATAATAAATCTCACAACTTCTATTTACATGAACTCTTAATCCTAAGAGAATAATGAACCTGATTATGAAGTGTAGGTTGCTTTGATATATCAGGAGTGAGACCTGAAGTGACGGTCAAAATCTCAGTATGTTGGGCAGCCACATTTAGTGTTGATGGAGCATATATTCTCAATATGGAATTCATAGTCTCTTAATGGAGATATAAAATATTCCCTGGAGATATAAAATATTCCCTTGAGATAAGTTTAATGGTTTCAGCTATTCAGAGAGTTAGGCCTAACCACTTTAGTAAGAAATTACTAAAGTATATATTTATGAAATTGAATTTCATAAATATATAATGAATAACTTTAAAGAATTAAACTGGGTACTCAAGGATAAGATGTAGTAATTTACAAAGTGGCAGTCTATATTTATGACTTTGTGTTACTACGAATATTTTATGAAGGGGTTACGTGTATAATAAAGTCTTGGGATATAATTTATTAATAAGGCCTAGACTGCAATTATATTTATATAGTGGTATTAAATATAATTAATGGTAACTTTGGACTTGTCAAGAGTTGACGGAAAAGCCCAAGGCCCATTGGAGCTAGTGTCTTATTGGTCCCTTTTGGTCCCACTCCAAGCCACACACTAAAGCCCAATTAGAAAGGCCCAATAGGCCAGCCCAATTAGATAATCAGTAAATTATAAAGGGAGAAACATACATAATTTTTATTAGAAGAAGAGATTAGAAAAGAAAAATAAACGGTGTGTGAGAGAGTGTGAGATACACTTTCATTCTCCCTTTGAAAAACTGATTGAGAGACCACACATCTTGGGCGTAAAGTGGAATTGGAGTGAAGATTAAAAGTGTTCCCAAGTGCTTCTAATCTTTGTTTTGAATTTCTCCACACCAAGGTACGTTATCTTGTTCTTAAATTCTGAAATTTACATTGTGCACGTTATCAATCATGAATGAAATAGATTCTAGTTCGTTGCTTTCGCTGTGGGTTTTGTATGAGATACAAAACCAGAATTTTTCCTTCATTGATACCGTATTTTAATTTTTCCAACCTCGATTCAAGTGTCAAAACAAATGCCAAAATCAAGAAAATAATAAAAAAAAAAGTGCAAAAATCAAAATTTCAAAGCCTAAAAGGGTAAAAATAAATACACTATGATTGGATAATGGATCAAAGGGTCACAACATTTAAAAACCATTTTTATAGGAATTGAGGCCAAAACCCTAATCAGGTATGGTAAAAAAGTTAACTTTTTGATCCAACTGTCAGATCATGTTGAATTTCAGACCGTCTCGTAGGACATGTTTTTCCCTTCGAAACGATAGTTTACGGGCCAAAATCGGAGTTAAAACGGACAAGATATCACCAAAATACCTAATAAAAATCTCACTTTTTCCCTAGGAAAAACATGCAAATTTTTAGTAGACTTTGCGCAATAAACTATATCGATTGGGCTGAAACTAGAGCGATTTGACTTAACCGTCTTGAAGTACAAGGTCTTGGGAACTTTTCGTAAAAAGGGCTCGATGATACCTACCCCAAATTGGGAGATACAAATTTTTTAATGAAAAACGTCACAGAATTTTTCAACACTGTGTCATCCTCCTTCCAAGCTTGATAACTTAATGGCCGTAACTCCAAATCCTAACCAGGACCATTGGAAATTAGACATCCAAAGCTTTCTAAGAATATAAAGTTTGAAGAAAATAGAACTCGGAACGGCCTCCAAATAGCTGCGTGAATATCGGACTAGAAAATGGGAAAAAGACAAAGTAGGCTCAATGGGGTGGCAAAAGTGGAAGGCTTGCTAGCCTCCCATTTTACCTTTTCCCTATAAATATCCCCTCTTTTTTTTGTGAAAAAAATATAAAGGAAAGGGAAGAAAAATAGAAAAAAGAGTGGGTGTGAGAGACTTACAAAATTGGGTTGCCTCTCAAAAAAGAGAGATTTTGTGGTGTATTTTTTAGGGCACCTCTCTTTTTGGGTAAGTGTTGTGGAGTCACCACTTATTTTTTATGTACAAAAAATAAGAAAAACTAAATACAAAATACATGACTAAATTGTTCCTCTATCATTGATTGAATACAGAAGATACAAGTTTGAAAGTTTGAACATTACATGGCTTTAGGTCCTAGTTACAATCTACCAAAATACATGCATTTTTGTCCTAGTTACAATCTACTCAAAAATAAAAATAAAAGGATAAAGCCTAGGTCTACCTATCCAAGGAACTAAATTTGGAGGCTAGGTTACGGAATGGAAAAGTGTTAGGCACCTATTCTGCCCAGACAGAGTCTGGTCTTCTAGACTCTCGTGACCAATGTACCATTTTTATGCATGTTATGAATGATATGTTGAATATGTGAAATAAACTAAACCCAACAAATTTATTATGAATGTATCCACTTTTTTTGTTTGAAAATTCAGATTTGTTTTAATGATTAGAAAGAGAAAAAAAAATTATTTTGACTTATATAAAAAATCATATATGTTTTTCTGTGTTAAAAGAATGGTTTTTGCAGAGAAAATTCAAATCTATTTTTAAGAGATAAAAAATGGTTTTGAGTTTTGTAAAGGATCAGATCTGCTTTGTGATGATAAAAAAATTAGTTTTTTGTAACAGAAAAATTAGATATGTTTTCCCTTTGAAAAAGTTTTTTTTTTTTAAGAGAGGATCTCATTCATAAAATAATTTTATGCTACACAAAAACAAACAACAATACATGATCCTTTCCTTTATTTCAAAAATTGCATGCATAAAAAAATCAGATTTGTATCTAAAGAAGATACAAAATCCATTTTTGTTTTAAGAAAAATTTAGATCTACATCTAAGAAATATGCAAATCCATTTTATTTTGAAGAAAAATTCAAATCTACGTCTAAGGAAGATGTAGATCTGTTTGTTTTATTTTGAAGAAAAGAGTTAAGTACATGCAGATCTTTAAAACTAAGAAACAGATTATAGTAACAATAAAAGAATCAATAGCATATTTTGATAATCTAAATTAACAAGCCAGAATATGAATATTTGAAACAATAAAACATGCATCATCATGATAAGAGAAACATAAAAACAAAAGGGTTAGAAAGCAACCTCTTGCATGAGCACTCCTTGTTCTTGAGAAGATATTTTAGGGTTCAAAGAAACTTATTTAGTTATCTTTGAAACCTAAAAACCGTAATTCTTGTAGCAAATATCAGTAATTTGAGAGTCTCATAACGTATGTCTCTCAGAGCATAAAAAAAAAGTATTGAATTATGAGACCCAGTCTCTATTTATAGGGACTGGAGTGCTTAAAAGATAAGCAACGACACTTAAAATGCAAATCAGGACACATTCTTCTACGAAATGGTTGAAAAGGATGTGTCCTATCGTCACCCGAAAGCCGTTGGGTCAAATCCCAAAAGATGGGAATTTGGCATTTTTAAAGTGCCGAATGGGCTCTTGGACACCAAACGCTCTTTCATGTTCGAATGCCAATTGGACTCCTCTTCTAAGGTTTTTTGACTGATCCTTGCACCTAGATGTGTTTTCATTCTCCGTCCATGATTTTTTAAAATATATTTTTCGAAATAATTCAAGCTTTTCAAGAACAATTATCTTGTAGATAAACATCCTAAAATAAATCTTGATAAAATTTAGATTATCCACAATTTTATTGTTATCCGATCATCCATTTTATTCTTATGCATGCAATCCTATTTTAGACACTAATTATCAACCAATCACAAAATTATTTAATTATTTTTAATTGTTCAGCCAATCAGAATTAATTTAAATTAATTGATCACGCAATATCTTTCGATCCGATAGTTCAATTTAGAAACCAAACATACTATTGCGACCGTTAGAATCTTAATATTATTTTTATGATATGCAATGAATAGACTGATGCATGCAATGCAAGAACAAATTAATGCACGTGATGCAAGAACAAATTGATGCATGTAATGCAAGAATGATTTTTTGGGTACATGGATGGTCATTCCAGTCATCTTCCTTGATTAAATCATGGGTGTACAATTGAGTGTTTACAGTGAAAAAATTCTAAGAAAAATACCCTACAAATTCTGAAAAAATTATTTTCCCTCCTCTCTAAGAAACCCATCACACAAAAAAAGCCTCTTCTTTTTCTTTTTTCTTTTTTGTAATTTTCGTGGGTAAGCTTATAGGGATGGGGTAGTTTTTTAATAGCTACACCCATCCCATTTCTTTCTCTCGCTCATGTAACATCACATTTCCATATATGAAATCTTTTTCTTTATTTTGTGAATTGTTCATATTTGCCTTAAATCCATATGTTGTTGTGTAAATATCTCCATTTATCTTTATGTCCATATTATTATTTGCTTGTTTGTGATATTGTGTTGTTTCCCTAGATGGGTATTGGACCATCTCCTAGGCTTTGTATGGAAAGTACTCTTAGGGGGAATAAATCTCATCTCACCTACGCATCTAAGGTTTTAATTTTTCTTGCTTTAAAATTGTGTCATCTATTTGATTTTCAAGTAATCCCCTCCCCCTTTACATTTATGTCATTGTAGGCATTGCATTTTGTATCCCTTACAACTCGGGCCCCCTGTTCTCTAATGATGGTAAAATTCTAAAGCCTAATGTTGATTTAGGGCCCGATCAGATTACAAATTGACTTGAAAAGGGTTTTATGAAAAATGTAACTCTTTTATGATTAAAATAAAGTTATTTTTGGAAAATTAAAGTCACGAAAACCCTAGGGTTGCGTACGCACACATGCATATGTGTACACAAGTTTGATGTATGCGTACACATACAAGGGCCTACGTACGCAGCTAGAGTTCTAGAAGCTATGAAAGGCAAGTTTTTCTGCATTAAACTTGAGGTTTGGAATGAAACCCACATCATCTAGAAGCCGTTCCAAACCCCCATTTTTTAACTATATAAAGCCTTACATGGTATATTTCAAAAACACACAGAAAATCTTAAGGGAAAACACAAGATTAACTAGAAATAATAAATCAAAGAGGGGGTTTTTCATTAAACATCTTCAAGTCAATATTTTTTTATTGGATCCTACTTTGGCCTTGATCTTCAAGTTTTAAGATTACTAATCACTTTTGTATTTGATTGTGAATAGATTGACTGAGGGGAACGGTCAAAATCAAGCTTGAAAAGCTTATTGTTTGAGGTATTGAGTTCTAACCTTTCTTTCCATTTCCTTGTTGTACTTCTGTTTTTTTTTTTTTTTTCTTGATTTGTTTATGTTTTAATATGTTTAGATAGTCTGGGATTCAATATTTTTCTATTTTAAAGCATGTTAAGTTGTTAGTTTCTTTAGTTTTTGTTTTTCTGCTTTGTTTTTTGTGTTTCTGTTTCTGGGTTAGGTTTCTAGGGCGTGTCTACGTGCGCATGCTTTCTGCATGCATACATAGGTTCAAAGTATGCATATGCATACAACTAGCCTATGTACGTAGACTTATGTATGCCTAGAAACTCTAATCTGAGTTTTTTCAACTTCTGTTTCTTTATTTCTTTTACCATAATATACCTCTATTTTTACCCTCTTTTATGTTCTTTAGTCCCTGTTTCTCTATTTGATTATTTGTTTGCCTTTAACTTGCTAGATTAGGGTTTCTTTTCAATGATTTCTTTGTTTTTTCGTGAACACGCATTCAAATGTCCATGCATTGATGCATAGGTGCTAAGATGTAATAAGCTAAGTGAGGTAAGGCATGCATTCATATGAACATACATTTATCTTGTGTTTTTGTTATGGATATGAACATGCTTGGTTGAATGATATGAAGGGATATCTATCACATGTTTATTTTGATCTTGCCATTACTATGTTTTTGCCCTTGTGATGTTTGCTTGTTGCCTTAGATGAGATGATATGATATGCATGATAGATGTATGCTAGGTTTGATATGGATTGCCATGATAGGTGTATGTTAGAGTTTTGGGATGATTGATGCCATGTTGATTGTTAGATGTATGTTAGTGAGTGTGTGAGAGTATATAATGCAATGTTTAATATGTCTTTAATGAGATTAAGACATAAGACACAAAGAGTGGAAGTCGACCAACAAGTCAGGCGGTTTTGGGTGCCTAATACCTTCCCAAAATCGTATCTAAACTCTGAACTCATACTCTGGTAGTAAAATAAGTCCTTCCAAGTAAAGGCGCTATGTAAATGGTTTCTAGATCTAATCTAGGTGGCAACTCCATCTTTTCTCTGCCTCGGTCCACTTGACCAAGGCTTACTCCGCTTTTTAGGAGAAAACCGCTGGCACCCATAGTCATCCATTTTATTTTCAAGTAGTCCCCTCCCCCTTCACATTTATGTCATCCATTTTATTTTCAAACAATCCTCTTCCCCCTTTTACATTTATGTCATCCTTTAATTTCAAGCAATCCCTTTCCCCTTTTATTTTATTGCACCTCTATATATGTGCGCCACCGCGTGCACACACACACACACACACACCTAAATAAACAAAAATATTTTCTATCCCCTCTCTATTAAATGGTTTTTAAATCTCAAATAAAGCACGATATGAGTATGTCTCGTAAGAATAGTTGACAGCTTAGAACTCCCATTTCTTTATGATGAAGAGCCCATAAGACTTGAAAGAGATTAAAATCTATTTAAGAGAGACATAAAAGAAAACTTTTTCCAATAAACCTTCATAATATTTTTGCACTTTCTTTTTATGTCATTTAAATTTTAGCTCTTTATTTTTTCTACACTTTAAATATCAGCTCTTTACTTTTTATGTTGTTTAAATTTCTGTACTTTACTTTCCTTGCAATTTATTTTCTACACTTTATTATTGTTGTTCCTTTACTTTTCTCGCCAATAATGTTGTCATAAAATAAATATGCTTGGGTAAAACAACTTCTTTACACACTATTCTAAGGAAATGTTTTTTGAAATCTTCTTCATCCTCTCTTAAAAAAATGAAGTCTTTCAATAAAAAAAAGAGAGTTTTCTTTTAAGGAAAAAAAAAAACGCTTTTTAAAAAAAATCCCTTTCTTAAAAAGAGTTTTCAAGATTTTTTTAAAAAAAATCTTTTTTAAAAGAAAATCCGAAATTGATATGTTGAAAGATAAATGTTTTCATAAAGTTTTTTACTACATAAAAAAATGTTTTCCAAAAAATAAAATGCTTTTTCCAAAAAAATATATGCTTTCAAAAACGTTTTTACCACGTTAAAAAAATGTGTTTTCAAATAATTGCTTTTCAAAAAAATTGACTTTCCTTTTCTTCTTTCTAAGAGAAATCTGAATTTTTGCTTAAAAAAAGAATAAATGCTTTCAAAAAAAAAAAAAAGAAGTATTTTTACCACGTTGAAAAAATGTTTTCAAAGAAAGTTTTCTTCCTTTTTCATAAAAAATGCGAAATTTTTGTCTAAATAAAAAAGAAGTTCTTTTTTATTTTATTTTAAAAAGAGTCTTTTCCACATTGGAATTCCTTTAAAAAATATATAAGTAAGGGTTTTTTTTTTTTCCTCAAAACCTCTCAATAAAAACTTTTTTAAAAAATGTGCTTTTTCAAAACAATAAAAAGTTGACGTAAATTTTTCTTTATACATTTTTATTTTAAGCTTTTCTTATAATAATTGCAGTTAATAATTTGTGTTCATAGCTTATTCCCTTGAGTCCTTGAACACGCATTATTGTCCCTGTCATTTTCTTTGGCACTAATGAGTTTTGTTTGTCTTCTTTTTTGCATGATAAAAACGAGAAAATTGTGGATGATAACAAGATGCTATTCTTCCAACTCTCTCATTTTTATGTTTTGTGTTATAGTTTGTTTATTTCTAATAGCTAGTATTCACATGCTCTCTACCTATTAAATACTCTACTCACATGTCCTTGTAATTAAATTCTTTATATGTCCTCTCATATGTTACCTATGTATATACCTCATATGCTTCGTTTGTAAATATTTGTTGAAGTTAATATTCACTTGTTAATTATATGATAAATATTTACTCACATGTATATACATAGTATGTTGTTTGCAAAATCATATTAAAAATAAATAAATCAAAATGCCTAGTATTTCATTTATTTACAAAAAGATAACGTTTGAAATAAATTGAAATAAGATACTATCTTCAGATAGGCGTTGTGGGGTGCCTAACACCTTCTCCACATATAACCAAACTTCCAAGTCTATGATCTTTGGTTCAAAACTTTTTGGTTTGCCTCAATTAATGAACCCTTAAATTTTGGTTTAATTAATTAGGTAATCTAAAATGCATTAGATCTCTAGGTGACCAATCACACCTAATACAAAACCAATAGTTGGTGGCATGGGCGAAGCTGTTATTGGACTAGGGGGGGCAATGGCCCCCCCTAATTTTTTTTATAAAAATATTATTATATTAATAGGTACTAAGTTTAACAATTTTGTTCAATAAAATTGCACTTTGCCCCCTTAATAATGCCATTAATTCTTTTGAGAGTAATCTTATAGCCAAAAACGTTTTTACAATGTTTATACAAACTATTAAGGTAGCAAATTCTTATTAGTTTGTACACTTGCATAACTTTTTATATATCAATAACCACTTATCACATTAGCAATTTGTAAAAATTTTGTAGTTTTAGCATTTTTCACCTTTTAAAGGACATAAAAAAATAATAGATTAATCTAAAACAAATATAAAAACTAAAAAAATTAGCTCAACAACAAAATTACCAATATAATAAAACTAAAAAAATTAAGTCCAATCAATATATTTTACCCAGAACAAACTACTTGGCCATTTAAAAAAATTTTAACAAAAATCCTTAGTAGTAAAAAAATAGACTCAAGGGTCGGAGCCACCGCACACAGCTAACAGCAAAGTCGCCCCCCTAACTCCAAGTCCTGGCTCCGTCCCTGATTGGTAGCAACTCTTAAAATAAAAAAGAAAAAGAAAAAGAAACTCATATACACACGCCCCACTCTTGAGACACAAGCACACAAAGAGTCATGTCGTTAAAAACTCAATGTGTGGCCAACCGAAGAGAAAAGGGAAACAAAAAAAACATTTCCTCTTTGGGGTCATTCACAGGGAGCTCTGTAGATTTGCTCTGGTTTTGGGGCTGCACCGTAGATTTGTGAGCAATTTGGGAAATTGGTTAAACCTTCCAACGGTAATATTGCAAATGCATTTGTGGCTTTTTGCAATTGCAGCTTCCCAGATGCCACACGATCTTGTGCGTCTCCTTTGTATTTGGAAAATGGACTTTTTTACAAAGCGCTTTTACAATACGTTACCAAACATGCGGTTTAGATTTTCAGTAGGAAAAAGTGAGTTTTGGCTCCTTAAACCGGAACCAAACACACACTAAGAGAATTCACAAGAACAAGGCCAAAACACTAAAAACACACTACAACAAATAAACCAAAAGATAAAATATTTTGGAGAAAAACTTTTCAAATTTCTTTTATATTTCTTCTTAGGAGTGAATTTTGAAAATCTAACTATTGAATTTTATGTTCCTTATATTCTTAATACGCATATTAAATTTCGTTCAAGTCAGATGTTATTTATTATTCGATTAATAAACTTATTTTTTACATACAATTTTAGTTCACAGAAATGTGAAATTTTTACATTTGTTTGATGACAAAAACTTGAAATTTTTAAATTTGTTTGATGACATAACAATTGATTTTTGATTTTCTTGAACTTTTGCAATCATGAATGATACATTACAAACATGCAATCCCATGGTTATATTTTCAAAATTCACCATAAATATAAAGATATTTGATAAATTTGAAGGGTTTCTCTTCAAATTGGTTTGGAGAAAAACTTTGTTCATTACTAGCAAAAAACAATTTTTTATTCCCACAAGCATTTCTACCCTATCTCACTATCTCACTCCCAAATGCGTTTCTTGTCTGCCCTATCTCATTATCTCTCTCTCACACGCAAATAAGCCCACAGCTTTGCATCTCTCCGCCTAGCCCCTTCTCCCTTTGGCCAGCTCCCTCTCCCCTTTGCCTAGACCAAATCTTCCTTCAAAAACAAGACAAATTCACGGTAGTTGAAGGAAAAAAAAAAAAAAAAAATATGATAGTCACGACAACATGAATTTTAAAAAAGTATGATTGTTCAATTAAAAAAAATTTCTCATAAAATTTGGGTTTTAAAACATGTGCTTGCTATGTTCAAAATGATCGATTGAAAATACTTTTGGAAACAAAGAATAAAAAAAAGAACAAGGAAAGAATTACCCTCTCTCCGCCTAGCCCCTTCTCCCTTTGGCCAGCTCCCTCTCCCCTTCGCCTAGATCAAATCTTCCTTCAAAAACAAGACACATTCATGGTAGTTGAAGAAAAAAGAAATCCAAAAATATGATAGTCACGGCAACATAGATTTCAAAAAATATGATTGTTCAATTAAAAAAAAATTCTCATTAAATTTGGGTTTTAAAACATGTGCTTGCAATGTTCAAATGATTGATTGAAAATACTTTTAGAAACAAAGAATAAAAAAAAAGAACAAGGAAAGAATTTAAATAAAATGGTAAAATAATAAAAACTTGATATTTAGTGTATTGTAAAATAAATTGTTAAAATAGGTAAAATAATTTTTTAAATTGCTAAAAAGCTATATATTTTTACCATCTTTACTCTGAAAGCTACACGTCAAAGTCCAAAAGCCCATTTACATTTCATTCTATTTCTACTGAAAAACGGGAGAAGAGAACAGTTGCATCTGATCGGTAGCTAGAGCAATGGAGGTCCGCAGAGAGAACCGCAACATCCACGACAACCAGCGCCGCCAGTTGGCTAAACAGTTCGAACTAAAGCGCAACCTGTTCAAGGCTTTCCTCAGAGACCCAGAAGTTCCACCGGAATTGAGAGAACAACAACAGTACAAGCTAGCTAAGTTGCCTCGAAACAGCTCCTTCACTCGCCTCAGGAACCGGTGCATCTTCACTGGCCGATCTCGTGGTGTGTACCAGTTCTTCCGTATGTCTCGTATAGTGTTTCGTGAACTTGCTTCCAAAGGTGCTCTTGCTGGCGTTAAGAAAGCTTCTTGGTAGACAAAATATGTTTTTAAGTTTTTGGTTTTTGTTCTGTTAGATTGAAAATAAAATTTATTTGGGCGTTTTTGGAACTGAAATGCCTTTTTATGTTGATTTCTCAGATGGGATTTTTTTTTTTTTTTTTTTTTTTAAAAATGGATATGAGTTTTTGTTGTTTACAACTTGACATGGAATCAAAAGAAATGTGCTCATTGGAAAATTCTTAGTAGTATACTGAATTTGATGTTGATATGAATTAAATTGTGTAACTATAATTTTTTTACGAGGTGGGAATGTTGGATTATTATGAGTTGTTATTGTTGTTGTTGAAGGTTTCATGAGGGTGATTGGAAAGTGGTGATTTTGGACGGGTTTTTTGAAGTTTTGGGTTTTGTATAGATTGAAAATAAAATAAATTTGGGTGTTTTTTAGAATTAAAAGCCTTTTTATGTTTTGTTTATGTTGATTTCTCACTTGGGATTTTTGTTATTGAATATGGGCTGTTTTTGGAATGGATGCTGTTTGGAATTTTAGTAGCACATCGGATTTGATGTTAATAAGAATCGAATTGAATTGTGTAAATATTGATTATGAGGTGGGAAGATTGGATTATTATGTTTTGCTGTTGTTATTGTTGAAGGTTTTATAAGGATGGCGAGGGTGATTTTGATGCGAAAGCAGTAGTGAAGGCCTTGGTGTTTATTGCTTAGTAGAGTTAATTGAAGCAAGTCCTTGGATCTGTTCATCCTATTCTTTACTAGTATTTCAGATGTGAGGATGTGATTTTGGACATGGGTTTTACCCTTGAATAATGGTAGAGATGGTTGATAGAATATTATTTGCGTGTTCGGTTTCAAAATCAAAGTCATTAGGATTCCGTTGCATGAGTGAAATGAATTGAAGGGGATGCAAAAGCCTGTTTTGATTGTCTTGATTCAAACAGGGCTCAAGCTGGTTGGGCTTTCCAAACTCTACAATTAGTAATAACTTAGAACTTGGTAAGTTAATTGCTAGTTGTAGATTCTGCTGGGTTAGTACAGCATGTAATGCTGCTGCTACTGCAAAGCTGGCAGTTAGTATTAGAAGTGCCCTTTGTTGTAATAAGCTCAATCTTCCTAATGTCATCTCAGATGCGTGTAGGTTTGATTGTTCCTGTGCTGGTCTTTTGTTTCTTGATTGAAAGGATGCAGATTATCAAAAAAAAAAAAAAAAGGAAAAGAAAAGGAGGAGAATAGTGAAATGAATTGAAGGTCAATTCATTAGAAATCTATAAGAGTGAATTTTATGTAGAATGGGTTCTTTTGGTTTGTGGATCCAGCAACTTGGCAACTTGATGCAGCTTCTGTATTCGGAGTTACATTCTAAAGCTATTCCCTTCAGATATCAATCTTTATGTGCCCTATGTATTTTTTATCTTTGCTTTTTGATGCTGAAGTTGTTGTTACTCAATGCTCATCAGCTCATGCTTCCTATTGATAACATTGTCAAACTTGAACTATACCCTCTCTTTCATATGCACAATGTTAATGATGCTTTTGATTCAGTAAGTGAAGGTTTTGGTGTTTATTCCGTTGCGATTAAAGCTTTTAGTAGTATTTTAGATGTGAGCATGTGGTTTTGGACTTGGGTTTTACCCTTTGGAAAAAGAGCACAATGGAATTTTCTAGTGTTAATTTCTCTTAGATTTAAAAAGGGGTTGTTTCAAAAAGAAAATTTCATTTGCTTGTTCAGTTTCAAAATCAAATCCCATAGGATTCTGTTGAATGAGCATAATAAATTGATTTCAGTTCATTTAAAAATTATTAATTGAATTCTATGTAGAATTGGTTCTTTGGTTGTGGATCCAAGTATCCAACAAGTAAGCACTTGAACTTGATGCAGCATATACAGTGTTATATTCTGAAGCTATCCCCATCATATATTAATATTTATGAGTCCTTTATATTTTTGTATGTTGAAGTTTTTGCTCATGCTGCCTATTGATAACATTGTCTAACTTGGACTAGACCCTATCTTTTGGATGAAGAATGAGGTTCATGAGGCTCGTGCTGCCTTTTGATAGCATTGTCTGACTTGGATAGTTGGACTGCACAATGTTAATGATGCTTCATTGCTAACTGTGTTTTAAAAGTTCCTTGATGAAATCTAACTCCTGTTCTCATCTATTGGTTGAATAATTTAGGATTGCACAAGTTTCCTTTCTGTAGCTCCTCTAGATTTCTTGGTTGGTCTATCATTAAGAGGGTATTTTGTCAAGAGGCTTCAGGCTTCTTCCACTGACACATATTTCCCCCATTTACTTCCCTTGTGTTTGTGTGTTTCTTCCTCGTTTTTGTTTCTTATTAGTAGTATTAGATGTCAGATTGATGACTGGTTTTGAATGGAGGTTTCCAATGTCATGCTGATGGAATTTTCTGTATCTTATTACCCTTCTTTGATATAGTTATCTTGCCAAGTAGTCTGGAAGAAGAAAGAAAGCTTTGAGGTTGCAGGTTGACTGCATGCTCATAATCTGATTAGCTGGGCATTATAAGAATTAGAATGATAAAATGATCTAACAGTAGTGTAATTCTGTCTGAAATTTTGGAGGTCAAAATAGGAAAAATAGTTTCTTATGCTAAAATTTGCCTAAATTCCTCCTAAATGGACGTGAATGCTCCTACTATTCAACTCTTTTTTATTATGGAAAAGTTGTGAAAACTAGATTGGAGAATGCTTGCCAAATTTTCACACTTGATTTCTTTCTACCAGGGGAAAAAATAGTGAAAGTTCTGGAAGGATGCTTTAATAGGTTTTATGTTTTAGATAAACCGTGTGATGGCTTTCACTCACAACTTGAAAACTATTGTGGACATTGAAGTCTCAAATACAAGCCCGTTGCAGTGCAGATCAAACCCTGTTTGCTTGAACTAGACCATAAGAATCGGAAATTAAGACTCTGTCTCTCACTTCAATGGGTTGAAGGACTTGCAGGGGATTCATTAAAATTAGGTACGGGACACTTGTGTTAGTTTTAGTGGCAGTGCCTATAGAACTCTATATTTGTACAAAAAAGGATACAGATTTGAAGATTTATAATGAAGGGTATTTATATAAATTAGGCCAAATTGTGTGTGAAGATTCATTTTTGTCCTTGAATTTCAGTTGTGTCACTTTAGTCTTTAAAGTTTTGATAACCATCAATGTTACATATGGCTCTATTTGTCATCAAAGTACATTGTACAAATCACGACTCCTTCAGAGTTCAAACCATAAAATTGAAGGTCAGATAATTTGTAATCTATAAAATGGAATTCTATGTAGAATTTGTTCTTTTGGTTTGTGGATCATGCAACTCGATGCAGCTTCTCCATTCGGGGTAATATCCTAAATATAAGAGGGCCATCATGTTAAGACAGTCGTCCATATGCATGCGGGTCCTTCATCAAGAAAACGCATGGACGACACCCCCCCCCCTACACGAAAAAGAGCATGGATAACCCCCCAACATTTGAAAATTCCAGAAATGAACTTGTCTACAAAAGCTTGTAATTTGGACCACGTGCTACTATTTAGGAGCATAGGCAAAGTCCTTATTCATCGCTATAACTTCTTATTAAGTACTTAACTTCTAAATAACAATTGTTGAAGATAAGATCGAACATGCTAACTTCTATGGTGGTAGTGGAAGTTAAGTCCAAACCTTCTGATTTCCACAAATATTGGGGAAGTTACCAAACAAGTAACCATTTCTAAGCTTACTATATAAGGACACATCTACATCAAATGAATGTAAGTTCCTCACTACTCCTAAGAAGTTGGAATTCCTGAGTCTTATAGAAAAAAACTAACTTAAGCATCAGAGGGTTCTTGGCACGTCCATCCTAGTTTCCTTTGATCTTGTCTCTTTTTCTTGTCAGGCCCTCCAAGCAATCACTAGTCCATTGTAGCTCGGAGCATTCAATCTACTGATCTTCTGTGCATCATCACCCATAAAATTAAAAAATCAAGATATCATTTTCTTTACTTGTGTGGGAGGCAAGAAAACTTGATCCCATTAGGCTTGAACTGAGGAACATAAAGGGCCCAACCACCAATCCATATAATTCAAGCAGGCCTAGGTCGACCAAAGAGGAGAGTTGATCGAAGAAGCAATTGGTCTTAGGAAGGTACTCAAAGAAGGATAGTTTAAGGATGCTGGGAAGACTTGTGAACCAAACCGAGAATGCTGATCCAAGGGAGGTAATAGTAACCAACATGAATAAGAGTTAAAGGGAAACTTCTTGGTGAAGTTATCATCACTTTCACATTAAATGCATTGCACCAATTAGACGTGTTGTATTAATGGTCGAATAACACCTGAATTGTGCCACACAGCCTGTTACCTACCCAGCATAGCCTCCAAAGGAGGAGAGAAGAAGGATGTGACAAATATCCAGGAGAGAAACCATCCACCATCCATGTGGAGGGCCAGGATTAAAGTAGTGGGACTATAAAAAGGAGGTGAACCCACATGTACAAGGATCAGATCTTGAGAATAGACAAGAGAAAAAGAGAACACAGTAAACAAATGTCTAGTATTGTATTTCATCGAGTGTAAAGGCTCCTTGGCCATTCCGAGGAAGATAAAACAAAGCATACTTTGCCTTGTTATCAATTTTTATCAAACTTTGATATCAATCCTTGGTGACGAGTTATTGTTTAAAGTTCAAATGTTGGTAAAGGAACACATCTCTATAAATTAATTGTTGTGGGTTTTGGTCCAAACCCAATATCCTTTTGGGCCACCTGGATTTTAACCCATACAACTTGTATTTCTTTGCAATCAATTCCATAAAATCACTTAGATATACAAAACATTAAAACATGCCCACAGATTTACAAAACACAAAGACATTCAACTAGATTTTATTATTCTTTGAAACCAAACACAAAATCACAATTCAAACCCATATTTTCTCATCTATATGAGAAACCAACACAAAATCTCAACACAAAGCTCAACCCAGATTTTCTCATGCTTTTTAAGAAACCAAACACAAAATCCACCACCAACCCTAGACCTGAAACCACCAAACCCAAATCCCAAATTCGAAACCCATCGATTAGTGATCAGCAAAACCTAACAAATTGGAATCTCCAGAGAGAGAGAGAGATAATACCATATTCCTTTCTTACATGCTTTGGAAGGGTTATGAATCTCATGATATAATGCTTGAGGTAAGCAGTAAACTGAAATAGTAAACTTTAAGGAAAGTGAGAGAGAGCTTAAGGAAGACGCAACTGTGATTTGTGTTTGGTTGCCAAATTTTTTAAAAAAATGTTAAGAAATTTGCTACAAAATTAATCTTTAAAACTAAAAAAAGTAAAATTTAATTTCTTTTTGTTTTTGAGAATAATCATGTTATGGTGAATTCATGTTCTTACAACAAGATAATAAAAGGAAAAAGAAAGTATTATTTTAATTTTTAAAAAATCATAAGTTTAGCATTTTGTAGGTTTTTTTAATATTTAAAATACTGACATAGCATTATTTAAATGCCAAATAACAAATTTTATTATTATTTTAATGGTCACATAGGTGTTTTTTCCATTAGTAAGATGAGCGTTTTTTTTTTTTTTTTTTCTAAAAACAAAAAATGGTAAAATAGAAGAAGTAGAGACTTAGACGATACCAAATTTAAGCCCAAACCAATATTAGGCAAAACCTAAGCCCAAACCAAGCCCAACGACATCTTTAGACTTGTGCACAGCCCAAAGCAAAATAAAAAACCAGCGTTTGTTCAACTGGCAAAGAAAAAAAACGTTCCTGCTTCTTTCTCTCCCCCGCTGTAAAACAGAGGGTAATGTATAATAAACTCTCGGAAGGAAGCCTCTCTCTGTATTTGTAATTCTCTAAAACCCCACCGCTTTTTCTCATTTTAAACCCTAACAAAGCAATGTCTCCTCGCACCGATCAAGAAAAAGCAGAGCTCACGGACGACGACGACGACGACGTTTTGGACGATGATATCGAAGCCCTAAGGCGAGCTTGCATGATCACCGGAGAAAACCCTAACGACCTCATCAACAACAACAACAATCCCTCTCCGTCTCTGTTTGCCGCCGGTGCCGGCGGCGACGACTCCGATGACGACCTCGAATTGGTCCGAAACATTCAGAACCGATTCTCCAACTCCAACTCCGACACACTCTCCTTAAAGCCTCTCTGTGCTCTCCCGCCGATGATGGCTTCCGACGACGACGACGAGGACGATTTCGAAACTCTCCGCGCTATTCAGCAGCGATTTGCGGCCTACGATTCCGGTAACTGCTCCTAATAATCTCGTTGTTTTGTTGGATTATCATTTTCTAATTTGCTTACGAAACCTTTTTGTTTGGTTGTTGATAAGATTTGTGGTTGAAAATGTTGGTTCCATAGTTGTAGTAGCAGAATTGGAAGAGTGATCATAATTGAAAATGTTGGTTACAACATTTCTATAAAAAACAAATTGATAGAGGTTGAACAATTTAGTGAAATCTAGACGTTGAACTACATTACGCTCATAATGGTGAAGTTCTATCTTCAAACTCAGTTTTTCATGATTTGTGAATTCTTGTGGATAAAATTGTTTATTAACAAACAAATATCTTCAATATGTGTTTAAATGATTTAATGCTTTTGATTAAGAATTTATTACAACGTGGAATTTATTAAATGACAAGGATGCTCAATTGTAAAGTTACCTTGCTGATGATGAAGCCTGAACAATCCTTTAGGTGGAGTAGACGGCACGACACTATCCGAATATCGAGGTCCTAAACTTTTAATTTTGATCACAAATAAGCAAACAACAAAAGTGTCATACCAAGCACTTAGTTATAATACATAAGTCATTCCCCCACATCCCATTTTTGATTGAGAATTTGAATGGCGCCACTTGTGACTAATATGGACTAAGTGGCCACTTAATTTATGAGTTTTTGAGGTCAAATTTCAATTTTAAGGGGCCAGGTATGAATTTTTTGAACAAAGCTCTCAAGACTCAAATATTACCTATTAATATATAGAATTAAAAAATCCAAGAGCTTTGTAGCTCAATTGGCACCTCTTGGAGTTTTCAACAAAGACATCCTGGTTCAATTTCCCCCCTCCCCATTGTAGCTATCAAATATATATATATATATATATAGTATTAAAAAAATTATCCAGGGGTGATTCATTGTAATACTTTTTTTTTTTTCTGTAAATTTATGTCTTCGTGTTTTGGTCCTGTTAAAAGAGCTGGTGTGTGTGGTTATATTTGCAGATTCTTTGAAACAAGGAATTGTATTTGGGGGTTCGCTAAGTAAACCTCAGCAGCAGGTTGATGCCTCTAGTCTATCCTTGGAGAAGGAAACTAGCAATAATTTGATTGTTCATAGAACTAATTCTAGTGAAGGATTTATAGATTCTGAAGATTTTTGTAACACGCGTCCGCTCGGTGAAAATTTGGGAATCCAGCCATCTAGTTTTGTTGAGAACCATCAATCGGGTGCTTCTAAGTCTCCTATGTTGCCACTTAAGAAGTCATCCTTCCCAAAGTCTGCTCTGTTGCTTATGGATGCCATTAAAAAGAATAGATCCTCCCAGAAGTTCATTCGGAGTCAGTTGGTTAATTTAGAAGCAAGAATTGAGGAAAACAAAAGGCTAAAGGAGCGTGTTAAAATCCTTAAAGATTTCCAGGCTTCTTGCAAAAAAAGAACCGGGCGGGCATTATCACAGAGAAAGGATCCTCGTGTCCAGCTTATTTCAGTGAAAAAATCATTGGTTTCTAAGGATTCAAAGGTTGGTTGATATTTATCTTTTCATTTGGCTTTCTCATTAATTTTTTTTTTTTAATACTGAGACCAGCTCTACATATGTTTTTCCATTTGCAGCTTAAATACCAATAATACTTGTTTTTTCTTCTAAATAAGTGTAATATTCATTACCCTCCCCAAGAACGTAAAAAAAAAAATGTCATGTATGTTAAGAAATCAGTTTTTAGAGAATTTGATCTATGCACTCAATAAAGAGTTAGTACCTACTAATCTAAGACTGGTTGATTTACTCTCTTTGTATGTAATGATTGGTGTTTGTATTCTTTAAGAGTACTTTGTGTACACCTTAAGGGAAAGAACACTCAACTATTCAACTTAAATTAAATCTCAGATTTTGGGTGTTTAAGTTGCAGCAGGTGTATTGCTCTGATTTCGGTTCAGGTTTAGACTTTCTGGCCTTCTTGGACAGTTTGTCTTTTACCTTTTTGTGCTGATTGTTTTTTGATGCATTCTTATCTTCTCTCTTTCTTTTGAGTGTCACTAGTATACTGCCTGTGTACTTTGGCCTCGGCCTTTCCTTTTTCTTCTCTATTTTAATAAAGTTATTTTCTTACTGATAAAAAATAAAAAATTGTGTACGCCTTGTGTTCATGAAGTATTGTGTCATTCTCAATAAAAGTTTAATGTTTAAAAAAATTCAAGGAAATAAATGAAAACTGGCTGGCTGGACTAAATCATTTAGGATTAGTTCTAAAGGCTCAATTAAATTTGGGGTGGGAAGGGAGAGAGCAAATAACTGTTAAGATTTCTCTTTTTGTGATTGCCAGTCATAATTTCTTATTTTTCTTTTCTTATATAGAATTGAAGAAGTTTTCAACTTTCTTTATATAATTTACTTGTCTGTTTTTCTCATGTTGACATCTCTTTCTTGTTTCTGTAGGTTAATGATAAGCGGGTTCATGCCATGTATTATGGTCCAGCAGAGAATTCTCATGTTACTAATTATAGAATGGCATTGACTAACTTCCCACTTTCATTAGATCGGAAAAAATGGTCAAAGGCGGAAAGGGAAAATCTTGGAAAGGGAATAAGGCAACAATTTCAAGAAATGGTGCTTCAAATTTCTGTGGATCAATTCAGGTATAAACAGGGGTTTTGTGTGTGCGTGTTGTGCCCTTAGATTTTGGACAAAAGCTTGGTTGTTGCTGTTGTTGTTGTGCCCTTAAAAATCATGTTCTGTTTGATAACTCAAGTTCTTAGCTACTTGCATCAGATGTTGAACTTTACGTTATAAAGCTCCATTCTCTTATACTGAAGCATGTGGTCTGGATTATTTGATAAAGGATAAATGATTAGCAGAACACACCTTAAGTCCATTTTTTTACATTTGATAAAGAATACAGGACTAGCAGAACATTCTTGTGCTTTAGTAACTGATGTCTGACAGTGGCTGACTTTCAGCTTTAATTAATTGGAAATTGGGTTTTGGTTTGATGTAGAAATTATGGGTCAATTGGAATTTAAACACAGAAAGTATTGAGAATTAGGTTTGAGATTTAATAGACTAATAGATATGTTCACAAGTCTGATTTCATTTAATTAGACCTTTTTTTTTAAAGTCATAATCTTTAGATCAATCAGAGAAAAGTAAAGAGAGAAGAGAAAAGATTAATGAGGCAAGTAGAAGATGAATGAGAAATATTTTTTTATTGACAAGGTACACATGCCCTTGGAGGTTTTGGAACCCACGATCTCACCTCCACTCACTCTCATGGGAGGAGGAGGAGTTGCATGAGCCAGAACTCATTGACTGAATGAGAAAGAAATAGAGAACTATAAACAAGAGAGAGGTACCAAGGGGGTTGAACAATGCTCTAAGTTGTCAATTTTCAATAATCTACCATGCTCTCCAATGTGATAATTGCAATTTACAACTCTTTTGTAATGCTGCAGAAAACATTTAAAGAAAAATAAATTTAAGCCCATATTAAATACACCATGGCCCTACATTATGACCCTAATTAAAAATACCTGCTGAATAAATACTGACTACCATGGACACTTAATTGGACCAAAAAGACTTCTTAAATTGAGTAGGGCACATAAAATGAGTTTTGGGCTTTCTTGATGGATACTCTTATCCAACCAGCCTATTGCTACAGCATAAGTTACGTTATGAATGTAATTGTTTAGAGAGTAAAATTCAGAATATGACTAATTAATGAAACATTCAGAATGACCCCCTATAAAAAACTATAATGTAATTTTTTTTACCAGGCATCACCAAAAGCATAAGCTTGAGGGAAAAGCCCTCTGTCATTATGGTCTTAGATTATGAGACCATGGAAATTCTGTGTTTTTCAGGCTTTAGACTTTGCAAATTAGTCCCCATGTATAGTTGAGACTATGTAGAATTAAAGGACCTTGTTAGATCACCATTAGATGATTTCATACACAGTTCCAAATCCATGTATATGGTGCTCAGAAGGAGAAAAAATAAACTAAAATATAAAGAAAAAGGCATAATATTAGTAGGGCACCAAGTCTGTGTTACTGGATCTTCTTCCTTCTTGCTTTCAAAGACATTTCTACATATATTGAGAATATCACCCCTATTTGGGTAACATTTTTTGTGGACATTCGACTTTCTAATTTGGCAACATTGTTTCATGGGCATGCTTCCCTGACAAATGACTTTTTGATAGTGATTTAGATGGATCTTGTGGAGATTCAAATGATTTTGACAAGATTCTCGTATCAATCAAAGATCTTGAAGTTACCCCAGAAAATCTTAGAGAGTTTCTGCCCAAGGTGAATTGGGAGCAATTGGCTTCGATGTATGTTGTAGGTCGCTCTGGTGCTGAATGTGAAGTAAGGTATGTGTTTTCTTAATGGTTAGATCTTATATATAAAACTTCTTTGTCTTCAAATTTTCTGTTTCAAGTTGTGCAGTTCTTGACTATTGTTTTCATGTTTATTGATTTCCTATGAAGCATATGTATCCAATGAAGCGATCTTTGCAGATGTCTATGATAATCACCATCACAGACACATATAGCATGCTTGGGCTTAAATAAAAGTGCGAGGTCATCATAGATCATATAGGTGGGATACATGATGTGTGCTTTACTCAAACAGTCTTGCTAAATGCGTCTGTGATGGCTGTCATCACAGACGTCTGTGACGCTCTCATTTCCTTGTGTCTTTGTAACCATGGTCACTTTTTAAAAATTGATTGCTTTGTTTATTTTCTAATAGCTAAATATATATGTTTGTTAATTCCTTTAGGTGGTTGAACTATGAAGATCCCTTGATCAACCACAATCCATGGACGATTATGGAAGATAAAAATCTTTTGTTACTTGTCCAAGAGAAGGGGATAATTAACTGGTTTGATATTGCAGTATCACTGGGGACAAACAGGACCCCATTTCAGTGCTTGGCACGTTATCAAAGGAGTTTGAATGCTTCCATACTAAAAGGGGCGTGGACTAAGGATGAGGATGCTCAACTTTGTGCGGCTGTAGAGGTCTTTGGTGAGAGCGATTGGCAGTCTGTAGCATCTACTTTGGAAGGACGGCTGGTACCCAATGTTCTAATAGGTTAGTTTGCTATCTTAAAAGAATCTTTGAGTTTGTGTTTATTTCAACAAAGCCATCTTTTGCTGTAGTTGAAGCTACTGCAAAATATTATTTTTGTGCTGTATTTTCTTATTGAAGAAAGAGCGGTGAGATTGGGGCTGAGGAAACCTATTAACATTGATAGGGCATTGATGATGTAGAAATGTGTACTTACATATAATTTATATAATTATATGTGTGTGGATATATTGGAATTGGTACTTTTTATTGGAATTGTTTCAATATTATGTTCTACCATGTAGATTGTTTTACTGTGACATCATCTATCTGAGTGTTAGATCATTCTATATGACCATAACAATTATCAATGTCTTGTGACATGGTCTTTAACATGTGTTGAGCGAAAACAGCTATTAGTGGAAAAAGAAAAGCACAGAGAGATCTGGGCCTGAAGCAGACATATGCACTGGAGGATTGAGGGCCTAAAATATCTGACAAGCCTCAAGCCTTATCTTGTAGACATGCTACTTTTTCTTGTGAGAGTGGGTTGCATGCAAGTTCTTCCTTAATCTTTCAGTTACCTCTCCAACAACCTGAATTAGTTTTTCTTCCCTTTCCCAAAACTGGCTTTGTTCGTATTATCATTCCACATCATTTTTTGCTGTTGGTCATTTCCTTTTAAATCTTTTGAGGACTGGTTGTGCTCTATTGCTGCACTCTTTCTTTTGATGGCGTGTTGACCATCCTCTTTCAACTTGTGCCTTGTAATAAGCCACCTCCTCTTATATAATTATTTCTGTATCTGGAGTCTTATCATTTTACCAATATTGGGCCTTTTCTAACCTAAGCAAGGTGCATTTATTTTCTCTTTCCTTTTGTCTATCAAGTCTTTATCTCAAAAATACAATACCGCGGCATATTTATGTGATTGATATAGTACTTATGGTCATCTTTTTCCATGTAGTCAAATGAATTATATATCTTGCCATTATTTAACCTGAGTTCAAGGTTACTAAATATCTGATTTCTTTTTGCAAATAATTTTGCCGCTGTTGCCAAATGCCATTTTTAAGTTCTAAAAACATATATCCAACCAAAAAAAAAAAAAAAAAACGAAAAAAATGTGGCTTTGCTTTAATCAATCGTTTATTTCCAGATTTTTCTCTTTGACACATTTTTCTGGTTTCCTTCTTGCAATCATTGATTATATGCTTTGGATTATGTTTTATACTGAAGATGACATTTTTAGGACTTGGTTGTCTGCTCACTGGAAATTAATTAATTAATTTCATTATTACATTTTATGACATGCAGATGGAAAAAATCTCTTCATCCTACAAGGGTAAGAGTGGGGAGGTGGATTGAAGATGAAGACAAACGCCTGAAAGTTGCTGTGATGCTTTTTGGGCCAAAAAATTGGAATAAGATAGCTCAATTTGTGCCTGGTCGAACTCAAGTGCAATGTAGAGAAAGGTACTATGGAATAATTTTAATTCAATCTAGATCCTGCGGTTTGAGAAAATTGCTAATTCTTTTGATTCTTATGACAGATGGGTCAATAGTTTAGATCCTTCACTAAGTTGGAGTGAATGGACTGAGGAAGAGGATTCCAAGTTGAAAGCAGCAATAGCAGAACATGGATATTGCTGGGCTAAAGTTGCTGCATGTGTGCCTCCACGTACAGATAATCAATGCCGAAGGTATGAAGTTTTTGGATTTTGAGGAATGGACAACTAGATCTCATTATGTCAAATGTTTTACATCTATTTTTTAGTGACTATATATATAGTTTTTTAACCTTCTTCAATTGCATCCTGTTTCTTTAAAACCAGGAGATGGAAGGTATTACTTCCACATGAAGTGCCCATGCTTAAAGAAGCTAGAAGAATACAGAAAGCCGCTCTTATATCCAACTTTGTAGATCGGGAGGTGGAACGTCCTGCCCTTGGTCCTAGTGATTTTCTTCCATTACCAATGATTGGTTCAATATCAGAACCAGAAAATGAAAATTCTTGCAGTAAACAGAAGGGAAGATTAAGGTATAATGTTCAGACACTTGTCTCCATTTTTTTTTTAAGCATATTCTGTACCGATTCTGACTTGATGCTCCCTCAATGCACAGAGGAAAGGCAACATCCAAGGAGAAGAAGAATGCAGCTTCATGGTAAGTTTGTCTGCTTGTCTAGTTTGATGCTCCAATTACAGTTGTCATAGAAGCTTTCTAGGATTTCTTAATATTTTTCTTTTCTTTGAATTACAATGGTGGATAAGCTATGCCCCTTTAATATTTTCCTTTCGTACTATCTATAAAGGTCGAGTCTGCTTTACTCAATGAGATTTTCCCCCCCTATGAATGCAGCAATGTTCCAAGGAAGATCAGATTCAAGAAGTGTGAACAACAATCTCAAGTTTGTTCTGGTGCTATAGAGAAGAAAAAGCATCCCAAACCATGTTCAAAGAGAAAGAAATGCATCAAACCAGTTGCAGAAAACCAGAGTCTTGTGTTACTGCCTGAAAGTTTGGAATCAGGAACAACTAATGGTGAATGTGTAGAGGCTGCTATTGATAATAATTCTACATCAAACAAGAAGACATCCAAGCATTATTCTAGGAGGATCAAATGCACAACAGATTTGGGGGGAAACCAGAATGCTATGTTGTCTTCTGCAAAGCCAATGTTGTCAGGAATTACTAATGATGAACATCCACTTGATCATGTATCTTGTCTGGATTCAACATTGTTACCTATAACCAATGGTGAAGTGGTTGATTCAATGAATGAGCACATGCAGACAGGGAAGAAGAGACCAACTAAACTGCGGTCAAAAAGGAAAAAGTGTATGGAATTGGCTGAGGATAGCCACAGTTTCTTGTCACATCCCGAAAGTGGGGAGTTTGGGAAATCTGATGGTGAAGGTGTGGAAAACAGCATTTTGGATATGGAAAAAGGGGCTGTAAAGCAACAAAAAAGAAGGAAAATAAGAAATGAGCCATCAGGGAAATGCCAGGATGTATCTGTTCTGCTCCAACAAGATACGTTGGAAGTCTCAAAACACAGAAACGTCTCTTCTAAGCAGATTTTAGGGGCAACCAACGGAGATGACATTACTCTTGCTTGCTTTCTTCATAATAAACCAAAGAAGAGAAGGCTTGGAGTGGCCAAAAATACCAGCCAGGCCTGCTCTTCATCTAGTCCGAAAAAGGGTGTCGAGTCACTTTCCAATGTAGCAGAAAAACTTAAGCATGGAAATCAAAATTTATCTACCACACAAGATAAGGAATCTCAGGCATTCTGTCTGGGTGGAAATCCTGATGATTTGTTACCTTGCAAGCTGCAGTCTAGTCATTTGGTGGATATGCAAACCATAATAGATAGTGACAATGGGCCTGATAGAAAAGATTTTGTCCAAGGCCAGCATGCTGCTCATGACCCAGTGAGCTTCAGCCCAGAAGGTGATTGTGAAGAGGATGGTGATATTACTCTATCTTGCCTTCTGCGAAATAAATTGAAAAAGAAGAAAGGATCCAAATCGATTTCTAGAGTAAATAGACATAATGATGGAAATCGATCCAACATGCAAGGTTAGGAATCTCAGACATGCCGTAATGATGAATCTCCTGTACATTTGTCACCTTGCTGCCTGCTGTTTGGTCATTCTGAGGATATGCTAATCATGACTAATGATGAGCCTGGTTAGCTGGATACAGTCAAACTACTGACTGTTGCTCTACATACCTGTTTGGAGAATCTTTGAACATCAATCTGGAGCGTCCTTATGAGTCTGGCTTGCTTTTCATGAGGATATCTAAACCACCATGGCTAAGGCTAATGATGAGTCTTGCTTGCTTTTTGTGAAATAAGTTGAAGAGATGACTTCAAGGTAACAGAAGTGGTAGCCAAAAAGGATTGATCAACTTCAAGATTATAACTCCTCCGAGAATGCCTTTTGTCATCTTGCAAGTATGATGTTAAATCATTCAAATGATATACCAATCATCATCATAGCTGGTGAGAATCCTAGTAGATAGATTTTGTGAAAGGCGACATCATATCTCTTCTTGTAAGGCGTGAGGAAGCATATTCATGAGGATGTGATAAGCCCCATACACTGGTGTCCCCTTCCCCCTTGGGTTTTGAGGTCATATATAGTTGTAAATTTAGTTTTGTATAAGCGAGAGATGAAATTGGGATTCCAGTTTTGGGACTAAATCAGCATATCATATTGAGACCTAAATGCTTGTCCAGTTGAGCTAGTATAGTAAGAGGTGCATATTCTTGTTAAGGGAGCAATTTTGCCGTGTTACATTCATATAGCAACATTAACCATTTATTATTGGTGTATGTTTTGTATCTGCCTTTATTTTTGTCCCGGTTGGCTGGTTTAGGATATTGAAAATTTTGAAAGAATTTCTTGTATTTTGTGGTGCAAATTCTGTTGCAGACATAAGCCACTTTTTGTAGTTTTTTTTTTTTTTTTTTTTGGGTAGAAATTCCAACTTAGTGGACCGAAATGAAAATTCTTAAAAGTCAAGGAATCTAAATGAAAACAACCGAACTCCTAAGTATAATTTACAGTTTCATTTTGAATTGATATGGAAAAAAAAAATCCTTCTAAAAATTGTGAAACGAGATAACAAGGATAATAACGACAAATTTGTCTCAAAACACTAGCCACATGTATTCAAAATCGAACTTTTTTTTTTTTTTTATCATACGCTTAACTTATGTCATTATTTTTGTTCTTTCCTATTTTTTTCCAGTATAAATGCTTAATTTTCAAGCTTTATTTATTTTTAAAATTATACATAGATCTGAGAACATGAATTCTAAAATTGAATGATAAATAATAGCCAATCCATATGAAAATTTGGTATACATTAATTTAATAAAAAAAAATAATTAGAGATAATTACATTTTACCCACCTGTAGTTTGCCTCTAATTCAATTTGCCTACCTATGGTTTTATTTTTGACACTTTGTCCATCTGAGGTTACCTCCGTTTATGCTCCGTAATCCACCTCTGTTAATTTGAAGGGTAAATAAGTCTTTTTCCTCTCATTTTATATCTCTCTCCTCCCATAACAAGAAAAAAAAAAAAAAAAAAAAAGATTAAAATATAGTATTAGTTTCTCAACATTCACAAACATGAAGAACATACACCCAGAAAACTAATATAAATCAAATCAAGCAATACCGTTTCAGCCTAACTCTCATCGAAACTCTCATCTTTGCTCTCTCCCAAGTCAAATCCCAAGCTGTCCATGGCTCCGCACTCATCACCACCGCCCACGACAAATTCTTCTCCAACGGCTTCAACCTCGCATAGGCACAATCCATCGGTTCCTCCTCCGGCACCGTAGATCGACTCCACCACTTGGTTGTTTCCTTCAAACAAGTCGTCTCTGCTCTCCTCTCCCTCCCTATGCCCATAATCGCTGCACTCCTCGGCCACGCTGCCGCCGCCGGATTCCTCCCAGATTACTTCACGACTCTGATGAGGTCAAAGATCAGCTCCGCCTCGGCTAGGCGTGATATATTGCTGGCCGGAAGGAAGGTTAAGGGAGAAGAGGCGGTGAGGATGGGAATCGTGGATTCGGCGGCGCACGATAGCAAGGAAATGAGGCGGTGAGGATGGTTAGGTCTTCGTTTTCATAGTTGGGTTTTTCATGGTGTTTCATGGCTACGTTTTTTATGGTGCTTTCTTGGCTAGGTTTTCATAGTTGGGCTTGATTTTCATGGTTGGACAACTGGTGGATTTTCATTTGGATACTGAGAAAAAAATGGTGGAAAGAAATTCTATCTGAGCTCTTTTCTTTATTTCTGTGCTTGTTTCCATGTGCTTGGCTTCATTTGGATTTTTGTTTTGATTTTTCATTTTTTAGTCTTTATTTGGAAAGAAAATCTTGATCTTCTTGGGAAAAATTTGAATACCCAGAAAATAGATCAAAACAAAAATCCTAGATGCTACAATGCAGTTTGAAGTGTTGCAGTCTGCTTTGTTTTTGTAGATTTACTGCCTTGGATCTAGGATCTTAGTTTGGTGAGCAAGTTGGATGGTATTGCTTGATTTGATTTGTATTAGTTTTCTAGGTATATTTCTCGTTTGATTCAAGTGAGAGTGTGTGGAGAGGTGTGTTTGATCTAATTTCTTTTTGATTTGTTGACGAAACTTGTTAGGGTAACAGAAAAATTAGAGGTGGGTTACGGAGCATAAATGGAGGTAACCCCAGGTGGGTCAAGTGTCAAAAATAAAACCACGAGGCAAAACGAATTAGAGGCAAAACCATGGGTGGGTAAAGTATAATTATCCCAAATAATTAAGTACCCTTCTTTTGTCCAAACCTCTCTCTCTCATGGCTAATAGCTAAATTCGCCTCGAAAGAAAAGGTTTACGGATTTGATTTATAGCATTAACAAAATATATGGAGTATCAATTGGTAATTAGCCTGCCATTTCTTGTCTCATCCCAACAAAAGTAAAGATAAAAGGTTATTTTTAATTGAAATTTCTCCCCTAGGAATCCTCCACTTAGAGATATTTCCTAGCAAATTTAAAATCCTACGAATCACAGCATGCATTAAAAAGAAATAAAAAATAAAAATTGAAGAATAAGAGAAGGGCGTCCAAAACCAGCTTTGGTCTCTATACTTTGTAAAACCAGCTTTTATCCTTCTATTTTTCCCATGACCAAAAACCTACAGGAGGAAATTTACTCCACTATTGAACACGCAACACGCAAGGGTTGCTGCTGTCCGCCTGTCCCTCACGCTCATTTACTCCACTTCAGCTGTAGAGAGACTTTTGAATTGCGAGGTACCATTACGAGCTCAATATATACGAGTGTTATTCTGTGAAATAGCTCGAATTTAACACACAACACGTAAGTGCTGCTGTGTCCCTCAAGCTCATTGCATATTTTCTAAGTGTACAAATTAGAGCCTTAAACTGCAGCACCTAAAGCAACGCATCCAGTGATTGCTTTCAAACATCTACTCAGATTATCGAGAAACCCCTCCAATTCCCTATCATTGTCTTGCATCTAAATCAAAATCGAAGAATTATTATAGGATTCAATGGAAGAGGGATCTTATCCCAAACAAAACGTCACACCAAGCTCAATATTTTGTTCCAGCTAGGTTGATTTATGTTTTAAACAGGCTGAAGCTAGTTGTAAAGCTTTCTGGGTTGATTTTTTACCTTGACACATGATTAATCATCATGGAACATTCGTCCAAACTCTTCTTCACCCTTTTCAGCTTAATCCTAACTAGTTCAGCATTATAAGCATCCCTTTTCCTCACTGTTTTGATACACCTCACTTTAAGGTTCAAAAGGAGCATACAGTTAACTGCTCCAAGTCTTTTTCAGCAACACAAGCATTGGTCTCCTGGTATTCTCCTCACAGGCAGCATTTTACACAAACATCTGAATCTTCAAAACCCGTAAGCCTTAACGTAACACTGATGCTAGTGAATCTTCCAACTTCATATCAAAACTCTTAACAGTATCCCAATGCTCACCCAATGAGAAAAATTCTAACAATGGATCTAAGACCCTAATTTGAATTCTAGCCAAAAAATTAAAAAGCAACTTGTAAATCATGACCGATCAATGATTAATAACATGTTAACTTGGTTGTCAAAATCACGGTCTGGATCGTAAGATCGTACAATTTTACGATCCTATCTCACCATAAGGTTTAGAATTGTACTAAGATCATATGGGATCTTACTGATCCTGCTAAACACATAAATTTTTTGTTTTTTTTATGGGATAAATTTTTTGTTTTTGATGAAACTTTAAGGGTTTTTATTTTTTCATATTGTAATGGTTTGACTTTTTATTTTATTTTTATAAAATTATGTTAGCCTAAGCAAATGTTTTTTAGTTTTTAATTCACTTGTAATCAAAATGAAAGATTGTTTCATCATTTCTAAATAAAGAATTTGATGTTGACTTTGCTGTCTTTTAAACTATAATGTTGTTAAATTTATTTGATTAATATACTAATTTATGTTTTAATATTACTAAAATGTTTTTTTTATATACAATTTTATTAGTTATGCTTGTATATGTATATTGATTGATTTTTTTGAGCATGCTTTTTAATTGTTGCTGAGTGGTATAATTTAAATAGTTAAGTGTGAAATTATATCTTAATATCTTTTGCAGCTCTAGTATACAAATATATAATATCTATATAAATGATGAAATGAAAATAATCAAAATGAAAATAATGAAATATTCACTACACCTTAATACTGCTTTTAAATTTCATATTGTAATTAACTAATTCCTATTTGCTAATTTATTTTGAATTTCAAGCTTAAGACTAAGAACTTGAAAAATATTTTACATATATTTTGATATTTAGTTGCTAATTAAACATTTATTGAACTTTTTAAATATATTAGGTCAACTTAAATATATATGTTTCGTTAGTATAAATTTAGCAATGTATAACATGCAAATTACATCATGCAAATCTTAAATTTTTTATGAATGAATTTATAATTTACGTAATTATTCAACATACAAAATTATTAACAATGTGTTTTTGTGCTTAAAAATTAAAAATATGTGAAATCTTACAATTCACAATCCACGATCCTATGATTTTACCTACAATCCCAATTTTGACAACCTTGCATGTTACCCAGTAATTGTGCAAACTGCAAACACGAGCCCAATAACTTTTCTTACAATAGAGGCATTTTCCTCCATCCATTCCCATGATTATTAAAAATATCCGAATAAACATAACAGACAACTAACCGTTAATACTACCTGAGGTAAAAGAAAGAACAGTACTGATCAAACCACTGTACATAAGAACTTCACCCCCTACCCAGAACTAAGTATATTAGAGTACCTATAAATAAAATATCCTGCATCCTGAATCTGGTAAAAATACAAAGAAATTCCAGTATTCATAGGTTTGAGCATTAAAAAAAAAAAAGGGATCTGAATCCAAACTAATTATGGATCTAAGCATATATTACTGAACTAGGATCCATATCATCGCCAAAAATAGACCTCAAGAAAAAATAATTATATATGCAACCAAACCAGAAAGGAAGGCAAACTAACTTCATATCCATATTATGAAAAGCCAATATAAAATCTAACATAAAAACTAGAAACAAAACATCATTGGCCTCAAAGCCAAGTCCAACATAAAAATAATCAAAAGTTCCAGAGTAACCAAGAAAATCCTTAATCTTTCAAACAGCTACAATTATCAAAAGTAACTTGTTTGCTCTCAAAATAGAAATGCATATCAAATTTCTGAAGCTTTACTGGTAGCGACCAATGCCCCACACTCTGATAACACCATCTGTATACCCACTGAACAGTGTGCTTCCATCTGCACTCCAGTTCAAGCTTGTGCAGTAGATAACCTGCCATTAAATGGGAAAAAAATAAATAAATTACATTGACAAAATAAAATTTTTTTTAAAAAAAACACAACTCCAAAAATAAAAACGAATGACCTTGGTAGGAGACTATCCAAACTCATCCTCAAGAGAACTATGAAGTTCTCTAAAATTTTTATGCAGCTAAATAAATAGAAAAGGCCATCACCAAAGACCTATGTAAATTATATACAAATAAAAGAAAAACATCTTGCTAGAAGACCAATGCAACAATACATCCAAACAACCTACTTGGCACACTCAAAGAGACGATGGGTTTGAAGAATGCAATTACTCCATAGAAATAACAACAAATTATAATGGTACGGAAAACGCTCAGTGAACAGTACTTCAATGACATATTTGCAATTGTCAATAGTGCGAAAAGAATAATCAATACGAAAACAAAATCAATCCTGACACCAAAAAGCTTAAGGAAAAAAAAACATGAGAATTGACAGATATAGAAGATATACAAACTACATTATACCATGTAACAAAGTTAACACCAAAAATTCCATCACTTCATGAAACTCAGAAGCAGAACAAGTTGCTGCACAACCATAAGCCTAGCAAATGTTCACATGATAATTTAAACGACCATGCTATGCAATCCTAAACATTTAATTATCATCTAATACCAGACTTAAGAAATGAAACAAATAAATAGCAAAATAACAGGACCCATCTGAGATCTAAACCCAAACTAAACAAATTATCCACATCCACATCCAATAACCAATAAACAAATAAACACACAACATAAATTCAAAAACAATTGCTCAAATTGAAATTAATTATACCTTCTTCTTTGTACTATTGGAAGAGGTGGTGTCATCGGCCTTCTCAGCCTCAGTCTTGAGATCCACCTTCAAATCCTCAACAATGCTCTTACTCTCCAAATCCCAGATCTTAATGCTCTGCTCCGTGGCGGCACAAAGCCAGTACCTATTAGGACTGAAGCAGAGGGCATGAATAATGGCACCCGCGTCAAGCGAGTACAGCTTCTTCCCCTCAGCCAAATCCCACAAAAGGATCACCCCATCTTTCCCACCACTGGCACAAAGCGACCCATCGGGCGAAACCGCGACGGTGTTCACATACCCGGTGTGTCCAGCCAATGTGTTCTTAATCTTACAGTTGGTCAAGTTCCAAACCTTCACAGTCTTATCCCACGACGCCGAAACGATGGTGGGTTGGAGAGTGTTGGGGCTGAAACGAACGCACGAGACCCAGTCCTGGTGCGCCTCTTGGTCAGAAATAGTGAACTTGCATTCTCCGAGGGTGTTCCAGAGCTTGATCGTGCGGTCACGGGAGGCCGAGACGATCTGACGGTTGTCGATGGAGAAAGCGACGGAGAGGACGTCTTTGGTGTGGCCGACGAAGCGGCGGGCGGAGACGCCGGCCTGGAGGTCCCAGAGGCGGAGCTCGCCGTCCCATGAGCCGGAGAGAGCGAACTGGCCGTCGGAGGAGAGAACCACGTCTTCGACGAAGTGGGAGTGGCCCGTTAGCCTACGGCGAGGGACACCGTAGGTCTTGTCTTCCTTGGTGAGGTTCCAGAGGATGATGGATTTGTCACGCGAGGCAGTCACGATGATGTCGCTGTTGTCGATGGGTGTTGCTATGGCTGTCACCATGTCGGTGTGTGCCCTCATGGTTCCGCGGAGAACGAGTCCTTCTGCCATGGCTCTGTGGCTGTGTCTCTCTCTCTCTCGCGCTTTTGAAAGCTTAGGGTTTTTAGGGGTGCTAAATGCGAGAGAATGCAGTGAAGAGAGAAATGGAGTAACAATGAGAGCTATTTATACGGATTGAAACTAGGGTTTTGTGATAACCTAGGGGAGTAGAGGAGTGTTTGTTTCTATGTTTATTCTCATTCTCAACCCGAATTTACCTTTCTAAATTTCTCGGATTAAAAAAAAAAAATTAAATTAATTTATAGAAAAACCAAAGGTTCAATTCAATAAAAATAAAGAGAGGAAAAAATTATTTTGCAATGTGTGGTTTAATAAAAAAAAAACTATATATAAATTAATTGAAATTACATTAATAATTGGTGGGTCACTTCGGACTATAGTTATCATTATCGAACCAGACCTTGAACCATCGATATAGTATAATAGTTTAAGTTTGCATATTTAAATCATTATTATAAATCATTATCATACTTATTTTGAGTTAATTCATGCATTTTATTTTTGGTTTTGGAATAATGCTGAATAATCAATTTTGTGTTTAATTGAATTTTAATGCGTAAATTTATCTTTTGTTGTATAATGAAATTAAATAAATGGATTTGTGCAAAGAATAAAACTAATGAAGTTTACTTTTATAAAGGCCATGATGAAGTCAAAGTCCAATTGAAACAAGGAATCAAAGAAAATTTGCAAGTCCAATTCAGATGAGGACTCCAGACTATAGTTATCATTATCGAACCAGACATTAAACCATCAATATAGTGGCTCAACCATTCAAATTGATAATAGCTTAATTTTACATATTTATATCATTATTAAAAATCATTATCATACTTATTTTGAAGTATAACTTTCAGCTCAGATGTCCAATCAAGATAATTTAAGTTAGACTAGAAAGCTAACTTAAAGGGTTACAACTTTGTAGCTTACCAAAAGTCCTAATTCTGAAGTTAAATGGGACAAAAACGTCGGTTAAGTGAAGCCTAAAAACTTGGGATTTTCTCCAAATGGGAATTCAACTTGTCATAAAATTCCTTGACCTATTTAAAAACTCTTTAGGAAAAAAATGCAGAGGAAAGCTGCTATAGAACATAATTTAGGTTTTCTTAAAGTTTCTTCATAGTTGTTTTATAGTTTTATTTGTGTCATGGCTTGTTAGAAGCCTTGCTAAGACAATAGGTGAAACTCAACCGTTTATTGGTACGTTTTAAACATTTATTTATTGATTTTAATGCTTATGTTTTTATGTTTTTTTATTGTTTTACTCATCTAGAAAAATGTTTAGTTTTATATAATCCTTTAATTTATCATAGACTCTGGGCACGTTAAATGCTTAGTATTCCTTGCAAACTAATTCACTAGGAGTAATTCTTAGGTACTCCCGGAGCACGGAGAATGGTGCTCCCTCCTCTCACATTCATGGTGGGGTCCGCTCATTAAATTCATAGTGGGGTCCACTGTGAATGTGAGAGGAGGGAGCACCATTTTACTATACTCCGGGACTACCTAAGAATTTTCCAATTCACTAGTTTTGTTTTGCCTAAAATCAATCAATTTCATGAAACTAACTTAGACAATTAATTCTTGAATTCTTATTGAAAATCATTCAACTAAGATCATCCTTTGTATGAATTTTAGTTGAGTTATAAAATAAATATTGTTAAGACTACCAATAGATGCGTTGTGTGTGGATTTCTAAACCTTAGCGCCTTAATATATAGTTATTTTCTCTCAATTTAAATTACCTTCACTAAACTATCAAAAATCTCTTCAATTAAACTTTATTATTTTAATTTTATTCTCTTGTGGTTTGCTAATCAATTACTTTTTCCCTGTGTATTCGACCTCGGACTTACTTAGTTATTACTTCGCGACAATCCTACACTTAGGAGCATTATATAAGTCACAACAAGTTTTTAGCGTTGCTGCAACTACCCTGCACTTGGGACTATAGTTATCATTATCAAACCAAACATTGAACCATCAATATAGTGGCTCAACCATTCAAATATAATTGACTTATACATACATACATATACATATATATATATATATATATATATATATTATATAATTGCATAAAATATAAAATATATTAAAAATAGGAATTTTGAATTGATCTCTTGACTTTGGACTATTTACTTCAAGTTTAAAAGTAAAAGACTAAAAGTTCATAAATAAATGTGAAAAATTAAAGAAAGATATTATTGTTTGATTAAAATAACTTAACATTACAAAACCATGGTTGGGTATTTTTCTAAACTTTTTATTTTTATTTTTTCAGATTAATTGGTTTTTTTTTTTTACAAATCTAATTATATATATCATTAAAGGGTCCTGTTAACGGGTGTTGCACAGCACCCGTTAACGTGGTATAAAATACAATAAAATACTCATTTTTTATGGATAGTAGGAAAAAGCTGACTATGTTTAGGCCTGTGTCAGCTTTTTATTGAAAAAACCAAGTTATTTTGTAACCAGACTAAAATACCCTTTAATTTTTTCCAATACCTTCATCTAAAACCGATTAGCTTTAGGGCATCACCATCAGCTCTCTTATAAAAAATGTTATTTTGACACACACCTAGTTTATTATTTTAAAGTATTATTTTACCATTCAATATTTATCACATCTTCTATTATTTGATTTTAAACATTAAAATAATATATAAACCACATTAAATAATATATTTACTCAAAACAGCCAATATACAAACACATAACTAGTGACAGTTGCCACCAACAACCATCGCCACAACTAAGAGCTTCCTCTACCACCCAAAATACAACTAAAAAACAATACAACCAAATACCCACAACAAATTCAAAATCCAAAAACCTTAAAAAAAAACTTAAAATCTTTAACAAACACCGGTGGCCCACTACAGCCACAAACATCGCCGACCCAAAACTCAACCAACCACCGCCATAACCATGACACCACCACCGGCTCAAAATCCCAACCCAACTGATCAATCAATGACCCAAAACCCACACATCAAAACCCATCCCAAATACCCACAACCCGATTAAGAGATTTAAAGGTCGGCGGCGACGGTTGTGGAGGTCAACGATAAGGGCTGTGAACGTTGGCGGCGAGAGATCTTAAGCAGGGATGAGAGGGAAGAGATAAAGAGTGACAGAGAGAGAAAAAATGAGAGACCTGGCGGCGAGGTGAGGTCGGCGGCCAAGGCTATGGTGGTTGGTGGATAGGTGAGGCGACGGGAGATCTTGAGCAAAGATGAGAGACTTGAGCATGGAGGACTGAAAGGGAAGAGATAGAGAGTGACAAAGAGAGAAGATGAGACATTTTAATCGGTGGGATGAGAGAAAGGAGATGGAAAAAATGGTTGAAAGGGTATTTAAGTAAAAGCATGCAATATTTGTTGTTTTTTATGCCGCCTGACACTTATCATTAATGTGATGTTGTTTTTCTTGATTTCCTAATTAAAGTAGGGCTAATTTAGTAAAAGTATGCAGACTTAACGGGTGTTGTCCAGCACCTGTTAACAAAAGCCATAATTAAATAATTGCATAAAAATTAAATATAAAAAATTATTAAAATAGGAAATTTGAATTGATCTTTAAAAATAAATAACTAAAAAAAACTAAAAAGCTCATTCGATCAAAATAACTTAATATTAGAAAACCATGTTGTTGTGTGGTTTTCTAAAAAAAAAAGGATTTTCACAATTTAAAATGACATTTTTTTTAATAAACCGTGTATAGACACTTTTAAAATGGACCAAATCACAGATGGGGAAAATCCAATTACTCATTAAAAAAATAATAACACGACTTATTCATGTATAAAAATCCTAACAAATATACACAATATAACATATATGTTATATTTTTATGGTTTCTATACATCTATAACATTAAAATGCCACTTGGTTTTTACATTAGTTTAATTGTGTTATTCAGATTTGTAGGGAAGTGGCCTTAAACCTAGGAAACATTGGGTTTGATGGGAGATGGGCCTATTTCTTGTTGACAAAATGAGGTGGCAAGCCCATTAATAGGGAGATGGACCTTGGACCATAGAAGATATCTCGACATCCATGAACCTCGGATAGGGTGGACTTTGGAGTGTTTAATGAAGGACATAGAGAGACACAGGAACGTTCGAGGAGCCATATTAGAGCTTCCTGATAAAGTAGCAACTACTTCTACATTAATTGAATTTACATGCCTAGCACAATCACTTTTATTGCTAAATGATTGGCCTAGACAGTGTCGGGTAATTATTGAGTACTCCCGGAATACCATAAATGCGCGCTCCCTCCTCTCACGTAACTGTGAGTCCTATTAATTAAATTTATGACGGGATCCACAATTCATGTGAGAGGGGAGAGTATGCATTTATTATACTCTCGGAGTATTCAATAATTTTATAGACAGTGTCTAACAAAGTTTATTATTTTTGGTTTTGTTTTCATTATCTCATGTCATGTAAGATTAAGTGACATGCTGAAATTTTCAGTGCTAATCCAAGAACAATGACATTTTATGAGAGAAATTTCTTGATTAGTACATTTTATAATCATTTGAGATGCATAGATCTACATATTTGAAATGCTCAAGCACCATGAACCCTAATCCAAGGCAATAGGAAATAAAAAATGCATTATACTTGGTCTAACACTTTTCTTTTTCTTTTCTTGAGAAAAAACGTCATGAAATTTCATTAAGGAAAACTTAGTCGTCATTAGCTGAAAGTATAGAGTAAAGGTGTAGAGCAACATTCTCCATCCACACTAAGAAACCTCTAACATGTTTAGCATGTTTAGCTAGATTGTGAACGGTAGAATTCCCAAGCCTACAAATGTGAGAGAAAGAAATACACCAGTTGGAATCCATGTTGGCTTTGGTCGAGGCAAGAATATGGCCAAAAGGAGAGAGAAACATCCTCGCTGATGAGGCTCTTGATCACAATTTCTTACTTGCCGTCAAGGATAAAGGTTGAAAAGCCAAGTTCTAAAGCGAAAGAGATAGCTCTTGTTGCAGCCAAAGCTTCGACAATATCTGATGAATGTGGGAAAGGAACCTGCTCGGAGAGGGAAGCTATGGCTTGACCAAGAGAAATCACGGCGCCCAGACCTGCCATTCTGATATCTTTAAAGGTTGCCCCGTCAAAGTTTACCTAAAGAGAATTTGCAGGTAGGGGGTCTATCTAACCCAAGGAAGATCACGAGTAGAGTTCTGAGATGAGATTACAATGTTTGCTCAGTGGAAATCTAGAAGTGCTTGCTGGGCATTTTGGACAACTTGGTTGATGGGATAGTCCCTATTATTGGCTATGATCTGGTTCTAACGGTACCACACTGTCCAGAGAATCATTGCAAGCAAATTTAAATTTTTTTCCCTCTCCATGAGCATAGATGACAAGTTATGTGATTGTTGAAAAGCTTTAAGCTTGGTGTAACTTCAACTTTGGAACTAAGTCCCATACTACCGAGATTGCTGAGCACTCCCATAGAGCATGCAATTCACTCTCTACATTTGAATTACAATGATCACAGCTATCATCCTTCTCTTCAAATTTTTCATCACAAGGATTGCCTCTTTACAAGATTACCATAGGAAATTTTTAACTTTATTAAGGACAAACAAGCCCCATATAAGTTTCCAAACTCCCCCATCGTGATTTGGATCACAATATTGGGTTAAGCAGAATTTTCTTTGGTAAGAAAACAATATCCAGATTTAATTGTATATATACCCGATGATGTGTATGGCCAAACTAGCTTGTCCTCAACATAGGTGTGACATAAAGGAATACTTGTTATTAACCCGACCTCTTGAGAGCTAAATAAACCTTGTATCCTGGTCGAATCCCACTGTTTAGAAACTGGGTCTATAAGATCACATACCTTTGTTTCCTCAAAACCAACAATAAAAAAGGATAAAATTCTTGGCTACTTAAAGGATGGTAATCAGGCATCATTCCAAACCCCTATAGACTCTCCACAATCCACTCTTCATCTAGCACCTTTCAAAAGGACATCACCATCCCTTAAGATGTTATGCCATGCATAGGAGCCACAAGTGGAATCTAAAGCCTCCATTATAGAGCAATGAGGAAAAAACTTTGATTTAAAGACTTGGTAGAACAAAGAATTCTTATGATGTAGTAGTATCCATGCTTGCTTAGCTAATAAAGCTTCATCGAAAAATGGCTAGATCCTTAAATACCACTCCTCCATCGGATATAGGTTGACAAAGTGTTTCCAATTTTACCCAATGAACTTTTCTTTACTCACCTTTCGGTCCCCCACCAAAACTTCCTAATAAGGCTTTCAATCTTCATGCACAAATTCACAAGAAGTTTGAAGCAACTCATTGTGTATGTTAGGATGACTTAGACCACAACCTTAATTAGCACTTCCATTCCTGCTTGAGATAGTAACTTTTCTTTCCACCCTTGAATCTTCTTCCACACCTTCTCCTTTATAGAATTGAAACTGCCTTTTTTGTTTCTCCCTATAAGAGATGGCAACCCTAAATATTTCTCATTCTACTTTATCTCCAGAACCCCCAAGGCTAATTTAATATGGTCTCCAATCTCTTCAAAAGTAGACTTGCTGAAAAGATTGTAGTTTTGCTTCTATTAATTTGTTGTCCTAGGCACTGAGCATAAGAATCCAGGATGTTAAGGATTTTTTGGCACTCCTAATTGTAGCTCGGCAAAACAAAAGATTGTCATCTGCAAAATAGAGGTGTGTCAGGCGAGAGCTACTTCTACATAGAGAATAGCCCCGAATCAATGTTATGGATATCGTTCCATTCCAGTCGAAATGGCTGAAAAATACCATACCGATAAGCAAACCGGAATGGCAAACCCCCCTTGTTCCACTTCGAGTAAAATTTGGACTATTTAGGATTATTTCGGGTGTTTCAGGTTATTTCGGTAAATTCTGGTTGAAATTTAAGATTCGGCCGGTATGAATTTTAAGGGAAAAAAATGAAATGCACATACCAAATTGTACAACTACATCTTTAAAAACCATCAGTGATGAGTTTGATCTGGCGATGATGAGTTGTTTTGGGGGAACTTAAAGTGAGAAATGAGATGTGGAAAAAAAATACTACAAGGAGAGAGCCAAAGGAAACCAGAGGAAACCACAAAAGTTGAAGATGAAGATGATAAATTATAAAGAGAGAAGTGGAAGAGTCCCAAAATGTGTGGAGGAGAGACAACTAGAGAAAAAGTAGAAAAGATACAAATGGGAAGGAAGTAAAAGTGTGAAACAGATGAGTGGTAAAAAGAAAAGGAAAAAAAAAGAGAGTTAGAATTAGAAAATGCAGTTGGCTTGGGTAGTGTGCTAGACGAATCTATATATATAATAATAAGTAAAGCTGAGAGAAACTCAAATTAAAATTCCAAATTAGAGTTCCAATTTTGCGCCATGTGTCCTAAATTATTTATTTTTAAAGAGTTTTATTTCTTAATCTTAGAATCAAATGTAGGACCACATCATAAATATTCATCCAAGTGAGTTATTAAGTACAAAAACCAAAGAATTTAAAATGAATGAATCGTAAAAAAAGTGTTTCACAATAATTAAAAAAAAACATGAACAATTTACATTTTATATAATATCCTTACAAATTTTTTTTTAAAAGAGTTAACAAAATATAAAAATGACTATTAATAGTATTTAAATTATATATATAAGAATTATATTATTCATCTTATTGTATATCTTTAAGTGTATACATGCATATGCATGGAATTACAAGCTAGTTTTTACTAAGCTATTGACAACCTTTTCATTCATTCTGTAACTTGGAATGGAAGAGTGTTATAAAGATTTGAGAGTAGCCATGTCTCCATAGTGTTGCCTCAAAAGAGTTTAGTACTTTAACGAAAAAAATAATTTAAATGAAGTAATTATAAAAAAATGCATATTTTAATCAAATATGTACTTATAACTTTAAAACCCTTTCCTATCAAAAAAGGAAAAAAAAATTAAAACCCTTAATAATTCATATGGTTTGTTTATCAATATATATTTATAAAATAGCAAAACCCCGAAATAATATGCAATGGTATGCCGAAATAGGCCGGTACTGAACCATGGTTGCTGCTTTGTTGATGAGACCATGCAAACCTTCAATACATAGCAGGAAGAGGAAAGAGGATAAATGGTCACCTTGTCTAATACCTTTGGATAGGTATATCATACCTTTTGGTTCTCTATTAACAAGAACTGAGTAAGAAATAGTTGTGATACATAGCATGATAAGTTTGATCATTGAAGCCCATTTTTGTCATAACCGTTGCAAGATATGGTCATTTTACCTTGTCATAAGCTTTACTCATATGAAGTTTGATAGTTATAAATTAATTTTTCCCTATGTGTTTTTGCATATTGTGGAGAGATTCAAAAGCTACCAAAATATTATCAGAATTAAGGCAACTTTTAGTAAAACCACTTTGATGTTTTGTGATAATTTTTGGTAAGATTCTTTTCAACCTATTTGCCAATACTGTTGAAAAAATCCTATACAATACATTACAAAGGCTTATAAGTATGGATGCAGAGATATATTCGGGGGTTTTTTTTGGGATAAGGGTGATAAAAGTGTGATTTAGGTGTTCAGGAAGAGAAGAAGAATTAAGGAATTTAAGAACTGATTGAGTTACATCATCACTAGTTAAACTCCAAAAATTTGTAGAATAAAAGAGGCATATCGTCCAGGCCTAGGGCTTTTAAAGGGGCTATCTACTCTAGAGCTGCTTGAACTTCCCTTGCCTTGAAATCTACCGAGAGCTAAGAGTACGTGTCTGCATTAATGATGAAACTTATGGAGTTGGTTGCCACATCAGAATTTTGTAGATGAGCCGAAGTGAAAAGTTCTTGGTAGTAATCTATTAAGCACTTGTCCATGTCTTTAGAACTTGATCTCCACTAACCAAATGTGTGTCGGATTTTAAGGATTGAATTTTTTTGTTTCTGTTGTGTTGCACGGTTGTGAAAAAAATTGGAATTCTTATCTCCGTTTATTGCCCATAGTACCTTTGCGCGTTGGACCACAACCGATTCTCCTTATCAATGAGATCATTAATCTCCAGCTTCAAAGCATGTACTCTGAAATTTACCCCAGTTCTCATGGCTTCTTCCTCAGCATTCTTCAATAATCTTCTCTTTTTTTCTAATTACTTTCTGACATTCCCAAAGTAAACCCGGTGCTATCTATTTAATTCTTTACCAGATTTATCAATTTTTCTTATAACCTCCACGAATGGATCAACTATGTACCTTGAGGACCACATGGCTTCAACAATTTTGGCACAAATCAGATTAGATAGCCACATTTCTTCAAACCTGAATGGCTTTACAGTATAGGGCAGCTCCAAACCATCTAGTACAATCCAAAGTGAATTGTGGTAAGATGTATTCGATGAATGGTGGTGAACTTTTGTACCAGCAAATTTTATGAGCCATTCATTGTTTCCAAAAACATGATCAAGCCTTTCCTAGATTGAATATCCATCTGCAAATTGTTTTTGCCAAGCATATTAAGATCCAACAAACCCGAGATCAAGGAAGCCACACTCGTCCGCTACATCTCGAAATAGCTACATCTGAGCTTGAATTCTATTGTTGCCACCCAACGTTTCATAGCTTCTCAATAATTCATTGAAATCCCTAGCGCAAATCCATGGTAAGCTAAATCTATTATTCAATTGGCAGAGCATATTCCAGGATTCAAACCGTTTAAGCGTCATTGGTTCACCATAAAAGCTCGTGAACCTCCACTCATCCTCCTTTCCTTCATTGATTATGGTGTCTATATGGTTTTTGGAGAAAGTGTCAACATTTAGATCAATCGAATTTTGCCAATATAGTGCCAATCCTACCCCTTTGTTATTTCTCTCAACAAATTCTCAAATTCTCAAAATCTAAGTTGTGTTTGATTTCTTTTAGCCTAGCTTCGTTTCGACTAAAAACACTACAGATGGATCTTTTGCCCAAACTACTAATTCAAGCTCCTTCCTTGTACATAGGTTCCCAAGCCCATGACAATTCCAAAATAGAAAACTCATTGAGATTGCCGAGGTTGCACTGCAGCCTCCATCATTGAATTTTCCTAGCCATTCTCCTTAAAGACCTGGCACTTTTTGTTGGGTAGCTCGGGTTGAGTTTCTTCACCTTCATCTCTAGTTCTTTTACTCGAAATGATATTTTGCATATGGGAATCAGTAGGGCTGGGGTCATGTGCTATTTTTTTCCACTTTCGTGGAGCTAAAAGACCCGTGCTAGAGGAGTCTTGAATGTTGTTATAATTCTCTCCTAAAATCTCTCCATTAAGATCTGTAGTAATTGGCAAAATATTAGTATTAGGATTGGTTACGAATATGGAGATATTATTTGTGTCAAACTTCTTAATGGCTGAATCAATCTCATTTAATTGTAATTCAAAGTCTTGAAACTAATTATGGGAAGTTGAAAATTTCAGATAGCATCTGTTACCTCATTATTAATGGTAACGTCCTAAGCCACATTCCGCAAAATAGTTGTCGCAAAATTCAAGGTTGTAAAATTTGTAACTACCGTGTTGTCAATGATACCGTCACCGCCCTAGGGATGATTAGAAAATTCAACGTAGGCTTGGTGCTGGGATGTATTATCGTGAGCATGTAAATTTCTTGGGACTGAGCTCTCTAGTTTAGTATGAACATAACCGTCTCCCATTCTTAATACAGTAGTGAAGGAGACTTTCTCGGGATTATATGGTAAGGCTTGAAGCCAAGCACCATATTCCTGTTACTCTAACATGGGAGTTCCTTTGCTAGCAAGCCAAATATCACACTCTTTTGCATGGGACACCCTACCACACAAGTAGCAAAAGTTTGGAAGCTCATACTTAAAGGAGACCCATATGACATAGTGGCGTTGATAGCTATCTTTCGACCCCTACAAAGAGGTTTTGAAGCATCGACCTTCGCTCTAACTTGGAGAAAATCTTTGACCATACTCACTGGCAATTTCCCCAATTTCGATAATTGTCTTAGGATCAAACATACTCACTGGCAACCCATGCATTTGAATCCAAAAAGTTGTAGATGTGGACTTTAACTTTCTTGTAGGAATAGAGAAATCATAAAGTTGAAAGATGACCATGTGCTTATTGAAAGACCAAGGTTTTGTTTCTAATACCTGTTCTGTATCAGTTTCAAGTTCAAACACAAATAGGAGAATGTGAGCGCTAGCCTCTCTAATTTTGAAATCATTTCTACCAACTGCTTCTACATTGAGGGCTTTTTTAGTCATAAATTTTGCTGTGAGGACATGTTCTTGACTACTCAGATTCTTTGACTTCTTCAGATTGACTTTACTCCTTTTGTGTTAATGAGGGAGATTTTCTTCCAATCCTTTAGGATGTCTTCCATGGTAAGAGAGGGAAAAAAAACACAAAGTACATGATGAAAAAAGTCAATGAAAATGATGGAAAGAGACAAAAATTTTGAGGACAAGAGAGACAGTGTTTCCTCGCTCCAAAACGGAAAGCCAACAAGCTCTACTAATAAGATTGTTATAAGAGGGAAAGAAATACCATTTTGAAGGAGATAACATAAGTTCTACTATCTAGTTTCTTAGCAAAGAGACCAGAGAGAGAGAAAATTACACCCCAAAAATTTAGTAAATTTAATTAATCACATTTAAAAATTTGGTCTAACACTTGAAGTAATGCAATGAATGTCGTCACATTTTTTACCTAATGCATGAATATTAGTTAATGACATGTGAAAATAAATCTACTCATATATAAAGAAATTTTTTTTGCAACAATCATGATTTGATGCCCCATATTAGGTCTATACTAGGAAAAAATTCAATCTAATAAAAAATTACTATAGATCAAACATTTTTGTCTCTCAATTCTCTATAGATCTACATAACTCAATCAATCTATCACAAAATAGCTAATTTACTAATATAAGAAATCCTAATTACTTACGGGTAGAAAAATAGTACTTACATGCACCAGAATAAGTATGAGTGTCATATCAGTTATCATTGATGCCACCTGTAAGTGCACAATTACACTTGGACCCAAAAACAAGTGTTGGGCTTAGGCCCAATGAGCCTTATACAATAAAATTTATAGAGAATGAGTTTGAAATCTAGGTTCAGGATGTTGGAAATTCGACAATCTAAACAAATGGTGGACAAATATGACAAAAAGACCTCCTTGGACGTAAGCCGAGGACAATATGTGTATATATGTTCTCTTTATATGTCAAGGTTTACAATTCCTAGTTCTTGTTTTTTCTTAGTGGAAAGTGCAGAGGTCCCCCCTCTTTTCTTCTTTCGTTTCCTTATATATTTTTTCTTTACTAGTTCATACATGAGTCATATAAATCTTCCCCCTGGATACTTGTCACATTCGCCACCTTCTCAAGGCCTTCAAATAATAGCAAGAAGGCTGAATACCACTATTCAGAGGTCATTTTCCCATTAATGCGGCCAGGAAGGTAGATGTAGGGTTTTTAATGTGGAGGTAGCAGCCTTTTCCTTAGATATTTCTCTCACGTCCTTACGTCTAGAGGGTGTTTGGATCGCCCTCTTACCCATCAGTTATTTCCAGAATTTTGCCTTTAACCTTCTTGACAAGTCCCAGGGTCATTGCCGGGCCCGTCCGAGGAGACATTCCTCCTCGGACAACTCCTCGGACCTTTACAGTGCAGACTGACTTGTGGGCCTGGAGGTCTTAATAAAAAACAAACTGGTACCCGTCAATGAAGCCCAAAGCCTAAATGTTTATCCGGGAATTTTTACCCCCCACACCACCTGCTTGAAATCAATATTATATTTATGTTGATACAAGTAGGGAAAGGTGGAAAGAATCGGATAGTTTGGACAGATTGAGTAGGTTGATGCACAAGGCTTTTTGGTGGTTCAAATCCTAGGATCTCACGAGCATAGCATCGATGATCACTTCGTTCCTCCTTTCATATTTGGATTCAAAAAATTTCATTATGGTTATGACTTATGATGGAGGAGTTGTAACATTAGTAGAGTTGGATGTATTGATGATGATCTATCTGAAAATCTTATACTAAGTGGTAGGAACTATGGTGGCTTATGCAAGAGTGAGTTGATAGTGAATGATTGTTTTTATGGATGGTAAAGTGAGGGTGATATAGTATAAGAATTTTGTGGGTTTGGACAATTGGATGGTTCCTATAGCATAAAATGTGCAAGGTAACTCTCTAATTAGGCTCCTCCTATTCTACGATGACTCCTTCCATTCATAAAAGTGATTTTTTAGAATTTATAAAACCTTATTCATTGAATAAGATCATAAGATAAAGATTTTGCGAATGACAAAAGACACACACACATATATATATATTGACAAGGGTGTTTTTTAGGAAGAAATAAACTCATTACATACAAAGAAGTCGACGACTCCATTGAGCCCGTCAGCTTCATATACGTATGAAGTAGTACGAAGTTGATAACGCCATAAGCCGACAACATCACCTCAATACCCGACAGCATCTACATGAGATGAAGGGAATCCTCAAGCTGACAAGAAGAGAGAGGCCGACGGGAGTAACAAAGGCCAACGGGAGTAAAAGAAGCCAACGGGAATAAAGAGCATGACTAGTCTAGCATGACCTTGCTTGACCTCCACGAATATCTATACAAGGAAATATCTTATACCCCATGATTAACCCTAATCAAGGGAATCCCTATAAAGAAAGGATCACGCAAAATACGTGTATTTATGAGGATCTTCCCTACAAGGAAAGACCATTTCCGCCAAGAAACGAATGTCAAGTTTACGCTACTATAAAAACCCCAAAACATTTACAAACCAAGGTATGCATAATTTCCCCCAACTTTGGCACTCTAGAGTTGTAAAAGTTCTCTAACTTAACCTTCAGAGGGTATTTGGACGGTACCACACTGGTACTCTCTATGAGGTCTTCTTCTTCTTCTTCTTTGTTGCACAGGTTTTGTCTAGAGCATGTAAGGACTGCGTGACTAACTGACGATTTTTGGCATCATTAGTTGGTGTCGTCTGTGGGAAATTTGTAAGCCATACTACCGTTTCCCAAACAAAAAGTTTCATAGTACTTACTCGCTCGATGACGACCACTAACAATAATCAAGAAGACGAACCACGTACCGTCGCGGAGATGCAGATGATGAAGGAACGAATGGACTTCATGATGAACGCCCTCAGAGGACTGGTGTCTAACGACCTCCAAGAGTTGGTCCATTGAACTAATTCACCATTCACTACATCCGTCACTTCGTTTCCCCTTCTACCGAAGTTTTGCATGCCGCAGGTAGAAGCCTACGACGGGTCTAAGGATCCCTTAGATCACCTAGAGTCTTTCAAAACCCTGATGCACCAGCAAGGCGTGGCAGATGAGATCATGTGCCAGGCCTTTCCCACTATACTAAAGGGCTCGACAAGGGTTTGGTTCAACAGGTTGACGCCAAACTCCATTAGTACCTTCAAAGAGTTAAGCGCCCAATTTGCCTCGCACTTTATTGGGGGGGGGCATAGGTATAAGAAGTCCACTACATGCCTGATGAACATCAAGCAACGGGAGGATGAAATGCTGAGGTCTTACATTTTCTGCTTTAACAAAAATGCCCTCCTAATTAATAAAGCTGACGACAAGATACTCGTGGCTACATTCACGAATGAGTTACGAAAAGGAAGGTTTTTGTTTTCCTTATACAAAAATGACCTAAAGACTATGTCAGTCGTGCTTTACAAGGCTACTAAGTACATGAACGTGGACGATGCGTTGTTTGCCTTAGAAGAGAAGCCCAAGAAGAGGGAAAGACAAGAAGAGGCATAACAGGACAGGGGACACAAGACAACCAATACTGGAGACCGATGTGAGGATAGGCGCTCCAAACCCCCCACTGGGAGGTTGGAAAGTTTCACCCCACTCAATGCCTCGATCGATCAACTCTTAATGCAGATCAAGGACGAAGAAGCCTTGATTTCCTGGCAAGCTAAAGGGAGACCCCAGTAAGAGGTCTAGAGATAAGTACTGCCATTTTCACCGTGATCACGGTCATGATACATCCGACTGCTACGACTTGAAGCAATAAATAGAAGCTTTTATCAGATAAGGAAAGTTGCAGAGGTTTGTCAGTAAGGAAAGGACAGATACGTAGCAAGAACAGGCTGCCCGAAGGGAGAACAAGCATTCTAAGCCGTTCTTAGGAGACATAAGAATGATTGTGGGGAGGGGGGGGGGAACTACAGCTTCTGGCTCATCTAAAAAGGCTTGTAAGACTTACTTAAGGATGGTTCTGAACGTTTAGCTGACGGGCTTCATCCCAAAGATGGTGCTGGTTGACAACCCCTTCATTGGATTCTCAGAGAAAGATGCTCGACGTCTCCACCACCCGCATAACGATGCACTCATTGTTAGCATATGGGTAGGGGACTACAACACACACCGGGTCCTAGTTGACAATGGAAGCTCTGTTGACATCCTCTACTACCTAGCTTTCCAGTAGATGAGGACTGAAAGAGAACGGTTGGTTCTAACTAACGCCCCCTCGTTGGGTTTAGAGGAACAAGAGTATATCCTCTCGGTGCAATCACGTTGCCCGTAACGGTTGGTAATTACCCTTAGCAAATCACTAAAGATGTAACATTCCTTGTGGTTAACTACTCGTCTGCCTACAATGCCATCCTAGGACGACCTACCCTCAACTCATGGAAGGCTACGACTTCAACTTATCACCCGATGATTAAGTTCCCTATCAAATACAGAGTTGGAGAAGTACGTGGGAATCAAGTGGCGGCACACGAGTGTTACATAGCAATGTTAGAGATGGACAACCATCTACAGACCGTGAGCATAGAAAAGCAGTGGACGGTTGCAGAACCCGTCTAGGGATTTGAAAAGATACCCCTCGACAACTCCTAGCCTGAGCGGATGACCAGGATCGGCGGATCGGCACCCTTGCTAATTAGCCGATCCGATAGGCACTCACGACGTTCCTAAAAGAAAATCAAGATGTATTTGCCTAGAGTCACGAAGATATGCCTAGGATTGACTCTTTAGTCATGGTGCACAGGTTGAATGTGTCACCCTCTTTCCCCCCTATTCGACAGAAGAAGTGAGTATTCGCCTAGGAACAGGACAAGGCCATAGTGGAAGAAGTCCGCAAATTGCAAGATGCGGAATTCATTGGGAGGTGAACTACCCTGACTGGCTGGCCAATGTAGTAATGGTCAAAAAGGCCAGTGGAAAGTGGAGGATGTGTGTAGACTTCACGGACCTGAACAAAGCATGCCCCAAAGATAGCTACCCCCTCTTGCAGGTTGACGTCTTGGTAGACTCTACAGCTAGACACCAGTTACTGAGTTTCATGGATGCTTTTTCTGGTTACAACTAGATTAAACTAGACAAAACTGATTAGAAGAAGACTTCGTTCATCACCAGCCAAAGCCTTTTTTGCTATAAAGTAATGTTGTTCAGTCTCAAGAACACGGGCGCAACATATCAAAGGCTCATGAACAAAATGTTTGCACATCAGATTGGAAGGAATGTTCAAGTCTACGTTGACGACATGCTGGTAAAAAGCCGAAGGGAGGACGACCATTTGGACGATCTCAAGGAGATCTTTGACACCTTTCGCTCTTAAACATGAAGCTTAATCAGAGCAAGTGTGCGTTCGAGGTGACGGCTGGAAAGTTCCTAGGGTTCATGGTGTCCTAGAAAGGTATCGAAGTCAACCCAGACAAGATTTGGGACATAATAGAAATGACACCACCAAGGAATGTGAAAGAAGTACAAAGCCTCAATGGCAAGGTAGCTACGCTGAATAGGTTTGTATCAAGGGCAACAGACAAGTGCCTACCTTTCTTCCGCACGCTAAAGAAGTCTTTTGAGTGAACAGCCGAGTGTCAACAAGCATTTGAGGATCTAAAGGCCTACCTCTCTTCCCCGCCATTGCTGAGTCCCTCCAAACCAGGGGAAGAGCTATTCCTCTACTTGGTTGTATCCCCGGTTGCCGTCAACGTGACCTTAGTCAGAGAAGAAGATAGGGTATAGAAACCTGTATACTACACTAGCCGAGCACTCTGAGGCACGAAGGAAAGGTACCCACCAATAGACAACGGTCAAATTGAGGTCACGAATCGATCCTTGCTTAAAATTATCAAGACTTGGCTCTAGGGGGCAAATGGTATATAGCGAGAAGAGTTGTCAAGCGTACTATGGGCGTACAAGACAACGGCCATAACTCCTATAGGAGAGACGCCATTTCGCTTAGCATATAGCAGCGAGGCTGTTATCGCAACTGAGGTCAGATTCACAAGTTACAGGGTGGAGAACCATGATGAAAGCAGGAATAACGAAGCCATGCGCCTACAGCTTGACCTAGTAGATGAGGTCAGGGCAACAGCTGAACAAAGCTAGCACGATACCAGGACCTTATGGCCAAGCACTACAACTCTAGAGTTAGACGTAGAGATTTCCAAGTCGAAGACCTCATCCTAAGGAAGGTCACGGGCTCTACTAGAAATCCCTCCTAGGGAAAGTTGGGACCTAATTGAGAAGGACCCTACAGAATCACTTCGTGGCAAAGGAAAGGTACCTACCACCTGGAGATGCTAGACGGGCAGAAGTTGCACCACCCATCGAACATTGAGCACCTAAAAAGATACTACCAGTAGACGATGGCATGAAGAACAACACTCCTCATTTTTAGTTTACTTCATTTTAGTTAATTTTTACTATCTACAATACTTTTTAAGCTCAAAGGGAAGCTTTTTATTCTTTCAAGAACAATTTTTTACTTATACACACATTTATCACAATAAGAAGAGTTATTCAGTTATGACCTGTGTATGTATATGTCTCTACGAAACTACATCTGTGATTAAGTCCATAAGTGGACTGGTTTGTCCCAAAGGGTGCCACCAAATCAACGAGTCCACAAGTGGACGAGTTCATTATTAGGTCCACTAGTGGACGAGTTCATTATTAGGTCCACAAGTGGACGAGTTCATTATTAGGTCCATTAGTGGACGAGTTCATTATTAGGTCCACATGTGGACGAGTTCATCCCATGGGGATGCCTTGAAATTATTAAGTCCACAAGTGGACTAGTTTATTTTTAGGTCCACAAGTGGACGAGTTCATCCCATAGGGATGCCTTGAAATTACTAAGTCCACAAGTGGACGAGTTCATTATTAGGTCCACAAGTGGACGAGTTCATCCCATGACGATGCCTTGAAGTTATCAAGTCCACAAGCGGACAAGTTCATTATTAAGTTTACAAGTGGACGTGTTCATCCCAACTATTCACAAAGTCCTTTAGGGGATAGGTACATCCTAACATGTATGCTAGTCCCAAGGTGGACGAACATATGCATATCTCAAGATATAAATCAACACATAAAAAAAGCATTAAACATATGCCATAAATAAAAGGAAATGTTTACAACAAAGCCCAAAAAACAAAAGGGCATTTAATATTATTTGAAAATAAGACAAAATACATAAAAATTTGAAAAGATAAAACTAGGATGAAGGATTCTGGGCGTCCGAGGTAGAAGGGCTCTTAGCATCTTTTGAAGTAGGGTCTTTAGCAAACCAGACCACGAGCGCGACGGGGCCTTTAAGAGCAGGTTGAGCAAGAACCACACCATCATCTTTCGGATCCTACTCTAAATGAGTAGAGTTGTCGTTCTCTTCATTGACGGTGTCAGCACTAGCAGGAGTCGTTGGCACGGGGTCATCTATGGAGATCTTGGACAAGTCAAGGTCTAGATAGACAGACCCAACCTGCTTCAGGCAGTCATCAAAACCTTCACCATAGTAGACGACACACGTATGAATAAAATATTGCGAGGCCTTAAAATTCACCACGGCATTGGCTTTGGCCTTCTTCATCTACTCATGAAGGGTCGTAAGCTCCGTCTCCAAGCTATCCTTGTCCTTTTGCGCCTTCTCTCGGAGGTTGGATTCTTGCTTCAGTTTTTCAGTAACAGCTGTTAGCTCCTTGTTGAGGGTGTAGACGGCCTCCTTGTATTGCCCCTGCTCCTTGTTTTGGGTCTCTTAACGCTTTTGAAGTCGACTAATCACCCCTTTCTGGGCGACGCACCTATCTTGGATTACCTTCATACGCACCAACGCCTGAAATCAAGGCAACTGTCAGCCAATGAATGAAAAATAGCGTGGAAGAAAGTTTGAGAAAAGAATGTACCCTAGAAAGGTCAAAAAGACCCGACGCTCCCAAGTCTTCTGTCGTTTACTTAACACAAGGGTCCAAGTCTGCCTCCTTAATGATTGACTCTATCATCTCAACGACATGTTCCTTATGAGTGAGAAGACGATGAACGTTTCCTTCGGTGACGGGACCCATTGCCGTCATCAAACCCTTACCAGCTCCATGGCTAGGTTTGGGAGGTGACGACTTCTTTGATTGTTTGTCACCCATAAGGATGGTCGGTCCTTTCTTGAGTGGATGGTCATCCTTCCCTTCTTTTTTCCTTTTGGACGATCCTTGCCAACGACCTTGGGAGCCGACGTTGACACCCTTTCATTCTCCTTCTATTTGCACGTAGCGGTTGATGCCCTTACCAAGGCCCTCTGCCTCCCTGCTTCCATTTCTGCCAAGGACAAAAGACAGACGTTAGAAAGGTAGACGTTAGTATAGGTAAGAATGAACGGAAGAAAGTGGACATTTACATCGACGAGAGTAAGCGTTCAATCTATGAGCTACAGTAAGCGTGGAGTGTGTTTAGAGTAACAAGATCCTTCCACTTTCGTTCACTAAAAAGGATCTCTAGCATGCAATGGATGAAAGCCTCTTGCTCGTCGGTTATTTGTGGACAGACGCTAGCTGAAACAGAAAAAGCAACGAACGACGTTAAATACACAACAAGTGAATGAATAAGAGGGAGAATGCTGGCAGTGCATAACCTAAATCTTTTACAATACCCCAAGTTTTGTCAAAACCATGGGGCATAGTGTCCCACTCCTCTTGACGGCACACCTAGTCTATCCCTTGAACGAAAAAATACCTATTTTTCCAATTCCTATTTGAGTCAGGCATGTCTGACACCAGCCTGAGTGACATCTTCCGTACTACAAAGTGATAGATCCCCTGGGATGAGGAGGTGTGTTGGGGTTTGTAGCAATAAAAGAACTCGTCGAGGGTAAGCTGACGGTTCTTACCATTAAGACGACCCCAAAGTACTTTAGCTCCTATAAATATCCTCCAAGAATTGGGAGCTATTTGATTGACGGACAAACTTAAATAATTGGCTAGCTAACGGTGCAGTTCTATTAGTGGCAGTCTCAAACTCACCCCAAACATGGCGTTGTACATGCCAACGTCTGCAGTCTTCCCAAAATAGTATCGTTTAAACTTCCTAGGCAAATGGATGGGGATGTTTTCAGGAATTTGATAACGATCCCAAAGTTCCTTAAATATTTTGGTTGTCATCTTCGGGTAAAAGTCATTGACCATCCACATTGCAGAAAGAATGAAGGGACGGGTTCCGTCGTCCTTTTGATTCCTGAACCTCCCTCAGAGGATGTTCCTCCGTCATCCTCACTCTTGTCCCCATCCTCCTCCTCCTAACCCTCCTCTACACCTTCCTCTTCCACTCCGTCCCTTTCTCCCTCGTCGTATTTATCCTCCACATCTCCTTCATCCTCGTTCTCATCACTCAAGGAATGGGTAGACGGCTCCCTTTTTGGGGACTTAGGGGAAAGACGACTCCCTAACGGAAAGACTTCATCGTAGCCCACACCCTCACGGACTGATGACGATAGTTCACTCACTGCTTCCCTATCTGACATCTATCCACCTACAAGCGAAAGAGGTATTATCTAAGAACCTATCTTGACGAGGTCTCAAACGAATGGGGGGATGGGATGCAAAGATATAAATGAAGACAGGAAGAAGAAAACTTACAAAAATAAGCGGACGGGTTGAAAGCAACGACCCCTTCTAAGGTTGATGGCAGTGAGGTAACTGTGACGAAGGTAATGGGATGACAACTCTCTCTCTTATGATTCATAGAGATGAAATAAGGAAAAATAGGAGGATGAGACCAACCAACTTGTGCCACATGTTCTAGCATTTAATAAAAGCTGCTTAAGAACCATTACTGATACCCATTTTTCCAAAAAATAAAAAAAAAGCTATAGATTGCACTCCATGACCTGTCAGCTAAAAGTCGACGGAATCATGGAGTAAGGGCAGCTGACAAGGGTGTTTTTTAGGAAGAAATAAACTCGTTACATACAAAGAAGTTGACGACTCCATTGAGCCCTTCAGCTTCATATACGTGTGAAGTAGTATGAAATTGACAATGCCATAGGCCGACGACATCACCTTAATACTCGACGACATCTACATGAGATGATGGGAATCCCTAGGCTAACGAGAAAATAGAGGCTGGTGGGAGTAAGAAAGGCCGACGGAAGTAAAAGAAGTCAATGGGAATAAAGAGCACGACAAGTCCAACATGACCTTGCTTAACCTCTACAAATATCTATATAAGGAAATATCTATATAAGGAAATATCTTGTACCCCGTGATTAACCCTAATCAAGGGAATCCCTATAAGGAAAGGATCCCGCAAGATACGTGTATTTATGAGGATCTTCCCTACAAGGAAAGACCATCTCTGCCATGAAACGAATGTTAGCTCTACGTTATTATAAAAACCCCAAAACCCTTACAAACCAAGGTACGCATAATTTCCGCCAGCTCTAGCACTCTAGAATTGTAAAAGTTCTCTAACTTAACATTCGAAGGATATTTGGCCGATACCACACCGGTACTCTTTGTGAGGTCTTCTTCTTCTTCTTTTTCTTTGTTGCACAGGTTTTGTCTAGAGTACGTGAGGACTGCGCAAGTTACTGATGATTTTTGACATTATCATATATAAAGAAAGTTAAGAACACTTTTTTTTAAAAATAAAATAAAAAACTCATTTTAAACGTTATATTTCTCAAGTGTAAGAAACTAAATCCAATAATTTCAAAACTAACAAACTAAATTCTATGATGACTTCTTTATATATATATATATAGGTTTGAACCCTAAATCTCTTACTAACGACAATAGATTTTACCAGTTAAGCTAAATAAAACCCACAATTTTTTTTAGAATTTTTTTTCCCTTCTGAGATTTAACTTATGATAAATTTGAGATTTTTTTTAGAATAATCTAGAACCTACAGTTAATTGAGATTCTAAAATTTAACAAATTAAATCTTATAAATTCAAAAGTATAAATTAAAGCTTGATATTAAAAGAAAAAAACAAATTAAATATCAGCATATTTAAGTGGAACAACATTATATTTGAGATTTAATATAAATTGAATTATGAAATCAAGTGTTTGATTTATTAATTTTGAAACTATAATGTAATTATTACTTTTTTAAAATTTTAGGGTTTAAGTTATTACTTTTAAAATAATTTGTTTTAGTATGTTACAACTATAAATTATATAGGATTTAAAATGTATATTTATTAATTTTAGGAAAAATAAAGAGCTAGGATTTTTTTTTACGAGAAGAGCTAGGAATCTATATCTATATTTATGTTTATAATATATATAAATCGAAGCCATTTGATTTTAGGTTGACCTTATAATATTATGTCATATAAGCTTTTGAGACCTCATAATTTTACATGCCATTTTTCTATCATATATACTTTCAAATCAAATTTAAATTTTACTCTAAATTTAAACCCTCAATAAAATCTTGATGTATCATATTTTCTTAAATAGTAGATTGTATAAATTTATATAAAAATCACAATAATAATAAATGCATAATATTAGAAAGAATATATAGTTCTATTTCAAACACAGTCATAATAATTATCTATTTATAATTATCATAATTATCTATTTATAATTATTATAATTATCAACTTTCATTTAAAAATTAAAAATTAAAAAAGTATAATATAGCATGAACAGAAATATAAAATATGTTTTAGCTACCTATAGTTGAAATTTTATTCATTCATTATTTTATTTTTTTGAGAAAAATATTCATTCGTTATAATATGTCTGCACAATACACAAATTAATTAAAAATCATAGATAGAGTTAATATTCACAAAACTGAACATAAAATATTTTTTTTAATAATCCGATAGTTTAGATATGAGAGATTTGAATCCTAAACATAATTGTTGTTATATGAAATTATATAATGATATCATATTATCTAAGAACCAAAAAAAAAAAAAAAAAGATCTAAAAGAAGAATAATATTTTGTTGAACTTTCCCACGCATCGCAAGGTTTCTAGCTAGTTATATACAAAACCAAAGACAGTTGGCATTTTTTAGATGAGATCAGCTAAATGTCAAATGTATTTTTATATATCAATTATTTTATGGAGAGATTTTATATTTGGTTGATCTCATAATATTTGGCCACAGAAGCTTATGAGATCTCACAATTTTATACGTTATTATTCTAATATAAATTTGTTATTTTGAATGAAATTCTAATATAAATTTTGTGATTGATTTAAAATCTATTTTATATTTAAACACTATATTAAAATCTTGGCTTAATATATATAGTGATAAATACTAGATTAAGTAGTTGACGGTGATTGAAATAAACTAATAAAATACATGTGAAAAATTGATTACATTTTGACATTTTGTAGATGAGATCAGCTAAATGTCAAATATATTTTTATATATCAAATTTCTTTTTATAAAGACAATCTTATAATATTTTGTTACAAAAGCTTTTGAGATCTCACAATTTTATACATTATTATTCTAATATAAATTTGCTCTGAATGAAAATCTAATATAAATTTTGTGGTTGACTTTAAATTTTGCGTGAATAAGTTTCATATCAAAACACAATAATAATAAATCTCTATTTATAACTATCGTAATTATTAAATTTCTTACTTAGAAAAAAAAAATTAAAAGAGAAAAAAACTATCATGACAATTTTTTCAATGCATTGTATGAGTTATTGAATAACCACTAGTTAGTAATATACTAATATTAAATATTAAATAATATAATAGCCCACTGCAAATTTGGGTGATGAACCTATTAGTTAGGATGATAAAAACTCAAATGTCCTGGATTCAATCCACTTCAATCAGTTTACGAGGTTTTTGGGATGTTTTTGTAAATAGTTTTAACTAATAAAAGATAATAGGGGTGTTTGGTTAGTATTTTTAAATAATTATTTTTAATTTTTAAGTAATATTTTATACATTTTTACCCATACATATTTTTATAAATATTTTTTTACAACAATTTTTAGTTTTTTAAAATAGGAACCAAACTGGCGTAAGACACCAATTCCCTAAGTTCAAAAATAAAAATAAATCCTATAAAAAAAAATTATTAATTAAAAAAAACAGCAACTTTGTCAGATTATCTTAAAGACAAGATTGATTCGGGTTCCAACAGCTAAGTGCAGCGGTAGCGAACCCACGCCTCTCTCCTAATTTTGGAGGTTGTATTCTCAGGAGTCTGTATTCTACACTCTACTTCAATCCTAAACCCTCGAGTCAAGATATATAAGGCTAACTCCTTGACCCTTGTAGACTTGTACTCTCTCTCGTATTGTTGCGGATTTTCCTAAGACTGCAACGAGAAACTGCTTGCTCCTTTCTCTATTATCTTTTCCTTGAAACAATTCTCTGTCTTATATATCTCTGTGTTCCATTGGTTTATTTTTGTTGTGCAAATATCCAAATGGCTTCCCCAGCAGCCAAGGCATAGCAATGGATATTTGGGTTCCATAGCTGCAAAATGCTTTCCACGTTAAGGTCAGTTTTCATTCCTATATTGGTTTTTCTCATCTGGGTATCTGTTAAATTGTTTGTTTATTGCTTTTTTTGCCCTTTTTCCTCTGCTGAGTTTTTTGAATTTGTCCGTTTAATAGTAGAACTAGGACAATTTCTTTGTTTATTTTTTTAAGGGTTTGTAGGAAATGAGTGTTCCTGTGCTTATATGCTTGTTCTTTTTACCTGTCTGTGTAATTATTATTGGGTTTTGTCAGAGATAAGCTTTTATGTGATCCAATTACTTGCCATTGATATGTGTATTTGATTGTGAAACTAGGGATTTTTGGAGAAGGCACAGGAGGAAGGCTTTTGTTACAGTTGGAGTTTTAGGAGGTGGGTATTTCTTGTATAAACTGTATGATGCTCACAGGCGCAAGCTCGTTGAGCTGGAGAGAGAACTCGCAGATGAGCGCGAAGGCGAAAGACTCATTAAGGCCCAGTTAAGAGAAATGCAATCTCATCATGTTTTTGTTTCATTGGTATCATGAACATTGTATTTCCAGAAGTATGTGTATTTTTGGTTTCTAATATTGTTGATTTCTTGTTGATATTGATAGAATGCAAGCCCATTTTGAGAATATTCAAAGAATAGCTGATACAACAACCTTGCCTCATGCAATGCATCATTTAAGTATCGGATAGCAGAAGAGTTGGACCTTTCTCAGCTTCTTGAGAGGCTCCAGAATGCAAAGAATCAACCAAACAGTTTGACGCATTCAGAGAAAATTGAACTGTGGGATAGACTCAAAATTATAAGTATGAATATATTATTTTTTATTTTTATTTTTTTTACATTATTGTGCTTGTAACATACTAGCTTCTAGGTTTTCTTTAGTCTCACTGTCTCAAGGATATTATGATTAACCTAGCATGTATTGGACATGACACTTTCTTAGGTTTTACAAGGATGGCTTTGTCCCTTTGGGCAATGACAATGCTGAGCTTATACATTAGAGTTCAGGTCAACATATTAGGGAGACATTTATACATTGATACCGCACGTGGTTTTGAAAGCTCCTATTTCCTTGTAAGAGCCTGCTGCCTTTTCCCTTCTTATATTAAATTATTTATCCAAACACTTAACACTTTATTTTGTTCATCAGAGCTTCTGGTATCTATAATTATGTGTACATTTTTTTCTAGCTGGACACATTTTGCAAATCCTTACAGAATTTTTCTCAACTTATGTAATCTAGCGCAACTGATTTCTTTGCTTATGGAGAAGTTTTCTTCCTATAATGAAACAATCATCCTTGATATTTTGTTATTAAGTAACATGAAATGTAGTGTTTAGATTATCAATTAATAGTTGGATTGTGGACTTCAACTTTCATGGCTAAACTACTCCCATTAGCACTGTCCATTGAGACTTCACCATATGCCTGAAATAGTTTCAGTCCTTTCACCTTTGTATGTAGTCATTTCTTGATACTCATCCATCATATGCATATAGTATAAACATTTAGAATAATTTAAATTAGTAACATTGCTATAAATGGTGGGTTAATTATGGATTTTGAACTTTCTAAAATGTAGTATTTTACTAATAGTAGAAATGTTACACGTAATTTACTTTCCGTAGAAAGGTTATGTAGGGTAGATTGGGGAAATTTGTTTATGTGTGCTTGTGAGCTTTAGAATAGTAGCAGTTATAATCTTGGGGTTTATCATGGTGAAAGCAAGGATTTAGGTTTTGCATGTCAAATCAGGGTTTAAAAAGTTTGAATTTTGGTGGTTGAAACAGAGGACCACGTGGAAATCCCTTGATCACTTTCTGCTTCATTGAGCTCTGGCCAAGGACTTGTGGTCTTTTGCTTTTGTGATTTTTGGGATTAAATGGGTGATGCCTTAGAAGGTGTTTGATGTGATTTTCAGTTGTAAAGAAATGTATGGAAGGCAGAGAAATGGAGCAACTAGGATTTCTGTTTAGGTTAGCTTTATGTGAACGGTTTGGAAGGAGAGAAATAATCTTACCTTCAACAGCATTGACTCATCTACTCTTGATTTAAAATCCATATTTTTTTCCATAAGTTATATGAATAGTTTTGGCACCTCCACCTTTCTGAATGCTAAAAAAAACGTAGATTTTCTTGATGATACTTCATTGCAGTTCTGTTGGAGTATCCTTTGTATATTTTATACTTAGGTTTCTCCTCTTTGTAATAATCTTTTATATTTAAAAAGGTCGTACCTAGTGCCTAAAGCTCACACTTCTGTGGGGTTTTGGAGAGGTCATGGCAAGCAGCTTTACCCCTAATTTATTTTTTTTGGAGAGGCTGATTCACGAAGTCAAACCTGCGTACTGCTGTTTTTGGTGGATAAATGGTTATAGAAATTCTAAGTTGCAGCAAACATAGGTATTTTTTGGCTGGTTTGATATTATTTGTTTGTTAACAGGTAGAAAAATATATGGGGTGAAATCTTTCTATATGCTGATTAGTACTGGTGATGTGCAATACTTCCCAAGGAAAAGTACATGAAAGGTTAAAGTTCATCTTAAAGTAGTGCTCTTTACATGGGCTGCAACATTGGGGAAGATTCTTTCTCTTTCTCCCTATTGGTAAGTTACACAAGCACCTGGTGGGTCTTTAAACTACAACCTCACTCTCCATCCCATTGTTATGGGAGGAAAAGTGCTAGCTGAGCTATAGCTCATTGGCTTGGGGAAGATTTTTACATTTGATAATCTAAGAAGAAGACAAGTGATGCAAGACAAAATAAAAGTAACAATAAAAGTAAATGATGAGGACAACACACCTTATTGGATTGGAATTCTTATGTAGTTGGATTAGTTTAGGATTCCTTTGTTAATTTTGAGATTAAATAGGTATTAGTATTTGAGTGCAGATATGATTAGTTTTGGCGTGCGTTTGCCTAAGGATTATTGTGTGTTTTGTGTTTTTGGTTGGGTCCCACGACGTTGTTCACGACCCAGCCAAACTTGTGAAAACGCAAATTTCGAGGTAAATCCTGGGTCCCATGGTACTATTTATAACTTAAAAATTATTTTGCTACGGTGTTTCAGCAATAAGTTTTCAGTTTTCAGCAAAATAAGCGGTAGCTAAACAGACCGTTGATATGTTGTTATCCTTTGATCTCTTTATTTCCTGGAAGCTCTAGCTCTATTTTTTTTTTGATAGGTAAAAATATGTGCATTCAAAAAACACTACCTTATGCAAAAGACATAAGGCAAAGAGATAAGTACACAGGAAAGAGAAAGAGAAAAAAGAAAAAAGAGGAGAATAAACTAAGAACACAAAAGAGAACTAAGAAACATAGGGAGAGAATCACTAGAGGTGAGTCCCCAAGCCCTAGACCAATCAAACAGAGTGCCACTAAAAGAGGCCAAAAGCTGGTTGTCTGAGCTTTCCATGTCCTCAAACGTCCTCCTATTACGTTCCCTCCAGAGACACCACATCAAGCATAAAGGAGCTAAGTTCCAAATGCTAGACGAATGCTTTCCAAGCCAATTCCACCAACTGAATAGAGTATCCACAATCGATCTAGGCAAGACCCAGGAAAACCCAAACGATCTAAGAACCAAACTCCACAGTCTAGAAGCCTTTCCACAATGTAATAACAAATGATCCGCCGTCTCCCCATTACTGCGGCACATGATACACCAATCAACAAAATCCAACCCTCTTCCCCTCAAATTATCCCCTGTAAGGATCCTATCCCAAACAGCAGTCCACACAAAGAAAGAGACATGCCGAGGTAGTTTATATAAAGGCTTTAGGTAGTTTATGTTTGACAAGACGATTGATTGATTAATGATATTCAGATTGGAGATTTTCCAATACTTGGGTGCTAATTCCTAATACCTTAGGTGTTGATGCCTAAGTTTTGCTTGGTGCTAAATCCAAGTGACCTCGAAGTGCAGATTCTTAGGGTTTGTTTTTACTTTTCTTGTTACTTTTATTTTGTCCTGCATCAATTTTGGTATTAGAGCCAAATTGATTCATTAAAAAAAAGAAAAAAAATCCTTGCTATGTTCTCTCATCCCATCAAACCACAATACCAACACAGATGCCATCTGCCATAAAGAAAACCCTTATCTAGAAAGCCCACAACCCACACAGGCAGATCAGGCCCATAAGAAGTCACTGCCATTGTTAGCCTCCATCACTAGCAGTGGACCCCATCGCACCAGCGACTTCAAGTTTCGCCATCCAATGCCACAGTGACGACGATCTAGCCTTTAAATCACCATCTGTTGACCTGTTCCAATCGTGACACCAAACCATCTCCATCGACCCTCGAGCCCAATCCTTGTCAATGCTGCACTGCTGGAAGCCTTCACCTCGTGCGCCACCATTGGACCAAGCTTCAGCGCAGATCCGACCACTCCATGCCACTCCTTTGACCAAGACACATTGTGAGGGACTATCGACTCGAGCAACCTTAGACCCATCTGATGCTTTGAAATTTCTGTTTGCGAGTACACACAGAGAAAACAAAAAGATTTGCCTTCCTATAATTCATACGTGGTAGCCTGCCCAGTGGACCCACACAAGTTTAAATTTTCTGGTTCAAAATTTTTGTCAATATATTCTCTACGTGTTTGGTTAACATACCTTTCACAAACAATACTTGAACCTGACCTTTTTGTTTATCATATAGTTGAACCTCACCTTTCTGTTTGTCATTTTTGATTGCTAGTCCAAAAAAAAAAAGCACCCATATGGGCCATATCTTTGACCACATTTGTGCTCATTTATTAAAAAAAAAAAAAAGTGTTTCAAAATCTTCGAAGTAGCTAAACCTTATTATTAATTGTGGAGTTAGTCTTAATCAGTAAAAAAAAAATTCAATACTTTGAGCAAAAGTACTACTTGATTTTAATTTTAGCCAATGACTAAATTTCCTACTCTATTCGGTTAGCTTTTGTTTTATATTGGACATCAAATTGCTAGGGATTTGTTTACTAGTCTGACTTGCATTCACATGTAGAATACCCTTTGCATGTATATATGTAGTGGTTGCATTGTGTCAAGTTTCAAGTCACAATCTACTTCCAAATCCCAATTTAGTTTTGAGTCTAGTTTCGAGTCCAAGCCCACCATGGAACCAACATTAGGGGATTTAATGAAAGTTCTCCAAGACCTATCCACTCAAGTAGAATCAGTAAAGGCTTTCCTCCAAAGGAATGAGAATGAAATTGACCATGAGGGTACACCGCCCCATAGGCGAGGTTATCGTAATCCTAATGACCATAGGGATGTTAGGGAAACTGAAGATAGGATACTAAAAGTGAAAATAGAAGCACCTACCTTTGATGGTCATCTTGATCCATGGGCTTTCATTGATTGGTTGTGCCAAATGGAGCAATTTTTTGATTGTTATAATTGAGCTGCAGATAAGAAGGTTAGGTATGCAAAAATGAAACTCTTAGAGCCAACCTTTTCTAGGAGGACCTCGAAGATACCTTTAGGCGAAGACATCCAACTCCCCTCACTAATTGGCCAGAAATGAAAGATACATTCTCTAGGAATCATCTTCCCCTAACTTATAAGAGTGCCCTCTTAGATGAATGGAATTGCGTAAGGCAAGGTACTAGTTATGTGATAGAGTACATTGAGATGTTCAAAGAGTATAAGAGGTGATGTCAAATTGCTAAGGATGAGGTTGCAACATTCTGTAGGTTTTGGGATGGGTTAAATCCCAGAATTATGAAGGAATTGATCATCTGAGGAGTGACATCCTTAGATCATTACTATGAACTTGCTAGAAATTGTGAGTTAACTTCTAGATCCTTGTTTGCAAGGCATCTTGAAATCCATAGTGTCGCCACTAGCTCTACCTTCAAGTAGCAAGCCTCAACTCACCTTACCCCCTCCCAAGCCCAACATAATTAGTGCACCATTAGCTAAGGATGATAAAGGAAAAGGAGTAGTTGGTGAGCCATCGAAGCTAGGTTCCCACCTACAAGGCTTTAAATGTCAAGGCCTTGGTCATATTGCTGCTAAATGCCCCATTAAGGCCTTTATTATTCATGAAGAGAATAAAGAGAATGATATAGAAGAAGTATATGAACCCAACATGGATGAAATCAATGTCATAGATGATGAATGTGAGGAAAATCTTAAACTTGGTTGCATTCAAATAATACCACCTAACGACAAGCCCCATGAGAGTAGTCTAGAAAAGGCAAAGAGCGAGGATTCCATTTCCCATGTCACCCAACTTGCATGTGAAAATTCCATTACTGAAAGCATGAGTCCATTTGAAGTCAAGCCTTGGAAGCCTTTAAGCACTCTCCCATTTTCACCCCATGATAGAGCACTTGAGTCAATAGGAACATATAAGCATCATGAGGTAAGTAAGCAATTTCCAGCAAATGATAATCCCTATAAAATCCAAGCTAATTCAAATTACATGAAATTTCAAGCAGGGGGATTATGTCATGGTTCCAAGTAAGCAATTGCAAGCTTGTAGTACTGAATCACTCAAAATGTTGAAACATGTTGGACCAAATGCATGTCTTGTTGATTTTCAAACTGGTTACAAAAATGACTCCTTTAATAATGAGAATTTGGCTATTTATAAAGGTCCTGCAGTTTATTACCAACCACATGGTTTTGCTCAAATCCCTATGATTCATCCAACACCAACAACCATTTTGCCAGCACGTAAAGAAAATATTGATGTTATTTTGGATGAGTGGGTTATTTTTACTAGGGATGGAGAAATTCAATGCTTCCTAGTTTGCTGGAAGGGATGACCAATATTGGACTACACTTGGATCACAAGAGAGGAACTGCAGCAACCTAATCCTGATTTCCTATAGTATTACTCAGAGTTATACTCGATGAGGTGATGCAGGACAAATTAGGGATTTGTCTACTTTTAGTTGTGGTGGGTTTAGGGTAGGAAAGAAGAAGAATTAGAGAGAAGTTAGGGCTGTTTAGGGGCTTTGTGAACAGTAACCCTAGAAAGAAAGAGAAAGAGAAAGAAACAACAAAGGCCGACGTGCCTAATGCCCAAAATACTCAATTTTATTAATCAACTCATTTTACTTCTTTTACTTCTTTGAATACATTGAGCACAATATATATATATAAAGACTTTTACTTGTACTAGTAGTAATATGATTCCTACTAGTATTAGGACTACTAACAAAACCTAATAAATACTAACTTGGACCCAAAGTAAATAAACCTAAGATACTTAAAACCCTAGAAGATTCCAGACTCAACAAAATTACCAAAATACCCTTAATTTGCTGGAATTGCAGAAATTACAGATTTGCCCCTCAATATAAAACTGACCATAACTAATAAAATATAAACCCAAATTAAAAACTGTTTTAACCCTAAAATACTCATATGTAGACCATTAAAAGGGCACTAGTTTCACTTCAATAGGACTTCACATGAGAACCCAATAAAATAATTCTTGAATAGGCGAATATGCAAAGTAATAGCATATTAATCTTCCATGACCCTATCACGAGGTCGAGTCTTCCCCACCCCAAGAGAGTTGACGAGGACAACACAACTTATTAGATTGGATTTCTTATGTAGTTGGATTAGTTTAGGATTCTTTTGTTAATTTTGAGATTAGATAGTAGTATTTGAGTTCAGTTAGAAGTAGTTTTTGTATGTTGTTATCTTTTTTTTTTAAATTTTTTTTATCTCTTTATTTATTTATTTATTTTGATAGGTAATCAAAGCTTTATTGAAAAAAAAGTACAATGAGTTTACGACAGTAAACTCACTGCACAAAAATCTCTAATCTCTTTATTTCCTGGAAGCTCTAGCTCTATATAAAGGGTTTAGGCAGTTTATGTTTGAATAGACGATTGATTGATTAATGATATTCAGATTGGAGATTTTCCAATAGTTGGGTGTTGATTCCTGACACCATAGGTGCTGATGTCTAAGTTTTGCTTGATCCAAGCAACCCCTAAGTGCTAATTCTTAGGGTTCATCTTTACTTTTCTTGTTACTTTCATTTTGTCCTGCATTGGTAGAGATAAACCCTTAGAATCAACACTTAGGGGTCGCTTGGAATTAGCACCAAGCAAAACTTAGGCACCAGCACCTAAGATGTCAGGAATCAGCACCCAACTATTGGAAAATCTCCAATCTAAATTTCATTAATCAATCATCTATGTTTTAAATCTTATTACAATAAAACTTATTACTTATAAAAAAAAAAATTACAAATAAACCAGACTCTTATATAGAGCTAGAGCTTCTAGAAAATAAAGAGATAAAAGATAACGACAAATGAAAACTAATACTAACTAAACTCAAATACTAATCCCTATCTAATCTCAAATCTAATCCCTATCCAAATAAAAGTCTACTATTATCCAATTTCCTATAAGATAAATACAAAAATCTGAAAATATAAATTCTAAAATAATTCTGGTTTTGCTACTGCCTCAAAAAGTAATTGTTGTAAAAAGGTGCTAATATGTCAAAGAGGCTGGCGAGAGCGTTGATCAATTATTGCTACACTATGATTGTGTTAGTGAGTTATGGTCTCCAGTGTTGTGTTTGTTTGAGGTGCAATAGCCTTGCAGGGTTCTTGATTTGTTGCCAAATTGGTTGGGGAGGTTTGCCAAACACAATAGTGGAGATATTTGGTATGCTTTGATTGGACATTGCATGTTGGTGCTACTTATGAAAAGTTCTAAGTTTTCATAATTTTTTTTTTGATAGGTAATCAGAGAAATAATATTAATGATAAAATAATATAAGAAAAGTACAAGATGTTCATGATGATGAACAACAAGTCAAAAAAAAACAAGAGAGCACATAGCACAACTCAAAGAGGGGAATCAGGAACTAAGCTAAGGGAAGACATAAACTCAAAAAGAGAAGAACAATCAAAAAGACTGTGATGACTTAGCACCTTTAACTCATCTAACGTCTTCTCACTGTCCTCAAAAGATCGACGATTTCGTTCCAACCACACAATCTGCATTAAGCTCCTTGGAACCAAATTCCAAATATCCAAATTATGCTTCTCAAGCCACTGATGCCAACAAGATAACAAACGTGCCACCGAACCTGGCATAACCTAATGAATACCAAAAGCCTGAAGCATATAAGACCATAGGGAATGAGTAACAGGGCAATGTAGAAGAAGGTGGTCTACCGACTCCCCATCACGGCAACACATACAACACCAATTAGCCAAGGGGCGACCCTTAGGCATTAGATTATCCAAAGTGAGGATCCGACCATGAGTAGTTGTCCACAGAAAGACCGCCACACGCTTAGGAATCTTTGGTTTCATAATTATTAAACAAGATGAAAACATGACTCTTATTTCCTGGGTGTATTATTATTCCTGGTTGGAGAAACTTTGCGTCAAATTTTGAAATGTTAAAGAATAAGACTTCTTGAACCTGGAACTTGCGATAACATTTATTTTGCTTTTGATATTGAATAGTCTTTCTTTGCCACCATCCATTGAATTTATATGGTATAGCAAGATCAATGATTTGGACCGGATTGGAAACAAACTCATCATTGGCCTTGATGTTATGGACATATGGCTTTATCTTAGCATCGGCATTTTCTTTCTTACTCTTGGCATCAGTTAGTCCAATGTTGTCCTCTTGCTCTTGTGAAACTTTGTCAATATCATCTAACATTACTTCTTTTGTTTGAAGATGGAGCGAACTCTTGCTTTGTGATGTCTTGATTGTAAAATCACCAGTGTGAGCAGCTCCAATTGTGTGTATCATAGCTTTTAGCTGCGTGGAACTAGTATTCACAGTTTGAATCCCATAATTGATAGGTTGAGCTTCTTTTTGAATCCAAGTGACAAAATTCCTAATGACATTTGAATCTTTTGAGTAAATTGTGCAATCAATATTGGTGCCATTGTAATTAATGAACAAGTTGATGGTTTAGAAGAAGATAGGATCTTTCACTAATATAAAACTAAAGTAGGATAGATTTGGGGAATCTATGTATGTGTGCTTGTGGTGGGATTTAGGGTAGGAAAAAGTTATAATCTTAGGGTTTGTAATGTTGAGGAAAAGGATTTGGGTTTGTAAATTGAATTAGTGTTTGAAAAGTTTGAAGTTTGGTGGATTAAATTCTGAAAAAGAGAATGAAAGGTTGTAGAAATTCTGGGCAGCAATGAAATTAGGTACTTAATGGCTGTTGATGGGTTATTGGGGGCTAACAGGTATGCAAATTGTATGGGGTTCTATGTTTTTTATAGGTATGGAAAATGGCTTGATTTGGAGTTGCAAAGAAGGAAGAAAATAAAATATTGATATAGTGTGTGGAGGCCCCTTATTGGAAATTCACTGCTATCAAACCTTCTATTGATTGGGAATGGAGTGACCTTCGGAGTTTTTGGAGAAGTTGTATTTGGTGGGATATGACTGATTTGGCTGGAATTTGTAAAATGATAATTAGAAGTCTGGGGACCTACATTTTCCGGTGAAGGATGGGGTGGCTTCATGATAAGGGCAGCCATGTCAATCAATGTGTCTTGATATGTGTACTCCCTGGGTACATGGGTTGAGCCTCTATTTGATACATTCTAATATTATTTTTATTACTTACAGGAAAAAGGTAGAATCATGACAATGGAGACTTGGAGTTTGTTGTATCCCAAAGCCAAATGGCAAATAAGAAGTTTGAATTTGAATAATCTGCAGTAGATTAGGATGAGGATTAGGATTTAATTTCAATTTGTATTTAAAAATTTAAATAGGAGTTGTATCCTATATTTTAGGACTTGGTTGTAATGAGGTTTATCTCCTCACTAGTATATATGTATGTAGGAATCATGAATGAAGCAAGTAGAGAATTACCCAAAAAGTCTATTCTACGTCTCAAGTTTAGGAGGCTAGTCACCTCAAATCAACTAAGTTATCTTTTATTTTTCTAGTTCACAATATTTGGTATCAGAGTGTTATGATTTGTCTCACCGCCAATCATCCCAAGCCAGAATTTAAAAAATAAAAAAAAAATCCTTTGGCATCCATCATGCGTAGCTCAAATTAGAGCCTTGATCCGGGGACTTTGGGAATTTTGTCAGAGAATGTCAACCAAATGTTAGAGATTCTCAAGAGCATGTCCCAAAGATTAGCAAAGATGCACTATTTGTGTGATCAATTGTTAGAGGTCTTCGAGAAACACCCAACGAATCAAGAATCCAATGAAATTTCAGAGAATCATAACGACGTAGTCTAAGAATCACCAACGATTCAAGAAAGTAATATGTTGGAGGATGCACTTACTACAAAAATTGAGTTTGAAGATCAAAGGTTCAATGAAGTGGCAAAGATTGATCAAAGGGATCTTTTCATGATTTCAAATAAGCCAATCTCAATCGAACACATTGAATTTGACATTCCCTGTGTACTTGGGTGTCTTTTTCTTCTTTTTATTTATTTTTATATATCAATAAATCTTTATTACTTATAAAAAAAAAAAGTCATTCCTGATGAGTTCATAGGTATGGGAAATGAGATATTTTTGTTTGTAGTGCCCCACATAAATGGTTAAATAATTGGTGTAGGTCTCCATGGTCATAATGCTTTTCCTTCAACACTTGAAAATTCGAGGCTGAGTATTCTCCAATCAATGTGAGCCAGCATTAATTTCTATGTCGCAAAATCTTGAGGACAAGATTCATATGTAGGGGAAGGGAATATGAGGATTAGGATTCTATTTCAATTTGTATTTAAATTTAAATAGGAGTTGTATACTATGTTTCAGGACTTGGTTGTGATGAGGTTTATCTCGTCACTAGTATTGATATACGTAAGAATTATGAATGAAGCAAGCAGAAAATTAACCCAAAAGTCTATTCTTTCTCTCAAGTTCAGGAGGCTAGTCACCTCGAATTGACTAACTATCTTTTTTTTTTTTCCGGTTCACAACAGAGTTTATTGTAACAAGAAGTGTGTCATAATCAGTCTGGCCTTGACTGAGATTGGACTTTAAAAAACAGGAAAGAGGAAATACATAAATAAAGGGACTGGGGTGGACTGGGACGGAGTGGGGCAGAGATAATTTCCCTTTGATTGGGTTCTGGTTTAAATAATTAATGTCATTGGCAAAGCTATGATTTTAGTTTGGAAGGAATCATTGAAATAGTGAATTAAAAAAATTAATTCTAAAATCAAATTGTATAAGTTTTTTGTTTTTGATAGATAATTTACACACACCCATTTGGAACCCACGACCTCACCCCCCAATTAGGACTTACAAGGGGAGGAGGTGCCCGTTGAGATAGAGCTCATTGGCAAAAAAAAAAAAAAAGGCTTAGCTTTCATTTTTTAATTCAACCCAAAATGAGTTCACATTGAATTTGATTTGGATTACACCGTCTTTTAGCCAAAAATAGGACTAAATGTACAATGCTTGTTGATTTTATGTTTTATAAGTAGCACCCTAATAATAAAAAGTTTATAGTAGTTCGTGATTATAAATTTCTAATTTGATAATAATAATAATAACAATAAGTTCAATCATTGGGCATAAAATACAGTCAATAACAATAACTAAACTTTAATCCCAAAATTTTGGGATAAATAAGTTCAATATTGGTATACGGTCAACTAAATATACCAAATCTTAAATGAGTAGTTTAATTGCAAGCAGTAGTAAAAAAAAAAAAATAGTCCAATATCCTTTTTGGTATTTTTTGATTTATTTGATGATGCAAGTGCAACGTAATGCTTTACTACTCTTTTGCTCTTTATCAACCTTTAGATGTTTCCATTTTTTCCTTGCTCACATTTTTACAAGTAGAATTACTAACAAAATAAAAAGAAGATGCAAGTGCCAAACTGGTGGAAAATGATTTTAGTTAAATAAGAAAGGAAAGTCATGGCATTTGGTATTGTAATGTGATGAGAGAATAATACAATTAATAATTAATACTAAGTTATACTTAGATTTTAGAATTACTGAATTATGTTTTTATTCTTGGAAGGCAGTCTATTTTCTTCTTTGAAATCTTGATAAACTGACAGTTCGTACATATTTCCAGCTTATGGCCAGAGAGAAAAAGAGGGGAAGAGAGGAAGGAGATGGGGGGGGGGGGGGGGTGGCCGAAGTCCCCAAGATAGTTTCTACTTTTCCCAGCTTTCCAGGGGGCAATTGCCCCCTCTTAATCCACCCTCTGCCATTGCCCAATTTTCCTTTTTTCTTATTGGTTATCGGATAGTGTTGGCAACTCCCGGTTACTGGATGGTGTGGACAACTTCCTTCATCTCTTTGTTGTGTTTGGCCTACTTTTGTCATGTCATTTTTTTGGGTGCCTTGTATTAAATAAATAAAACCTTCACCAAGGTGAGTGGTGCAGAAATTTTCTTATCTAGGAGAAAGCTTCTGTGTTTTCTGATGTTTAGAAAGAAATAGGGGGATTTTTAGGTGGGTGAATTGGAATCGTTATATAGAGCAGCCCCAAACTAGAAATTAGGGCTGCATACATTAACCTCAAGCACCACTAGGCGAGGATTTTTTAATTTCAAGAATTTATGGGTGGAAGGTGGAATCAGTATATGCCTGGATCATGTTGGCTATGGGTTTGGGTTACAACTATGGGCTGAACTTAAAGATGTGCACAGCAGTTTGAAAAAATAACAGGAGAGGAAAGCTAATATACAGAGAAAAGTGTTAAAGGTTTAGTTTAATGAGTTTACCATGGTGATCTAGCTATTTCATGGAGCATAACTCTGTTATCATGGCCTATATGTACATCTCAGTCCAACTAATTTTGAGATCACTGTAGTATTCACAGAAAGTGAACTACAGGAATTTTTAGAGATAGAAATTAGAGTAGAAGATTAAAGGTAGCGAGGATGAGAGAAGATGACAACCCAACATTTAGGGCTAAGGGAAGAGAAAGAGGAAAAAGAAAGTGGGGGGAAGGGGAGGCTGGAAAATAAAGCAAATTGGCTCAATATTTCTTAACATTTGTGGAATTTTTTACACAAAATTTCATGAAAAGAGTAGAAAAAAAAATCTAATTCAAATGAAACCCTGAAAGATGTCCTGAATCACATCTTAATCTAAAGATTTGTTGGACTGAGATGTACATATATGCCATGATAACAAAGTTATGCCCCATGAAATAGCTATATCATCATGGTAAACTCATTAAGCTAAACCTTTAACGTTCTTCTCTATATATTAGCTTTCCTCTCCTGTTATTTTTTCAAACTGCTTTGCACATCTTTAAGTTCAGCCCATAGTTGTAACCCAAAACCATAGCATGATCCAGGCATATACTGATTCCACCTTCAAGAGGATTCCATCTTAATCTAAAATGTCTCCTAAAGTTGCTAAATATAATTTTGACAGAAATATCTGGGTTTCACATTATATAACCTGCTGCTTTTTCATATTTGCAGCCTGGAGGGAGGGTGGGGGTCATCTTGAATTATTTGGGATGGACCCCATGTCTTCCACAGCTCAGTCTTTTTTTTTTAATAGGTAATAAGACTTTTATTGAAAAAAAATTGAAACATAACTCTGAACAAGAAACAAATACAAGAAGTTCAAGAACTAAAGCTAATATATTGTAAGAATTCAAAAATTGAAACATAATGCGTAAGACCCCAAACACGATCCCACTAAACAAACTACTGAAGAGGAGATTCTAAGAGGTCTAAGGGTTTCTCATTGTCTTCAAAGGTGCGAATATTACGTTCCTGCCAAACTAACCACATTAAACATGCCTGGACCATATTTCATATCGTTGACAGGTGCTCTTCTTATCCAAGCAAAAAGAAGAGAGCTACCCACTAAATCCCAAACACCTTAAAAACTGCACTCCATAAAGCATGAGAAAACTTACAGTGGAGTAGAAGATGATCCACAAATTCCTCATCACAACAACATAAGCAAAACCTGTTAACCAGGGACTGACCTCTCTTGACTAGATTATCAATGGCGAGTATCTTACCCTTAGCTGCTGTCTGTAAAAAGAAAGACACCCGTTTAGGCACCTTTGCCCACCAATGCACTCCTGAGGAAACACATCAGTGAGAAGACCAGGCAACAGCTTATAGTAAGAGTGCACATCAAACACACCAGTCTTAGTCAACTTTCAAGTCAGATTATCATCCCCCTCACCCCTCAGCATAGAGGAATAAGGAAGCTCAAAAAAAGAACAAACATAAGCTGCCACCTTTTTTGGTTCTGATTAAGCTGCTTTATCTTTGTGGCCATACATTTATCTGTGGGCCTTCAGTGGCATGTTGTTATTGGTTGCTGCCAATTGTCACTTGGTTCCCTTGTTGATACTGCTCATGACTGGCATGTTTACATTTGCCTTAATAGGCCTATTAGCCAGCAGTTGCAGAATCAGTAAATATTTGTTTGGGTTCTTGTTTAGTGTAACTGAGTTTACAATGGACATCAGCGAATCTCGCCTGAATGCCATCATACAAACATGGTACTGCTTTTTTGAAGCTTGGAATCTGCTATGCTGTAGACAGAATCCATACATTACCCAGATTTATAGTTGTTATCTGCCATCTAAGGGCATTTAAACCTGAGAACTAACATACCAAAGACGTATAAAATTATACAGCTATGAAATATCAAAGAAAAGAGTGATTGATTAAGCAAAGGGATTGGATAAAATTTCATTAGGAATTTATCTTTTTGAAGATTTGAAGTAATTATATGCTTATTGATAGCTTTGGAGGCACCTAATTAGGTATACACTCAGCTACTAATGTCATCAACCCCATGCACAAAACCTTGGACCTGACAAACTGAATGAGTTAAGTAGTTGGGTGAATGAGGTATTATGGCAGAGGGGCCTTTTACATTAATGATTTTGGATGTAGTTGATGGCTGATTTGACAACCTAATTTGCTAAGTAACAATTTACTTATGTTGAAGATATGCAGTATTAGATATATGAAGATATGGAGTATTAGATATATGGTGGAAACGAAGATAGCAGCTCATTTCTATGTACAGGCATACAAATATGTATTTTTAAATCTTTGCATCTGGTGTTCAACTTTGTGATTCTCAATTAAACATTTATTTCTTTGAAATGCATGATTTATAAGATTTTGTATATCCCCATTACCATTCTTTCTTATTATCATCCAATGCAAATATATAATGGGTATTATGGCTAATTATTTAATTAGTAATATGTTAGCATTATAGACTAATCATGTTGGATCTGTTACATGCTAATTCTTGTAGATCTTTCTGTGACCTGAAGTGGGGTTTCCTCTTCTCTAAAAGTGGTCCTTTTTGTTCTTTTATACAGGAGAACGCTGATATGATTGACCGAGATGATGAGCAAAAGTTTCTGGCTAGTGCTGATTTTCTCTCAAACTATGGTCTGCCTGCCTTGATGTCGGATATGCAAACAGCAGCAACAGAAATTCTTAAGGGGTAAGGTACCATTTACCATCTTAAGAGTCCACAAGTTATTGTATGGCAATCTGACAATCAGCTGAGATTTTATTTGTTAATTCAATCATTTGGTTGATGGAAAATCTCCGGACATACTTCTTTCCTCCTTTAATCAAGAAAAGGAGGAAAAAGGCTGGAAAAAAAAGAAGAAAAGAAGATGAACCCAATTAGGCAGTCGTTCTAGGTAAAAGAACAAAAAAATTGAGATGAAAATAATTGGCATGTCTGTTCTTTGTAGTGGTCAATATTTAAGCATAATGTCAAGACATAGTTTATTTGTAGACATGTAATCTTGTCAATTGCTTTTCTGAATTGGGAACCATATATGGGAATCAGCCTCTCCAATAAGTTGGGGGCAAGGATGCTTACCATGACCTCTCCCAAACCCCTCATAAGTGGGAGCTTTGTGCATTGGATACGACCTTTTTTATATGGTTATCACTTATCAATATGCCAACATCAGACAATCTAGGCTAATTCTGGCCTCCTTTAACATTTCATCTATCATGTGGTGACCCTTGGGCCCCCACTATTGCTGAAGCACGTTGGACTGGCCTCCAAGTAACTTACCCTGAAAATCTATGATATTCCTGCTGACTGCAAAAGTTATTGAAAATCAAGTTTCATAAACTATTGGCAATAATTGGATATCAGTGATATCATGTAAGACGCTATGTGTCAAAGAAATCTTATAAAATTAACTGTCAGAAATACCAATGAGTTCCAGCTAAAATGACACATCATTCTCCTTTTAGAATTGAGGGAAGGTGAGGTTGTGGGTTCAAAATCCACCGCATGAAAGTGTAACTTACTAGTAAAATTATAATTAATAATTTGGAAACGTTTTATGTGCAGAAAGCAGTTGAAGGATTTCTTCAACTCTACAGTACTTCATGAAACTATCAGGCAGATACTTGACAGGTTCATGAGCATTGGAAGCCCCCATCACTGGGTAAGCTACATCATGCCTGATGCTAGATTTGACAGACTAGCCACAGCCTCCAGCAGTGACAGCAAAATTCTTTCTGATGTTACTAAATTTGACCAACTTATGGTGGAGACGGGGGAAGTATTGACAAGGTATCTTTATTATTTATAACAATTTATGCATATGGTTATAGAACTTAATAAAAAAAGGTGGCAATGATTTGCATGATCCCCTAGCATAAAGTTGCCAATCAATATGGTTTAACTGCACTAGTTAACAGTAGGAAGAAAACATAGGAAGAAGGTCCCTCTCCCTCGTCAAAAGTAAAGATACGAAGTCTTTCAATTCAATACTTTCCCCTTCCAAAATTCCCTCTTTGGCTTTTATAAATTCAGGATCCGCTTGGAAATAAGCATAGTAGAAGAGAAGAAATTGTCAAAACCTATAAATGGCTCCTCTTTTTTTTTTTTTCATTTTTTTTTTTTTCATCTTTTGTTGAAACAACAAAGATCGTTTCAACAAAGATCTGAGTGAACTTTGTGCACATTTTCTTCCATCCTTGCCCACCCCCAAGAATTAAAGTGATAGCGCACTAGTAATGGCATCATTTATAGTATCTCATGTCCATGGTTCGAACCTCATCTCTCTCCACTACTATCTAATCTGTAATAAAAAAAGGTTTTATTTTGATGTTTTCAGTCCTTGAAGAATCTTCCAAATATTCAGTAAAAATTATTGTTTTGGTTTTTCTTTCAGCAGTTGGGGACTGAAATATGAAGGATGTCTAAACAGAATTTAGGCTTCAAATTAATCTTTGCTGTGATTTTTCTTGCAGTGTGGAATTTGGGACTGTAGTTAATATATCATTAAAGGCAGTGCTGGATGCTCTAGTAGAGGATATGGGGGCTCGGTCTGGAGGCAGTCTAACATCAGGGATGCCACTGGCCAAGCTTCTGTCACTAGTTACACAAATGGGTCCCTTGCTTGTCTACGGGCCTAGTAAAAACCGGTTCATCCAAATTATTCGAAGTGATCCGGAAGTTGAAATCTTTTTCACTCTTCTTTATGCAAACATGCCTCCCTCATAGACTAGTGAATAGTTAGTGAGCATAAATTATTTACTACGTTTTGAGAATGTTACGAGGAAATCATCATCACATGAGGTTGTATTTTGGTTTGCCAAACCTTGGCTATGTTTGATGATGTTTATGCTCCATTCCACAGTTCATGTTAATTCATGAAAATGGCATTTGACGAATAGGAGAGATGGGGAATTCAGATAAGACGGACTAAAAGTTGAGTTACACAGATCATTAGACATGTTCAAATTTTTCATGTCCTATATTGTCTTGAATGATATGCATATGAAGCCGTTTGGTTGTGGTATTTCTGTCTATTTAAAACTGGTGGAATTGAACTGGCTCTATTGATAAGTCAGAGATTTCAAGAAAGCTGTGAAGAACCCCCAGAAACAGGAACCCTTATGTGTAGTCCTTTGGGGGAATAGTTTTCAAGATATTCATTGTTGTGTAAACCCAATCGCAAATAAATTGTACTAGAATTTATGCTCTTTGTAAAAGAAAAAACCTGGAGTAAATTCAATAGACTGTTTAAGAAAATTATTACTGACTGGTGGACAATAAACACGCTTATGTGTGTTCCAACTGATAAAGTCTCTTATTGTTTAATATCAAACCAAAGATTGAATTTCATCTATATAAAGATTGAAACATAATAACATATTACAATCTTGACTTTATTATTAAGAAGCGGTTGTCATAGGATTAACATTATCATATCTTTAAAAAAAAAAAATTAATTTTTTTTAATGAATATTTTAATAATTTATTCTGCTTGAAATAGTCATTATAAATTAATGTTTTATAAATTAAAAAGTGATTAAATTAAAAGTAAACTAAAGTTTAATAGATTTTCATAAATTTATAAATTTTAAGTTCAATCTACCACAACATTAATTCACTAGTCGCTAACTCGTGCTATGTATGGAAATTAACCTGTTTGTGAGGTAGACCAAAATAATTTTATAAACTTTTAAATTGATTAAGAAACTACAACATTGCATAATTTGCTCTTAGATGACTTCAATTTGTGTTACAATTTGATGAAAAAGCAATTACTTGAACTTGCAATGACTTACAAAAAATTTGTTAGGCAATTTTAGATACTGCAAAAAAATAACTCCAAAATTCAGATATTAAAATTTTTGAAAGACTAAAAAATATTAAAGAACCATGATTCACTGCTTATAAATTATTGAAACAAAACAAAATATATATATGATTAAACAATAGAGAAATATAAAAGAAAGATGAATTACATTTAAAAGAATAATTTCAATTATTGCAAACTTTTTTATCTTGTAAGAAACGGTTAAAGAGAGTTTAGTTGTTCATGTACGAAAATTATTCTTTAAAAAATACATGAAAATCCGTAAAATAAATTATTTTTTTAACAAAGTAGAGAAGAAGGAAATAATATAAAAATAGCTCATACCTCTACTCGGCTTTTAAAAAATATATATTGGGGTTTGCATTGCTTTTATAGTGCTCATGAGTTTGAGTTTAAGTTGGAATTGTTAGAGAGATAAAGTTTCACTTCTTGTTAAGTTTGGATTAAACAAAAATAATTTCGTTTAAAAAAAATTATGAGTTTAAGTTGGACTCGTTAGAAAGATAGAGTTTCACTCATTATTAAGTTTGGACTAAACAAAAATAATTTTATTTAGATAAAACAATAATTTTATTTAAATATTGCTCTGACGTGGAAAATTGTACGAATTTCAGAAGTTTCGGTTTTATATATATGGATAAAGATTTTGGGGGTGTCTCGTAAATAGAGAGGAGAATAGTTTAGCAAAAAATTGGAACACCATTTTCCTATAATAAAAAAATTGACATATTTTGGGTAAGGATGATTCTTTTCTATTAGTAGACAGTGAGTGAAGAATGAATTGAGCCCAAAGTTATTTAAAAAGACAAAATATAACTCTAAATTGGTTTTTATGGCTATTAATGTGTATTATTTAAATAAGTTACATTATTTATTTAAAAAATTATATAACTAAAATTATATATAGATGCGATCAAAAATATATATATATATATATATATAGACAATTTCTCCCTAAATCGGTTTGAAATTAAGGGGTCATTTGGTATATGTGTTTAAACAATATTATACATATTTTTATACACTTTTTCAATTACACGTATTTTCAAAAAATACAAACAACGATGCTAAAACAACGCCATCAAACAGCTCTAAACACTATCCTCGAAATTACCTCAAATCCTCTTTTGCCAAAAAACAAGAAAACAAACAAAACACTAAGCTGTGAAAATGGGGTCGGGCTCCAAAAATAAACAAGAGAGTCTGTGTGGTGTTGGCTCCAGGTGTGGTGTTGGGCTGTGCTAAGCCGTGAAATTACAACTATACCCTCAAAACCATGACATATTCACAAAATTGTGTATCCCTCTCAGGAGAAAAGAAAAGAACGGTCTGCAGTGCATTCTGGAAGAGCTGCTGCTGCTGCCTCACTCTTCTCTTCTGCGTGTAGAAATAGAAAGCTCCCTTTGCTCGTCAATCGGAGAAGCTTCATCGGTGTTCAACAATGGCGGAGAGCAATGGCGATATCCTAATGCTAGAAGCTCCTCCTCCGACTGGTCCCACGTGGCCCGGACTATCCAGCGCCGAAGTCATCGACGCCTTGCCGTACATCGACGATGACTACGCCGACGCCAGAGTGAAGCAAGAGGTTGACCGTTTGGTCGAGGATGAGATGCGTCGTAGCTCCAAGAAACCCGCCGACTTTCTCAACGACCTTCCTCCTCTTCCCAATGTCAATTTCAAGGTTAAACCCTAAACCCTAACCCTAACCTAAGCTTTCTCTCTCTCTCTCTCTCTCTCTCTCTCTCTCATCGTTTGATCTGATATGGAGATTTTGTCATTGTTTTGGATTTTCAGAATCACCCGATGATTGCAAGAGAGTATGAGCGTGTGAGAGCCGGGAAGCCTCCGGTGGCTCTCGATAGGTCACGGTATAATTTGGAGCCGCCGCCTTCGAACAAATGGAATGATGAATCTGCTTGGAATCATACACTTCACAGAGCTCAATGCTTGCTTCAGTATCAAATGATCAGGTCATGTATACTCGCAATCAATAGTTTTTTTATTAGCTCGACTGGCACCTCCTGGTGTTTCCAATGGATACGTTTAGGATTCAAAATTACTTTGATTATTCTTGAAAATCTTATGATTCAGCTGCATTGGATTGTAATTGCTTTTGTAGCACAAACAGTTGTAATTTTATTGAAATAGTTAATTCATGATGTCATTTGATGTATCATAAATTTCTTTACTAAGAATAGAAAAAGGCGCAATGCCCAGATGATAAAACAATAGGTTTTATTAGCTCGACGAGCATCTCCTGGTGTTTCCAACGGAGACGTTAGGGTTCAAAATTACTTTGATTATTCTTGAAAATCTTAAGATTCAGTTACGTTGGATTCTACTTGCTTTTGAAGCAGAAATACTTGTTATTTTTTTTTGTAATCCTTAATTCATGATGTCATGTGATGTATCATAAATTTCATTATTAAGACTAGAAAAAACGGCAATACCCAGATGATAAAACAGTTGCCTGCGTTTTGAACTTGTTTTTAGTGCATATTTGATATCTTGTACTTACTTTGAAATGATTGGTTGTTTTGCAGTCTTGAGAATTTGGACCTGATGGTGAAATATGGTCCTGATGTCTGGAAGCAGTTTATCCAACGATTGGAGGCATACCTATCAAGGTTTGTTTGTAAAATTACGTATGTAGTGCGCAAATGAGTTTTAGCTTAAATGAGGTTGTGGATTCAAAGCCTATTGGGTGTGTGTGTAATTACCAATTAAAAAAAAGAAAAAAAGATTCAACATGTGGTGAAATGATCATTTGCTCTCATCATAGAAATCAATTCTTCTGCTTAAGGACCCTTGTTTAATTGCTTATGTTAATTTATTCTCTCAATCTCTCAGATATCATATGGTAGCTCAAACACTTGGTATTCTATGCCAGATTATTAAAATTGTGCTACTGGATGTTTTTGAATTGTTCTGCTTATGCTTGTGGTAGTTTCTTACTTCATCTAACCATGCTTTAGCTGAATTGGACCCCTGTAGCCAGACACATGCCCTTGGATCATCGTGAACACCTTAATGCATTTTCCTAATTTCTCAAGTGTGCCTATTTGCCAACCTTAAGCATGTTGGGGAACTGAGGCTTATGGTAGTTTCCCCCCTTCTTCTTAGGTTATGCACCTTTATCTAATAGTATGCCTCAGCTCTGGTGCTCTGGCGATGCACCTTAAGTTGATTACAAGCTTCAATTCTGTCTTTCATGACTTACTTAAACTTGTAGTTTAGGATATATTGCTTAAGGAAATAGTGCATCTTTCAAATTTCAATTAAGTTCCAGCACTGTTAGCTTTATGTGAGATGATTGATGTTCCCTTGATATTTCATGTTTTGCGAGTTCTTATTTTTCACTTTCATTATCATTGTTCAGAATGCAAAAATTAGTTCAGGAACAGAATGAAAAGAGTGAAACAGTGAACCGTGAAAGGAAATATCATCAGGTAATTCAACTTTCTCGTGTCCCATTCCATATTGTAGTTCAATACTGTGCTGCATTTTGATCTGATGAACATGCTTACTTCTTTGAATCATCAGCACAATACTGCATATGAGCTTACTGCATTGTCCACACAATGGAAGGAGCTCTGTCATAAAAATATAGAAATTCAAGCTGCATGTACTGAAATTGAAAATCATTTAGAAGAACTGAGGAAAGAAGCATCAGAGAGGTAATATGTGTCTACAATGGAATGTCTTCTTCTCTCTTATATGTGTTTTACTGGATCGGGAGCTTATTAGTTTTTTCTTATTTAGAGGCTGGAACTTGGAAGGCAATTTACAGAAACAGAATGGTACTGTTTTGCATTCGGAATGATAAGGTATTCTTTCTTTGCTGATATCAGATTTCTTTTAAATTTGATCATGTGGCTCCATTATTTGATGCTAGGATTTCAAGGATATAGAATAATTTTGTATTCCTTGATTTTTCTTTACATTTAGAGTCTAGAATACATTCCAGGTGACATGAGAACATTGAAATCAGATGGAAATATTAAATCTATAATAATTTTACTGTGCCTTTGCTGAATTAGTTTTGCTACTTTAGCACTTATGAGATTGATATATGAATCAGCACAGGTGATTTTATTAATTCAAATTATAAGGTTTCGAGTGAATAAATTTATATTGTTCATATTTTGCTGCCATATAATCATACTTAAATGTAATTTTGATGATAAACTCAAGCTTTAATTCCAAACCACTTGGAATCAGCATAACGTAGATTGTGTATTTTATAAGATTAGATGACATATCCCCTAATTTGGGATAAACTACTGCACTTGGAGAAAGAAAAGGGGCCCTGCCTGCTGGCGAATGCTAAATAGAAAGATATTATATGAACTTTTTAACTGTTTTATTTGATACAAGCATACTGGTTATATATATATATATATATATAAGCTGCCATTAGAATTTGCATCATTTAAAGGATATATACACTTAAGAAGTAAACCCTCATGGACCAATCGGATGGTAGGCTCATTGATCTGGGGTGTGACATAAATGCGGAGGTCCTAGGTTCAATCCACTACAATATTAGTATATGGACTCCCACTAGTACTAGGACTCCTTTTTTTTTTTTTTTTATAGTAATAAGACTTATGTTCATCACGAAAGAACAAAAACTACAAATACAGGTGTTCATGATGGTGAACACAAAAAACAAAGACAAAAACAACAAAAAAGAAGAAAGGGAGGGCAGCTTAAGGGGCACTTCTAAGGGAGGAAAGAAACTCCAAAACAGAAGAACAATTTGAAGAACCCCAGCACCTAGCCCAATCAAAAAGAGTATTTCGGCTGAGAGCTTGTAATTGTTCAAGCGTTCTCTCCGGATCCTCAAAAGATCGCCGGTTTCTTTCCAACCAAACAACCCACATCAAGCAGCCAGGAACCATATTCCAAATGTCCGAAGAAAATTTCCCCAACCAATTATTCCAACAGGCCACCAAACACTCCACTGAACCTGACATGACCCATTGGATCCCAAAAGCTTGCAACATATGCACCTACAAAGAATAAGCTACAGGACAATGGATGAGAAGATGGTCCACAGATTCCGCCAATCCACAGCACATACAACACCTATTCACCAAAGGGAGGCCCCGGAGCATCAAATTATCCAAGGTAGGAATCTGACCATGGGCAGCGGTCCACAAGAAGAAAGCCACCCTCTTAGGAACCCCGACTTTCCAAATCCCCTTCCAAGGGAAGCAAGAATGAGAAGTTGAGTGATATCTCCCTTGATGTTCACAGTTACCCATTTATCGGATTCTCTAAGTTCCTTAAGGTCAACATGATTTTAATGGATCTGTCAACAATGCACATGAACAGTACACACGAGCAGTGCAGTTGAACTGTACCACAGGAAAGAGATGAGGAAAAACAAAATGAGGCCAACGGCCTCAATATTCAAAACACTCAATATTTTATTGATTAACCTCTCCTTGTTTGAGTACAATAGGAGACTTATATAGATCATAAATCTTAACTTCTCCTAATAGAACTAGGACTTCTATTTTGACTTCTAAACCACACTTTAATTGAAATGAACTAAAGCCCACACATAAAGACTTAAACTAAATAAGACAATACTTAATAATAAAAGAATGCCCCCAGGCCTATAACTATGGTTGATACCCAACAATTGCAGAATTTTACCCGACTCTAGAATAACCAAATAAAAGATAAATTAAAATATAATAACCTAGACATGATGGCCTTGTTTCTCCATGTTCTAGATTCCCATATCCCTAATAGTAAAGGTGGCGATTGAGTGCATTGTAGGCTAAGTAAGAGTAGGGAATTTTCTTTATATTCTAGATTCACATATCCCCAATAGAGGAGGTGGCAATTGAGTGCGGTGGAGGCTAAAAAAGAGTGAGGATTTTGATGTTTGCTTGTTTTATAATGCTCAAAGGGGCTTAATTGGAGTGCCCTTCCCTTGGAAAGGTATTTGGGGTGTTAGGGTGTCACAAAGGGTCACCTTTTTCATTTGGATGGTAGCATGGGGAAAGATTCTCACTTATGATAATCTCATCTCATTATTAGGGCTTTATTTGACAGTAAATTGGTGTCCCATGTGTCATTGTAGTGGGGAGACGGTAGATCTTTTGTTGCATTGCAATATTGTTTTTGATTCATGGAGTCTTGCTTTTAGGTCCTTCTGGATCCACTGTGTTTTACCGGCAATGGTATTTGACCTAATGTTTGGTTGGAGGAATTGGGTGGGTATGCATTTGTCGGATATTTGGAATATTAATCCATTATGTTTGATGTGGACCATATGGATGGAATGCATTTGAAGATACAGAAAGTATGAGGACTCAGTTGCTGGCAACTTATTCTAGTACCTTATTTGCTTGGTCTTGTGCATGGAGTCTTATGAATAGGGATTCCATTCCAATATTTTTAGAGTGGTTACATAATTCTTTATTTGTAATTCTTTATTCTTTTAACAAAATTCATCGTATATATGTAACTACCGTGGATGCTTATTCTTGGACTTTGCCTTAACTTAGGTTTCCGAAGCAGATATTGCCTCTCCAACCACAATATAGTTGTGTAATCACTGTGGGCCATGGGATTTGGGCAATTTTGGTGGTTTTGGGTTTGCGGATATAGGTTTTCATTAAATGGGCTGTGTGGATTTGTTGTTGATACTTGTTATATATATTGGTAAGTTACACACTTGGGGTTTTAAACTCACCTCCCCCATCCCATTATTGTGGGAGAAGTGCTATTGAGCTAAGAGCTTATTGGTGGGCATAGATGGATTATTGAACTCAACTTGAATATATATATATATATTTTGGAGATGGGTAGAAAGTGGGGGAGGGAGAGGAGGGGTTTGAACCACAGACATAGGACACCACAAAGGATGACATTACGACTAGTAAAAAAAAATAAAAAGTCATTACGACTAGGCTACTACTTGAACCCTAAACTAACTTGTATATGATCATGTAGGTTCCATGTATAAACCCAATATTTAATCTAAGTTTCAAAAGTCAATTTAATTTCTCTATTAATATGCCAACTCAATATCAACCTATTTTGGACAAATTATTTTTTGAGAAGTTATTCTGGATTGGAAATCATTGAAATTAGTTTGATAAATATGAAGGCATCCGTACAAATAATAGTATACCACCCCAAATCACTTTCAAGTAGGGCCTGGGCTTGTCTCTACTATCACCAGTAGCTTAAGTGACATCGTCTCCAGTACATTCTAGAATCAAATTGAGAGATTTTTCGGTGATCTTGGGTTTACTTGGTCTGTAAAACAGTAAAAGTTTTGCTTTTGTAATATTCCTTTTGTTTTTTCCTGTTATATGTAAATTTATTGCTAATTTTAATTTATTAATCTGTATTTCTGCTGCTTTAAATGATTGTAGTTTATATGCCTCAGTAGTTATTATGTATTAAATGTTAGGCAGATGCCATTCATCTCAATTGCATTGATTACCAACTGGATTTTATGACAGTAGTTCTCAAACATTGGTGGTGTTACAAGCTTCTCAAAGATGGCGGGAGTGGACTGCAGGGCTTTAGTCTTTTGGGGATGATCTGTATATTGTACTCTAAATCTTGTAGTTCTAACTTTGTTTTGTTGCTGGATGCTGCTGGCCTTTAGATGAAATACATGGTTGTCCTAATTCTATGGAGTAGATATGTTCCTCGAGGACCTTGAGAATTCCCCATATATTATATCAAATCTATTAACTGTAGCCAATGTACTGACATGGTTGTTAGGAGTTATTAGAGTGACAAATTTTGACTAAATAATATTCTAAATTCAGACGTGTTTTAAAATTTTCATTTTGGCTTTGTTTAAGAGACATAACATATTTACTTACCTTTCATCATTGTTATTGTTATTATCATGATTATAATCAACATCTGTATCATCATTGTCATCATTCATCGTCAACTAGTTAGTGCAGTTATTACCTTTTCCCTAAAGCTTGGTCTTCCTTTGCTCTTTTTGGGATGGTTACTATTGATGTTTAATATATGGTTGGGTAATCTTTATCTAAAATTATGCAAAGTTTTTGGATCTGGAAGAACAAAAAGATGTGTTGTACTTTTTTTGTAATTAGTGTCATAAAGCCGGTTAATCCTTTGTTTCTTTTATTCAGTAGTAAACAGAAAGAGAGTAGCAAATGCTAGTAGGTCTGTTTTAATGCAGTGCATCGAACTCACTGACCATAATCGATTGGAAAATCCGGTTTTAGGCTGGTATTTCCAAAATTTTGTTCAGTTATAAATTTATAATTATAAAAAGGGCTGTTTTGGGGACTCTGAATGGCGAGCGAAACTTGTAGTCAGGACCTCAAATCTTCCTTCTTTATGCTCCTGACAGGTTGCCCTCAATTCGTAGAGGGTGACCCATATACAAGTTCTAGGGAGGGCCATGAGCGGCACGTGACCCTCAATATATTATTTATGAAACTGTTTAATAAATGATTTACAGATTTTTCAAAAAATAGTTAAAATGATAATAGTAATTTATTAATTCCAATGAGCAAATAGTGCATCAAATTGAGCTGGATATGGGCTTGACATGATCTCTCACGTAAGAGAAAGCATATATCGAATATATAAGTTCTTTCCTTCACATAAAAGTGGATCCCACAAGTAACTATTACTATTTGCTATATTATTTTATAGTCATATATTCTTCCTGACTTCTATCATATTTGTTTGATTCTATCTATTGTTATATTCTTATATTGTCCTTTATATATTCTTATGTCCTTGTTTTCAATTCAAGTTATGTGCTTCTATCTTGGGTGGTAAATGGTATCAGAGCCATGTTCTGTGAATGTGTAATTTCTATTTCTTTTTAATCAAGAAGTTCCTAAGGACTATTGAATTTTGCAAGGAAAAAGATTCAAAATCAAAGAAAAAATAGCCTAAAAGATGGAAAAGTATTTGCTATAAATGCAAAAAATCAAGACATATTAGTAAACATTGTAAACCTATAAAACTGACTAAGATAGACATAAAACCTTCAGTTATACAAGACCAACAAAAAGAAGTAAATATAGTAAAGCAAGAAACATGGTGTGTATCTGAAACATGGTGTATTTTTCCCTCATGCAAGAAGTTATATCATGTATCAAATACATAAGCCCTCTCCTTCATACGAGGGTGGATTCATCTAGTCTAATAGTTTTTCACTCAATTAGAGTTTCAACTAGTTTGAACCAAAATCCTATCTGTTGCCTTAACTTTTGAGGCTTATCTCTTCAAAGAGATGAAAAATTAATATAGATATGTAAGTTACAAAATGCCCATTAGCACATTCAAATCGAACAAAAAAATAAAATAAAAATTGAACCCTCTACCTCATCCAAATAACATGTCGTTTGTTCCTATGTTTTTTAATTGTTACATGCTCTTGTATTAGGAATCACAATAGGTGTACTAGTAATTGTATGGTTAGAAAAAGAAATATCCACAAGGCTACAACAGCGTATTGGATTTGAATATTTCGGTCCCTTAGAAGTTCTTCAAGCTTAAGCAGATGATACAAAATTACTTTTCAAAGAAAACCTTCTTCCATCTAGAGGAGATACTCAGTTGTTCAATATCAGACCATCCATAGCAATTATAGCAATTCTACTAAGTAATTCAATAATTCCTTTTGACTCTCACTTTGTTTAGCCGATCTCAATATTGGGGTTTTTTTTTTTTTTGGGATTGCAGTTTCAAGTAAAAGAAAGGGGCACAAACAGCCTTAAAGCACTGTTACATGTCTTAAAAATCTTCAATTCTCAGCATATCGAGTGCCAACAGATGCCTTTGCTTTCGCTTGATTCAAACCATCTCCGTCGAGCCATTGCTTACGGCCTTCTATAGTATGGGGACCTCACCCCTGCTCTCTAAAGCTTGCCACCACTATCTATTAGATAAAGCTCAAAACACTTCCACGACCCCTTGTCCTTGGCCTTCCATCATGATCTGTCTAACAAGCCCATCTTTTTCCTTGCCCCAAGAATATTATATATATTATATAAACTATAAATTATCTAGCAATGAATTTCTTATATAAAAAATTATAGAATTAATAAATAGTAAATAGATAGGAAAACTAAATATATAAATTAAAATTAAATAAATAATAAAAAAGAGTACCTCTGCAAGGTCCTTTTTTTTTTTCTTTTTTTCTTTTTTTTTACAGCTCATAGAAAGTTTATATTTAGAAATAAACTAACTTTGGTTATTATAACTACCGAAAAATAGCTGTTATGACCCTCTTAAAGACTAATTGCTCTTATTAAAAAAAAGGCAAATTGTTATTCCTCAATTATTTAATAATTATTACTAAGTAACAATTCCTTTCTAGTAGAAATAATTCTTTAAATTGAGTAATAATTGTTCATCTTTAGAAGGAATATAGTAGTTATTTCTTAATACATGTAATAACCATAAAAATTATTATATTTCTCAAAATATAGTGCATGATAACTATTATTATTGAATAATACTATTGATACAAATTATTTTACAGGCTACTAATGTGATAAATGATTATTGGTAAATGAAAAAGTGTTGTTAATGGTGGGCCTAAATAAAAACCAATAAAAAGTTAACCACATCAACATTTTGTAAAAATGTTATAAAATAATTTGTACGTGTAGCATTACTCTTATTATTTTTCTAAAAATACATATTTGTGGTTTTATTCCTATTTTACTACCGATGTAATAAATTTATCTTAGACTCTAAATTATATTAGGTTGGTCCTATTTAAATGAAAAAACTATTCATTAGTAATAATTCTTTAAATTGAGTAATAATTATTCATCTTTAAAGGGAGGGATATAGTAGCTATTTCTTAATTATTATATTTCCCTAAATATAGCGCTTAATAAATATTATATTTTTATGTTTCTAAAAATAAATATTTATGGTTTTATTCCTATTTTACCATCAAACACATCAATGGAAATAGTTTTTTCACTACATCGTCTTTTGTTCTAGTCCTTGTCCTATTCCTAATAATAAGAATCCCCATTCTTAACTAATTGTCTTTAGTATTAACGAGGACCCTAATAGTCTTTCTTCTTTTTTTGTGGGTAAAATACCCTAATACTATTTCACATGAATAAACCATTCTTATTTCAGAATCTAATAAAGCATGCCAAGACATGCCTGAATAATTTTCAATTGAAACGGCCTCTGTATCTTTCCTATTAAAAGGCTAGGAATGGTGCGCATGCATGTCTTTGAATGGGAGGATATATATATATATATATATTGGCGTAAATGCACTTTAGTCCTTCAATTTTGGCCTGATTTTTATTTTGGTTCTTACATTTTATTTTTATCACTTTTAGTTCCTAAATCAAGTAGCACGTGACATTTAAGTCCTTGCCGTCTCACCCAACTAACAAAAAATGCTGACGTGACTGACGGCATAGTAAAATAATAATTAAAAAATATATTTTAATATTAAAAAATTGTCACATTAGCATTTAAATTAATTTTAATTAAATAAAAAAAATTAAAAGCAAAAAATTACATGAATTATGATTTAAAAAGCTTCAATGTTCTTTAAACCCAGAAAACCCAAAATCAAACAAAATTAAAAGCAAAAAATCACCAAATCAAAGCAAACACAGGAAAACCCACACGAAACCAACTGGAGAACATCCTCTCATTTCTTCGATCACGAATCTTCGGAATATCCACGGAGAATCCACTCATTTCTTCGATCATCTGAAGCACCGAGTTCAAGGATCGCAAGCGATCTGTGAGTTCCACATGCTAAGCTTTGAGAACGTTGTTGGCGGATTCGATCGCCTCGTAGTTCCACTCCTTGGCGTTGATTTTCTACACCAGATCACGATTCGAGAGCTGCAAACGAGTCACCTTGTTCGTCAGATCCTCCAACTGCTTCTGCTTCCTCGTCCGAGATCAGCTCGTCGATTCGCGATTCGACAACATCCTCTTCCTCTTCCTCTCGTCCGATTGAAAAACGGCACCTACAGTTTGTTATCGAAAAGCTCAATCTACCTCCAAAGGAGCAAGATGAACCAACTGGAGCTGAACCCGAATTCGAGTTCGATTCATTTGGCCCGGGTTCGCTCCACAACGGCAGGCCAATCGAGTACTCCCTCGTTAATTCCGAGGCGATCCTCAGTCCACTCGTCTCCGTCTACAAATCCGTCTTGGGTTTTTCTTTCCGATCTGGGTAGTCTCAGATCCGAGCGATTACTTCGACCGGGTGTTCTTATAGGTGTGGGGTTTCTTTGGCCGGTGTGTTTGGATTCAAAGATGGGTTTGGTTTGTTTGCATTGTTGTAATGCAAACGAAGCTTGGATTGTGGTTTTTGATTTGTGTCAGGTGGGCTTAATCTGGTTTTTTATTTGGTTTTTGATCTGCGTTTTTTACTATGTTGAATGGTTGTTTGTTGTTGTCATTGTTGTTGTTTTTTTTAAAAAAAAAAATTTCTGGTTGTTTTTTTTTTCCTGTGTTTGCTATTGTTTATGGCTTCATGCTATTTGTTTTGGTGATGTTCATTTTTTTTTCCCCTGTAGGTTTGATGTTCATGTTTTTTGATTCTGGGTTTTCTAGGTTTAAAGAACATTGAAGAACAAGTTCTTAATCTTTTTAGATCACAATTCATGTAATTTTTTGCTTTTAATTTTGTTTTTAATTTAATTAAAATTAATTTAAATGCTGACGTGGCAATTTTTTAATACTAAAATATATTTTTTAATTATTATTTTACTGTGCCGTCAGTCACGTCAGCATTTTCTATTAGTTGGGTGACGGTAAGGACTTAAATGTCACGCGTTAATTGATTTAGAGACTAAAGGTGGTAAAAATAAAATGTAGGGACCAAAATAGAAATCGAACCAAAATGTAAGGACTAAAAGTGCATTTACGCCATATATATTTTGCATCTGAGCTATTTTCTTATTTGTTATGGAGCATTCATGTCTTTGAATGGGAGCCCACATCACAGCAACGGGATTTAAAGATAGAGCGAATATGCACGCACACTACTTATAAGAGCAAACTTTTGACTTCTTTTCCAATAAAAACATTTTGGCACAAATGCTCTTTTAGTTCTTACATTTTGACATTTTTTCATTTTAGTTCATATATTTTAATTTTACCACTTTTAGTCCCTAAACCAATTAACGCGTGTTATTTTCGTCTTTTTCCTCAGTCAGCCAACGAAATTTGTTGAGGTGGCAGACGAATGCAATAAAATATTATTAAAAAAATCATTTGGCATTTTTTAAATGTGAAAATTAAAAAAAAAATTACTCAATTTTAAAATTTTTTTTTAAACAAAAAACAAAAGATAAAATTCACCATCTCAAACCCAAATTAAAATTCAACACTCTTGCCAAAACAAAATCAAAACACACTCGTCAGTCCCTACAATTTTTTTTTTTTTTTTTTCAGAACATTTAACAAACACTCTCTTTATTCTCAAACTCTCTTTCTCCTCACCCTCCATGGATGGAGAGTCTCTCTAATCTGCCAAACTCCGATCTGATTCAAACTCTAATTGACCCAAACTCTCTCTATTCTCAGTGATGAGGTTACCACTGCCGTCAAAGAAAAAAAACCCATTGACCCATCGAACCCATGAAGAAGGTCCACCGATTAGGTGTACGAAACCCGAGAAAGAATAGTTTTGTTTTTGTGTAGTTATGGCTCCGTTGTACAAAACTCAGTCATCGATTCGGTATTGGAGCCCAGAACAATAGTTGTGAAGCTGAGAACAGTGGTTCTCACACCTCTTTCTACCTCACCCAATAATGACTAGCAACGAGCAGATTAAGAGGCTGATCTTCGAGGTTTTGATCATGGAAGCCGTGAGGTCTTGATGCCGTGAAAAATTTGGAGGCTTGCATGTGAGTCTTGTGAACATGGATCGGTGGTTGGGTCTATTGATGAGTTTGGCTTGGGTTGAGATCTGGGTTTTGTTTGTGTTTGATCTCTTTTGTGATCTGGGTTTTTTTTTTTTTTTTTTTTTTTTTTTTGTGCTGTTGTGACCTGGGTATGTGTTTGTGCTTGGGTTGAGATCTGGGTTTCCTTTGTGTGGTGTGGCTCTAGAGCTGCCACACCCGCACTTACTCGTGATGACACGGCAACTCTCCTTCGACGCGCCGATTTGCCCTTTTTTTTCTTTTTCTTTTTTTTGATTCGCGCCGACACGTGCCGGTTTGCATAGATTCTAGCCGATTCGGCTCCGATTCCAGCCTATTCATGCCAATTTCGGTCGAAACCGGCCGATATTTGCTTCCTTTTCCCTCTCTGAACCTACCTATTTCGTTTTCTTGCTGGGTCTAAACTCAAAGCCACATTGTTTCCTGAAGAGAGTTCTGCAGCACAAGTAGAGGCACTCTTTGGAGCCGACAGTCATCAGGAAGAAGAGAGTCTAGACAGTTTAGAGAACTAAAGTTCTGAAAGCTAAAAGGAAGAAAAGAACTTCAAAGAAAATTTTGAATACACGACTGGGATGGGATTTGGTAGAAATAGGACTTGAAATAAAAAAAAGGAAGGACAAGGGAATATGTAAGAAAGAGAAGATAGAGAAATAAATAAGATAATTGGTAGGTGGGCCCAGGTTTAGAGTAGAACAAGAGAATAATATATATATTCTAATATATGAACCTAATTTTTTAGTTATGATCTCCAATTACTCTTAAATTGGTATATATTTACAATTATATATAAAAAAAATATACTTAGTAATATATTAAAAATATTAATAATAATTTTTTTAATAATTTTTTAATCGCTGCATCCCACCGCACCCGTACTCTATTTTTTTGAAAAATTACAGAGTTCTACACCCGCACCCAAATTAAAAAACGTACCCGTGCTTTATAGGTTTGGCCTTTATTTTTTTTTATTTTTTTTATTTTTTTTCTGTTTATCTTATTGTGATCTAAGTTTGAATTTTTAGTTGCTAAATTTTTGTTCTTGGTTGCTAAATTTGATATGAAATAGACACGAACAACAAGGTGTAATGTTATTTTGAAATATAATAATGATAAGTAATAATTTTCTTTTGCTGGGTTTCAATTCTTTTGTTTGTATTTTTTTAATTAAAATAGAGTAATTTCTTTTTTTAAATTTTGGCATTCAGAAAATGTCAAATAATTTTTTTAATAATATTTTATTACCTTTAACTGCCCCTGAGTAATTTCTGTTGGCTAACAGATGAAAAGTAAGCAAATAACACCCGCTAATTGACTTTGGAATTAAAAGTGTTAAAATTATAATGTAAGAACTAAAAAATAAATCAAAAAGTCAAAAATAAAAGTGCATTTATGCGTTAAAAATTATTTTTTATATCAACATTTACATCTTTTAACATTTTTCCCTAACAAAAAATGTTCAAATAACTCTCAAATCCAAATCATGTTCAAGGAGTATTCAACAGCCCTGATTTTTTGCTAGGCAGTGAAAATTAAGACTTGCTGCTCGCATATAAAAGGCATATTTTGAGATAAAGATTTCCCGATCCTCTTCATTTTTTCAAAAATATAGGTCAGATCAAAGATACATTCAGCGGATCACGTTTAGACGTTTTTGTCTTATGGTATTTTGTCCTTTCTAAAACATAATTATTTTCGCCAACATGAACAGTTCAAAATTGTCAATGATTTAAGTTTAACATTGTTAGCTACACATATTCGGCGTATTTATAGACAAGCCATCTTATTTGTTTGTAATTCAACAATTCGGCGTATTTAGAGATTCTGGTATTACATCCTTCTAATGCGTAGAGAAATATCAATTGGAAATTGCAATATTAGATGAATGACAATATTATAGAGAAATACAGCTACAAAGCCAGATCAAACTTAAGAAATTCGGGCAACGAAAAATAGATTCCCAGCAAACATTAATGATTAATCGAGTTCTACACAGTTTCGCACCAAAAACCAGAGTATCTAACACCAGAAATTACTGCTTGAGCGAGGTCTCGCTTCAATGGTTTTTGTAAAGGAAAGACATCATTTTTAGTGTAAACATTATTCACTAACAGAGCAGTATCACGACCGCAAACCAAATCACCCACAAAGAGGCTTGAGTTAGTGCATCAACATTTATCCAAATCACTTAATTACAAAAATTGAATAAAAAAATTGTATAATCATGAGTAATTACACCAGACAACAATGTGTCTTAATAAGTTTCAATCTGGTTTAAACTTGGGGCCAGGCTGACTAGTCTCAACTACAAACTTAGAAGTCAAAGTAGAATGCAACTTCTCAGGTCTCACACATACTATTAAATTTTTACATACATCTTCGAATAAAGTCTATTTTCTGGACAATTCACTCCAAATCTGTAATGATACAGTACTCCGCAAACTCTCATAAGTGTGCACAGATATGTATCGAGATTGAATGGATCTAACCACAAAAGCTCTCGTCGGCTAGTAGACCAACCAAAAAGGAGCTCAGCTGAGACAATCATAATGCTTCTGAGGCAACCAGTAGGCATCATTAATAAAAAACAGCAGCAAATCTAGTGCTTGAAACGACAGCATTAACTGCCTGTGAGGACCAGAAATTGGAAACGAAAGGTACAGAATATCACAATATCACGCTAAAATTGAACAACTTTATATAAGACATTAGACATGGGAAACGAACATCAAATAAGATCACAAAATAGTACCTGTTCATGAACAAGAATGACACAAAGATTAACCAAAATACTTACAAGATCGAAGCACATGCAAATATAATATAAATATCACCGATTCAAGTCCCAGACATAAAAGAGTAGAGGTGTAGAGCTCCCTTCAATCCAAACAAGGATCTAACTTTAGGCAACGCAGCTCCTAAGGTATGCAAGCCGCAAACCTATCCAAATAATCTGATGGATAGGGCTGTGGGATCCATAACAAAGCAGCTCAATCAACCTAGCAAGACCCTCTATTGGACTTCAAGGAGCTCCACTCCATAAACCTTAGAAGCACTAAGCAACAACTACAACCCTAAATTCATTACCTTCCAAAACCCTAACTTTACCTCATACACCAAAATTGAAAATAGGAGTAGATAGAACCTAAAAACAAGAATACAAAAACAACACACATAGACAAACTATCAAAGATCCACCTATTTATACAAAAACCCCTCACGATTCAAAAGGAAATAAATTTATTTAAATAAATGTATAAAAATAAACACACACATACATGCTAAGACACTCATAAAACTGACAGATCCATGACAACCCAGACATCATACCGTTCAGAGAACTTATATCTGGCTACCACCACACCACACCACACCACACAGCCTTCCTTATAAAGTCCGGAATCACCTTGAATACCCTAACAACATAGATAACCCCACTTTAAACCAACTCTTCAAACCTTATACAGGAAATACCAACTAAAGTTAGGCCAGCACAACCACCCATTTAAGCCCTTCAATTGCTAGTAAACTAGGGAGACCTTTGGTGTATTGGATGAGGTAGATAGGAGGGTATTTTTATAGTGCTTTAATGGTAGGAGTCGGCCAGGTCTGTTTTCTTTTTCTTTTAACGAAAAGTCTTGGGAACCGGCAGTGTTTGTTTTTAAGATTCGTTGATGAAGACTCATTATGATAATCACGTGCCTCGCTTTTTCCACGATATATAGTTGTAGGATTTTATCGTTGTTTTGACTGTCTACAATACTTCACGTACATAGAGAAATAGTAGTACTACTGCTATACAAACCCTGTCCATCATTTTATAGAATGGGGAATAGGAAAGGTCTCGGAGGGAAAAATCATTTCACCTGTACTCCGTTGTCCAAAGCATGAGTTATTTCCCATAAAAAAAAAAAAAAAGAGCATGAGTTATTAATGACTTGAACAGTGAATAGTGTTTGCGTGTGATAGACTGAGAAAGAGAGAGAAAGCTACTGTGACATGAATTAGTGCTTTGCATGTGAGAGGCTGATAGAGATATTAGACTACAACGATATGAATCGGTATTCTTTTCCCCCTATAATTATGAATTAGTGCTTTGCATGTGTGCTGCTTCTTCTGATATCTTCAAAAAATGAAGTCCAACATATATATATATATATCTATGAACAATGTTTGCATTGGATGTGTGAGATGTTGCTGCCACATTTCTTTTGGGGACAATTTTTAAGATTGAGATAAGGTGCAAAACAATCTAGGTATTGCTCTTCATGCAATTACACCCATTTCTCTCACAATTTTTTCTTTTTAAATTTTTGTGTGTCAAAAAACAAAGGAAAAAAAGGCCTAGGCAGGATAAGATTAAGAAAGAGTCCACATAGAAATAAGTAAAAATTAGGCAAATAAAACTTGTAAAAGAATATATTGATCTTCCCTCGATCAGTCGAGGAAAATTGTTACACTTAAAGGTTTACAAGTTTGAGTATTTTCTCTCTCCAATCTTCAGGTTCTGGTCTCTATTCACTGGGATTCTCCCTCATTTTATAATGACTTGAATAGTGAATAGTGATTGCGTGTGAGAGATTGTGAAAGCTACTATGACATGAATTAGTGCTTTGCATATGATGATATGAGAGGCTGATAGAGATATTAGACTACAATGACATGAATTGGTGTTTTTTTTTCCCTATGAATATGAATTAGTGCTTACACATGTGTTTCTTTTGATACCTTAGAAAAAGAAGTCGAACAAATATATATATGAACAATGTTTGCATTGGATGTGAGATGTTACTAATACTTTCAAACATTTCTTTTGGGGACAAAGGTTTTTTGGATTGAGATAAGGTGCAAAATAGCCTAGGTATTGCACTCTATGCAATTACACCCATTTCTCTCACTTTTTTGCTTGTGGGTCAAAAAACAAAGGAAAAAAAAAGCCCAAGCTAGATAAACAAGCTTTTGATGTGAGCCCTCTACAATTAATTTGTAAAGTTAGGAATAGCAAACCAACACTAGGCTTCTTATCTAGTGGGTTAACCTTTAAGAAATGGTCCAAATGGAAAAAAGTAAAAATTAGGCAAATAAAACGAGTAAAATAATATATTGATCTTTCCTCGGTCAGCCGAGGAAGCTTGTACACTTAAAAGTTCACAAGTTTAAGTGTTTTCTCTCTCCAATCTTCAGGTTTTGGTCCCTGTTCATTGGGATCCTCCCTCCTTTTATAATGGTTTCCTTTCCATCTTGACCCTTCACATGGAGGGTGGTTGATCTCTCTTAGATACTTGTCCCATCCTACCTTTAGAGGAAGTGCTGAATGAACTACAGGCTGTTTTAACACTGTTCAGGTGTTATTTAGCCATTAATGCGATTGACATTATTGTTGCAAGGCATTCAATGCGGTTATACGAAGGTGATGAGTGCTTCCTTAGGAAGCTTCCCATCTCCTTCTCTTCGCCTATACTGGCTACTATTACTTCCTTCGATTCGTGCTTCCTAGCTAGGGTCAGGGTTCCTCTTGTTCACTTCCTTAAGTTGTTCAGGGTCCTTGTCCAGGCTTTATTAGGTCTCCTAGCTCAAAGCTCGATTGTTGGGCATGTACGCTCCTCGAACATGGTCCAATAGAGGTGCTACCCTCGGATCCCCTCCCACAATTTCTTTACCTTTTTACTTCTTCTAACTTTTTTATTTAATATTTGAGACTGCTTAGGTATTGCATTTGCACTTGACATGAATTGGTGTTTTTTTTTCCCTATGAATATGAATTAGTGCTTACATGTGTGCTTCTTCCGATACCTTAGAAAAAGAAGTCGAACAATATATATATATATATATATATATATATATATATATATATATATGAACAATGTTTGCATTGGATGTGAGACATTGCTAATACTTTCAAACATTTTTTTTTTGGGGACAAAGTTTTTAGGATTGAGATAAGGTGCAAAATAGCCTAGGTATTGCACTCTATGGAATTACACCCATTTCTCTCACCTTTTTTTTTTTTTGTGGGTCAAAAAACAAAGGAAAAAAAAAGCCCAGGCAAGATAAACAAGCTTTTGATGTGAGGCCACTACAATTAATTTGTAGAGTTAGGAATATCAAACCAACACTTGGCTTCTTATCTAGTGGGTTAACATTTAAGAAAGGGTCCAAATGGAAAAAAGTAAAAATTAGGCAAATAAAACGAGTAAAAGAATATATTGATCTCTCCTCGGTCAGCCGAGGAAGCTTGTACACTTAAAAGTTCACAAGTGTTTTCAATCTCAAATCTTCATGTTTTGGTCCCTGTTCATTGGGATCCTCCCTCCTTTTATAATGGTTTCCTTTCCATCTTGACCCTTCACATGGAGGGTGGTTGATCTCCCTTAAATACTTTTCCCATCCCACCTTTAAAGGAAGTGCTGAATGAACTACAAGCTGTCTTAACATTGTTCAGGTGTCATTCAACCATTAATGCGGCTGACATTGTTGTTGCAGGGCATTCAATGCAGTTATGCGGAGGTGTGGATGCTTCCTTGGGAAGCTTCCTATCTCCTTCTCTTTGCCTATACTGAATACTGTTACTTCCTTCGATTCGTGCTTCCCAACTAGGGTTGGGGTTCCTCTTGTTCACTTCCTTAAGTTGTTCAGGGTCCTCGTCTAGGCTTTATTAGGTCTCCCAGCTCAAAGCTCGATTGTTGGGCTTGTAAGCTCCTCGAACATGGTCCAATAGAGGTGCTACCCTCGGATCCCCTCCCACAATTTCTTTACCTTTTTACTTCTTCTAATTTTTTATTTAATATTTGAGACTACTTAGGTATTGCATTTGCACTTGATTTCAAATCAAGTTTTTTATGCATAAGTTGTAATATATGTAATAATCACATATTAGAAGTGGAGGAATAATCTTAAAAAGAAATCAATTATAGTGGTGTGATTCTTTGGAGTTTATTTGAGTGGAGTGTTTGAGCAAAAAATTTGTCTAAACATCACTCAAGTGAGTGTCGTACTAAGTTAGCAAAGTTCTAATTTTAATGATCACTCTAGACAGTATCAGGCGAAGATCGATCAAACTTTATGTTTGAAGTCATTTGAGGTTCACTCAATGTTTGTTTGATCAAAGAGTCAAGCAAAACAATTTGTGTAAGCGAAGTCATTCAAAATGTTTGTTTTCTATAGAATTATGCAAACAGTAAGCCTAATGCAAAGTTTGAATTGTTTCTAACGTGTCATAGCCTTTCATTGCTGGCTCTTCAATGGTGTCTCTTCATCCTTTATAGATTTGTTTCCCATATTCAATTTTTTTTTTTTTGAAAAATACAATGAAATTTCATGAAATCTCTAAAATTTTATCTATAAAATTTAGGCTTTGGGAAATTCAGACCTTGGTTGTTGCAAATTAACCAATTTTAAGTCATCTTAATTAGATTAATCAATTAAGCTTTGAATTCATGGTTAATCAATCACACACATGTTGGAAAAACATAGTTTGTATCGCATACAAAACATGCATAGCTGAAAATTAACGGATCTACTTTATTCGCAATTGTTAACATATACTTCAGAATTCAAGAACAAAAAAGCGTACCTTGGTGTGGTGAAATTCAAAAACCAAATATTAGAAGTACTTGAGAACACTTTTAATCTTCACTTCAGTTCCACTTAATGCACAAGAAGTGTGATCTCTCAATCAATTTCTAAGGGAGAATAAGAGAGTGGCTTACACTCATATACATACCATTTCATTCTTTATTCAACATTTATGAAATTCTGTATGTTTCTCTCCTTATTTCTAACCGATTATCTATTTGAGCTAACCTTTTGGGTCATTCCAATTAGATTTTAGTATGTGGTTTGGAGTGGGACCAAAAGACACCAAATAAGATTCTAGCTCAAATGGGTCTTGGACTTTTCTATCAACTCTTGACAAGTCCAAAGTTACCATTAATTATATTGAATACCACTATATAAATATAATTGCACTTTAGGCCTTATTAATAAATTATATTCCAAAACTTTATTATATAGGCAACCTTTTCATAAAATATTCGTAGTAAAACATAGTCATGAATGTAGACTGCCACTTTGAAGATTACTACATTTTAATTCTTGAGTATCCGGTTTACTCCTTTAAGCTATTCATTATATATTTATGAAATCTAGTTTCATAAATATATACTTTAGTAATTCCTTACTAAAATAGTTAGGTTTAATACTTTGAATAACTAAACTCATTAAACTTATCTCAAGAGAATATTTTATATCTTCGTTAAGAGATTATGAATTTCATCTTGAGAATATAAGTTCCATCAACACTAAATGTGGCTGCCTAACATACTGAGGTTTTGATCGTGACTTTAAATCTTACTCCTGATATATCAAAGCAATCTACATTTCATGATTAGGTCCATTAATCTCTCAGGATTAAGAGTTGATGCCAAATAGAAATCGTTAGATTTATTATTCATTTGACAGTTGTTAGGAGAATAATAAATCTCATAGCGGTCCAGTTCAATATGTCTTAACTCTTAAAACATATCAATATATCAACTAGAAGTCTCTACTTCCATTATCAAGACAAATCATCTTAGTTGATATGTTATAGTCTTCACAGATGAAATGCCCAATTTCATTACCGACTACAAACTAAAATTCTGAGTTAACAAATAACTTGTAATTTATATCTTTTGTGACTAAATCACATACTATGCATCTCATGAACTATATAATAATATTTAAATATTCATGTTACCATTATTTTAGATAATAATAATACAACTTTATTAATCACAACATTAAATCATACATAATGTCATACATAGCATCATACAATAAGATTTAAAGGCACTAATCCTAACAACACCAATATCGAGAAGAATAAATAATGCATAAATTAAAAGAGGCATGCAATGTTGCTATAAATAGATAACCTTAGCAATGAATAACTCTTGGTGTTTATCACCAACCCTACAAGAAACAAATTTACTGTATAAAAAGTTGAAGTTTATACAATAGAATTAACTCTAACTCAACAACTACCTCATGTCAATCTTATTGGTGTGAAAACACGAAGCTTTAAATCCTTAGAGTCTTCTAACAAGTAACATGTACTCTATTCAACACAAACATTTCATCCACAAGTTCAAGAATCTTCTTAAAGATTCTTCAAATCATCAATATGTCTCAAGTGTAACAGCTTCACCTTGATGATTAAAGCTCGAATATATCAATCTCTAATGGGTAATACTGTTAGAGAACTTGGATATATGAACCCTATGCATGCAAAATGTAGCTCTCTAAAAGTCTGTTTATTTTAGTCGTCCTTCAATTGTCCTTTTATACTTTAGAAATGAGATCACAAAACCCTAGAGTATGGACAACTAATTGGGTTTGATATATTTTGAGAACATTATTCTCAATTGATTTATTTTAGTAAGTCATATGTCAAGCTCTCAAAGGCCTTTTTCACCCACACGGCTCAAGGTTGAGTCTATATAGATGTAAAGGCATAATTGCTTGAACAGCGCCAAGGATGGCGAGAGGGATTGGTATTCCCTCAAAATTTAGTGAGAATGATCAAAGCCTTGATCTATTAATTAAGAAGAGGCACATGATTTTTCACTTTGGCTAGGACACCTTCTCACTAACATGTCATAGCTACAACTTGCAACTTGAAGTAGTTGGGGTGCGTGCTTCACCACAAAAATGGCATAAGGAGTATGTGGAGTATCTTGCCTTTTAGGCAAAGGATGAGGAACGATCTTAGGTCTAGAATTGCCAATGATCATTTTACCCATAAGTCTTAGGTCTAAAGTTAGTTTAGTTTTAGTTTTTTTTTTTTTTTTTCTTCTTCTTCTTAGGCTAAAGACAAAATGCATTTTGGCAAATGGAAACCTATATTTGGTTTTGACATTTAAGTTGAAAACTAGTGGTGGATATTAAAATTTGTATAATGACAGAAATGATGAATGAGAAATATATTAATATTTGGATAAAAGTTTTTTTTTTTTTTTTTTAAAAAAAACTAGTTTGGATGAATATTCCTAACCCATTACATGATGATTTATAAGATCATTCACGTGTATTATTAAAATAAGTCACACAACTCATTAACTAGATTATGAGACAAATTATATTTTGATGGTTTTATCCATGGTTTTAAAAGATAGAATGGTTAAATAACCATGAAAGGGTTTGCTTCCCTATTCTTGACCGATTTTCACCAATTATTTTGGGTTTTTTTGGACCAGTTATAATTTTGGTTCCCAGTTCAACTGGTTGAACTGGTCGGTTTGGTTCAGTTTTTAAAACAATGGTTTTATCAATTGTCATATAATAAGATAGAAAAATTTTGAGATAAAATATTTCTTTTCAATTATTTTAATATATAATAATCAAATATTCTATAAGTGTCATATATTTTCTTTTCTTTTTATTGGGATTTTTTTCCTCATTCGATTGCCTAACTCATATTTTGATAGCTTTAAGCTACTTTCCATTTTACTTTTAAGTAAATAAGCTATCTATCAAAAGGTAAATATTACCAAACTCCACAATACATGACGCCTTAATTCAATATTATTCACTACTTACTAAAGTGTTTTGTCACTAGCACAAATTTTTTCTCAATAAGATTGTAGAAAAAAAAAATGGTTGTAGCTTTGTGTAATTATCAACATTAGGCTCGTGCCTAAGCAAAAAAGAATCATTCAATGTCATCGCAATTTTCTTTTCCCTAATTGAACCCCCCTCCCTCCAACACAACCAAAAAAAATCTCTTCCATATAGGAATAACCTGCTTTTATTTTCTCTTATATTTTATTCCTTTATTTTATTATTTCCTTCTCTCCCATCCTCTTATTTCTTTCCATCCATACACAGTATAATGATGAAAGTTTCACCATTTTACATGTCTTATTATTCTCTCACTATCTTCCACATTGTGGGTTGTAATATTATTTTGGCTAAAATGCAAAACTTACTTTCTAAGTTTCTTCAGATTTCATTTTAGTCCTCTAACTTTACTTTTGTTCATTTCAGTCCTCTAATTTTCAAGTTTGTTCAATTAAGGCTTTCCCATCAACTTTTGTTATATGTTGTGGTTAATTTTTCAATTTTATAAAATTTTCTTCAAATATTTTAAATTAACAAATTCAATTAACGATTGAAAAATATTTTTGAGATTTTTTTTAATTTAATTTTTCAATTTTATAAAATTTTCTTCAAAATTTTTAAATTAAAAAAAATCAATTAATGATTGAAAAATATATTCCAGCTTTTTTTTCCAAAAAATTTTAACAAAAGTTAATGAAAAGGCCTTAATTAAATTGATCTGAAACTTAAAGGAAAAAAATGAATGAAAACAAAGTTAGAGGATTGAAATGAAATTTGAAGAAAGCTATAGGGTCAATTTTGCATTTTAGCCTATTATTTTTACACAATTTTAAAATTATTTTTAACTCTACAAAATTTTAAATATAATAATTTCATCATGAAAACAACACATCCTCATATTTGTTATGTCATTCTTTTGACAAATACTATGGATGATATGGAGTATGGATATCCATTGTCATGTTTTCTCCCTATTTCTTATGGATTTTTTTGTTGTTACTTGAAAAGTCAGTGTGGTAGGTGAAAAGTAGTGAAAAGTCAATTAGTAAATGTTGATTTGTGGTGAAAAGTAGTGAAAAGTCAATTAGTAAATGTTGATTTGTGATTTTATTACAGTTTACGCACTTAATTAATTTGTAGAGATGGGATGTAAGGTTAACATTAAAATACCCATTAAGTAAAGAGGAATCTCCGAGTTATACTTTGATATGAGATATAAGTAGTCAATTTGAATTCTCATTGAAATTTGCTAAGTGTTCGTCCTCGGGTTCAATCCGAGGATAGAATTGCAACTGAATGATTTTTTTTCTTTCTCCTTTCCTTTCTTCAACCTCCCCTTGATCCAGGTGCTCCTTGGCTTTATATAAGTTGCAAAAATGCAACTAAATCTTACATTTGGAGGGTTGATTTCAAATTCTCTTGATACTTGTCCCATCAAAATCTTGCTAGAAGGCTTCTACAACAAAAATATGAGCTGTGATGATTACTGTTTATGGTCATTTCTCCATTAATGCGGCCAGTTAAGTGGTTGCAGTATATTTAATGCGAAGGGGATGGCTTCCTCGTCCTTCCTTTTTCTTCTCTTCCTTGTTCGAAACCAAATTACCTTTGTCTCCTCGACGGTTACACCATGTTACCTTCTTTCCGGGGTCTCGGCCTTCCCGAGGTTAAGTATGCCCCCTTGGCATTGTCAACAGCAGCATCATCCCAAACTCCTTACTAGTTCCCCTTTTCAGAATTACTTTAATTACCTCCATTAACTACCTTTGATCCTCGTCCTCCCACAACAGCCCCTAAAACCTCACTTTCCATTCTTGAGTCAAGAGAGAGAGGTTTTGTCTTCTTAGGACCATTTCTCCTAATACCACACTTCCAGATTATCCCATATGAGAATTTCCTTTCACCTTATTGAAGCACGCTCCTGACGCTTCGGAAACCACAACGCCTCAATAAATGCTATAGGTGGCTCGTTATCACCCACGTTCTATAGTGAGATGAACATAGTATAGACCTTATTCCTTCAACAAAAAAGCGGGAAAATTGCCGCCACCTTTTCATCCTTTATATATACAGGGAAATAGGGAACTTCTATCTCTATTTCTTCCTTTTAAGAACAAACAAACGCTTTTCATTCCTAAAAACTAGCCCGAGGAGTCATTCTTTTCCGAATTTTGTAAGTGTATGTCATATATATATATTAAAAAGAAATTCCTCCTTATTCCTTCACATTCATAGACTTTTCTTCTCTTTTATCTTTTATCTTTCCCATATGGGTAGAATTTTTAATTTGGTTGACACTCCCGAACACAGAGAGAAGTTTAAGAGATACTATAGGATTCTTAGTAATGTATCAATACAAAACCGTACTATAAGTGAATGGCATTAGAGAAGGCCTACTAAAGCCGTTGTGATTCCGATGATAGCCTTTATTGACGGAGGGATGAGGATTCCCATGGGTTGAGTTACTAGGGATTTTTTTACTCTATTTAGACTTTGTCCTACCCAATGCGTCCTAAATATGTTCAAGGTGTTAGGTAGTGTGGATGTGCTGAACGAAAAGATGGGTATATACCTCACCCATCACAACATCAATTGGATCTATAGTTGCCAAAAGAATAACGAAGCAAACTGTTACCTTAAAACTAGGGTTCTTGTCGTTAGATTGATTTCTTGCTTCCCCAAGACGAACAAAGGCATGGACGAGGACTTGGACTTCCTCATCATTTCCTAAGAATGGCATGATGGACTTCACTGTCTGACCACAAATGGCATTCCAGGTGGAAGTTTAGAGAAGTCTTTAAGGCCTTTTGCTACTTAGGGGAAGTACCAATATTTTAAATATTCACCACTATTTGTTTTTGGTTTCATTATCTTACCGTTTAATTCTGCTTAAGTAACTAAGATTTATTTTCTTATTACAGACAAAAAAGCTACTACCAAAAGACGGGGTCTGGTAAATTTTGCTTTACTAAATCGAGTTTTAAGATCCAAGATCTTTCTACACCAGGAAGGATAACTTCGGGCAGTACATGTCATTCTTGATTTCAAACCCATTTTCAACTAATTCCAAGTGTCCAAGCATGTGATTAAAGCCAAGGATTCGCATCTTGGTTAACGTCGTCGTTGAGGGCTTTATTCAGAAACCTCCCTCGACTAGCACATAAACTGTAGATCTCCCTACTTTTAAAGATCCTTAACCAATAACTGAGGTTATTCCATCTTTGGAAGAAAAAGCCGAAACCCCATCCAAAGCTCAATTCGAAGAAGATGAAGAAGACGAATCAGGGGAGAGTACAGAAAGCCTTGTTCGCGAGGAGGACTTCAAGGTTTTCTACCATCCAAACATGGTTGAGGATATAGCGTCTAGTGCAAGGTTAACCACAACTCTTGTTAGTAAAAAGCAAAAGGTAAGTGAGGTACTTGAAGCAATGGTGCTAGAAAAAAGAATGTATGACCTGTTGTCTTTACTGGAATCTCATGTTGGAACACCACCCCTGAAGTCTCAGTAGTTCCTAGACCTTTTACTCTGATTTCGCCTCCTCCCCCACAAAATGAACCAATCGACAAAAAGCGAAAAAGGGACAAGAAGGGTGGAAAGGGTTCAACCGAGGAGGGAGAGATCCAAGAAGAAACACCTCCTAAGCAGGCCAAAGTAACAAAAATGAGCCGAACTCAACAAAGGAGGGGATGTGAGGATCTTAAGGTGATATCCGAATGCCGCTCTCATGTTCTGAGCTGGAACCCTCCATTCATACTAGATGGTACCCCTTTTTCTTCAAACCCATCAATTCGTAATTTTGATCACGAGAGGGTAGGCTACGTGGCGAGCTCAGTTGAGTAAGCACTTCTTCTTCCAAGAGACATGGAAAAACTTCGAAACTTAAAAAAGCATAAGATGTTTTTATCTCTGAAGAGGGATTTAGCCCTGGTACACTTTCTTTCCTCGTTAATTACTATTACAATTTCTACTGCTCGAGCAATAATTTCTGACCTAAACAAAGAATTGGAGCAAAAAACCAAAGATATAGGTAAGATTGAGCAAGTTGCATTTGACCTGGGACAAAAAGAAACTGAAGCCCACTTCAAATCCTAGATCCTAGTGGTATGCCGAAGCTTTTGTCTTTGGACTTGGGTTGAGGCCTTAAATACTGCTAGCGTAGATCCTTCTTCGGAGCTGAGAAATCCATAAATTTTTTTTATCCTCTAGCCATTAGAGTGCACACTCCTACTCAACCTCCTTCCAACACTATTACCACTATCCAGCCTTCCCCGACTGAGAATCCACCCCCAAAATCTAGCACAACTGCCCTGTCCTTTTCCACTATTGTAGTTGAGACAACTTCAATTGAAAAGAATCCTACCTTGGCTGAAAAAGTTCCACTGCCATCTCAACCCGCTGTAGAAGGGCAAGTTTCTGGGGGCATCAAGAAGCAGAAGGGACTGGAGGTCTCTAAGACACAGTAGAGACTGGATTGGGACACCTTATTACTTTATTGTCATGTTTTGTTGTTTGTTGTTTTTTTTCCTTATATATGGCCTTAAGTGTGATGGCCTCTACCATATATTTTTGTATATTGAAGTTGAGGAACGTTTAATCTTGCTAATATAAGAAAACTTCAATTCCAGTTTCATTATGCACCCTTTGTAGTGAACTTCAATTTCTACACTTTTCAATTTTTTTTTAAGTACTAATTAGTTTCGAATAGACAATTTATGATTTCCAATATGCGCTAACTTATTCAAGGCAAGAAATTTGGAAACTATGGAACAACTGAGGTTCCATATGCACTCTAACCATAGTTAATTTACCCAAGGCAGGTGATCCGAGGAGTAGAACCCAACCGAGGTTCTGTTTAACCCTTGGTGATTTGCCTAAGTGTTAATTTACTCAAGGCAGGTGATCAAAGGAATCAAACCCAACCGAGGTTCTGTTTAACTCTTGGTGATTTGCTTAAGTATTAATTTACCTAAGGCGGGTGATCTGAAGAATTGAACCCGACTGACATTTTGTTTAACACTTGACGATTTGTTTAAGTGTTAATTTATCCAAGGCAGGTGATCTGAAGAATCGAACCCGACCAAGGCTCTATTTAACACTTGGCGATTTACTTAGAAATATTTAGGATTAAAACAAGGAATGTACCAAAGTTGATCAACACATCTCAAATATCCATATATACATAACTTACAATATAGACAACTAATAATAATATTTTCGCAAGTTATTTACATTCCACAGCCGAGGAACTACAACCCCGTCTAGATCTTCCAACCAATACGCTCCCGTTCCAGCTATAGAAGTTACCTAGTAAGGACCTTCCTAATTAGGACCCAGCTTTCCCCAAAAGGGGTTCCTCATAGTTCAGACCACTCTATGTAAAACAAGATCTCTAGGAATGAGCACCCTAACCTTGATCCATTTGTCAAACCCTTGCCTAAGTTTCTGTTGGTATTGTGCAAATTTCATCGCAACCATTTCCCTTCGTTGCTCAACTAAGTCAATTTATTACAATTTACTCACTTAATTAATTTGTAGAGATGGGATGCAAGGTTAACATTAAAATACCCATTAAGTAAAAAGGAATCTTCGGGTTAAACTTTGATATAAGATATAAGTAGTCAACTTGAATTCTCATTGAAATTTATTAAGTGTTCGTCCCCGAGTTCAGTTCGAGGATAGAATCACAACTAAATGATCTTTTTTCCTTCTCCTTCCCTTTTTTCAACCTCCCCTTGATCCAGGTGCTTCTTGGCTTTATATAAGGTTCAAGGATGCATCTGAATCTTACATTTAGAGGGTTGAGATCAAATTCTTTTGATACTTGTCCCATCAAGATCTTACTAGAAGACTTCTACAACAAAAATATGAGCTGTGATGGACACTGTTCATGGTCATTTTTCTATTAATGCGGCCAGTTAAGTGGTTGCAGTATATTTAATGTGGAGGGGATGACTTCCTTGTCCTTCCTTTTTCTTCTTCTTCTTGTTTAGAACCAAATTACCTTTATTTTCCCGAGGGTCGCACCGTGTTACCTTCTTTCCGGGGTCTCGGCCTTCTTGAGGTTAAGTAGGCCCCCTTGGAATTGTCAACAGTAGCATCATCCCAAACTCCTTACTAGTTAACCAAATACTCTCCGTTTAGTTCCCCTCTTCAGAATTACTCTAATTATCTCCATTAACTACCTTTGATCCTTGTCCCCCCACAGTTACCTTTATATGAAATGTAAAAACTTATTAGAAAACAATGTAAAAAGGTTTAAAAAGTTTACTCTATTAATTTTTACATCTCATATGAGATGATAATTGTACCTTATCTAAATCAAACAAAGTAAACTTTACTACAATTTTTTGACATTACAAAAATACTAAATAAAGAAAATAAAATTTGCATGCTCTTGAACTTGAGAAGTGATACAATAACAACGTAATGTATTTTCACCATGTTATTGCACCCAATGTAGCAATAACTCAATAGCTCAACTACCAAATCTTGTGTCTAGCATTGTTATTTATAGCAAAGAAGTCAATACCGTATCAGAGGCGGTACCGATTTGGCCTCTGGTATGATATATTTTGGATAGCGGTCAATATCGATGTACTGTATTAGGTTTACCGCTATTTTATATATTTAATACACACGCACACACACACAAAATCTCTATTTAGACACACATACACACACAGACTCTTCAACTTTTAGTCTCATAAATACCTTTCATTTCAACTATTGTATACTGATTAATACAGCAACCTAAAGATCAATTGGAGATTAGAATTAATGCTAGTAAAACAGTTAAAAAATAAGAAAATGGAACTCTTAATTCAAACACCAAATCCAAATTAAGTAAAAGAATTGGAGAGATCAAATGTTAGGTGTAATAATGAAATTATCTACAAAATACTTTCATTATTGATTATTTTAGAGACAAAAACTGCCACAATTAAAAAAAAAAAAAATACAGCATTTTGTGTTTTGGTCCGGTATTCATTTATTGGCCGGTACGGCCGGTATTTTTTTTAGTACGAAATAGGAGTGTACTTGTACTGGTGCACTGACCGGTACAGTACGGTATCAATAACATTGATTTATAGACCTTTTATTTATGTGAACTCTCTCTCTCAAAGCTTCTCTTTAGGGATGGCAAAAATCCATTTGGGGACGAATACCCAACTTGATGAGTACAAATTTTACCCAATCCATTAGGAGATTAGTGTATTAAGGCAAGTTTGTTTCAATGCCTAAAGAGAAGAAAGAGAGAGAACCTCTCACTGTCTCTGTCTCTTTCTTAATTTCTTAAGAAAAACAATTAAACAATTGGTAAAATTGTAAGAGAGAGAGAGAGAGAGAGAGAGCTCTTCTTCTTCTTCTTCTTTTTGAAAACTTTAATCATCCTATAATTCATTAGAAAGCTCATAGTATTTTGATGATTTTCCCAATGTAGAGTTGTGGAAATATATATAATAAACTTTAAAACTTAGGGGCGTGGAAAAAAGGTTCTCCACTATTAGTTCCTGGCAATTTAAACTAGAGCATGTGTTTTTGGAAAATATTAGATAAGAGGCAAGCGTTGGGACTCGAATCTAGGCCACCTATGCTAGAAATTGTGTATGATGCATGAACTATTAAGGCAATCCAACTTCTTGGATCTTTATCTTACAAATTATAATATTTATTATATAATTCAATTAATAATTATTATTTTCCCATAATTTGATCTCAGTTAAACTCTGGTTTGACCTCAAAAACTTTAATTTTTTTTTTTCCGGTTTTTTGAATAGTTTGGGTTTCAAAACAATGCACACCCCTAGTGAACGAAATTTAGTGGCCTTGCATAATAAATGGAACAAGATGATGCTAAAATTTTCCCATGTACTCACCCTGATTATATTCAAGCAATTAAAAAAAATATTTTTTTTATTAAAATTTTTTTTTGTAAGGCATATATGTGCTTTTAGTTTTCAGACTTTAAATTTAAGATTTTTTTAATGCTATACTATTGAATTTATATTTTTTTTAAGATTTAAATTGTTTATATTTTTAGTTATTGCATTGTTATGTTTGAATTGTTTTTATATTTTTTTAATACTTGAATTTTCGTCTTGTTATGTTTTAAAAATGTTTTGTTATGTTAGAACTTGTTTTTTAAAATGTTTTATGAGTTTTAATTTAATTTATTCAAAATAACTTTTTATTAAATTATATATCTAAAATATTAAAAGGTGTTTGGTTTGTGTTTTCAAACAACCATTTTCAGTTTTTAAACAACATTACATATATTTTTACACACTTTTTTACTAATATGTATTTCTACAAATATTTTTAAACAACAATTTTAATTTTTAAACCCATGTAATAAGTGAACTCTAAGTGTGGTTGCCATCCCTAACCCTCTCTGCTAAAACCGGTTCAACCAATCCAGTTCGGCCGCTAGTTGGGTTCAGTTCTTGGTTACATGCCCAAAACAAAGAGACAGGTATGAGCTATAGAGTACGATCCAGATCAAGTGTAGTAGCTAGGGTATTGTACCTGGGGCAATTGTAATTAAGGGTTGAGGTTGAAAGTTAAAAAAATAACTTTTAATTTCAACCATTAAATAAAATATATTAAAAAAAATTAAAAAGTTAAAATTTAAAAGTAAAAAAAATAAAAAAAAATTGTGAGAAAAAAAAGGTGAATTGCACCAGGTGCAATACCTAAAGTATTGCACCTGATCCAAATCCCTATAGAGTATAGACTATAGAGAGAGTATATAGTCCAGTAGAGAAGTCTGTTGCTGCCAAGTCTCACGTCACGTGATGGTCTAGGAAAACTCAAAATAGGGAACACGAGATTTTACGAAAGAACAACTCGCGAGATGTAATGCCAAAATATTTAGCGGACACGTGTCGGTGAAATAGGGTGGAAAGTCTGGGATGAATGAATGGTAGATGTTGAATAAATTTTCCCTTGATTAGACAAAAGCGACGTTGATTTGACAACACAATGTCATACTGATTGGTAGGCCCCTCCTCCGCACAGTGCGCACGTTAACGTTCACTCACTCCTGCTCTTCGCATTCATTAACTACATTTTCCAACTAATCCACCCTTATTTATTATTATTTTTATTTAATAAAAAGTTTTAGTTTTGATTTGTCTGTCTGTTTGAAAAGTTAATTTTTTTTTAAAAATATTATTTATTATTTTATTTAATTTTTATAAATTTATAAAATTATTCTTAAGTAAATTTATTAATTTTTTTAAAAAATTATTCTTAATAAGACAATTAAAAAGGTGCTTTAATTAAATTAATTTTTTAAATATTTGTTATTTTTTAAAATAATTTTAAAAATAAAACAGAGTATAATAGAAACATTAATAAATTAATGACTTTTATTTTTAAAAAATAATAATATTTTAAAACATTTCAAAATAAAATAGTAGACAAATAAACTGAGACAGAGCAAATTTAATTTTCCTTTTAGTAAAAAAATACATGAATTACAAATATTCATAAAGTAAAAGCCTTCGAATTTAGGGTCAAGAGATTTTTAGTAAGTTGTTGTTTTTTAAAAACATGTATAAATAAAAAAAATATAAGAATATATATAGAATTGTGTAAATATTAAAAACTATTGTTTAAACAACAGTGGCAAATACTCTCATTTTTTTACATTAAGATATTGACCGTAATATGATACACTTTCGCCATTTTTTTTAACAGAATTTTGTGATTCGTGCTGTTGTGAATTTAGAGCTATTATTTTTTTCTCATTAATTCATGTTTGCAAGTGATAAGGTATGCTCTCATATTAATTATATATATATATATAATATATATATATATAATAAATTCTATTTGAGATTCATTTATAAATCAACTTATAGATTATTTACAATAAAAAAACTTATAAATTTTTTTTTGGTGAGTTATATATATAGAGAAAAAAATAATGAATTTGTCTGAGATTCATTTGAAAATCAATTTATAAATTATTTGTCTTAATATTTATGAATTTTATGTAAATTATCTATTTATTTCATTTTATTTTATATTTTTTTATTATTATGCGTAAGTTTTATATATATTTATTTTAACTTTTTATTTATAATAATAAAAAATTCGGTAAAAAGTTTGATAAGATAATACTTAATAGTGGTGGGTGAAGTGGAGTTAAAAGTAGAGGAGTGGAGTAGTAGACAATGAAAATCTAGGGGTAGATCTTAATGAGTACAGGGCTGACAACTCTAGCTTTTTTTTTTTCGTCTTGGTCTGTGTTGTCCCCACGTTGCGTATGGAATCTAGAACACGTGGTTGGTAAAGAGGAATGTAATACTTACTTGCAATTATCGCACAAAAAATAAAAATTTTAATTAATACATACAGATACAGTGCTTTTTTATTCTGCTTCTGCTGATAATGATCCACCATCTGTTAATCGAAAGACGAGACGGGACAGGACAGCGGCGTTCCAGTTTGAACTTTGAACACAGTGATGATTGCCAGCTAAGCCCTACTGCTTCCCATGCCATGCGCACATTTTGCGATTCTCTATGCATTTTCTTAATTGCTGTCGCTCAAATTATATTTTGGGTAAATTTCATTTACACCTATGCTTTGTTTGGTTACAAATGAGAGAGTAGAAAAGATAAAAGAAATGAATAGCAGCAAGGTAATGAGAAAGAAAAAAAAAAAAAAATCAATTTTCCTGTGTATGTTTGGAAATAGGGTGAGATGGAGAAAAGAAAAGAGAAAATTGTATTTCTTTTTCTTTCATTTGATTTGCTATAAGAAAGAAATGAAAAGTAAATATATATTTTTTTACTTTTATGTCCGTATGAAATGTAAAAGATGCATAAAAATTATAAATAAATATATAACTTCATCTAATATTATATTATTTATGTAGGCTCTATCTTTTAAAAATCATTTTCTCTTTTCAAAATCACCTAATTTGGGCTAATTGCAAACATGTGGCCTTAGGGAAAATGGTTTCTTCTATTTTATTTTTTTCATAATATATATACAGAGTAAATGATTGCATTTCTTCTCATTTCTCTTTTTTTTTTCTCTCTCCTCCAGTCTTTCCAGACACACTGGTAAGCTTGGGGCCTTTGGGCTAATGCCAAATTCAAAATTTTTCAAAACTAACTAATTTGATTTTTAAAATCAATTTAGTCCTTAAAATAATTGAGAAAAAATAACTAACTCTTTAATTAGGAACTAATAAGTTAGTTTTAGGGACTATATTGACTAAGTTTGAAAAATCTTGTACTTGGTTTGCGTTAACCAAAATCTTTGATGATGATAGTGGAATTTAACCATATATTTTTATCTTTATTATTAGTAAATAATAATAAAATCTTGTTAATATCTTTATTATTAATAGATTTTATCTTTATTAAATAGAAAAAATAGTATATTGAACCTGTAAGTGCACAATTGCTCCTGGCCCTAAAAACAGTTATGGGCTCAGGCCCAATAAGCCTTAAACAATATGAATTTGTAGAGTGTGGGCTTGAAACCCAGGTTAGAAGAGTTTAAGGGTTATATGGCAAGTCAAAGATTGTCAGCACTTAACAATAACAAGAAATATTGTAACTCAACCTCCTCGGACGTAAGCCGAGGACTGTTCTTATATTATCTTTCTTTTTCTTTTGATTACAAAGAGAGATGCGTCCCTTTTTCTGTTCTGGGTCTCCCCTTAAATACTCATCTTTCTGATACCTCATACACGTGTTGCCCCATCTCCCCCTTAGCCTAGATATTTCTTCTCTCAGTGCTCTTGAATAGTAACTAGAAGTTTCCCTTCCACTGTTCAGGTGTCACTTCCCCATTAATGCGACTAGGGTGGTAGGTGAAAAGTCTTTAATGTGGAGGTGGCAGCCTTTAGTACTTTTCAAACACTGGTGCTTCTAGGACATCCATGATTGCTCCTCTTAACCGTTGGTCTTCGCCGTGCCGTTCCTGAGTTTTTACGATGACGTCCCTGGTTCTTCTATGCCCATCCGAGGGTAAAATCAACCTCGGATAGGTCCTCGGGTCCTCGGCGCGTGAGCTGACCCGAGGTACTAAGAAGTTCTGAACTCAAGAGTAGGTCGGCCTTCCTTAGCATGGCCCAAAGGTCCATATACCTACCAGAACCTTTTTACTCCCCACAGAACCTATAATCTAAATTCAATAAGCTATTTTAATGATTTTTTTTTCTTTATTAATATCATTAATGATTTTTGTAGGTTTCACACTTTTGGAGTTTTGTTCCCACATGAAAAGGACCCTATAATTATATACAAATATTACATAAAATAATAAATCATATAATACATCATTTAAAAACTTAAAATAATATTATCCATTTATATTTTTTAAGAAAATAATATAAGCTGGCTACTTAAAATAAAGTAATTAATTAAATAATTATTGAAAAGACGTACATAAGTATCATTAAATTTGTCCACAAAATACAAAACTGATTTTTAGACGAAAAAAAAAGAAGTTGTTTACACAACCAATATCATATTATGTACTACTAATTTGGGAGACATGTGCAAGGCATGTGCTACATCCTGAGTGAGAAAATTAAGATAAAATTCTATTTAAAAAAAGTATGAAACTATGTAAATAAAATATTTATATCATATAATATTAATCTCATTCATATAGGAATTTTGATTACATAAAGTTAGGGTAGCTATTTCAGATATGAATATCTATTTTACTATAAAATTTCTTACTAACTGAGTTTTGCTAAAATATTGTCACAACATTTTTTTTTTTTTTCAATGAATAATGTCATATGCTACAATTGAAGTTTTTCATCAAATAACTGCAATCATCCACCGTTAAAATTTTGTTATATTCATACTTCCTTGTTTATCTTTAAATTTTATGAGCATAGGTGTGATATTTAGCTTACTTAGTTTTTAATGAACACCCATTTTAAGCAAGAAAATAAATTAAGAAAAAAAAGAAAAGGCAGTGTCATCGAATTTTCCATTAGCAAAAATCATCTGTCTAGAAGATTTAAATCTAACTAATCAATATTCTTTAGGTAACAAATAAAACATCATATATCACAATTCCAACTTTCTAAGCATTATTAACTCAAAATATGTGAAGAAAATTTTTGGGATATTAAATTTTATTGGGTGTTTAGACATTATACATTAGAATATTTTATGAAGTAAAGTATGAGGTATTTGCTTGTTTCCAAAACATTAAGGGAAAAATTGCTTGATTTTAAAGTGTATGTGTGGATGGAAAGGGGGGATTGTGAACTATCTCAAACATAAAAGATGGAAAGTGTTTTTTCATTAAGTTTTTTTTTTTTGGTAAAAAAACTATGTGCTTTTTTTAATTAAAACAGTGTGTTAAAAAAAGAAGAAGTAAAAATACAAAAATTTAACACAAGAAAATTTTGTATGAAATAGTGAATTTTAGCTCATTAAAATTGACAAAAAAATTTGAAAAATACAAAAAAAAAAAAAATGCCACAACATTTTCATAAGACCTTTATTTTTTGTTGCAGTTGATTTGAGTATGATATTTTTATTATTTTATTTTAATCTATAAGGACTAACATCTCAAAAATTGAGAAAATATTATGACGATTTGTTGTGTCAATATTTTATTATTTTAAAATTAAAAAAAAATACCGTGGTAGCTCATAATAATAATAATAGTAAAAAGAAAGTCAATGTTTAAAACCAAACTGGGCATTTAATTATATTTTTTTTGTTGGGATATATTTTCTCAATTAAGGGATAATATTTAAAAATTGTTTAATTTATATAAAATTTTATCATTTGAATTTCAACAAATTAAATTCTATTCAAACTAAAAGTTTATTATAAAAATTCTCTAAACTTAGATCCCACACAACAACTCATGTTTTTGTTCTTAAAAGAGAAAAGAAAGAAAAAGAAAACAGCCCACGTTTTGACTAAGGGATAGGATTTAACAATTGTTTAAAACAAATTCAAATTCTATTCAAATTAAAAGTCTATTATAAAAAATTTCTTAAATCCCACACAACTCATGTTTTTGTTTTTATTTTATTTTTTTCCTTTAGTTGAATGATTTAATAATAATTAAAAACAAATTTAAATTCTATTCAAATTAAAATTCTATTATAAAAAATTCCTAAACTTAAATTTCACAAAACCCACACTTTTGTTTTTGTTTTTTTTCGCAATTTGTATCTTATTAAATTAATATTTTTAGGATATTAAGCTACAAATCTTTTGACTAAAGGATAGGATTTAACAATAATTATTTTTAGATAAAACTTTATCATTTAAGTTTTAGAAGTTTAAATTCTACTCCAACTAAAAGTTTATTATCAAAATTTTTAGAATTTATATATATTCAGTTATGACTTTTCAATACAATCCTTCTTAACCAATAAGTCATCCATATAATTAAATCTCACACAATAAACCCCACATTGTTGTATTTTTTTTTTCAAAATGGAACTTATGCTTATCTTTTAATCTAATAAATTCATCTTACTTATTTTTTTTTTTTTTCTATATTTGCATGCAAGATATTATGCCAAGAAAGTTACTATAAACAAGCAAAATAATGGACACCCATTTAAGTTTTTGGGTCTCTTATGTAAGTTTTTATTTATTTTTTTTAAATTCTCAAATTTTGAACTCTTTTGTGTATGTTTTGATTTTTGGTTTTGGTTATTGTATTTAATTTGTGAGTGTGTTGTTTTTTTGTTTTTGTTTTTTCAATTAGACTATCTGGTGTAGGAAATGTGTGTAGGCTAACTGTTTTGGGTTTGTTTAACAATGAGAGTTGCTTAGAACATTTAGTAGATGGTTAGACACCTCTACAAGAACACTAAGTTTCAAATAGCACACAAATGTTAACAATTCATTCAATTACCAAAACCGATTTATAAGGAATTTACATTTGGCTACTTGTACTTTGGCATTGATAGCTTCTAGATGGTTGATAAGTGTTTGAATCCTGTTGAAAAATGCTTAAGAAATTATCTATCTAACTAATTAATTACAAGAGGATTAGGATATAGACATATAGTTACTTGAAATGCCCTACATCAGGATTATCCCTCTTAAGAAGTACTTGACCTTAAGTACTCTTGGTTGCCACAAGATTTGTATGAGTTATTTGCTAATATAGTTACCCTATATGATGAGTTTGCTGCTGTTGCAGCACACCCAAGGCTGCTACTTTTGCACAACCAAGTCTCACACAAATAAACACCAATGCAGATGCATTTGCATTAAAATGACTCACTTTCTTGAAAACAAACTTGTCCTCAAGTTTAGTTAACTTTTCAATCGTAAAACATGTACACCAAATTGAACATTAAGTGTTTTGTCTTGCCAATGATCAATTGTGCATATTTTGATACTACAAGGCTTTTTTCTTCACTGGTGAATCAACCTTCTTCATCTTGACCATTGGCTTGGGGCTTGCCTTCCTTTTCTTTGGTTGCAAGAAGTGTGGATGCACTAGCTTGTACATGCTGTGTGTGTTGCACCTTTTGCACATGATAGCTTCATATGATTTTTTACATCTATGTAAAGGATGGAACCATTCATGGCTACCTCCTCACAAAGAACATAACCTTTCCTGCTGTCTATCATTCTCCACTTCTTGTTGCTAATGGAGAGTCATTTGCTTCCTTGACAATACCATTTGCTCGTTCTTCCATATATTGACCATGCACAAATTCAACAATACTTATTATACATTCAGTCAATTCTTCTCCCCCCTCACAAATCTGTTCTTCAATGTAGCTATTAAAAATAACCAGCAAATCTTGACTTTCTCATTCTTCAACTAGCAAGTCTTGACCCTTGGACATAGTAGAGGTCTTGCATTCTGTTAACTTGTGACTTGAGACAATTGAGCATCAAGTTTGGTTGGTTCTTGGATGGTATCTTGGAAACTTCACTAGATCTAGTTGTATTTGACCTAATCTCTACAGTCTTGGTTGGCTGCCTCCAATGCTTAGTGAAGTTTGATTTAGTACCGCCACTTGGGCTGGTTCTTGAATTGAAAAAGGTTGATCGTGATCTCTTTGTTTGTTGAGTCTTAATCAGCATTGCTCTATTCACTACATTTGAATTTGTCTAGCAATTGTGCAAGTTGCTATAGTGGGTTTGGATGTGACTATAAGAACAAAATTGCTTCCTAAGTTTTTGTTCCAGCTTCTTCCAAGTTTGAATTTTGGTTTTTCTTTCCCTCAATTTTTGAATCTTCAAATGCTTCCACCAAGATCTTGCCTTGCCTCTCAAATGAGTTTCTGCCAAGTTAACTTTTTTGGATCTCCTCAACTTGGTTAAGCCAATCCACAAACTCCTCATGATTCAAGCTTCCATCGAATTTAGGGAATTCAATTTTGAATATTGAATCCCATTTCTATTTTGGTTCCCTTGGTTGGACCATCATAGGAATGTGGCCATAATCCTCCTCATTTAAAGCTACACTTTCACCAATATCATGCTAGTAGTATTGTTGTTGTATCATCCTATCTCTTCTCTATCGTTCTGTCAAGGCTTGTAGTTGCCTCCTCAATAATTCCACTTCAGCTTCTAAGCCATTTTGAACCCTTCTACACCTTGGTCCATTGGTTGCAATATCATCTTCTTCTACTACAAGAACAACTTGGTTTTTGCCTTTATTCTTCCTTGTCTTCTCAAACACTATGGCTTCTTCCTACTACAAACTAATTGCTAGCACATATGAAGGCCTTGGTTTTGGTAAGAGAGGTATTTTAGGCTAGGAAAAGCAATCAAAACCAAATCTTGATAGGTTCTTGGACAGAAAATGAAGAAAGAAATTGCAAACGAACTTGAATCTTAAGGATCTCAAGCTCTGATACCAAATTGGTGCAAGGAATGTGATGGACTATTTTTGTATGGTTTAGAAATAATGAAAGTGTTCAGTTGCTTAGAAATTGATAGGTGGATAAGTACATTTCTAAGAACACACACAGTTCTAAATAGTACACAAAAGCTAACAATTCATTCAATTACCAAAATTGATTTACAAAAAGCTTACATTTTGCTACTTATACTTTGGCATTGACAGCTTCTAGATAGTTGACAAGTGTCTAAATCCTATTGGCAAATGCTTAAGAAATCATCTAACTAACTAACTAACTAACTAACTAACTAATTAATTAGTTACAATAAGATTATGATATAGGCATATAGTTACTTGAAATGCCTTGTATCATTATCACTAGGAAAAAAATTGGTATTGAGAAACTATTTTGTTTATTATTGTTTGCGTTGGCTACGGCATAGATTACAAATATTCCAAATAGGAATAATCAAACTCATTCCATATATCATATTAAGAAATTAACATAAAGTACAAAGAGAATTTTAAAATATAAAAATATATAAACACTGATAAAGTCTAAAGACTCTAAACTCTAAACAATTAGAACTTAAAGTAAAATTTCTAATCAAAATTATTTACTTATTTTATAATTTATTATTACTATTTATTTAATAATTCCGTTTTAATTATTTTAAAATTTTTATATGAATTTTCATCAAGTCTAGCACGAGAATAATACTAGTCAATTAATATATTGCACTTCAATTAATATATTAGTTTATCAGTATTGGTGGTGTAATGTAAGAAATATTTTTAACATTTCATTTAAACCTGTATGTTAATTAGAGGTATAAATCATAGAAGTAAGTACCTGTTTGGATACTGATGAAAATTGAAGTATTTGTATTTTAGCTTTTTTTTTTTTTTTTTTTTTTGAGAAGAGCGCCATAAGTGGGATTATGCAATGTTCAATGGGTCCCGTGCACTGTTCACAAGACCCACAAATACTTTATTAAAAAAAAACTTTAAAATTGGGTCCTATAGTACTATTCACACATTCAAAAATTATTTTGCCATAGTGTTTTCAGTTTTTTAGTTTTTAGCAAAATAAACTGTATCTAAATAGACCCTAAGTGTTTGTTTGAGACAAACTGAAAATTTTAGGTTATTTGCAATTTCAGTTTATTTTTTGTACAATTCATAAGTCCCATTGTACTATTCATCTAACTTTCAACTTTATTTACTTACTTTCAGCAAAAAAATTTCAGTTTCAATTAAATAAACTATTTTCAAATGGACACTAAGTGTGCGTTTGGCAAGGATTATTTTTGCCAACTTATTTTACTATTCAGCTTATTTTTTTTAAACTATTTATGGGTCCCACTGCAATTTTTGGTACTATTTATAGGTCTCACTATACTATTTCAGTTAAATTTTACTTTTATCTACAGTACTTTTAAGAAAAAGTTTTCAGTGTCAGTAAAATAAGCGGATTCTAAATGGACAATAAGATTGTAAGAAAGCCTCAAAAGCATGATTGCAAAAAATATTGTAACTATAAAACTTCTAATGTATGAAGCTGAAAGGATAAAACTATTTGAATTTAAGGTTTGTCTTGGGATTATATATGTTATTTTGAGTTTTGAATCACAAATTTTATAAGGTTGCGAAGAAACTTATCTATGGAAAGGCATTCATTTTTCTAATGCTATGAGTTTAGTGTTTTTATCTGTGATTTGAAGTAAAATATGTTGATATATTTATGATGAAGCCTTAAATAATAAATACAAAATAATATTATATGAATTATATAATTACAAATTATTTGCATTGCGCAGTTAAAAGCTAGTATTCATGAATGACAAAAACACATGCAATGCTACATCCTAAAATGTATATCAGTATATCTATTGATGTAATCATGATGGGTTGTATGAACATGTCAAAATATAAACCTTATTAGCTAGATGTGAATCTTGGATGATGCATGAATATATTCACACATTAATATAAAACTTCAGATTAGTAATAGAGTTAGTTATATATCTAACCTATGTTTTGCATTCCATTGTGAATTAAATTGCATTTTCATGATAAAATTGCACGAGTCTACCCTAGGTGACATGCAAACAATTTTTCCTAATATGGACACTATTTTTTTTTTATCTCATCTTTTATGATTTTTATAGGATTCAAGGAACACTAATAATGCATGCACGCATTTTTTTTTCATGTGGGAAACCCTAATTGCAATAAATCTAGGTTATATGACTGATTTAAACATATTAATCTACACATGTTAAGTAATTAATTCATGAAAGCCATTTCCAAATCATAAGATTAATTTACTACCCTAATGATGAATTGATGTGTCTAAGACTATCGTGATGAATAACAACCAGTAAGATAAAAATCAATCCTAATCCATATTTTGGATTTTTTTTTTTTTTTATAATATCAAATCATAATGAAATAACCCTACTTAAAGATGTTATGAAAAATAAAAAGTGACCATTAAGAGATTGAGAATACCTACATGCACTTATCGATTTGCAAGCAAGTGGTGTATTGCCTATATATCTTTCTTTCTCCTACAACCATATTTGATCTCCGATTGATTGAGAATGCCTACGTTCACTTTTCGATTTGCAAGCAAATAGCAGTTCCAGGGTGGATTGCCTATATATTTCTTGTTCCTACAACCATAGTTGATCTTGGATCGATTGAGAATACCTACATGCACTAGTCGATTTGTAAGCGATTGGGAGCCCCGAGGTGGTTTGCCTGTCCTTGCTCCTATGGCTATGACCATAGTTGATCTTGGATCATTTTGATCTCCACCCGTTATGTACCCTATCCAAAAGATGGCTGCTTGATAGGTCTTTCGCTCTGTGAATATGATGGATGCCATGAATTCTAAAAAAACTAGTTAGAGTGGCTACTTGTGTACTTTGCAAAGGGTGTGTTACGTGTGTATGTGTGTGTGAACAACGTGCGGGATGGTGTCAAATTGGTAAAATGATGGGAATGGGGTGGATTCCCTTCTGCTGATGGTATAGTCGGAAAGGGTCCTGATCACTTTCGTCTTTCTCCTTTCTTGCCCTGCCCGAGGTCCCTTGGTTCCCTTAACAGGTATTGACCCCGAAACTATCATTTGTCCCTGTCACTCTCCTTTAGCTCCCATGAGCTGATGTTAACAGGACCTCATTCGTTCTTTGTGCTTCCTTTGAGATATATTCTAAGTTGTCCATATTTTGCTTAGCATGCTTTGGTCTTCCAATAGGATCTACTTCCCAAGCCTGCAGATCCTCGTGTATTTTGGGCTCAGATTTGACCTGTTCTTCATTTTTTTTTTCTTTTTCATTGGGCTTCTTGGACCATCAAGATTTCTTCATGTTATTGGGCCAACTCTCCATTTATCCTTCATTTTCTAAGGCTCAAGACCTATCCTTTTCACTCTCATGGGCCGGGCTCCTCTTTATTTCATCATCTTCTTTATATTTTTTCATTTCTAATGGGCTGGACCTTTCTTACCTCTGTGGGCTTGGGCCTTGATCACATTTTGGACCTTAACAACTGAATAATTTAGGATATCTTCATTGTTATCTCCAAAAAGTATTCTCATGTGTTTTAGGATCAAATCAAGGCGGTAACAATTTGACTCTTAAAGGATGGCCTTTGACAATGATAAGAATTAAAATACATGCTTCTCTCTCTCTCTCTCTCTACTTCTTCTTCTTCTTCTTCTTCTTCTTTTTTGTTTTTTTTGTTTTTTGTTTTTTTTTTTTTTTTTTTTTTTTTTTTTTTTCACATTAGAACTAGGCTCCACAAAGCCCAATAGTTGTGTATTTGTTTTCAAGTTGGATGATCTTAGTTTTTTTTTTTTTTTTTGTTGGTTGATCCCCCATTCATCTTAGCAGTTTTAGTTGGGTTGGAAGTGCCTTAACCGATATGACATTTTCTCTCAACATTCTAGCTGTCAAGGCAATTTGTCATTAAAAAGTAAAACTATGAGTTGAGGCAATAGGAAGCATTAAAAGATGGGTCCGGTTAATGTATGCCCTTATACATTAATCACTTATTTCTAGAAACATTTTATAGAGAATTAAAAAAGTTTTCAAAAGAATTAGTAATTGAAAGCTTGGATTTGTGCTAAAACACATGAGCTTGTTTAGACTCCCAATTTTAAATTGTGGCTTAATTGATTTTACTCTAACTTATCTAAGTGTGGAATAAGAGTAAATGAAGCGCGATTACCGGATCTACTCTAGGACATATACATGAACAATAAACAATAAAAGTAAAGTACAAGAGTAAGGGAAGAGAGATGCAAATACAAGATAATACCAATACGTGTTATTGAAGAAAAAACCGAAGAATTTGGCGAAAACCTCTTCGCGATCCTCACAGTCGAAATCAATCCACTAGTGAATAAGTTGGAGTACATGAATAACAAAAGAACCTCTAAGTCTAGTTTACCTAATGTACTTGAACCCTTTAAACTCTTGCTACCAACAGACTTCTCGAAATCTTGTCTTCACTAGCTTTTTGGATCCCGCAATACACTTGATTGCATCCACCAAGTTTCATTGGCTTCTTTTGGCAAATCTCCAAAGCCTCTCAAGCTCCAAAACATTCTCTACACTCTAAATAGGTGTGGGTTGTATTTGGGTACAAATCTTCTCTCAAGGTATGACAATGGGAGAGGAAAGGAGAAGAGGCTAGAATGATTTCTCACTAAGGATGAGTAGCTCTCTCTCTCTCTCTAAAAGATGGGTGTGTTATGTTGTAGAAAACCTATCTAGGGTTTTTCTCTCTGAATAGCCTCTCATACTTTTGTGGGTAATGGGGGTATATATAGTATGAGTGAAGGGTAAGAAAGTCACACTTAAAATCTTTCAGGCAGAGAATCTTGCTAGATGACCTGTCTCGCAAAGCACTCGCGAAATGCAACCTGACACTTGACTCTTTAACTTCCAGCATGTGCTTCTCACGTGCCATTTTCGCAGGATCCTCTACTCTTGAGCTTTTGGATAGCTAGTCATGAAACTACATTGATCTTCATTGCATGCTCGATTCTTCTTCACCAATTTAATACTAAACCAAATACAAGAAAATTCTACAAAATACAAGGAACAAAATTAATGCAATTACAACACTTTTTGTTATGTAATAAAGCTAACATAAAACATAGTTGTAAATAACAACTTTACAATAATTTTTTCGTTTTTCCATAAAAAGTTTCCTAAAATAGTTTAGGAAGTAAAACCCTTGATATCACTTTTTTTTTTTTGGCCATAAGACTCTTTGTTACAATTGATGTATGCTACCTGGAACTGAAAGGAAACTTGCATTTGCATTTTCGGCTTGGTGGTTTACTATAATAATAATAATAATAGTAATAATAATAATAATATATTTGGTGGTTCGGAAAATGATTATGATATTTTATAGGATGGAGTAAGATCTTGAGAAGTCATGCTTTCATGTTGGCTTTCTTCAGTGACAAAACTTTATATGTAATGTATTGTTTGGTGATGTATTAGTCTCCGAGTTTTCATGTAAATTGGGGCAGTGTACTTGAGCCTCTCCTTGAAGACTGGAAGTTGCATCAACCCAAGATCTCACGGCCTGGAGACGACCTTAAAATAAGTTGCCCGCAAAGTCCACATGCCAAGTATTTACCTGGAAGTGCAAATGTGCATCTCTTGACCATCTTGTGACTTTAGGGGGTGAATAGGTCGCAAGCTACACGATTTATTTTGCAAAATGTACCAACCACTGTTTTTCTGCTAGTGCACACACAGCTGTGAGGCATGGCAAAAAGCTTCAGATAAGTATTGACCATACCATACCCTAGAAACCCTAAGGGTGCCAAGAGTGTGAAGCCAATCCTTTGTATGAAAAGGGAGAGCTTTTTCTTAGAGAAAAACCAAGTTCTTCATCTCTCTTTTCCATCTCTTTCATTCCATTGATAGAGATTTTGTAAACACATTCCTCATCCACAAACACATACCTGTGAGTAAGTGAATGAGAAAGGAAATTTGAGAAGCCACAACCTAAATCCAATTCTCATTGGTGGTGATTCCATTGGAGCTTCAATGGAGGGTCTTTGATAAAATTCTACGCTCGGTGAAGTTAATTGCTACCTGGAGCTTAGAGAGCTTAAGTACAAGTGAGAGAGTGGGCTTGGAGGGTTCATTATATACCTTATGTACTGCAACTATTTTACATAGTGGAGATTTCCAACGAGTGGTTGGGGGAGAGGTTTTTATTCCCGGGGCTTGGGTTTGTCTCTTCCATAGCACTTGTGATGTTATGCGTGGTTTGCTTGTCTTCCTCTCTCTACTTTATCTAGCTTTATATATTGTCATGCTTGTGTAGAGTAGATTGTGACTTTGAAAGTTTTGCTAAGTCACTTACACTTGTGGTTAGTTTAGTGTTAAAATCAACTTAGCTGTAAAATCGTGTATTAAGGGTTCTAAATACTTGCTAGGATTGGAATAGCATACTTATAGATCTCTTTTCAAAAAATCTTCTCACTTTTTCGAGGGCCTGGAGCAGCTTCACACAGGATTCTTCAGTAGTAGAAGTCTTTGATTTAGTCCAGGCCGCAGTCTTTCAATCAACTTAAATACAGCAGCAACTAATGCTTTAGGCATAGAAATACTTGGCGTCTCCATCTGCCCATGGTTTGGAGTCCAAACTCCAAAGGACTGAGAATGTTTCAAAACCATCGAAATATGGATATTGCAAAAGATGGCCAGTACGATTGGGTTGGTGACATAGTTCCTTACTTCCTCATGTAGCTATATGTTGGATATCTTGATTGTCTTGCCTATATACGCGTAGGCACAGAGCTGCTACTTGATCAATTATATCATCTTTAGCTCTTTCCATCAATTTTATGGCCTTCAAGCTTCCAGGATTACTTGCTTTTTATAATGTTGTAGTGCTTCTCAATTACAGCAGCAACAATTTCAGAACAATCAATAGCAGCAGCATTATATGCAACATCCACTTTCTAGTGAACAGTCTCAAAGGCAGCATCCCTCTTTTCAAATGCCTTTCAAGTGATTAGGTGTATTGGCTTCATAGATTGTATTAGCAACACTCTTTTCTTGACATTTTTTTGTATTGATTTTTGGCTTAGTTTTTGTAGAGAAATTCTCCAAATACATTAAAATGTTTGCAAAGATTATGTTGTATTATAGAATCCACCTTGAATTTATATAGATCCTATACTATGCAAACTCTTTTTGATTTAACTAATATAGATCCTAAACTCTGCAAATTCTTTTAGAAATTCTACAATTGCAAAACATTTCATTTTTAAATAATTACAGGTTATGGTCATCTTTCACATGCTTTACTTTCCCATCCTTAATTCAGAAAAAACATCCAGATGCCAACAAAGACCTAGCAGACTTCAGGGTCCGAATTCTGCATCTAATCTTGCAATTATAGACATAGTTTGCATCCAAAGTTTTCAAGGGTTCAAATTCTAAATCCACTACACAAACAAGATTCTTGAGCATATCAGCCGATGTCCGAATCAAATTGAATTGGAAATCTAAGTACCTCCCTTTGCCTGTAAGCTACAGCCACTGTTTAGACCAAATTCAACCCAATATAGCTACCATTCCACCTAATTTATTGTGTAGATATGCTTTGCAAATATTAAGGATAGCTTAACAGGGAACACAACAAACAAAAGGGGAAAAAAATCCTGCCTCCTGAGGATTGTTAAGCTATGCATATCAGATAGTGATAAGAACCCCTTTCAGCTACTGGAGAGGCTACAGAAATGAATGTAAGCCATAGATCTATTTGATTTATGAGCAATCAATGAAAATAAAAAGAAATACAGGAGTCTAATCATTACAGGTTGATGTTGGATTAGCTATTATCAAATTCCTAAGTTTTCTACTCTTTTGTACCTACAACTTGTTAGCAATTAAAGAGAGAGTAAAGTGAACACAATAGAGAACTAAGAAGCTACTACAAGAAACTGGAAGCCTAGCTTAGTCATATGGGGTGGCAAAGTATTACCCAAACACACAATCCCATACCCAAGAACCAAATAAAACCTCCCAAACACCAGCATTAACCACCAAAACTTTGACCAAAAACTGAACCACAAGGCTCAAATTTTCATCTTTAAACCAAATGGATTCTAAATTTCAAACACTAAACCCACAATCCTAGACCATAAAACCTGTTCAATGAAAAGCAATAAAAAAAATCCAATCTAGTAAGCAAACCATTTTCCTCAAAATATTTTCCATACGGCCCCATTCTTTCAACAAAATCAAAGACCCCTCAATCTTAACAAATAATGTATCAGAAAAGAATTTGAGGTGAGGGCAAAAGACAAGCATAAATTTCCAGCAGCTAAATTTTTTTGAAATAATGTAATCTAGAAATTAGAAAAATATTGAGACATCATCGGGATGAGGAAAAAAAAAATCCATTATCAGATCATTTGTAAAAAAAGAAAAGGAAAATTTATCTAATCGTTATCAGATCATTTGAAAAAAAAAAAAAAAATTCAAAACTCAACCAATTCACGTATACTTACCAACTAATACTTACGGTAGCTTGACCAATTTGTCATGCACAGCAGATTTTGACATGGTGGAGAAGAGAATAATAGAGTTTGGGAGTTCATATTCGAGCACACAGCATATGCATTACTAAATAGTTTCTCAAGGATTGTCATCCCAACAATCTGAGTTCCTTAAAATTAACTTGCAGCATTTGAATCTGCAAAGTTGTTCTACTATGAAGTGATTAGGAAACATATAAAAACATAATTGAACTAACACTTAATTCATATTCTAAGAAAGATAACATGTCTTTTTCAGTGCAGCTCAAAAATAGGTATTCTTAGCTTGTAATTGAAGTGATAATGTAAACTGAGCAGATATATATCATCTCTTTACTCCTGTCCCAAAAAGAAAAACTCGAAATTGGCGCTTACAATTATTAATACTTCCTGTCAAACAGCATACTAACATACAAACCAAAGAAAGGAAAGAAATAATTTGTAGTGTTTTTTTTTTTCTTGAAGAAATATTTCTTCAAGAAAAGAAATAAAATGATCTTACTGCGACTATAAAATAAACATAAATTCAAATTGAAGTTTGATGTAGAATCTTTAAAAATTTAGCACAAAATTAGATTTCTTGATGAGATCATGAAGGGTTCTTGAATAAAGATTGATGTTTAAGAGTTTACGTAGAGAAAAGTTTGAATTTTTTTTTTTTTTTTTTTTGATAGGAGAAAAGTTTGAATCTTAAATATATTGATAACTATTTAGTGTTAAAACAGGGAACAGAACAAGAAATAAGATAGATAAAACACTAGGCAATAACATTGGTTTCCTAGGCAATCACAATTAGGTAGGAGAAAATAATCAAATGCTCAAAGCTTTTAAAATAAGTTGCTAGAATTTTATTAGAATCGATCTCACTATCAACACTATTGACTACAATAAAACTACAGTAAAAAAAAAATTTGACTATAATAAAACCTATATAGGCTATAGTTAAATCCTTTTCTAGAAGTACTCTAAATAACTTATTCCTAAAATGACTAGAATAACTAATAAGGAACCAAAAAAAAAAAAAAAACTTATAAATGAAATAGGAAAATGACTCAAAACATAAAATAAGACTCATGGGCCTTAGGTACAACCAAGGACAACCAATTCCAGATTTTTGGAAATTATCAAATGACCCTTATTCTAGTAAAAGTGTAAAACTTAATTAAAAATGATCTAGCAGCCAAAAAAAAAGAAAAAAAGAATAAGACTCAATTCAACTTTAGGATGACTAAGCAAGGTCGTAAGGGAGCTCTCCATCGTCTTAAACACCCCAAATTAATGCTTGAGAACTAGAACCAACTTTTCCTCAACTCTTATATGTCTTTAAGCGGGACTGCTAGTTATGTTTTCAATCAAAATTCAAAGTCAGATCAATATCATTATTTCTCAGCTAAAAACTAAAAACTTGTTTGGTTGTCAAGAAAAAAAATTGGGAAAAGAACATTGTACCTAGCTTAGTACAACGACCTTTTTCTTTTCTTTTCTTTTCTGGAAGTTTCAAAGTATTATTGTTTTTTAAAAAGAATGTAAGAACTTTTTATTAAAGAGTAGACAACCCAAGTACACTAGAAATGTACTAAGCGGCAGAAATTAATGACCCAAATTACATCGATCAAGTAGAATAGAAAGGGATAAGGAAGTGCATTAAAATAAAACTAAGCTCCATTCAAAGAAGAGTATGAAAGAAAAAGTACCTTTTATCAAGGATCGACCATTTAGAGTCCTCAAAGTATCTAACATTCTGTTCATGCTATAAACGCATGCATACAATAAAATTTAGTCCAAACGCCTTTTTCAGTTTGGCTAAGACATATTCTCAACACTTTTGGGGGTGATGGGAACATTAACTGACAAAGCCGAAAACCCAACTTTAATTTAGATAAACATTGATATTAAAATTTCCCCTAAAAATTTAGATAATAGAGAAGCCCAAATAACTACAAATATAAAGACAATAACCTTAATCTTGAACACTTGCTCAATCTCAATCATGCATGCAGCTTGGGAAATCTTGTAGTAGGGTTTGCAGTTCTAATCATTGCTCTATACGCAAGCCCACCAAGGGCATTAGAAGACATTCTACAAGATACATATCGTTGAAAGCATGATGTTTGTTTCTTTAGACCCCTTGAAAATCATATTAGTTTAACCTAATGAATTAGCCAAGTATTTATTTAGGCTAATTATGATATCTAGGTTAAACACATGCAAACATATTACTTGGTGTGGAAAAAGTAAAGAAGACAGTAATATGATGACCTAAAAAAATCAATGAAACAGACTGTTTCAAGGTAAAAACCTAAAGGAGATTTAACCTAGCTATCCTTAAGGTAAACAAATCCACTATGACAGAATGGAAGATTACAATATATTTAAACCCTAAATCTAAAGCTACCTCATGTAGAACTTACCAACACGACCACGTGTAGCTTTGACTTCACGGACTCTTCTAACTTGGATTTGTTGAAAACTAACTCCTTGTTTGTGACACTGAGATCTTATTCAAAGGTTTAGCAACACAAATTCTCCAGTTGGTGACTCGAAGTCCACCCTTGAAAGTTTAAATTATCAGCTATGTATGTTCTTGTTGCAACAACTTCAGATCTACTAGTTCTAATTGTATGAGAATGATTTTTAATAGTGACTTTGGAAAGAGAAAGTACAAGACCTTTTAAATCTCACAAGAGCATCTCCAAAGTCATAACAAAATGTGACTTAGTGTTTCCTTTAAATACTTTGTGAAATAGATCTAAAACTCTAATCACTTAATGGGCTTGATGGGTTTTAATTAAATTTTGCAAAACCCATCTTTCAATTGGTCGAACTTGTTTTCTCGATTGGTCGAACCTGACATGTTTCGAAATTCTAAATCTGCAGCTTTCTTTTTCTTGTTTTCTAACTTGCAACACTTTGAGCATTGTCTAAAATCCCATAGACTCTAAGATCTATATCTAGACAAGTTTGTGTTCACGGTTTGCCATTTGTTCTAAACTTTTAGAGCCTAACGCACGATAAAAAAAAATACTCATTATCACCAAGCTTCAATCAGTACATTATCATGTTTCCTTCCTCAATTTCCATGATGATTTCAAAGAGATTATTTCTTTTATAAATTACGAACAATATTAGAAGTAACTGGCAAGACAGACTCTGTTGCATACGCTACCAATGATATGTTTTCTTGTTCAAATGCATTATTCATGTGTACAAGAGAAATAATTTTGGACGTTGGACACTAAAGAGAAAACAGAAGTCAGAGAAAGAAGAATTACGGGAATGTGCTTTCATGGCTAGGAAGTTTTGGCGCACCTCCGGTAAATTTGAGAATAAAAGTTCCTTTAATAGGCATAAACAAAAGTATCTGCTTAATTGCAATATACAGGTTAAAATGTATGTAGATTTTGACCACTCTTTCATTGATAATGAGATGCAAATGCCCTACGGTGTCATGTACATTGAACAGTGCAGTTTGTAGACTTAAATTAAGGTAGTATATTAAAGCTTCGAGACTATGTAGAAAAGTTCAAAAACATTAAAAAAAAAAACGTTTTACTATCAGAACTCAGAAGCAAATTTGTAATATATATATATTACAAATCAAATGCACACCCAAGAACTGAAGAACCATTTCTCCCTTGTGACTTTTAGAAGGTTACAACTCTTACCTGTTAATTTTTGCCTAACCTAAGCACCTTTTTGGTTTCCCACAAGCTAGATTTCTTGGTAGCATTAAGATATATAGAATTAAATAAATAAACAATAAGAAAACATTGAACTAAAATTTTGATTTGCTCATCAATTTGGTAAATGTTATAAAGAACATCATCACCAACAGAAATGGCATATGACGTCAAAGGTCAACTTTAAAGAAACTCTTTTTAGCCAAAAATAACCAAGCTCTTGAGTGCTATTCTCAGTTTTCACTATTAAAGTGAATCACTGAAAAAGAAAATTAGATGCAAGAGTGGAGTGTTTTTAAGAGTTTGAGAGAATCACCTTCTTCAAAAATGGATTCTTTACGCGAGTCTCTAACTCCAAAGAAAGACTAGAGGGAAACAGACTTACAGCAAAAATAACTATTTTTCATTGATATCTCAATTGATCATTGCATTTATTTATACATCTCTTGCCCTATTCTTGTTGGCCAAACATGACTTACTCCTATTTGGCTCACAACCTAGGCATGGATCCGGATCCTCTCCATTTCCCTTTGAAATGGAGAGTGTCTAGTTAAGGGACAAGATTTGCTTGAAATAAATCAAAGGCCTAAACTGTGCCATGTCAATTAAAATTCAAATGACTTAACTCTTCAAGTTCAATCGGGGTTAACAGACTTAACTCTTCAAGTTCAACCGGGGTTAGCATTGTTGTTTTCCTTTTTGTTAACTCTATTGAAAAAGAAAAATGCACAACAGAGATAGACGCTAACAACACAAACCAGATTTAATGGGGTTGCAAGGTAGACATGGGCGAACGATGGCTCACTTCAAGTCGATAAGGTCGGGTTTGGTAGTGCTGTGCTCACTGGTGCTAGTGGCGGTGGCAATGGTCATTGGCGGTGACTTGATGGGGTTGCAAGGTAGACATGGGCGAACGGTGGCTCACTCAAAGTTGATGAGGTCGGGTCTGGTAGTGATGTGCTCGCTGGGGCTGGTGGTAGTGGCAATGGTCATTGGCGGTGACTTGATGGGGTCTAGTTTGGAAGATGAGCTTCTAGATCTTTTCCCAATTTTGCTTTGATTTTTTATTTAGGTAGTTGATATTATAGTTGAGTTTGTTTGATTTTCGTCCCAAATATGGAATGATTTTGGATTTAGGCATGGTTTGATTATTTGGATATGAATTTGGATTATAAATGTTGAATTACTTATTTTGCACATAGGTTTCTTAGATTCATTGGGCGCTTCTTTTTTGGTGGATCAAAATGTCAATGGTCATCTCAGAAGCTATCCTGGGGTATGAAATAGGATAGTGCTTTCTTGGGGTTTTTGATTTTCTTTTGAATTGGGATTAGTTTGTACGCTTAAAATTTTTATTGGGGTCACTCTTAATATATATATATATATATATATATATATATATATATATTATCTGTGTGTGTGTGTGTTTTATGCTGTGGTTATTAGAATGTTTGGTTCCATTTTTTTGGTTTTGTGGGTATTTTTTTTGGTCTCACTGTTATGTAAATGTTTGTGCTTTTGCATGGATTTTGATTTTATTTTTAATTGTTCACTTTATTATGAAAGGTTTTAGGGAATGTATTGTGAATGTCTCTCTGTTTTCCCTGTCATGCCACATATTGCAGAATTTGGTTATCCATTTGGAAAGTTTGCATAATTTTTTGGACAAGTTTTGTTAGTGGTTTCTCTATAATTCTAAAGGATTGAGATTTGTTAATATTGCTTGTAGGTTTCATTGATCCTAATCATCAGTAATTTGGAAGGGCCTTTGGACCTATGATACATCCCAAAGCTTTGATACCAAAAGAACTTACATAACAAAGAAGCATTATACGTTCATACCAAGAGATGAGGCAAGTTTTTTAACACGAGGTAAGTCGAAGCGATCAAGCTAAGATTGAAAATTGTAGACTTTGGATGGAATGTATAATCAAGAAGCAAGAGGTGGAATGTATAGTCAAGCAATAAGCACACCAATTGTAGAAGTTTCATGCTATTATAATCATATAATCAAAGTGTACATTTTAATAAAATTTGTTCATTTTTTTAAATTAAATTCTCTTATTGTCTACTTTGTTGGATTGAATTTTGATTATAATGCCAAGTAACTCATAGGGGCGCAACCCAAGTACATAGATTAGCTGAGCAATGTAAAAGAAAGTGGGAAACTGATCCGCTCCTAATAGCATAACAATTATGCGGAAAGTTGGTTCCGGAGTACTGAGGCCTGACATACTTTAACAGCCTTCATGTTATCATAGCATCTCATAGACTATAACCAAATCTCCATCACAAATGTGATGAGTACAAATTTCCTTTTTTTGTTGGATCAATTGGCAACATCCTCAAAATCTTGGAATTTGTAAAATCAATTACAATAACAGCTGCTTGTGATGATGAAATTTTCCACAAAGGGTAAGAGGAAGACAAATTGACATTTATAAGAATTTAGAGAAATTGAGTCTTATCAACTTCAAAAATCCTGAGTAATATTTTATATAGTGCTCATCAAAATTTGTAGGACTGCTAATAAAAACACACAAAAGCTATCATGTTTCACACAACCTTAGTGAATTTTGCTCTATAGCATGGTTTGTAAATATAAAGGTACAATTACTAGTTCCTAAAAAAGAAGGTACAATTACCAAGAAACTTATATCCCTTTCTAGCAAAATAAATCTATATTAACAAAATAAATCCTCACTTTCTAGCAATAAATCCCTAATTACATCAGAGTATTTATTCACATAGTATATGGAAATATTCAAAGGACTAATAAAAACCGAGGGATTTGGCAATTTTCATCTAATCAAAACTATCTTAGCATGTGGCAGCAACAAATACATTAATATAGAATATAAAACACCTAGCAAGCATAGAGATCTACTAACTTTTCACAAAAACTAAACACTATCTATAGCAAAGAGGGAAATAGAATGTGCAATACCAGACCTATTTTGCAAAAATAGTAATTATGCAGAAAAACATAACAATTTCTACAGCAACAAATAATGATTCTTTCCAAATGTGACTAAGGAAATGCTCTTTGGTAACAAAAGGAAATTTTCTTTTGGTAAGTGTTCTTTCCAAATAATAAAAAATTTGAACATTCGAATGTGACCAAATGTGACTAAGCTTTGGACCATCAAAACTCCAGTCCTAAACTAGGAAAATTACAAAACAAGAGTACTTAATCTCAACATGTGTCATAGATTATGAAACATGATCCTAAACTAGAAAAATGGCTTGACTTTATGAATCATCTCATTCCATCCACTTGTAACACTTTCTTGAGTCAAGGGACCTCCACTTGCAACACTTCCTTGAGTCAAGAGACCTCCTGCACTATCAATTTTGTCATTGGAGCCTACGACACTTGACATAATCTCTAAATGTGATGCTAATGCAACACTTGCTGATGAGCCTCCCTGATGTGATGCAGAACTTGTAAATATCTTTACCAATTACACATTACACATATCACAAGCTTAGCATTAAAATTATCAAATCATACATCTAAACTATTATTAATATCAAAGTAAAATATATAATTGTAAATATCTTTACCATTAAAAGTTGTGTAAAACTAGTAATATTTCCAAAAGAGATATCCTCAACTTTCTTTTGTGCCATGATATTATGTGCATATATTTCCTGTAAAAATTGTACTTGTTTAGCAATAATAATAGTATACTATATTAATGTGTAAAAATAAAATAGAATAGTGAAAATAAGGATAATTTAGAAGATTACCTCCCACACTTTTCTTTTCTTTGTTTGCTTCTTTGATGTGCCTTCCTTTGGTTTCGGCATCTTTTCTATCCATGATTTTGTCCTACGCTTTTTATTACGATAAATCCCTTTTCTTTATCCCTTCTAGTACAATTATAATTGAAGCACATAATTGATTGTCTGCAAAATCGATGGAAGGCCTAATGATGTCTTCTTCTACATTAGCTTTGCAGTTCCTAAGGTCACAAATTTTTTTTTTTTAATTTGCAATTGCTAAGCTTAGAATATTATGGCATTCTTTAGTTTCACATGCCTTATTCACCAATTGAATATATTTTGGACATAAATCTCGATACTGATCTACATATTCCAGTCAAGTATCCGGCTAAATGTTATGTGTTGTGCAATTTTTTCCGCTTCCATCTTTTGCATCTCTTCTCCCCCTCTTCATGATATATCTATTAGGAATCAACTTGATATCCAATACATTAAGAACTTTCAAACCATGCCTACATAAAATACCAAATGACTCAAATTTTCTGCAACTACAGATAGAGCCTCATCTAATAGATTCCACATGACTTCATAATTTCCATATTGATTGAAAACTCCAACCACATAACAATGTGTTTGACTCACATTGCGTTCTAGCATGGAAAGTGCCATTACCTCTTTAACTTCTATCTAAAATAAATCAAACAACGTAGGCGTATACACTGTTGCTACTTGGTTAAGCATAGGAGAGCTTTTGAGCTTCAATATTAGAAATTTATGTCTAGAGTTGTATTCTGTTTCTAACTCCTTATCCTGTTTTTGATTGACAACTCTTTCAAAATGAGTGAAAAACTCTACTATATTGAGATCAGTACGCAAGCGATCCTTTAAATCAGCACTGAAACTCTCACTAAGCTGGGTTGTCTTCATTCCTGCAGTGAAAGTTCTCTTAACATATGCTTAGGCTCATTTTTCCTTCAATTTAAATAGATCAATTAGCCATTTATTTTCATGAACATCGTACTTATCTAGTATTTCATTCCAAGCTGTAAGAAACTCATCTTCACCATTATACTCATAAATATATGCTAAAAAATCATCGTTAACTTGAGACTCATTTTTGACTAAATGACCCAAGTGTTTCTCAGCATTCTGCCACATATGCCAACTACACAATGCATGATATGTCTTAGGCATGATTACTTTTATTGCTGCATCTTGATCTGTGAAAACAGTGATTGGCTTCTTTTCAGACATTACTTCTAAAAAGGTCTCAAATAACCATACAAAAGATTTAATCGTTTCATCATATAAAAGTGCACCTCCAAATACAACAGTTTCTCTATGGTGATTGAGACCCAAAAATACTCCAAGTGGCCTTGCATCTCTATTTGTATTATACGTTGTATTAAACGTTATTACATCGCCGAAGTAGCTATAGTCAATGATCATTCTTGCATCGGCCCAAAATATATTAGTAATCAACTCTTCCCAGTCCAATTGAGTAGCGAAATAATATGAAGGATTTTCCTTAAGTTGACGATTGAAATATCTTCCCAAGCTAGCAGCTTCCCCATACTCCATGTCTCTCTATTGCTTAGTGCGTAAATAGTTTTTATGATCTTGCTTGGTAAAACCAAGATTATCATATCCACCATCTTGCTTACTAAGAAGCTCATAAGATTGCTTTGATCTTAATCCCGATTCATGTGCCAAATCAATTTCAATAGCATGAGTTGCAGCCACTTTCCGTTGTGATGGCATCATGTGTACAATTGATTGGAGGTGGAGATAGTGGTTATGCTAAGTAATAAATTCATTCACCACATATTTTTTTTACTATCTCCATTAAGTACAATAACCAAATGTGCTTCACAACCACATCTTGTTTCCGCTCGTGGATTCTTTATATTCTGATATCTCTTGTCTTTGCCTCAAATTCCCTCCTTCGCACACACAAATCTCCTTGAAGTAACCACTTCAGTCTTTTTACATTTATTTACATACTCTTTTCTAATACTAAAACCAGCCTTTCTGCCATATTCATTATAAAAATCATATGCAATCTCATTTGCTTCAAACTCCATCCCTTTAAATGGGGTAGGTTCCATAGGCACATTAGAAGGAACATGTATTCCCATCATTATCCCTAGAAAAAATTGACCATAAATTTATTATAACTTTCACCTATCATTTGTTTTCAAAACAAAGATGATGTTAAAAAATGGGACAAAGTAAAAATGAAAGAGTAGCTAGAGTAAAAATGAAAGAGTAGCTAGAGTAAAAATGAAAGAGTCATTGGAAGCAAGGGAAAATTTGGCTGCTGAATGAGTAATAGAGTTACGGCATCTACTAATCCAACTAAAATTGCTAGAAACAAAAGTCATAGCCAAGTCTTGAATGTTAGCAATCAAATGGAAAATAAACTAGGCTGAACAGGGACCATTGGTGTGGATAGATCAGGCAATCAAATGGAAAATAAACCAAGCAGAACAGGGACCATTGGTGTGGATAGACCAGGCAATCAAATATGCCATATACTAATAAAGATTCAATCTTTATCTCAAAAAAATAAAAAAGATACTCCAAGAATCATCTAGCCATTATAAAGCTTCAATCTTTATCTCAAAAAATTAAAAATAAAAGTTCAGATAGACTCTAACTTGCATCCAGCCATCAAAACAATAATATAAACTCACCAAGCCAACAATATAAATGTAGAAAAATGAGATGGACTCCAAGAATCATCCAGTCATTATAAAGATTCAATCTTTATCTCAAAAAATTAAAAATAAAAGTTCAAATAGACTCTAACTTGCATCTAGCCACCAAAACAACAATATAAACTCACCAAGACAATAATATAAACTCACCAAGACAATAATATAAACGTAGAAAAGTGATCAAACATCAAATTAGATAACCATAAACAAGTTTTACGGATATACCTCTGTTTTGGCAAGATAGAAATAGAGATGTGCTCTGAACTTTTTCTCCGAACCTTTGAACGTGTCTTTGGTTTTCACTTTTCCCTCCTAAAAGAGCTGTAACTCTCTCTCTCTTCTTACTTTTTATGTTTTATGTTTTATTTTTTGTTTTCCAGTAGAAACTGTGGTTTGTCCGATTGAGTTAAAGAGCCTTTAGTTTAAGTGTGGTTTGGGTTAACTCATGACATGACATGTTTTTTACCCTTGATAGTTTTCAAAAGATCTTGTCCATGAAGTGGACACTCTCCATTTTAAAGGGAAATGGAGAGGATCTGGATCCCCTAGGCATCTACCTTATATACACACACCTTCTAATGATCGACCAACCAATGTTGTTCCACATGCATGGAAGAGAGGGTTGAGAGTAGCTGCTGTTAAGGTCATATTTTATGTAACTGACTAATCCTTTGACCAAGTACACTTTACTTGTAATTCGGTAGATATTAAGTGTTCGTATTGAAAGTCATAACGATTGGTCCAAAAAACAAGTGAAGAAAAGCCCTTCATTAAGCCTTGACTGATAGCTCGACAAATGCCTGCTATTGAGCCTTAATATGAAACTCGATAGATAGCTCGACAGAAGCTCGATCTATCGTGAACCACGATTTTCAGTTTTCCAATTTTGAATTTCGGCCCAGGCTTATGTATTTGTTTAGGGTTTCTTTTCTCACAACCCTAGACATATATAAGGCTTATTTTAAAAGTCACCACACATAAATACAGAGACCAAGAGACTTATTCTCTCTGTAAGAAGCTATTGCGTTTGTACGCCATAGAGTTTTGTAACCAAGTGTTTCTAAAGTTTCATTATTAATGAAGTGAAGAACTTTGCAGCCGATAACATTTGTTCAAGTTGCTGGAGTTAGTCATGTACTGAGATCCGTGCAAAGGGTTAGTCATAGATTGAAAATTTGTGCATTAAAGGAAAGAAGGCTACTACAAGATTAAGTCCAATTGAGTATTAGAACTGTTAGGACATATGTGTTTCACTTGTTTAGGACATATGTGTTTCACTTGTTTAGAACATATGTCATTCATTATTTATGTAATTGGCTAATCCTTTGTCAAAACGCACTTTACTTGGAATTTGGTAGATTTAGGATGAGGTTAATGCTTTAAGAAACAAGGTTCCAAGAGCAAGTGTTAAAACCATGCAAGTCTGTCCAAGAAACAACTTAAGAAGTGCTCTTCATTAAAACTCGACAGCTGCATCTATCGAGCTTTAAGAAGCTGTTCTAGCCCCGAGGCTCGATAGCTGCTCGACAGCACCTCGACACCTATAGCTGTCGAGATTTAAGAAAAACAGATTCCTAGTTCTGTTTTGAGTCTAATCCTTGGATGTGTCTTTGGGCCTTCTTTTCTTCTAACCCTAGACATATAAAATGATTATTCTAAGGGCCGTCATAGTGTGGCAAGTTGTACAAGTATTGAGAAATCCTTGTTCATGCAAATTGTAACTTGAGATGAAGTTCTTACCCTAGTTCATCTATTTTGTGAAGAAGTTATTGTGTCTTTGCACCGTAGGGTTTTGTAACCAAGCATCTTCTTGATCTTCATCGTGTGGATGAATTGAAGAACTTTGTAGCCAACAATCTTCTTTAGTTGGTGATTGAAGTCGCGTACTAGGATCCATGCATTTGGTTAGTCACGTACTTGGAAGCCGTGCATTGAAAAGAGAAACTGTCACTACAGAACAAATCCAATTGGATATTGGGGTAAGGGTTCAACTGTAGGTTGATAAGGTACTTGGGATTCCTTTACTTGTATCCGCTTGTTATGATAATAGTAGAGTTTCGGGAGTGGTGACCTTAAATTCACCTGGTGGGGTTTTTGTCGTGTAGGTTTTTCCCATTCGTAAACAAATCATCGTGTTATTTATTTTCTGCTGCATAATTAGTTTAATTGGTGATTTGTTTATGCTACCATGTGTTTGCATGTTAATTTGATTAATTAATAAACTTGGCTAATTAATCAATCAATCCATCACAAGGGATCAATACGTTTTTGGCCTATCAAGTGGTATTAGAGCAGACACACTCTTATTAGGGTTTAATCTTTGTGTGTGATCCATTGACCCCTGTTTGTCATGGATGAGTTCTATGCCAAGCTCAAGGACATAGTGAACTCATCCTTCAATCTTGGGGAAACCATTCCTAAACCTAAGATTGTGAGGAAAATGCTCAGATCTCTACTCAAGGGATTCCATGCCAAGACCACGGCGATAGAGGAATCAAAGGATATTGACAAGATTCCTCTGACTGAGCTGGTTGGTAATCTGCAAACCTGTGAGCTAGGATTGACAAGAATTGGCAAGTCGGAAAAAGGCAAGAGCATGACACTAAAGGCTAAGACCAGTGAGACAAACGAGTCATCAGACGATGAAGACTCTAAGATGAAGTCCTACATCACCAAGAAATTCAAGAAATTCATGAAAAATGCCAATGGAAAAGGCTTTGACAAGGACCATAGGCAATCTAGTTCTTCTCAGTTCAAGAGCCAAGATAAAGGGAAGAAGGATGCAAGGGATGACGGTGAGTACACTGTTCCTGCAGGACCTAAGTGCTTCGGATGTTAAGGTTTTGATCACATGAAGTAGGAGTGTCCCACATATTTCAAGAGCATTGGGAAGAGCAAGGCACTAGGTACTACTTTAAGCGACACTGAGCCTGAGGATGATTCCGACAATAAGGATGACGGAATTTTGAATGCCTTTACTGCCACTGTCAATCCTATTAAAGGGATTGTTGAAGATGTGGATGAAGAAGAGGAATTGGTGGAGTCTAAGTTTGAAAAGATGGATGATCAAGATGATATCTATACAGCCTATGAGAAACTATATAAGCTTTCTAAGAAGCATAAGAGGCTCTATAGGCTAGCCACCAAGAAGCTCAGTGACGTGGAACTTAACCGTGAGGAACTTTTCACAAAATTTGATGAAGCTAATCAAACTATTGGGGTACTGAAATTCGAGAACAATTTCTTGGCTGTAAAAATCAAGAAACTTGAAGCGGAGCTGTTTCAAGTCAGAGCTCAATTGGAGAGGGTATCAAGTGCGAAGCTGGATGAGATACTCAGCATTCAGAAATCTGCTTTTGATTGAATAGGACTGGGTATGAATTCTCTTCCTCTAATATTGCTTCTGCTAGTACTACTGTTTTTGTTCCTCCTGCTAATAATATTAAAATTGAAAATAATGATGTTAAAATTGAATTAGCTAGTGAGAACCTAGACAAGGGTAAATCTATCTTAGGAGCACCCCCTAAGCTTGAGAAGAAAGACACTAAAAACCCTAGGACTAAGAAGGCTAACTCTCAAAAGTCTAAACAGAAGAAGCAGCATCTTTGTCATCATTGTGGTATTACCGGTCATACTCGACCAAATTACTATAAATGGTTAGCCACTCAATAGAGCAATAGCATGATAGTATCTGGGAGCCAGAATCAGCTTCAAACCCTTCTTGCTCCTCTTCGAGATCTTCTCAAAGCTCTAATGTTCCTTTCGAACTTGAACGGTTTCAATCCTTCCCCCTTATCACCGGTTCAAGGGTTCGCTAAGAGGAAAGGTTCTTCCAAGGTGTGGAAGGAAAATGGTTCCAAGTGATTTATTCACTTTTTTTCTCTCCCCTTCTTGTTTTTGTTTTGCATTACTTGTGTGTTTTGCTTTTTGTTTTTGAGTCAGTCTAGTTTTATTCATTATTTTATCATGTTTAACATGTTTTTGTTTGTGTGTTTTCAGTTTTGTTTTATTTTTGTTTTTCAAAAAAAAAATTGAAAAATCAGAAAAATACAAAAACAGTGTGTGTTCTGTGTACATCGGTTCTTGTGAACCTTAAAATGGCCTTTGAAATAGAGTTTTCTAAACTTTGTATCTCTTGTAACTTAGATGAACATTCTTATGCACAACTAAGCAAGTTTGCTTTGTAGCTCTTTGTTTGTGATAAGCAAGGTTAAGATCTCTTGAACTTAACACTCGTATCACTCTTTTGACAAGTAAGACTAGAAAATTCTAAGAGAAAGGCATAAATAACCATCTCACCACTGTTACTCACCAATTATGATATGACATCTGTATACCTTGACATAACAAAAGTGCAATGTCAATGACATCTATATGCTTCAGTATAGCAAAAGTGCAATATCAAAAGTGCAATGTCAAAAGCTCAACATAATTGGGTATCTCTTTTCTCTCCTTTGTATACCCATGCATGATTTGCTTAATAAAAAGAAAATATGCAAAGACCATAAGAGCAAAAAGATTAAAAATGCTTTAAATATGATTGCAAGCGTGTTTTCTAAGAGATGTGAGAGTTATAGGATGTACCTCAAAGGTGATAGTCCCCTCAAACAGTTATGATTGTGTGTGAGTTAAAGTGATTTTCTCAAATCTCAAATCGTCATAACATAGAGACACTTATGCAATTTTGCGATGTTTTCACACATAACACGCAATATTCTTTGCTACTCTTGATACATGTGCAGGTATAATGTGATTTGGCCATCACAAGGTTTACATGTGTTGATGTATGCTCATTAAACTGTCTTGACTTGTTTTTGAAATATAAAATCAGTTAGACTTGTTTAGTATGTGAGTGTGTATTTTGAGATCCCTGTGCTTAAAATTGTTGTTGAGAGATGATTTTGAGAGTCTAATATGTTGATTGGATCATTGGTTGAGTTGCATGCATGATTGCATTCATGTTTGTGTTTTTCCTTTCTCGAAAAACTGTTTTGAAAAGATGGCTTGACGCCTCCTCGACACCTGGCTGTCTGTCGAGCTTCTCAGCTTTTTCTTATCGCAATCTCGGTAGCTTCTCGACACCTTCTGGATCAATCGAGAAACATTTTTTCCTCTTGATAGCTTCTCGACACCTTCTGGATCGATCGAGAAACCTTCTGTCCTCTCGATAGCTTCTCGACACCTGGTGGATCGATCGAGTATTTGTTCTCGTGTCCTATCTTTTTCCTCGACACCATCTCAATAGCTAGATCTGTCGACGTTGTGTTTCTCGACATGTACCTCGACAAATGTCTCGACACCTCTCAATACCTGTCTCTATCGGGATTTACTGAGGTTCTATTTAAAGGTTCTATGCGATCCGATTCTCATTTCTCTCGATCTCTCTCTCGACAGATTTGTCTTTTCACCTTCCTAACCTCTCTTTTTCACTCCAAATCCATTTCTCAAGGTTTCTCAAAGCTTCTTCAAGTTTTTCTTCACTTGGTAAGCTTCTTATTCATCATTCTACATGCATTTCATGTTTTTGAAACCTAGATTTTGAGGTTTTTGAAAATTTTTGGGGTTTTTCAAAATTGATGGGTTTTTGTTGAAATTTTTGGGATGGGTTTTGTAGTTTTTATCTTAAAAACTCCATGCATTACATCGCATTCGCATTCTAATAGTATTCTCATGCATTTAGACGTGTGAAATATGTTTGTGTGCTGGTAGGATTGGATTGGGCTGAGCCCATGATGTTTTTCATATTGCATGTCACATGTTCATGCATTCCCCATGCATACGTTCTATCTTTTCAATATTCTAGTTATATTTGAATTATGTTGGAACTTTTCTGAGTGTTTTTTTCTTCCCCATCTCTTTTCTGTTTGCGTTAGTAGTGTTTATGGCACCAAACGTAAGTCTATTCCGACCCAGATGCCTCTTCATTCTAGGGCCTTTTCATCTTCTGATTCCACTCCTATCTCTGTTCGGCTTCGTGATGATAAAGTCCATCAGGATTTCTTGGAGAACTTCTCTAAATGAGGTGTTCATTCAAAACGACACGTTGTTCTGGCAGACTTTACCGACACTGACCTTCTTGATGTCTTTCACAAACGGGAATAGGAGTCATTGTGTGACGTCCTAGTCACTTGTCATTCCGTGCTGACTCAGGAGTTTTACTCCAACATGCATGGATTCGATTATTCAGTACCTCTTTTTCTTACTCGCGTTCGAGGTACGCGCATAGTTGTCACACTAGAGTTGGTATCCGATGTGCTCCATGTTCTGAGATTTGCGCATCCTAACTACCCTGGTTGTGAGCGTCTAAGGACTGTGTTCAAAGACGTGATGATTTCTGCTTTCCGTCAGCGCCATTCTGATTGGGGTGAGTACCAGTTTACATCATGTCGACCTTTTGCTAAAGGTCCTCATTTCTTAAATATGGTAATGACTTTTGTCTTGCATCCTCTCTCTCACTACAACTCTATCACAGAGCTTCGTGCTCGCTTTCTGTTGTCTCTTATTGAGGATCTTACCATTGACTTTCCGTTACATTTCATCTTTTCTATCTTAGATGTGTATAAGGATACGGCTACCCATGACAAGCTCATCTTTCCTTCCACTATCACAAGGATTTTACATCATTTTTCTATCCCTTTTCCTGTCTCTGGCCCTTTTTCTGTCATGGTTGCCATAGATGCCACTACCGTAAAACGTAGTGAGGCACAGTTTCAGTGGCGTTAGACAGGTTCGGCAGCTCCTTCCTCCCATTCTGCTCCATCCAAATCTACTCGTGCTTCATCTGCTCATTCTTCCTCTTCGAGCGATGTGTCACTAGGAGATATCATGGCGCAACTTCAGCGCATGGATGCTTGCCTGGATACGTTCTCTACAGAGTTGTATTAGGTGAATGTTCATGTAGGTCGCATTGCTAGGCGACAAGCGACCATGGGTGGCTTTACTCCTGAGGTTTCTCCTCCACCACCTCCTATGGCTTCCACGTCTGGGGATGATGATGGTGATGACGATGATGCTTTGGATGATGATGATGATGGAGATGCTAGCTCTACTGATGAGATGTCTACTTGACACTCTACCCTTTGTCACTCATGACAAAAAGGAGGAGTAGTTTTGGGTTATGAAAGTAGTCATACTTAGGGGGAGAGCTTATATAGGGACATTTTAATAGGGAGAGTGTTGAGTGCTGAGGGATGTAGTGAGGATTACTTGTATCTTTTTCTTTTTTCTACTTTAGATACATTTTCTTTTTGTACCTAGGTCTTGTGACCATTATTACATATATTGTGCTCATTTTGTTATATATATATATATATATATATATAATATATATATATATATATATATATACGATGTTGTATGTTTCTTTCACCTATTTCTACATGTGTTGTTTTTTTTTCTCCCTTTATACACATGTTTCTTTATTTTGTATGCAATCTATTATTTCTGTTTCACACTAAGATGCCTTGACGAATTTTGTTTAAAGTGTTTTAGAAATACAGGTTGTCAAAGTCTACTTGTCATAAACTCTCTTCTTGCAAAATTTTTCAAGAGTTTGTATTAGGATAGATTTTATTGTATTCAACAAGTGAGTATGAGTTGAGTGATTTATGACTTCTCTTATATGTTCATTTGTTTGTTGTGGTTTTGTCACGGATTGCCAAAGGGGGAGATTGTTAGGACATATGTGTTTCACTTGTTTAGAACATATGTCCTTCATTATTTATGTAATTGGCTAATTCTTTGTCAAAACGCACTTTATTTGTAATTGGGTAGATTTAGGATGAGGTTAATGCTTCAAGAAACAAGGTTTCAAGATCAAGTGTTAAATTCATGCAAGTCTTTCCAAGAAACAAGTTGAAAAGTTCTCTTCATTAAAGCTCGACAGTTGGCTCGATAGTTGGCTCGACAGCTGTATCTATCAAGCTTTAAGAAGCTGTTCTAGCCCCGAGGCTCGACAGCACCTCGACACCTATAGCTGTCGAGATTTAAGAAAAACAGATTCCTAGTTCTGTTTTGAGTCTAATCCGTGGATGTGTCTTTGAGCCTTCTTTTCTCCTAACCCTAGACATATAAAAGGATTATTTTAAGGGCCGTTATATTGTAACAAGTTACACATGCATTAAGAAATCCTTATTTATGCAAATTGTAACTTGAGACGAAGTTCTTGCCCTAGTTCATTTCTTTTGTGAAGAAGTTACTGTGTCTTTACACCGTAGGGTTTTGTAACCAAGCATCTTCTTGATCTTTATCGTGTGGATGGATTGAAGAACTTTGCAGCCAACAATCTTCTCTAGTTGGTGATTGAAATTACGTACTGGGATCCGTACATTTAGTCAGTCACGTACTTGGGAGCCGTGCATTGAAAGGAGAAATTATCACTACAGAACAAGTCCAATTGGGTATTGGGGTAAAGGTTCAACTATAGGTTGGTAAGATACTTGAGATTCCTTTATTTGTAACCGCTTGTTGTGATAATAGTGGAGTTTCGAGAGTGGTGACCTTAAATTCACTCGGTGGGGATTTTGCCGTGTAGGTTTTCCCCATTCGTAAACAAATCACCGTGTTATTTATTTTCCGCTGCATAATTAGTTTAATTGGTGATTTTTTTGTGCTACCACGCATTTGCATGTTAATTTGATTAATTAATAAACTTGGCTAATTAATCAATCAATCCATCACAAGGGGTCAATAAGTTTTTGGTCTATCAAGAACGAAGGTTCAACTATAGGTTGGTATTTTGGGATAGGCCAGGGTAGTTAGTAAGATTTCTTATATTTGTAACCGCTTGATTGTTAATTAGTGGATTCTTGGGAGTGGTGACCTTAAAATCACTCGATAGAGTTTTTGCCTTTCGAGAGGTTTTCTCCATTTGTCAACAAATCACCGCGTCAATTTAATTTCTGCTGCATTTAGATTAATTGGTGATTTGTTAGTTCCTTCACGATTTGTATGCAATTGAACCTAATTAATCAACTTGAGTAATTGAATTAATGAACCAAGGTCAAGCTATCTTAACCTAACGGCTGCCATAAAAATTTGGAAGCTATTGGCCCAAGGAATACCAATCGGTGCTTTTATGGGGGATGGGACTACAAAGTGGACTAAAACAAGGGCCTTTGCCACGTCTTCTACTTCTAATGCGTTTCTAACAAATCTTTTTGAATTAATCCATAAAAAAAAAATAACTTTCTTCTTTTGAATTTAAACCTTAATCATTTTAAATAATTTCAATTTGCAGCCCGTAAGGAGACACTATTAACCAAAACTAACAAAAATTCAAACAAGTTTTGACGAAAACCTCGATCTAAACACAAAAAAGATCATATATATTCAATCACAATCCTAAGTTAAATCCATGTTAAAAGAATGATGTGAACTCTAAATATGTAAATTGCAATAACAGTTAACTATAACATCATGAATCAATGAATTCCAATAAATTAGCCTAATAGAAACATATCCATATTAAAAATCAGGAAAGAACGTTCTAAGCACTAAAATAAGAGTACAGTAAAATTCTTGGATTTGAAATATCTACTCTAAATTTAGATTCCACCTTGTATATATACAATTATATATATAGTTAGTAACATACTTTCATATTCTGGCTAATCTAATAGTATGTCATTCCATTCAACAACAAAAAAATAGAAATTTGAAATTTGAAAAAAAGAAGAAGAGAAGAAGACAGAACTAGTAAGATTTTAAAACCTCATTTCGATGGATCAAAATGAAGTAGATGATGATCCATGAGCTCGAGTGGGTTGATTGGGCTAGAGAGAGAGAGAGAGAGAGAGAGAGAGAGAGAGAAATAAGAAAGTTCTATTATAAGTTAGTGAGTTTGAGATTAAATGAAAGAAAAATAATAAGAACAATTGTATACGTGGTTGTCAAAATTGAGATTTGGATTGTAGGATCGCACAATTTTACGATCTCACCTCACCAACAAAACATTTAGAATCGCTAGGATCATAAAATGGTAGGATTTTAATGTAGAAGTGTATGAGATCCTACTTATCCTACCAAAACATCAGTTTTTGGTTTTTTTTTTTATGGGATAAATTTTTGGTTTTGAAGAAGTTTTAAGGGTTTTCATTTTTATATGTTGTGATGGTATGATTTTTTATTTTATATAATTATGTTAACCTAAGCAAATATTTTCTAGTTTCTAGTTCACTTGTAGTCAAAATGAAGGAATGCTTCATCATTTCTAAATGATGAATTTATATTGGCTTTGCTACCTTTTAAGCTAAAATGTTATTAAATTTGTTTGATCAATATACTAATTTGTGTTCTAATATTACTCAATTTTTTTTATATATAATTTTATTAGTATGCTTGTATTTGTACATTGATTGATTGATTTTTTTGAGCGTGCTCTATAATTGTTGCTGAGTGGTATAACTTGAATAGTTGTGCATGCTCTAAGTTGTATCTTGATCTCTTTTGTAGCTCTAGTACACAAATATACAATGTCTACATAGATGATGAACTGGATAATGATGATTAGGACAGTGGTTATAAGAACCCTAGAATGAGAATAATCAAATGTTAACTTCACCTTAATATTCATATTTTTTTTGGATTTCATATTTTAGTTAGCTAGTTTCCATTTGATAACTTATTTTGGTTTTTAAACTTGGAACTTGGAAAATATTTCCACATGTGTTGATAAATATTTTGGTATTTGGTTGTTAATTCAACATTTATTGAACTTTTTAGATACATTGGGTCAAAACTTAAATATATTTGTTTCATTAGTATAGACACAGCGACGTATGACATGCAAATTGCATCATATGATGCAAATCTTTGTTTTGTTATGGATAAAATCACAATTTACGTGATTATTCAAAATATAAAATCATTAACAATGTGTTTTTTTTTCCTTTAAATCTGAAAATATATAGGATCTTACGATCCACGATCCATGATCCTACCTATTTTTCATGATCTTACGTAAGATCTCGATTTTGACAACCTTGGGTGTACACACAAACCTCGTAAAAGATAAATCACCCAATGACGAAATAACGGAACAAATAATCAATTTTTATTGATTTATATATATGTGAGTACAATCCTCTGTATGACTCTTTACAATAAAATGATACAATAAACTCTATTTATTCAATCTACAAGAAACTTTACAATTCAAAGGGTTGTGAAGTTTGATCTTGAATCGTGCCCTGATGTCTTCGAGTTGAATGAGTAGTTGACCATACTTGATTTGATGTGATGGCCATTGGCTTAATCTTGAACTATATTAAAGGAGAATCCCTACTATGATTTAAAGAGGTAGGAATAAGCCTCGATGAACAATAGAATTCTTTTGGACTCAGAGATAACTCTCTATTTTGGTAGAGTGGTAGTAGAGTTTTCTCTCCAAGTATCTATTCCTATTTTTTCATATGAGAAGTCTCTATTTATAGGTGTCTTAATGGTATTTAATTTGGAATTTTCTCTCAGCATTTATTGAGAGTTAATTATGAATTTTGAGTTCAATTTGGTTTCTCACTCAATATGATCTTTGCATATGAGTTTTTTCTTCAAACGTTGCCACATGACTTTCTTCATTCGATGTTGCCACGTGGCTTACTAGTGCATGTTTGTCCACAAATGCCCCACACTACAAAAAACGAGGGCTATAGCTGTGTTTCTAAAACGCGGCTATAGACCCTAAAAACGCGGTTATAGCCCCTTTTGGTCTATAGCTACGTTTTCTATAACCGCATTTACACGTGCAACCTATTTACCACAACTATAGGTTCAATAGGTCTATAGCCACATTTTTTTAAACGCAGCTACAGACCATGTTTGGGCTGCGTTTTAAAACCACGGCTATAGGTACAGTTTTGGCTATGTTTTAAAAACGCGAGTAAAGCCTCCTACAACTGCTTTTTTGAAATGCGACTATAGGTTTTTTTTTTTTTTTTTTAATTTAAATTCTGGGTTTCTTTTTCCCAGCTAAATCAAAATCAAACACAAACCCAAAAAATTCAAAATCAAACACAAATCTAGAAAATTCAAAATCAAATACAATATACTCACAATACAAACACACCTAGAAAGTTCAAAATCAAGCACAAACCCAAAAAATTCAAAATCAAACACAACGTGCTCCAAAATACAAGAACACAAACCCATGAATCTCCTCTCATTCAACAAAACCAACCCAAATCTAACACTAAATCCCAAGGAACACAAAAGCACAAACTCAAAAACACAAAAGAACAAGCTCAAGAACACAAACCCATTTAAACATAAACACAATGTCAGCAACACAATAGCACAAATTCAAGCACAGATCCAAAAAATTCAAAATAAAAACTCAAATCCAAATCAAGACATAGACACAAATATTGCTAGAATATCCACTTCATTCAAAATTTTCAGCATTTTCTCCATTTTCTTACTAACTAAATGTAAAAAAACAAAAAAAAACCTAGATCTATAGACAAATCAGTGTGTTTGAGATGAAGAAAAAAACAAAGAAAGAAAAAAAGAAGAAGAAGAAGAAGTAGCTAAAAAGAAACAAAGAAAAAAAAGAGAGTTGTGCTAGAGTGAAATAAGGAGAAATAAAAAGGAAAAAAAAGAAAGAAAGAAAGAAGAACTGGCGTGACTTGCAAAAGAATGGACCAAAAAAAAGAATGAGCAAAGAAATTAAGAAAAGATGAAAGTGGGGATCCAGGTTATAATTATCATTCAGTTTTTTTTTTTTGGTGTTACCTATAGCCACATTTTTTGAACACGGCTATAGCTTATCTATAGCCGCGTTGTTTAAACATGGCTATAGGCCATCGTTTTAAAAAATATATATTATTTGGTTGGACTTATAGCCGCGTCTGTTGAACGCGGCTATTGATCTTTCTTTTAAAAAAAATTATTCGGCTAGACCTATAGCCATCTTTTTTGAACACAGTTATAGACTTAATCTATAGCCACATTTTAAAAATGCGGCTATCGATTTGCTATAGCCGCGTTTTTTGTAGTGCCACTTACATGGATGCATCATAAAAATTTTGATATCTATAAATGCCCCCACTTCAAGATTCGGCTTTGCGTCTTTTGGATGCAAGGAAGACAAGACTTGAAGTATTCTTTAATTTTATTTATTTATTTTGTTTATCTTTAATAATGGACTTGGTTTATGGGTACACAAGGGTTTCGTCCGGGTGAAATTTGGGCTTCCTTCATCCGGATGCTGTATGTTACAGATTTGTCATCGAAAATGTCTTCCCATGGTTTTAATCTTATGAGCCACGCACATATTTTTTTAGTTGAGCACTCAGGCCTCATGGGCTTGATTACATGAAAAAGACATTCCCTCTGGATTGCAAGCCCACCTTAGTTTTGTTAGGCAAGTAGGTTCAGCAATTGTCTTGCTTGACAAGCTTTTTATTTTTTTTTATTTTTAAGCTGCACTCTTACAAATCACTAGGGTTTCTTGCGAATGCCACCTCTATAAAAAGGACGTGAAGCTTAATGGGTGAGAGTAAACTCCAAACATCAATTTCAAGCGGATTGCGGCATCCTGTCCTTCTTGTCTTGGTTTCCAAAGGATTCGAGCAACATCGGTCCTCTTGCCATCTCTGGACAACGGGCGTGTAAGCTTCATCCGTGTATCCTTCTTGATGTCTTCGTCTTGTAGCTACCGGTGTGTGAGCTTTGAACACATCAGCTGCGTATCCGTCTCACTGCCTTTGTCTTGCGGCCATTGAAGTGCGAGCTTCGAACACTTCGTCCCCATATCCTTCTTATATATTGCCTTTGTCATGCGGCTATTGGTGTGTGAGCTTTGTCCGCGTATCCTTGCCACTGCCTTCATCTTGTAGTCATCAGTGTGAGAGCTTGTCAGTGCATCCTTCTCACTGCCTTCGTCTTGCGGCCATCGGCCTGTGAGCTTTGTCCGCATATCCTTCCCACTGCCTTCATCTTGTGGTAATGAAGCTTGTGATTTTAGGTAATCCAACTCCATCTTCTGTGGTCATTTATAATCATGTTGCTTCCTCTTGTATTTGTCAGCGTTGTCCTTGACTCTCCCGAAAGAAACAAATATGCATTAATTCTGTGTCCCACTTATAATGAGCCATGGACACGCACATGATCTTCACACTTAATGTAGAGAGCATACAAACTTCCACGTGTCTTTTCCTTTACATGCACATATAGCTTACCATCACATGTACGATGTTTAGGAGCTTGAATGTGAACATTGAACGAATGGCTTCCCGTGGTTTTGAATCACAATGCCACATGGCCCCTTTCTAATAAGCCATGAATGCATGTTCGCCTTTTTCAATTTATTAGTAAATAGTGATGGGATTGACGAAACCACTTTCCTTGGACGACCTCATGAAACACCTTCGTTCACTCACAAAGCGGCATGGATGGGGGCAGGCAAGTCATTAATAAGAAGATTCAATGCCTCGGACAGTTACTGGTTAGCTGTCAAACCGTTGGAGCCTCATCAAGACCTACATTAATAAACCCTAAGGCATTATAAGAAGAGCATTAAAACCACAATCAAAGCCCCAATGGCTAAAATCTATGAAGCTATATATACACACTCATTAGAGACACAAAAGGTACTGAATTCTTACCCAAAGAAATAGTTTTACGCTTCTTATTTTCTCTCAAAAGATTTCTACATACTAACTTTGGCATCAGAGACGTTTTGGCAGGCGCCACATCGGTGACCATCTTAGAAAAGCCTTAATCCCATTTTGTAGGAGCAGTGACGAGGGTCTAGCACCATCTGAACAAACCCATTTAACTGACGATCTAGACATCATCAGTTTGGCGCCGGCTGTGGGAAGGACATTTTCGCACTAAGGTTCGAGAATATAGTTCCAGTCATTCTCCAAGTTCAGATGGACTCCAACCAAGTCCCTGCGACACTAGCCTTGCAAATCCAAGCACTTACAGCTAGCGTAGAAGAACTCACCAGACAAAACCAAGAGATGAGGCAATGGCTCCAGCAGGAAGCCAACCGGTCTAGAGACAATCCAAGAGATGAGGGGGACAGCCAGAGACAAAGCTATCAAAGGCTAGCCATTCCAGATGAACCGAGCTCAGAGCTTCTTCGGGAAATGAAGAAAGAAATGGACGAACTGAGGAACACTATCAAAGAAAAAATAGATCGAAGCTTGGACAGGATGGTCAGGACAACAGATTCCCCCTTCACGACAGTAGTTCTTGAGTGCCCAGTGCTATCAAAGTTTCGCTTGCCTCAACTTGAACAGCTTGATGGGCTTAAGGATCCCTTGGACCATCTTAACACTTTCAAGACAACATTAGGTCTTCTACAACCCCTCGACAAAATAATGTGTCGTTCTTTCCCTACCACTCTCAAAGGGGCTGCGAGGGAATGGTTCACGAAGCTACCCACCTCGTCTATTGACAACTTTGAATAATTGAGCACTTCCTTCCTGTGCCACTTTGTTAGGGGACAGTGCCCAAGGAGGCCAACAGACCACTTACTCACCATCAAGTAGGGAGAGAAAGAGATCTTGAGGTTGTACGTGAAACACTTTAAATAACGATGGTTGAGATGCTCCTGAAGGCATAGAAGTATATGAATGCAGAAGACGCTTTAGTCGTGATAAGAGATGAAGGGAAAACCAATGAAAAAGGGAGGAAAGAGGACGACCAGAGACGACAAAAAAGAGAATGCTCAGATTGTTAGACTAACGACGGGGGTAAAGGAAAGATGAAAAAGCTCCTCGAACAGTAAAATTCAATCCTGTAGTTATGCTTGTTGACAAAATTTTGGTGCAGATTAAAGATGAGCACTACCTCAAATGGCCTAGGCCATTGCATTTGTCCCCTAACGTACGTGATAGGAAGAAGAACCACCGTTTCCACAAAGATCATGGCCATTGCACAGAGGATTGCAAAAACCTGAAGGAGCAGATAGAGGAGCTTATATGAAAAGGGAAGCTGCAGCAGTTTGTGAAGTAGGAAGAGCTTAGTAGGATTAGGGACAATGACAAGGGCATCGTGAAACCTCACCAAAGGTCGAGGATCATACGACCTAGCATCCGCCAAGCATGATCGGGGAGATAAAGACAACCACAGGTGGGCTGTTCGTAGGAGAGTCATTCAAATCCCTCAAGAAGTCATATTAAAGATAAGTGAACAGCGTCCACAGGATACCCCCCCTTAAAACAGAGACGAATGGATAAAGATATGCTCTTCTCTGAAGAAGATGCTAGAGGAGTGAAGCAACCTCACGACAACCCCTTAGTCATAATGCTTACGATAGAAGGGTTCGACACTAGGAGGATCCTCGTGGATAATGGCAGCTCTGCGGACATCATCTACCTCTCCGCTTTTCAACAATTGAAACTAGATCCAAAAAGATTGTGCCCTTTTGAGTCCCCCCTCGTCAACTTTAGTGGGGACAGAATGTATCCCAAAGGCATAGTAACGCTAATAATCACGGTAAGGTCTTATCCATAGCAGCTGACCCGCTAGTTAGATTTCCTGGTAGTAGACTCCCCTCTTCATACAATGTGATCATTGAGAGGTACACACTCAACCGCTGGAATGCAACCACTTCCACATATTGCCTGAAGGTGAAATTCCCTATGAAAAACGGTCTAGGCAAAGTAAAGAGAGATTAGGTACTGGCCAGAGAATGTTACCAGGCCGTGCTAGCTGCAAAAGAAAAGCCATACATGAATGATTGTGGAAAGGGAAGAAGGTAAGGTGGAACCCTAGAGACAGTGGAGTTGGTCAAAGGAGAAACAACAAAGACGACCAAGATAGGGATGACTTTGAGTCCCGAGATGAAGGCGAGACTCGTCCTGTTCCTTAAAGAAAACATGGACGACTTCTCATAGAGTCACGAGAACATGCCAGGCATATCCCCTGAGGTCATCCAACATAAGCTAGACGTGGACCCTGAGAAGAATCTCGTCAAACAAAGAAGACGGGTCTTCACTCTAGAGCGAAACCAAACAATTACAGACGAAGTTAACAAGTTGTTATCAGTAGGCTTTATTCGTGAGGTCTACTACCTAGATTGGCTTGCCAACATTGTCATAGTGAAGAAGGCAAATGGAAAATGGAGGATATGCGTAGATTTCACGGACCTAAACAAAGCCTGCCCAAAAGACAGTTTTCCTCTGCCCAGATAGACCAGCTAGTGGATTTTATAGCAGGGCATAAATTACTGATGTTTATGGATGCATTCTTGGGATACAATCAAATAAAGATGGCTAAAGAAGACCAAGAGAAAACTGCTTTTATCACGAGTCAAGGGCTTTATTTATATAAGGTAATGCCCTTTGGACTAAAAAATGCAGGGGCAACCTATCAGAGGTTAGTGAATAAAATGTTCAGCAAGCAGATCGGCAGAAACATGGAAGTATACATGGACGACATGCTCGTCAAAAGCAAAGAGGAACTAGCTCATTTGGACGATCTTAGAGAAACGTTCGACACACTTAGACAATACCAGATGAAATTGAACCCCAACAAGTGTGCTTTGGGGTAGCCTTAGGGAAGTTTTTGGGATTTATGGTGTCCCAAAAGGGCATAGAAGCAAACCCAGAGAAGATACGAGCCATACTTGACATGACATCATCCAAGACCGTCAAAGAAGTCCAGAAGCTTACAGGGAGGACAGCAGCACTCAACAGGTTCATCTCTAAAGCAATGGATAAGTGCCTACTCTTCTTCAAGACATTGAAGCAAGCTTTTGCATGGATTGACGAATGTGAGGTAGCTTTCCAAGAACTCAAACACTACTTAAGCACCCCATTTCTCTTGAGTCCGCCTAAGGAAGGAGAAGACTTGTATTTGTACCTAGCAGTATCAGCCACAACCGTCAGCATAGCTTTGATTCGAGAAGAGGGAAGGAAACAACTCCCAGTCTTTTATGTCAGCCAAGCTTTCCAGGGGGTAGAATCTAGGTATCCAAGGATTGAAAAGATTGTGTTCGTGTTAGTAGTAGCTTCGCAAAAATTGTGACCTTATTTTCAAGCGAACCCCATCGTAGTCATGACAGACCAACCCATTAAGAAATCCATGAACAAGCTTGAGGCAGTAGGTAAAATGATCCAGTGGGCAATCGAGCTTAGCCAATTCGATATTGAGTACCACCCCAGGACAACAATTAAATTTACGATCCTCGACGAAGATAGTCTTGACGAAATGGTAAAATGGACAGTTCAAACTTATGGTTCGTCAGTCCAAATATGAGGTGGAGTAGGGGTCATCATCATTACCCCTGAAGGAGAAACGCTCAAATATGGAGTGCAGTTAGCGTTCTCAGCCATGAACAATGAAGCAGAATATGAGGGAGTATTGACGGGTTTAAGGATTACAAAGGTTCTAGGGATTAAAAATATACTTCTCCAGTCGTTGTAGGCCAAATAAAGAGGGAGTTTGAAGCAAAAGAGGAGAGGATGCAAAAGTACCTAAAGTTGACAAAGCTTCTGGTACAAGAGTTCGACCAAGTGGAATTCACACAGATCCCCGGAAGCCAAAATATAGGGGTAGACGAGCTGGCAAAGCAGTCATCATCAGAAGCGGGGCCAGCAGATGCAGACTTGAAAATTGAAGTCCAGAAGCACCCTGGTATAAAAAAGGTCCTTACTTTTGCAATCCATAACACAAGTGACTGGATGACCCCAATCATATCTTTCCTTCAAGAACAACACCTTCTGTAGGATGTCGAGGAGGCCAGAAAAGTCACGAAGAATGCAGCCAGATTCACTATCTTGAACTGCACCTTGTACAAGAGAGGCTTTTCTATGCTGTACCTGAAGTGCATCAACGAAGAAGAGGCCAAATACATCCTTGAAGAGATCCATGAAGGGATTTACGAAGACCATGCAAGACCTAGACCCTTGGTAAGTAAAGTTATCTGAACATGTTACTCTGCAGGTAGACACAAGGGAGCTTGTCAAGAAATGTGATAAATGCCAGAGGTTCGAGAATGTTCAATGCCTTCCAGTAGAGACGTTGACGACAATAGCCTCCCCATGGCCATTTGCACAATGGGGGATTGACATCGTTCGCCCATTGCCTCGGGGTAAGAGGCAGGTAAAGTTTCTACTAGTCGCTATTGGCTACTTCACAAAATGGGTTGCAGCAGAGGCATTATCAACCATCATTGAAGGAAAAATCCAAAGCTTCATATGGAAGAACATAATCTGCAGGTTCAGGATTCCACGAACGATTATGTCAGACAACAGATGAAAATTTGACCGTCAAGGCTTCAGGGATTTTTGCTCAAGCCTAGGGATTAAGAACCAATACTCATCCCCGAGACACCCACAAGTGAATGGACAGACGGAGGTGACTAATCGAACGCTGCTCAAGATCATCAAAACCAGGCTGGACGACTCTAAGGGAGCTTGGCCAAAGGAATTACCCAATGTCTTGTGGGCTTACAAAACTACAGCTAGAACCCCGACAGGAGAAACTTCCTTTAGACTTACTTATGGTACTGAGGCAGTAATCCTAGTCGAGGTGGGAGTAACCAGCATAAGACGAGGAACGTTCCATGAAGAAGGCAATGACAATAAACTAAAGATCAACCTGGATTGCTTGGATGAGATCAGAGACAAAGCCTCCAGCAGAAGATAGTCGAGTACTACAACAAGAGAGTGAAGCTCAAATGACTTGACATAGGAGACCTTGTCCTGCAAAAAATCACCCCAGCAACCAAGGACCCAGTCCACAAGAAACTCGGTCCAACTTGGGAGGGACCCTACCAGGTCGTCCATTATTCCAGACAAGGCAGTTACCACCTAGAGACCTTAGATGGGTAAAGATTGCCACGACCATGCGACATTGAGCACCTGAAGAAGTACCATCAATAGATGTAACAAATAATTGTATTCATTTTTGAAAATAATAAAAAGGACTATTCAGCCAATGATTTAGGTGAACATACCTAGTAGTTTAAAAGCCAAAAAATGGCTAAGTAACAAGATTCCACTCTTATGGGTGTAATTTACTAACGAAGTCAAAAGATGACAAGATCTCTTCACCGGGCGTAAGTCAAAGAAAATTGGCTAAGTAACAAGATTCTGCTCTGACGGATGTAAGTTACTGACGAAGCCTAGAATGGAAAAAACCCTTCACTGGGTGTAAGTCAAAGAAAATTGGTTAAGTAACAAAATTCTGCTCTAACGGATGTAAGTTACTGACGAAGCCTAGAATGGCAAAAACCATTCATTGGGTGTAAGTCAAAGAAAATTGGCTAAGTAACAAGATTCCGTTCTGACGAATGTAAGTTACTGACGAAGCCTAGAATGACAAGATCCCTTCACTGGGTGTAAGTCAAAGAAAATTGGCCAAGTAACAAAATTTCGCGTAGATTGATGTAAGCCTAGAATGGCAAAAACCCTTCACTGGGTGTGAGTCAAAGAAAGTTAGCATTGCAACAAGATCTTGCCTAAACAAATGCAAGTTGCTGACGGATCGAGACCCCCTCATCTAATGTGAGTTAACAAAAAATCCTAGCTATGTAACAGCAATATAAGTTATTGACGCATAGAGACGAAGCAGACAGAGACCACACACATTCACTAAGCATCATGCAAGGAAAGAGCATAAACAAGTAAGTACTAAATTATGATTAAAGGCCCAAATACAACAAGCATCCGGCATTATATTAAAAAGCCCATAAACATTGGGCAAAAATATCGTTCTTTAAGTAAAACGAAAACATTGTTCTGAAACTAGAATTAGAAAGCCCAAAACACATGGGAATCCAAAAAACCTATATATATATAATATATATATATTATATATATATATATATATATATATATATATATATATATAAATCTCAAATAAAAAGCAGATAGGACAGGTTTAGGCATTAGCAACAGTAGGAGGGAGAGCACTTGCAGGAGCATCATCCTCAAGAGTCGTGGGCTGGGAGGCTTCGTTAGTTGCCATTTCCTTGTCCACCTCTTCTAGATCCAAATTCTCTAGATCCATTCTGGTGGGGTGCTTGGCAAGGTACCGCCTCAAGAGCTCAAAACCTTTGAAGTATCAGCTGAAGAGGATGGTGTTGTACTTCTCCATCATCTAAAAGGCCTCCATGGACTTAGCAACATTCGTCTTGAGTTTTTCTTTCGTTGCCAAAAGCTGCTCGTCCTTCTCCGAGACTAACTGTTTCTCCACCCTCAGCTCGTTAGAGAGGCCCTTAACCTACTCCTCGGCTGTTAGCCTCACCTATAGTGGTAATCAGCTCCTTCTTCAGTTTGGAGTTTTCTGCCTCCAAAGCCTCCACCTAGGACGCTGCTGATGCCACCTTTGCCTCTTGGGTAAGGACTCTGAGGTGATGTGAAAACTCTCCCCCAGCACCTACAAAAGAGAAGAAGAAAGGAAGAACCAAACCTCAAGATAATGGAAAAAAAGAAGAAAAAAAGAAGAGTGGATTTGCATAAGTACACTACCTGGATGAGTTTGTGGAAATAACGACTCACAACCTTGTTGTGAGATGTGCCTGAGAACACTTTCATCTCCTTAGCAGTAAAAGTCTCTTGCGCCCTTGCCAACGCAACCCTAGCATCGTCCCAAACACTGGACGAACAAAAGTCTACTTTTTCCTTCCCCTTGTTGCCAGTCTGCGGCCTCTTTCGTTGGGGGATGATCTCTTCGACCGAGGTAGCCGCCTTGTCATCTCAGTCCTGGGAGTGGCTGGGGTACCTGGAGTGACGAAGGCCCCCTTATCTGTCACACGCACAGCCCTGATCTTAATATTGGAAAGGAGCTCGTTCCTCTTGGCCCTCATCCGTGCATACATTCCCTGATTAAACTTCGTCATCATCTCTACAAAGGAAAAGCACTTGTAAAAAAAAAAAAAAAAGATGAATAAAGGTCAAAATGGACAAACTCAACAAACGCTTACTCTTCTTTTGTTCAATTTCTATGTTGCGCAAGACGAAGGTAGAGGGCTCCATACCAAGACAGTGAAAAGCTAGTGTTTGCGGATCAACAAGATCGTCAAAATCTTTTATCGTTCTCGTGTACTTAATGGCCACTTCAACACGCTGCTTATTTCTACTCTTAAGCTTTAGCCGTCTCCTAACTGTACACGAAATGGCAGACAAAAAAAGTTACTAGCGACGAAATATGATCAAAGGAAAAAGATATAAAACAAGATGAAAATATTGATGAATGACTGGCGGAAAGACGACGCACCTAGACTTGGGGTTCCCCACCGACGGAGCAACCTAGGGACGTCTCCCCACACCTCACCAGAAGGGGTCTCTCACTCATCCCCGGAGACAAAAAAGAATCGGGACTTCCAATACCCGAATGACGAGGGCAAGTCCTTGACGATCCTAGCCTCCAAGGCACTAGCTCGTAGTATCTGTACTCCTTGGATTCTTTCAAATGATACAAGTAGACAAGTTTGTCCACCCTAATCATATCTCCATCGGTAGCAGCCAGCCATATCTCCATACAACTGACCACTATTCTCCAGGAGTTTGGCATAAGCTGCCTAGAAGCAATTTGGAAATGGTTCAAGAGCTTCATGATAAAAGGATGAATCGAGAGAGAGCAAAAAAGAAGCCCCCAAACGCACAAAAAAGAAAGAGATTGAGGGGTAAGATACCCTAGCCTCAAAGCTATTGACCATGAAAACTAGACAATGGAGAAGGAGAGAAAAATCCTAAAAATAAAAGAAAAAGAGAGAAAGAGAGCAAAAATTAGAAATTAAGCACTATTTACCCACGCCATAGAGAAACAAAGGACAAGGAAAGAAAGGAAACATACCTCAAAAGGAAGCTTCAACCATGGAATGCAACGGCTCAAAGAAAATTGCAAAGGAGGGTGGGAGGAGAAGAAACATAGAGAAATGATTAAGAGTTGGAGAAAGTGAAGGGAAAAGTGAAATAAAGGGAAGTTTAAAAACAAAAGCACAGAAAACTGAAATTCAATGGGAAAACCAAGAGTCACCCAATTAGGACATTAACTGCACTGGTCAGAACGTGCCACAGGGCCACGATGCGTGTGGCGCCGCCACTACGCATTAAATGTGGAACAAAACTCCAAGAGCCACATCTGGTCAAAAAACCATTCATCTTTCGATGGTCATCCTGACGCACCAAGATGACCACGGAACCGGGAAGGCAGCTAATGGGACTGACGAAACCACTTTCCTTGGATGGCCTCATGAAACACTTTCGTCCACTCACAAAGCAGCATGGACGAGGGCAGACAAGTCATTAATAAGAAGATTCAATGCCCCGAACAGTTACTGACTAGCTGTCAGACCATTGGAGCCTCATGAAGACCAACATTAATAAGCACTAAGGCATTACAAGAAGAGTATTAAAACCACAATCAAAGCAGCAATGGCTAAAAACCATGAAGCTATATATACACACTCATTAGAGGCACAAAAGGTACTGAATTCTTACCCAAGGAAGTACTTTTACGCTTCTTATTTTCTCTCAAAAGATTTCTACATACTAACTTTGGCATTGGAGATGTTGTGGCAGGTGCCACACCGGTGACCATCTCAAGAAAGCCTTAGTCCCATTTTGCAGGAGCAGTGACAAGGGTCTAGCACCATCTGGACGAACCCACTTGACTGACGATCTAGATATCATAAAATAGCATTTGAACGAACAATTTATTCAATCTTTTCTTTGGTTTGCTGTCAAGTGTGTCCAGTGATTCAAACCAATCAAACCTCGGCTTGACTTGTGGCTTTTCTATGTTTGCTTGTGATCTCTACAATCTTGGTTCTCTCTAAGTGGTTGCAATCAAGTACGCTCCACAATGGTTATCTTTTACGAATCATCGAAACTCTCAATGAGCAATCCATCACTCTCTTGCGCTCTACAAACGAACCTGTGGAGAAAGAATTCATTTTGGAAGTCCATCCACCTAGCTGACTTCCAAAACGATGCATTTTTCCACAGGTTCGTCCGTAGAGTGCAAGAGAGTAATGGATTGCTCATTGAGAGTTTTCGATGATTCATAAAAAATAACCATGGAGTTTACTTGATAGCAACCACTTGGAGAAAACCCAGTTTGTAGATACCACAATCCAAGCAAATGTAGAAGACCCACACCTCAAGTAGAGGGTTGATTAGTACCTGGCACAACTGATAGTAAACCAAAGAACAAGGTGAATAAGGGCCCGTTTGGTAGAGGAGTTTGAGTAATGTTGTTTGTAATTTTTTGAAATATGTGCAAGTAGAAAAGTGTGTGAAAATGTGTATAATGTTGTTTAAAATGTGAAAATGTGTGTTAGAACTAAGCTATTAAATAGGGCCAATTGTTAGTTCAATGCTCACATTCAAGCACCTAAACATTGTACATGGTAAGAGTATTGAAAGTGTTATTTGTGCATGCAAAAGAAATTAAAGACATGTCGAAGTTTGCATGCTGTCTACTTTAAGTGTGAAGATCATGTGTGGCCGTGGCTTATTATCCAATAAATGTAGCATTCAAGTTCAAAACTACAAAGAAGCCACTATGCTTCTCCACGTAAGGTTAAAGCTTCAGGACGTGTTCAATATGGTATAAGTTATCACATGCAAAACAATAAAAACCATAAATGTGGGGTCTACTCCCTAGTAGAAGTAAAATCAAAGGTCAAACCACCAAATGAAACACACATAACTAATACATGTTTGTTGCTTTTGGGAGTGTCAAGGAAAGCATGATAATTTTATAGTTACTAAAATGAGGAAAATACTAATGTTACAAACTTTTTTTATAAATTATTAATGTAATAAGTGATTACTAGTAAGTAAAAAAAATTATGTGAGTGGTGGGTCTATGTGCGAACTAATAGGAACTTACTATCAAAACAATTTGTAAAAATGTTGTAAAAAAGTTTGTGAGCATAGTATTACTCTTAAAAGAATCAATGATATTGTGTAAGGGAAAAAATATAATTTTATAGACAAAATTACTAAAATTAGTACACACACACACACACACACACATATATATATAATATTGTTTTAAAAAAATTAGGAGGGGCCATTGCCCCCCCTAGTCCAAAGCTAGCTACGTCACTGCGGACAAAGCTCACACACTGATGGTCACAAGACGAAGGAAATGGGAACTATACATGAACACAAGATGAAGGCAATGGGAACGATACGCGAACAAAGCTCTCACATTGATGGCTGTAAGATGAAGGCAATGGGAAGGATGTGCAAACCCAACTCTCACTCTAATGGCTGCAAGACGAAGGCGGTGGGAAGGATGTACACACAAAATAATCATACAGCCATAAAATAGTGTAACAAATTATAAATTTTTATTGATTTGTATATATGTGAGCACAATCCTCTGCGTGAGTTTTTATAATGAAATAATACAATGAACTCCTTTGATTTGATCTCCAAGAAACTTTATGATCTAAAGGGGCTATAAAGCTTGATCTTGAATTGTGTCTTGATGTCTCCAAGTTGGATGTGTGATTGAATGTATTTGATTTAAAGTCACGGCCGTTGGCTTAATCTTGAACTAAATTGAAGGAAAATCCTCATTTTGATTTGAAGAAGTAAAAATGAGAATTGATTTTGAGAGAGCAAGAGTGCTCTTTTGGACTTCGAGATGACCCTTTATTTTGGCAAAGTATATGTAGGGTTTTTCTCTCTAGGTTCTTGTTTTTCTTTTTCTCATATGAGAAGCCTCTATTTATCGGCAACTCAATACCATTTTATTTGGAATTTTCTCTCAGTATTTATTGAAAATTAATTGCAAAATTTGAATTTTTTAAATTTGAATTTGAATTTGAATTTAATTTGTTCTTTAATTTATCATTTAATAAGAAATTTTCATGTGATTTTTTTTTTCAGACATTGCTACATGGATTTCTTCATTTGATGTTGCCATGTGGCTTGGACGCATGTCATTTCTATGTGAGTAATAGTAACTCAAAGACTTGACATGTGACTTGATTTCATTTGCTGATTATCCATTGTTGAAAAGTCATCAAATGCAAATTAATTTGATGACAAACATTTGATCATGATCAATCAAGCAACTGTAAATACATCATAAAATCTTGATATCTACAATATGTTAAATAAAAATTCTCTATGCTGTTAAGTGACTATAACGAGATTCCATCTTTTTCTAATAAGATCACAACCCTTTTTAACCATACCATTTCTTGCAATTATCCTATGATGACATTCTATCACTTTCAAATAAATTCATTAACTTTTTTCACCCCTCATAGTCAGCCACAGATTGTAAAATAGTTTATATTTAATTATTGTAATGATATCTTCATTGCAATAAACTATAACTTTGAAATATTCATTGTAATAGATTACAAAAATAATCGATATCAAATTACTACAATGATTTCTTCAATTGACGTTATTGTAACCAAATTTCCTGTTGTAGTTTTGTATTAAAGTCTCTATTGCAATCGAAAATTATAAGTTATTGCAACTAAGTATTTCTAGCTTGTAACCCCATACATATGCATGAATACACTTAAAGATATACAATAAGATGCATAATATAATTCCTATATATATAATTTAAATATTATTGATAGTCATTTTTATATTTTGTTAACTTTTTTAAAAAAAATTGTAAGAATACTATTATGTATAAAATGTAAATTGTCCATGTTTTTTTAAAAAAAAATTATCGTGAAGCACTTTTTTTTACGACTCATTTATTCTAGATTTATTGAATAATTCATTTGGATGAATATATATATATATATAACCAAAGCTCTGCTTACTCCACATTTTTCCATGTGAGCACATTATTTAAGGAAAAAAAAAACATAAACCCAAAAAAAAAAACTTTTTTAAACTTAAGAAAAAAAAAAAAAACATAAACGCAACTTTTCTAAAACCCTAACCCGACATATACACTCTGATACTGTTTGGATTCACGTTTCCATGTCTGAGTTTTGCGTTTTCAAGTTTTCTTCTTTTTTTATTTTCTTTTTTTTTTCCTGCTTCATGCGTTTCAGAGGACATAGTTTTCACTGTTTCACTGTTACATACTGTTCATAGCCGTGAATTTGGACTTTTTGCGTGAACAATATACAAATGTACTGTTCATAAGTCCCACAAATTTTATTTTTCAACAACTTTTTCATTAAAAATAGGTCCCACGATATTATTCACACATTTAAAAATTATTTTACTACAGTATTTTCAGTTTTCAGTTTCAGCAAAATAAGTTATATCCAGACGGACCCTCTGACTTCTCTTTCTCCAAAATTCACGCAAGAGCTCCTTCTTCCAACTCCCTCAACCCAAAGCTCCTCCTTTACCAGCTCCCCCAACGTTTAGACCCATGGCAAAGACCACTTCTCCTTCCTCCAAAATGCAGACCACCAACCACCGTAGAGATCTCCTTCCTCAGACCCACGACAGAGCATTCAAAGAATCAAAACCCACCGTACCCACCATTCCCACAAACCAACATATATCTCCTTCTTCAGACCCACAGCTAAGACCACAACCGCAAGCCACAAACCACCCAAATGCAAACGCCGTCCCATTTGTCGTTAATCTCATCCAGCTCATCGAAACCGACCCAGCCACCCCAGTCGGTGATGCAATTTATAGGTTTCATTCTTAATTCTTGTTCTCCAATTCACTTTTATTTAGATTTAATATTCCTGATTAAAGCTTGATTCTGAATTTTTTTTAGTACATCTATTTGTCTATCTACATCTAATTTTTCTAATATTGTAGTGTTCTCTTTACATTTAAAGAACTCATGAAACTCAATTTGAATTGTAACTTATCATGTATAAATATTTTTTTTTATTTAAATTTAATGTAGTTAATTCTTTGGTTTCAACTTCTTCTAACTCTCTCAGTCCAGTCTCTACGCTTTGCTTTGTAGTCAGTAGACTCAAGTTACAGAGAACACGTCATATTGAATTATATGTTCTCTCTCTCTCTCTCTCTCTCTCTTTTTTTCCTGTGTTCTCTAAAAATCAATTTCAGATGATATACAGATATGGAGAATTTGTTTAAATCTTCTTTAAAAAGTTATGTTTGCAAAACATTCATATACATCTTAGAAAAAATAAATTTGCTAAAATCTATGGGTATTCTTCATTTTGATAGTATGGGTTTGATTAAGATTTTATTGGTTGATTTGAGTGGTGCCAATGATTTTGTTTTCAAGAAATACTATTTTACTACAGCTGAGAAAATTATCATTTATCAATTCATGGTTCAGTTAATAGAACGTAATTGTAACTTGTGAGTATTTAAAATTCATATTTTTGCATTAGATTCAGGTTTAGTTTGATTATGGATTTTTCACCCAAAAGAGGTAGATTTAAATGTTGTCTTCCTGAACATATATGTCCAATATAAACAATGAAAATATGCAATACACTAAACTCAAGTAATTTATCTAGGTAGTTATTTACCCCGTAAAAAATCAAAATTTGATGATTTTTGATATGCATTCATTCATCTTATGCATTTAATTGTAGGAAAAGGAAACTGGGTAGCTGATTATTTCAAGAAACAATAAAGGATCCTTGAAGGTTGTTTGGGTATGCTCTCTTCTAATCACACAGCAAATATATGGTTTCTGGTTTAAATCAATATTCTGTTTTTTTTATAGTTTGATTGAAGGAACATGAGAGAGTTTGAACGTTAATGTTGATTGTAATTTCTCTGTACTGATTCTGATGTTGGGTTTCTCCCAATTATGAATATTCATTGGTTAGAAATGTAAGTGAACATGAGCAGAAACACATTTGGCATATATCACTAAATCAGTTATATCAGTTTTGCAAATAGAGGATCTTGATCCATTTAATGTAGTGCGTAGTAGCTCAAAAAGCAGTTTAATTTATTTCATTTTAGGTTCTTTACATCCAACTAAAAAGCTATGAATGTTTTTTGCAGAAAAAATACAGCTTCGTGGTTTATGCTTTGACTGTTTTAAGTTCAGACTTAGAATAGTTTGTATTTCTTATGTTTCTTTTAGTTTGGATTTTTAAGCATGGATTGAGGTTGCAAATTCTTTTTAGTTTGAATGCTTTATGGTAATTATCTCTTACTAAAACACTTCTCTCTAATAAAGAATAAGATATTAGGGGTGAGAAAATTGGATGGGGTAGATTTTTTGTAGGCCACGTGACCCAAGTTTTTGGAGATTGTAGAAGTATATGAGTGTTTAAATTGATTGGGAGACCATATGCAATTAAGAGCATGATTTATATCAATAGGCTACCTATTTAGATAATCTTAATTTTTTGGCAAAAGAACATTAATTTAGCCATTAAACAATAAGCTGCTGGCTTTGCATTTTGGTATGCCAGTACATATAATCGAAGTTAAACACTTAAACTTAACTTTCCAAAAGAAGCATAAAAAATTCTAAAAATTTCTGTGCATGTCCAACATCTTCAGGAGGTAATTCAATGTCAGCTATGTTGGTTAAGTTGGTAACCCGATGCAAGGGAATGTCAGCATCAAATTCTTTGTTCTCAAGATTGATTGTATTTATATGCACCTCAAGATTCATTTAATGCTTATTGACTTTACAGGACACAGGAAATTTCTTAGGCTTGGCCCTGGCATTGTAATTCTTCTCAGCATTTGATAGTCCTGAATCCTTCTTAGTTTTTCCATCATTTTCTTCTATTTTCCCTCCTGATCTAGATTTATTGGCACTCAAGGAACGTCATTTGAAAATTGAAACGTGTGTTTTGGAGTTCTTTTTCTTGGAGAGGACTTCACTATCCCTTTTTGTTTGTTTTAACTTCTTTTCAGAGATCTCACAAACTTTATGCTTTTTGGGCTATTATTACTTTGAGAGGTGTGGGATGATCACACTATAATATTGGTGTCTTGGAACATCTTAGTTTCACTATTTGATGTTAGTGATAGACATGTTTCCCATGTGAGAATAAAGGGGTGTACATTAAGGAAGGTTTTGGAGCCCTTTAAGGCCTAAAGTAAAAAAGTCTAAGTGGCACAAAATATGGGAAAGTGTTTGTTTGATATGAATGTTGTTTGATATGAAGGTCGTGTCAAAAAGAAGTTTAACTGGCAACTTGTAAATTAGAATGCAGTAATTCCTACAAGGACACGTGCAATAGTCAAGTTTTTTGGGTTGTGATATATTAGCCTTCAGAAATAAGTTGTGTGTGTTTTATTATTATGTGGTATCATTACTTTTGAAATCTATTTGTTACTTTTTTTTTTACATGATTCACATTTTTAATATATTTACAGTCTCTACAATATTATGTCTAATATCTTTATGTAATATAACAGGCTGGTGGAAAATACAATTTGGTTTTAAATTGAAACAGAGAGGAATTAAACTCATATATTTAGTTATTTGAGGATACAGCTTTACTTCAACGTTTTTTTAATATAATGAATGCATTGAATATTTAGTGGAAGACATGAAATAAATGAAATTGAAAAAAAAAAAAAGCCATAGCAAAAAGACATGGCATTGGTAGCAAAAATAAATAAAAATTAATTTTTGATGGCTGTTACAATTCTAATGTCACATCATTTGGAGGTTCATCTTAATTTTTATTATTTTTAATTAAAAAAATTGGTAGCATTCCTGTGCATCGCACGAGTTAGCGACTAGTTTTATTCTAATATTATGAAATAAAACTCTTTAAAAATAAATAATTTAGAATACATGGCACAAAATTGAAATTCTAATTTGAATTTTTCTCAACTACACCTATTATTATATATATAGATTAGAGTTTTGTTAATAAATGCTCTTAGAGCATCCATTTATATTTACCTAAATACCATTAAATTAATGTAAATGGCATGTGTTAGTTTACCTAGAAGAAAACAGATATTTTAGAATAAGCCCAAAATACCCTTCAACTTATGTATTCATCTTCCACTATTTTGACTTTTTTAGTTTTCTCCTTTTAATCACCCACCCACATGCGGTCCCACCCAACCCAAGAAACCCACCTACACTTGAGATTAAAAAAAAAAAAAAAAAAGAGAAAAAGAAGGGTAAAATGTAAAATTGACTCCTTAAGTTTCTTTAGATTTCATTTCAACTCTTTAACTTTACTTTTATTCATTTCAGTCCTCTAATTTTCAAATTTATTTAATTAAGGATTTTTCATCAACTTTTGTTATATGTTGTGGTTAATTTTTCAATTATATAAATTTTTCTTCAAATTTTTTAAATTAAAAAAAATCAATTAATGATTGAAAAATATTTTCCAGATTTTTTTTCCAAAAAATTTTAACAAAAGTTAACGGAATGACCTTAATTGAATAAATCTAAAACTTAGAGGACTGAAATGAACAAAAGCAAAGTTAGAGGACTAAAATGAAATCTAAAGAAAGGTAGAGGGTTAGTTTTGCATTTTAACCAAAAAAAAAAAAAAAAAGAGTAGCGTTGGACCAGTTTGGTCTGGCCATAAGCAAATATGTAGAGTTCTAACTCTTTCCTAAAAAAAGGATTGAAATTTTTTAAAAATTCTTATATAATAATTGTTTCTTTAAAAATTAATAATTTATATAGGAGTAAAAAAGGAAAGAGTTGGATGAAGTTTTTTATTTTTATTTTTAATAATTGTTAGTTTTGATAATTTTTTATTGAATAAATAATTTAATTTTTATTTATTTAATGCCTTGACCCAAAAAATTATTAGCTCCTCTTTATATATAAAAAAACACATAGATCTCCTAAATTCAAATATTCATGAGACTAAAACATTCAAAGAAACAAAATCATAAATAAAAATAAATAAATAAGTAGATTATGTAAATAAAACCAATAGCGTAGTCGAAGTTTTGAGGGAGGCCAAAATAAAAATATCAACTAATTTTTCAATCCATAAAATAACACACATACATAGACTCATATTATTATTGCTTGTATATAAGAAACTTTCATCAAGTAAAATTTATATAAGTCAAAACAAATATTCTCTTTCATTAAGTCCTGTGTAGGGGTTGTGTCTAAAATCGCCCACCAAGATGCACCATGGATGGGTGATTGGCCGACTACACTAAAAAGTTACTGATAGCATATTTCGGCCTTAACACCACCACCCCCCCCCCCCCCCCCCCCCCACACTATTTTAGAAGTCTTGGTAATATGTATTTTCTGTTTGCTTCTTTCTCTTACTGGATAAATATTTCATATATAGATATTGGGGTTTTGATTGATAAACTATGTATAGACACCTCATTTTGTTCTGGCCTATATCCAAGCCCACCGGTTCCAATGATGAGAAATCAAATTGTTTCTAAAATAATCAGCATCGTGTGTAGAACCCACTGAGGATGAGAAGCTTAAACATGACTCAATACAGTCCAAGCCCAAGTCCAACTATGAAAATAGATAAGAAGCCCAAAGCCTAAAAGAAATTTTGACCTAATGTGGCTCAAACTTACAAAGAGTGCATACGCACCCAATTTGTGGTGTACACACTCTTTGGATAGAAAGCCTAAAATCGATCCATTTCCATTTTGATGAGATTCTAGGGCAACCAGCCTTATCAACTAGTCATCAAACCCTAGGTTCCCATTTTCCCTATAAATACCCCATTTTCAACATCCAAAGGGTCAGAAAAGAAAAAAGAAAAAAAGAAGCCTTACCAAAACTTCCTTAGAATACCCAAACCTAGAGTTTTAAGGTTAGAAGAGCAAAATGGTTGAGCATTAAATTGATCTTTATATCCTTGTTGATTTGAAGGTAGTCTCTTTTTCATCCATGTTTAAACTTCTAGCTAGTTTAAGCTTGTAATCATACTACTTAGGGTCTCTTAGTCAACCCTAATCAAGTCACTCAACTCACCCTCCCACACACAGAGCTGCGGTAGTCAATTTCAGCTGAGGAGCCGGTCAAAATAACATCTCTATGATGGTGCAAACAAAATTATAATGGAAATAACACAAAGAAATTAAATAATCCTTTTAAATATTATTAATTTAAGATTAGAAAATTCACAACACTATATGGATTGAGGAGCAGCACTCGCTCTTTTTAAGGAGATTCAAGTCCTTAGTTGTCTAAATTTCGTAACCAGTGTAGACTTTCTCTGACTTGTCTTCCCTAGGATACAAAAACCCAACAAATATTGTATGGCTAGAACAACCACTGCACAACGTGTTCGAGCCCGAAACTCGCTATTTTTTAATGTATAAGAATGCTTGCAATTGCTGGAATTTTTTGGTGTCAATAACGTTGTTATCTTGCGGTAACTTGGATTGGGTCTAAATGAGTTTATTTATAGGCTCAATGGGTTTCACGAAATTATTACCCAAATTAATCTGATTAATTAGGTCCATAAATCTGATGTAGTAGGTGTTACAAGATTAATTACTGGACATAAATCTGATGGGCTGAAGTTACACAATTAATGGAAGAGATAAGGAGTTTCTAAAGAATAAATAGGCCCAACAACTAATCCATTAAGTGGGGGAATGACTCTTCATTTTTTCATAATAAAAATGTCATTTACTCACTAATGAATATTAAAATTCTTTTTGAATGTCTCTAGCCAAATATTTGCTCCAATATATATTAACCCATTAATCACCATAATTAAAAAGAATAAAATTGTCTCTCTCATTTTTAATGTAGGATTAAACATTTTCACTAACTTTATATCTTCCATTTTAACTCTCACATTTTTACATTTATATTGTCATATAAAACCATTTTAATTAATTAATATTAAAATGCTCCAACACACTATAAGTGTTACGAGGAGGAGATGTGGATCTTTTCCATGATCCACACTCTCCTCCTCAATTCTTGTTCTTTTATGTCTTTATTTGTTTATTTAATCCATGATTTACCCATTTTGCATCACAACATGTTCATAGTTTTCATTTCAATCTATTTGTTGGTTGTTTTGATTAAAAGCATGTAGAAACCCTAATCTGCCTTTGGGTGCATACGCGCTCTTTGGAAGGCTAGGGTTCTTATTTTGGTTGTTTTTCTAGAAATTTTCTTTGAATCTCAAGTGTGTACGCTGGTCGAAGAGTGCGTACACACCTTTCTTATGACACATACCAATTTGGTCCTAACCAGATTTCTTGCATATATGTCTCATTTATCTTTAATGTTGTGTTTTATCATCTTTTCTTTTTCTTTTTATCTGATTTCAATGTGTATACTCTGACTTATTTCATTTTTGTTAGGTTATAAGAAATTAGGAACTAATATATTAGAACTTCAATTTGTATATGTTGACAAACCATGACCAAAACATTTAGTCTAGATATAGGCTGCTCAAAGTGATGTATGTATAAAGTTGGAATCGAGTAATTGCAGAAAATTACTATTCAATTTTTGCAAGGCTCGATCGATCGAAAATTAGACTCGATCGATCGAAACTCATGTAGAATGTTTTTTCTACAGAATTTCCAACTCAGCCCAAGCCCATATGACGTGTAGGGTTTTATATTTTGCCTTAAGTATAAAAGGAAAAAACCCTAGCCACGTTTTATGGTTGTTGTTTACGTTATGTGTGTGAATTTTTTGTGAAATCTAGAGACGTTTGCCTTCATACACACTTAGGGTTATCAAGATCGAGATTGATGTCAAGAGCTTGGTGATCGTTTTAGTTGCTACATAAACAGCTTAAAGAAAAACAAGTGGTATACTTGTTAATGTTGTGGATCTGAGAAAGAAGTAGTTTGTGAACTCGGAGCTGTTATGTGGTCGTGGTAGTAAGTTTTCTACTCGAGGTAGCAATAGGATGTTAGTGGTCTAAGTCACTATTGTAAAACTTCAATTCTTTCATAGTGGATCTGTTTTACCTTAAGGATAGCTAGGTTAAATCCTCCCCAGGTTTTTTACCGGTTTGGTTTTCCTAGGTTATCATATCATTGTGTTTTTTATTTTCCGCTACTTTAATTTTTGTGATTGGTTTGTTTTAACCTAGATCTGTATAATTTATCTAAGTAATCACTTGGCTAAATAATTAAGTTAAACAACTGGTGTTTTAAGGGGTCTAACAACGTACAATTTCCTTTAATGTTTGATATTAATTGCAAAATATCAAAAATACCTTCTGTCTTTCTTTTCTATTTCAAAACCTCAATTCACTCCCTCCCTCCCTTCTTCTCTCTCTCTCTCTCTCTCTGATCCAATCTTTAATTCTAACTTGAACTCAATAAGGCAACTAAAAGCCTTAGAGATAAATAAGGGAAACATTTCAAACTTTAGAATAGTTAAATACATTCTAAACTTAAAGATAATAGTCAATCTACTTTCAATTCATTTGAGGTTAATTGGCTATTTAAATACAAGGAAAGTATTTCAAAGAAGACTTTGATGCAAATAAGGTAATCGACTTGAATTTAAATGGTACCATCAGAAGTCAAGCCAATCAAACCCTAATTAATCAAATCTCTCTAAGCCTTAAAAGATGCAAGATCCTTAATATCAAATCAAGACAATTCAAAGTCTAATAAAAGGAAAACACTCATCAATTAATAAAGCTTTTACTTCAATTAATAATCCATCCTCATAAGACTTAAGCACCCTTTTTGGAGTAAGACTTGCAACATTGTTTGGTACCCACACATGCACACACTTGGATGTTATTGTCATGTCTTCTTGCACTTATATGTTTGTACACTTGAATGCTTTCCATAATTGTCTCACATAACTTAGACTACACTTGAATGCTTTTGAACTTTTAGGATAAATCTATCTCCTTTTCAAATCAAGCAACGATATATTAAGGCCTGCTATGGTTGGGCAGGCTTGGGGTGTCTAACCTCTTTTCATCCTATACCATAACTCTAGACCTTGTCTAGTAGGAAGACTTTCATGGAGTCATTTCTATGGTTCCTGTACCTATAACCATGTGGCCATTCCTTTACTTCTGTTTGAGAGGCACCACATACTCAAAGGCTCATGTCGGTTTGAGTCCAAAACTGCTTTCAAGGAGATTAACTATCGCGTATCCCGCCTTCGTGAGAAGGAACTGACATGCCAATATGTCATCTAAAGAGGTTACTAATCACTAAACTTACACTATGATTACTTTGTGTCTTAATGATAAGTCATCACCAATCATTGAATTTTTTAAGATATGATCGATCACCCATGTCTATTAGATTCTATTTTCAAACCTAGGTTGTTGTTGGCTCATTTTTCTCCCCCATAAATTTTTTACCAGGTAGGCACAAAAATTGTGAAACAGCTCAAAGATATTTTAATTCTATTGAAAACAATGGTTGGATTGCTCTAGATCAAATGTAAAACAAACAAAATGTTGTGAAAGGAAGTTTGTGGTTCCTAATCTAACCCAAATCCTATGATAGAGATAGGATTTGACTTCAAGGGGCAAAATTTATAACTAACACATATTCATATGCCATAATATGTAAGAATGCATATCAATCATTGAAACTTTATATGACTTGATCTTTTGATCGGAAGAATCGACCATTGCATTTAACACATCGTTCTGATTGTCATGAACTCAATTGCATTTTGGTATGGATTACATGTTCATCGAATGGTCCAAATGACATTTCTTACTCCTAGATTTCATGTTCATCTAACAGTCCAAGTCAACATTTTATAGTTTTTAACAAATATTTTATTTCATTAAGTCATGTGTAATTATCCTCTAGATTAAGGATATACACGATGCGGTATATTTAGAGCAATAGGGCCACTTTGCATTGCACTGTAGAGGTTGGGGTCTGAAAATCGCCCATCGAACTGCATTATGGAAGGGTATATTTCGATCCTAACCTTAACCTTATAGTTGTCAATGCTAGATTTCGATCCTAACCTTAACCTTTTGGAAGTTTTGACAATACATGATTTCTATATATTTGTTTTATCAGCTTGGATATTCATTTCAAAAGTTTAATATGATAATTGATATATATACACTATTGTCCCTCACCTCCGAAAAAAAATATCTCTAAGATAGTGGCAATTCTTTTGAAATTGCCTTTGTGATCCATGGATCTTGATGAGTCAAAATTAACTTGGGTGGCTTCTTCATCAATGATGCAAAAGTCTGCCAATCAAATACAAAATTATTACAACGTAGAAAATTTCAAATCCTATCCAAAAAAATTGAAAAAGAATTGTGAATCTTTAGAAGATATAAAATTTACCTTCATTAAGTATCAAGAAGTACTAGTTGTTTCATTGCAAAGAAGTACACAACCAAAGAAAATTGTCTTTTTGTGATTATTGACACCCACAAAGACACCAAAAGGCATATCACAAGCATTTACCTTATAAGTAGTGTAAAAAATAACCACATCATCATATTTTTAGTACCAATCAATGCAAAGATAAGGTGCCCAAAAAATATGCTTCAACTTTCTCTCATCGTCTATTTTAAAAGTATAATGAAACTTTAAATTCTCTTCTTTTGCATCTTTGCAATATTGTACGAGACTCATGGCACCACGGAAGATATCCATGTTCCACATTTTTTTCTTAAGTTCCATGATATGAATTATGATGATACTAAAAATTGTCAATTGAATTCCTCATCAGTACAGATGGATGAAGGTGTTGGCTTCGTCCAAAGATGAAACTTTTGGTATTGCTCCTCTTCGGCTTTATAGCTTTTGGTGCTAAAAATCATTAGTTGAACTCCTTGTCAATACAGATGGACAAAGTTGTTGGATTCGTCTAGAGACAAACCTGCAATAAGATATGAAATAGAGAAAAAGAAATATACCGGTGTGGTCTGTGCCCAAGGGCCTTCGATTATTTAGTTAGAATGGAATTCAATTGAAGGATATCGCAAAAGAATTCAACTTGGGAGTAGTTTTTGGGATGAAAGTTGTGTATCTCTAGCACTTTGGTTTGTGTGGGTTTCAAAGCCATTGTTTTCATTGCCTAAATGAATATTTGCATTTATGGGATACAGAGCAATTGCTATTAATGGTTGGCTTTTATAATCTGTCAGCGGCTATTTATCCGTTGGAGCCCGTATGTTACTCCTTAGCTGTCTTGGGCAATGAGTGTCTTTTATGACTTCGTCCGTCATTGATTTCCACATGTTACGTCTTGCATTGAATAACTTTAATTCGTCCGTCAAGAGATGGATGATCTTAATAATTCATCGGTAATGAATGCAAAGGCATTATGGACTTCAACGATCTTCTGTCTGTTGGTCCGTCAGTTACGTTTTTGCCTGTCTGGCGCGTTAACTGTTACTCATGTCATTTATGGGGAACTCATTTAATGTATGATATAGTCGTTCATCACATGGACAATGTTGGGTTGATGGACAAAGCTAGCTTGATGAATGATGTTAAATTTCTCTTCTTTTGCAATATGATGGATGAGGGTTATTTTTCTCTTCTTTAAATTATTTGTCCAATCAAAAGACTAGCTCCTTTCAACAATTGAATGTGATCTTCATCTTATTTAGTGATAATTCAATTACTAGGAAGAAACCACACTTTTGAAGGAGACAAAAAATTCACGATTGTGTTCTACAATAAACTTAGTCACATACCATTCTTGTGGAAAAATATCAAGTGACTTTCATTAGGCAATCCCTAGATGAGCTTTGCATCTACATTTTAAAGACTCTATTTCTTTGCTCCTTAGATGGATCCTGCCTAACTATTTCTTTAATTTTTGTGATAAACTAACCTTTCCGAATATAAAAACCATGTTGACTTGCATAAGTTGTATAAAAAATAAAAGCCTCTTCTTCACTAAGAAAACATTGACCAAAAAAAGACTCAAACTTATATTTTTCAAGAACTTTCTCTCCACAAATCTCACTATTTTTCATCATTTGAAGACTCATTCAACTCAATATAATTTCTTGAATCATTTTGGTGAGTTTCATTTGCAATAAAATCCTCATCCATTTGTGCTATATTGTCACAAGAATTTTTTTTTTTTAAATCAACACCACATTTGAATATAAAATTTTAAAAATGCATTTCTCAAATATAATAATAGTACCTTCTTTAGGAAGCTCATTCAAGTCAAGATAATTCCTTGAAATGCATAGTTGGGTCCCACTTGAACTTAAATCCTCATCCATTTTGAACTATAATAATATAACAAGAATAGATAAAATCAAAATCAAATCATGCATATTTCGATATAAATAAATGAATAGCTAAAAGTACCTTCTTAATTGTGATTAAGTTCTTCTTTGAGCCCTCTCTTAATTTGCTTTCTTCAATATTTTTTCTAAGTAAGTTTTTATAAGGGAGTAATAAGAGAAGTGATTATAAATTTTTATATATAAAAGACTATAGAGAGGTGGGGGATGAAAAAAAGGTGTTTTAGTTTTTGAAAATTTAACAAGGTATTTTAGTCTCAGAAAAAAAATTGGTGGGACATTTAATACGGTGGAAGATAGAAAAAGGAGAAAAGGAAATTAGTTTGCTAGTTTTTTTTTTTTTTTTTTTTTTTTTTTTTTTTTTTTTTAATCTCAGGTGTGGATGGGTTTCTTGGGTTGGGTGAGACCGCACCTGTAGGCAGATTAAAAGCATAAAATTGAAAAAGCCAGAACATTGCAAGTTGATGGGTATTTTGGGTTTATTCTAAAATGTGTGTTTTCTTCTTGGCAAACTGACACACACCATTTACATTGCAAACTGACACATGTCATTTACATTACATAGAAGTCACAATTCAAAAGTGCTCAAATCACTTTGAAAATAATGTTGAAAAATAATATTGTCTCACTATTTTGACCATAACTTTTAATCCATAAATTTATTTGGGTGAGGTTTATTTCATTGGAAATTGGACATCTTGGGCATCAATTTGAACATAAATTTTGCATGATTTTTATTTATATTAAGTGAGTTATGATCGTTTGAAGTTGGACCAATAGTACAATCGAAATTAGGGTTTTTGTGAAGCATGCATACACATGCCTCAAACTTGTGTACGTAGGCACAGAGGGGTCAATTAAAAACCTTAAACTTGTGATCCCAAGCAAGGTGAGTATTCTTTCCATGAACTCCTCCTTTGCTTAATATGATTTACATGAGTTCTTGGTCAATGCCATCTCAACATACTAAGCAAGTGAGGTGATCGCCTAAGGCCCCCAAGCAAAAAAAAAGGCCCCAAATTTTAACCAATCAAAAATTTTTTAGTCCCAAAATGTTAGACAATAAATGTTAATGGTGACCCAAATAAAAACCAATAAAAACCAAAATTTGTTATCTCAATTGTTGTGAAAAATGTTATATATATGTCGTAACATTACTTCTACCTAAGGGTCTATTTCTTGAAAGTATTAATTAAGCCCAAAATTCTAATAAGTGAATAAAAAATAATTTTTTTATCAAATAAAAAACTAGAACAAATAAATTTTTCGTTTAATGTGTAACCTTTCACCTTCTCCATGGTGTTTTTCAGTGTAGAATTCATTAACTCCCACATAGAGAAGCTAAAAAAACACACTCTCTCTCTCAACCAAACAACTAAAATTTTAAGACAAAAATTATATACATATTCAATCTCAGACCTCAATTTTTCTTGTATGAATTGCTGGAAATTTTGCCTCACTCTCAATTTAAAGCATAAAAAAGAAATTGTTTTGAAGTTGTAGTTGCTGTGGTTTAGACCTTCTTCTCCTCATTTGAGTCTGATCCTCAGGTTTGTTACTTCTCTAGAACCTTTGCTTCTTTCTTGAACTTTCTCATAATTCAAGCTATCTTGATTTACTTTCATTTTATTTTATTCTTGGTAATTACTTTAAATTCTGACACAGCATATAGGTAAACTCATTTTCATTCGTTCATTCATTTAACATATTGGTTGGGACGTGGAGTAGCATAGGACCATAAATTTATTTTATTTTATTATTTTAGTAATCTTGGAACTACGTCTATACTTATCTCTTAGGGTTTAATTTTTTATATAAATTTCACCTTCAATTTTTTGTTGAGAATTTCATTGATTCGTTATAAAAAAAACTTTACTTGTATACTCTTGTATGGGTCCACATTAACGCTACTAGTTGTTATTTTGTTAACAAATAAAACTATTTTTGTGAGATAAAAAAATCAACCGATAAAAAAATTTAATATTTAAATTTAAGAAAGGCCCCACTCAAAATTGTTGTTTTAGGCCCCAAAATACATTAAGCCAGCCCTGTTCTTGATATTGTTTCTTTAATTTGTTTGTTGATTTTAATTCTTTTTGTGGGGAGTAAAAGGTCCTAACAGGTTATGGGCCTTTGGCACTCTAAGTAAGGCCGACCCTCCTTGATTTGTAAATTTTGTAGTGCCGCGGTCTGCTCATTGCGAGGACCGAAGACCAATCCGAGGTTGATTTTACTCTCATAGAAGAATCAGCAACGTTTCATAATCGCACGTAAACGACATTGGGACCAACGGTTAAGAGGGGTGAACCCGGATGTCCTAGAAACTCGATGTTTGAAAAGTACTAAAGGCTGCTGCCTCCACATTAAAGACCCTTCACCTACTACCTTAGCCGCATTAATGAGGAAGTGACATCTGAACATAAGGGAAACTTCTGGTACTATTCAAAGGCACTGAGAAAAGAAATATCTAGGCTAAGGGGGAGATAGGGCAACACGTGTATTAGGGATAAAAGATGAGTATTTAAGGGGAGACCCAAAACAGAAAAGGCGCCCATTATTTTTTGTAATCAAAAGAGAAAGAAAGAAAACAAAGATATATAAGAACAATCCTCGGCTTACGTCCGAGGAGGTTGAGTTGCAATATTCCTGTTGTTTTACGTATTTAACTTTGATTGCCCTAGAACCCTTAACTCTTCTAACCTGGGTTTCAGCCCACACTCTACAAATTCGTATTGTTTAAGGCTCATTGGGCCTGAGCCCATAACTGTTCTTGGGGCCAGGTGCAATTGTGCACTTACACTTTTGATAGGTGTTAATCTAATTTTGGGTTAATTATAATATGTTCCTATTATGTTTGTGCCTTTATTTCATTCTTATGATATATCCATGTGTTTTTATTAATGTAGTTTATTGTATATTTGTGTTTAATTTGTTTAATTGCCATGTTCCTTTTCTTGCCATGTTAATCTAATTTTGACTAGTTGATCATATTATTTTTTAGGGTTTCTCTTGTGTTTCTTTGGTTTTGTGTTAGGTTGGTTCAATAAAAATGTGATTTTTTGGATATGTGCTTAAGGATGCATATGCATCATTGACTATCCGTGCACATGGTTTCGACTATACGTATGCACCACGAACTCAAATTTGACAAAAATCTTGTTTTTATTATTTTAATTATTTTTCATGTGTTCTTTGATTCTGTTTATTTTCTGTTTTAGGTTATTTAATTGTGTTTATTTTAGTATTTTTGCCATTTTTGGTTTATTTGATATTTTTTCTTGTGTGTTTTATTTAACTGTCAACTTTCCATGTTTAATATAATCTGTTTGATTTGTTTAATTTATTTCATTTTATGTTATTGTGTGATATTTAACATGTCGTGTGTGTCTTTCAATTAAGTGCTTGATGTATGTTTAGGTTAAGGATTATGGATTTTTTAGTAAACTCTTTAATTAAATATGGTCTAGTAACACATACTGGAAGCCGACCCACAAGCCGGGTAGTCTTGGGTGCCGAACACCTTCCCAAGCCGTACCCAAACTCCAGACCTATTATTTGGTATGTAGATCTATGCATGTAAGTCAGTGGCCCAAAATGTCCAATTTGGTTCCTAGACTTAAACTAGGCGGCGACTCCCAAATCCTTTGCCTCCGATTCACTTAGCTAAGGCGTACTTCCCAAAAAGGGATGAACCACACGTTGTGAGTCAAGTGTGAGACTATGCACTCACACCGGTGCATCACTGTGAGAGACCGCGCCCCTAACCCATTTTGGAATTGGGTCAAACCCATATAAAAAGGTGGAGTCATGTTATTGCCTCTCAAAATGGAGGTTTGACTAATTATATTTTTCCCTTTAGATTAAGGGTTTGGAGCTATCACTTACTTAATTATTGAAATAAATAATAAAACCAAAATTGAAAATTTTCTCATTTTATTGATTTGTAAATGAATGTACATTGATCATAGAAAATTACACGGCTTTAGTCCTAGATACAATCTAAGATAAAATACATAGCTTTGTTTCTTAGTTACAATCTAGAGATTGAAAATTACATGGTTAAACACTTGATTTACTAACCCTTGATCTAAACTCGGAGGCTATGTTACAAGATGGAAAGGTGTTAGGCAATCACCTTACTTGGTGAAACTGGTCTTCTAGACTATGGTGGCCAACATTCATATCATATCATCCAATATGTTATCAATCAATTTGCATATTGAATTTAATGTGTGTGCATGTGATAAACCCTAATTCCATTTATTAATTATTTCATTTCATTTAAAAAAAATAAATTCTAGTAAATGTGTGTGGATGGTCATATCCTAGATTCAAGGATTTGAGAGAATTATGAAACTAATATGTTTTTCATATTTTGGATATGGATTTAAGATCAAAACTAGTGTCATGCATGAACATGTAATGAATAACCAAGAACATGTGAATAACGCATATGAACATTCAAGAACAAACAAACATATTCAAGGAATTTAAATAATCACAAGCATGCTTTAATCTTCAATTCTCATCATAGCAACATAAAAAACAAGTTAGGGGGAGAGATTATACCTACGTGCAAGATCCATGTGGTGGAGGAGGCTCTTGGTGGAGGTCCTAAGGTTGGAGTAGAGAAGAAGAATTAGGAGAGGGAGAGTAAGTCTCACTCAATACATTGAGTCATAAGAAGACCATGATACGACAAGACTAACTCTACTTTACTAGAACTCAAGAGGGGAAAAGAGAGGATGTTTTTATGTGTCCTGGAATGGAGGAGAGGAGGGGTTTATATAATAATAGTGGAGAAAATATGAATGGAAGTGTATTTAATGAGGGTTTATAAAGGATTAAAGAGAATCATGAATCTAGACCATATTTTAGTATTTAGAGAAAGCTGGTGCATTAAATTTGGAGGTTGGTGGGAGTGATAGCAAGTAAAATGTCTAAAACATCGGTTTTTCCTGTTGCTCTTGTAATAGTTTTCAGAACTACCCGTGAAAATTATATCTTTCTCAATTCTAATCAGAATTGCCTCATTCTTGTGCATAAAAGTGAAGCCCCAAATGTCTAATTTTTTTGAAAAATTAATCTCGCTCATAGAAATATTTGGAAAGATATCAACAAAATGGTGAGCAAAGGTCATTTGTTGGAAAATAGTTTTAGCATTATTAACTTTAATAGGCCCCAAATCAGTTTCCAATTAACATTAATAGACTTCGATTACTTCCATTTTATACATAATTAGTTCCAAATTTACCCTAATTAAAAAGATAATTATACAAATTACTCATTGAATAATTAATGTTTGATTATCTAATTAATCAAGTATGCAACTTTAGTATAAGATGTAATCTTAGCCAATCAAATTATGACATTCCATTAATTACAAATTGATTATAATTATAACCAATTGGAATCAATTGTTCATAATCACATATAATCAAACTCAATTTGTAATAATGTATCTCGGCTAGTAAAACTTGATTTGATGATAACTTTCAATTTGATGGTTTGATTAAGGCTTATGAACAGTCAATTTGATCGTTATAACATTAAGATTATTTTGATGAAATGAAATTAAGGATCTAATGCCCACAATTAAGATTCCTATTTTCAAGGTAAAATTACTCTTTTACCTTCCATGTGAGGTTAAATGCGGTTGCAAAATAGGGTGTCAACAATCACAAGGGTTAGTGACTAGATTATAGGCGAGAATAACCAATTGGAGATTTTCTTTAAAAGGATCCCAATATAGATTAGGTTGTGGAGTCCAAACACTAGTATAAGGTTTTCTAAGAAAGGCCTAGTACACAGTTATATGGTAGATTGCAGTTCTTGCCCATGAAGGCTTGCCAACTACACTGGTGTGAGCATATTTGTGATTTTCCCAAACAAGAGTGTCGATGTTGAAATTAAAGAACTCCAAAGTGAATTGATGACAATTAAGATAATTAACTAATTGAAGTTGAAGGCTGTCAGCTAGATTTATCGCCACAAATTTACCAACAAGCATGCGATTCTTAGTCTTGGGCTCGATCTTAATAATAAGTGCAGCTATAGCAATATGATCAAATGGGAATGGAGGATTAGGTATGAAGTAGGGTTGAAAATCTCTATAAAGTTAGGTGCTTGTGCTGATGTTGGTGCATTCCTCCATGACTACAGTAACATACCACCCCATATGTACGTTTTTTCCCTTTATCACAAATGTGTATGCGTAATCATTGACTAATGTGGGTGCAAGCATCTGCAACAAGTGGTTTCCTTGTGGGAAGTACACCTTAGCCTACAGTGGACCGGCCGGAGGGTGAAAATGGAGTTGACACCTAGTTTAGGTCCAAGAACCAAATTGAGTCTTGTAGGTCACTCACTTACATGCATAAGTTTGCATACCAGCATATGGGTCCAAAGTTTTGGTACAGTTTGGGAAGGCATTAGGTACCTAAGACCGCCCGGTTTGTGAGTCGGCCTCCATTATGTGCTGTTAGGCCATGTTTAAATGAACAAATTATTAAAAGAGCCCTTATCATAACTCTAAACACACATCATGCACTTTAGAAAATAGCACACACAACATGTTAAAGATCACACAATAACTAAAAAGGAAACACATTAAAACCACAATCAAATAGATACTATTAATATGGAAAACTAACAATCAAATAAACCCAAAAAGAAAAAAATATCAAATACACTAAACAAGACAAAAATACTAAAATAAACATGGAAATCAAATAAACATAAATAATTAACTTAAAATAGAATTAAACAAAATAATATAATATGTGGAAAACAAATCAAATTAATAAAAACAATTTTTTTGCCCAAATATGGGTTCGGGGTGCGTGCATACGCATACTAAACCATATGTATGCATGTTCAAAAACATGTGCACACATACTCAAGGATGCGTACACATTCTAACACAAAAACTGGGAGAAATCAAATTTTAATTGAATCAATTACATACATGGGTCTAAATCAAAGAGAAAAATAAGATAAAACACTAATATAAACAAATAATCACATCATCGTCAGATTAACATGCATCAAACAAGTATAACAACAATAAAATAATATAAACACACACACACACACACAAAAATAATCAAATCATGGTTAGATTAACATGCACCAAACAAATATAACAACAATCAAATTATATATGTGTGTGTGTGTGGTGTGTGTGTGTGTGTGTGTGTGTGTGTGTGTGTGTTAATAAAATATAAGAACGAAATAAGAACACAATAACCCATAAGATTGGATTATAGCCAACTCAAAAATCAAAATCAAATTAAAACATATCTGTAAACACTCGATTTTGCACCCATAATTTAATCAAGGAAGATGGCTAGGATGACCATTCATATACCTAAAATTCATGATTGCATTACATTCATTAATTCGTTCATTGCATATCATAAAAATGATCTTGAGGTTCTGACGGTTGCAATGGTATGTCCGATTTTCAAATCAGACCGTCAAATTGAAAGATATCGCATGATCAAGTTTGCACGGTCTGCATGCATTTTGTTGGAACCAACCTTGCATGATTAATTTAAATTAATTCTGATTGGCTAGACAGTTTAAATTAATTAAATAATTTTGTCATTGATTGTTATTTAGTGTCAAAAATAGGTTTGTTTGCATGGGAATAAAGTGGATAATTAGATAACAACAAAATTGTGGATAGTCAAGATTTTTTTGGAATGTTTATTTACAAGATAATCATCACTGTAAAGACTTGATATCCAGAAAAGGGGTTTGATTTTTAGAATATGGATTAAAAATGCGTCAAAGTGCAAGTCTCGACTAAAAAAACCTCAAAAAAGGAGTCCAAAGTGGACCAAAACTCAAACATGGGTTTGGCACCCAAGAGCACTCTCTATTAATTTTGTTTGATAATGTATGAATAGGTTTATAATGTTTTTATTATTTCCGATTCTTGATATAATTGCCATTTTGGTTTGAAATTTTTCTTTAAATATGTCATTAGATGTTTCTATTTTTTGGTTGTGATCTCTTTCTTAAATTTCAAAATTTTCCAATTATCAAAGATCTCTTTAAACCATTAAAAAAAAAAAAAAACTGATCTGATTTTTTTAAAAACTAAAAACTGATATGTATTTTCAGTAAATACCAATCTGATTTTTTTAACCCTAAAAAATTATTTGTATTTTCATTAATTACAAATCTAATTTTTTTAGCCTTAAACCCTATCTGCATTTTCATTAAATATAGATTTGATTTTTTTAACTATAAAAACTGATATGTATTTTCATTAAATGCAGATCTAATTTTTTAACTCTTAAAACTGATCTGTATTTTCATTAAATATAGATCCAATTTTTTTACGAAAAGTTTTCTTTGTTACAAAATTGCAAATTTTGAAATTTAAAAGAAGAAATCAAAAGTTGGGTTATTTTTTGTGTGATGCATGTAAATAGATTTATCTCATGAGTGTAGTTCATCTTCCCAAAAGTCTTTTTCTCATTTTATTCATAAAAAAAAGATCTGATTTTTCTCTACAAATCTAGATTTTCTTTTTCACAAAATAGATCTAATTTTTCTTGATAAAAATCACCATTTTTTAACTTTGCTTCAAAACAGATCTGATATTTTTTAGCAAAAATCTTATTCTTTATTTTACATAAAAACATAAATGGTTTCCTTTATAAATATAATTTTTTATCTACATAAAAATAGATTTGGTTTCTTTTTTAATGAATCAAATCAACTTTTTTTTTTTTTTTTTACATAAAAATAGATCTGAATTTTTCTAAAAAAGATGATACATTCATAAGGTAAATTTATTTGAGTTAATTTTGGTCAAGTGTTTGTCATGTATATTCAACATATCATTCATATCATGCAAGACATGGTATATTGGTCATTAGAGTCTAAAAGACCAAATTTTGTCTAGGCAGAATGGGTGCCTAATATCTTCCCATTCCGTAACCTAGCCTCTGAGCTTAGGATTTTTGGAAGGGCAGCTTAGTGTTTTGTCTTTTTAATTTTTGGTAGATTGTAACTAGGATCCAAAGCTTTGTATTCTTTGGCATAGATTGTATCTAGGACTCAAAGCCTTGTAAAGTTTAATTTAGAAAGAATGCATTTTTCTTTATTCAATCAATGATAATGAACTATTTTGATTATGTAATTTGTATGTAATTTTTTTTTTTGTATAAAAAATAATTGGCAATTTCACACCACTTACTCAAAAAGAGAGGTACCCTTAAAAAGCACTCAAATATCTTTTTTGAGAGCACCCTGAGTTTTGCGGTCTCTCACAATATCAAACATAATTAAAAACATCAATAAATATAATAAGAGCACTTTAAGATACACATCAAACAAAGAATCATGTGAATCCAATGTAGCAAAGTGGGAAATCATGGGAAAGGGACTCACCTTACTTTGAAATCATGAATTTATACTGAAATTAGATTAAGAGAACAAAGGAATTAATGAACACAATAGTTTTTAGTTAATCAAAACTCAAGAACAAAAGATATATTGAAAAAGTTTTGAAAACAATCTTGAAAACTAGTTTTACCTTTAGAATCAATGCTAGAAAGAGGTTTTGGAAGACTAAAAAATGTGCAAAGGTGTTGTGGTAACTTTAGAAAAGATGAAATGGGGTTTAGAAAAAATGGAGGCACTCTTTCTAGTTAGGGTTTGGCTTGGAGACATAAGTTGAGTGTCTTTGGACGTTCCCAAGGGTCTAGGGGCTAGCCCACATAAAAGAATAATGTTTTGGACCTCTAAAACTAAAATTCTAGAGGTCTAGAAACGAAGGTGCCATGTAGGGTCAAGGGCGTGTACGTGCCCTTAATCCCATGTGTACACATGCTTCCCAAAACCCTAATTCTTGATAGCTTTGATGGCTTGACTTCAAACAATCATAAATTACTCAATATAAATCCAAATCATGCAAAATTTGTGTTCAAATTGAAGTGAAGTCTACATTCCAATGAAAATATTTTACTCAAATATTCTTTGTGGATCAAAATTTATGGTAAAAAAAGTAAACAAAGGTCATTTTCAGCATTGTTTTTAAAGCGATTTGAGCACTTTAAGTTGTGATTACTTTCAAACTATTATGAAATCTTTAATTACACTTGGTTGACATATGTCAAGTTCATCATTGGGATCGGGGACCAAATTTTATTAATGGGTACAAAATGAGCTGTCTATAACTAAGGAGTCAGGCAACTAGTACTAACAAATCTAATATCCATTCGCAGTACTTCCATACCAATAGAATAGATATAGAAACTCAAAGATGCATAAGAATAATTTGGATCATAATTGCCTTCTCTAGAAGGCTTAAGTATGTTTACTATTACCTTTTGGTCATCCTTAAGAACACCTATCTTTACAGTTTTGTCTAGGACTTTAATCAATTACCGCTCAATCGAAAATCGAGTCTCCTCTTTCAAATAGTGTCCACATAAATTTAATTCGAAATCTCAAAAGAATTGATATTACTTAACTGTTGGTAAATCTTACAAACCTTTTGAGACGTCTTGAAAATATCTCTGCCAAGCATCTATAGAATTGCCTAGCTCATTGATTCAAGGAGATCTAGCAAGTTCTACCATTATTATAGGGGTATGGGGTTCGAGACAAAGAAAGGTCAAGGCAACATATTAGTTTTTCCTTTATACTTTACTTGGATATTTTTTATGCTATTCGAGTGAGGAGTGGTATTGTTGCTCCTAGTTATCCATTTGATCGACTAGAGCACGATATCACTATAAGCCTCATACAGAGCTACACCCCTTTAATATGATGAGAAGAAGGGAAAAAATGGGCAAATGCCCCTGTAAGGACACAATTCGAGCCCAGACCCACAATCAGAAAGGAATGGGCCTGAAAACCTTTTTACAATGAAATTTGTAGAGAGTGAGTTTGAAATCTAGGTTCTAATGATGTTTAAATAACAAAGAATGATGGGCTTTGGGCCCAATGACACTTCAAGGAGTGGTTTAAATGAATATGAATGAAAAACTTCTCCTCGGACACAATCCGAGGATAGTTTATATTACTAGTCCTTAAGATAGATTACAATTGTGGACAATTAGGTTTACAATATACTTTTCTTTCTTTTCTTTCCAAAAGGGTCTTCTCTCTACCGAAGGTCCCTTATCTCTTTTATACTCCCTTCCTCTTCCCCTTCTCATCCTCCAGCTTATGGTTAGACTGCTGGTTTAGATACTTGTTCCATCCACCTTCCCTGAAGTCTCAAGAGATAGGGACCACGTTTCAAACCTGATATTTGGGTCTTATTTCCTTATTAATATGGCCAGAATATTATATGCAGAGCATTCAATGCGGGGCAGTGATAAACAACTTTATCTCAGATATTCTATTGTCCTTCTTCTTATCTTCCATGTGTACCGTATCTAGAACGTAGCCTGAGGAACTTCTAGAACATAGCCTGTGGATTTTAACCAACCTTTCTCCCACCTCGGCTTCATATAGCCAAGGACACAATCTTCCTCGGACATACATTTTCAGACATTATCTCTCATTTGTTTAGTATTTTCTTATGGGTTAACATTCATACACCCTCGAACTATCCTGTGTCCTTGGACTGGGCTTTTAGCCCTAAGAATACTCTTTAGGCCAAACCAGGTATATTCCTAGACCCAATGGCCTTACAATAGCCTTTGAGATTCTCATTTTGCTACCTCGAGAGGAAATGAGGATCTCGACACTTGTCACCATTCAGCTTATGCGCACCATACATCTTTTGTTGACAGGGATGATGGTTTTTGAACTGCCTCTAGCACGTTCCTAACGTATCGGTATGCGAAGCATCCCCAAATTAAATTCTGACGTCTTTCTGTCCCCCACGCCTAGTGATATGATGCGCATCCGACGGTTGAGGATGTCATAGAGACATAGGTGGGAAGTTTCATGCCTTTATGATTTCAACTGGTATAAAAACCAATAATTCAAACCATTTCACATATTACAATACCTACTCAATGTATCTGCCAATTTTTTGCAATCTACACACCCTCATATTTACCCAGAATTAGGCCGAGGTGACTCTGTCGTTTTTAAAGTAAGTTTCCCAGACTCCATCTTTCATTATTTCTCTTTTTCTCTCTCTAGTGTTTATTTTTCCTCGGCTCATATAATTTCTTAGTTCTTCCCTCACATCCACACTTTGCTCCTAAACATGGGTAGATTTGCATAGCTAGTAGATTCAAGCGAAAAAATAGAACAGTTTAAGGCTAGGTACCAAATTCCACCAATAGTATTTGTCAAATATTGTTCGGAAGGGGAGTGGTTCGAAAAAAGGGCAACGGGAGAGGTAGCAATCCCGATGATAGCATTCATAGAAGGAGGGATGAAAATCTCAATGGGAACCATTACTAGGGATTATCTTAGGGCATTTAGATTAACCCCTACCTAGTGCGCCCCAAACATGTTTAGGATTCTAGGTTCTATAGATGCCTTGAACGAAAAGATGAACCCATCATGATGTGAACTGGGTTTATAATTTTCATTACTTAAAGAAACAAGGTGGATACTATCAAAAATCTAGATATCCAGAGGTTAGGTTAATTCAGTGCCTCCCTGAATCCAACAAGGTCTGAAAAATGACTTTCTACTCATGTCAGGGGATTGGCATGACGACCTTCCCTATCCGACAAAGGAGGGAACACCAGGTGAAGTTTCGAATCCAGTTAAATTATTCAAAACCATTTTTCTTTCAATCCTATATTTATATAAAACATTTATTTACTTTAATAATTTTTTCTTCCCAATAATTTTTTCAAATCCACACGCAGCAGATCATCATCCTCCTCTTGTCGATTTTGCAAGATTAGACAGGATACTGCAGGCTGAAGTTTTTGTACACTCAGACAGCCAACTCCGAGTGGCTCATCTAATCCTCGGCTACGATCCTATCTCCAAGGCTTTTCAAGCGCTGAAGTGCGTGATTAGAGCCAAGGACCCGCTTCTACGCCAGATATGTGTTGCGGTCGAAGGTTTCCTGCTGCCTAAGGGAACTGTTATTCCTCAAGGCACCTTTATCACACATCCCGTATCACCCTAAACCTATACTAGACGGTATTCCCTTAATTTCTCTTCCAACTCAATGCATATCTGGTGAGGCAACCTCTTCCCAACCTAGTATAAAGGAAGAAGAAGAGATTGTCGAAGTATTCGATTCCGAGGATGAGTTCGAGGTTTTCAATCAACCCCCTTCTCCTGAAGACCAAGTTGCAGTCTTCGGCACATCCTCCTCGATCCTACCAAGCATTACCCAACAACCTGACATCATGGGCATCCAACGCAAGCCAAAGCCAAGTCTTAAGGACGTACTGGAAGCTCAAGTCGTGACCCAAGAGCTTCCCAAGGTACCTCAAACCAAAGTCAAAGATAAAGGTGTTGAGAACATCCTTGAATCCAAGATCCTTCCTCCTCCTCCTCCAACCCAATCTCAGTGCACTAACCCGACTAACCACAAAAGAAAAAAGGGATTAGTCAAAAGGGAAAAATACGATTGATGGAGGGAAAGACTCTCTTCCCAAGGAACATGAGCCTGAAAAAAGGGGAAAGCTGGCCTATACAGTGCAGACGAGGTCAGATAAACGGACCAAGTCCCATACTATCGTACATGCCTTAATCTAGGCCCCTGAGATGACCATTGATGACTACGCAGTCACTGCCGACACAAACATTAGGAACTCTGATGTAGGGACGGCTGCTTGTGTAGTAGATGCATTGGAGCAAACCTTACTGTTACCCGAGGACATGGGTGAACTCAGAAGGATAAGAGATCAGAATGTCTTCATGACTTTGAAGAAGGAGCTTGCTATGGTAAGGATCTCACCCAAGTCTTCTTTTAGCTCCATTTTTGTTACATTTGAAGAGTTCTAACTTTGTTTTTATGATTTTGCTATTTCCTATGCATAGGCTGTTCAGTCTACTCACAGGATAGAGGAGATTGTTATTAGCACTTACAAATCTCTCAAAGCCGAAGAATTAAGGCGTGACAACTCCAAAAAGATCCTTGACTTGTAGAAGAAGAAACTAAAAGAGGTCTTGGATAATCTAACCAAAGTAGAGAGTGAGAGATCCAGTTTGGGCAGAGACTTCAGCTTAGGCAAGCTGACGAGAACTTCACCACTGCAAAAAAACTGATTGAGGGTCTCAAAAATGATTTAAAGGAGTCGGAAAGGGCAAAAGAGGAGGCCATCAGGGCTAAAGAAGAGGCCATCCAAGCAAAAGAGGAGGCTGAAAAGGCAAAGGACTGAGCTGAACAAGAAGGTTATGAGGTTGGCATAATAGAGACCACAGAAACTTTTAGAGCTCAAGTCCCTGAGGTATGTAGGCATTACTGCCTCCAAGTATGGAATGAGGCACTCTCCCGAGCTGGGATTGAAGCTTTTCCCATCCTTTGGAAGGTAGAGAATGTCTACTTCCCCGCAACCATCCGAGCCTCTGCCACCCCCAAATCACGGATAGTGTTGACATACAAGGAGTAGCGAACAAACAAAGTGAGGTAGCTGAAGATCCCGTCTCCGATGAAAATCAGCCTCCCAAGCATGCTGAACTAACAGAAGGGGTGGCATATGAGGATATACAACCTTCCAATGACCCTAAGGAATCTTCCAAGGACAAACAGGGTGATCAGACAATGGAGCTTGTCCTAGCTACAATTCTGATAACCTTAAGAGAAGATCCGAAAGGTAAAGGGATAGCTACTAAATCCTCGGCACAGCCTCAGCTTCCAAAAGATCCTACAGGCCCTCTAAAGATAAAGCTAAAGCCATGATCATTCTCTCTTCCCTACTCTTACTTTTACCTTTATCCTTTGTAATTTTAACTATTTTGCAAGTATTTTGTATTTCCAAAGAAATTTTGAATCAATGAAAGAAGCAAGTTTATCTCTTTTATTTGATGCTGGTTTGTTTATATTTGTTCACAGTTCTTGATGTTTGTTTACCACACTTAGAACAATAATGTGTTTTACTTTCATAAAATAACTAACAATCCTAAGGAAACAATCTGGAATGATTTAGGCAATATGTTCAATATACCTGCAAATGCATTAAGTGATGCTCATGGGCTTCTACCCATATATCACTATATTTGGGAGTCTTCAAGTTTGGTGAGTAGAAGCGTAAACTAAGGCCTGGATCCAAATTAATCCTAAACAGGCTGAGGATCAGTTAAACTTTGACCAATGCCTAATAGAATACCAACGTACATGAGATACACGGATAACAAGAAGTGCTAATTTCCCGAGAGTAGAAGATCCGAGAACCAGCCATAAACTAGGCTTTGTTCAACACTTAATAAGATATCAATTTAGACGAGGTATATGGTCCGAAGATCTAAGCATGACCAAGCTTCAGTTTGATACTTAGAAAAAATGAACTAAAGTGTTAATTTCACCAAAGTAAATGATCCGAGGACTAGACATAACCAAGGTTTTGTTCAACACTTAATGGAATATCAATTTAGATAAGGTATGTGGTCCAAGGATCCAGGCATGACCAAGTTTTAGTTTGATATTTAGAAAAAATGAACTAAAGTGTTAATTTCCCCAGAGTAGATGATCTAAGGACCAGGCATAACTAAGGTTCTGTTTAATACTTAATAAAATATCAATTTAGACGAGGTATGTGGTCCGAAGATCCAAGCATGACCAAGTTTCAGTTTGATATTTAGAAAAAATGAACTAAAATGTTAATTTTCTCAAAGTAGATGATCCAAGGACCAGACATAACTAAGGTTCTATATAACACTTAATGAAATATCAATTTAGACGAGGTATGTGGTCCGAGGATCCAGGTATGACCAAGTTTCAGTTTGATATTTAGAAAAAATGAACTAAAGTGTTAATTTTCCCAAAGTAGATGATCCGAGGACCAGACATAACTAAGGTTCTATTCAACACTTAATGAAATATCAATTTAGACGAGGTATGTGGTTCAAGGATCCAAGCATGACCAAGTTTCAGTTTGAAATTTAGTAAAATATGATAATCAACGCAATACAGTGTCAGTAGAAACTAAAAATGGGCGAGGTGCCCTTTTTTTAATAATAGTACTTTCTTAGTTTATTTACATTCCAGGGATGTTGTACAATATGTTCATCTAGATCTTCAAGATTATAAGCTCCTATGCCCACGACTAAGGTAATACGGTAAGGTCCCTTCCAGTTAGGCCCTAGTTTTTCCCATGTTGGATTCTTCGTGATGCCCAAAACTTTCCTCAGTACCAAGTCTCCAGGTACAAGAAGTCGTAGCTTTACATGAGAATTGTACCCCTGCTTGAGTTTGTGTTGATAATAAGCTAGGTGACATCAGGAAATTCTTAGGGGCTGAATCGAGGACATTCTCTCGTCGTTCCTCAACTAAGTCTAGACCTTTCTCTAATAAATTATCATTATTGCCTAGAGTGAAGGAGCTAGTCCTTAGCGTTGGGAACCCAGTTTCTAAAGGTAATACAACTTCAGCTCCATAAGTCATAGAAAATGGTGTTTCTCCTGTGGAGCTTCGTGGTGTAGTTCGATATGTCCATATGACATGTGGCAATTCTTCCACCCATTTTCCCTTAGCATCATTTAACATTTTCTTGAGCCCATTGACTATCACTTTATTGACTGCCTCGGCCTGTCAATTCCCTTAAGGGTAAGCTGGAGTGGAGTATCTGTTCGTGATGCCTAGATCACTATAGTGTCTCCTAAAGGCCTTACTATCAAATTGTAGACCGTTATCTGAAATGAGAGTGTGAGGGATTCCAAACCTGGTAACAATGTTCTTCCATACAAACTTCTTTGCTTCCACGTCTTTGATATTTGATAATGGCTCAGCTTCAACCTATTTGGTAAATAATCCGTTCCAACGAGTAGACACCTCCTATTCTCTGCTGCTTTTGGGAAAGGCCCAACAATGTCCAAGCCCCATTGTGCAAAAGGCCAAGGACTAGTCAGAGGATTAACAAAACCTCCTGGTTGACATATGTTAGGAGAGAATCTTTAACATTGATCACATTTCTTCGCATAATCCTGTGCTTCTCTTTGCATATTGGGCCACCAATATTCCTGAGTAAGAGCTCTATGAGCTAAAGACCTTCCTCCAGTGTGGCTTCCGCAAATCCCTTCGTGCAACTCCTCTAAAAGTAGCTTTGTTGCTTCCAGGTGTATACATAGCAAATATAGTCCTAAAAAAGAGCGTTTATATAAAAACTGATCCTCAAACAGCCACAACCGAGGTGCTTTCCTGCGTACCTTATCTGCTTCAGACTTTTCTTTGGGCAAGATATCATTTTTGAGGAATGATATTATTGGATCCATCCAACTAGGTCCCACCCTAATTTGATGAATTCGGGTGGCGCTAATACTCGTCTTAGTGGGTTTTAACAAATCTTCAACAAGAATGACTCGAGGTAAGCCTTGCGTCGAGGACGTAGTGAGTGTGGCCAAAGAATCGGCATGCGTATTCCCACACCTAGATATATGTAATAAGGAGAATGATTCAAATTTGGTTTGTATATACCTGACCTGGGTTAGGTATCCTTGCATCCTTGAATCTCTTGCTTCTAACTTCTCTTCCACTTGACCTACCACCAATTGTGAATGCGAGAACACTTGTACCATTTTTCCACCCATTTTGTGAACCATGTCCATTCCGACTAGTAGAGCTTCGTATTCTACCTCATTGTTAGTGGCCGAGAACCCTAATCTCAAGGATTTCTCAAAAGTAAATCCCTTAGGGGAAACTAGAACTAGCCCCACACCAAATCCTCTTTGATTTGCTGCTCCGTCAACATATACTTTCCACAATGAAGGTTCTTTGCATGAGATCATGCTAATTGATTTTTCATCCATGCTTGATCCTTTAACATTTCTTCTAATGAGGGCTCAACAAATTCTGACACCAAATTCGCAATGACTTGTCCCTTTACAGAGGTGCGAGGCATATATTTGACATCAAAAGCCTAAAGGATAGTACCCCATTTGGCATTCCTTCTTGTGTAGTCAGTACTCTTGAGGATAGACTTAAGAGGGAGTTGAGTCAGAACAACAACTGTATAAGACTGGAAGTAATGGGGAAGCCTGTGTGTAGCGTGCACTACCGCCAGGATTGCCTTTTCTAAAGGTAAATAATGTACCTCGGCCTGATGCATAGATTTGCTCACATAATAAATTGGCCTCTGCACATTGTTGTCATCTCGTATGAGAACCAGACTAACTGCATGATTAGCCACCACAATATACGCAAACAGAACTTCATCAATTTCTGGTTGAGACATAACAGGTGGTCATGAGAGATACTCCTTAAGCTGTTGAAAAGCCACAGCACACTCCTCGGTCCAGTCAAATCCTTTCCATTTGTTCAGCAATTGAAAGAAAGGCCTACACTTGTTCGCGGACTGAGAAATAAACCGGTTGAGGGTAGCAGTCATTCCTGTCAGCCTCTGAACCTCTTTAGGATTCCGAGGTGGGTGTAAGTTGTTAATGGCCTTGACCTAGGCCGGATTAACTTCAATTCCCCAGTGAGTTACCATATAGCCTAGAAATTTGCCCGACCCCACACCAAAAGAACATTTAGAGGCATTGAGTTGCAATTTATACCTTCTCAGTGTTTGAAAAGTGTTAGGTTTTAAGAAATCTAAATGGTTAATATTAATTTTAGAGAATTCACAAAAATTTAATTTAATTTTAGATGGTTTGTATGTCAATTGTTATCAAAGCAACTAAATATGATGAAAAATGTCATATTTTAAATTTATTATTATTATTGTAAGTGCACAATTTATATCCGGTCCAATCACTAGATGGACTCAGGCTCAAAGAGCCTTATACAATAAAATTTGTAGAGTATGAGCTTGAAACCTAGGTTATGAATATTGGATAAAGAGAAAAACAGGCTAGATTGTCATTATCCACGTATTCAATAAATGAAAATAGCAAAGAAACTCTCATCGGACGTAAGCCGAGGACTACTTGTCTTGCCTTTCTTTCTTTAAGCAAAATATTATAATTACAGTTCAAGTATTCAACCCTTTCTCTCTCCTCCTTCTTCTTCTTATTCTCCGATCCCCCCTTTCTTTTCCTCTCTTGTTCTCCTATATCCATCTTATTCTTCCTTTCTTCTTCCACATGTAACACAGATTTTTTTAATAGATACTTGTCCCATCCGTCACCTTCTTGAAATCTTCAAACAATAGCTGAAAGACTGAATATTACTGTTCAAAGGTCATTTCTCTATTAATGCGGCCAGCGAGATAGGTGCAGGGTCTTTAATGTGGTGGTAGCAGCCTTTTCCGTCTAATATTTTTCATACGTTCTTCCTTCCAATAACTGTGTGGATCACGCTTTTACCCAACAGATTTTTTGGAATTCTCTCTCCAAACACCCTGACATGTCCTATGACTTTTACTTGACCCATCCAAGGAGATACTCCTCCTTGAACAACTCCTCTAACTCTTGTAGCATGAACTGGCTTACGGGACTCACAGGCTCCGCTCGGACAGACTTACACCACCAAATCAGGCCCAAGGCCCAAATGCATATTTTAATTATTTTACCCCCACAATTATTATTACAAATAAAATATTTTTCTTACAAAAAAAATTATAAAAAATAACAATATAAATTCCTTTAATATAAATAATCAATGCACAATTATGGAAAATTAATATATGAAATTACTTTATTGGCTAATTCAAAAAACTAGTTCTTTGATATAAGTGCAAACTTTGTTGAAGTAAAACGTAAGTATATAAAGAAAATCTCAAGAAATGCGAAATATAGCAGAACTCCATGCTCTTCCATATGAGGTATCTATTTTATATATACTAGTCGATAACCTGTACGATGTACAAGATAGTTAATAATTGTAAAATATCTTCATTATTCAATATTTATAATATGAAACAAAGATATAAATATTTTGAATAAATAACCATATTCTGTCTTTTTTATAAGATGAAACAAATGCATCCTACTTATATTTCATAAAAGTTTAAAAATGGTAGAAACATAAGTAGTTTGCCTTTCTTTCATCTTATAAAAAAGACACAATGTGGTTATTTTTTCAAAATATGTATATCTTTGTTTCCTATTATATATATATATATATATATATATATATATATATATATATATATATATATATATACTGAATACTAAAGATATTCAACAATTATTGACTATCCAGTGCATCGCACTAGTTAACGGCTAGTTTGAATAATCAGTGAGTCATAAGTACATTATCTATCTAGATTTAGCCATGTGTTTGGGCCGGATTTAGATGAAAATGGTAATATAGCTTATGTGAATAATATAATTAGATTTCTAAAATTTTATTATATGATGCATATTAAATCTTAGGCAAAGAGTAATGGAGAATTTTATCATTTTAAGCACTATGTGATATGAGATGCTTACTAAATGTTATATATTGCATACTTGCTCGTCAGGGTTCAGGTAGTTGGAGAAGTCATGCCAAATAACATGTTTCTTTAATCAACTTTAAAACATGGAGCTTTGTTGGATATACCTCTTAGCCCTCTAAACCACGACTCCTAATGTTTCTCCAATGAGACTCATGTGCTTGGATCATGATTCAAGAATAAAATAACTCACCATGGGCTTTGATGAGATAATTTGCCATGAGTTTTGATGATGTCGTGGGACATGAGCCCAATTGATGAAGTAGAAGATCTGAACCTCAAACCCATTATGTGATGTAGAGAAAATGTGGATCGAAAGTTTGCTTCAAGAAGTTGGGCCATGAGCTTAATCACGTAGTTGAATAAATTATAGGCCCTTTTAAGCTTTAAAGGAGATTTACCTAAAAATTCATAACAATATTGACTTGTCGAGCTACCAATGAAAAGTGTCATATGGCATGAAAATAGAGTTCTAGTAAAAAAAAAAATATAAAAATTTTATTTTAGATTTCTTGATATTTTTTCATAATAAAATTTTGATTGGAGTAAGAATTTTATCATATTTCTTTCTTTTTTTGAAGTGATCCTTTTTTTTTTTTGGTTGTTGTTGAGATAATGCCTGGGATGTAGTTTTAGATGGAATAAATGTTTTGGGGAAAGAGATTAATCGGGTCGATATTTGGAGCGGAGCCCTAACCGCCTTTAACATATATGCGAGGTGAAAAATAAAAGTTGTGTGCTTACTGAAACAGCATCGCATATATACCAAACGCGACAGCCTTTTGCACACCAACAGTCTACTGATTTCTCCAACTCCATTCTAAACCCACACGCCTCCTTTTACATTATCGTAGCTCCTCTTCTCTCACTATCAATTTCTCTCTCTCTCTCTCTCTCAAAAACCCTAACACAACTCTTAGCGCCCACTTCACTATGGGTACGTTTTCAAATCTCTCTCCGTGACTCTCTCTGATTATTGTGTATCTAAATTTGTGTTTTTTAAGCTTTTATTTCCACATGCATTTTTCGAAACAATCTTTTACAGATCTTTGTGTTTATGTGAGCTCTGATCTGAATTATCTTAACTTTTATCTGAATTTATCAATAAACTTTGCGAATTTTTATTTCCCAGTTTTTTTTTTTTTTTGTTTTTGTCTATCTTTTAGGGGATTAGATAAGAAAATCTATTTTTTTTTTAATGGAATTGTTGTTAGTTATAAATTGAGCTTGGATTAGTGGAGATTATTGCTCTCGCAGGATGTGAATTTTGAGAAATTAATGGAGTTTACTTGTTTAAAATTGTAGATATTGATGAGAAAAAAATGGTAGATATTGAGGAGGAGATCCGATCTTTACAGCTCGACTCGGGCGATGCTACTGAGATGATAGGTAAACTTGTTTTTCCAATATATAATATGGATGGTTGAGTATTGTTCTCTGTTTGAATATATATATATATATATATATTTTTTTTTTTTTTGTTTATGGTTTTATTGGAACTTAGCGGAAGATAACAATGAGGTTGTTAATGCTGAAGATGAAACTGCACAACATGAAGAACTTGAGAAAGTGGATAAGATGGAGGAAGGTTGGTAGTCTCATCAAAGTTTTGTATTGTAGTCTCATCAAAGATTATGATGTATGGTTCTCTTTTATTGCATGCGGTTTCTAGTTACGTTCACTTGTTATTCTAATTGGTAAACTGTTGAAAACAAAGATATTGAATTTCTGGGAATCTCATTAATACTCCAATTCAATTATGAAAATTCTTAGAGTAGTTAAATTGGCGTGGGAATATAATTGCAGTGTTGTATCCTACTTGAGCTTTTTAGACTTTAGTTTGTAATGGAGTGTTTGGGTATCTAATCAGAGTCGGATTATTTCATTTTGTTGACATGTTGATATAGTAGATAAGCTTTAGTGGGCTTTGATACCAATTTGATGCAGGATCTTAACAAATTCAGCTCTAGATTAGGTTTCTTAATAAGTTCTTGAAGGTTTTTTTTGGATGGGGTTTGATGATTAGGGAATTAGGGATGTTTGGCTACTAAATTTTTTTGAATTTTGAAGGAGTTTGATCGTTGACGGATTTTTGGTGTGAAAACAGTGAACTGGGGAAGAAAAGCAAGTGGTAAACCCTAGGCAATCACTTTCCAAAGCTATCACACTTAGGGAGGAGGTTATGTACGCTATTAGGGCTTTTCATTAATATGTTTTATTTGTGAGAAGCACGAATGTGACCTTTGTTGCTTTTATCTCAAAGAATTTCAGCGCTTCAGACATCAAAGATTTGAGACCCATTAGTCTCATTGGGAGTGCGTACAAGATCCTAGCAAAAGTCCTCACTAATAGGTTGAGAGATGCGTTAGGGAAGCTTCTCTCCCAATCCAAAAATACATTTATCAAAGGTAGTTAAATTCTTGATTCAGTTTTGATTGCTAACGAGTGTATAGTAGATTGAAGGCTGGAATAACATGGGTGTTGTGCAAGGTCGATTAGGAAATATCTTATGACCACATGAATTGGAATTTTCTATTGTACTTGCTGGAGCGGTTTGGTTTTAGTGAGAAGTGCAGAGCTTGGATCATGTTTTGTTATCAACTGTTCAGTTTTCGATTCTAATCAATGGAAGTTAGAGTGAGTTTTTTGGTAGCTTGAGGGGTTTGAGACAAGGTGATCCTTTGTCGCCTCTTTTATTTGTGATTGTGATGGAGGCTCTTGGTAAACTTCTAGATAAAGCTGTTGAGGGGCAGTATCTTCCATCTTTCTACAGATGATACACTGATATTTTGTGGTATTGATCCAGATGAGCTATTGCGTCTTAAGTGTATTTTACTTTGTTTTGAAGCTGTTTCAAGGTTAAAAATAAATTTGATTAAATTATAGCTTGTTCCTGTAGGGGTAGTTTAGGATATGGAAGAGTTGGCTTTTATTCTGGGATGTAAGGTTTCTTATATGCCTACGAAGTACTTGGAATTATTGTTAGGAGCTAAATTTAAGTCCACAGAAATTTAGAATCCTATTCTTGAGAAGATGGATAAGAGATTGGCGAGGTGAAAGAAGATATATTTGTGTAAGGGGGGTTGTCTCACTCTAATTAAAAGTTCTCTATCCTGTTTGCCTACTTATTTTCTCTTTTTATTTCCAGCCCCTGCTGTTAGCATTGCTTGGCGAATTGAGAAACTTTAGAGGAATTTCTTTTGGGGTTGTATGGGTAATGACTTTAAATTTCATCTTGTAAATGGGAAACAGTTTGTGCTATTATCCAGTAGGATGGTTTGGGTGTAACAGATGTTGTATTGTTTAATAGAGCGTTTGTGGGAAGTGGCTGTGGTTTTTTGCCAGAGGAGAAGGCTATGTGGAGGAATTTAATGGCGAGTAAATATGGGTGTGTTTGGGGCTGATGGCATTTGAAGAAAGTGCAGGAAAGATATGGTTTTAGTCTTTGGAAGTTTATTAGAATGGGTTGGGGGCAGTTTTCCAGATTTATTAGTTTTGAGGTTGGTAGTGGTACCAAGGTCACATTTTGGGATTGGTGGGGCGGTGATGGGGCTTTGAAGGATTTTTTTCCAACTCTTTACAGTACTGCTCTTATTAAGTCAGCAGCTGTGGTTGATTATCTATGTTGGAATATGGGGTCCATGCATGGGCATGTTACATTTTGTAATGGCTGTCCACGATTGGGAGTTGGCAATGCTAACTGAATTTAATGGAAATCTATTTGGAAGGTTAAAGTCCCTTTAAAAGTTTCCTTCTTTGTGGGGACTGCCATGGGGAGGAAAATTCTTACTCTAGAAAATCTTTTAAGGTGAGGGACTATTGTTGATTGAGTTCCTCTCTCTTATGGCCCATTTGGATTGAGGGGGAGTAGAGTAGATTTGACCCAAAATTAGCCTATTTTTAACCAACTCTACTCTACTTCCCTCCGCTTCCCCTCCTTCCCCCCTCAATCCAAACGGGCCCTTAGAGTTTCTTGACTCTTGTACTTTGTATTGATTATTTGCCTCTCCAGTATGCATCTAATGTACATGAAGCTGCCTTTTCTTTTATTAATATTTTTTTAATAAAAATTAATGATGTTGAGGACATTACATTTTTATAACCAGCAATGTTTACTTTTATGGGTCATTTGGTATAGTTGTTAATTGTGATTGTTATTGACTAATATATTTGATCTTGTTTGGGGAAAAACCAGTCCCTGATTTGCTTTCCTATGGAAAGAAGTGAAATATTCACTCTGTAGTTGCTTGCTTTTATATGTTGATCACTTGTTCATTGATGCAAGCAGCCTTCATTTTTGCATTAGTGTTGTCTTGATATCCGTGAGATATGAGTTTAATATATAAAACGTCATCTGAGGAGCTTTTTTGCCTTGGGTGGTTTCAGATTCAAAGGAAGAGGTCCATAACCAGGCAGTAGAGGTTGAAAAGAAAGGTTCTGTGAAAGTATTTTTTGATTCTAATGTTTGTTTTCATTGGTTATAATTATTTGCAAATTTTAATTATTTTTTTTAGCCATGGGCTTTTGCTGTTAGTGTTCAATCCAATCCAGTTATCGTTTTATTGTGCTGACTTCTTGGCTTGGAATTATAGTGAAAGAGAAGGAAAACTCTGCCCTAGATGAAGAAGCAACTTTTGAGAAGGAATTACCGAAGAAGAGACACTTGAATGTTGTCTTCATTGGCCACGTGGGTACGTTGATCTGCTTTATGGCTTTTCTTAAAGATAAAATGTTGGTGATATTATCTATTCTCTTTTTTGGATGTTTATCTCTGACTGGCTAATTGATGTTCCCATAGTTGACATGTGTGTTGTCTGCAGTAGAGATACACATTGTAGTTATCTGGATAAGTAATGATGATGGTTACTTTTTTTTATTTTTTATTTTTTAGGGTGGGGAGGGGGTGTTGCTTGTGTTAGGGTGGCTCTCAAACCCTGGCCAATCTTATGCTAAGGGAAGAAAAATTTTCTGTACACTTGTAGGATGTGAAACTATGTTTTGGCTGTATTTCCTTGAGTAGTTTGAGAAAGGAAAAACAAAATGCGATGAAAATATGAGATTTTTTTTGGTGAGTAATATGAAATTTTATTAATACAGGGGAAGCACTATAATGAGAGATTCCTAAAGATTACAATTGAAGGTTCAAACTGTTCATGGAATCAACTAAATTATAAGACATCCCTCAATCATCGTGCACCATTAAAATAGAGAATGCTCAAAATAGACTTATGTTCAATTATAAATCTCTCCATTCCAGCAAAAGTGCGTTTCACTCCCTCCAAACTAACCGCATAATACAATTACGAGTTGTAGATCAGATGGAACTGTTATGATACCTTGCATGCATCCCTTTCTAGCAAGAGAATCTATCACCTTTGACAGCATTGTCCAATGTACCCAAAAATCTGACAAGACTAATGACCACAAATCGTCGGCAACTAGACAGTGAAGCGAAAGATGATCCATGGATTCGCCATGCATGCAACACTGGTGTACCAATCCATTTCCTTGGGAAATGCCTTTTATGAGCAACTCACAAGCACTCATAATGCAATCAAACATTAAAGAAACCTAAAGCAAAATTTTGCTGGTATGGAAGAATTCAGGCATGCAGGGGACATGTAAGGAATGTCAAGGGGGATCTATAGGTTTCTTATGAAGTTAATATTTTGTTTTCTGGAAATCAAATGGGAGAAACTTAGTGCAGGATTGATTGTCAATTTAGAGCCTCCTTTGCTTGGTAGGGTGGTGAAAATTTGATTGAGCAGAGCTTGAGTAGGAGTAAACAGGAAGAATAATTCAGTGGAATGTAATTCTCTTAGAGAAGTGGTTCACTCTATATATATTATTCACATCAGCATTATATTTGTGAACGGCTACACACACCTGCTAAAACAAAGATAAATTCAGAGAATACATGAATACGAAAGAAATGAACTCCTGATTAATTCATGTATTAATCAGGAGTTCATTTCTTTCGTATTCATGTATTCTCTGAATTTATCTTTGTTTTAGCAGGTTTGTAGCTGTTCACAAATATAATGTTGATGTTAGTAATATATATAGAGAGCATATAGTGCGTTGGCAGTTGATGGTGTGAGATCATATGGTGGGGATCACTCCTTGTGTGGATAAAAGTATAACTTTATTATGACTTAAAAATTTGTTTGATACAGAAATTAGATGCTGTGGCTGTTATATATATATATATATATATATAGAAAAGATGCTGTAGTTGTGACTCTCATTGTGTTCCCATAATTCGTTTGGTGTTTTGGACAATCGGTGACTGAAAGGGGAACTAGGGGAATTATTGGTATTGTGGCATCTTTTCTATAGATAAACCTTTTCTTTTTGCATTTGTTAATTTTGTTCTAACAAAAATGCTAGGACCACAACTCCACTCACAACTCGCCACGTGGACAAGTTGTGGCAAAATTATGTCAAAAGTTGTGGTCCTAGCATTACTCTTGTTCTACACTTTTTTGGGGAGAATTTTTTTATTTTTATTTATTTTTTTAAGTCACTATGCTGGGGAGTTTATAAAAAAAATGTGTAAACAAATGGATTGGGAAAATTTTAAAGGAATGAAGGGAAATTGTATGTGTTTGGAAGTTTATAAAGGAAGGAATTTGATGCGGTGAGGAGAACTTAGATCTAGTAGAGGGGTTTAAGAAGAAATCTTCAGCAAATAAATAAGATTACAGCTAGGAGAAGAAAATAGTTTTGAAGTTGGAACAATCAAATATCAATTTCTTGGCTTAAAGAGCTCAGAAAGTATTCAAATATGGAATTTCATAGATTAAATAAGAAAAGATTGTACATTGGCTCAAAAGAGACTGTTTATAATATTCTTTAATAACCCTTGAATCCTAAAGTTTCATTTTATGTATAGCAATTGATTCTTAACCATCCAGCTTCATTAGAAGTCACATGTTAGTTACATGACCTTTGCTTCTTTTCTTGAATTACTTGATAGTTATATACTTTCCATGCATCTTAGTTTTGACTTTTTGCAGGTTGCTTAGTACACTGCCTGTGTACCCTTGGTTTCATTGTACTCTTCTATTTAAATTTAATGAAGCATTATTACTTTTCAAAAAAGAAAAAAAAAAGAAGTCACAAGTTTTGAGAAATGCTAAATACATATTGATAAATTGAACATAACATTGAGAAATAAAAGACTAGTCTTATTAATTATTAAACTTTTGGGCCTTCTTAGTTTTTTTCCTAGATGCTCTTGAATAATAATGTAAAGGAAAGATATATATATATATATATATATATATATATATATATTGTATTAGCAAACTCTACAGCTTTTATTATTATTATTATTATTATAATTTTTACAGATAAAATAAATATTTCACCCCCATTACATGAAAAGAACGAGTTTTCCTCCCACTTTTTAGAGGAATGCTTTGGAAGGACTAGACTGGAATGTTTATTCCCTCAAAGTCATTAAAGATAAAAATCCCATAAGATCCATTTCATTCCATTACTTTCCCCTCTCCCAAACAAGTTGATAGAGTATATGGATGGTTCATCCATTCTTATTTTACGCTTTATAGATTTTTTTTATAAGCAAGAATAATTTTATTAGAAAAAACTAATTCCTGCAGAGAGTGCAGGCAGTAGCCAAAGAATTTAAAAAATATAGCAAATTATGTAAAAAAAGACAGAGACTCTATAAACAATGGAATGCAATCTCTAGGTGGAAACCCCAAGTACAAGACCACTCAAACAAATGCTTATGCTTCGTAGATTTATAATTATGTTTTCTGTCTTAATTGCAGATGCTGGTAAGTCCACTACTGGAGGCCAGATACTTTTCCTCAGTGGTCAGGTAGATGATCGGACAATTCAAAAATATGAAAAAGAAGCAAAGGACAAAAGTAGAGAAAGCTGGTGAGATCATGCTTCACTTCTTCGCTAGTGTTAATCAAGGTTTGATGATGTGTGTCAGAAGATTCAAGGAAGAAGAGTCTGTAATTATTTTCCTATAATTTTTATGTATATTGGAGGTTTAGTGTCCCAAATTAATTGGTCTCACACATCTATCAAATTGAAAAATGGATGTTTATTTTAAGCAGTTTACTATACACTGACAACTGTCTACTGAACTTCTGGTCTAAATTCTTGTTTCATATTTTCTTTATTAATAAGAAGCATAGCTTTAGGGGAAAAATGAGAACCCTAGATGAGATTATCTTACAAGATGTCAACACTATTTTACTGTTTTTTACCCTAAAATGAGATAGTGTAATCTTGTACTGATATCTATTTTGGATATTGTTTTTACTGGAAATATTGTAGAACATTGGGTCCTTAAGGAATGCTTCTGCAAGAAATGATTTGATTTATGCAATTATGCTAAAGGTGCTATAAGGATAGAGAGTTTAATTTAGAATTACTTGCGATGATCAGTAAGCAGAAGGCACACCTTTTAAAGGAGTACATGGCCTCAGAGCATAACAGGAAAGGATTATGATCTGATTATCATTGGGATTCAGCACTTGTTGTAGTTATTTAAGTCCCTAATAAAGGGTGGGGATAGGACCTTGATGTCCAAGAAAAGGATCATATTTATAAGTTAACACATAAGTTGTTGGGCCAATGAGCTCTAGGTCAAATGGCATCTCTTTCCTTTATGAAGCAAGGTGCTGGGTAATATTTTAGGTCCAAGACCTATTGGGTGCATTTGTAACTTTCAAGCCAATGAGCCTTAAGCTCAAATTACATCTCCTCCCCAATTAGTAAGGGTGGAGGGTAAGATCATGGGTTCAAAAACCACTTGGTGCAGGTATGAACACATTGTACATAATTGTACTTTTCTATTCAATAAAACTTCTATTACCTATCCAAAAAAAAAAAAACCCACTGGGTGCAGGTGTGAACTTACCAATAAAAATGTATTCTACATCCTTTTTGTGATTGATCAAGAAAAAAGTGGCTTATTGGTACAAGACAGTGGGAATCTAGAAACTTGGGGATTTAAAAGGATACAATGTCCTTTTGCTTTCTTTGTGTAAGCAGCAATAATTTTTTTTTTTTTTTTTTGCCTATTTTAATTTATAAAATAAAAGTTTTAGCTAGTAACTTTTGTTGAAAAAATTACCCAATAACTTCCACATTCTTAATTATTCCGTTTTCAACTTTTTTTTTTTCCCTCATTTTGATGGTAACTTATTCTTGAATATGAATGATGAATTTCACTAGCAATTGATAGTAATTTAATTATGTGCATATGTTTTTTGGCATCTTTGTATGCTCAATTGTGTGGCTTATATGTTCTTTGGTCATATTATTCCTTGCCCCTTTTCCCCTTGACATCCTTCCTGCTTTTTCTTCTTGATGGATGAATATCTACAAAGCCTGTTGTTAAATGATCCTTTCAGTTGAAATTGCATCAAAATTTATCGTGAAAATCCAGGGCATGGCTTAAATTCTCTGTTAATTCTTTCTCCTTAGCTGACTACAACTGTTGTTATTGTCCTAGGTATATGGCTTATATTATGGACACTAATGAAGAGGAGAGAGTCAAGGTATGATTCAAATAATATAATGATAAAATTGGCTTAACTTGACAGGCTATATACTCTTTTCTATTCATGAAACTTTTCTAATCATAGATATTATTTCTTAATAAGTAATGAGAATATTATTAGAAAGAGGAGTTCTAGCTCAAATGGTAGTTTTGGCTCCATAAGAATGTGATGGGGGGTTATGTCGTGGGTTCAAAACGCATTGGGTGCTCATTTAACTTACCAATAAAAAGGAAGAATGTATTTTTTAGACTGAGGAGAAACTGTTACGTTCAGAGATGTTTAGAACCTGCTATTTGGACCCACATGTATGTACCCTAGATTTTTTTTGATTGATAAGTTATTCACTTGATGGGTCTTGAGCTTTTAACCCCCAACTTGTTTTTTTTATTTTAAATTTAATAAATTTTTATAATGCTGATTGCAGGGTAAGACTGTTGAAGTTGGAAGAGCACATTTTGAAACAGAGATGACAAGATTTACAATTTTAGATGCACCGGTGAGTGAACTTTAGTGTCCTCAGTACTGTTTCCAAACAGACTCTGTTTGTTGCCTTCCATGTTCTTTAAATCATGTGTCCACTAGAATAACTAAATACTGTGTGATGCGAGTATAAGTGTTAGATATGGTGTCTCATATTTTAATTGAGATGTAACGCTCGTCTCTAGTTTAGGGTCCTGATGGGCAGATTGTAGCTCATGAGGTCCAAGGCGGATAATTTATTTTTTGTTTTCCTGGTACAAATTATAGGTTTGCGGGTGCGGGGATTCAACCCCCATTGTTGGGGATGACAACGGGGTGGATTGGGGTTGGATCAGGGGTGTCCCATTTACCTTGTCCACTCTTTGGGCACTTACTGTATTTTTTGCTATTCATATACGAAATTATATGAATAATCATAAAAGATTGCATTTGACTATCTGGTTAAAATATTTTGCTTATAGTGGTCTAGTAGATTGACAAAGAATTGTTCTGGTCTATATATATTTTTGTTGCAATTCCTGTTTTTGAAATCCTTATTTTCCCTTTTATTTTAAATACAACTTTCAAATTTTGGCTTCTTGGGGAAAAATGATTTATTTGTTATTATTCAGGGTCACAAAAGTTATGTCCCAAATATGATCAGTGGTGCATCTCAAGCTGATGTTGGCGTTTTGGTGAGTGCCGTTATAAATTTCCTGCTTGAGACAAAGTGATCTGCATTTTTAACATTTTGTTATTCTCTGCTTCAATATTTGATGTGTCTTGCATTTGGAAATTTCTCTCTCTCTCTCTCTCTCTCTCTCTATTTAGGTAATTTCTGCTCGAAAGGGGGAGTTTGAAACTGGATATGAGAGAGGTGGACAGACTCGTGAACATGTTCAGCTTGCTAAAACCTTGGGTGTGTCAAAGCTGCTTGTTGTTGTAAATAAAATGGATGATCCTACAGTCAATTGGTCAAAAGAAAGGTGCTTTTCCTCTCTGTATAAATTTGTATTTTGTGCTTGTCTAGGCTAGTGTTTTTCAGTAGTTTCTTCATGTTGCATGTCTCCCAGGTACGATGAAATTGAGTCCAAGATGACACCATTTCTAAAGGCGTCAGGATACAATGTGAAGAAAGGTATTGGAAGATTGTCTTCTTCTTCTTCTTCTTTTTTTTTTTTTTTTTTTTTTTTTTTTTTTTTTTTTTTTTTTTTTTTTTTTCCTTTTGGCTTTTGCAAATCTTGTTAGTATTTTACATTTTTTGTTAGCTTCTAGACATGTTTGTATGAATTTTTGAATGGTATTAAAATCTATTGATAGAGATGTTTTCCTGGAATGCAATGATTTGGATTGTTAGAGATGTCTTCTGGTATTCTTGTAAGTGGTGATAGTCTAATGTTTTTATGGAACCCATTTTTGATGGTATATTGTCTGCATTGGTTGGTAATGGGATGTCATCAGATTGTAATAGCCTTTTCTATTATTACCATTTTTCTTTCATACCCACAATTAGATTTTGTGGAAGACTCTACTAGGTTTTGTCAATGTAAAAATGTTCCGAATGAGGAACTGGGGTGAGCCCAGAATATGATGGCTTGACTCCACCTTGATTCTTTTTGATACTGTGCCTTTGGCAGATGGTGTGGTTTTTGGCTTTTCCTTGAAAGGTGGCTCTGTAATGGCCTATGTACTTTTGATGAGTGGAAATTTTTGGGACCTTATAAAGTTTATGATTAGGTATTAGTTTAGAGATATCTTGGCCATCAATCCAAGAACGTATACATTTTTTTTTTGAGGGTTTAAAAGCTGGGCTTCATTGGGAGAATAGTTAGGCCTCATTAGTGGCACATCCCAGGAGAGTCTTACTGATGTCTTGAATGAATTTGAACTCTAAGATGTGCCTGAAGCTGGTGGGCGTGAAGTTTAAAATGCTGGAAGAGCTCTTATTTGATGATTAATATTGTAAATTCTTTAGGATTGGCTTGAGGTATGAGTGATTGTAGGAATTTTGTGCCAAATTTTTTGATGCTCGCATCCAAATATAGAGCATTCCATTTTAAAATTCAACTCAGCTGAGCATGTAGGTCAACTATTGATTTAAAATTATGTATCTCTAAATTAACTTCAACCATATTTTTAAAGCAGTTTTCTGAATCTGCCAACCTGAATTCAACCAAATTGCTTCTGTTAATTGATCTTTGCTTGATGAGTTAAATCATTGAGCATGTTTTTAATGATGGGGCTGTTGTGATTTCGAGTATTAGTTTATTGTTTTTTTAATGTATGTGGTAGCCCTCATTATAAATGGGTTTGGGACATTTGCACAGTTTTGAACCAAACCTCTCCTCAGGCCATTCTAATTTTTAAGGTAAAAGATTAGTGTGATGCTTTTAAGCAGATGAGCCTATGTACATAGCTTGTCTGTGTGGTACCTTAATTGATATTATATTGTCTTACAGGTACGCCGTAACAAAAAATGGATGTTATGAATTGATCATCGTGTTGAAAATTCTATCATAAATGTAATTTGAATTTCTTCTTTGCAGCAATAAAATTATTTGTAGATTTTGAATATGTGATGGTTTGGTTGCATGGGGATATGGGAATCTTACCAGTTGCACTAATTTTTTTTACTTGCAGATGTCCAGTTCCTGCCTATATCTGGTCTGATTGGTACAAACATGAAAACAAGAGTGGATAAAAGTGTTTGTTCTTGGTGGGGTGGTCCCTGCCTTTTTGAAGCCCTGGATGCTACTGAAATTCCTCAACGAGATCCCAAAGGTCCATTTAGGTGCGATTCAGTTTTTAGATTTCACTATTTTTTAACCAAACTTGTAGTCTGCTCACTCTCAGCTTAATTACTTCTTCCATTTTCACCCCCGCCCTTTCTGCAGTCTCAGTGGAAACCATTCTTTTGCTTTACAAGTCTGATTTGTTGTTCATGTTTTAACTCATTTTTTATTTTATTTTTCTGTCACCAATGAAATGTACAATTAAAGTGTACATTGTGTATTGGATTAGGATATGCTTTTATATAGTCAATTTCATGCCAGTTATTGTTGTTATTATTGTCATTAAATTTTTTTATTTGGTAGAGCTACATCATATCTTAAGGCACCTGGAAATTTCAGATTATGTTTATTTTCAACAGTTATTATTTTTCTTGTTCATTGAAAGGAACACAAAAAAGGGCTTAGCCCTTGCACATGATGGTATATATGAGATACGTGAGAGGCAAAGGAAAACTGACGAAAATTCTAGCGTTATAAATGTCACAGAACTTATTTGATAGGTTATTTTTATTGGTAAGTTACCCATGTACCCAATGGGTTTTGAATTCATGACCTCACCCTCCACCTAGCACTTGCAAGGGGGAAGGAGGTGCCGGTTTAGCTTGAGCTCATTCGTGCAAATGTCTCTGAACTTTAAGAAATACATGATCTAGTCCCCAAATTGCCTCATCCAATCCTACATTGACCTAATAATTTTATTTGTTTATTTTAAAATCTTAATTTGTAGAAGTTGGTTCCTTCCCCTCCAAATATTCCACAAGGAAATTAATATGTCATTCCAAACAATGCTACACTGTCAATTGAGTAAGCCTCTCTAGCACACCTCTAAACAATACTATATCAATTAGTTAATACTCTAATGTGTTTTACACTTGTTTGATTACAATGTAATCTAGTTTCTCACCCAATTATTTTCATATATAAATGATTTTCTGGATTCCAATTCTGTTACTTGTTCTTATGAAAATGTTTGTTGTTTAACAAATTTGATTCCTGATTGCTTTTATCTTGGATATATGGTTAAGAAGAATTATTGACTGATCTTATTTATTAAAATTTCATACGTGTAGGATGCCTATTATAGACAAATTCAAGGACATGGGAACTGTTGTCATGGGCAAAGTAGAATCTGGTAGTGTGCGTGAGGGCGATTCCATGGTGGTCATGCCAAATAAGGTGTCATTCTGAACCCTTTTTTTTAAAACCATAGATGAACTTCACACTTTCTAAATGTTGATTGAGGAGTTTATATATTATCTGCAGGCTCATGTTAAAGTTCTTGCCGTATTCTGTGATGAAGATAAGGTTAAACGTGCAGGGCCAGGTGAAAATGTACGAGTTAGACTATCTGGGGTTGAAGAGGAGGACATATTGTCTGGCTTTGTTTTGTCAAGCATTTGTAAGTTTTATTTACTGGCTGTACACAATCTTCTATGTAGTTTTTAAAAGGGTTATTTGAAAAAAAAGTTTTTTTAAGGTTTTTTTTAATAGATTCTTTAAACATCATCATACTGTAATTTTCTCATACCATAGTTTTGCTGAAGGAGAAAGCATCAAAGCACTCACTAATGATACTCACCAACTAAAGAAATACACCCAAGGAATATAGTGCTAGGGATTGAAATGCTCACCTACTCTAACAAATCTGCTAAAGAGATACAGTGCAAGGAACTGGCCACCTGTTAGAATCCACCAAAGGATAAGAGTAAAAACAAGAAATCTATCTTCTGAAGAAGCCAAAGACTGATGTAATTTGCAGTAATACTTCTAGCTCATTGGTACAACACTAAAGACTTATATAAGACCAACTTGGAACAACCATCCAAGTATAAAAAATACATTATGGTAACAACTAGGAGTGTCAATACAAATATTAATGAAATATTAAGACTTGCATCCAACAAGACTCATTAACCATATTCAGGAACTAGGAAAGAACCCTGAAAATCATATACACAAGACTAAGACTTGAAATAAAAAAAAGAAACTAGAGAAGCCCTTTTGATGCGTTGGAAACTTAACAGTTAGAGCCTTCCCATGATGCATGGCTTGCATGCTAATCCTTTATCTGGAAATACCATTTTTATTTTGCAAACGCCTCATATCAGAAAACTAGTGCCATTCCCTAAGTTAATTATTTTGGACACAAAAATAAATGATTGTACCTAGTTCTTGAGGCTCCGCTTTTTCTGGTTTTGGCATCGGTTGTTGTTAGCTTTACCTTCAATTTTTAGAAAGGCTGATACTCAGACTCGAGCCCGAAATATATGTTACAATTATACCAAAATTTTGGGATGCCCTTGGGACACACTGGTGTCATTTTCATAGGCAAGCTAGTCCTTGACTTATAAAAGAAATCGTACCGTAGTTGATCTCATGGTGTTTGTTCTAATAATTATTTTCCTTTTTTTTTTTTTTTTTTAAATTTTATATAAGACACCATTTGAATGTTACAAGAAAAATTGCATTAATATATTATATTTCAGATTTTAATCTAGTGCGCTAGTTTGTAGTTTTTAATTCTAAATCAGAAGCAGGTTATATATACATATATATCCTTACCAAATAACAGATTCTGATTTACTTCTTCCCCCATCCCATCCCAATTTTTTATATTTCTTTGTGGGGGAGGGGAGGGAAGAGGGTGTTCTGTTGCTGTATGAGGTTTTAAATTTTCTTTTCTTCATGCAGCAAGACCAATACCTTCTGTTTCTGAGTTTGAAGCCCAGTTGCAGATCCTTGAGTTGGTGGACAATGTATTTGATAAACTCCAATTTTCTATCTCTTGGTTTGGCTTTTCTGTAATCTGCATTTTCTTCTTTCATTATGTAATATTTGAAGTACTGTGAATGTTGCTATTGTCTAGGCAATTTTTACTGCTGGCTATAAGGCTGTCTTGCACATTCATGCTGTTGTTGAAGAATGTGAGATTGTAGAGTTGTTACAGCAAATTGATCCAAAGACAAAGAAACCTATGAAAAGGAAAGTTCTCTTTGTGAAAAATGGTGCCATTGTTGTATGCCGTGTTCAGGTTGGCTTTGTTGCTTTACTAGTAATAAACTTCATACAACATTTTCTGTTTGAAAAATTTGAAACTATCATTAATGTTGAAAATAAATCTCAAATAGAAATTTGGCAACCTTCTTCTACAAGCTTGTGTAAATTTCATAAATGTTGAAAATAATTTTCAGGTAGAGATTTGTGGCTATCTATTAGAATTATGGACACTCATCCCCTGTATACCCCTTTCAGATCTATAGTTTTCACTAAAAAATTCTTGATTGAAATTCGTTGGCATTTTGTTAAAATTGATCCTGTTGTTGATTCTCAGGTGAATAACTTGATATGCATTGAGAAGTTCTCAGATTTTCCTCAACTTGGAAGGTTTACTCTTCGTACTGAAGGTAATAAAATGATATTGCCCTTGTATTGTTGAGCATTGATGTTATAGTATATGTTCTCACATTTATTCCCTTTTCTCCAGGGAAAACAGTTGCAGTGGGAAAAGTCACTGGTCTTAATTTTTCAAGCGCGTGAACAATTTTTAGCATAAGAGGTGAGGAACTTCTAAGTGCTTCTTGCCTCATCCTTCCGTCATATGCATTGTTGGTGTTCTCTCTGTCCTCATTCATCAGATTTGGTGAACTGAGAATTTAGTGTTTTTTTAGCGAGTGAATAATACATTTGCTAATGAGTGAAAAAGGGAGAGTTTTTTTTTTTTTTTTTTTTTAAGTAATAAGAATCGTATTAATCATGAAGAAAAAGCGGATACAGCAAATACGCGGTGTTCATGATGGTGAACACAAGAAACAACAACAAAAAACAACAATGATACAAAAAAAAAAAAACTTAAGGGGCAATTCTAAGAGAAGTAAGAAACACCAAGATAGATGAACAATTTGAAGAATCCCAGCACCTAGCCCAATCAAAAAGAGTACTCTGGCATACGGCTTGTAACTGAACAAGCAATTTCTCTTTAGCCTCAAAGGAGCGCCAATTTCATTCCATCTAAACAACCCATATCAAATAGCTAGGAACCATATTCCATATGTCCAAAGAAAATTTCCCCTGCCAATTACTCCAACAAAACACCAAACTCTCCGTTGAACTTGGCATGACCCATTGGATCCCGAAAACTTGTAACATTTGCACCCACAAAGAGTGAGCTACATGACAGTGTAGGAGAAGACGATCTATAGATTCCTCATTACAATAGCACATACAACACTGATTCATCAGAAGGAGACCCCGTAGCATCAAATTATCCAAGGTATGTATCCGACCATGAGCTGCTGTCCACATGAAGAAAGCCCCCCTCTTAGAAATCTTGACTTTCCAAATACCCTTCCAAGGGAAGCTAGGGATAGAAGCACCCCTGATCTTATTGTAAAAGGACCGAATATCGAACTTGATCACTCCCATTAAGACACCAATGGGGGCTATCACACCCAATGCCGCTTGGAATTCGAGATTGAATGAAATCAAGGAAAGAGATGGTAGCTTCTAATTTCCCCTCATGAAAATCCCTATAAAATCTCAAGTTCCAATATCTATCATTTCCACCCTCCTGATGACACAATACATCAGCAATGCAAACTTCCTTGTCATTTGAATTGAACATGCATATAAGTGAGGATATAGAGCATTTTCAGTGAGGTATCCTCAATCCACCTATCATGTCAAAAAAAGAATGCGAGAGCCATCACCCACCACTAGAGCCAAATGTTTGGAGAACCTCTCCCAACCGTCATTAATACCACGCCAAAGACCACGCCCGTTGGCCCTTCTACAAACTTTAGCATTCCACCCCCCTTGATCCACTGTATATTTGGTGGCAATAACCCTCTGCCAGAGATGAGTTCCTTCTTGGCCAAACCTCTATAACCATTTCCCTAATAAGGCTTGATTGAAGTGAACTAACTTCCTAATTCCCAAACCACCCATCTCTAATGGTGAACACACCTTCTCCCAAGTCACCAAAGATTGTTTGAAACACTCCTTTGAAGACCCCTGTAAAAAATTTCTCTGAATACACTCCAATCTATCAGCCACAGCTATAGGGATGGTAAATAAGGATAGGTAGTATGTAGGAAGGCTAGAAAGGGTGCTCTTCAAAAGAGTAAGTCTACTACCCCTAGACAAATACAGACGCTTCCAACCAAATAGTTTTTTCTCCATCTTCTCCAAAATAGGATTCCAAATGGGTGCTGTCTTATACGGAGTACCCAAATATTTCATAGGCAGGCTACCCACCCTACACCGGAGAATGTTAGCCAAAGCACCTATATTACCAACCTCCCCAACCGGGACAATCTCACTCTTCCCCCACATTTACTTTCAAACTAGTAAAAGCTTGGAAGCAAGACAAAGCCATCCTAATGGACAACAACTCTTCTATAGAAGCATCACAAAACAAAATGGTATCATTTGCAAACAGCAAATGTGATATGCATACCCCAATAGAGTTAACTAGTCCCACATGAAAACCATGAAGCAGACCACTATCCTCAGTTTTCTTCAGAATCCAACTTAATACTTCCATAATCAAAAGGAAAAGAAGAGGGGGACAAAGGATCACCTTGTCTCAAACCAAGAGAATTTCCAAAAAAACCAGCTGAGGATCCATTCTCAAGTTAAAGGATCTTGACTTCCTCCTAAGGATTTTCTGGCATCTAATTGCTTAATAATTGAAGGTTTAACTGGTTGGGATCAAAATATTACAAATAAAAGTTTGAACTTTGTTGTTTCTGAATAGATTTGAATTTTTAAAATGGTGCAATGTCTAGTTGAAATTTGGAATCTGGCATTGACCCTGTAATTTTATTTGGTATTAATTTAATCTCATTTTACCTGCTTTTTTTCCCATTACTTACCTCTATTGCCATGCCCTTCTACCAACACTGAACATACCACAATCAATCTGTTAACATTGTTCTTTTATTTGCTGCCTGTTCGTTGCGATAGTTTCACTTGTAATTTCTCTAATCTCAGTTTACTTGCTTCTGATCCCTTGCTCTCCATGCTCTCCATTGCTTGGCTCTTGTTCTCCAATTCAACATGCTAATCTACTTATATTATTCTTCTCTCTGCTGCATGTTCACGACCACATGTTCTATTAGCAATTATTGTATTTCTTTTAGTCTAGCTTGTTCAGTAGGATATAATTAATTTTTTATGTTTAATCTCTCTCTGCACTGATTTTATGAACGTTAGGGAATTCTTTCCGCAAGCTTGTATCACATAAATTAAGGGACTCCTAATCACTATCCCTGGTACCATCAAATCACTTTGGACGTGGTTTATATACTGAAAGCTTCATTGCATTTCCAAAATGGTTTTTGTGAGTGTTGGTTTTTCCCCTTGCGTTGCAAGTTTTCTGATATCAATGCGATTGTTCTTTGACAGGCAAGCAGAGTCAGTTGGACTTCAATGTTACATTTCATGACAGCATGACAGGTCTGACTTAGTGCAGCATTACATGCAACTCATTGATAGCTATCGATTCTGATGTCGTCTGCCTTATATAGAGTAGTAGTTTTATGAAGAGTTAATTTTTGTTGCTATGCCCGTTCGTTCGGATGGGGGCTTTACCGGGCATTGTTGCTTTGGGCATTTTATGGGTGTACCTTCTGATATTTCACCCATTGCCATCTTTTAACTTAAATATAGTTATGATTAATAGTTTTGAATCGGTCTTATCTGATTATTGTTTGGTAAAGTTGGTCTGTCTTGTTTTGATACCCTTAAGGGCCCATCTGAATTGATTATCAGTTTCTATTTTGATTTTGATGTTCAATTATGCATCTATTTTGATTTTGATTTTGATTTTGATGTTCAATTATGCATTAAGCTGATTTCTGGTGCACATTTCTTCAATGGAAAAAATCTTCATGGTATGCCTTAGAACCTAATTATTGACCATGAATGATTTGTTGAGCAATGAAAGCAATGTTCTCCTAAGTATCTTCCACAACAACAGTTCCAAGAATCTTTTTACTTTCTTTTAACAAATTAACTATTTGTTAAACAAGACAGCCTATCTACTTGGAGCAAATGCACTTAAGCTTAGGCAGTGACACCATGTTGATTTAACTTAAACGATTGTCATGCTCTCATTGGATCAAAAAGCGTTGGCTAATAAATGCATTCCTTCGTAATTGCTGACTGAAGTACTACATAAATAAATAAGAGAAATGTAGGAGTTCATCTGTTCCTTTTTGGCTTGAAAACTATCATTTGAACCGCCTAGCTTAGAAGTGTCTCAACCTCATCAAAATTTAAGGTACTTGGAAAGCTATTGGTTGAAAATTTCGGCAAAATTTTGTGGTTTAGTGGTGAGGGGATAAAAAAGCAGTTGAAAAATTGCATTTTATAAACTATTCTTCAGAAAAATTGTATTTGTAAACCAGTTCAAATTTATATATATATATATATAGATATATATATATATATATAAGTATGTTTAAATCACGTTTAAAACTTTTTCAACATTAATCTAGTTGCTTGGTTTGTTAATGTTTCCACTTTGTTCTTCCTCTCCCATTTTGTCACGTATTCGTGTTTGTAACTCAGCCACTTGAACTCTGGACTTTTCTGTTTTCTGACATTCTCTTATCTGTCTTTGTTCAAGTTCTTTAGTAATTCTTCCATTATTCGTGTCATCTTTGCCTTTTCTTTTTTGGCCTGTTTGGATGTTTAAAAAAGGAGGGGGAGTAGAGTAGAAGGAAGGGGAGTAATTCAATTACCTTGTTTGAGAGTTTTTTAAGGAAGGAGAGAGAGGGGTTTGAAGGGGTTTTAACTACCTCCAACCCCCTCATTTTTAATTCCCCAAAATTGGAGAGATTTGGAAGGAGAGTAGAGCACATAAAATTATTTATAAAGTAAATTACCTAATTTACCCTTATTATATTTATAAAATTGCAATGTTAAAAACAAGGGAAATGGCTAATTACTTCTCCTTCTCCTTTACTAATTATAAAAATATCCAAACAAGGTGGAGGGTAATCATTCTCCTCTACTCTCCTTCCCACTACTCCCCTCCCCTCTACTCCCCTTTACTCTCCTCCCTCTCTAAACTCCCAAACAGGCCATTTACGATGTTATATGTCTTGTTGTCCCTGTCAGTATTCCATTTAGAATTCTTGGTCCGTATTCATTACTTGTAACACTGCGTTTAACAATCTGTGTCATACACAAGCCAATTTTTTTTTTCGGCTCCAACATAGATCACTATTCGCAGAATAATATCAAGGGAATGTTAGGAGTTTTTGTTGTATCCCAGTATGAAAAATATTCTTCCATTGTTTGTTGGGAGAGTGAACAAGCAAAGTTTCATCTATATTCAAGAGCGAATTTGGCATAAAATCCGTGGGTAGAAAGAAAAACTCCTATCTCAAGCTGGAAGGGAAGTACTGATTAAAAGTGTAATTCAAGCTATGCCTACCTTTACCATGAGTGGTTTCAAACTTCAAAGGGCCTGTGCAAGGATATTAAGTCTTTAATCCGAAAATTCTGGTGGGGCTATAAGGGTGATGGGGCTTTGGAAAATTCATTGGGTTGGGTGGAACAAGCTGTCTTCCAAAATGCCAAGGAGGTTTGGGTTTTAGAGATATTGAACACTTCAATCTTGCTTTTATGGGTAAGCAGGTATGGTAGCTTCTACACAATCCAGAGATTCACTCTTCTACAAAGTCTTTAAAGCCTAGGTCTTTCGCAATTGCTCTATCATGGATAGGAATGTCAAAACTAATGGCTCTTATGCATGGTTAAGCATCTTGAAGGCTCGGAGTGTTATCAGTTTGGGATCCACATGGAGGATAGGCAATAGAAAAAAAAAGTATTGATTAGAGGCGACAATTAGCTTCCAGATTTACACTCCAGTAGTGTCATATCCCCCCTTAAAAGCTTTCCTAGCAATACTTATGGCCTGTTTGGATGGAGGGGAAAATGAGGAAGAGTGGAGGGGAGGAGAGTAGAGTTGACTAAAAATAAACTAATTTTATGTTAAATCTACTTTATTTTACTCTACTCTCTCTCTCTCAATCCAAACGGACCATTAGTCTTTGCTCTCATAGAGAGGAGGAACCTTGCTGGATAGAGGACCACGTGACTAATGAATTTCTGCCCCATGAAGTTAGGTCTATTCAGTGGCGGCGCCACTCATAGCCCAGGGTGTTCCCAAGAACACCCTGGACTTGAATTTTTTTTTTTTATATATATAATAATTAAAAAAAAAATTTTACCCTTTAAAAAAAAACATAGGAACACCCTCAAAAAAATCAGGAATACCCTCAAAATTTTTATGCCAGACAAAATTTGAACTGAAATCTAAAAAAAAAAAAAATTGTAACAAGAATTTGGAAAAAAAAAATTTGTTGTAACAGAACAAGCCAAAAAAAGCCCAACATCAATCTAACCAAATACCCAATAGGCCCAACCCAAACGTACTCTAAAAAAAAAAAAAAAAAAAAACCAACCAATCAAAACGGCAAAACCCAATACAAATATGTGTCCGCCTCAATCATCAAATGGTAAAAGCAAAACTTAAAAATCAAAAACCTTTCCTAACCTAAAGAAAAAAAACTTAATCTGATGAGGCTCATCAACGACAATGCACACCTCTGCCTGAAACCTCATCATCAAGCACCATAGGCGTGACACGGTGACGGCGCCTTCGCCTGAAACTCGAGCAACAGAGGTTGGATCGGCCATTGGAGATCGGAGATCGGAGATCGGTCTGATCGGATCAGAGCTTGTGACGCCGACTGCTTGGCCTCAAATCCTTCCTTGCCTCCGACACCTCGACGTGCTGCCGCGGCCCTCGGCGCCGCCCCTCAGGCCTCCCTCAAGGTATTTTACACTTTACTTTTCTCTCTTTTTCTCTCTTGATCTTTGGGTTTTGCTCATTTGCTTTGGAGGGTGCTGTTCTGTTCTGAGGGGGAGAGAGCTCTCTTTCTTTTTGAACTGATTCTCTCTCTTTAAGTCTTTATATTTATAATTATTCAATTTATTTGCCCTTTTTTTTTTTGGCTTTTATCCGTTGGTGTGTCACTGTGTTGGTTTGTTGGTGTGGGTGAGTTTGTTTTTAATTTATTGTGATTTGTGAATTTATTTGATTGGTTCCTCTGGTGTGAACCTTATCAATTGTTGAGTGCAGGTAGATGGGGCTATGGGGCCGTGTGGTGTGGGTCAGGGTAGGGTAGGATATTTGAATTGGGGAATTGAAGGTACGTAGAGACAGGGGTGTGTGCTAGCATTAGTAGTTAGTAAAAAAAAAATAATGAAGTAATTAAATACTAATAATAATAATTTAATTAACTAATGTATTATAAAAGACAAACAAATTAATTATGTTAGGGTAAATAATATTAATAATTTAATAATTAATGAAATAAAAATACAACAAATTATAGTCAAACAAATTTATGAAACAACTAAACAATAATAATTATAGTTTTATTAATATTTTAAATGAACTTATAGTTATTGTACATGTACCTTTGCTCATTTATTTTCTTTTCATTTTTTTTTCCTTTTGAGATTTTTCGGTGTACAGAATGCCAATTTGTATTTTTTTTAAGAATTTTTTATTTTTTAAAGCACAAACTTCATGCTGGTCAAATCTTAAATTTCAGCCGGTATTTACTAAAACGTCCTGAAACACCCAAAATAGATCGAAATGACCCGAAATTTTTTCAAAGTGAAATAGGAACACCCTAGACAAAATTCCTGGAGCCGCCACTGGTCTATTCTTACTTTCCTCTAAGCAATGACAGGTCTGAAGATACTCTCATTTGGAATGGAACAAAGAATGAGAATTATTCCACCAAAAGTGCTTACAGGTTCCTCTCTTAAGATGTAGCTTCCTCTAAGACAGGATTGTCTAACCCATCAATAATGCTAATTCCTTCTTTTGCGCTCCTCCTACTCCTAGAGCGGGAAGAAGATAAGAAACATGAAGTGTTCTCTTAGTTTTCCAACCTGTTGCTTCTCAAGGCACCCTCTTTCGGCTGCATGTTGGTCCAGCCTACTGCGAGGATCTCGTATCCAGCAACCCAACCTAAAAAAGAGCTCATAATGGCATTTGGAAAGACATTTGGACCTTTAGAGTCCAAAATATAATAAGACATTTTTTGTGGCGGACCTGTTGTGAAGCTTTGCCTACTAAGACAAATCTCTTTAAATGGAAAGTTAGCCAAAATGCAACTTGTGATTGCTGCCACAGGGAGGTTGAAGACACAGTTCATGCTCTTTGAGGTTGTCAAGTTCTCAAAGAAATTTGGTGGGAGGACACAAGTTGGAGAAATAATTTTTATGATTATTTTGTGAACTTCAGAGACCTTTTGACTGGGATTTTCCACTACCAGGTTCCAGACTTAGTGGAACATTGTGCCTACATTGCTTGGAGCATTTGGAATAAACGCAACGCCACTAATTCCTCCTTACCGTATACTAAGATTTATGCTGATGCTGTGGAATACTCCATGAGTTCCATATGATTCAGGAACCCCCTCTCCCTTCGGCCCAGATGCAGAATCAGTCCATTGGTTCTTCCCCTCCCCCCCCCCCCCCCCCCCCCCTGATGCGTGGAATACTCCATGAGTTTCCATATTATTCAGGAACCCCCTCTCCCTCGGCCCAGATGCAGAATCATGTCCATTGTTTCTTCCCCCCCCCCCCCCCCCCCCCCCCCCCTTTCTTTCGGAGAACTCTTTCATGACATTGGCTTGGCTGTTATTGGAGTTGTGATAAGAGACTGTGAGGGTCAAGTCATTAATGCACTTTTGGAGAGGATGATTTTGCCTCCAACAGTGGATGATGTTGAAGCATTGGCGTGCCGGGGGTGGCGCTATTTCTTTTGCCTTAGAAATCGGGTTACAAGAAGTAGTGATTGAGATGACTCCGAATCCATTTTTAGTTATCTCAGATCTGACTCTGGTTGCTTGGCTGCCTTTGGCCACATTGTTGAGGACTCTTGATTCCTAGCTTCACACTTTAGGTCCTATTTTTTCTCTCTTGTGAAACGTAAGGGAAATGTAGTGGCAGATAAGTTGGCTAAGCTATAAATATTCCCCTGTTACACGAATTTGGTTAGAGGACATCCCTAGTGATGTTACCCATCTTGTATTATAAGACAAGAAATTTCTGTTAACTCAATAAAACAATTGGCTTGTTTCTCAAAATTAAAAAAAAAGAAAAAAAAGAAGAAGAAGAGAAAATCTATAATGCATTAGATATTTGTATTCACCTTCTCACGTGGGGGTGGATATATATATATATATTATGCATGTAATATCAGCTCCATAAATCAGTCAGCCCCCACCCCTCTTCGTCCAAAAAAAAAAAAAAAAAAAAAAAAAAAAAAAAAATCCGCTTACCGTCATATTCACATTGTCATTCATGTATTGCTATTGGGCAGATTGTCATTAATTGCTTGAGATGGGGTAAAATTGTTGCAATGGGATCAGATGGTTGAGGAAAAAAAGTTATTAATCTGATTATAATCTAATTAGAAACTTTTTCTTAAATAGAAGAAAAGTTCGGAAACCATCCAATCAAGGTATACTAGGGTTTTGGGGTTTTATTTTGGTGCAATTTTTGCTCTATTTTTGCATGTTTTGTCAAGAAAACAAAGTGAAAGAAAATAAAGTAAGTGAAAAGAAAAGCAGAACTTTCTTTTTTTATTATTTTCCTTAAAATATGAGGAAGGAAAATTCTTGTGCTTTTTTTTTTTTTTTTTTTTCATGATTTAGATTTTTTAATCATTCAAATGATTACGTGGGATTTAAAAAAAAAATCAATTATTTTTATTTTTATCAGCCACATTATCTTTTGTTAGTTTTATTTTAGGTTTGTAAACTCGTGAACAAGACAATTGTCAAGTTCTAAAAACAAGTTCTATTTTAGGTTTTATTTCTAAAAACAAGACAATTGTCAAGTTCTGCATTTTATTGCCAATTGTTTTGTAAGTTCGATAGTTTTGGACAGTTTGTTGATTGATTGAGACTATGTTTTCGATCAATTGAGTACTTAAGCTGAGTTTGGATACAGCTTATGCGTTTTGCGTATGTGCATTTTGCGTTTTTTTTTTTTTTTTTTCTTCTGCTGCTGTACGGGTCAGGGGACAAAGGTTACTGTTCATGCACTGTGCATGAACAGTAGCCCACTTTTGCTGACTTTTCAGCACATTTGTGGGTCCCGTGTACTGTTCACGTGACCCACAAACTTCACATTACAGAATTTTTTTTATTAAAAATGGGCCCCACGACACTATTCACACATTTAAAAATTATTTTGGTACAGTGTTTTCAGTTTTCAGTTTTCAGCAATAAGCTCTATCCAAATGGACCCTTAAGTTGATCAGTCGAACGGCACAGTACAATTTGTAGATTTCAAACCTAGTCCATTGTCCAAGCTTCTAGGGATTTGTGCTACTTAAGCTAATTTATAAAAGGATTTTACTAACGTCTGTCTTAGGGCACACAATAAAATATTATTTTTGGAGAATTTTTTATCAGTAATTGAAAATATTTTGACAACTTTTTTAATTATCGATAAAATTTTTCAAAAAATGAATTTGTTAATGTATGCCCTAAGAGCATACATTAATCGGACCCTTTATAAAGAGACCTCATAGGACGTGAAAAGAGTCATTTATTATGTATCTAGGGTTTATGTATCAAATACTCTCTCAAAACTTCAACCAATGATATTTCTTGAAGAAACTCAAGATTCAATGATGTAGAAACTATTGCCTTATCAAGAAAACTTAGGAGGTGTTTGGTAGAGTAGTTTGAAATAAAATTTTTGTAACTATTTGAAATACGCGTGGGTGAAAAAGTGTGTAGAAATGCGTGTAATGGTATTTAAAATGTAAAAATGTGAGTTTGAAATGGGTGACCAAACAGATCCTTAGCTGTTGGAACCAAAACCTTCAAGTGGGTACTTGAAGTCAGGGATCCCATTCACATTCAACAAAGTTTGTTAACTGAAGAAGTCCGTGAATTCGGAGTTACATTGGGTAATGATAGTAAGTGTACTTTATATGTTGTAGTAGTTTAGAATTGGATAATTCTATGTTGTAAAATTTTTTATTTAGTTAATGGATTTGTTTTGCCTTAAGGGTTGCTAGGTTAAAATACCCCAATGGTTTTACTTTAGTTTCTATTCCATTAGTTTTTCCTAGGTCACCATATTGTTGTGTTTTGTAGTTTTCATTGCAGTTTTTGTTCATTTCAAAATATTGGTGTCGATTGCATGATTAACGGTTATTCATAATTTGATTAATTAATAACTGGGCCTTAAAAATATGTTAATTGGAATTTTAATAGGCATCTAAAACCTAACATCTCTAATTGTGCTACCTGTGCAATTTATTAGCCACGTTAACTTTTTCCCACTCCTAATTGACAAAAGGGAATAAATTTGGCTCATGGGTTCGTGCTGAATCTTGTTGTAAAATACACACTAAACAATAAAATAGCAAACACCACAATACACAAAAATTTACTTGGTTTAGTGAACTCTAAGCCTACATCCACGTGTAATGCTAACCAAAATTCACTATTCATAATAGGAATTACAACCTCACAATCTTTAAAAAAAAAAAAACTCTTAAAAATATGATAACCCAAAACCCTAATACACTCAAAGGTGCCCTTACACTCACTCTCTAGAGAAAACTTAGACTTTACCTAGTAACTTGAATCTGTTAGCTAGTTTTCCTCCAAAATGGTTTGGACATATCTGATTCAACTTATTATGTAGCGACTCATAAAACCATCAATGTGTTTGTTCTAAACAAGTCAAGTAACATATTAAATAGGCCATACGACCAAAAGAAAGTGAGATAATTTTTTTTTCTTTCTAAAAATCGGTTTGAAGGTAGATTTCCTTTTTTTTTTAACCCCCCCCCCCCCCCATCACATGTGGGATTATTTTTTTTCCTTAGTCATTAATATATGTATCATTCCTAGTGTGCCACGTTGTGGCCATGCCATACAAATATCATCACTTCTTTTGCTTAAATTAATGTATTCAGAATTTCATACGTGACACGGTGTGGCCATGCAACACAAATACATTTTTTAATAATTAAATATGAGCACAAATACAAATAAATTTGGGATAATTACACTTTATCTATGTGTGGTTTGCTTCTAATTTGATTTGCTTACTCATGGTTTTAATTTTGACACTTTATCCAACAACTATTCCGTAACCCACCTCCTTGTCTGTTGTTACTCTTAACACGTTTTCTTTCAAAATCAAAACACAAAACAAATAAAAAAGTTAGGGTTTTAAATGAAAATCTAAGGTTTTTACCATCACATCCCAAGGCAGCAAGCCCCAACCAAAAAAGAGAGAAAAGAAAAAGGTTGAAACCACATTAGAAGTTGATCAATAAACAAGTACTCACTCGAATAAAATTCTAGCAGCAAATAATCCTGGACTTAGAAACCCAAACCACTCAAAATTCCATCTACCTTCCAGAAAGGGCGACCTGGATAGTTGAGGAAACGAATTAGCATCTCACTCTAAATACATTCATCTGAAAATTCCTTGTTCAAATGGGCACCTACGTTGTTGGTCTAGGTGTCGGATTGAGCCGCTCCAGACCAGTTATCCTCTCATTCACATCAATGCGCTGCATTTCCATCGTCTTACCAGTTACTAGGGCTTCAAAACCCCCAGAATCTTTAAACTGAAACCATTGTTCCACAAACAAATAACAATGAGCTTGAGCATTTGCAAAAGACCCAAATGTCCAGAAAATCAAATATTTACCAATGTAAAAAATTGAAATTAATATAGGAGCCTTTAAAATTTTTACCATAATGCCAATTTCAGAGTATGCCTAAAATTTTCAAGTTTGTTCATTTCCAAATATTTTTTAAGTAATCAAGCAGAGAGTAAAGCTATCATAGGCGGCGGGTGCTCCTTGTACGGCCTGCTGAACCATAGCTCTGCAGGCGAATCTCCGGCCAAAGCGTTTCCGATGAATCTCCGGCGACTTAGCAGCAAAGGAAACCAGCGGCGGAGAAGGTGGAAAGAGGAAGACGAGTACAGGGGTTGTGAGTACTGATTGCAGCAGGGATTGACACATGATTTCTTGTCAGCATGCCTACGGATTTGTTAGATTCTTACAACGAGTGACAAAAAAAAAAAGCTCAAAGCAATGAGAACCTGCATTCATTTTTTGATGACTATCAGGTCCAACAAAATTAAACCATATATCTGCTCTCAGACTTGCTCCCTGGCATTTTTTACTTCTTGTTTGGCAGCAGGCTATTGTTTGGCTAATAACACAAATTGCTTCATCTTGCCAACCGACCTTCTCAGTCAGTGCTCTAAATAGTGTCTTCAGGTCTATTCGGTCAAACTGCCCACCATAGAGAAGGAAAATATGATATTTAGAGTGGATGACTTAGGTTTAATTTATCTGGGTATGTTCTGGTAGAAGTTCTTAAGCAATTAAAAGTTTTAACTTTTTGATATGTTTTGTGTTTTGATTTTGAAAGAAAATAAGTTAAGAGTAACGGCAGACAAGAAAGTAGGTTACATGGCAGTAATGGATTGAATAGGTAAAGTATCAAAATTAAAATCACGGATAGGCAAGTCAAATTAGAGGCAAATCACATGTGGGTAAAGTGTAATTATCCTAATAAATTTAATAATTTCTATATTTAATTGGACTTTTTTAATTAGTTTTTTTTAATTTGTACTAATATAGTATATTTTAAATAATTATTATATTAATTATGATATCATCATGTTCGATTTTAGTTTGACCTCGTTTCGACTTTAAAAATCATAAAATTCTTCTTTTTACGATTCATTTAATGGCCTAGGTCTAAAAATCATGTGAATATCCTGCTTTTCGTGTTGTTAATCAAGTTGTTTCCAAATTTATTTTACCCTTATTTTGCTTGTTTCATTCTTTTTTTTTTGTAAACAACTTTCTTTTTTTTATTTTTTATTTTTTATCTTGTACTAAAATAATATTTCTTTAGGAATTAATTAGCACTGATGTATGGGGTCCATTTCCTTTGGCTTTATCCCATGACACATAAAAGTGGTGTCCTCTCAATTTTTATTAAAGGGCAAAAATATGCGGTTCAGGGCTTTTCATTTATATTAGAATAGTTTGAAATATGAACAAAGTTTCTCTTCAAACTAGTTTGGAGAGAAGCTCTTTAAATTTCTCATATTTTTTTATTTTGGGTGTAAATTTTGAGAATTTAACCGTTAAATTTCATGTTCCTTATGTTCTTAACATACGTATCAAATTTCGTTCAAATTGGATATTATTTACTATTTGATCAATTAACTTATTTTTTATATACAACTTTAAATCACAAAAACTTGAAATTATAACATTTATTTGATGACATAGCAATTGATCTTTGATCTTTTTGAAATTTTGTAAGCATTAAGAATGTAATAAGAACATGCAATCTAACGGTTAGATTTTCAAAATTCACACTCAATATAAAAATATATGATGAGTTTGTAGGGTTTCTCTCCAAACTAGTTTGGAGAGAAACTTTGTTCTTGAAATATTCTTATAAAAAACAAAAAGAATAGTTTGAAATATCCTATCTTATAAAAATCTAGAGAGAGAGAGAGAGAGAGATTACAGCACATTAAACAGGCAAAACTTCTGAAGCATATCCGATGAAAGGTGGAGACGGTGTTCGTAGCTACGCCAACAACTCGTCCTACTAGGTAATCATTTTATATATACAACTAAGAAATTAATATTCATTGATAAAAAAAAGTTTTAGTTTGCGTTTGGCTTAGAATAAAAAATAAAAATTATTTCACTATTTAACTTATTTTTGTTATTATTTATGGATTCTATTGCACTTTTTGACACTATTATTTATGGACCCTATTGCACTTTTTAGCACTATTCATAGGTTCACTGTACTATTTCAACTAACTTTTACCTTTATTTACAATACTTTCAACAATAATTTTTCAATTTCAACAAAATAAGCGATATCTAAACATACCCTTAATTTCTTATATCTACCGTACAACTGGTTTTCTCTTCTGTCCTTTCAAATGCTTCAATGTTAGGTTGTTGAATACAAAATCAATATCTACAAAATAAGTTTATAATTCAAGATTCATTTATTATTATCATTTTTTTTAATTTCTATTTAGCAGCTTTATTTATTTATTTTTTTGTTTTTGCAAATGAAGTCGTGGTATGAGTGGGTCTGAAGCATGGCTTGCTTACAATTAAATAGCTGATTCTGGTATTCAACGGCAAAATCAAATCATCTTGAATTTACAGCTTTGGTTCACCATGAAAAAAGTTCGAACGCCTGTGATTGTTATATCAATTTAATATAAGCGCAGTGTTTATGCCACACTGTTTATAACAACTTAAAGTCATGTTTTTAGTATATTTTTAATTTTTGTAGTGTGTAGGACATATTCTGTTTGTCCGTTTGGGAAGAAGTTATTTAGCTAAAATTGACTTTTTTGTTGAAATGAAAAAAAAAAAAAAAGTTAAAAGTTAGTTGAACAGTACAATAAGACTTATAAATAGTATAAAAAGTACAATAAGACTCATGAATAGTACTGAAATAAAAGTTAAAATTTAATTTTAAATAAGTTGAAGCTTGCATCACATACCAAAAACTCAAATAAGCTGAAATTTGCTAAAAATTCAAAAAAGTTATATGTACTAGTATTTTTTTTCCCACACATATTGAATCATTTCAAGTGAAAGAGTTGGGATTCAAATACAGAACGTTTTGTTTGAAATCACTGTAAGTTGTTAATTGACCTAAAGTTCATTAATATAATTTGTATATTTTAATGAAAAAAAAATTCATTGAACATTTCCAGATTTATGCTAACAAATCCCAAAGAAATTTTCTTAAAATTTAAATATTAAGGAAATAAAATTATTTGTTGCTTATATAATAAAAATTAAATAATTAATTGAAATATTTTTTTTTTGAGAGGGCATTGAAATATTTTCTTAAGTGAAATGTTAAATGAATAGTATTCATTTTTCTTTCAAAGAAGAGTGACACATGACATTAATTAATAAAAGATAAGTTGGAAGGCTAAATGAAAGAATTTTTTATCATAAAAATGAAAAACAGCTCATAAAAATGAAAAACAGGGAAGAATTTTGAAAGAACGTGTTATATGAAAAAACTTCATGCTCTCTCTCTCTCTCTCAAACACACAAATTAAACTTCCTAGTCTAAAAATTTCCGTTAAGGTTTTTATTAATTTATTTTTTTACAACTGCATTTTAATAACTGATTTTGCTTGGAGATTTTGAGTCTGCTATTAGTTAAGTTTATAAATGTGAAAGATTTTTAAAAGTACTAATCCAAAATCAAATTCCAATTGGGTTTTTTTGATAATGAATTTGCTGGCGTTGATGAATGAGAAGTTTTAGTTTTCAAACAACATCATTTTATGGCAAGTGTTGGAAATAAAGGAGAGATAATACCTAAATTTTCCTTGAAAACTACACAATTTGATTTACCAAAAGAGGTGACAGAGATGAGGCGTGGACCAAGTCACTGTCTTGAGACAAATCGTGCCGTCTACGGTATATCCGATGTAGTTAGACAAATAGTTTCTGCACGTTGTTCCCAGGATACAACAGCTCAGCTACCTTTGCTGATTATCCTTATGAGCCTACACTACTCGTAGGATATAAGCTCTCTATAATACTTTCTTTTTCCAAAATTTTTTGTAAAAGGTAGAATATTTTTGTGAGTAGTAAGAAGGAATAGATGGTAAGTGTTTAGGACAATAAAAAATTGTTTTTGAAAAGTTTGCAACTTTGTAATTCAAAAATAAAAATGTGTGTATCTTAAACTTTTATTCTTTCCATATATATATAGCCAGACATTTTGCTTGTCCTTAGCCAAAAAATAAAAACGTTTACTGTGAGGATCCGATGACCTAAGAACCCTAGGACCCGAAGAAAGGAAGTCCGACATACATCAAACAAGACGAAGTAAAAGAGTAAGAGAGGTTTCCCGGGTTCACCCGAAGATGAGGTGGCGTGGACGATGATTACGTAAGGGACATGATGCAAATATCTGGATATAGCAGGCTGATTTGGTAGGTTTCATTAAATGCCCGGCAACAACCATTCTGGCCGCATTAATTAGCAAGCATCACCTCTATTCGTCGTATTAATGTGGACATGACCTGAACAGTGCGGAACGCAAAAAAAGAATCTTGCTCCATTGCCGACGGATAGATGTCATGAGGAAAAAATAGCAGATTGCAAGGTGTAAGGTTATGATGAAAACAGAAAATAGTATAAATAGGAGTCAAGAGACTACGAGAGGGGACTTTTATTGTTGAACCCTCTCTACCAAATGTATTGTATGGGGACCTTTAGTGAATAAAGAAACAGCAAAGTCTCTAAGCTGATTTTATGTGTTTTTGGTCCTTACAATTGGCGCCGTCTGTGGGAACAACAATGTAGTACAAGGATAGATGGCTGAAGCGTACCTAGAAGGGGAGGAATCAGTAAGTTCACGAAGCAGGGACGTAGCGGTAAGTCTCCAACGTGACTAAGGGAAGGGACATACCTCAGGAGTGGTGAAAGCACATGATGGCGGTCAGGGGGCTGAGCAGCAATCACTGACTGAGGGACATATGTCTTGCGACAATGTATTGCAACAGATGCAATCTGAGATAGCTTATTTACGCAAGTGCATGGATAGTAGGAAGCGGAGGCGTAAGAATAATGATAGTTCTTCCAGTGACAGTTCAGAAGCAAACCTCAGAGGAAGGGGTCCCCCAATATTTGCGCCTGCTCGAAGTATTACCCGTGTCAGTATGTCTTCGGATGTTAGGGCAAAGCAGCAGAAGGAGATAAGGATACCTGATGCCAAGGGGGTATATCGTGATGACGGGAGTGATGCAATGGGTAAAGCCCTGAGGCAAATTTCCAAATCCCCTTTTGTGGCCAGGATAAATAGGGCAAAGCTACCTCGTAGGTTTTCACAACCCATCTTTACTATGTATAACGGGAGGACTGACCCTGTAGAGCATGTTAGTCATTTTAGTCAGAAGATGGCCGTTTATTCGAATAATGAGGCATTGATGTGCAGAGTTTTTCCCTCCAGTTTGGGGGCCGTGGCTATGAGGTGGTTTGATTCTTTGGCAGAAGGTTCTCTGAAGTCTTTTGAGGAATTGACTAGGGCATTTGGAGCAAGGTTCATAACTTGTACTAGGATTCCAAAACCCTTGGATGCTCTATTGTATATGTCTATGAGGGAAGGCGAAACACTCAAAACCTATTCCAACCGATATTGGGAAACGTATAATGAAATTGATGGGGATGTGGAGGATGTAGCCGTGAGGACTTTCAAGGTGGGTCTTCCCACGGAGCATGGGCTAAGGAAGTCTTTGACAATGAAGGCCGCGGTAGATATGCGTCAGCTCATGGACCGGATAGATAAGTATAAGCGGGTGGAAGAAGATTAAATGCAAAGCAAAGGAAAAATGAAAGGGTACCTGGAGAGGAAGGATCTTCGGGTAGGAGGGTTTCAAGGTAGTAGGCCCAAACGAGACTTTCCAAGCCATCCGAGGACCGCCGAGTCTCCTCTAATTAACTCATTATTTAAAGAACCCGTGCATCATATACTAGAGAAAATTCGGCATGAGCCATATTTTAGGCCACCCAATAAGATGAGTGGAGATGCGTCTATGAGAAATCAAAATCTCCACTGCCATTACCACCAGGATAAGGGACACACCACGGAGGATGCCGGACATTGCGCGATCATCTGAATCACTTGATTAAAGCTGGAAAGATCAATCATTTATTAGTTAATCCGGACGGGAGAGCTGGCCAGCAAGGCACTCGGAAATATTGGGGTCAGGCCCCTCAACCATCGCTAGGCACTATTAACGTCATCTTGGTGCAACCGAGAGGAGAGTTTGGGACCCTTTCTCGGGTCATGACTATTCAAAACGGTCGTAGTAATGACGTCATTGACGAAAGCAATCAAGCCGATAAAAGGATGAAGTTCTCGGTGATGTCGGTATTGGGGTTTTTCGATACGGACAAGGAGGGCACATATCAACCCCATGATGACGCCTTGGTGGTGACAGTTCGTATTGGGGGATATGACGTAAGGCGAGTCTTGGTGGATGATGGAAGTGGTGCCGAGATCATGTATCATGATCTGTTTCATGGTTTGAAGTTGAAAGATGAAGATTTGGAAAAGTATGATCATCCGTTGGTCGGTTTTGATGGGAAGCATGTAATCCCACGAGGAATGATTAAGTTACCGGTACAGGTGGAGGGTTCCGAAGTACAGGTGAATTTTATAGTTGTTATGGCATACTCCCCGTACACGGCCATTTTGGCTAGACCATGGCTGCATGCAATGGAGGCAGTTTCGTCTACCTTACATGTGATGGTGAAGTATCCTGTACGAGGAAATGTGGGAGTGTTACGTGGCAGTCAAATGGTAGCCAGACAATGTCTAACGTCTGCCACTATTCGAACATGCCAAGGATCGTTGGAAGGGGAAGCTCTCCAAAAATCATAGCAATTAAAGGAGCCTGCTCGGGAAGTCGGACTGGATGAGGATGAAGGCTCTGCCGAGCAGCTAGACAAGGTAATCATCGGGGTAGATAAAGAGAAATATTTCCAAGTCGGGTCCAAACTACCGATATAGGAAAAAGAGGAGTTGGTTCAATTCTTGCGGGATAATATTGATGTTTTTGCATGGACGACTTATGACGTACCAGGAATTAGTCCAGAAGTTATCTGCCATCATTTGAATATTAACCCCCGTGCGACGCCTAGACAGCAGCCTCCTTGGCAGACATCTCAAGAACATGCAGAAGCAGTTAAGGAGGAGGTTGGTAAGCTTAAACAAGCTGGAGCGATCAAGGAGATATTCTATCCTGAGTGGCTGGCCAATACTGTTGTGGTGAAAAAGAAGAATGGGAAATGGAGAATTTGTATTGACTTTACAGATCTGAATAAGGCATGTCCCAAAGATCCTTTCCCTATACCCAGAATTGATCAATTGGTGGATGCAACTGTAGGGCACCCCCGAATGAGCTTCTTGGACGCATTCCAAGGGTATTATCAGATCCCTTTAGCATTGAATGATCAGGGTTACCGAGTGATGCCTTTTGGTCTAAAGAATGTAGGATCCACTTACCAACGAATGGTGACTAGAATGTTTGATGCGCAGTTGGGGCGTAATATGGAGGCTTATATTGATGACATGGTAGTTAAAAGTAAGAGGACAGAAGACCATTTGACGGATTTACAGGAGACCTTCTCGGTGTTAAGAAAGTATAAGTTACGCTTGAATGCATTAAAGTGTTCCTTTGGAGTGGGCTCGGGAAAGTTTCTAGGATACATAATTACTCATCGGGGAATTGAAGTTAATCCCGATCAGATTAAGGCAGTCTTAGGCTTGCATTCTCCTCGGAATCCGAAAGAAGTGCAGAAGTTAGCTGGTATGATTGCAGCATTGAACAGGTTCATATCTCGGTCTGCAGACAGGTGCCGCCCATTTTATCGCCTTTTGCACAAGTGGAAAGATTTCCGGTGGACTAATGAATGCAACTTGGCTTTCGAGGACTTAAAGCAATACTTATCTAGACCACCAATATTATCAAGACCCGAGAAGGAAGAAGTGTTATATGCTTATCTAGCCGTCACAAATCACTTCCGTAAGTCTTGTCTTAATACGGAATGATGATAGGGTCCAGAAACCAATATATTATATCAGCAAGTCTTTACAAGAAGTAGAACATCGATATCTACTGTTGGAAAAAGCGCTTCTAGCCGTGGTGCATGCAACAAGGAAATTGCCCCATTACTTCCAAGCCCACACTGTAGTAATACTCACTCAATTACCTCTACAAGCTATCGTGAGGAAGTCGGATTACACGGGTCGTGTAGCAAAGTGGGGAACCAAACTGGGAGCTTATGATATCAAGTATATGCCTCGGACGGCTATCAAAGGACAAATCCTTGCCGACTTCGTGGCCGAGTTCACGGAAGGTCAGGTTCACCACGAAGATACCATGATGACAGTAATGTCTATTGGGTTGGAAAACGTCACTCCTTGGGAAGTTTACACGGATAGGGCATCGAATCGAAAAGGAGCCGGGGTTGGAGTTGTGCTAATATCTCCTGAAAAATTAGTCATTGAAAAGTCATTGAGGCTGGGATTCTCAGCCACTAATAATGAGGCCGAGTACGAGGCTCTCTTGGTGGGCGCCCAAATGGTTAAACACTTGGGAGGAAAGGTCGTGAGGTTGTTTTGTGATTCCCGATTAGTGGTAGGGCAAGTTAATGGAGAATTTGAGGCAAAAGATGAACGAATGAAAAGCTATCTGAAACGGGTCCAAGGGGTGTTGGGTTTGTTTGAGAGTTTCAAGGTACAACAAGTCCCAAGGGGGCATAACGCTCATGCTGATTCATTAGCAATGTTAGCCACTTCACTGGGTTCGAAGTTACCGCGTATGGTCATGGTGGAGGATTTACTGACCTCTAGCTTGGCCAGCATCTCAGCAGTACGGGTTCACAGTGTGCATGTAGGCCCAAGCTAGATGGACCCAATTATAGCTTTCTTACAGCACGGAATACTACCCGAAGATGGGACAATGGCCGAGAAGGTGCGAAGAAGCGCTCCCCGTTATTGGCTGTCAGAGGACAAAAACTCTATAGGCGTTCCTATGCAGGGCCGTACTTGCTTTGCGTACATCTGAAGCCGTGAAACCTTTGCTGGAAGAATTGCATGAAGGTGTGTGTGGAAGCCATACTGGGGGAAGTTCGTTAGCTCATAGAGCCATGACCCAAGGGTATTGGTGGCCAAACATGCAGAGAACTCTCAAGATTATGCCAAGAAATGTGATCAATGTCAAAGATTTGCGCCGAACATACATCAACCAGGAGGCAACTTAAATCCGTTGTCCAGCCCATGGCCCTTCGCTAAGTGGGGTCTAGATATCGTCGGACCTTTTCCTCGGGCAACGGGTAATAGGAGATGGCTCATTGTCGGCACGGATTACTTCACGAAATGGGTAGAGGCCGAGCCATTAGCCAATATTAGGGATGTGGATGCGAAGAGATTCATTTGGAAAAATATCATAACTCGCTTTGGAGTCCCTTATACCTTGATTTTCGATAATGGGCTTCAATTTGATAGCAAGGCCTTCCGGCGGTACTGCGCAGAAATGGGAATAAGAAATGGATATTCAACACTGTCCTATCCTCAAGGCAATGGTCAGGCCGAGGCAACAAATAAAGTCATCTTGGCAGGTTTGAAGAAACGATTGGATGATGCTAAAGGAGGATGGGTAGAGGAGTTACCTCATGTATTATGGGCTTATCGCACTACACCCCGAAGATCGACGGGTGAAACTCCCTTTTCAATGACGTATGGAATGGAAGCTATAATACCATTAGAATCGGGTTTTCCTACCCTGAAGTCCGACCAGTATGACGAAGCAAGCAATCACGGTAAGATGTATGATTGTTTGAATGCTATTGAGGAAAGGAGAGAAATAGCCAATGTGAAGATGGGCAGCTATCAGCAGAAGCTCAAGCAGACATACGACAAGGGAGTTAGGACTAGGACCCTAGTACCAGGTGACTTGGTACTTAGAAAAGTAGTGGGTACAGCAAGAAATCCTGCTTGGGGAAAGTTGGGTCCTAATTGGGAAGGGCCATATAAAATCATGTCACTAGCAGGTGTAGGGGCTTATCGCTTGGAAGATCTAGACGGAAGGGTGATGCCCCGTCCTTGGAATGTAAATAACTTGCGACGTTATTATTACTAAGAAGAATTTCCTTTTATAGCGTTGGTGTCATCACTATGCATTTATGTATCAATCTTATATTTACCAAAGGCATAAGTGTTAAACTGACCTTAGCTCTTGTTCGGCTCCTCGGACCACAAGTCTAAGAGAAATTAACCATTTCCAAAGGCATAAGTGTTAAACTGACCTTACCTCTTGTTCGGCTCCTCGGACCACAAGTCTAAGAGAAATTAACCATTTCCAAAGGCATAAGTGTTAAACTGACCTTAGCTCTTGTTCGGCTCCTCGGGCCACAAGTCTAAGAGAAATTAACCATTTTCAAAGGCATAAGTGTTAAACTGACCTTAGCTCTTGTTCGGCTCCTCGGACCACAAGTCTAAGAGAAATTAACCATTTCCAAAGGCATAAGTGTTAAACTGACCTTAGCTCTTGTTCGGCTCCTCGGGCTACAAGTCTAAGAGAAATTAACCATTTTCAAAGGCATAAGTGTTAAACTGACCTTAGCTCTTGTTTGGCTCCTCGGGCCACAAGTCTAAGAGAAATTAACTATTTCCAAAGGCATAAATGTTAAACTGATCTTAGCTCTTGTTCACCTCCTCGGGCCACAAGTCTAAGAGAAATTAACCATTTCCAAGGGCATAAGTGTTAAGCTGACCTTAGCTCTTGTTCGGCTCCTCGGGCCACAAGTCTAAGAGAAATTAACCAATTCAAAGGCATAAGCGTTAAACTGACCTTAGACCTTGTAGGGCTCCTCAGGCCGCAAGCCTAAGGAAAATTAACCTTGTGCAAAGCCATAACTGCCAAAATGACTCTAGTATCGGTTCTTCTCCTCGGGACACCCATTTTTCAGAGAAGTTGATTGTAAAAACACAAGTGTTAAGCTACTTTTAACTGATTCCTACAACCATAACGCAAGGAGGTTACAAACCTTTATAAGGGCAAATATATCTCAAACAGTTCGATTAGAATGTAAACACACTCTGGATCCGTTTATCTAATCGTGTTTCATACCTTATTTCTCACACGACACAAGAAGTTAAGAAGTTAAGTTTTGGTAACCGAGTTGATCTTTTAGTGTTTCTGCATATTACAGGCATAATAATGCAACGATATGTACGTGTTAATGATTTCTTTTTATCCATTTCAGCTTCTGGAGGGAATATGTACAACGAAAAATTTGAACGGCAACACAAGAATCGCATACAAAAAATAATAATAAGTAGGACGAGAATAAAAAGTTGATACTAGTCTTTTATAGAATAGTCGTTACAAAACTAGGGCAAGTATATAGCCCCTTACATCCAAAAAAAAAAAAAAAAAAAAAAAAAGAGAAGGAAAAAGAAAAAAGATAACTAACAAGCAACTAAGCAATAGGTTGCTTGTCTTTTCTCTTCTCTGCATCTTTGTCTTTTTTCTTCTTCTTTAGGGGCTCCTCTGTCAAGCTATCCTCAGCAACTTCTTCCACGGTCTGAACTGTAGGAGAAGGGTTTTTCGTGGTGGGAGCATCGGAGGAGTTAGGGGCAGGAACAAGCACAACTTGTTCACTAGGAGGCATGGGGGCAGCAGGAGCTAGTCGCAATGCCGCGGGGTAGTAGACCTTGTCTGGAGCCCGAAGTTCAGCATCGGCAGCTACCCCGGCAGCATCCAACGCATGACCCCATACCTCCAAGCAAAATGCCCTTGCAACCCCTTTGAGTTGGGCGGTCAAGCTTTCCGAAGCTTTTTTCATGCCAGCATCGTACGCTGCTTGTTCCGCGGCGGCCTGTTCCTGCTCCTTAGTAGCAAGCAATCCTTGCGCTTGCTTAAGCTCAACAACAGTAAGTGCGAGCTGTTTTGAGCTTGCTTTTGGGCCTCAAGAGCAAGGTTTACTTGTGCCTCATAGCTTTGTAGGGCAGCCTCGGCGTTTTTATGAGCCTTCTCTACCTCGGACAAGCGAGTTAGGGTTTCCTTTAAATTCAGCTCAGCTTCTTTTTGCGCCCTCACTGCTGACTCGGCATTATTCTCAGCTTTTCGGGCTAGATCCATCGAATGGTCTACCCACTCTTCGGCCATAAAAGAAGCCTGTACCGCCTATAACACATCGGAGTGAACAAAATTAGTCATAACCAACAGTTAAGCTCATATATAGAATGTGCCAAGAGTTAAGAAATACCTTGGCTAAGTCTTGTTTTAAGGATAAGAAGACCTCCCTCTTGCGGAACGACCGCAACTCGGCCATATCTTTAGGAAGGCAAAGAGCCTTCTCCAAACATTCAGCCACCAGGCTCGAACTTCCCTTCTTCGGATCTCGCAAATTGGCGTCGTCCAAAACAGGGTTACCCGAGCTGAGGGTGAAGTTGGGTCGCCAAGTTGATGCCTTTTTTGTAGACTCACCACTGGGGTCTTTCGACGAACCAGTGGAAGTAACTTTTTTGGAAAGGGCTTTCCCAGCCCTGGTATCTTTAATAGAAGGGTCGAGGCTCTCCCCTTCTTCGATATCTATAACGTTTTTACTACTCTGGCCCCTTTTGCGCTTTTTGTCAGCCGCCTCCGAGGAAGGTGCCCGAGTAACAGCCGGAGTAATTGGACGAGGAGGAATCGGCATCGCTGGCGAAGAATCGCCCGCATGTGCTTGTAGTAAGGCCAGCAGGTCGGACTCTTTTTCTTGAAAACCCATTTGGCTGCTTGACGGTTGAGAACTAGAGGGAGCGTCTGGGCGGTAGAACACCTCGAAATCTTTTTCTGTCACCTCGGGAGGAGGAAGCTCGGGCGTGGTAGCTCTTTCCTCGGCAACAGGATTAGCAGCTTGCTCCAAAGGAGGATAGATCAGTTGGGCAGCAAGTGGGGCGGGAAGTTGTGCGTCCTGAGTTCCTACAGGTGGAGGTACGGCTAACAGGAATCCCGGGGCAGCAACGTCAATTTGAGCTAGTCTAAGATCTCTTGCTCTTATTACGTTCTTCGGGCTTTGGAAACGTTTAGTAGAAGGAGTATATCCGAGGATGACGTGGGCCGCTCAAAGTTGTCCGTCCCTATGTATGAATATTTCCGATCGAAGAATCCTGTTTAAATCGGCACGGTTCACGGCAGCCAAGTTTGGGGCAGTATGGTAATCGTCTGCAACGGTGAATGAGTCATTAGAACAAATACGTAAGATGACGCAAAGTACAGAAAAGAATATGGTTAATCCTATGTGCTAGGTTAGTCCTCGGGAACCCTACCTGGTATCCCTTCTCGGGTAGGGCATTGCAAGCCGTCATGCCAATTGTCCGAGATGACGAGGTAATCTTCATCGGAACTAAAACGGATTCAGGGGGCCAAGACACCAGTGGAATCTCTTCTTCCTCACAATACGTAATATCTATGTCATTGGGGATCCGATATCGGTTCTTAAAGGCGGTTTTCGCCTCATCTGTGTTCACTAACTTAGCGTACCTACCCATTAACCCTCGCTACAAGAGGAGAAAAGCAAGCAAGTAGAAACGAAAGGAAAATGAACACACCTCTGAAGATCGCTTAGTGATGGTCCTCGAGAGCTTACTTTGTTTTCAATCCTTCAAAATGCCAAAATGAGCTTCAACCAACGTAAGAGTCTGCTTTTATAGGGGTGGGAGAAGCAGTGAGAGAGAGGTAAAAGATTAAGAGCGGTAACTTTCCCGCTCATAATTAAACGCGAAATCTTAGCTGTACATTTCCCATCCAGCCGTAGAACGTGCGCGGGAAAAGAAGCGTCAGACTCCATAAATGCCCTATCGTGGGATACGAGGCGCCAGACGCGGGTCATGGGGCAGTGAAAGGACGTTCGTATGTGTGAAAACATAGGAAAGGTAAGAAGCGTGTATGAGACATTAAAACTTGGTTATTAATCCATGGTTAATAACTCAAGTATTAAAGGGGCTGTTGTGAGGATCCGAGGACCTAAGAACCCTAGGACCTGAAGAAAGGAAGTCCGACATACATCAAACAAGACGAAGTAAAAGAGTAAGAGAGGTTTCCCGGGTTCGCCCGAAGATGAGGTGGCGTGGACGATGATTACGTAAGGGACATGATGCAAATATCTGGATATAGCAGGCTGATTTGGTAGGTTTCATTAAATGCCCGGCAACAACCATTCTGGCTGCATTAATTAGCAAGCATCACCTCTATTCGTCGCATTAATGTGGACATGACCTGAACAGTGCGGAACGCAAAAAAAGAATCTTGCTCCATTGCCGACGGACAGATGTCATGAGGAAAAAATAGCAGATTGCAAGGTGTAAGGTTATGATGAAAACAGAAAATAGTATAAATAGGAGTCAAGAGACTACGAGAGGGGATTTTTGTTGTTGAACCCTCTCTACCAAATGTATTGTATGAGGACCTTTAGTGAATAAAGAAACAGCAAAGTCTCTAAGCTGATTTTATGTGTTTTTGGTCCTTACATTTACTATCTTTAAAAAGGTCATAAAATTATTGAAATCAATGTCTGAATTAATAGATTTGTTATATATATATTATATATATATATATATATATATATATTATATATATATATATTTATTTATTTATATTTATATGAACCGGTCAAAACCTTTAACACGGTGAGAACAAAAAAAGAAAAAGAAAGATCATAATGTCAAGCATTTAATGACCCATTATTTCAATACTTTTTCAAAAGTTTTCTTTCTGAATATATGTTAGAGAAAATGCTAGCTGTTATAGTGTAGTTTACTCTCAAAAAGATCGCTAGCTGTGTGACCACTTTTCATAAATAGTAAATATTTGTGTATATATGGTAACTTATTATAACATAAAATAATTCAACAATAGCTGTACATTTAAGTGCTGAAATTTTTTGCATATACAATGTTATTATGTCATATTTAAAAAAGAACGTTTGAATACAAAACGTTTAGAATGGAAAGTATACTAAAAGCTGACAATATATGGTATTAAAATTCACATTAATTTTCAAAGATTTCCTAATTAAAACCATTGAAATTAGCTATTCAAATTTTGAATTATATTTGAATTTTCAAAATTTAGCAATTAACGTATCTGACATTAAGAGATAATTGATTTCCTCAATTCACATAAATGAGTATTAAAATAAATATGATATTTTTTATAAAAATATCCAACAATCCCCCATTTATTTTTATAAAAATAATAGGGAAATATATATATATATATATATATATATATATATATATAATAACAATTTTTTTTTTTGGGTTAAGTAGAACATTATGCATAATGAGAGTGCCAATGGCTTGAACCCTCATTTAGTGTTTCAGCAACATTGTTCCAAAGTTAACAGTGATCTAAGTCTTGAACTATAACTTTTTCTATGGATACAAAACATTACATCACACACATAATATTCTAGTACTCTACTATGAGGTTCTGAGCCAGCACATTACGGCCTTGTCCTTTATCCCAGCATTCATGAGCTATTTAGAGAACTAGCCCCATTCTCAAAAGAAGCGGCCTCACTTCCATGCTCACTTAGGTGGGGCTATCAAGGGTGTTCTTGTAACTCTAACATCTCACTCATAAGAGCTATAGTCTACATTAAGAGTTTTTTTTTTTTTTTTTGATAAATAAAAACTCATCCTATATAACGTTACAAGATACATGCACGCACACCATAGGGAGGGGCATGAGTATTATTACCCATACATATATTTAGTGCATGTCAATCAAACTACTCTATGATTAGTTTTTCCCTTTAAACCTAGTTTTTGGGATCTCCAGTCCCTAGGTAGGGTATCCTCATAGGTAGTTTATTCTTCTTTGAGCTTAAGTCCCATCCCCCTCGATGCTATCCAGATATTTTCTCTACCTAGAGCTTTAGTTAATGGATCCGCAATATTATCATCTGTACTAATATAATCAACATTTATGGTACCATTGTTTATGTATGATCTCACAGTACTATGTTTTCTTCTAATAGATCTGGATTTAACATTATAGTATTTATTTTGCACTCTACCAATAGTGGCAGTACTATCACAATGAATTAAGACAGGTGAAATAGGTTTCTCCTATATGGGAATTTCAGATAATAAATCTCGCAACCAACCCGCTTCCTCACTAGCTGAAGATAAGGCAATTAATTCAGCCTCCATGGTGGATTTACCAATAATCTGTTGTTTTTTAGATTTCCAACTTATTGCTCCACCACCTATTGTAAATACATAGCTAGTGGTAGACAAAGAATCACCTGGTAAGGTGTTCCAACTAGCATCACTATATCTTTCAAGAACAGCAGGATATTTTTGATATAGTAAACCATAGTGCGCAGTTCTTTTTAAATATCTCACTAATTGAGTCATAGCATTTCAATGCTCAAATTAGGTTTGCTAGTAAATCTTGCTAGAACTCCTATGACATAAGCAATATCAGGTCTAGTACAATCAGTAGCATATCTAAGACTTCCAATAATACTAGCATATTCCTTTTGATTGTAAATATCATTTTCATTTTTAGTAGGAAAAGATGCACACTACAGTCAAAAGGAATACTTGCAGGTTTACAATCAAAGTAATTTTATATTTTTCAAAATTTTTTCTATATAATGAGATTGATCTATAAATATGCCATTTGAAATTCTAGAAATTTTCATGCCAAGAATCACATTAGCTTCTCCTAAATCTTTCATATCAAAGTTATTTTTAAGAAGCATTTTGGCAGCAATTATAATATCCATATTAGGACCGAAAATTAGAAGATCATCAACATATAAACAAATTATAACATGAGCATCATCAAAAGTTTTATAATATATGCATTTGTCACTTTCATTTGTTTTAAAACCATTAGAAAGCAAACATTGATCAAATTTCTCATGCCACTACCTAGGTGTTTATTTTAAACCATATAAAGATTTTAATAATTTACATACCTTATGCTCATTACCTGGCATTGTAAAATCTTCTGGTTGGTCCATGTAGATTTCTTCTTCTAAATCTCCATTTAGAAATGCCGTCTTTACATCCATTTGATGTATCATCAAATTATGAATAGTTGCTATAGCAATCAATAATCTAATAGATGTAACTTTAGTAACAGGAGAAAAAGTATCAAAAAAATCAATATCTTCTTTTTGTTTAAAACCTTTAGCTATAAGCATTGCTTTGAATTTTTCAATAGATCCATCAAGTTTTAGTTTTCTTCTAAGTACCCATTTACATCCAATTGTTTTACAACCTGGAGGTAAATCTACAAGTTTCCAAGTATTATTAAAGATAATAGAATTCATCTCATCATTGATGGCTTCTTTCCAAAAACCTAAATCAGGAGAAGATAAAGCTTGCTCTAAAGAAGTAGGGTCACCTTGTAAATTATACACATAATATTCAGGCCCAAAAACCTTTTCAATTCTAGGTCTTTTACTCCTCCTAGGTTTAATCTCATATTCATTAATATCTTTTGACTTAGATGTTGAACATTCAAAATTCTCTTGTTGTTCAAAACCCCCACTACTTTTATATATAAATGGAAATTTATTTTCATGAAAAATTGCATCTCTAGATTCAATTATTGTCTCCACCTCTTAAAGTTAACACTAGGGAAGCGGAATGGCTTATTAAGATCACCTGCTCTAGAGGAATTAGACATAACATTACCATTTTCCAAGGATGATTTTGTGTTCTCCATATCGATTTGTCTCAAATTGTTGGAAATAAAGGAGAGATAATACCTGAATTTTCCTTGGAAACTACACAATTTGATTTACCAAAAGAGGTGGCGGAGATGAGGCGTGGACCAAGTCACTGTCTTGAGACAAATCGTACCGTCTATACTATATCCGATGTAGTTAGACAAATAGTTTCTGCACGTTGTCCCTAGGATACAACAACCCAGCCACCTTTGTTGATTATTCTTGCGAGCCTACACTACTCGTAGGATATAAACTCTCTATAGTACTTTCTTTTTCTAGAAAATTTTGTAAAAGATAGAATATTTTAGTGAGTAGTAAGAAGCAATAGATGGTAAGTGTTTAGGACAATAAAAAATTGTTTTTGAAAAGTCTGTAGCTTTGTAATTCAAAAATAACAACGTGTGTACCTTAAACTTTTATTTCTTTCCATATATATATAGTTAGACATTTTGCTTGTCCTTAGCCAAAAAATAAAAACGTTTGCTATCTTTAAAAAGGTCATAAAATTATTGAAATCAATGTCTAAATTAATAGCTTTCTTTTATATATATATATATAATATATATATATATATATATTTATTTATATAAACCGGTCAAAACCTTTTGCACGTTGAGAACAAAAAAAAGAAAGATCATAATGCCAAGCATTTAATGGCCCATTATTTCAATACCTTTTCAAAAGTTTTTTTTTTCTGAATATATGTTAGAGAAAATGCTAGTTGTCATAGTACTGTTTACTCTCAAAAAGATTGTTAGCTGTGTGACCACTTTTCATAAATAGTAAATATTTGTATATATATTGTAACTTATTACAACATAAAATAATTCAGCAATAGTTGTACATTTAAGTGCTGAAAAATCTTGCATATATAACGTTATTATGTCATATTCAAATAAGAACGTTTGAATATAAAATGTTTAGAATGAAAAGTATACTAAAAGCTAACAATATATGGTATTAAAATTCACATTAATTTTCAGAGATTTCCTAATTAAAACCATTGAAATTAGCTATTCAAATTTTGAATTATATTTGAATTTTCAAAATTTATCAATTAACGTATTTGACATTAAGGGATAATTGATTTTCTCAATTCACATAAATGAGTATTAAAATAAATATAATATTCTTTTATAAAAATATCCCACACAAAGGAAGTTGAAGAATTGATGAAGTGTAATTTCAGTAGAGAGGGTTAGCGAAACGTATAAGTATTAGCAAACCAGACCCACAATTTTTGTTTACAGCCACTTATCCACTCTCTATTTTCTCATTTCATATGTTCGTTTGTTGAACATATTACTTATAAACTGTCCAACATTAAATATCATAAAGTATAGTTGGTTTTATATCATTATTGTAAACCTTTGAAAAAATATCATTCTTATAAAATTTTTGTTTAACTTAATCGGTAATCTGTATGGTCACAATATAATCTTGATATGATTTTCCTCCTTATCGACATTCTTATCTTATGATTCACATCTTCTTCAATTTCTCAATACTTATGAATTATTAATCCAATATTTTAGAGATGATCACTCTTTGGTATCTCTCAACAATCAAGTTTCACAACCCTTTAATCCTTATTTCTGTTTTTACTAAACTTACATTCCATGCACTATGTTTGGCTTTTTAAATTCTAAAGCACCCAAAATTTCTAACTTGGCGCTGACTCTGTCTAGTTTTATAAACTAAAATTTAATCATGTGCCAAAAAAAAACCAAGGGACTTCATTTGAATATTTTATTAGTAAACTCATCCATAATGAATGAAAATATTTGAGGACTTAATGATAATATTGTTGAAATGTGAAATTAAAAAAAAAAAGTGGTTACATAAAAAAAAAAAAAAAAATTCAAACAAGATTTATCAAAGAATATGAATTTTGGACAAGTTTGTAGAAAAAAAATTGAATGCCCTCCAAAACTAACAAAGTTAATTATAAGAACAAATAGTTCAAACAAAAATATAAGGATATAAAAAGAAAGAAAGAAAAAAAAAGGAATATCAAACAAACCCTACACTCACATCACGTGCAAAAGAGGTCGGGAGTAAAATAACTTCCTGCCACATGCACCACTCAAATAATTCCAAAAGAAAAAGGTAGCTGAAAATCAGCTACAATCTACACCAACTGCCCATGAAAGAAGCAAGTGCAGTGCTGCACATTCTTTGCAGCTTCTGCCCCACGATTAAAGTTTTTCTCAAAACTAGTTTGGAGAGAAACTTTTCAAAGTTATCATATATTGTTAGGAATATGAAATAATTGTTGTAATCCCTTTAATTAGGTAGTTAGCTAGTTGGTTGAGATTATGATTAAAATTAGTTAGTTAGGATTTGAACACATGTATCTCATTTAAGATATGACTTAATTCATAGAGCACATATTGAATTAACTAGCCAATTATTTTGAGCTATGTGGGTCAATAACATTAGAACTAGTCTCCTATAAATACATGATTATAATTCAACATTAGATACGAATTGAATAATAAACTAATTTCTTAGTGCATTAGTTCATCTCTCTCTCTTTCTCTCTCTCTCTATTTTAATTTCTTTATTTCTCTATGGAGGGCGACTACTTCTAATTAAGTCAATTTTCCTACAATTCCCATCAATCCCCCTATAATTCATACCCAACTCCATTAGGAACCTCTAGGTTCTTAACAAGTGGTATCAGAGCCGTTGATCTTAAGATCAACAATTGTGAGTAAAGAAAACTTTTGAAAGAAATACAACAAGTGTTGAACAAAGCCTTGGACGATGTCAAAGATATTTCAAAGATGATCAAGGCCTTGGTTGAATCTAAAGAGGCCATGAAAGAAGAGCTCTCAAGATTGCAAGAGGATCTTGAGAACATAATGGAAGAGGACTTACAATCTCTTGATTTAATGGAATTCGAAGAACAAATCAAGTTCCAAGAATCTGCTGCTATTGTTGCAAGCTAGGATGCTGATTTTTGTGTCAAAGTGGATGATAAAATACATGAAGACGCAGCCCTTGAAGTTCAGTCCAAAGAACCAACAAAGAAGAAAATGATGATTTTCAAGAACCAATTCTTGATGCACCAATGGAGGCTTCCATTTAAGAGTCTATGATTCAAGAATTAGCAATCCAAGTGTCGGTGATCCAAGAATTCAAGATTCGAGCGCCAAAAATTTTAATTGTTCTAAAATCAAATGAGGTCTTGAGATACAAGAACATTCCAAGGTTCAAAGAACGAATGAGACCTTGAAGATTAAAGAAAAAACCTTCATGTGCATGAGACCGCTTGTCAAAGAGAAATGCATAAATATGTTGATCAAAATGTCATTAAAGTATTAGTCCATTGGAAGATCTTCTTTAATGAAGGTGTCATTTCACAACAACACCTTGTGGGCAAGGTGTTTTCAAGGGGAGGGAAATGTCCCTTTAGTTAGAAAGTTAGCTAGTTGGTTGAGATTAGGATTGGAATGAGTTAGTTAGGATTTGAGCATATATATCTCATATAACACATGGCTTAATTAATAGAGCATATGTTGAATTAACTAGCCAATTATCTTGAGCCATGCGAGCCAATAATATTAGAGCTAGTCCTTTATAAATACATGATTGTAATTTAACATTAGATATGAATTGAAGAATAAACCAATTTCTTAGTGTATTCGTGTGTCTCTCTCTCTCTCTCTCTCTTTTAATCTCTCTATTTCTTTATGGATGGTGACTACCTCGAATTAAGTCAATTTCCCTACAATTCCTATTAATCCCCCTATAATTCATATCCAACCCCATTAGGAACCTCTAGGTTCCTAAAATATATCTTTTTTGGTGTGAATTTTGAAAATTTATCTGTTAAATTTTATGTTCTTTATGTTCTTAACATGCATATCAAATTTTGTTCAAATTGGATATTTACTATTCGATCGATAAACTTATTTTTTATATACAATTTTAGGTCACAAAAATTTGAAATTTTAACATTTGTTTGATGAGATAGCAATTGATCTTTGATCTTCTTTAAATTTTGCAAGTATGAAGAATATAATAAGAACATAGAATCTAACGGTTAGATTTTCAAAATTCACACTAAATAGAAAGATATATGAGGAGTTTGTAGAATTTCTCTCCAAACTAGTTAGGAGAGAAACTTTGTTCCTGCCCCACTAATTGGCCAGTTGAAAAAATAAGGAGCTAATCCAATTTCTCTATAAGTTAGAGAAGGCTTCAGCAAGTAAAGAATAAGGGAGAACACACATATGCAAGAGAAGGACACACACAAACAGAGCAATAAAGAGCAAACAGTTAGGGAAACAATGAGAGCAAGTGAAAAGAAAAAGGACAAAGAAGACGAAGCAAAAAGCAATAAGTTAAAGACAGAAGCTACAGAGTGTATACGAGGAGTATTCACAAGTTTTCTTGATCGCTGACCCTCTCACTCTTCCTTCTTAAAACTGAATTTTTAGGATTAGGTTTCGTGAGGAGTTGCTAACTCCATATATGAGACTTGGAGTCCTTAACTTGTGGATCTTATTTGAGAATTACCAAATAATATTCTCTCAAGCTTTTGTCTAATGTCTTCTCGAAATCCAATGGAGTCATTGACTCTATTAATTTAAATATTAGAATCTTTGACTTTACCAAATCAAATATATCAATGAAGTCCTTGACTCTATTGTTATGAATTGATTCAATGGAGTCTTTGGCTCCACCGATTTAAATATTAGAGTCATTGACTCTATCAAATCTTAATGGAGTTTTTGACTCTACCAAATCAAATACATCAATGGAGTTCTTGACTTTACTTGATGAATTATTTCAATGGAGTTCTTGACTCTATCAAATCAAACACATTAATGGAGTCTTTGACTCTACCTTATAAATTAATTCATTGGAGTCCTTGACTTTACCAGTTTAAATATTAGAGTCCTTGACTCTATCAAACCAAATACATCAATAGAGTCCTTGATTCTACCATGATGAATTAACTTAATGGAGTCCCTAACTCCACCAATTCAAATATTAGAGTCCTTGACTCTACAAATCAATGGAGTCCTTGACTCTGCCATTCATTACAAATTAATTCAATGGAGTTCTTGACCCCACCAATTTAAAATTATATGCTTCAATGGAGTCCGTGACTCCCAAAATTATTTTAAATAGAGTGTAGTTTCTAATTCCTTTAAATTAATTCAATGAAGCATTTAGTTTTAATATGATTAATTCTTTGGGATTCCTAATTCCTGAGCCAAAATTGGAGTTTCTAATTCCCAAAATAAAATTATCATAAAATTGATTTGAGAAAAATTTCCAATTCCCAATTTCTAAAAATGTTCATAAAAATAAAATTGCTTTAAAGTTGTTTTCTTTCCCTTAATTAATTTTAAGGACTTCAATCAAAATATCATTACTTGTTAAAATTAATACAAAGAAGCAAATGAAATAAAGGGAAATTTGTTTGGACTTTCAATTTCTCAAAAGGAGGTTTTTGGTTCAATTTCCTTGAAAATATGGGTCCTTTCCTTAAGATTAAAATAAATTATCTCACCCGAAAACAAAATTAAGTAAATGCTTAATTAAATACTAGGTCTTTGAATTAAATGTCAATCATTTAAAGTTGACAAAAATCATATTTGAGGATTTTAAATCTAAAATCTCAATTCCAGAACTACGAATTAGCTTAATCCCTTCCAAGGGTACATAGGCAACCAAAATATATTATTAGGTGCATCCACAAATAAAAAGAAACACCTATCCCCTCAAACACAAAAATTGAATCTTGCCTCATCCAATGTGGTTGGAATTATCATTCTTGGCCGCCCCAACGGAATGCTCCATTCTCAATCTCCAACAACTGGCGTCCTTGAATCTTGCCTCATACATGGCTAGGAAGGTTAGACATGATCAGTTGCCCCAAGTTTTTAATTTACTTTTTGAATATAGCCCCTTTGATTTTGATCTAATTTTTTTTCTTTATCTAAATTATTGATGTTAAAGTGAAGCTTGAATTGCCTTCAATTATGCCCTACAACTGTTATGAAAGACATAATAATCCTCTTAATTGTTAAAAAGTATAAATAATAAGATCCGCACTTCCCCTATCAGCTTAGGTTTTTCAGTTGCGCTGTAAAATTGTTGTTGTATTTGGATAACGCAATATATGCATTGTTCTTAGAGAGCTTTATTTTTCTTACGTTCAGGGAATTATCACTGAGGAGAAAGTGGACTCTTTTAATCTACCACTCTATTGCATGTCTCCCCAAGAACTGGAAGCTGCTGTGGATCGAAATGGATATTTTAGTGTAGAGACAATTGTTACAGAACTTGGTACCGTACCTGAAACTCAAAGCCAAAAAATATCATCTAACTTTCGAGCAGCATTTGAAGGAGTGATCATGGCACATTTTGGATATGAGATCTTAGACGAGCTCTTTGACTCATTTGGAAAGAAATTTGAAGTAGAATTCACGCCCAAGCCTATGTCAGGAAGTTCCTCTATTTTCTTTGCTCTTCTTAAACGTAAAGCAACAAGTTAGAATGCCCTTTGTTTATTTTCATTCAGTTTGTTAAGTAATGGGATTCATGGAGCTTTAGTATTTTCTGCTTAGCTTCATTTTTATTGGTTGGATTAATTTTTATTATTAAAGAGGACCAAGGATTATGTAGGGAAACTAATGCATTGTTTGGAAAGGAAGGATGAGAAAGAGAAAGGAAATTGTGCTGAAATGACAATTCTCCTTGTTTGGTTGACATTATAGAAAAGTGAAAAAAAGAGAGAAAATTGGAGGAATGACTAAATGAGCATTTATACGAGCCTACTTTTTTCATCTGCCTAAATTGGATGAAAATAAGAAGAAAGCTAAATAAAAAGTGTGCAACTTTTGAGAACCCATCACTCATGACATTTAAAATTTCAACTTTGTTCATTACCAAAATAAACATTTTGGATACAAAAAAGGGGTCTATAGCCGCGTTTCAAAAACGCGGCCATAGACCCCAAAAACGCGGCTATAACCTATAGCCGCGTTTTCTATGGCCGCGTTTACAACCCACGCCTAAACGGCGCAGCAACAGACCCTGCGGGTCTGTAGCCGCGTTTTTATAACTGCGGCTAAAGCCCAAGCCTGAAGCCGTGTTTCTGAACCTAGGCTTCGGGTCTATAGCCGCGTTTTTGTAAAACGCGGCTATAGGTCTCTGCCTATATCTAAATTAAATATATTATTTTCTTTTCTTTTCTCTTCCCTCGCTTTTTTTAAACATGTAAAAAGAAAGCTTTTTCTTTTTCATTTCCTTTCCCTCACTCTCTTCTCTTCTCTTTTATTCTTTTTTCTTCGTCTTGGTTACAAAACCATATACATTGGGCCTTTTTTGCCAAATAATATAATTTTAGGAAAAATTTAGGAAAAAAGCATTGGATCAAACTTATTTAGTTATGTAGTATTTTTTTTTTGGAACTCGAGTTTGTCAAACTTAAGTTCTAAGTGAAACTCGAGTTTACCAAACTCGATTTCCGGAGCCTTATGGCAATTTGATAAAACATAATGCTTAGAATTCAAGTTTGGTAAACTCGAATTTCACTTGACAAACTTGAGTTTCAAAAAAGTGCTATAACTAAATAAGTTTGCTCAAGTTCTATTTAGCAAATTTTTTCTAAAATTATGGAATTTGGAAAAATTTTCCATACACTGTAAGTGTCAATTTGGGAATAGTTTATTTAGCTAAAATTGAAAACTTTTTGCTGAAAGTATTGTAGATAAAAGTAAAAATTATTTGATTGTATAGTGAAACTTATGAATATTACTAAAAAGTGCAGTAAGACACATAAATAATAATTAAAATTGTTAATAAACTAAAATTTTCAGCTTGTCCCAAGCGGGTACTTGTAAGTTAAGTTTAATTTTCTTGGGTCTAAATTCTAACATTAAGGGTCTGTTTGAATATCGTTGAAAACTGAAAACACGGTAACAAAATAATTTTTAAATGTGTGAATAGTGTCGTAGGACCTTTTAATGAAAAAGTTGCTGAAAAAAAAAGTTTGTGGGTCTTGTGAACAGTGCATGTGACCCACTGGTGTGACATAAAGCCATAGAAACTGAGAAACGAGTCTTAAAAAAAAACGTGAAATGCTGGATTTGCGACGCAGACGCCAATTCAAACACATATTAAGGGTGCGTTTGGATATCGCTTATTTTGCTAAAAACTGAAAACAATAAAAAAAATAATTTTCAAATACTGTTCATACTAAAAAACACTGTTCATATGCCTTAATGCACTGTTCATATCCCATGAACAGTGCACTAGGCTTTGGTCCAAAAAAAAAAAAAAAAAAAAAAGGCTGAAACGCTAAAACGTGGACGCGCGAGATCCAAACACTTAGGTGGAGTTTGGATAGCGCGTTTCCTGCGTCCGCGTTTTGTTTGTTTTTTTTTTTTTTTAAACCTAGCCGCAATGTTTGAATATTCAGCCATGAATAGTGCACAAATACACTGTTCATGGGTCCCACAAATTTCACTTTTCAGCAACTTTTTTATTAAAAATGGGTCCCACAGTACTATTCACACATTTAAAAATTATTTTGCTATAGTGTTTTCAGTTTTCAGTTTCAGCAAAATAAATTCTATCCAAACGGACTCTTACTAAGTGCATTCTTTCTTGTGATGTGTGAAGTTGAGGAAAAGAGAAACAATGTCTAACTGTCAATGTCATCAAGTATTCGTATTCTTCTATTCAATTATATATGAAATTTCTTGAAGTTGACACAACCGAAAATTAATAATGCAAATGCGCACGAAAGTCCACAATGTTCACTTTACCATAAAGAAAAGGAGCCCGCTCTGTTTCGCATCATTACAAACAGTCAGAGGAGAGAGAGAGAGAGAGAGAGAGATGGCAGCAGAGCAAACAAGCAAAACAATTGAAGCATATCCGATGAAAGGTGGAGATGGTGTCCACAGCTACGCTAACAACTCTTCTTACCAGGTATCCTTCTCTATATATACGTATACCAAGAATTTTAGGCCATTGGCAAGTTTATAATTACTCTTCGGGTTTGAAATCTCTTACTCATACAGTCATACTCATTTTTATCCTTCGGTTTTGGGTGGGTTAATGAGTCCAGTTAAAATTTTTCTCGGTATAAATAATTCCTAAATATCTGTAACCTCTACCTTGTATACTCTCACACTTTATTAGATAGATAATTCTTTCTGGTAATGCACACTAGCTTGAATGACATCCAAAAACTGTAAGACTAATATCTTATTTATTTATCTATGTAAGACTAGTAAAATTGCTTTGAAGGAGTTTTTTTTTTCCTTAATTAATTTTAAGGACTTCAATCAAAATATCATTACTTGTTAAAATTAATACAAAGAAGAAAATGAAATAAAGGGAAATTCGTTTGGACACCCAATTCCCAAAAGGAGTCTTTGGTTCAATTTCCACAAAAATATGAGTCCTTTCCTTGAGATTAAAATAAATTATCTCACCTAAAAACAAAATTAAGTCAATGCTTAATTAAATATCAAGTCTTTGAATTAAATTTCTATCATTTAAAGTGGACAAAATCATATTTGAGGATTTTAAATCTAAAATCTCAATTCAAGAACTATGAATTGGCTTGATCCCCACCAATGATACATAGGTAACCTAAATACATTATTAGGTGTAGCCATAAATAAAAAGAAACACCTATCCCCTCAAACACAAAAAAAAATAAACTCATGTACAAGGACAACGTGGTTGGAATTAAATGGTCTTCCCTTAAAATAAGAGATTGTAATTAAGAGATACGTTATCTTGAATGGACATTGTTAACATCAATAAATGTTCAAACATTTATTGATAAGATGAATTTCACTGTATAACTATTTTTTTTAAGCAAGTATTTTACGCAAACCTTTTGTGATAGGAAACTCATTTGTGATGTTTTCACTTATTCTCAACTTAGAATTTGTCATACATAACATCTTTAGGTACCATATTATTTGCTTTCTCTAGGTCAATAAAAATTACATGGTGATCTTTAGAGGCTTCTTTATCTACACTAGAAGTTTAACTAAGAAAATATATTCTTTTGGAGCAAATTTAGACCCTGGTTGTTTCAATTAAACAATACTAAGGCAAATGTATTAATTAATTCAATTATGCTTATGTTGTGGTTAATTCAATTACACACAATATTGCGTAAAGTAAATAACAAGGAATCAAAAGAATACACAACATGGCAACGTAGAGAAAGTGATGGAACAACTATTTGAAAGGAAAAACCACCACAAATGCTTAGCCACCATCGCCAAGGAAATTAAATCTACTGTATAGAGTCGAAGTTTTACAAATAGAATAACAATATGCTATCACCGTAGTAGTTATTGACATTACCTAATGCAGCCCCAAATTCATTGAATCTCTATTAGTAAACTCTGTTCAATGTGAATACCCGCTCATAACTTCAAGAACCCAATTGAAGATTCAACCTAGCAACTTGTTCATATATCGGAAGAAACAACTTCACCTTGATCACCTGATCTTTGGAAACTTTGTCTTTGACCTCCGATTGATACTTTGAGAGAGCTTGGAATTCTCCAATGTACAATGCATGACTATCCAAAAGTCTCGAATAACATGCCCTAGGTCTCTTTTTTTATATATTGGCTTGAAAACACAAACCCTATTTTTTTGTAGTGACTCATAAGCTTAATAAAATGAAACTTTATACAATTTTGAATATCTTATTTAATATTATGAATAGGTTTAATTAGTGTTTTTTCTTTGGTCATTGGACATTTTTTTACTACTTAAAATATAATTATAAAAGGTTTGCCAACCATTTCTACAGCCACATCATAATGAATTTCCAAACTTCAATTGGAATTTCATCAAGTCTGACAGCTTTTCTCATTCATCATCCTCAAAGTGTCATTTACCTCGATCATTTTAATTTTTCAAACATACCTATAGCTTCGATCCTTTATTGGATTACTCAATTCATTCTAGTATCTTATATGACTTACATTAAAAAATTTATCAAAAGAACTCTTCCTTCTTCATCTCTAGTACACATAATAGAATTCAAATTTCTTGTTTTCGTTTCCTTTGTCTTAGTAAGTTTATACATATTTTTTCTCCGTATTTGGTCCTCAACATGTTAATTATTCAAGTCGTACTTAAGATGATCACCTGGTATAAAGCTTGCATTTTTCAAGAACATAAAATAGGCTCTACCAATTTTCGATAGCTGCCGTAAATATGTTTTTAGTTTTCCATAGTTATGTAATTATGTTGACAACTAAGTTATTAAAATGATGATAAGGAATACGTACTTTTTATATTTTTTTTGCTTTTCAGAGAGAAGTTATTGGCTCTGCAAAACGGCTAATCACTGAGGCAATTGCAGAAAAGCTTGATGTTGACAACTTCGTTTCATCATACACCTATAGAATTGCAGATTTAGGTTGCTCTGTTGGGCCTAACACATTTTTTGCAGTGCAAAACATAATTGAGGCATTACAGTTTAAGCATCAACGCCAAGGGCTTCATTCTCAGCTCCCTGAATTCCAAATCTTCTTTAATGATCACATCTTGAATGATTTCAATACACTCTTCTCATCCCTCCCACCAAACAGGGAATATTATGCTGCAGGCGTGCCAGGTTCTTTCTACAGTCGCTTATTTCCCAATGCATCTTTGCATTTCGTTTTTTGTTCTTATTCCATCCATTGGCTTTCCAAAGTACCAAAACCGGTAGTCGACAAAAGCTCCCCTGCTTGGAATAAGGGGAGAATCCACTACCCAAATTCAAATGATGAAGTTGTTAAGGCCTATCAAGCTCAACACACTGAAGACATGGAGTGCTTCCTGCATGCTAGGGCTAAAGAGGTTGTGTGTGGAGGATTGGTTGCACTTATCATTCTTGGCCGCCCCAACGGAATGCTCCATTCTCAATCTCTAACAATTGGCGCCCTTGAATCTTGCCTCATGGACATGGCTAGGAAGGTAAGACATGATCAGTTGCCCCAAGTTTTTAATTTACATTTTGAATATAACCCCTTTGATTTTGATCTAATTTTTTTTCTTTATCTAAATTATTGATTTTAAAGTGAAGCTTGCATTGCCTTCAATATTAATGCCCTACAACTGTTGTGAAAGACATAATAATCCTCTTAATTGTTAAAAAAGTATAAATAATAAGATCCGCACTTCACCTACCAGCTTAGGTTTTTCAGTTGCGCTGTAAAATTGTTGTTGTATTTGGATTACACGATATAAGCATTGTTCATAGTGTGCGTTTGGATATGGATTAAAAATTAAAGTTATTTTACTTTTCATCTTATTTTTGCTACTATTTATGAGTCTCACTGTACTTTTTGGCACTAATCATGAGTCTTACTGTATTATTTTAACTAACTTTTACTTTTATTAACAGTACTTTCAACAATAATTTTTCAGTTTCAGCAAAATAAACAGTATCCAAATATACCCTTTTAGAGAGCTTTATTTTTCTTACGTTCAGGGAATAATCAGTGAGGAGAAACTGGACTCTTTTAATCTACCACTCTATTGCATGTCTCCCCAAGAACTGGAAGCTGCTGTGGATCGAAATGGATATTTTAGTGTAGAGAGAATTATTACAGAACTTGGTACCGTACCTGAAACTCAAAGCCAAAAAATATCATCTAACTTTCGAGCAGCATTTGAAGGAGTGATCATGGCACATTTTGGATATGAGATCTTAGACGAGCTCTTTGACTCATTTGGAAAGAAATTTGAAGTAGAATTCATGACCAAGCCTATGTCAGGAAGTTCCACTATTTTCTTTGCTCTTCTTAAACGCAAAGCAACAAGTTAGAATGCCCTTTGTTTATTTTCATTCAGTTTGTTAAGTAATGGGATTCATGGAGCTTTAGTATTTTCTGCTTTAGCTTCATTATTATGTTAATGCCTTACTATTAAGAGAGTCAATCTCGTACTGGAGGTTGTACCGGTTTGACTAGTGGAACGATATATTTCGGTACCGGTCAATATCAGTGTACCGTTTCAGGTTTACTGTTATTTTTTATATTTATAAATATATGTATGTATGTATGTGTGTGTGTGTACATATATATATAAATTTACCATAAAACATTACCTCAATTCAGAACAAATTATTCATGATTTTAGACTTTAGCATCAATTAAAAGAAAAGAAAAACATAATATAAAAAATAAAAAGCTTAATTGTTCATTGCATACTAAAAAAACAAATAATACTGAAAGTTCAAATGACGTATAAAACATCAATGAATATTTAGACTCCTAATTACAAAAATACCAACACAAGCTTATACACAAATAATATATGTGCGGAATGATGAATATAAGCTAAACTCAAATTGGTAAAACACTCTAAACCAAAATTAATCACAAATACAGTAGTAATTAAAAGGTAAAGAGTAGGGGAAGAGAGATGCCAACACAAAGATAACACGATGATGCGTTATCAAAGAGGAAACCGAACTACTTGGCGAAAAACCTCTTCGCTGCTCTCCAAGCAGTCAAATAATCTACTAGAGAATAAAGTTGGGATACATAAATAGTAATAGACCCTCTAAACCTAATCTACCCAATGTAGTTAAGCCCTCCAAGCTTCTTGCTCCAACAAGATTACGCTGAACCTTGTCTTCTCTAGTTTACCGGATCCCGCAATAAGCCCATTACATCAAGCAAATGAATTGGTCTTCTCTGAACTGCTTCCCAAGCACCAACATATCTCCTTACTAATATGGGTATGGTGAGACAAGGATTTGGCTAATGAACCTCTCAAAGGTATGTCAATGAAGAGCGTGAGAGTAGAGGAATTTGGAAAATCAAATGTCTAAAATTGTGGATGAGTTAATTTTGGTTTTCTCTAGGGTTTCTCTCACAAAATTCTCTCTGGAAACTCTCTACATTTCGTGGGTATAAGAATATTTATCGTAGGGTACGTGAGGAATGTAAAAAGACATTTTTCATCCAAATAGGGCATTTTGGCGACCCAGCCTCGCGATTGGAACTAGTCGCGAGTTAACTGTTAGGCCAGACTGTACTTTTTGTCCTGTAGTGCTCCAGCTATCTTGTTTTTTCAGATCTCTGCACGCTTCACACGTGTGTCACTTTGGCAACTTGCCAGTCGCGAAATCCAGTCGTGAGACTCCTTTGAGTGCACGCATCTTGAGTTTTTTTCACACTTTCTCACGCACAACTCTTACATAATTCCCACCTAAATACATGGTATCTAATTGCTAAATTACAAGCAAAACTTGACACAGAATAAAACCAACACATGATTGAATAAATTCAACCTTACAAATACTAATAATTAAGTTGATACAAGCAAGTTACCATTTTGTTCGTACAAAAATTACAAAACCAAAAAAAAAAAAACTTTTTTATGTACCGGCCGGCGCCCGGTATTGCCCAAAATCGGTCAATATTTAAATCGGTACGAAACGTTGATGTTTCAATACTGGTATATGTACCGGTACAGTACATACCGGCCAGTATGGTATTGACCACATTGCTTGCTATATGTCTGAAGGATAATATTACACCATTATGAATTTCAAAGCCACTAAGAGAAAGAAAGTCAGTGATACAAGAGACTAGAGACAAATATGAAATTCGTTACTCTCTAGAGCGAAGGAGGCGTGGATATAATCGATAAACTCCCTCTATTCCATTGGTAAAATTAAAAAATTTTCTTTATCAAAATTAGTTGAACGGATTTGATAAAAATGATATATATATATATATATATATATATATAATATATATATATATTTTTTTTTTTTTTTCTGAAGGGCTTAAAAAATGGGCTATTGGTTAGTTTTGTTGGTTGGATTAATTTTTATTATTAAAGATGACCAAGGATTATGTAGGGAAGCTAATGCACTATTTGGAAATGGAGGAAGAGAAAAGAAAGGAAATTATGTTGAAATGATAATTCTCTTTGTTTGGTTGGCATTATCAAAAAGTGAAAAAAGAGAGAAATGAAAGGAATGACTAAATGAGCATTTATAGGAGCCCACTTTTCTCATCTGCCCAAATGGGACGGAAATGAGAAGAAAGCTAAGTAAAAAGTGTGCAACTTTTAAGGACTCGTCACTAATGATATTTAAAATTTCAACTTTGTCCATCACCAAAATAAACATTTTGGATTTTATTAGGGGTATTTAGATAAAAAACATATATCTAAATTAAATATATATTTTCTTTTCTTTTTTCTTCCTTCACTTTGCCAAACATGTAAAAAGAAAGCTTTTTTCTTTTTCATTTCTTTTCCCTCACTCTCTTCTCTTCTTTTTTCTTCCTCTCAGTTACAACCATACACATTGGGCATTTTTTTGCCAAAAAACATAATTTTAGGAAAAATTTAGAAAAAAAAGTACCGGACCAAACTTATTTAGTTATATAGTATTTTTTTTTTTTTGAACTTAAGTTTGTCAAATTTAAGTTCTAAGTGAAACTCAAGTTTACCAAACTTGAGTTCTGGAGCATTATGGTAATCTGATCAAACAAAATGTTTTGAACTCGAGTTTGGTAAAATCTAGTTTCACTTGACAAACTCGAGTTTCAAAAAAGTACTATAACTAAATATGTTTGCTTAAGTGCTATTTAGCAATATTTTCCTAAAATTACGCTATTTGGCAAAAATTTTCATACACACTAGAAGTGTCTGTTTGGAAATAACTTATTTAGTTGAAGAGTAGGTACAATACTTAGGTACTGTTTTTTAAGTTCTTCTTTTAAAATTTTTCCATGTGAATTTTTTCTCATGGGATGGAAGTGTTTTTAGTTAAGTAACTATATAGCTAGATTTTAAGAGGAGAACCTAAGAAACAACACCTAAGGTACTGTACCTAAGTTTTGTTCTTAGTTGAAACTGAAAACTTTTTACTGAAAGTACTGTAGATAAAGGTAAAAGTTAGCTGAATAGTACAGTATGATCTATAAATAATATAAAAAAATGAAGTAAAATTTATAAATAATAATAAAAATAAACTAAAATTGCAAATAAACTGAAATTTTCGGTCTGAAACAACTACACTATAATGGTCCGTTTGGATAGAACTTATTTTGCTAAAGCTGAAAATACTGTAGCAAAATAATTTTTAAATGTGTGAATAGTGCCATAGGACCCATTTTTAATGAAAAAGTTGCAGAGAAATGAAATTTGTGGGACCCGTGAACAGTGCACGGGTGCACTGTTCACTGCTGAAAAGTCAAAACATGCGGCTGAAAAAAAAAAAGAAAAAGGAAAGAAACGCAAACGTGGATCCGCAAACGCGGATCCAAATAGATACTAAGGGTCCGTTTGGATGCAGTTAAAATTGAAAACTGAAAACTGAAAAATACTGTAGTAAAATAATTTTTTAATGGATAAAAAATACTATTTATGCCTAAAATTACTGTTCATGACTAATGAATAATAAACAAAACGCGTCCAAAATGTAAGCACTGAGCGTTTCAGCCCTTCTCAAATGCATTCTAATTGTAAGTTAAGTTTAACTTTCTTGGGCCTAGATTCTAACATTCCGGCCATTCTTCCTCGTGACGTGTAAAGCGGGGGAAAAGAGAAACAATGTATAGTTGTCAATGTCATCATATTCTTCTATTCTGTAACATATGAAATTTCTTGAAGTTGACAAAACCGAAAATTAATAGTACAATTGCGCACTAAAGTTCACAATGTTCACTTTACCATAAAGAAGAAGAGCCCGCCCTGTTTTACATCATTACAAACAGTCAGAGAGAGAGAGAGAGAGAGAGAGAGAGAGATGGCAGCAGAGCAAACAAGCAAAACAATTGAAGCATATCCGATGAAAGGTGGAGATGGTGTCCACAGTTACGCTAACAACTCTTCTTACCAGGTATCCTTCTCTATATATACGTATACCAAGAATTTTAGGCCGTTGGCAAGTTTATAATTTACCCTTCGGGTTTGAAATCTCTTACTCATACAGTCATACTCATTTTTATCCTTCGGTTTTGGGTGGGTTAATGAGTTCAGTTCCAATTTTTTCTCGGTCTAAACAAATCCCAAAGATCTGTAACCCCTACCCTTGTATCCTCTCACTCTTTATTAGAATGATAATTCTTTCTGGTAATGCAAACTAGCTTAAATGACTTCCTAAAAAAATGTAATACTAATATCTTATTTATTTATGTATATCTATAACTTCCCGTCGGATCTCATGTAAACAATATACATGTACCATGTCCAGCTAAAAATAATAGCTTAATCTCAGGTAGTATATTTGTCTTTGTATAACCCGTTTGGTTGAGCTTATGTTCATCTAAAAGGGAATGTACTACTTTTTTAAAGGTACAACATGTAATTTTATACAATAAAGAAGATAACAAATAAGCTCATCCAAAAGAAGTACTCATGATTACTGTGGGCAATATCTTGTGTTGGTTGGTGTGTGGATAAACAATTGTGTCTAGAACTATATGTTACTAGTTTTTCGTAATTATGTAATGATGACAACAACTAAGTTTATTAGAATGATAATGATGAACATTTGCTTTTCAGAAAGGAGTTACTAACGCTGCAAAAAGGCTGATCACTGAGGCAGTTGTAGAAATTCTTGATATCGAGAACTTTCCTTCCTCAAACACCTTTCGAATTGCAGATTTAGGTTGCTCTGTTGGGCCTAATACATTTTTAGCAGTGCAAAACATAATTGAGGCAGTGCAGTTTAAATATCAAAGTCAAGGGCTTCATTCTCAGCTCCCCGAATTACAAGTCCTCTTCAATGATCACACCTCGAACGATTTCAGTACCCTTTTCTCCTCCCTCCCATTAGACAGAAAATATTATGCTGCAGGTGTGCCAGGTTCATTCTATGGTCGCTTATTTCCGAAAGGATCTCTACATTTCGTTCATTCTTCTTATACCAACCATTGGCTTTCCAGAGTACCAAAAGCTGTAGTTGACAAAAGTTCCCCTGCTTGGAATAAGGGGAGAATACACTACACAAGTGCAAAAGATGAAGTTATTAAGGCCTATGAAGCTCAATACGTTGAAGACATGGAATACTTTCTACATGCTAGGGCTCAAGAGGTTGTGCGTGGAGGATTGGTTGCACTTATCGTTTCTGGACGCCCCAACGGAATCCACCATTCTCAAACTACACAAAATTTAACATTTGACCTCCTAGGATCTTGCCTAATGGACATGGCTAAAAAGGTAAGACACTATCAGTTGTCCAAATAATTCCAAGGGGTGATCTATGGCTCCTAAGGCTTCATGCAATTTAAGAAGTCCTCAGTTTAAAACTCTTAGCTAGCATTTTGGGGTTGCCTCTATCAAATTCCTTCCTATAATTATCTAATATGTACAATAGACACACCTTGGGAAATAGTTAGGTGGTCAAAGAGCTTAGGACATCCACGTTGGCCAAAAAAAAATATATCAGTTGTCCCAAGTTTTAAATATACTTTGTGAATATATTGATTTTGGTCTTCCTTTTTATCTTCATCTAAATTATTTTTCAAAATTTAAAGCTGCAAAAGTATTTTATGTCTTTAAACCGTTGTGACAAGCTTAATTATCATCTTAATATTCCATTGTATTACATGTCTCCCCAGGAACTAGCAGCTGCTGTGGATCGAAATGGGTATTTTAGTGTAGAGAGAATGGAGGACTTACCTCTCATTCAAGAAATAATTACTAGTACCATTACTAAAAGCCAAATAGCCGCATCTCACTTGCGAGCTGCATTGGATGGACTAATCAAGACACATTTTGGAGATGCAATCTTAGACGAGCTCTTTGACTCATTAAGTAAGAAAATTGAAGAAGGAATGCCCATGCTTATTTCTGGAGGATCCATTAATTTCTTTGCTCTTCTTAGACGCAAAGCAATGGATTAGAATGTTTTTTTGTTTATTTTCGTTTGGTTTGTTAAGTAACAGTTATTCACGAAACTTTTTTATTTTTTTCTTTTGCTTATTTTATTACTATATTAATATCTCATTATATGTCTCAAGGATCATGAAAGATTACTCCACTATGAATTTGAAAGCCAATAAGAGGCAAGGTTAAAATTTTGATTGTACACAATAAAATCTTTTATTTATGTTTCAAGAAAATATTACAATTTTGATTGTAGTGGTTGTACGCAATAAAATTTTGATTCCAAGAATAGATTGAATTAAAAAAAATCTTTTATTTATGTTTCAAGAAAATATTACAATTTCTATGTACATTATTTACAAAAGAATCTATTCCCCTTATTCTTTTGAGTAAAGGTGATCGTTTCAAATTTGCAGTCTTTTTAAGTTTTTATTTTTATTTTTTGAGAATACTAAGTATTAACACACACATACGGAAAGAGGAGAGAAGGTTTTTTAAAGAAACTTACAGTGGTGTATATCCAAAAAAGCCTAAGCCTTTTAAGTTTTAATAAGCATGTTTCTTATGTCCAAGTAGAGTTAGTGATGAATTTAATAATAAATCTAGTTGCTGGTTTAAGGAATTTTCGTTCTTCGAATTAATGCTCTCTCAAATTTGTGTAAAAATTATGAATGATTAGATCTTATTGTTAGAAAATAAATTATGAGTCAAAAAATAACATGGGATTGTCATTCCCATTAATGATGATCCGAGCAAGCGTTACACATTTATTGCGCGCATTGATGATGAAACATAACAAACAAAGCAATGGTAACAAGCAAGCACATCAAAGCTCTCATTGATAACATACTAGATGTTGAGCATAAATACAGACATTCATTGTCCATTAGGGCGAGGAACAACTATAAAAGAAAAGAACAACAGAATCCAAAGGTACATACAAATACTCATCCAAAAATCACTCCAAGTCATTTTCTCTCTAAACAGTTTTCTTCCCTTTTTGACTTAAGCATCAGAATGTTTTTGGCAAACACCACATTAGTGTATTACACTTCTTTCCCAAGCTTTCTTGCAAGTTTTCACTAAAGACATGACCAACCACGGGATTGTCCATTCAGTGAGATGAGGTCCTCAACTTGGTGATTTTTCACATCATCAGTTCGGCGCCATCTGTGGGAATGCTAATCATTTAATCCATCATCCCTAATTGACAAAAGAGAACTTTGTAGCATGAGATGGGTGCCAAACAAGCCGCCCAAAAATTTAAGCCTTCACATACCCTTAACAACAAAAACATTGGTGGCCTAAAGAATATTTAGAAGATTGAACAACCCTATCTTTAGGTTTTTCTGAAAAATTATTTTTGGTTTATTCATTCTTCTTCACATTCTTAAGGTCAGCAACATTTTGATTTCTTACTCTTCTATTATTGTTTTTTCAAAAACTTTTGAAAATGTTTGGCAAGTTAAGCAATCTCTGTAGATGTTATTTCATCATCAAACACACCTTCATCAACATCATCTACAAATTTCAAGGCCATAGATTTGGACTTGTTCGTCTTGGGTAGGTCAGACTCATAAGATTGAAGGGATCCTACAAGTTCATCTATAGGAATAGTGTCCACAGCCTTGATATCAGTTATGGAAGTGATTTTGGGTCTAAAGTCTACATTCAAGGATCTTAAGATTTTCCTAACTATCTTAGGATCCTCATAAACTTCACCCAGATTAAAAATAGAGTTTACTATGTCATTTCGTTTGGCATAAAACTCATCAAATGTCTCATCATCTGCCATTCTAATGCTCTCAAACCTAGAAGTCAACTGTTACAGTTTATTAATTTTTACAACTTTTGTACCTTTATGAACAGTTTGTAGGATATTCCAAGCACTATGTGCTATCTCTACATCAGAAATCCTTTGAATTCTTCTATTGAAACAGCATTGATATTGCATTCATAGTCTTACTATTAAAACTAACTGCTTCTTTTTAAGCATCAAACCATTGAGCCATAGAAGTGGCAGGTTTTTCCCAACTAGTTTCCACAGACATCCAAACTTTCTCATTCAAAGATTTGAGGAAGGCTTTCATCCTCACCTTCTAGTAGGCATAGCTATTTCTATCGAAGTGGGGAGGAATAACTAAAAGGTGACCAAGTTTTATGACAACTGGGGTCAATGATCAACTCAAGGTAAAACTACCTAATCAAGAGCCCACCCACTCTGATATCACTTGTTGGCTTATGTTGACCCTTGTATACTTAGATTGTTTAACATAATTAATTAATAAAGTTAATACTTAGGTTTATCATTCATATCTAGGTTAAACACAAACAATCATATCGCTTAGTGTGAAAAAGTAAAAAACACAAGCAATATGATGACATAGGAAAACCCATGAAACCTTCCAGTCTTAAGGTAAAAAACCTAGGGAGGATTTAACTTAAACTATCTTCAAGGCAACAAATTCACTATATAGAATGGAAGTTTTACAATAGATTTGTCATTAAATCTAAAGTGAGCTCTTATAGTACTTACTCACATGATCACATGCAACTCCGAATCCACAGACTCTTCTACCTGAATTTGTTAAACATAAACACCCACGTTTGTGATTCTGAGTTCCCACTCATACTTTTAGATCATCAAGAATTGTTGATCTTGTATGCAGCAACTTATCTCCACCGGTTCTTGTATATGGATATTCTTTCCGATAGATGCATGTTGAGTTAGAAGGTTACAAAACCTCACAAATCTCTCAGGAGTAACTCACAAAACCTCCAAGAACTTTCGAATGTGATTTAGGGTTTTCCTTTTATACCTAATAGTGTTGGACTTAAACCCTAAACGTTCGCGGTTGGGCCTAATTTAATTATGTAGAAATCAACTTTCGATCGATCGAGCTTGTCTCTCGATTGGTTGAGCAAGGCAGTTTCTAAATTCTTCATTCTGCAGCTTGTCTATTCTTGAATCATAACTTGAACCAACTTGAGCAATGTCTAATACTATTGTAAGAGTTAAAAATCTTAAACTAGATATGTTTTAGTACTTGGTTTCCCAGCATACATAAAATTAGAACCTAAATATCTATTCCTAAATATTTAGAACCTAATAGTTGGCATTATAGAAAAGAAAAAAAGAGAGAGGGAGAAATGAGTAAATGAGCATTCATTGGAGCCCACTTTTCTCATCAGCTGAAATCGGGCAGAAATGAGAAGAAAGCCGAGTAAAAAACATGCAACTTTTAAGGCCCATCACTAATGACATCTAATATTTCAGTCTTGTTTATCACCAAAACAAACATTTTTTATTTTATTTGAGGTATTCCGGTAAAAACGTATATCTAAATTAAATGTATTATTTTCCTTTATTTTCTCATCTCTCAATCTTTCCAAACATGTAAAAAGAAAGCTTTTTCTTTTTCAGCATTCATTTCTTTTCCTTCACTCTCTTCTCTTCTCTTCGTTTCTCTTCCCTTCGGTTACAACCGTACACCATCTCGGTCCATGCTTCCTTGTGACGTGTAAAGCTAGGGAAAAGAGAAACAATGTATGACTGTCATCATATTCTTCTATTCAATAATATATGAAATTTCATTCAGCAAAATAATAATAATAATAATAATAATAATAATAATAATAATAATATAATAATATATGAAATTTCTTGAAGTTGACAAAACAGAAAATTAATAATGCAATTGCACACCATAAGTCCATAACATTACTCACTTCACCATAAAGAAAAAGAGTACGGCCTGTTTTGCACCATTACAAACAGTTAGAGAGAGAGAGAGAGAGAGAGAGAGGGGGAGAGAGAGATGGCAGCAGAGCAAACAAGCAAAACCATTGAAGCATATCCGATGAAAGGTGGAGATGGTGTCCACAGCTACGCTAACAACTCCTCTTACCAGGTATCCTTCTCTATATATACGTTTACCAAGAATTTAATGTTCATTAGAGAAAAAAAGCTTTAATTTTAGGCTGTTGCCAAGTTTAAAAATTACTCTTCAGATTTGAAATCTCTTACTCATACAGTCATACTCATTTTTATCCTACGGTTTTGGGTGGGTTAATGAGTCCAGTTCCAATTTTTCTCGGTCTAAACAAATCCCAAAGATCTGTAACCTCTACCCTTGTGTCACTACAACAAAATGTAACTACAGTGACGAATTTTAGTGAGGAAAATTTTTCGTCGCAAAAAAGTACCATATAGCGACGAAATTTATATTTTGTCGCTATTTATAAAAAAAAAATGGGTGACCTTTAGCGATGAAATATTGATTTCATCACTATAGGGATGCTGAATTAGTGGCGCGGATCAAAAGGTCCGGCGCGAAACCAAAATGGATCTATAGCGACGACTTTGTTCGTCGCTAAAAGTTCTAGTCTTTTGCGACGAAACCATTTCTTCGCTAAAGGTGCTGGTAATTATGCTTTTAGTGACGAAACATTTTTCGTCGCTGAAGGTGACAATTGGCGACGAAATATTTTCGCCGCTGAAAAGAAAAACACAAGATTTGTGTGGAGCAATAGCGACGAAACTAAATTCGTCACTAAAAGCGATGAATAGCAACGAAACATAGATTTCGTCGCTATAGAGGTTGCTGAATTAGGGGCGCCAATTGAAAGTGTAGGCGCGAAATTAAGTGGAGCTACAGCGATGAATATATTTTGTCGCTAAAAGTTCTAGTTTTTGCGACAAAAAAATTTCATCGCTAAAGGTGTTGCTGTCATGCTTTTAGTGACGAAACCATTTTCGTCGCTGAAGAAGACAATTAGCAACGAAAAGTGTTCGTCGCTGAAAAAAAACACATGATTTAGCGACAAAAATCTGCGACAAACTTAGAATCGTCGCTAAAGCTAATATATAGTGACGAAATGGAATTTGTTGCTATAGTTATCCTATATATACTTCTTTAACTCTCTTTTTTTTCCTCACTCATTCAGCAATACCCAACTCTTTCATTGATACCCACTCCCTCACACCAATACCCATACCCATACCCAAATCGCACCTTCGGCGACGCTTCAGCACCGGCGACCTTCGGCGACGCTCCAGCACCGGCGACCTTCGCATCACAACGGTTTGCATCTCGTCGTGACGGTTCGCATCGCTTCGCGAAGGTTCGCATCGCGTCGCGACACTCTAGCACTGCGACGGTTCGCGTCACGACGATTCGCAACAATCCAATGACTCGCCGCGACGCTTCAGCGACTCATCGACGACGCTCTAGTGACTCATCGGCGACGCTCCAGCGACTCATCGGCGACCCTTCGACTTTCGTCTCCATAGGTAATTTCCTTTTCTTTTTTAATTTCTTTTTTGGATTTTTGTCATTTATTTTTTATTTTCTTTTCTGGGTTTCTTTTTTATTTTCTTTTTTGCTTTTTTATTTTCTTGAATCCCATTTGGGCTGTAGTGCTCAAATTTTATGGCATAAGGTTTAGATATAGGTATAAAATTTGGGTTTGTAAAGCTTTTACATTTTCTGGGTAAAGTAGAAATCACTGTTAAATGCTTTGTAATTTGATTAAAGTAAAGTGTGTTTATGTGATTTTTCTATGTTGGTTTGGTCCTGGATGGATCAATAGGATTAGTGAAAGAAGCAAGTTAGCCCCTATCTATGTGAATGCTTGAACTTAAATATATGATTGAATCCTAGTACTATCTATGCTGCTGTAGAGTGTGGTTTGGTGTTTGGTGCTGAGAAAGTCCTCTTTTTAATTAAATTTGAAGATTATGAAATTTATTTTATGTTCTTAGGAACAACAGTTGGTGCTTTCAATGGTTTTTCGCATATGGGTTGAATGTTGAATGCCAAATAGAATACTGTGACTGACCTGATTAGTCTATAGAGGAGAACATATACAAATTTGCTGGAAGGGTTTTTCACTGGAAGCAAGATCCTCCGTGTTCTCAAGGCTCACGATGCGTTTTTTTCCCTCTATTTTTGGTGTAATATTTGAGCTGTCCCGAGAAAATTTCATTTGGTTTAGGTGAGAAATTTGATTGAGAAATGATAGATAGGTAGTTATCATTGTGAATAAGAGGAGAAATTATATGGGTTCTAAGAAAAAAATTGTTTGCTATGATGCTTGTGTTAGAATTGTGAGAAAATTTTGTTTGGTTTAGAAGAGAAAATGTAGTGTGACACCATTGTTAAAGTGAGAATATTTTTCATGACTTGTTGAAGTTTGTAACTTAGTTTTATGTCACCTTATTTCATCTTTGTACAATGCTTCATCTTTGACTGAAATTTTGATTAATTGAGTTGGATGGAAATAGAGATGTTTTGGAAGTGCCTATGTTGTTAGGGGAATTATTGCGTCAAAATGTTTTGTCTTATAGGTTGAGTTTTAAGTAGTTTAACTTATTTAATTAATTTTTGCACCTATGGTTTCAATCAACTGAACTACTTCTCATTCTTTTCCTTCAATCTTACTATTTAACTCTAAATTCTAATGGTAATGAAATTGGGCTGAATGTTCCATTGTCTAAACTCAATGACATGCCACATGTATGTGATTTAGAGAAGCTACAACTGGTATGTTGACTCGTTTAATAATGAGTCAAAACTTTGGTGGAAATATGTTTTATTTTGACATTTCATGGTACCATGAAGATTTTGTATAAATGTGAAGAGATTTGTAAATTTTGGGTTCTAATCATTGTAAAAGATGTGCTACGCATCATGAGTTCAATTTATTGTTTTCACCAAAGAGAAGGTATCATCAGGGACTCAATTTTGTTATGTCTTCCAGTTATAACGTTATTTATTTATTTATTTATTTTATTTCTCCTTTGCAGGCTAAATATACATTGTTTGCAATAATTTTGGATTTTTTCTAAAAGTTGTAAGCTTAGCTTGAGCAAAGTAAGTAAATTTTAGTTAAAAACTTATAAAACTCTATACTTATGATGTTGGAATTGAATTTGTGGTGGTATGTTGTGATGGAGCAAGCGGGTGGCTTGCATGGTGCTATAAGGTAGTTTAAATACATATTAGGAGTGTTTTTTAATTCTTGAAAATGTGGATGAGCATTGTTAATTAGATGTGATGAAAGAAAAATTTATTAGATTTCAATACTTGTAAACTCTAAACTTGTGATGTTGGAAATTGGATTAGTGGTGGGTTTTTGTGTTGGAGCAAGCGGGTGGCTTGCAAGGTGTTATAAGGTGGTTTAAATTCATATTGAGAGTGTTTTTTCAATTCTTGCAAATGTGAATGAGTATTGTTAATTAGATGTGATGAATATTACTTTATTAGATTTCAATACTTGTAAACTCTATACTTGTGATGTTGGAAATTGAATTTGTGGTGGGTTTTTGTATTGGAGTAAGCGGGTGGCTTGCATGGTGTGATAAGGTGGTTTAAATTCACATTGGGAGTGTTTTTAGTTTCTTGCAAATGTGAATGGAATTTGTTGATTAGATATGATGAATAATACTTTAACTGATTTCAATACTTGTAAACACTCTATACTTGTGATGTTTGTGATTGGTTTTGTGGTGGGTTGTTGTGTTGGAGCAAGCGGGTGGCTTGCATGGTGTGATAAGGTGGTTTAAATTCACATTGAGAGTGTTTTTAGTTTCTTGCAAATGTGAATGAAATTTATTGATTAGTTGTGATGAATAATACTTTAATTGATTTCAATACTTGTAAACACTCTATACTTGTGATGTTTGTGATTGGTTTTGTGGTGGGTTGTTGTGTTAGAGCAAACGAGTGGCTTGCATGGTCTGATAAGGTGGTTTAAATTCATATTGGGAGTTAGATTAGTGCACAATAGTCTTTAGGGCAAGTGGGAGATTGTTAGGATTAGTGCCCTTAAATCCTATTGTATGATGCTATGTATGATATTATGTATGACATTATATATGACATGATGTATGACTTAATATTGTGATTGATAAAATTATTTTATTATTATCTAAAATAATGGTAACATGAATATGAGACATTATCATATAGTCCATGAGATGCATTGTATGTGATTTATGTGAAAAGTCACAGAAGATGTAAATCACAAGTTCTTTGCAAACTCAGAATTAATAGTTCGTACTTGGTGATGAAATTGGGCATTTCATCTGCAAAGACTATAACGTGTCAACTAAGATGATTTGTCTTGATCATGGAAGTGGAAACTTCTAGTTGATATGTTGATATGTTTTAAGAGTTAAAATATATTGAACTGGACCGCTGTGAGATTTATTATTCTCCTAACGACTGTCAAATGAATAATAAATCTCACGACTTCTATTTGCATGAACTCTTAATCCTGAGATAATAATGGACCTGATCATGAAGTGTAGGTTGCTTTGATATATCAGGAGTGAGATCTGAAGTGACGGTCAAAACCTCAGTATGTTGGGCAGCCACATTTAGTGTTGATGGAACATATATTCTCAAGATGGAATTCATAGTCTCTTGATAGAGATATAAAATATTCCCTTGAGATAAGTTTAATGGTTTCAGTTATTCAGAGAGTTAGGCCTAACCACTTTAGTAAGAAATTACTAAAGTATATATTTATGAAATTGGATTTCATAAATATATAATGATAACTTTAAGAATTAAACCGGGTACCCGAGGATAAGATATAGTAATTTACAAAGTGGCAGTCTACATTTATGACTTTGTGTTACTACAAATATTTTATGAAGGGGTTACGTGTATAATAAAGTCTTGGGATATAATTTATTAATAAGGCCTAGAGTGCACTTATATTTATATAGTGGTATTAAATATAATTAATGGTAACTTTGGACTTGTCAAGAGTTGACGGAAAAGCCCAAGGCCCATTGGAGCTAGTGTCTTATTGGTCCCTTTTGGTCCCACTTCAAGCCACACACTAAAGTCCAATTGGAAAGGCCCAATAGGCCAACCCAATTAGATAATCAGCCAGTTATAAAGGGAGAAACATACTGAATTTTTATCAGAAGAGATTAGAAAAGAAAAAGAAACGTTGTGTGAGAGAGTGTGAGACACACTTTCATTCTCCCTTGAAAACTGATTGAGAGACCACACATCTTGGGCATAAAGTGGAATTGAAGTGAAGATTAAAAGTGTTCCCAAGTGCTTCTAATCTTTGTTTTGAATTTCTCCACACCAAGGTACGCTATCTTGTTCTTAAATTCTGAAATTTACATTGTGCACGTTATCAATCATGAATGAAATAGATCCTAGTTCGTCACTTCCGCTGTGGGTTTTGCATGAGATGCAAAACTAGAATTTTTCCTTCAATTGGATATAACTGCCATGTTAATGAACCATTTGATTATAATTATTCCTTGCACCGTTTGACTTGGTCAATGGAAGTTAAATAATATAACTTCATGTGTTATACGTAAATAGTTGAACTTTTTTGTAAATGGTTGGACTTTCTTGCACCTTTTGGCCATAGAAAGATCATTTGGTATTAATTGTCTTGGTGGCCCATGGTTGAATTGTTTTTTGTCCAAATGCTTTATGGCCATGAATGAATAGAATTGGTATAAGTTCAAGCAAATCTGAATGTACTAGTTCTAGCAAATCTTGGGCTCTTCTACCCCTTGCATTAAAAGGTCGTTTGGTCATTTTACCTTCCAAACAAGATTCGCAAACTGGAAAACCATCAAAGTCCATGGGCTGTAAAAGTCCATCTTTGATTAGTCTTTGAATCCTACTTGAATTAATATGACCTAAACGCAAGTGCCATAGATATGCAACACTAGTAGAAGGAAACTTTCTCTTTAATGATTTCACATGAGAGTTACTATCTAATTCAGAATTGTATAATTCATGCTTATCAGGAGTTAAAATATAAAGACCATCCACAATATTGCCAGAACAGATAAACACTTTATCCTTCTTTATTACAACATTGTCTTTCAAGATAATACAATATCCATGTTTACCTAAGTAAGTTGCAGAAATTAAGTTCCTACGAACATTAGGTACATACAAACAGTCTTCCAATATTAAAACTCTAGACTTAAAACACAAATTAAACACTCCAATAGCTTCAACCGAAATCTTGCTCCCATCAGCCAAAGTAAGAAATAGTTCTCCCTCATTCAACTTTCTGGTCTCCTAGAACCCCTGCAAAGAATTGCAGATATGATTAGTACAACCTGAATCCACATACCAGGAATCTGTTAGATTCTGTACCAAACATATTTCAAGAAGAAATGAACTTTTCATACCTTTATTCTTGGCAGCCTTGAATGTTGGACAGTTTCTCTTCCAATGTCCTTTCTCACCACAATGGAAACACTTTCCTTTGGTTTTCTTTCCTTTGTTGGCAACCCCTAAGGCAATTTGTTTACCATCTTTCTTAGTGAAGTCCTTCTTCTTCTTCTTCTTACCCTTGCCTTTCGACTTAAGTTGAGAAGTAGAAGCTTCACCTACATTGACTTCAACACTAGAAGTACCAAGGATGCCTTCCGCCGCCACTAACTCATTCATTAATTCAGACAAAGAATAAATATTTTTGTTCATGTTATAATTGAGTCTGAATTCCTTGAATGATTCTGGTAGTGACTGGAGTATCATATCCACTTGGGATTCTCCATCAATGTCGGCACCTAAAACTTCTAATGTGTTCAGATTAGCAATCATCCTAAGACAATCCTCCCTCACTGAACTTCCTGCAGCCATTTTGGTATTATAAATTTGCCTCATGGTTTCTTGCCTTGCAGAACGGCCTTGCTCACCAAACATCTCCTTCAGACTATGCATTATGTTCGAAGCAAGTTCTACATCCTGCATTTGATGCTGTAGAACATTTGAGATAGATGCTAGGATGTAGCACTTAGCCATCTCATTAGATTTCTGCCAACGATCATATCGCTGTTTTTCCTCAAAAGGAGCATCTAATGAAGGAAATTTAGGACATGGTTGAGTAAGCACATATTTGTGCTCCTCAGCAGTAAGAACAATGTCCAAATTTCTTTTCCAATCAACATAGTTGGATCCAGTCAGTTTGTTCTGGTTAAGAATAGAAACAAGTGGGCTAAATGATGCCATGACAAAATCTGAAAATAATAAACATGAATATAATAAGTAAATTGGACATTATCAATTTAGCATAAAAACATATAATATAGAACCTTAATAAAACCATAAAATAACATATGCAACGACAACCCAATCTCATATTCAATATTCCTCAGCATAGAGTGAATATAAAATACTATGATTGATTGAGAACTATTCTCATTATTAGTGCTATCATGATAACTCTTATCAAACACTAATAATATGCCGTTTTACATTTAGCCTCTAAGTAATAATAGTAAGAACTCAGCATAAAGGATACTAAAATACTTAGTCTAGTGTATGTCATTGTCTAGAATCATGTGTAACCACATCTCATCCCTTTAACAGGCTTATTTTGTAGTACCATGATAAAACACCCTCCGCATGGAATGCAAAGCTCGAAGCTAAGACAAGGTGATTATCAAACCACTATAAACCAAGAAATTCAATCTTGTAGGACCATGAAATAAATACTCTCCGCATGGAATGCTAAGCTCGAGGCAAAGACAAAGTTTCTATTTCACACTATTATGAACCAACAATGGAGGCCGTGAGATCCAACCCTTGAATCTCTCTCCTACTAGATATTTTGAATTAAGATTTTTAAAATCAAGAATGATAATAATGCTAGACATGTAAAAAAAAAAAAAATCCTAATCTCATTAAGAATAAATTTCATTAAACTAGCATTAACGTATATAAATATATAACGTAATAAAAACCTTTATTATATATAAAAATTTATATTATATTATAAGAATATAATATACAAATTAATATATATATATATAATTATTACTTATATATATATATATATACACACATAACCTACGGATTGTATGAATCCATTATATATATATATATATACCAAAGTCCAAGCTATGCATCAATTTCAAGTACGATATATAATATATGATAATTATATTATATATATATAGTGCTATCAGATGGGGAAATACTCCTTATACCAATTCTATTCATTCATAGCCATAAAGCATTTGGACAAAAACAATTCAACCATGGGCTACCAAGACAATTAATACCAAATGATCTTTCTATGGCCAAAAGGTGCAAGAAACTCCAACCATTTACAAGAAGTTCAACCATTTACGTATAACACATAAAGTTATAGTATGTAACTTCCATTGACCAAGTCAAACGGTGCAAGGAATAAGTATAATCAAATGGTTCATTAACATGGCAGTTATATCCAAGTGCAAAAGGTAGTTATATATATATTACAGTCAGGAGAATAACTGCCCAACTACGGATTCACCTTCTTCAAAGTCCAATCCGTGACATAACTTGGTGCTTTTGAAGAAAGATGGTAAATAATCATGACCAATCCGTGCACATGTAGAACAATATATCACATATATTATCAATGCACACAAGATTTTGGAACAATATCTTTATGCAGAAATTTAAAACACAAAGATAACGGTTTTCTTAATTCTAAAATTTTCACACGCAATACAATCAGATATGAAAACCTGGCTCTGATATTAATTTATATATATTATAAATATATAACATACAAATAATATAATATATATAATTATTACTTTAAATATATATATATATATATTTATATATATATATTACCAAAGTCCAAGCTATGCATCAATTCCAAGTACAATATATAATTTAAAAGATAAATATATTATATTATATAGATGCTATTAGATGGGGAAATTCTCCTTATACCATTCTATTCATTCATGGCCATAAAGAATTTGGACAAAAACAATTCACCCATGGGCCACCATACAATTAATACCAATGATCTTTCTATGGCCAAAAGGTGCAAGAAAGTCCAACCATTTACAAGAAAGTTCAACCATTTACGTATAACACATGAAGTTATATTATTTAACTTCCATTGACCAAGTCTAACGGTGCAAGGAATAAGTATAATCAAATGGTTCATTAACATGGCAGTTATATCCAATTGAATGAAAAATTCTGGTTTTGCATCTCATGCAAAACCCACAGCAGAAGCGACGAACTATGGTCTATTTCATTCATGATTGATAACGTGCACTATGTAAATTTCAGAATTTAAGAACAAGATAGCGTACCTTGATGTGGAGAAATTCAAAACAAAGATTAGAAGCACTTGGGAACACTTTTAATCTTCACTCCAATTCCACTTTACGCACAAGATGTGTGGTCTCTCAATTAGTTTTCAAGGGAGAATGAAAGTGTGTCTCACACTCTCTCACACACCGTTTCTTTTTCTTTTCTAAAACTCTTCTCTTAAAAATTCTGTATGTTTTTCCCTTTATAACTTACTGATTATCTAATTGGGCTGGCCTAATGGGCCTTTCCAATTGGGCTTTAGTGTGTGGCTTGGAGTGGGACCAAAAGGGACCAATAAGACACTAGCTCCAATGGGCCTCGGGCTTTTCCGTCAACTCTTGATAAGTCCAAAGTTACCATTAATTATATTTAATACCACTATATAAATATAATTGCACTCTAGGCCTTATTAATAAATTATATCCCAAGACTTTATTATACACGTAACCCCTTCATAAAATATTCGTAGTAACACAAAGTCATAAATGTAGACTACCACTTTGTAAATTACTACATCATATCCTTGAGTACCCGGTTTAATTCTTTAAAGTTATTCATTATATATTTATGAAATCCAATTTCATAAATATATACTTTAGTAATTTCTTACTAAAGTGGTTAGGCCTAACTCTCTGAATAACTGAAACCATTAAACTTATCTCAAGGGAATATTTTATATCTCTATCAAGAGACTATGAATTCCATCTTGAGAATATATGTTCCATCAACACTAAATGTGGCTGCCCAACATACTGAGGTTTTGACCCTCACTTCAGATCTCACTCCTGATATATCAAAGCAACCTACACTTTATGATCAGGTCCATTATTCTCTCAGGATTAAGAGTTCATGCAAATAGAAGTCGTGAGATTTATTATTCATTTGACAGTCGTTAGGAGAATAATAAATCTCACAGCGGTCCTGTTCAATATGTTTTAACTCTTAAAACATATCAACGTATCAAATAGAAGTTTCCACTTCCATGATCAAGACAAATCATCTTAGTTGACACGTTATAGTCTTCGTAGATGATATGCCCAATTTCATCACTGACTACGAACTATTAATTCTGAGTTTACAAGGAACTTGTGATTTATATCTTCTGTAACTTTTCACATAAATCACATACAATGCATATCATGGACTATATGATAATGTCTCATATTCATGTTACCATTATTTTAGATAATAATAAAATAATTTTATCAATCACAATATTAAGTCATACATCATGTCATACATAATGTCATACATAATATCATACATAGCATCATACAATAGGATTTAAAGGCACTAATCCTAACAATCTCCCACTTGCCCTAAAGACTATTGTGCACTAATCTAACTTTCATTGCTTCCAAATGTGACTCGAAAGTCCTTTGAGGCAAGGTTTTCGTAAAAGGATCTGCTAGATTATTTGCACTTTCAATCTTTGCTACCATAAGATCTCCACGAGCAACAATGTCTCGAATGATGTGGTACTTCCTCTCAATGTGCTTTCCTTTCTTGTGATTCCTTGGATCTTTGGATTGTGCAACCGCTCCACTATTGCCACAAAACAATGTGATGGGAACTTGCTCCATTCTCACAACACCAAGATCAGAAAGGAATTTCTTGAGCCAAACAGCCTCTTTTGCTGCTTCACAAGCAGCAACGTACTCGCCTTCCATGGTGGAGTCCGCAATACAAGATTGCTTAACGCTCCTCCAACTTATGGCTCCACCTCCCAAGGTGAAAACACATCCTGAAGTGGATTTTCTGAAATCTAGATCTGATTGAAAATATGAATCTGTATAGCCAATGGGAATCAAATCCTCACTATGGTAAACAAGCATATAATCTCTCGTTCTCCTAAGATACTTGAGAATGTGCATTACAGCTTGCCAATGTTTTGGTCCTGGATTTGATTGATATCGGCTGACCATGCCAACTGAATAACAAATATCTGGTCTAGTACAAAGCATGGCATACATGAGGCTTCCCACTGTAGAAGCATAAGGAACTTGTCTCATCATATTTTCCTCCTCTTGAGTCTTAGGCCTTTGGTCATCAGACAGAGGAACTCTATGTCTAAAAGGACGCAATCCTTTCTTGGAGTTTTGCATGCTAAACCATTCTAAGACCTTATCTATATATCCAGCTTGTGATAAGCCTGACATCTTATTCTTGCGATCTCGCCAAAGCTTGATCCCTAGAATAAAGTTAGCCTCACCCAAGTCCTTCATATCAAATTGGCTTGACAACCAAACTTTAACCGATGACATTACCCCTACATCATTCCCAATGAGTAGAATATCATCAACATAAAGCACTAGGAACATTACTACTTTGTCTCGATGTCTTTTGTACACACATGGTTCATCAAGATTTTGTTCAAAACCAAATGACTTGATTGCTTGATCAAATTTGATGTTCCATGACCTAGATGCTTGTTTAAGTCCATAAATGGACCTATTCAACTTGCATACCATATGCTCTTGGTTCTTTGCTATGAAACCTTCTGGTTGCAACATGTATATTTCTTCTTCAAGATTGCCATTAAGAAATGCAGTCTTACATCCATTTGCCAAATCTCATAATCATAATGAGCAGCAATGGATAAGAGAATTCTGATAGATTTAAGCATGGCTACTGGCGAAAAAGTTTCATCATAATCAATACCTTCTTTTTGTGTATACCTTTCGCCACTAGTCTTGCTTTAAAGGTTTCAACCTTTCCATCTATCCCTCTCTTTCTCTTGTAAACCCATTTGCAACCAACAGTTTAATGCCGTTAGGTGCCTTTACAAGATCCCATACATGATTTGAATTCATAGAATCCAATTCAGATTTCATAGCTTGGACTCAATGATGTGCATCTATATCATTCATTGCTTCATCATAAGTGTAAGGATCCGATTCAGCCTCTTCTGAGATAGCCTCATAAGTTTCTCCCAAACCTATGAATCTTATAGGAGGCCGAATAATTCTCCCACTACGATAAGGTACCTGTGTACTAGACATCTCATAAGTAGTATCTTATGGTGTATCTAATACAGTCACGTCATCCCTAGTTTCATCCATTGGTTGTTCAACTACAAGTTCATTCATTTCAACCAAGACAACTCTACTTCTAGGAGTAAAATTATTCATATAGTCATTTTCCAAGAATTGGGCATTTGTGCTAACAAACACTTTATTATCCTTATGACTATAGAATAAACCTCCAACTGTTCCTTTTGGATACCCTACAAAAAATACCACTTCTGTTTTAGACTGTAACTTGTCAGACTTTCCTTTCAACACATGTGCTGGACAACCCCAAATGTGAGATGTCTCATACTAGGCTTACGCCCATTCCACAACTCTACCGGTGTTTTAGGACAGACTTCGAAGGTACTAAATTCAGAAGATACATTGCAGTATTTAAGGCATATCCCCAAAAAGAAATTGATAGAGTTGAATAACTCAACATGGACCTAACCATATCTAAAAGAGTCCTATTCCTTCTTTCTGCTACACCATTTTGTTGTGGAGTTCCAGGGGCAGTCAACTGGGATATAATCCCATTTTCAGTCAAGTAATCCTTGAAATCACCAAGAACGTATTCGCCACCTCGATCAGATCGAATGGCTTTTATGTGTTTACCCGATTGATTCTCAACTTTAGCCCTAAACTCTTTGAACTTTTCAAAGGCTTCGGACTTCCGTTTCACTAGGTACACATAACCTAATCTAGAGTAATCATCAGTGAAAGTAATGAAATACTCATAGCCACCTCTAGCTTGGATTGACATAGGACCACATACATCTGAATGTACTAGTTCTAGCAAATCTTGTGCTCTTCTACCTTTTGCATTAAAAGGTCGTTTGGTCATCTTTCCTTCCAAACAAGATTCGTAAATTGGAAAACCATCAAAGTCCATGGGCTGTAAAAGTCCATCTTTGATTAGTCTTTGAATCCTACTTGAATTAATATGACCTAAACGCAAGTGCCATAGATATGCATCACTAGTAGAAGGAAACTTTCTCTTTAATGATTTCACATGAGAGTTACTTTCTAATTCAAAATTGTATAATTCATGCCTATCAAGAGTTAAAATATAAAGACCATCCACAATATTGCTAGAACAGATAAACATTTTATCCTTCTTTATTACAACATTGTCTTTCAGGATAACACAATATCCATGTTTACCTAAGTAAGTTGCAGAAATTAAATTCCTACGAACATTAGGTACATACAAACAGTCTTCCAATATTAAAACTCTAGACTTAAAATACAAATTAAACACTCCAACAGCTTCAACCGGAATCTTGCTCCCATCAGCCAAAGTAAGAAATAGTTCTCCCTCATTCAACTTTCTGGTCTCCTAGAACCCCTGCAAAGAATTGCAGATATGATTAGTACAACCTGAATCCACACACCAGGAATCTGTTGGATTCTGTACCAAACATATTTCAAGAAGAAATGAACTTTTCATCCCTTTAATCTTGGCAGCCTTGTATATTGGACAATTCCTCTTCCAGTGTCCTTTCTCACCACAATGGAAACACTTTCCTTTGGTTTTCTTTCCTTTGTTGGCAACCCCTAAGGCAATTTGTTTACCATCTTTCTTAGTGAAGTCCTTCTTCTTCTTCTTCTTCTTACCCTTGCCTTTCGACTTAGGTTGAGAAGTAGAAGCTTCACCCACATTGGCTTCAACACTAGAAGTACCAAGGATGCCTTCCACCGCCACTAACTCATTCATTAATTCAGACAAAGAATCTTTTTGTTCATGTTATAATTGAGTCTGAATTCCTTGAATGATTCTGGTAGTGACTGGAGTATCATATCCACTTGGGATTCTCCATCAATGTCGGCACCTAAAACTTCTAATGTGTTCAGATTAGCAATCATTCTAAGACAATGCTCCCTCACTGAACTTCCTGCAGCCATTTTGGTATTATAAATTTGCCTCATGGTTTCTTGCCTTGCAGAACGGCCTTACTCACCAAACATCTCCTTCAGACTATGCATTATGTCCGAAGCAAGTTCTACATCCTGCATTTGATGCTGTAGAACATTTGAGATAGATGCTAGGATGTAGCACTTAGCCATCTCATTAGATTTCTGCCAACGATCATATCGCTGTTTTTCCTCAAAAGGAGCATCTAATGAAGGAAATTTAGGACATGGTTGAGTAAACACATATTTGTGCTCCTCAGCAGTAAGAACAATGTCCAAATTTCTTTTCCAATCAACATAGTTGGATCCAGTCAGTTTGTTTTGGTTAAGAATAGAAACAAGTGGGCTAAATGATGCCATGACAAAATCTGAAAATAATAAACATGAATATAATAAGTAAATTGGACATTATCAATTTAGCATAAAAGCATATAATATAGAACTTAATAAAACCATAAAATAACATATGCAACGACAACCCAATCTCATATTCAATATCCCTCAGCATAGAGTGAACATAAAATACTATGATTGATTGAGAACTATTCTCATTTAGTGCTATCATGATAACTCTTATCAAACACTAATAATATGCCGTTTTACATTTAGCCTCTAAGTAATAATAGTAAGAACTCAGCATAAAAGATACTAAAATACTTAGTCTAGTGTATGCCATTGTCTAGAATTATGTGTAACCGCATCTCATCCCTTTAACAGGCTTATTTTGTAGTACCATGATAAAACACCCTCCGCATGGAATGCAAAGCTCGAAGCTAAGACAAGGTGATTATCAAACCACTATAAACCAAGAAATTCAATCTTGTAGGACCATGAAATAAATACTCTCCGCATGGAATGCTAAGCTCGAGGCAAAGACAAAGTATCTATTTCATACTACTATGAACCAGCAATGGAGGCCGTGAGATCCAACACTTGAATCTCTTTCCCACTAGATATTTTAAATTAAGGTTTTTAAAATCAAGAATGATAATAATGCTAGACTCGTAAAAAAAAAAAATCATAATATCATTAAGAATAAATTTCATTAAACTAGCATTAACGTATATAATATATATAACGTAATAAAAACCTTTATTATATATAAAAATTTATATTATTATAAATAATATAATATACGAATTAATATATATAATATATATTATTACTTTATATATATATATACACACATAACCTACGGATTGTATGAATCCATTATATATATATATATATATTATATATATATTATATATATATATATATTACCAAAGTCCAAGCTATGCATCAATTCCAAGTACAATATATAATATATGATAATTATATTATATTATATATAGTGCTATCAGATGAGAAATTCTCCTTATACCAATTCTATTCATTCATGGCCATAAAGCATTGGACAAAAACAATCAACCATGGGCCACCAAGACATTTAATACCAAATGATCTTTCTATGGCCAAAAGGTACAAAAGTCCGACCATTTACAAGAAAGTTCAACCATTTACGTAAACCATGAAGTTATATTATGTACTTCCATTGACCAAGTCAAACGGTGCAAGGAATAAGTATAATCAAATGGTTCATTAACATGACAGTTATATCCAAGTGCAAAAGTTAGTTATATATATAATTACGGTCATAGAATAACTGCCCAACTACGGATTCACCCTCTTCAAAGTCCAATCCGTGACATAACTTGGTGCTTTTGAAGAAAGATGGTAAATAAATTAATGACCAATCCGTGCACATGTAGAACAATATATCACATATATTTATCAATGCACACAAGATTTATGGAACAATATCTTTATGCAGAAATTTAAAACACAATGATAACGGTTTTCTTAAATTCTAAAATTCAATCACACGCAATACAATCATGATATGAAAACCTGGCTTTGATACCAATTGAAGGAAAAATTCTGGTTTTGCATCTCATGCAAAACCCACAGTGGAAGCGACGAACTAGGATCTATTTCATTCATGATTGATAACGTGCACAATGTAAATTTCAGAATTTAAGAACAAGATTGCGTACCATGGTGTGGAGAAATTCAAAACAAAGATTAGAAGCACTTGGGAACACTTTTAATCTTCACTTCAATTCCACTTTACGCCCAAGATGTGTGGTATCTCAATCAGTTTTCAAGGGAGAATGAATCTGTGTCTCACACTCTCTCACACACCGTTTCTTTTTCTTTTCTAATCTCTTCTCTTAAAAATTCTGTATGTTTCTCCCTTTATAACTAACTGATTATCTAATTGAGCTGGTCTAATGGGCCTTTCCAATTGGGCTTTAGTGCGTGGCTTGGAGTGGGACCAAAAGGGACCAATAAGACACTAGCTCCAATGGGCCTTGGGCTTTTCCGTCAACTCTTGACAAGTCCAAAGTTACCATTAATTATATTTAATATCACTATATAAATATAATTGCACTCTAGGCCTTATTAATAAATTATATCCCAAGACTTTATTATACACGTAACCCCTTCATTAAATATTCGTAGTAATACAAAGTCATAAATGTAGACTGCCACTTTGTAAATTACTATATCTTATCCTTGAGTACCCAGTTTAATTCTTTAAAATTATTCATTATATATTTATGAAATCCAATTTCATAAATATATACTTTAGTAATTTCTTACTAAAGTGGTTAGGCCTAACTCTCTGAATAACTGAAACTATTAAACTTATTTCAAGGGAATATTTTATATCTCTATCAAGAGACTATGAATTCCATCTTGAGAATATATGTTCCATCAACACTAAATGTGGCTGCCCAACATACTGAGGTTTTGACCGTCACTTCAGGTCTCACTCCTAATATATCAAAGCAACCTACACTTTATGATCAGGTCCATTATTCTCTCAGGATTAAGAGTTCATGCAAACAGAAGTCGTGAGATTTATTATTCATTTGACAGTCGTTAGGAGAATAATAAATCTCACAGCGGTCTTGTTCAATATGTTTTAACTCTTAAAACATATCAACATATCAACTAGAAGTTTCCACTTCCATGATCAAGACAAATCATCTTAGTTGACACGTTATAGTCTTTGCAGAGAGATGAATGCCCAATTTCATCACCGACTACGACTATTAATTCTGGTTTACAAGGAACTTGTAATTTACATCTTCTGTGACTTTTCACATAAATCACATACAATGCATCTCATGGACTATATGATAAGTCCCATATTCATGTTACCATTATTTTAGATAATAATAAAATAATTTTATCAATCACAATATTAAGTCATACATCATGTCATACATAATATCATACATAATATCATACATAATATCATACATAGCATCATACAATAGGATTTAAGGGCACTAATCCTAAAAATATTTTATATCTCCATCAAGAGACTATGAATTCCATCTTGAGAATATATGTTCCATCAACACTAAATGTGGGTGCCCAACATACTTAGGTTTTGACCGTAACTTCAGATCTCACTCCTGATATATCAAAGTAACCTACACTTCATGATCAGGTCCATTATTCTCTCAGGATTAAGAGTTCATGCAAATAGAAGTCGTGAGATATATTATTCATTTGACAGTCGTTAGAAGAATAATAAATCTCACAGCGATCCTGTTCAATATGTTTTAACTCTTAAAACATATCAACATATCAACTAGAAGCTTCCACTTCCATGATCAAGACAAATCATCTTAGTTGACACGTTATAGTCTTCGCAGATGAAATGCCCAATTTCATCACCGACTACGAACTATTAATTCTGAGTTTACAAAGAACTTGTGATTTACATCTTCTGTGACTTTTCACATAAATCACATACAATGCATCTCATGGACTATATGATAATGTCCCATATTCATGTTACCATTATTTTAGATAATAATAAAATAATTTTATCAATCACAATATTAAGTCATACATCATGTCATACATGATGTCATACATGATGTCATACATAATGTCATACATAATATCATACATAACATCATACAATAGGATTTAAGGGCACTAATCCTAACAATCTTCCACTTGCCCTAAAGACTATTGTGCATTTATCTAACTCCCATTCCCTCCAAATGTGACTCGAAAGTCCTTTGAGGTAAGGCTTTGGTAAAAGGATCTGCTAGATTATTTGCACTTTCAATCTTTGCTACCACAATATCTCCACGAGCAACAATGTCTCAAATGATATGGTACTTCCTCTCAATGTGCTTTCCTTTCTTGTGATTCCTTGGATCTTTGGATTGTGCAACCGCTCCACTATTGTTACAAAACAATGTGATGGGAACTTGCTCCATTCTCACAACACCAAGATCAGAAAGGAATTTCTTAAGCCAAACAGCCTCCTTTGCTGCTTCACAAGCAGCAACGTACTCGGCTTCCATGGTGGAGTCCGCAATACAAGATTGCTTAACGCTGCTCCAACTTATGGCTCCACCTCCCAAGGTGAAAACACATCCTGAAGTGGATTTTCTGAAATCTAGATCTGACTGAAAGTCTGAATCTGTATAGCCAATGGGAATCAAATCCTCACTATGGTAAACAAGCATATAATTTCTCGTTCTCCTAAGATACTTGAGAATATGCTTTACAGCTTGCCAATGTTTTGGTCCTGGATTTGATTGATATCGGCTGATCATGCCAACTGAATAACAAATATCTGGTCTAGTACAAAGCATGGCATACATGAGACTTCCCACTACAGAAGCATAAGGAACTTGTCTCATCATATTTTCTTCCTCTTGAGTCTTAGGCCTTTGGTCATCAGACAGAGGAACTTCATGTCTAAAAAGAAGCAATCATTTCTTGGAGTTTTGCATGCTAAACCGTTCTAGAACCTTATCTATATATCCAGCTTGTGATAAGCCTAACATCTTATTCTTGTGATCTCTCCAAAGCTTGATTCCTAGAATAAAGTTAGCCTCACCCAAGTCCTTCATATCAAATTGGCTTGACAACCAAACTTTAACCGCTGACATTACCCCTACATCATTCCCAATGAGTGGAATATCATCAACATAAAGCACTAGGAACATTACTACTTTGTCTCGATGTCTTTTGTACACACATGGTTCATCAAGAGTTTGTTCAAAACTAAATGACTTGATTGCTTGATCAAATCTGATGTTCCATGACCTAGATGCTTGTTTAAGTCCATAAATGGACCTATTCAATTTGCATACCATATGCTCTTGGTTCCTCGCTATGAAACCTTCTGGTTCCAACATGTATATTTCTTCTTCAAGATTGCCATTAAGAAATGCAGTCTTGACATCCATTTGCCAAATCTCATAATCATAATGAGCAGCAATGGATAAGAGAATTCTGATAGATTTAAGCATGGCTACTGGCGAAAAAGTTTCACTATAATCAATACCTTCTTTTGTGTATACCCTTTCGCCACTAGTCTTACTTTAAAGGTTTCAACCTTTCCATCTATCCCTCTCTTCCTCTTGTAAACCCATTTGCAACCAACATGTTTAATGCCGTTAGGCGCCTTTACAAGATCCCATACATGATTGGAATCCATAGAATCCAATTAAGATTTCATAGCTTGGACCCAATGATGTGCATCTATATCACTCATTGCTTCATCATAAGTGTAAGGATCCGATTCAGCCTCTTCTGAGATAGCCTCATAAGTTTCTCCCAACCTATGAATCTTATAGGAGGCCGAACAATTCTCCCACTACGAAGAGGCACTTGTGTACTAGACATCTCTGAGTAGTATCTTTGTGGTATCTAATACAATCATATCATCCCTAGTTTCATCCATTGGTTGTTCAACTACAGGTTCATTCATTTCAGCCAAGACAACTCTACTTCTAGGAGTAAAATTATTCATATAGTCATTTTCCAAGAATTTGGCATTTGTGCTAACAAACACTTTATTATCCTTATGACTATAGAATAAACCTCCAACTGTTCCTTTTGGATACCCTACAAAAAATACCACTTTGGTTTTAAAGTGTAACTTGTCAGACTTTCCTTTCAACACATATGCTGGACAACCCCAAATGTGGAGATGTCTCATACTAGGCTTACGCCCATTTCACAACTCTATAGGTGTTTTAGGAATAGACTTCGAAGGTACTAAATTCAGAAGATACATTGCAGTATTTAAGGCATATCCCCAAAAAGAAATGGTAGAGTCGAATAACTCAACATGGACCTAACCATATCTAAAAGAGTCCTATTCATTCTTTCTGCTACACCATTTTGTTGTGGAGTTCCAGGTGCAGTCAATTGGGATATAATCCCATTTTCAGTCAAGTAATCATTGAAATCACCAAGAAGGTATTCGCCACCTCGATCAAATCGAATGGCCTTTATCTGTTTACCCAATTGATTTTCAACTTCAACCCTAAACTCTTTGAACTTTTCAAAGGCTTCGGACTTCCGTTTCATTAGGTACACATAACCAATTCTAGAGTAATCATCAGTGAAAGTAATGAAATACTCATAGCCACCTCTTGCTTGGATTGACATAGGACCACATACATCTGAATGTACTAGTTCTAGCAAATCTTGGGCTCTTCTACCCTTTGCATTAAAAGGTAGTTTGGTCATTTTACCTTCCAAACAAGATTCGCAAACTGGAAAACCATCAAAGTCCATGGGCTGTAAAAGTCCATCTTTGATTAGTCTTTGAATCCTACTTGAATTAATATGACCAAAACGCAAGTGTCGTAGATATGCAACACTAGTAGAAGGAAACTTTCTCTTTAATGATTTCACATGAGAGTTACTATCTAATTCAGAATTGTATAATTCATGCTTATCAGGAGTTAAAATATAAAGACCATCCACAATATTGCCAGAACAGATAAACACTTTATCCTTCTTTATTACAACATTGTCTTTCAGGATAATACAATATCCATGTTTACCTAAGTAAGTTGCAGAAATTAAGTTCCTACGAACATTAGGTACATACAAACAGTCTTCCAATATTAAAACTTTAGACTTAAAACACAAATTAAACACTCCAATAGCTTCAACCGGAATCTTGCTCCCATCAGCCAAAGTAAGAAATAGTTCTCCCTCATTCAACTTTCTGGTCTCCTGGAACCCTTGCAAAGAATTGCAGATATGATTAGTACAACCTGAATCCACACACCAGGAATCTGTTGGATTCTGTACCAAACATATTTCAAGAAGAAATGAACTTTTCATACCTTTATTCTTGGCAGCCTTGAATGTTGGACAATTCTCTTCCAATGTTCTTTCTCACCACAATGGAAACACTTTCCTTTGGTTTTCTTTCCTTTGTTGGCAAACCCTAAGGCAATTTGTTTACCATCTTTCTTAGTGAAGTCCTTCTTCTTCTTCTCTTACCCTTGCCTTTCGACTTAGATTGAGAAGTAGAAGCTTCACCCACATTGGCTTCAACACTAGAAGTATCAAGGATGCCTTCCACCGCCACTAACATTCATTAATTCAGACAAAGAATAAATCTTTTGTTCATGTTATAATTGAGTCTGAATTCCTTGAATGATTGGTAGTGACTGGAGTATCATATCCACTGGGATTCTCCATCAATGTCGGCACCTAAAACTTCTAATGTGTTCAGATTAGCAATCATCCTAAGACAATGCTCCCTCACTAAACTTCCTGCAGCCATTTTGGTATTATAAATTTGCCTCATGGTTGCTTGCCTTGCAGAACGGCCTTACTCACCAAACATCTCCTTCAGACTATGCATTATGTCCGAAGCAAGTTCTACATCTTGCATTTGATGCTGTAGAACATTTGAGATAGATGCTAGGATGTAGCACTTAGCCATCTCATTAGATTTCTGCCAACGATCATATCGCTATTTTTCCTCAAGAGGAGCATCTAATGAAGGAAATTTAGGACATGGTTGAGTAAGCACATATTTGTGCTCTTCAGCAGTAAGAACAATGTCCAAATTTCTTTTCCAATCAACATAGTTGGATCCAGTCAGTTTGTTTTGGTTAAGAATAGAAACAAGTGGGCTAAATGATGCCATGACAAAATCTGAAAATAATAAACATGAATATAATAAGTAAATTGGACATTATCAATTTAGCATAAAAGCATATAATATAGAACCTTAATAAAACCATAAAATAACATATGCAACGACAACCCAATCTCATATTCAATATCCCTCAGCATAGAGTGAATATAAAATACTATGATTGATTGAGAACTATTCTCATTATTAGTGCTATCATGATAACTCTTATCAAACACTAATAATATGCCGTTTTACATTTAGCCTTTAAGTAATAATAGTAAGAACTCAGCATAAAGGATACTAAAATACTTAGTCTAGTGTATGTCATTGTCTAGAATCATGTGTAACCACATCTCATCCCTTTAACAGGCTTATTTTGTAGTACCATGATAAAACACCCTCCGCATGGAATGCAAAGCTCGAAGCTAAGACAAGGTGATTATCAAACCACTATAAACCAAGAAATTCAATCTTGTAGGACCATGAAATAAATACTCTCCGCATGGAATGCTAAGCTCGAGGCAAAGACAAAGTTTCTATTTCACACTATTATGAACCAACAATGGAGGCCGTGAGATCCAACCCTTGAATCTCTCTCCTACTAGATATTTTAAATTAAGGTTTTTAAAATCAAGAATGATAATAATGCTAGACACGTAAAAAAAAAAAAAAATCCTAATCTCATTAAGAATAAATTTCATTAAACTAGCATTAACGTATATAAATATATATAACGTAATAAAAACCTTTATTATATATAAAAATTTATATTATATTATAAAGAATATAATATACAAATTAATATATATATAATATATAATTATTACTTTATATATATATATATATACACACACATAACCTACGGATTGTATGAATCCATTATATATATATATATTACCAAAGTCCAAGCTATGCATCAATTTCAAGTACAATATATAATATATGATAATTATATTATATTATATATAGTGCTATCAGATGGGGAAATACTCCTTATACCAATTCTATTCATTCATAGCCATAAAGCATTTGGACAAAAACAATTCAACCATGGGCCACCAAGACAATTAATACCAAATGATCTTTCTATGGCCAAAAGGTGCAAGAAACTCCAACCATTTACAAGAAAGTTCAACCATTTACGTATAACACATAAAGTTATATTATGTAACTTCCATTGACCAAGTCAAACGGTGCAAGGAATAAGTATAATCAAATGGTTCATTAACATGGCAGTTATATCCAAGTGCAAAAGGTAGTTATATATATATTACAGTCAGGAGAATAACTGCCCAACTACGGATTCACCTTCTTCAAAGTCCAATCCGTGACATAACTTGGTGCTTTTGAAGAAAGATGGTAAATAAATCAATGACCAATCCGTGCACATGTAGAACAATATATCACATATATTTATCAATGCACACAAGATTTATGGAACAATATATTTATGCAGAAATTTAAAACACAAAGATAACGGTTTTCTTAAATTCTAAAATTCAATCACACGTAATACAATCATGATATGAAAACCTGGCTCTGATACCAATTGAAGGAAAAATTCTGGTTTTGCATCTCATGCAAAACCCACAGCGGAAGCGACGAACTAGGATCTGTTTCATTCATGATTGATAACGTGCACAATGTAAATTTCAGAATTTAAGAACAAGATAGCGTACCTTGGTGTGGAGAAATTCAAAACAAAGATTAGAAGAACTTGGGAACACTTTTAATCTTCAGTTCAATTCCACTTTACGCCCAAGATGTGTGGTCTCTCAATCAGTTTTCAAGGGAGAATTAAAGTGTGTCTCACACTCTCTCATACACCGTTTCTTTTTCTTTTCTAATCTTTTCTTATAAAAATTCTGTATGTTTCTCCCTTTATAACTAACTGATTATCTAATTGTGCTGGCCTATTGGGCCTTTCCAATTGGGCTTTAGTGTGTGGCTTGGAGTGGGACCAAAAGGGACCAATAAGACACTAGCTCCAATGGGTCTTGGGCTTTTCCGTCAACTCTTGACAAGTCCAAAGTTACCATTAGTTATATTTAATACCACTATATAAATATAATTGCACTCTAGGCCTTATTAATAAATTATTTCCTAACACTTTATTATACACGTAACCCCTTCATAAAATATTCGTAGTAATACAAAGTCATAAATGTAGACTGCCACTTTGTTAATTACTACATCTTATCCTTGAGTACCCGGTTTAATTCTTTAAAGTTATTCATTATATATTTGTGAAATCTAAGTTCATAAATATATACTTTAGTAATTTCTTACTAAAGTGGCTAGGCCTAACTCTCTGAATAACTGAACCCATTAGCTGTTTGGCTCAAGAAATTCCTTTCTGATCTTGGTGTTGTGAGAATAGAGCAAGTGCCCATCATATTGTCTTGTAACAATAGTGGAGCGGTTGCACAATCCAAAGATCCAAGGAATCACAAGAAAGGAAAGCACATTGAGAGGAAGTACCACATCATTCGAGACATTGTTGCTCGTGGAGATGTTGTGGTAGCAAAAATTGAAAGTGCAAATAATCTAGCAGATCCATTTACCAAAGCCTTGTCTCAAAGGGCTTTCGAGTCACATTTGGAAGGAATGTGAGTTAGATTAGTGCACAATAGTCTTTAGGGCAAGTGGGAGATTGTTAGGATTAGTACCCTAAATCCTATTGTATGATGCTATGTATGATATTATGTATGACATTATGTATGACATGATGTATGACTTAATATTGTGATTGATAAAATTATTTTATTATTATCTAAAATAATAGTAACATGAATATGGGACATTATCATATAGTCCATGAAATGCATTGTATGTGATTTATGTGAAAAGTCACAGAAGATGTAAATCACAAGTTTTTTGTAAACTCAGAATTAATAGTTCGTAGTTGGTGATGAAATTGGGCATTTCATCTGCAAAGACTATAACGTGTCAACTAAGATGATTTGTCTTGATCATGAAAGTGGAAACTTCTAGTTGATATGTTGATTTGTTTTAAGAGTTAAAACATATTGAACTGGACCGCTGTGAGATTTATTATTCTCCTAACGACTGTCAAATGAATAATAAATCTCACGACTTCTATTTGCATGAACTCTTAATCCTGAGAGAATAATGGACCTGATCATGAAGTGTAGGTTGCTTTGATATATCAGGAGTGAGATCTGAAGTGACGGTCAAAACCTCAGTATGTTGGGCAGCCACATTTAGTGTTGATGGAACATATATTCTCAAGATGGAATTCATAGTCTCTTGATAGAGATATAAAATATTCCCTTGAGATAAGTTTAATGGTTTCAGTTATTCAGAGAGTTAGGCCTAACCACTTTAGTAAGAAATTACTAAAGTATATATTTATGAAATTGGATTTCATAAATATATAATGAATAACTTTAAAGAATTAAACCGGGTACTCAAGGATAAGATATAGTAATTTACAAAGTGACAGTCTACATTTATGACTTTGTGTTACTACGAATATTTTATGAAGGGGTTACGTGTATAATAAAGTCTTGGGATATAATTTATTAATAAGGTCTAGAGTGCAATTATATTTATATAGTGGTATTAAATATAAGTAATGGTAACTTTGGACTTGTCAAGAGTTGACGAAAAAGCCCAAGACCCATTGGAGCTAGTGTCTTATTGGTCCCTTTTGGTCCCACTTCAAGCCACACACTAAAGCCCAATTGGAAAGGCCCAATAGGCCAACCCAATTAGATAATCAGTTAGTTATAAAGGGAGAAACATACAGAATTTTTATAAGAAAAGATTAGAAAAGAAAAAGAAACAGTGTGTGAGAGAGTGTGAGACACACTTTCATTCTCCCTTGAAAACTAATTGAGAGACCACACATCTTGGGCGTAAAGTGGAATTGAAGTGAAGATTAAAAGTGTTCACAAGTGCTTCTAATTTTTGTTTTGAATTTCTCCACACCAAGGTACGCTATCTTGTTCTTAAATTCTGAAATTTACATTGTGCACGTTATCAATCATGAATGAAATAGATCCTAGTTCGTCGCTTCCGCTGTGGGTTTTGCATGAGATGCAAAACCAGAATTTTTCCTTCAATTGGTATCAGAGCCAGGTTTTCATATCATGATTGTTTTGCGTGTGATTGAATTTTAGAATTTAAGAAAACCGTTATCTTTGTGTTTTAAATTTCTGCATAAAGATATTGTTCCATAAATCTTGTGTGCATTGATAAATATATGTGATATATTGTTCTACATGTGCATGGATTGGTCATTGATTTATTTACCATCTTTCTTCAAAAGCACCAAGTTATGTCACGGATTGGACTTTGAAGAAGGTGAATCCGTAGTTGGGCAGTTATTCTACTGACCGTAATATATATATAACTACCTTTTGCACTTGGATATAACTGCCATGTTAATGAACCATTTGATTATACTTATTCCTTGCACCGTTTGACTTGGTCAATGGAAGTTACATAATATAACTTCATGTGTTATACGTAAATGGTTGAACTTTCTTGTAAATGGTCGGACTTTCTTGCACCTTTTGGCCATAGAAAGATCATTTGGTATTAATTGTCTTGGTGGCCCATGGTTGAATTGTTTTTTGTCCAAATGCTTTATGGCCATGAATGAATAGAATTGGTATAAGGAGAATTTCCCCATCTGATAGCACTATATATAATATAATATAATTATCATATATTATATATTGTACTTGGAATTGATGCATAGCTTGGACTTTGGTAATATATATATATATATATATATATAATGGATTCATACAATCCGTAGGTTATGTGTGTATATATATATATATATATAAAGTAATAATTATATATTATATATATTAATTCGTATATTATATTATTTATAATATAATATAAATTTTTATATATAATAAAGGTTTTTATTACGTTATATATATTTATATACGTTAATGCTAGTTTAATGAAATTTATTCTTAATGATATTAGGATTATTTTTTTTTTTTACATGTCTAGCATTATTATTATTCTTGATTTTAAAAACCTTAATTTAAAATATCTAGTGGGAGAGAGATTCAAGTGTTGGATCTCACGGCCTCCATTGCTGGTTCATAGTAGTGTGAAATAGATACTTTGTCTTTGCCTCGAGCTTAGCATTCCATGCGGAGAGTATTTATTTCATGGTCCTACAAGATTGAATTTCTTGGTTTATAGTGGTTTGATAATCACCTTGTCTTAGCTTCGAGCTTTGCATTCCATGCGGAGGGTGTTTTATCATGGTACTACAAAATAAGCCTGTTAAAGGGATGAGATGTGGTTACACATGATTCTAGACAATGGCATACACTAGACTAAGTATTTTAGTATCCTCTATGCTGAGTTCTTACTATTATTACTTAGAGGCTAAATGTAAAACGGCATATTATTAGTGTTTGATAAGAGTTATCATGATAGCACTAATAATGAGAATATTTCTCAATCAATCATAGTATTTTATATTCACTCTATGCTGAGGGATATTGAATATGAGATTGGGTTGTCGTTGCATATGTTATTTTATGGTTTTATTAAGGTTCCATATTATATGCTTTTATGCTAAATTGATAATGTCCAATTTACTTATTATATTCATGTTATTATTTTCAGATTTTGTCATGGCATCATTTAGCCCACTTGTTTCTATTCTTAACCAAAACAAACTGACTAGATCCAACTATGTTGATTGGAAAAGAAATTTGGACATTGTTTTTACTGCTGAAGAGCACAAATATGTGCTTACTCAACCATGTCCTAAATTTCCTTCATTAGATGCTCCTCTTGAGGAAAAACAGCGATATGATCGTTGGCAGAAATCTAATGAGATGGCTAAGTGCTACATCCTAGCATCTATCTCAAATGTTCTATAGCATCAAATGCAAGATGTAGAACTTGCTTCGGACATAATGCATAGTCTGAAGGAGATGTTTGGTGAGCAAGGCCGTTCTGCAAGGTAAGAAACCATGAGGCAAATTTATAATACCAAAATAGCTGCAGGAAGTTCAGTGAGGGAGCATTGTCTTAGGATGATTGCTAATCTGAACACATTAGAAGTTTTAGGTGCCGACATTGATGGAGAATCCCAAGTGGATATGATACTCCAGTCACTACCAGAATCATTCAAGGAATTCAGACTCAATTATAACATGAACAAAAAGATTTATTCTTTGTCTGAATTAATGAATGAGTTAGTGGCGGCGGAAGGCATCCTTGGTACTTCTAGTGTTGAAGCCAATGTGGGTGAAGCTTCTACTTCTCAACCTAAGTCGAAAGGCAAGGGTAAGAAGAAGAAGAAGAAGGACTTCACTAAGAAAGATGGTAAACAAATTGCCTTAGGGGTTGCCAACAAAGGAAAGAAAACCAAAGGAAAGTGTTTCCATTGTGGTGAGAAAGGACATTGAAAGAGGAATTGTCTAATATACAAGGCTGCCAAGATTAAAGGTATGAAAAGTTCATTTCTTCTTGAAATATGTTTGGTACAGAATCCAACAGATTCCTGGTGTGTGGATTCAGGTTGTACTAATCATATCTGCAATTCTTTGCAAGGGTTCCAGGAGACCAGAAAGTTGAATGAGGAGAAACTATTTCTTACTTTGGCTGATGGGAGCAAGATTCCGGTTGAAGCTGTTGGAGTGTTTAATTTGTGTTTTAAGTCTAGAGTTTTAATATTGGAAGACTGTTTGTATGTACCTAATGTTCGTAGGAATTTAATTTCTGCAACTTACTTAGGTAAACATGGATATTGTGTTATCCTGAAAGACAATGTTGTAATAAAGAAGGATAAAATGTTTATCTGTTCTAGCAATATTGTGGATGATCTTTATATTTTAACTCCTGATAGGCATGAATTATACAATTCTGAATTAGAAAGTAACTCTCATGTGAAATCATTAAAGAGAAAGTTTCCTTCTACTAGTGATGCATATCTATGGCACTTGCGTTTAGGTCATATTAATTCAAGTAGGATTCAAAGACTAATCAAAGATGGACTTTTACAGCCCATGGACTTTGATGGTTTTCAGTTTGCGAATCTTGTTTGGAAGGAAAGATGACCAAACGACCTTTTAATGCAAAAGGTAGAAGAGCACAAGATTTGCTAGAACTAGTACATTTAGATGTATGTGGTCCTATGTCAATCCAAGCAAGAGGTGGCTATGAGTATTTTATTACTTTCACTGATGATTACTCTAGATTTGGTTATGTGTACCTAATGAAACGGAAGTCTGAAGCCTTTGAAAAGTTCAAAGAGTTTAGGGCTGAAGTTGAGAATCAATCGGGTAAATACATAAAGGCCATTCGATCTGATCGAGGTGGCGAATACCTTCTTGGTGATTTCAAGGATTACTTGACTGAAAATGGGATTATATCCCAGTTGACTGCACCTGGAACTCCACAACAAAATGGTGTAGCAGTAAGAAGGAATAGGACTCTTTTAGATATGGTTAGGTCCATGTTGAGTTATTCGACTCTACTAATTTCTTTTTGGGGATATGCCTTAAATACTGCAATGTATCTTCTGAATTTAGTATCTTCGAAGTCTATTCCTAAAACACCTGTAGAGTTATGGAATGGGCGTAAGCCTAGTATGAGACATCTCCACATTTGGGGTTGTCCAGCACATGTGTTGAAAGAAAAGTTTGACAAGTTACAGTCTAAAACAAAAGTGGTATTTTTTGTAGGATATCCAAAAGGAACAGTTGGAGGTTTATTCTATGGTCATAAGGATAATAAAGTGTTTGTTAGCACAAATGCCAAATTCTTGAAAAATGACTATATGAATAATCTTACTCCTAGAAGTAGAGTTGTCTTGGCTGAAATGAATGAACCTGTAGTTGAACAACCAATGGATGAAACTAGGGATGATGTGACTGTATTAGATACACCACAAGATACTACTCATAAGATGTCTAGCACACAGGTGCCTGGTCGTAGTGGGAGAATTGTTCGGCCTCCTATAAGATTCATAGGTTTGGGAGAAACTTATGAGGCTATCTCAGAAGAGGCTGAATCGGATCCTTACACTTATGATGAAGCAATGAATGATATAGATGCACATCATTGGGTCCAAGCTATGAAATCTGAATTGGATTCTATGAATTCAAATCATGTATGGGATCTTGTAAAGGCACCTAACGGCATTAAACCTGTTGGTTGCAAATGGGTTTACAAGAGATAGAGAGGGATAGATAGAAAGGTTGAAACCTTTAAAGTAAGACTAGTGGCGAAAGGGTATACACAAAAAGAAGGTATTGATTATGATGAAACTTTTTCGCTAGTAGCCATGCTTAAATCTATCAGAATTCTCTTATCCATTGCTGCTCATTATGATTATTAGATTTGGCAAATGGATGTCAAAACTGCATTTCTTAATGGCAATCTTGAAGAAGAAATATACATGTTGTAACCAGAAGGTTTCATAGCAAAGAACCAAGAGCATATGGTATGCAAGTTGAATAGGTCCATTTATGGACTTAAACAAGCATCTAGGTCATGGAACATCAGATTTGATCAAGCAATCAAGTCATTTGGTTTTGAACAAAATCTTGATGAACCATTTGTGTACAAAAGACATCAGACAAAGTAGTAATGTTCCTAGTGCTTTATGTTAATGATATTCTACTCATTGGGAATGATGTAGGGGTAATGTCATCGGTTAAAGTTTGGTTGTCAAGCCAATTTGATATGAAGGACTTGGGTGAGGCTAACTTTATTCTAGGGATCAAGCTTTGGCGAGATCGCAAGAATAAGATGTTAGGCTTATCACAAGCTGGATATATAGATAAGGTTCTAAAACGGTTTAACATGCAAAACTCCAAGAAAGGATTGCTTCCTTTTAGACATGGAGTTCTTCTGTCTGATGACCAAAGGCCTAAGACTCAAGAGGAGGAAAATATGATGAGACAAGTTCCTTATGCTTCTGCAGTGGGAAGCCTCATGTATGCCATGCTTTGTACTAGACCAGATATTTGTTATTCAGTTGGCATGGTCAGCCGATATCAATCAAATCCAGGACCAAAACATTGGCAAGCTGTAAAGCACATTCTCAAGTATCTTAGGAGAACGAGAAATTATATGCTTGTTTACCATAGTGAGGATTTGATTCCCATTGGCTATACAGATTCAGATTTTCAATCAGATCTAGATTTCAGAAAATCCACTTTAGGATGTGTTTTCACCTTGGGAGGTGGAGCCATAAGTTGGAGGAGTGTCAAGCAATCTTGTATTGCGGACTCCACCATGGAAGCCGAGTACGTTGCTGCTTGTGAAGCAGCAAAGAAGGCTGTTTGGCTCAAGAAATTCCTTTCTGATCTTGGTGTTGTGAGAATGGAGCAAGTGCCCATCACATTGTTTTGTGACAATAGTGGAGCAGTTGCACAATCCAAAGATCCAAGGAATCACAAGAAAGGAAAGCACATTGAGAGGAAGTACCACATCATTCGAGACATTGTTGCTCGTGGAGATGTTGTGGTAGCAAAAATTGAAAGTGCAAATAATCTAGCAGATCCATTTACCAAAGCCTTGTCTCAAAGGGCTTTCGAGTCACATTTGGAAGGAATGTGAGTTAGATTAGTGCACAATAGTCTTTAGGGCAAGTGGGAGATTGTTAGGATTAGTACCCTTAAATCCTATTGTATGATGCTATGTATGATATTATGTATGACATTATGTATGACATGATGTATGACTTAATATTGTGATTGATAAAATTATTTTATTATTATCTAAAATAATAGTAACATGAATATGGGACATTATCATATAGTCCATGAAATGCATTGTATGTGATTTATGTGAAAAGTCACAGAAGATGTAAATCACAAGTTTTTTGTAAACTCAGAATTAATAGTTCGTAGTTGGTGATGAAATTGGGCATTTCATCTGCAAAGACTATAACGTGTCAACTAAGATGATTTGTCTTGATCATGGAAGTGAAAACTTCTAGTTGATATGTTGATTGTTTTAAGAGTTAAAACATATTGAACTGGACCGCTGTGAAATTTATTATTCTCCTAACGACTGTCAAATGAATAATAAATCTCACGACTTCTATTTGCATGAACTCTTAATCCTGAGAGAATAATGGACCTGATCATGAAGTGTAGGTTGCTTTGATATATCAGGAGTGAGATCTGAAGTGACGGTCAAAACCTCAGTATATTGGGCAGCCACATTTAGTGTTGATGGAACATATATTCTCAAGATGGAATTCATAGTCTCTTGATAGAGATATAAAATATTCCCTTGAGATAAGTTTAATGGTTTCAGTTATTCAGAGAGTTAGGCCTAACCACTTTAGTAAAAAATTACTAAAGTATATATTTATGAAATTGGATTTCATAAATATATAATGAATAACTTTAAAGAATTAAACCGGGTACTCAAGGATAAGATATAGTAATTTACAAAGTGGCAGTCTACATTCATGACTTTGTCTTACTACGAATATTTTATGAAGGGGTTACGTGTATAATAAAGTCTTGGGATATAATTTATTAATAAGGCCTAGAGTGCAATTATATTTATATAGTGGTATTAAATATAATTAATGGTAACTTTGGACTTGTCAAGAGTTGACGGAAAAGCCCAAGGCCCATTGGAGCTAGTGTCTTATTGGTCCATTTTGGTCCCACTTCAAGCCACACACTAAAGCCCAATTGGAAAGGCCTAATAGGCCAACCCAATTAGATAATCAGTTAGTTATAAAGGGAGAAACATACAGAATTTTTATTAGAAGAGATTAGAAAAGAAAAAGAAACGGTGTGTGAGAGATTGTGAGACACACTTTCATTCTCCCTTGAAAACTGATTGAGAGACCACACATCTTGGGCGTAAAGTGGAATTGAAGTGAAGATTAAAAGTTTTCCCAAGTGCTTCTAATCTTTCTTTTGAATTTCTCCACACCAAGGTACGCTATCTAGTTCTTAAATTCTGAAATTTACATTGTGCACGTTATCAATCATGAATGAAATAGATCCTAGTTCGTCGCTTCCGCTGTGGGTTTTGCCTGAGATGCAAAATCATAATTTTTCCTTCATGATAAGGTGGTTTAAATTCATATTGGGAGTGTTTTTAGTTTCTTGCAAGTGTGAATGGAATTTATTGATTAGATGTGATGAATAATACTTTAATTGATTTCAATATTTGTAAACACTCTGTACTTGTGATATTTGTTATTGGTTTTGTGGTGGGTTGTTGTGTTGGAACAAGCGGGTGGCTTGCATGGTGTGATAAGGTGGTTTAAATTCATTTTGGGAGTGTTTTTTCAATTCTATCAAATGTGAATGGGTATTGTTAATTAGATGTGATGAATATTACTTTATTAGATTTCAATATTTGTAAACACTCTATACTTGTGATATTGAAAATTAGATTTGTGGTGGGTTGTTGTGTTGGAGCAAGCGGGTGGCTTGCATGGTGTGATAAGGTGGTTTGAATTCACATTGGGAGTGTTTTTAGTTTCTTGCAAATGTGAATGGAATTTGTTGATTAGATGTGATGAATAATACTTTAATTGATTTTAATACTTGTAAACACTCTATACTTATGATGTTTGTGATTGATTTTGTGGTGGGTTGTTGTGTTGGAGCAAGCAGTTGACTTGCATGGTGTTATAAGGTGGTTTAAACTAATATTGGAAGTGTTTAAGTATTAGTATAGATTTATGCATTCATGAATGAGATAGAATTTTATCTAAATAGCCAATAGACTTAGATGTTAGAATACATTATGAATGAGTTGTCCTTATTTTACTAAAGTAGCATTCACTTTGCAATTGTAGTCGAACATGGATAAAAGTTGGATGACAATTGGTAAGACACTGGATGGCAGATTAAGTTGTCCATATATTGAAGGGGTCAATACGTTTCTTAATTTTGCAAGAGCGGTTGTGGACTGTAGTGGTAATATTCTGTGCCCGTGTATTCACTGTGTTAATTGCTATCGACAATCTCTTCAAACTTTGCGTATACATTTACTTCATTGTGGGATTATGTAATCTTACATTAATTGGTATAATCATGGAGAATCACGTGTATTAAACGAGAACATTCATGATAATGAAATGTTGGATGACGATCATATGAATGGTATCCATGCTTTGGTAGGTGACCGAATTAGAGGGGAACCAAGAAATGCAACCGAAGATGAGGAAGTGGGTAATTTTGACAAACTTGAGGAAGATGCAAAGCGTGAGTTGTATCCCGGTTGCACTGATTATAGTATCTTGAAGTTTATTATTGAGATCTTGAATATAAAGGTGATGACCAACTTGAGTAATAAGGGACTTGATATGATGCTAGAATTGCTGACAAAAGTTTTACCAAAAGGTAACTTAGTTTCAAGGTCAACTTATGAAGCAAAGAAGATATTACGTGACTTGGGCATGTCATACGAGCATATAGATGCATGCAAAAATGATTGTGCACTATTTTGGAAGGAAAATAAAAACCTTAATAAATGTCCGGTGTGTGAGGTGTCTAGGTACAAGGATACACATGCCCAAGGTAAGAAGATTCCTCATAAGGTATTGCGTTACTTCCCAGATGGCACAAGGACGGCTTACACGCTCGCGAGGTGAGGCATCTATTCCGGTGGTCCAATCTACAATTCAATCTACGGAAACACCTCCTGAGGCAAATCCTCTTGCCCAAAGTTCTTTTAGTGCAAAGGCACAGGCTACGGATGCATTAATTAGCACGACTGGTAATTACATAGAGATTATACTTCACTTAATTTACTATTGAGATTATACTTCACTTAATTTAACATTGATAATGTTTAAATAGGATCGACTAGCAGAAATACCTGTGGAATAACACGAGGTATAGCAGTACGGACACTTGTTGAAAAAAGTGGTAAGTTGCTAGTACGTATAGCTGCAGAGTACGATGCTCCTGTTGGGAAGAATGCGTGCAAGCTTGTCAATCAAATTGGCATACAAGTGCGAAGTAATTTGTCTAATTACAATGTGAAAAATTGGAAAAGTGTTGATGTTGCTACTAGAGATGTGGTGCTTCAAAATATAATGGTAAATTTATATTGATAACGTCTAACTTGTCTTTGTTTTCATTAAGCATATTAAATTTATATAATAATATTTTTATAATACATATACACTTCATTTTATAGGATCAGTTTGAGCTACACCGAGATTCCAACTTGGTAACAAAAGCATTAAATACAAAATGTGGAAGATTATTGAGTTGCAACTCCAACAAGTTGTATCAAACTTATAAAAAGCTTATAGAATCTCATGGTGCTGACTATGCAAGAAGCCACCCGCCAAAGAATGCCACACTTAAGCAGTGGACTGGACTCATTGATGGGAAATGGACTAATAAGGATTGGCTGGTAAATTATTTATGCGTATATTTTTATTATCCAATGTTTACTATATTACGTTGTCAAATGATTAACTTAATACTTAGATAAAGTAAATGTATATTTTTTTTTATTCATGATTTAATAAGTATCTTGAATGTTCTGTATTAGGAAAAATCAAGAAAGAACTCTAAAAATAGGAAGAAAACTTCAGGCAAACATAGATGCGAGACAAAGGCACTTGTTGTTAGGGTTGATGAGAAGGTGAATGTTTTTTTCATTTTCTTAAACCTCAATATATTACATGTTGTGATTAATTAACTATATCTATCTAACCCTTGAATGTTAATTAATCAGACAAATAATAATGGCGGTTAAGTTCCTGAATTGGCAAAAATCTTCAAAGATGTTCATTTCAATCCAAATACAAATATGTGGATACACCATGAGGATGAAGTGACATATGTATGTGTAGCATTTCATCCCTATCATTCCATTTCTATCATGTTTGTAAAGGTATAACATATGTAGTATTAATGTTGTGATTATTTTTTTCTTTCTCTCTTTCAAATGATAGGAAACTATTCTCAAAGTGCAAGAGGATCATTGTCAAGATCCTAATGCAATTCCCCTTACACAAGAGGAGATTTCAAACTTGGTTTTTAAGAAGTCCGGTATTGTAAAAGGACTTGGCATGAGACCTTCTTCTTCTCTAGTAACCACCACTTCATCTAGTTCCTCGGTGGAGTATATCCAACAGCTAGAAAATGAGATAATTGAGCTCAAAGAGGCAAGAGTTAGGGACCAAGAGGAGTGAGTTAGGGACCAAAAGGAGCAAGTTCGGGAGCGAGCTAGGGAGCAAGAGGCACGAGCTAAGCAAGAAGAGGTCCAACAGAATATTCGTAACCTTTTGAGGAGCAAGGGTTGTGATGATGCTCTTACCTATGGGGGTGGTTCATCTTCAAGTTAAAACATTTATTGGTTAGTACTTTATATTACATTTGAAAATCTATATTTGCTTTCTACAACTTATAAATTAGGAGTTGTGATTTTAATTCATTAGTGTGGCTACTCTTAATGCATTGTTAGAAATGTTTCTTATAATATAGTTAATGTTTTTACTTTATGATTTTAATGTAGTATTGTTTTAATATTTGTGCAGATTTCTTATTGGTGGCTTTTAGGAGATTTACTTTTGGCATTACTTGAAGACATATGAGGACATCTTTCATTAGTTCTAATTATATTATGCTACACTTTTTGTCTTGTTGTAAAACATCTTGAGTTAATGTATGTATTGCAAACTTTTATTGTATGGAAGTTGTTTGAATTGGATGCTTCTTTTATTTTTTTACTTGTGGAATGTATAGATCTTTTTTTTATAAATGTGTTGTTCAAATTTGAGGTTTTAATAATGTAATGATAGGTTACAGGTTAATACCAAAGCTATGAAAAAAATAAAATTAGAAAATAAGTTTTAGCAACGAATTTTTTCATCACAAATATTGCAACAAAAAAAATTTTTAGTGACGAAATATTTCGTCGCTAAATGTAGCAAAATTTTGGAAGAAATGGTTTTAGTGACAAAAATTTTCGTCACTATATGTGCTTGGATTTTCTTAAAAATAGTTTTAGTGGCGAATTTTTTCGTCGCTATATGTACCCGAAAATAGTTTTAGTGACGAAATTGTTCGTCACTAAATATGATTTAATAAATTGAAGTGTTTTTAGTGACGAAATATTTTTGTCACTGAATAGTATTTTTAGCGAGGAAAACATTTAACGATGAAATATTTTCGTCGCTAAAAGTTTTTTCTTTTTAAAACAAATCGGACTTTTAGGGACGAAAATTTTCGTCGCTAGGACTTTTAGTGACGGGGTTTCAGCGACGAAATGAGTTTCGTCACTAAAAGTCCGATTTCGTCGCTAAAGGTTCTTAGTGACGAAAAACTGGACTTTTAGTGACGAATTTTTTCCTCACTAAAAATACATTTTATTGTAGTGTCTTCTCACTCTTTATTAGAATGATAATTCATTCTGGTAATGCAAACTAGCTTGAATGACTTCCTAAAAAATGTAAGACTAATATCTTATTTATTTACTTATTTATTTATGTATGTCTATAACTCATTATCGGATCTCATGTAAACAATATACATGTAACATGTCCAGTTAATAATAATAGCTTAATCTTAGGTAGTATATTTGTCTTTGTATAACCTGTTTGGTTGAGCTTATGTTCATCTAAAAGGGAATGTACAACTTTTTTAAAGGTACAACATGTAGTTTTATACAATAAAGAAGATAACAAATACTTTCATCCAAAAGAAGTCCTCATGATTATTGTGGGAAATATCTTGTGTTGGTTGGTGTGTGGTTAGTTTTTCGTAATTGTTATAAAAACTGGAGCTTTCTTTCTAAAGTAGAAGAACAGAACTTTTATTAATTCAGAATGAATGTGATACAAAACTGAACTGAATACATTGAGGTTACTCTATATATATATACATACATACATGTGTTTCAGCCCACCAAATCCCTAATTTTCAGCAAAATTAGTTTCTAACAATTCTAAACTGTACAAAGGTATTATAACATTTACAAGACAGACCAATTCCTACAAGCCACGTGTATTATGATCTCCAAAACTATGTATAAACACTTCATGATAAGGCACAACCTCAATGGTCACTAGCACATCCTTGCAAGCCCACTGATGCTCTGTTTTTGACGCCTCTGTTTTCCATTGCTTGTAGCTGACATTATGTGCAAGTGGTGCTGCTTCACTTTTGCATTGCTATCTTACATTAATCTCATCAGATGCATCCTCAAGCATTGAACAAAGTGCATTAGTTTTAGCACCCCCCCCCTCAAGAGCAAAGCTCTTGCATTTTCTGGAAATTCAATGTTAGCAGCAAAAATGTTAATCAAACCCAATTTCTTGATCAATCTGACATAGTTGTCTACACCCAAAGCTTTCGTAAAAATATCAGCCAGTTGATTCTTAGAACTCACATGAAAAGTCTTTATTGTTCCATCTAAAACCCTGTTTCTAACAATGTGACAATCAGCCTCTATGTGCTTAGATCGTTCATGAAAAACTGGATTTACAGTTATGTGTAGTGCTACCTGGTTATCACAGTATAATAAAACAAGTTTATCATGTTGCACATGCAAATCCTTCAACAAATATAACAACCATGTGACTTCACATGTTGTAGTTGCCATAGATTTATATTCAGCCACAGCTGAAGATCTTGAAACCATGGATTGTTTCTTTGATCTCCATGATATTAATGAATGCCCAAGGAAGACACAATACCCTGTAAGTGATTTTTTGGTATCCGGACACCCTGCCCAGTCAGCATCACAGTATGCTTTCAATTGCAAGTCTAATTCACAAGGAAGAAACACCCCTTGGCCTGGAGTTCCTTTAATGTACTGTAATATCCTATTGGTTGCTTGCATGTGAGGAACTCTAGGCTATGCTAGAAACTGACTTAACCTATTTACAACATAGGTAATGTCAGGCCTACTCAAAGTCAAATACATCAACTTGCATATAAGCCTCTTATATTGACTTGAATCTTTTAGAAGCTCTCCATCATCCTTTGAGAGCTTAAGTTGTTGCTCCATGGGTGTTTTCAAAGGCTTACAACCCACATTCCTATTTCTTTTAAAATCTCAAGTGCAAACTTCCTTTGATTCAAACTAATTCCCTTATCATTCCTTGCAATCTCAAGTCCCAAAAAATACTTGAGTGATCCTAAATCTTTTATTCCAAACTTATCATCCAGAACTGACTTTAAATCTGCCACACAGTTTGGATCATTTCCTGTAATCACCATGTCATCCACATACACAAGCAGTGCAGTACACAAAGAACCCTTGACATACACAAATAATGAGTGATCAGCTTGGGATTGAACAAAACCAAGTTGCTGAATGGTTGAAGACAGCTTAGTGTACCATTGTCTAGAGGCTTGTTTTAACCCATAAAGTGACTTAACAAGCCTACAAACAATAAGTGTAGTGGATGTAGACCCCCCCAACCTTATTGTGAAAACCAGGAGGGAGTGACATATATACTTCTTCAAACAAATCACCATGCAAGAAAGCATTGTTTATGTCCAATTGATGAAGTGGCCAAGATTTAGCTGCTGCCAGGGCAAGAACTACCCTAACAGAAACAGTTTTAGCTACAGGGGAAAAGGTTTCAATGAAATCTAGACCTTCCCTTTAAGTATAACCCTTGGCAACTAACCTTGACTTATATCTATCTACAGTCCCATCTGATTTCAACTTAATTCTATATACCCATTCACAACCAATAGGGATTTTACCTGGAGGCAAGGTAGTTAGGTCCCAAGTATGATTTTGTTCAAGAGCTTGGATTTCCTTATCCATAGCTTCTTTCCAAAGTGGATCTTTTACTGCTTGAAAGAAGCTTTGAGGCTCTTGAGGAGTTAAACTAACTGCCAGGACATAAGATTGATATCTGGGAACAAGATGTGCATAGGCAAGAATATGACTAATATCATAAAGGTCACCAGAAATAGGAGAGCAAGCTGCAACACAAGAATAATCTTGCAAGTAAGCTGGAGGTTTTGAAGTCCTAGTTGATTTTCTGATAGGTGGACGTGGTACTTCTAGTGTTGATGTACAGTTCTGATCTGGTAAGGCAGTTGAAGGAACTAAAGGAAGTTGAGAAGGAAAACAATTAGCAGTAGGCAAGGTTGTCAAAATCAGGATTCTACGTAGGATCGTAGGAGGTAGGTGAGATCGTGGATCGTAGGATCAGATCGTAAAACGTAAGATCCTATATTATTTGAGAAAAAAATAAAAAAAATAAACATTTGTATGTTAAATAATCACATAAATTGTACATTCATTAATATAATTACCATACATCACTATATTCATTTATAAGCATCATTTAAAGAGGTCAAAAATCTCAAAACATGATACTCTATTGGAATATTTTTTATTCGGAACCAACTGGCACACTCTCTACATTAGAGTTGAAAATTTTGGTCTATTGAGATTTTATTTTTCATTTAAGTCCAACTGAGCAATCTATTAAGTTTAAAAACATTACGAGAAATAAAGGTCGTTTGGGATCGTCAGAATCATGTGATCCTATCGATCCTGAACGATCGCAAAGATCCTTGAAAGATTCGAATCGTTTTGAGCAGGTGAGATCGTAAAATCGTAAGATCGTAGGATCCAGATCGGGATTTTGACAACCATGGCAGTAGGTGCATCATTAAGTAAGGTATTAGAAGTGTTAACAGAATTATCAACAGAGTTAGGGGCAGAAGGTAAAACTGAAGTGCTAGAGCAATCAGAAAGTGAATCTGGTATAAAAGTAGGAGTAACAAAAGAATCAATACTTGTGCTGGATGTTTTAGTACCTTGGAAAGCTAAATCTGAAAGAAAAGGATCAACAAGTGCAGCATGTGTACCATCAAAAGGAAAAATATTTTCATGAAAAATTACATCCCTGGAAATGAAAATAGACTTGCTAGAAAGATCATAGACCTTATAACCTTTTACCCCAAAAGGATACCCTAAAAATACACACCTTTCAGCTCTAGGGTCAAATTTAGATCTAGCATGAGAAAGAGTAGATGCATAACACAAACAACCAAACACTCTTAAGTGATCATAAGTTGGCTCATGACCAAAAAGGACTTCATAAGGTATTTTGTGAGATAATGGTGAACTAGGGATTTTGTTGATCAAGTAGACAGCAGTTAAAACACTATGCCCCCAAAGATATAAAGGTAATTTGGACTGAAACATGAGAGATCTTGCAACATTTAAGATGTGTTGATGCTTCCTCTCAACAATAGCATTTTGTTGAGGAGTTTCAACACAACTTAATTGATGCAATATACCCTTTTGTGCAAAGAAATCCTTCATAAAAAATTCAGTCCCATTGTCTGTCCTCACAACTTTATCCTTTTACCAAATTGTGTTTCAACTAGATTATAAAATTGCTCTAAAACAATCTGTGTTTGTGACTTGTGCTTCAAGAAATAGACCCAAGTAGACCTTGAACAATCATCCACAATGGTTAGAAAGTACTTGCAATTGTCAATGGTAGCTACTGAAAAAGAACCCCATAGGTCACAATGCACTAAATCAAAACAATTTTCAAAAATATGAACACTATTATTGAAAGGTTATCGTTTTTGTTTTGCTAGAGGACAAATATCACAATGAAAATTATTTACAAAACCATGAAGAGGCACTTTATTTATCTTTATCAAAGCCAATTTGGCATTTGACAAATGCCCCAATTTGAGATGCCAAACATGTGGCTGAACAGAATTGACTGTACACACTGCAGAAGCTGAAGTAGAAATGGATTTGCTTTCTTCCAGCAGGTAAAGACCATTGTACTCTTTACCCAGACCAATTGTGCTCGAATGAGCAAGGTCCTGGATGAAGAAGAAAGTACCAAGAAAAATAAGGCAACATAGAATAGATTTGGCTAACTTGCTGACAGATATGAGATTAAAACTGAATGCTGGGACATAAAGAACATCATATAGAATAAGTGCTTCTGAAATTCTGATAGTTCCTATATGGGTTACTAAGGCAATTTCACATGTGTGTTTAGAGTAGAGGTTATAGAAGCAAAACAAGTAACGGAGTGCACCATATGGTCAGTAGCACCTGTGACTATGACCCAATCAGTGGATGAAAACATATCTTTATTGACTAATTTTGAAGAGAAAACTGAATGCTTCAAGTTGGAATTAAAGAGCAAACCTGAAGCCATACCTGCCATAATCTCAAGATAGGAAGTGGATGTTGAATGATGTGAAATGGTGGCTGCCAAAACAGTACCAGCAGGAACACCAACTGAAGAAGCCACACCAACAACTCCATTCATCAAGTTTGGCACTCCATCACCAATGCTTACAGTAGCTGCTTTATGCTTATCACCAGAATTAGAATTAGTGTTAAAGAAAGCCAATAGTTGCTCACATTGAGCCTTTGTGATTGGACATTGAACTGATCCAAGTGAAGAATGCTCAAAGATAGCTCTTTGATCACAAGAAACTTGATTAGCATTAGATCTTCCCTTTGGCTTATACCCAAGTGGATATCCATGAAGTTTATAGCACTTGTCAATGGTATGCCCAAGCATGTTGCAATATGTGCATAAAGGCCTTTCCTTTTTGTTGTTTCCCTTAGTCCAATTTGCATTTCTAGAATTATTGCCTTTTGAATTGACATACATAGCAACAGAATCTGGTTTTGTTGCAAATGATCCTCCATGTCCAATATTCTTATGAGACTCTTCTTGAAGGACTAGGGCATAAACTTTGCTAATTGAAGGAAAAGGCTCATACATCAGAATCTGAGTCCTTATAGTATCAAAGTTCTCATTCAAACCCATCAAAAAATGCATCACATAAGCTTTTTCATGAGTAGCACTTAGGGTTTTCATTGCTCCACAACTACACTCTAGTAAAGGCTTAAGATTTAACAATTGATCCCATAATCTCTTAAAGTTTGTAAAATACTCAGTCACAAACAACTGATTTTGTGTGATGTGAGAAATTTCCCTTTGGAGATTGTAAATTTTGGGACCATTGCCTTATGAAAACAATTTTTTCAATTCTAACCACATATCTCTAGCAGTTTCACTGTAGATTATACTACTAGATACATCAACATGCATTGAATTGATAAACCAAGAAAGTACCATTGTATTGCAACTTTGCCAGTCTTCATAGAGAGGAGATTCTGGATCGGGCATTGGGATTCTACCGTTGATGAACCCTATCTTCTTCTTAGTAGTGAGAGCTAAGATCATAGCCCTTGACCAGGAGTGATAATTTTGCATTCCAAGCAATGGTTGTGTCACCAAAACACTTCCTGGATTCTCACTTGGACTGAGAAAGTATGGATTCTTAGGGATTGGTTCGTTGTTGACTGGATCAAATTGGCTGTTGATTTGATCTGATTGGTTGATTGAATCAGAGGATGCCATTGAAGAAGCTTCAAGGTTTTCTTCCCCGTGCTTTGATACCATATAAAAACTGGAGCTTTCTTTCTAAAGTAGAAGAACAGAACTTTTATTTATTCAGAATGAATGTGATACAAAACTGAACTGAATACATTAAGGTTACTCTATATATATATACATGTGTTTCAGTTCACCAAATCCCTAATTTTCAGCAAAATTAGTTTCTAACAATTCTAAACTATACAAAGGTATTATAACATTTACAAGACAGACCAATTCCTACAAGCCACGTGTATTATGATCTCCAAAACAATGTATAAACACTTCATGATAAGGCACAGCCTCAATGGTCTCTAGCACATCCTTGCAAGCCCACTGAAGCTCTGTTTTTGACGCCTCTATTTTCCATTGCTTGTAGTTGACATTATGTGCAAGCGGTGCTGCTCCACTTTTGCATTGTTGTCATGCATTAATCTTATCAGATGCATCCTCAAGCATTGAACAAAGTGCATTAGTTTTAACAATTATGTAATGATGACAGAAACTAAGTTTATTAAAATGATAATGAGGAACACTTTGCTTTTCAGGGAAGAGTTAATAACGCTGCAAAAAGGCTGATCACTGAGGCAGTTGTAGAAATTCTTGATATCGAGAACTTTGCTTCCTCAAACACGTTTCGAATTGCAGATTTAGGTTGCTCTGTTGGGCCTAATACATTTTTTGCAGTGCAAAACATAATTGAGGCAGTGCAGTTTAAGTATCAATGTCAAGGGCTTGATTCTCAGCTCCCCGAATTTCAAGTCCTCTTCAATGATCACACCTCGAATGATTTCAACACACTTTTCTCCTCCCTCCCATTAGACAGGAAATATTATGCTGCAGGCGTACCAGGTTCATTCTATGGTCGCTTATTTCCGAATGGATCTCTACACTTCGTTCATTCTTCTTATACCAACCATTGGCTTTCTAGAGTACCAAAACCTGTATTAGACAAAAGTTCCTCTGCTTGGAATAAGAGGAGAATACACTACACAAGTGCAAAAGATGAAGTTATTAAGGCCTACGAAGCTCAATACGTTGAAGACATGGAATGCTTTCTACATGCTAGGGCTCAAGAGGTTGTGCGTGGAGGATTGATTGCAATTACTGTTTCTGGACGCCCCAACGGAGTCCACCATTCTCAATCTGTACAAAATATAACATATGACCTCCTGGGATCTTGCCTCATGGACATGGCTAAAAAGGTACCTTTGATTATGTTTTTTGTGTGTGCTTTTTAGTCTCACATGAGACAAATACTAGGTTAATTTGGGTTTTATTATCAATTCCAAAACACTTCAATTGTAACTAGACTAATCAAACCTCTTGCCCTCTAAAGAGCTCCATTTTTTTTTTTTAATGAGTTTTGCACATTTTAAACTCTTGTGCAAGAAGGTAAGGAAATTACAAGGAGTAGATTAATAATATAAAATGAATATGCTTAATAAAGGGAATGTCAAAGAGTCACTTAATTTGTCCTAATTGAATGTCAGATTAATCAATTTATGAGTACAAATCAAAAGAATCAAAATGCTCTTTGTTGACTAAACTTTGACTGAGTTAACTGGCAATCAAAAAAATTGGAAAATTCACCTAACCACCAAGTTCCATCATTTTACATTAAAATACATATTTTCAAGGGCAAATTACAACTCAACCAATTGTTGTTTGGCCGAAATTCAAATTGTCTACATGTGGTTTCAAATTTAATACTTTATCCACTTAAGGTTAATTTAGTTAGATTTTCTTAACCCACATCTTTTTAAAACATGGACAAATATGTGATTTTCCTTCATTTTTATGTTTTTTCTCCTCTAAAAACACAAAAAACATAAAAATACAAAATCAAGTAAGATAAAAAAGAATCTAGCAAAACACTTGTATCATGAGATTTCAAACTAGAGGTAGGTAACTTAAATTTCTATTAAACCTCAGGTGGGTAAAATAATAAAATATCAAAATTTAAACCATATGTAAGAAACTTAAATTTAAGCTAAACCATATGTGGGTAAGTTATAATTTACTCTATTTTGAAACACCTCCTCAAGTATGACCACGATCAACCCGAGGTTGATCACAATTTGACCAAAAATAATCTGACAATTCCATCGGGATGAATTCGGCCTTAGATTGAGGTAACTAAATTTCCTTTAAAATAATTATATATTGGCCCATATCAAACTTAAACGAATATGATATTGCAAAAACAATGAAGAAAGGCCCAAATATTAAGTCACTTTTTATGGAAAGTATTCCATAGCTTGATTACAATTTAATCAACATTAAATTGTAATCAAACGACTATGATACCCAAATAAGGAGTTTTCAGAAAGGTCTCATGAAAAACTCCAATTTAAAAAACCAAAATGGTACTTGCACTTGTACATATTTATATAGAAAGATTCCTCTGGGTAGGCAGGGCTTATAAAAATTTCCTCCATCTGCCTTTTTAATATTAAATATTTTCCTTTTTCTTCGTAACCAAACAGATTGGTTGTCAAAAGTTGGACTTTATGTATGATCACATAATGAGAATATGCCAATTTTTTCTTCATGACAACATAGTAAGGATATATCATATATTATAAATATTTTCAGCTTTTCACCACCAAAGCCAAAGGAATACTATATTTGAAATTAGTAGAATCATTGCAGACATATATATATATATATATATATATATATTATTATTATTAAATTTATGATTATTTGATGTGGTTCTTTATGGTGTTTTTAACACAGCCTCACATCTTCCTTTACCGTTGTTACTATTAAATTATTAAAAGAAAAAATTCCTTTAAATTTGCACTTAATAGATTGTCACACTCAACCTAATTGTTCATTTATGGGATTCACGCGATTGTTGAATGCCAATTACACTTCTTTGGGGTGGTGTACACAATGTCTTTAACATCATCTCTCCTCTCCCTCACCCCCAATCTACCAACCAAAAAAAAGGGCGTTCATTTACTTCATTATTGTTGCACAAGAATTTGAGAGAGAGTGTTAATTTTCGTTATACTAGAATATGGTACATCATGGTGGACGGGTATACAACACGTGGGAGTGTCTTCTCCAAGCAATCATGGCAACATGAATACTTCATTTGTTTGAAATGTCAAAGTCGACAATCTTGCTTCTCTCTCTCTCGTAACGTGGGTCAACTACTGTCAATAGCTAACGGTGTTAGATATATTTGTAGTTTATTACTGCGTTGAAGGAAGGAAAATACACAGAGAGAAGGAGATAGAGAGATGGCTTATACAACGAATGGCGGAAATGGCGAGTACAGTTATTCGAATAACTCCTCTTTCCAGGTATTCCTTTCTAATTGTAAGAAGTGTTATTGAGTAAGTTGTATGGATCAGGGTCTTTAACTCTATCATATGATTCTTATAGTTTTATTTATCCATTTTGAAACATGGATTGTCGATTTAACCATGACTTTAATGTTTAAACAAAAATTTAACTATAATCACCTTGGTATTCAATTGAAATATTTACATATTAAATTGATGAAAGAAAAATTAGGTACTTTATGATAGAGGTTGAACTAAGAACTTTATAGAATCCTAATCTTCAAATATAATTCTAAGTTTGTAATGCTTAATAATTACCTTATAATTTCAGACTAATTATCATATGAATAATTTGTGAGAATCTATTAAATAAAAGTAACATAAACTTAGGCCATTTTATGGTAGAAGGTTCTATAATCTAAACTATATATTCATCTATAATTATAAAATATATATGTTAAATAAAAGAATATTTTGTGTTAACCGTTAAGATTATGTAGGTATAAAAGAGAAGAATTCTGCCATACACTTGAGTTGCATATTCGAAACCATTCACATGAATACCAAATAATATGTTGTTGAAGCGAAGAAAAAAAAAATTCCAACCTCGTTGGTGTAAAAAAAAAAGAGAGAGAGGATTCATCATTGATACTTTCTAATTTTCAAAAATATTCCTTTATAAAAAAAAATCAAAGCAAAATTAGCATAAATAGTAAGATTACAATAATAAATTCAAACTTATTAATTCAATTTCCAATTTTTTAATTGTCGTCTACGTCAAAAGTTCGGAGTATAAGACTTGGAATTTCAAAAAAATTTATGAAACAGAAAAAAAAAGACATTAGAGAAGCGTAACACATGTTAAGAGCATCTACTCTATTTGATTGGCTAAGATATTGAGTAATGATAGGTAACACTTTAGATACAAGAAATAAATCATATTGTATACGTAATAATTTCGTAATTTTGTAATTATCTCAACCATAACAAGAAACCCAATCTTCTATTTGGTAGAGGGGAGCGGCCGATGCTGCCAAGGAACTTATCAATGAGGCAATAGCTGAAAAGCTTGACATACAGAACTTTTCTTCTTCCAACACCTTTCGAGTCACAGATTTGGGTTGCTCTGTTGGACCTAACACAATATTGGCAATGCAAAACATAGTTGATGCAGTGGAGCTCAAATATCAATCTCAAGGACATAACACTCCTGAATTCCAAGTTTTCTTTAACGATAATGCTTCAAATGATTTTAACACACTCTTTACATCCCTGCCTCTAGACAGGAAATATTATGCAGCAGCCGTGCCGGGTTCTTTTTATTCTCGCTTATTTCCTAATGCCTCTCTTCACTTTGCTTTCTCTTCCTATGCCCTACAATGTCTTTCTCAAGTACCAAAAGAGGTGTTGGACAAAAGCTCTCCGGCTTGGAATAAAGGGAGGATCCACTACTCAAATGCTTCAGACAAAGTTGTTCAGTCTTATGCAGCTCAATATGCTCAGGACATGGAGTGCTTTTTAAATGCTAGAGCACAAGAGGTTGTATATGGAGGTTTTATGGTAATAATCATTCCAGGCCGTCCCAATGGACTCCCTCATTCACAAGCTATGACCAATATGGTAGGAGAAATCTTGGGATCTTGCTTGCTAGACATGGCTAAGAAGGTAATAAACTAATGATCCATTTGTGAGTAATTAATTTTACTTTCAGAATGATTCACACGGTATGCATCCAATATTTTTACTTCATAATGCTTGAATCAGACATATTTCGACATGGATGGCTCTGGCTTAAGCGGTTTTTTCAGGTCTTGGTGTGGATTCAACGGTCCTACTAATTTTAAATAATGATTATAATTATTATGATGGTTGTTGCTGTTGTTGTTGTTTACATTGTTATTGATTTTTCATAAAGCATACTCTAAAAATGATTGGTGAACTGTATGCATAGAACTTGAAGAATTGTTACTTCAATTTCATGAAATTAAAATTAAGCCTACAATTAAGATGCGAAAGATATACTTTTTGAAGCTGCTAAGGTTTTTCCATTGATTTTCTTTTCTTCCACATGAAGCAGGGTATCATTAGTGAAGAGAAAGTGGACACCTTCAATCTACCATCATATTTTGCATCTCCCCAAGAAGTGGAAGCAATTGTGGAACGAAATGGATGTTTCCGTCTAGAAAGAATGGAAATTCTACCTCAAGCAATACCGAGTGGTAATTTTTCAAGAGGCAAGGTGATGTCATCTCAAATTAGAGCTGGCATGGAGGGAATGTTTAAGGAGCATTTTGGAGAGGAGATTATAGATGAGCTCTTTGATGCATTGCACAAGAAACTTGATGAATCGTCCATATTCGAATCAGGGAATGGATCTAATTTATTTGTGTTACTCAATCGCATAGCAACCGTTTAGAAGAGACATACAATTCGGAGCATTGATGGAGGTTTACCTTGAATTTGAAAGTAACTCAAGAGACGTGAGCAGAGTATCTTATCTCAATGGTGGTAGCATCTACTTAGTACTTACAGTAGTATAAAAAAACCAAAATAAATAGTGGTAACTATTAGGCTGCATTTGATGCCTTATGGATTTCATTCTATCCCATTGTGTTATACACTTCCTGTCCACATTATGAAATTCTGCAAATGATGTTTCAACTTGTTTACTATGATAACCCCAATAATAAAAGACTGTGTGTGATGCTCTAGATTGATTGGATATTAATTGTGTATTGTGTATGAATTTTGAGTTCCACATCCGACATATATTAGATTGATCTTGCCTTTATAAATAATTATAAATATCCTCAATTGTTATAAAACTATCCTCAATTGCTGTATTTAATGGGTTTTGCACTTGCAGATTCAGCATGATGGAGGCTTTGATTTTCTCTCTATGTAGTTATCTATTTCTGCCTCTCCAAGCCCTACTAAAATCAACTTATAACAGCTTTCATATATGTGTCGTACTAGGGTTTAATAATACAAGGCATTTACTTCAGAAAATCGAACACATAAGCAATTGAGCCAATGATTTTTGGTTGATTAAGAGAGGATCAATTGATAGTCAAAATTGACAGAATCTCTTCTTAAGCTGCTTCAATACACTTTAATCTCGAATGCTCCAATAAATTATGGAGGGAAAAAAAAAAACTGAGATAATAACAGAGAATCAAGTCTAGAAAAAAATTAGGCTGAAGTCATAAGCCTTACTATGCTTAAACCCTTTTCTTTCCAAGGTGTCTTTAATTGACTTCAACAACTTCTCAATATGTACCCTCTCTTTATGCAACAAAGTTGTTCTTAATTTATTGTAACCCGGAGGAACATAGCCCACTAAATTATTATTAGCTGCAAATTTGATCATCTCAATCCAATACGGATTCTTAGCAAAGTGAAAGGGTAAAGTACCAAAATCAAATGTCCTAGCGATAAGAGAATCTAATTGCTCTCGACATTAATTGTTAAAAGCGTTCTCCAAAGGAGAATTTCCAACACTTTTTTTCTGAAAAAATGGATGATTTGTAGCTGTACTACTCTCAGTAGGACCCAAATTAGGACTACTAGGAGAATCATATGGTAAAGACACTAGCTTAGGCTTCTTCAATCTACGCAAAGATTCCTCATACGCATCTTCTAATTTCTGCAACCAGAGCACATGCTTGTATTCCAAAATTAGACAGTTTTAACAAGTGTGCCTTCACCCTTGAATAAGACCCCCTAAAAAAAAATTTCACAATAGTTACATTTGAAAGTAACATTTTTCCACCACCAACAGCTACTTTTTCTAACTTAGTAACATATTTCCATAGAGGAGCAGCTAACTCAGTTGATTTTTCACTTTTAGGATTCATTTTAGTAAAATCACCTACAATATTTAACTTTAATAAATAAATAAAACTATAGCAATAACAACATTATATTATATGGCAGTAACAACTAACAACATTATATATGGCACATAATGGCAATAACAACATTATATTATATCTCACTCTCACACAGTGACAGTGAGAGTGGGATTAAAAACAAAACAAAACAAAAAAACAAAACAAAATGCGTTATAAACATAATAAGTGAGTATTTAAGTAACCCATTCACCCAAATCAAATGGCCAAATAGTTGGGAAAAAAACACACACACACAAAGGTCGAACCTGACCTGTTGTCCACGTCGAGAGAGAGAGAGAGAGAAGGGACAGGGCATGGCGTCGACGTCTATAGAGCTCACCGATCAGCCTGATCTAGCTCCGACGAGAGACAAAGGGCAGCGGCAAAAGGCAGAGGTCAGAGGGAGGGTGGGGGGGGTTGAGAAGTGAGAACTTGAGAATCTAAGATGTGAGTTTTGGTCTAGTGAGTAATGACTTCTCAGACATGTTTTAGGGTATATCACAAGATCAATGGTATTGGTAAGTCCATCTGTCAAAATCTATGATTTTTTTTTTCACTGCTGGCTTGTTGGCCGTATCGACACCACGTCGAAGCTGTGTCAGCGTTGTGTCGAAGAAGTGAAAAAAAAAGAGACTGCTCTGACACTGGAGTCTGGCGAATCGTACCGATTCCAGTGTCCGACACGTGTCGAACACCGACACAATGCCAAAAATGGCGTGTCAGTGCAACCTAGTCATAAGGTCTACAATTCAAACAGTTCACCAAATAGCGAAGGGCCTTAGAAAACGATCCAAATATAACCATTAAAAGAGGGGATAGTTTGGAGTGTGAATCTACTTTCTAGTTTCTAGTAATATGAAATTTCTTTCTTCAACCCTAATGGGGAAGTGCAATCACCAAAGAACCACACTTTATGAAACGAAAGTTTATTGATTGATTCAAATCCCATCCCAAAGTCACTAATCCAAAATAAATAAATAAATAAATAAATAAAAACACAACAAATAAACCCCTCTATGTTAAACAAGTGAGGTCCATGCTTGTTTTATTAGAAGGAATGAATGGACAAAACTAGATTTAAGCATGGTTCATAGACCCTCAAACTTTTTGAAAGCAAAATTTGTCACCAATAGAACGTGGTCTCCCATTGCCATTGTCAAGCTGAAGCAGTTGGATTAGTTTTTACATGTTTTTGCTCGACCCTAGCTTTAAAGTTATTCTTACATTCAATCTGTCATAAGTCATAACGGTACACATGCATGCAGAAGATGAGCCGAGCCCAAATTGGTTTTGAAATCAGCATACAATCATGGATAAACTGATCCCTTGACTCTTCATCCCAACAAAGAATATCAATACACTGTCTGCAATCCAACTTCAGCAACTCAAGCTTGGTTAGAGGTAGAGGAGCCAAAGTTATCCTCATGAGCAGAGAAAATTGGAAGAGAGATAATAATTAATAAATGGCATGGAATTATGAAGATAGTCTATAGTAAATATATAAAGAAAACATTAATTCATAAAACCGAGTATAGATAATACAAAGTTATATGAAAGTGCCTGATATGAAGACAGTTTGGCCGAGTGGTCTAAGGCGCCAGATTTAGGCTCTGGTCCGAAAGGGCGTGGGTTCAAATCCCACAGCTGTCAAATTTTTTGTTATATTATTATCCCCAAAACGTTTTGACGTGTCGTTATCTTTTTTGGCTTGAGAATCCGTGGTAATTGACATTTAACAATTATCGCACAAAAACAATTTTCTAATCCCACGAACCGTTTTGAGCTTCAGCTAGCTTTGTGTTCGATGATGCAACAAGTGAAACATCTTTGCTGCCCACTCTTACTTCATTCCCATTTGCCGCCTTCTCCATTTATACCCTGTCTTGGATAGCTTCTGGAATCAGTTACCTATTTGGTTTTATGACAAGCATGTATGTGTATGAATGGTGAACCAAGATTATATTAAATTCCAAAAACTTCTGTTAGATCATCCATTCCAAACAGAAATAGTCTGAGAGAAGGAACAATCTTATAAGATGTTGTAAAATAATCCAATGAACAAATGCTTTAAGGGCATTTATTGATGGGTTATTTTAAGAAAGTTTTGATATCTTTTTCATAAAAAATATAAAAAGCAATCAAAAAATCAATTTTTTTTTTTTCATAAAAAGTTTCTAAAAATACTTCATAAATTAATGTCCTTATTCATTAACTTTCTCAATGCAAAAACATCAAATTTATTAAAGTGGTATTGCAACTTTGTGCTTTTAGCTCAAGGGAGTAAGATTAAAAGGCAGTTGAATTCAAAATTGATTATGAAATTGTTAATTAGTGTCCGATTGGGAATAGTTTATTTAGCTAAAACTGAAATTTTTTTACTTAAAGTACTGTAGAAAAAATAAAAGTTAGCCAAATAGTACAATGTGGCTCATAACTAATAGCAAAAATAAGCTGAAATTGCAAATAAATTGAAATTTTCAACTTATCCCAAACGTACACTTAGTATAACAATAGAATAAAAAATTGAAAAAAAAATATATCATACAAAATATAATGTAAAATATATTCTTTCACGCCTTGTGTAAAAAGATTTAAACAAAAAAAAATCATTGTATATCAATGAAAAAAATAACTCATAATTTTTGCAATAAAAAGAATAACTAATAATGTTTTGGCAGTCCATAGGTAGAATTCTTCTTCTTTTTTCTTTTCCTTTTTTTTTTTTTTTTGAGAAACCTGTAGAATTTCTTTTAAAGGTCCTAAAAAGAATAACTATACGCTTGGGCCGATAGATTTTCCTACCACAGGTGTAAAGGTCCTTCCCTTTTGGTTGGTTGTAGGCAAGGAGAGATTCAAATCCCCTAAGCTACAAGACCCACCTTGTCTCTTGTGGATTTGTTCTCGGGAGTACTCTAAAACAAAAAAGAACATTTCCTCTCCAGTATCAATATAATTTCATAGTCATTTGGTCTAAATGCTACATGAAGACATAAGCCAGATAAAGGAACAAGAAGATCCAGAATGTAGAAGGCCATAACATTACTCATTTGGCAGCTTTGGATCCTCATATATCACACGTGGTACTTTATTATGGCCCGTTTTAGCCCATTGTGAATCTTTTATGTAAGATATAAATATCGTTGTTTACATTAAAGCCCTTATCATGCATACTGCATAAAAGCGACATAGACAATACTTTTCAAACATTTCTCATGTTGCTTGAAATGAAATCAAAATATCATGTTATCAAAAATAAAAAAATAAATAAATGACTGTCATATTGCCAAGAACAATTAGTCAATGAGTACACTATACAACAACATGATACTCTCTCCTTACATAGAAATGATAATTCCCACTTATTAAATTCATAGTGGAATCTACCATTCACGTAAGAAAATAGAGTATCACGCCAATGTACTCGAGGAGAAATATTTTTCACATTGCCACTGAAAAAAAAAATCCAGATTCAAATTGGAAGTTCAGCAGAATCCATTCCAATGTTTCTTGAAAGTGGTCAAAGCAAAAGTGCTCTATAGCAGCATGCCTGCATCTGGAAATGATAGTGGTGCTGATTGATACAAACATGCGAATCCATTTCTTATTACACAAAAGGTATAAAGAACAAGCCCTTAACTCATATCTCTACCTAATATAATTCTTCCAAAATTTAGTGCTTTAAACAATTGCATGCAACTTGAGATGAGGGTGGAATTGGAGAAGCCAAAAGAATTAATAATTCCTTAGTAATGGGGAAAGAACAAAGAAACCCGCTTAAGTGACTAAGCAGCAGACTCCTTGGCAATCTTCTCTGCCTTTGCAATGACTTCTTCAATTCCACCAACCATGTAAAATGACTGCTCAGAAAGATCATCATAGGTTCCATCAATGACTCCCTGTCAAAATGAAACATTGGACAAGAAAATTAGGGAATTGCACAAAACTAAATTTGGGAAAAAAACAGATAAGGATACCAAAGCAACTGAAACAAAGCTCCATGAAAGACAAGCCCTTTTGTTATTTCAGTCAGATTTATCAGTTATAGAAGAAATAGTTCCACAAAAGATAGTGCCGTGGTCTCAGAATAATTTGGTGAAAGGATCAATGGCCACAAATGCTCAAGGTCAAAATATAAATAGAAACAAAATGAACCCATCAGATTTATCTAGTACGCTTGATTATATTGTCTGAACCCATCAGATGCTATTTAGTTTTATTATAACAATATAATCAAATTTTGTCTATTTGGTTGGGGCTAAAAACTACCTTGAATATTAATCTAAACTGTAGATTTTGCTCTAGGTTGTACAAATCATGTATGTACATGTAATCTTTCTATTTAAGCATTGAAAAATAAACAAAATCTGCAACAGTGCTTTAATAACAACTTTACTCATGCTTTCAGATCTCTTGGATGTAGTTTGAGCTCCTCTTGGGTCAACCAATTTCCATTTAGTTGATTAATTTCCAAATATTTTTTGATAGTTCAATAATTGTGAGAGGGGAATTTGAATCCTAGATGTCTCCTTTGAAAACACCAAGAGGTGCCAACTAGTTAAGCTACAAAGCTCTTGACAATTAGTGTCCAAATTGAAACAGTAGTTTCGGGCGTAGGTCCATCATCCAAAGCAGTAACAAATAGAAATTATGCAAATATAATCATACTTACCATTATAGTTCAAAGATCACAAATGCACAAAACTAAAATTAGAGGAAGGAAAAAAAAAAAAAAAGCAAAGGATGCCAAGGCAACTGAAACAAAGTTCCATGAAAGACATGCCCTTTGTTATTTGATTCAGATGTATTACCTATAGAAGAAATAGTTCCACAAAAGATAGTGCGGCAGTGTCAGAAGAATTTGGTGAAAGGACTAATGACCACAAATGCTAATGGTCACAAATATAAATAGAAACTATATTCATTAATGATACATTATGTAATCAAGAATAATTGGGGTTTTTCTTTTATATTTGTAAGCTACACACACACCCAGTGAATCTTGAGCTCATGACCTCACCCTTTACCTAAGATTCATAATGGGGAGAGGTGCCAATTGAGCTAGATCTCATTGGCAAGAGAATAATTGAGTTGAACTGAAGCTGACCGGTCTATGACCTAATTAACACCAACACATTAAAATTGTCTAGCATAAATGGCTGGTTCAAATTGTGAATTTCCCAGCCATAAAACTTTGGAATCGCTCTAGTATCACCATCTTGTTCTGCATAATTTACCAGGTGCCAACTAGAAAGCAAGCAAAGACCACTAAATATGGTTTGCTGCTAATAAATAATAACTAACCTAATTACTAAATTCATATAGCATGACCATAGTCCAAATTACTTTGGTATGCACAGAAAACACAAAAGCAGAGACAGAGAGCTCCTCCAAGGCTCAAATAAAAATTAAGACAAAGGAAAAATAAATGATCATCATGCATTGAACAAGTAATCACCTGGAAGCTGTTAACGCTCTCTTTCAGCTCAACATATTTTCCTGCGGCTCCAGTGAAGACTTCTGCCACATGGAAAGGCTGGCTCAAGAACCTCTGGATCTTACGAGCACGAGCTACTGTCAACTTGTCATCTTCACTGAGCTCATCCATTCCCAAAATGGCAATAATGTCTTGAAGATTCTTATAGTCTTGGAGAACTTTCTGAACACCACGAGCAGTATTATAGTGTTCTTCACCCAAAATACGAGGAGAGAGCATGCGAGATGTAGAATCCAAGGGGTCAACAGCAGGATAGATACCAAGCTCAGAAATCTGATTATAAATCAGAATTCAGAAAAAGCAAGAACACGAAAGAAATGGTTTCTTTACTTTAGACGAATGAAAGTGAAAGATAGGGTGACACACCTGCCGGGACAGCACTGTTGTGGCATCAAGATGGGCAAAAGTGGTTGCAGGAGCCGGATCTGTCAAGTCATCAGCAGGGACATAAATAGCCTGAACAGATGTGATTGAACCCTTCTTAGTAGTGGTAATACGCTCTTGAAGTTCTCCAAGATCTGTAGCCAAGGTAGGTTGGTAACCAACAGCAGATGGTATACGGCCAAGCAAAGCAGACACCTCCGAGTTAGCCTGCAAAATAAAACAGAAAAGTTAGCAGGATTAGCAAACCATATATATGTGTGTGTGTGTGTGTGTGTAATTATTCAAGAAAAGATGACAAGCAGGCTTACTTGGGTGAAGCGGAAAATGTTATCAATGAAGAGAAGCACATCTTGACCCTCAGCATCTCGGAAATGCTCAGCGACAGTCAGCCCTGTAAGTCCAACACGAGCACGAGCACCAGGAGGCTCATTCATTTGACCATACACAAGAGCACACTTGCTTTCATCCTGATATTTAAGAGAATGTTATCAAGGACAGTACAACATACTGTGGATAATAAACCATCAAAAGGGGGGAAGGGGGGGGGGGGGGGGGGGGAGATTTCCATGCATTAGATTTTATGAAGAGTGGCATTAGATTAACCTGATTTTCAAGCTTAATAACACCACTTTCAATCATTTCTCTGTACAAGTCATTACCCTCACGAGTACGCTCTCCAACACCAGCAAATACAGAGAAACCACCTAAAGAAAGATTAAATTAAACGCTCAATGAAACTGCAGACCAACAATTTCAAAGACACATAACAGTTCAGAAAGTTTTTAAATGGAACCAACCATGAGCCTTAGCAACATTGTTAATGAGTTCCATAATGAGCACAGTCTTGCCAACACCCGCACCACCAAAGAGCCCAATCTTTCCACCTCTTTGGTAAGGTGCAAGGAGATCAACAACCTGGAGAATTTAGCAACTAAAATGTAATTGACATATTCAAACTTTAGAAGACACAATTATAGTTACAAATAACACAACCACACACATTGCATATCACCTTATCCCCTAAGTTGAACTCAAGCCCGACTAAAATTTCACACAAAATATCACTACTGCTTGTTGTCAGCCCTCATTTGATCTTATACAGTTTTGTGCCCTATTCATTTAACAACAACCAACCACTAATATTTCCAACATAACATACCAAACCAAATACATTTGTCACAAATAATTATTTTTTAAAATTAAAACCCTTTTATGTATACATATATACAATATTTAATTTAAAAAATTGCTCTATTTTACACTCCTCTACTTGGACCATTGTAAAAGGAACAGGAGTCTAAGAAAGATAAGATTAGAAAAACCAAAACTTGAAATCAAATATCTAATATTAAGACCATTATTCATACAATAATACCACCCAGATTGTTAGAGCTTAAAAGCTCTCTTAGTTAAGTTGTATTCAGGCTGTATCATGCTTATAAATAGTCACAGGCCAACAAATAAACAGTAAATACCCATCACAAAATTTTTTATTTTATTTCTCATAATTCAATTGTTACAACACAAGGGAACGGAAATTTGAACCCTAGTTCTCCTCATAAACTAGACCATGAAATGTCATTTAACAACAACAAGGCTCTTGGCCCCTTTGTCCTATACATAAAAGTTTACACTTTTCAGTTCAATACTACTACATACAAATTAATAACTGCCCCGTTTGGGAATAGCTTATTTGCATAATGTGAAACAAAGAGTCCGTTTGGATAGAACTTATTGCTGAAAACTAAAAACACTGTAGTAAAATAATTTTTTAATGCGTAAAAAAATCACTGTTCACTTTTTTTTTTTTTTTTTTTTTCTGTTTATATGCCTTGGTGCACTGTTCATGTTTCATGAACAGTGCACCAAGCGCTGGTCTTTAAAAATTAAAAATAAAACAAAAACGTAGCAGAAAACGGGGATCCAAACGGGCAAAAAAAGTTCTTATTTTCACAAAATGTAGTCCATTATTAAAATGCACCGCTTCACATTAGCATACAGCTGCCCTTCACCTAAAATGTTTTCAGCTTACAAACCTTAATTCCAGTAACAAGAATCTGTTGCTCAGTCGCCTGCTCAACAAAGGCGGGCGCTTCTCTATGGATCGGCAGATAGTGATCCGTTTCTGATCAAAATTCGAAAAACAAAACATCAGCTACAAACATCACATGCTGAATATGAAGAATTAATAACAAAGTTCCAACAAGTGTTCAATTTCCAGATAAATTCTTACTTATTTCGCCTCTCTCATCGACGGCCTCTCCAATAACATTAATGATGCGGCCAAGTGTAGCCCTTCCAACCGGGACCTAATAGTAATTCACCACCACCAACAAACCATCCATAAAATTTACGCAAATATTCATTTCAAACCTCTAATATTTACAAAAACTGTGGGCTTACGGTGATGGGAGCGCCAGTGTTGAGGACTGGCTGACCTCTAACGACTCCTTCAGTGCCGTCCATAGCAATGCATCGCACCATGTTCTCACCCAAATGCTGAGCCACCTCCAGCACAACCCTGGTCGGATTGTTCAGCAGCTCCAGAGCCGTCAGAATCGGCGGCAGTCCGGTTTCGAATCGGACGTCCACGACGGCTCCGATGACCTGGCACACCTTTCCGACCGCGCCCTTACCTGTGTTCTCATCGGTTACCTTTCCGGAGGGAGCAGGCGGGGGAGACGACGGCGACGGCGACGGCGGCGGCTTTGAAGGAGTGGCTGTGGAGTAATGCGCCGCGCGTGGGAGGAGGTAGGCGGCGGGGCGCGCGAGTGGGGATCGCGGGGGGAGTCTTGTGGTGGTGGTGGTGGGGCGGCGGAGAGGAGCGGAGCGGAGGAGAGTGGTGAGGAGTTTGCGTGAGGAAGAGGACATGGTGGGGGAATGAATGTTTTGGGGAATGATGAAAAATGGAAGAGTGACAGAGTGTGTTGAGTTGGTAAGGTAGGTAAGGCTGAGAGCCTGAGACTGAGTCTGTAACTGAAAGAGCTAATCATTTGGGAATTTGTTTGTTGATTTGTGGTCGATACTGAAGTGAATGAGCTGCCAACAACTGGGATTGCGGGTGTTAAAGACTTATATCAGTTCAGGTTATACTTATAGCAGACAAATATGCACTTTTGGGTTTCTATTTTAAACAACTCTAACTCTCAGCTTTTGCCACGTTTCTGACTATGACTCGTGAGAAAAATAGTTGGTTTATATATATATATATATATATATATATATATATTGGAAATTGGTTTTAGGAGCTCGCAATTAATAGTCATTGCACGAGTGCAATATTGTAAGTATTGTACCTAATTTCAATTCATCAATATCACAAACTAACTCACAATTCACATGTTTGACTTAGAGTAAGGGAGAAAAATGGTAATTTTATGTAAAAATAAGAGATAATTAATCACAATCTGCCACTTGGATAATTGTGACAAAAATTGTGTCTCAATTTATGATCATAAAATTACTCGTTTATTGAGCAGTATTAGGTAAATTACAACTTTTATTAGTAATACTAAGAATACTGCAACTTTTATTAATACGAACTTACAAACTAATGTGTCAATAAATCACCAAAACACATTTCAAACATTCACCAATCGTCATCTTTCATGGTCATAGCCATAGTCATACAAATTAGCAAGTTATGAAATTAAGTGTGTCAAGGACCAAAAGCTCTTAACAAGTAAAATTTAGTGACTAACAAGGAAATTTGGCCTTAATTTTTGTTACGTTACTCTATTAAAGTTTCAAATGACTCATTAACTGTGAACTATGAAGATAATTTGGATTGTTAACATGTATAATGTTGTGGGCTTTAGGCCCAACTAGTTTACTTGTATAGCACTCTTACTTGTACTACACTTATATTTACTTGTACTACACTCATATTTACTTATACTACACTCATAGGCCTCCTATATAAAGGCACTCATGTATATTCTTTCAGTAAGAAATACAATACTATTGAATTCAGTATTTCTAACATGGTATCAGAGCCACTGCTCTGACATTTTCTTAGCAGTCTTGTCTTTATTGGTGGTGCTCTATTCTCAACATCGCTTCCCCCATCATAGCAGCCGACGCAGTTTTTCGCCCTAGAACCTCCAACGTCTTCCAGTTGTTGTTCTTAGGTTCCGGACCTGCAACCGCCGTCGTTGAGGAGTACCGCACCACACAGACCACTGCACTTACTATCTCCGTTGTGCATCTTGCTCCAATAAATATTTTTCAGTCTAGGTGCTCCTTACCCAGTTTTTTGCATAGATTTCATTTTTGCAATCCATTTTTGCATATTTTACTTCTAAATGAAGAATAAGGACAGGTCTTCTTCTTTTTGCAACAATCGTCGCCGACAATCTAGCAAACGTTTTTGCACTTTTTGCAAACGTTTTGGCCATAATATTGAGACTTGCTTTCAGCGCAATAAATCAGCTGTTTCAATTTCTGCTGCCACTATTGCTAACATTGAGAGTGTCCAACCAATGGCTCTCGTCTCTACACAGTCTAAGTCTTCAGGTCGCACTTTCACCATAACCACAGATGACCTTAAAAACATCATCGCCAATGTCATTCGTATGGTTGGTAATGCATCTTATTCCTCTTCTCTCTCAGTTTTATCCGGTATGTCTCCTTCCTCTTGGCTTATGGATTCTGCTTGTTGCAATCACATGACACCTCACTCGTCCTTATTTTCTGAACTTAAACCTGCACCACATCCTCTTTCTATTTGCACAGCAAATGGTTCCACAATGTCTAGTCATAATATAGGTTCCGTTTCAACCTCCAACCTCTCCGTTTCTAGGGTCTTTAATGTTCTTGACCTTTCTTACAATTTGTTTTCTGTGGGACAATTAGCTGAGTTGGGTTATCGAATTATATTTGATTATTCTGGGTGTATTGTGCAGGATCCAAGGACGGGACAAGAGCTAGGGACCAGTCCCAGAGTTGGGCGTATGTTTCCCATGGACAATCTTCGTCTTCCACTTGTTGCTCCTATTTCTATTGTCGTAGCTGCTGCAGTTTCTTCTATTCCTTCTCTTGCTCTTTGGCATGCTCGACTTGGTCACGCATCTTCTTCCCGTGTACAACAATTGGCTTCTAGAGGTTTGTTAGGTTCAGTGTCTACAGAAAATTTTGATTGTGTTTCATGTCAGTTAAGAAAACAACCAGCTTTGCCTTTCAATTCTAGTGAATCTATATCCACTGATATCTTTGACCTTATTCATTCTGATGTTTGGGGACCTTCCTCTGTCTCTAGTATTGGTGGATCTCGATATTTTGTTGTCTTTGTTGATGATTACTCTCGTTATAGCAGGATCTTTAATATGAAACATCGTTCTAAATTATTGCAAGTGTATTCTAATTTTGCAAAAATGGTTGAAACTCAATTTTCTAAACGTATCAAAATTTTTCGATCTGATAATGCTCTTGAGTACACTCAATATGCTTTCCAAGCTGTTTTGCATTCCTATGGCATTGTTCATCAACTAACTTGTCTAGGTACCTCTCAGCAAAATGGTAGAGCCGAACGAAAACTTCGTCATATTCTTGACACTATTCGTGCTCTTCTTCTCTCTGCCAAAGTTCCTGCTCCTTTTTGGGGTGAAGCTGCTCTTCATGCTGTTCATACTATTAATCGCATTTCCAGTCCTGTCATCCAAAATCAAACTCCATATGAGCGCCTCTTTGGGTCAACTCTAGATTATCACCACCTATGCTCATTCGGCTGTGCTTGTTTCGTTCTTCTTTAGCCACATGAGCATAACAAACTTGAGCCTAGGTCAAGATTTTGTTGTTTTCTTGGCTATGACGAAACTCAAAAGGGGTATCGGTGTTATGATCCTATTTCTCATTGTCTTCGTATCTCCCGCAATGTTGTCTTTTGGGAACATCGCCTCTTTGTCAAGCTCTCTCACTTCCGTGCTTCTCTATCTTCTTCTTCTGTCTTAGATCTATTTTCAGATGAGACACATATTCCTTCTGTAGCTGCTCCTGACCCTCCTTTAGCTGATCCTGATCCTCCTGTAGCTGCTCCTGATTCTCCTATTGACTTCTCTGTCCAACCACCAGAAATCCTTGATCCCTTTCCTAGTTCCCCCTTTAATGAATAGGTCGAAGACGAGCTACCCAACCCTGATCTTGGTTCCCCTGCTCCTGCTCCGCCTGAAGATCATGCACAAGACATTCCACCTCGTCACTCAACTCGGGTAAGGTCCATTCCTGCACATTTGCTTGACTATCATTGTTACACTGCCCTTACTACACTGCACGAGCCTCACACCTATCGTGAGGCTTCCACTGACCCTTTATGGCAATTGCAATGAAAGAGGAACTTGATGCATTATCTAAAAACCATACTTGGGACTTAGTCACTCTCCCCCCTGGGAAATCTGTGGTTGGTTGTAAGTGGATCTACAAGATTAATACTCGCTCTGATGGGTCCATTGAGTGCTACAAAGCTCGTCTTGTTGCAAAAGGTTTTACACAGAAGTATGGAATTGATTATGAAGAGACTTTGCTCAGGTTGCTCGTATCTCTCTGTTCGTGCCCTCTTAGCTGTTGTTGCTGCCAGTAAATGGGATCTTTTCCAGATGGATGTCAAAAATGCATTCTTTAATGGGGATTTAAGTGAAGAAGTCTATATGCAACCTCCTCCTGGTCTCTCTGTTGAATCAAACAAGGTTTGTCACCTTCGACGTGCACTTTATGGCCTTAAACAAGCTCCACGTGCTTGGTTTGCCAAATTCAACTCTACCATCTCTCGTTTGGGTTACATGGCCAGTCATTATGATTCTGCCTTATTTCTTCGTTGCACTGACAAGGCACTATTTTACTTCTCCTGTATGTGGATGATATGATCATAACTAGTGATGACCTTAGTGGCATTCAAGAACTCAAGAATTTTCTCAGTCAGCAATTTGAGATGAAAGATCTTGGACATCTCAGCTACTTTTGGGTCTTGAAATCACTCATTCTACAGATGGACTTTACATTACTCAAGCCAAGTATGCCTCTGAACTATTGTCTAGAGCTGGACTCACTGATAGCAAGACTGTTGACACTCTAGTCGAGCTTAATGCGCATCTGACTCCCTCAGGGGGGAAACTACTGTCTAATCCCTTTTTTACAGACGCTTAGTTGGCAGCCTAGTTTATCTTACTGTTAGTTGTCCAGACATTTCCTATGCTGTTCACCAGGTGAGCCAGTATCTGTCTGCTCCACGATCGACTCACTATGCTGTTGTTCTACGCATTCTTCGGTACCTAAAGGGCACTCTCTTTCATGGTCTTTTCTACTCTGCTCAGTCTCCTCTTGTTCTCCGTGCATTTTCTAATGCCGATTGGGCAGGAGATCCCACTGATCGCAAGTCCACCACTGGTTATTGCTTTCTTCTTGGTTTTTCTCTAATTTCTTGGTGAAGCAAGAAACAAACTCATGTAGCCCGTTCTAGTACTGAAGCAGAATATCGTGCCCTTTCTGATACCACATCTGAGCTTCTTTGGCTACGATGGCTTCTCAAAGACTTAGGTGTGTCTACATCCTCTGCTACTCCTTTTTATTGTGACAACAAGAGTGCCATTCATATTGCTCATAATGATGTCTTCCATGAACAGACTAAACACATCGATATCGATTGTCATTTATCTGTTATCATCTTGTCTATGGTGCTCTTAAGCTAATCTCAGTCTCCTCTACAGATCATTGCAGATATCTTCACCAAGTCACATCATAAGGGACGCCTTCGTACTTTGGTTGACAACCTCAAGTTGGTCTCACATCCACCTTGAGCTTGAGGGGGGCTGTTAACATGTATAATGTTGTGGGCTTTAGGCCCAACTAGTTTACTTGTATAGCACTCTTACTTGTACTACACTCATATTTACTTGTACTACACTCATATGCCTCCTATATAAAGGCATTCATGTATATTCTTTCAGTAAGAAATACAATACTATTGAATTCAGTATTTCTAACATGGATAATATCAATAAAATATTTTTGAATTTATATATAATTTTTAGTTAATTGAATATAATAAAAAATTATACGTACTAGTAGCATTCTGTACTTTTTAATAAACAAGCATTACTATTATGTTATGCAGAAAAAAAAATTTAGCTTAACAAGAGTTAAGTTTATTAGGTTATGGTTCGTTTAGATTGAAATGAATGGAGAGGGAATAGAGTAGAGTTGGCCAAAATTTAGTCTATTTCTGGCCAACTTTACTCTACAGTCTACTTTACTCCACTCTCCCCTTAATCCAAATTGACCTTTAGACTTGAAAGGTATTGTGTCACTATTAGAAATTTTTGCTTTCATTTTGTGGGGCAATGAGTGTTATATCTATTTTTAAGTCTCATTAGAGCAATGGCTATTATATTGATGTCATTAGTGAGTAAAGGTGGTTTGCGATTCTCTTCTTTGAGATTGATGGGGAACATTTTATCTAACTCTACTATCAACCTTCCGAATATGAGCTACGTCTTCCGAATGTAACCTACGTCTTCCGAAAATACTAAATTGTCAAAAGTGGAAGACTTAATGCAATAAATGCAATCTATCATGTCTACTCCAATAAGTCATCTGTCACATACAAGAACAAAAGAGTAAACACTTGCGATCCTGACCATGACACTTGTTTGTCACCCCCATAGATGGACAAGTGAAGATGTGCATACAAAGCCTACACTACAACACTCGCATAGTAGCTATCACCTAAGGCTCTCCTACATTCATGCAACTACTAGCAAAGGGATAACTCCCATCTCCTACAAATCAATTGTGGGATAACTCTCATCTCCTACAAGTCAGCTAAGGGATAACCCCAAGTCCCTACAATTCAACTAAGGTGGTCATCCACAAACCTCTATACAAACACCATGACATCCTAATTTTGAGGTACATGATGATAGGCCAAAAATATATTGACCCCTTGTGATAATTAATTGATTAATTAGCCAAGTTAATTAATTAATTCAATTAACATGCAAAACGCGTGGTAGCACAAACAAATCATCAAATAACTAAATGCAGCAGAAATTAAATTTGACACGGTGATTTGATTACGAATGGGAAAAACTTACACGGCAAAAACCACACCGGGTGATTTTAAGGTCACCACTCCTGAGAATCCACTATTATCAAAACAAGCGGTGTCCCTACAATTCAACTAAGGTGGTCATCCACAAACCTCTATACAAACACCATGACATCCTAATTTTGTGGTACATGATGATAGGCCAAAAATATATTGATCCCTTGTGATAAATTAATTGATTAATTAGCCAAGTTAATTAATTAATTCAATTAACATGCAAGACGCATGATAGCACAAACAAATCATCAAATAACTAAATGCAGCAGAAATTAAATTTGACACGGTGATTTAATTACGAATGGGAAAAACCTACACAACAAAAACCCCACCGGGTGATTTTAAGGTTATTACTCCCGAGAATCCACTATTATCAAAACAAGCGGTTACAAATAAAGGAATTCTAGTACCTTATACCAACCTATAGTTGAACCCTTAATTACCCCAATGCCCAATTAGACTTGTTCTGTAGTGACAATCTCTCCTAGTATTGCCCGACTCCTAGTACGTGACTAACCAAAAGATGCGTGGATTTCTGTATGCGACTTAATCACCAACTTGAGAAGGAGGTTGGCTGCAAAGTTCTTCTATTCTTCAACACTCGAAGATCACGAAGTTGTTCGGTCACAAAACCCTACTGTGTACAAACAAAGCAGCTTCTCAAGAATTAGGGCAAACTAGGTTTTCGATCACACTTGAGGAATTATGCTATTGTGCAATTATGCTTTTGGCTGTGTAACCTGATATGACTCTTAAAATAATCCTTATATATGTTTAAAGTTGTGAGAAAAAAAAGCTCAAACACATGATCACGGATTGGATGAAAAACAGAACTGAAAATCTGAATTTCATAAACCTTGATAGATAGCCATCTATCGAGCTAACTGTCGAACCACGGGTTTCAGCAACTTTTAAACCTCAAGAGATACTAGCTGTTGAGTTTTAAAATTCAACACTTCATTACTTGATTCTTGGACAAACTTGCATGGTTTTAACACTTGAACTTGAAATTTTGTTTCTTGAAGCATTAAACACATCCTAGATCTATCCAAATACAAGTAAAGTGTGTTTTATAAAAAGATTAGCCAATACATAAAATGTTGATATATGTTCCTAGCATCTAATCACATATGTCCTAACACATGAAAAACACAATTTTTAATTTCTTTCTTTGAGTGCATTGAAATTACTGTGAGTTTTTTACTTAACTTTTGAAGGGTCTTAGGTCAGCATCACATCGGTGCACTCTATAGGCATTTCTTATTCTGCAATTTTCTGACTCTTTGCCTTTCACCAAAGACTGCGGGTTTGGGCGATAGACTTACTGATGATTTTAAGCATCATCAAAGATTATTACATGGTTGAGTTTGACACAAGTGAGTGCAAAGAAACAACTCCTATGCAAGCGAAAGAGACAGAAAAAAATTGCTAAAATCTTGTGTTTTGCTACCACTAGGGTTCGAACTTGGGTGCAAATTCATTAATGTTAGTGTTTAGGCCCTAGTAACAACAAAGTTAATCAATTCTTAATCAAGTGATTAATTGGATTAATTATAACTTAGATCAAAATTGAATATCATTACAAGCACACGGATCACACAAATACAACCAATTTGATGACCCAAGAAAATCGAAAAAACAAACTGTTTCATAGTTTAAAAAAAACTTAGGGGGTTTTAAATATCAATCTTCAAGGTAAACAAATCCATTAAAATAGAATAGAAGTTTGTACAAAAGATTTAAACCTAAATCTAAAGCTACCTCATGCGTTACTTACTAATGTGATTACACGCAATTTTGAATCCGCATAATTGTCTATTTTGGACTTGATTCAAGTGTACCGATAACTTGATTATAAGCTAGATGCAGTAATTTCACTTTGATCACCCAATATTTGTATGAGCATAGCTCTCTAGTTGATACTTTAAGAGAGCTTGAAAAATTTTCAAATCTGTGTACAAAACACTACTCTCTTATATCTTGAAAATCGTGCTCTACGGCTTACTTAAATGTTGTAATTAGGATGCTTGATGCCTTAGATCCAACAATTGATAGAAATTGCTGGAAACTCAATCTGCATTATTCTTGATCGGTCAAGTTAAGTGGAACTCAACAAATTGAGCTTATTTCAAAATGCAATGCAGCAACAGAATTGCTTTGTTTTCTTGAGTTTCCTTTTGTTTGAACCTTTGATTTGTATTATTCAATAATTTACTTAAATACCAATTTAAAAGCAATCTAGACTAACGGTTACAATTGTTCATGATTTGCCAACCTAAAAATATAGACCTAACAATTAATTGCGGGTTTTTACATTGTTTTCTCTATATTTTCATTAAAGGCTAAAAGAACTAAAAACTAAATGTAGAAAAAGGCTTGTTTTCAATTTCCTTTGTATTTAAAAAATTGAATTTTTTTTTTGTCTTCCAACTATTTTACGTTCCCAAACAAAATTTTTGGGTTTGGAGAAAAAAAGAAAAAAAAAACTCTTAAAAACAGGAATCGAGTAAAAAAATTAATTTTTATATAATTACTTTAATAATTTTTTAATGAAATAATCAATATATTATTATTATTATTATTATTATTATTATTATTATCATCATCATATACTATATATAATAGCAAAAGTTGAGAGAGAGTTGATTCTTGCAATTAAGGAGGTGCTGCCATAACGAAAAGTGTCTATCTAAAATTCAGACACGTTTAAGTTAAAAAGCAATAAATTATATTGGTTGGCAATGTTGCACACCATTTAAAAGCCTCTCATTATAAATAACAAAAAAAAAAAAGGTTAAAATGCTCCAATACTCCAAAAAAAAAAAAAAAAAACGCAAATACAGAGAGAAGGAGAGAGTTCGTAGGCCCTCAACGTCCGTTCCTTGTTCCACTTCTCCATTCCAAAACACACTCCACGGCCAAACCCCTTCTTCATCGTCCAAAACCTAGACCATAAAACAGTTTGGTGAAAGGGAGATACAGAGATAGAGAGAACCACCACCGGTCAAAATTAAATGCTATGAAAGGTCCAAGAGGTATTGAGATGCAAATAGGTAGATACAAAGAAATAGAGGTCTCACCATGTGACACTCTAATTTTTTATTTAGCCTTTTTTTTAACCCCTTTTCATTAAGTTTTTTAACCGTTACCCAAAAGTTCACATTAACTTACTTTTACTGTTATCTCATTAATCTCTTATTAATTGTCTAAGCTTGCACCACACATTTCTCTCTTCTTTGTGTCTTTTAGCATACCCACCATTTTAGAATTAAAAACAAAAGCAAAAATAATAATATTTAAGGACTAATAGTAATAACTAACCATATAAGGCCCTAGGGAGAGATAGAGAGATACAAAATGTTGTGGATTGTTAAATGAAACGCACTATTTCACTATTACCAAAATAAGAGACCTGAGATTGATAGAACATTTGTGAGAGAGAGAAATGAGAATCTGAGGGGTTGCCACCTCGGTCATACTAGCCTCCCACCACCATCAAGCCAGCGAAATCCCTATTGGTAATTTTTTTTCTTTTTCCTCTTTAAATTAAGGGCTTAAATATGATTTACGTTTGTATAATTTGGTTGGATAGATTTTATTTTGGGTATGTAAGTAAAGAGAAAATTTGGTGTGCAATGTAAAGTCATATTCAACCATCATTTTAAACCATCTATAAGGCACATACACACACACTTATCTATACCATGTCTTAATGTCATCGATAAGTGGAAGATGGTGAGAGAATTTGGCATACTATGCATACTATCATTCTATGGTATGCAATCTGTGAACACAACACAAATTAATTGATTTTCATGATCCTATTACTCTTTTGCATTTATTTTTGGTTTCATGATTTTTCTAAAAAAATTAATATTACCTTGAGAATGCTACAAATGTACAGTGAAACTTTAAACTAATTTTTAATATCTCAAAATGTATATGATTTTTTTACTCTAATTTAGTTTACTTTTTCTTGATAATATATGTACAACATTCTCCAAAATCATCTTATATAAAATATCACAACATTATTTGTGCATCGTACGGACAACTTACTGGTTACTTTAATAACACATCTCTATTTTCCAACCACTTTAAATACACTTTTTCTTTATTTGTTAAAGAGAGTGTGTGATATTATTATTTAAATCTGGATAGGATAAAATAATCAATTAAAAAAAAAAGTATAAGTTCAGGATGTTGCTACATATTAGGATTGATTTTTTTTTTTGATGAACCTCGAGGGGGGCGGGGTGACCATATGTGGTTTACCCTCCAGGGCGTGATCTAATAGGAGCACCCCAATTAAGGAATGTTAGATTGAGTCATAACTACTGTAACCGGGGTGCTACAAACCTCACCCTAGCACAAAAGAGAGCCAGCAGATAAGACGCAATACATGTTAGGAGCCCACCCCCACATGGTACCCTCCATGACTCGAACGAGAAATCTCACGCATGCATGCGAGATCTCACACCACTAGGCCACCCCTCCTGGGGCATATTAGGATTGATTTTGCTCCTATGGAAACTATTATCTATTTTATATTTCGTTTTGTTTTAAAGGACATCATCTACATGATTACTAATTGCAAGTTACTTATGATATTTTGTTCGAAGGAAATTTGTTTGTTCCACTTTCAGAGAAATGGGATGAATTTGGGGTAGACCTTAAATTTGGATGAGAAATAAAAGTAAAAAATAAAAAAGAAAAAAGAAAAAAGAAAAGAAATACTCCAAAGGGTGGAAAAATTAGAGAAAAAGAAAATAACAAAAATAATGGATTTATCTAATCCACTGGCTTGAATTGAACGGATGCATCAAGACCATTCCAATCAAGACACAAGAGACTCAAAAATGGCAGTTTTCAAAGACAACCTTAGCCGCAGTAGCAGTAGTTATTAAGCAATGGGCTCACAAACAACATTCTGCGATATGCTTTCTTGCTCCTCTTCTTCTTTCTGCTTTGTGGTCTTAAAAACTTCATCACCCAAAACCAAAACAACTCTCAGACCCTCCTCCTCAAATTTTGCTCTCCAGACCCCGCCACCATTACAGGTTAAGCTCACCACCACCGATTCTCTCAAACCCACATACCCTTATTTTCTCAGAAGATTTTCTAGAACAAAAACCAGAGCCACCTTTGATGAAAAAGACCAAAGTGCCACCCCTCTTCTTGAGCAGGAAGAACAACAACAACCCAGCAGAGTATTTCTTTTCCTTTGTTCTTTTCATTTCCTGTTCACCTTCTTCACTTTTAAATTCAATAGCTTTCTTCTGATTTCTGCTCCAGTTTTACATATAAGATAAAACTCTTGAAATATTGTCATGATAAGCATAGAAGATGAACTGTGAACTCAAACTCAGTGAACTTTTTGCTTAAGTGGGGCTTATTGTATTGCCTTGTAGATGAATTTTCCTTATGGATAAAACTTAGGTACCGTATTGTACCTTAACTTCCTCAACTGTGTGGTTCCATTGATCAATAAACTACATGGTTTTTAGAAAAGATAAAACTGTATTTGTTGCATTGGTCAGTACAACCATGTAGTTAATTTCAATTTAAGAACCAAAGATACAACACTTAAAAGGAACTGAATCTAAGTTTTACACTTTGCGTATGTGGTTTGAGTGAGGTAAGTTGTTCTTGTGCTTTAGGAAGTTGAAGAGAGTGTAGAATTGCTGAAAAAGGCTGCTAAGAGCAGAAGGGTTGCAGCAGAGGAGATTTTGTCTGCTTTTTCTGTAATTGAGAAGGCAAAGATTGATCCCTCAGGATTTCTTGATACGCTAGGTGGATCAAAATCCCCTGGCAGAACATGGATGCTTATTTTTACTGCTGAGGTTGGCATAATTCTATTCCTTGTTTTGCTTTACATTTTATTTCACAATCTAGGCTTATTGGACTTTTTTGATTAATTGTAGAAGGAAAATAAGGGTGGTCGTTATTTTCCTATTACAGCAATTCAGAGGTTCGATGCTACTGTAAGTGTCTTATGCATTTCTTCATTATGTTATCATATCTGTGAGAAAAAAAGAAAAAAGAAAAAAGAAAAACAAATACCTCAAGATGTGTTTAAAATGATTTTTGATTCAATCTATAGATACTTCCAATAGCTGCTACAATATGAAGCACTTCATATTTGTGTTTTCTGGGGAATATAGGGGGAATGCTTCCCTTTCGACCCTCATAGTTGTGTTTTACTAGATGAATATGCCAAGGATCAAACCCCAGATACATACCTACCACAAGAATGGAATTGCCTTCAGGCCAAAAGGTCATTAGCAAGTCTCTTGACATTATTGAACTGGGATGCATTCTTCAAACCATTATATTAGTCTGATCAAATGATCTTAAGATCAACAAAAATTTGGAGTACAGAACTACATTACTTATGGCCTTTTTGATGAAGTCAATTCGAAGCAGAATGGGGCTTTGTTTGGATCTTGGAAAGGGCATGGTAAAAGAGAAGGAACTCACTGAATTGCTCAGGGATTACGTTATTTTTAGCATTTTGACATCTGTCCTCTCTTTTCATTAGTTTTACAAGATCCAAGCTGAGGTTTTCTAGAACACTTTTCTGAAATAGTTCTTACCTTTTAAGTGAAAATGTAACTGGTTTTAGTTCACAAGTAAGCCAACCTGTGTTCATGAACAAAGATGTATATCTCTTCACCTTCTTTTATTTTCAGTCTAATCCTTCCTCCACTTTTCTTTAAGGACTCATGAAACAAAAAAGTCCATGTACTTCTCTTAAAATCATTATCTGTGATATTTCTACATGTCAAAGCATGACTTCAAGGACGAACATGCTGGAGCTTTGCTTCATCCCTCAACACAGAATATGACATGATTGCCTTTTTTTTCCTCTATTTTTGTTTTATTGGATAGGTAATGATTGGCCATTCTTTTTTCCTTTTTTCCACTTAGAATCTAAAAGAACTTTGTATGGATTGTCAGGCAAAGAGAATTGAGAATGGTGTATATCTTGGACCAATTGGATGCTTAACATTTGAAGGCAGATTTTCATGGAAGAATAGAATACTGGCCTTCATTTTTGAGTGTATTCGGATAAAAATTGGACCTTGGAACCCTTTACAGATAAGTCTTGGCCAAAAAGAAGACAGGGAGCCAAGCACCAAGGATCCTTTCTTTATCTGGTTTTATGTTGATGAGGAAATAGCAGTTGCACGAGGCAAAAGTGGGGGGACTGCATTTTGGTGCCGCTGTCACCGTGTCCCTATTTGACTTTCATTCATATACCTGCAGTAATATCTCCTCGTACAGTTGGTAAATATTACACTGTTTACATTAGGAGCTTGATACAGTTTAACACATTAGGACTACAACTATTTGAAGTTTTATGTGTCTCCAATTAAGTTTCTGTTGTAATCAGTCATCACGATGATTGTCATTGAGGTATACAATGTATGGTCGACAACAAACCTTGTATCCTGGAGCCCTAAGAAAACCATTGCTGTTATGTCTTTTAATAATTTTTACCCATCGTGATGCCTTTCAGTATTCCGCATGCATTGGATTTGAATCAATGTCATTCCCCAATGGGAAAGCACATGTTTCCAACTGTTACCTTATGACAAACTGGCATGAATGGGATGTAATGACAGAAAACCATGTTTGATTACTTAGGCCTTGCATGATTTTCTTTTACTCTTTTAATTATTTATAGGGAAAATTTTCCAGATAATTTGATGTTATGTAATATCTAAAGGAAAAATCTTCTTAAAATTCCAGGTGAAAGTTGTGTTCATCACTTTCTCCAATATAGAGAAAAACCCATGCATCACCTTAGCTGTTATGTAATTGAAGCTGATTTGAATCTTTTCTGTGATTTACCTTTCCAGAATATCTCATACCAGCGAATAAATCCTAAGGCAGATGCATTGCAAGCACTGTTTCTTTTTCATCAGATGCCTCCCTGCAAGAATATCCCTCTATCTACAATACATATAGACGTTTTTTTTAGTTATAATTGTATTTAATTGACCATTATGATCTTAATTCTTGTATACTGTTTACCATGTTAGGTTACCGATTCTCCCAACAGCTTAAGCTATTAGGAGATGGTAAATTTCATTTAGCCACATAATTCCAACATATACCTTGTTGAATTGATTATTTGTTCAAATGCTCTTACTGTTAATTTGTCTTTAAGTACTGAATGAACTCTTTGAATATTTAAAATTTGTGAATCTGATAATCAAACATGTAAGTATAAAATAAGATGGGAAAGCAAAATGACTACAAAGGTATTTTATTAAGTAAAAATAAAGAGAAAACATAAGTGCACAATTCGGCTACAATTGTTTTGTTTAAAGGAATAACATTTCTATGGACAGTCTGTGAGCACTTTATTATAAGCCTAATAGTCTGCAGAGAACAATTCTAATTAAACATCAGTCCAGTTCAGACTCACTTATTGTTTGCCAATGCTGAGCCACGTATAGTTTTAGCTAGCCCAGAAGTAGTGAAGTAGTTGATTAGATCGTCTGGCATTGGTATCTTTTCTTTGATGATTGGAATCTCAACAAATTTCTTCGACCATTCATGGAATGATGGGAACTTCCCTGCATCAACTAACTTTATGCCTCCTAATTCTTCTAGAAATTTGAGCCAGTTAGGTAAAGAACCCACCACTAAGTCTAGAAAACCTATGGTTTCTCCTCCAAAAAATTTCTTGCCTTCAATCAGCTTATCGATAATTCCTAAAGATTCTTGTGCAGACTCTACAGCTCTCTCTTTTTCATGTTCTTCTGCTCTGCAAGCATCCCACGCACTAAGAATACACTACACTTCATAAAAATTGAAAAACTCTCAAGTGCTGGTTTGTATATGCATTTTCTTAGTTGTTCATACATAAAAATTTTTATGCAAAAGGTGAATCACATTTTCAGTTTCAATTTGGTTTCTTTTGATATATAGTATATCCTTTTTGCAAATCTGCAAAATCTCTCTCTTTCTCTTAAATATTGGTATTTAAAAATAAACCAATGGAAACAATGAAAAAGAATGGAGAGTTTAACGTTTTCATTTACCTTCTCATCAACGAATCTAGCCCAGAAACGTGCGGTGGATTTTTCTAAAGGATCTTTAGGCAGTAGAGGATTCTCCTGCCATGTCTCATCTATGTACTCAAGGATGACAAGGGATTCAGCAACTGGTTTTCCATTGTGCACAAGCACTGGGATCTTCTTATGGACGGGGTTATATTGGAGAAGAATGGGACTCTTGTTTCTCAAGTCTTCTTCTATATACTCATATTCTACCCCTTGAGCTTCAGCGCCATTCAATTCTGCAGCAGAAAGAACTCAGCGATGCACCAATCACTTTCACTTCTCCCATTCTGAATTCTACAGGATCTGAAATCAAACTAGAGCTTTCTATCAATGAAACTTTTACTTGGGAATTTTTGGATGTGGCATCTTGGAAATTTTTGTATTTCTTAAGAGAGAAAGTTAGCAGCCAAGTGAGACTGGGCTTGTCTTCCAGAACTTTGGACGTGGCATCTTGAGATATTTTCTTTATTATAAGTATATTTTAGAAGAAAATTTCCACTCACTTTATTTGCAGCACTTAATTCAGTCCATAGATCTTCATTGTTATCTATATATTGGTTTCACTATCCAGGTCTCTTGAATCATGGCATATGTCATCTCTTATTACTTAATAGGGGTAGTTGTGAAAAACAGTGAAAGGTCAGATGATCATGCAGATGGCTGAACTTTCAAACGAAGAAAATTATTGCTTGGACTCGCCATTATCTGTCTCTGTGAGGAAAAAGTATTTAGTATCAAATGATACACATCAGCCGTATCAAAATCTCTTAATAGGGGTAGTTGTGAAAAACAGTGAAAGGTCAGATGATCATGCAGATGGCTGAACTTTCAAACGAAGAAAATTATTGCTTGGACTCGCCATTATCTGTCTCTGTGAGGAAAAAGTATTTAGTATCAAATGATACACATCAGCCGTATCAAAATCTCTTAATAGGGGTAGTTGTGAAAAACAGTGAAAGGTCAGATGATCATGCAGATCATTGATAGTTGATTTTAGTTGGTTTTGCCAATTGATGTAGTCATAGAGTTGGCCTAACTGCATTAAACTTTGTGTGTAGTGTGGATACTTTTAATTTTTTATTTCAATGAATTTCCTTCGGCTGATTACAAATTCCAACACTTTACCAAAAAATATTGTTATTGCAGCAAGCCAGCAACATTTGGAATTCTAATAAGGGTTATGTCTTAGTGCAATTGTTAATAAACTATAATAGGAAAATTTTGATAACATTTTTATGAAAATATAAAAAGTTGTTCACAACATTTATTATTTTATTATTCTCTGAATAAAATATTTCTAAAAATAGCTTCTAAACCAATGTCTTTTGGTTTGGCATTGGTTAACGTTTTGCTTCCAATAATATAACAATTTTATGCTTCTTTCTCTTTTTAATGGGCTTGTTACGCTTGTAGATCCTTGTGTACACAAAAGTCTCAATCTCACCACTGTCATCAAACCACGACTATCATTGCAATTAATTATGCCAAATTTATGAGGTTGCTGATATAATGAAAGAGTAAATTTATAAATAGAAAAAAGAAAAAAAAGAGTTTGAATAATTTTAAACTTTGAACTGCTCTCGCTTCTTCCATCTTATTGGCAGCCAAATAGGGGGATGCTTTCATGGTTTGGCAACTGCTAGGGAACGCCTGTAGCTTATGCCAAAATTGAAATAGTTGACAATCGTCTCTTGTGGTGGAATACTTTCTTTGATGACTGGATTTGCAATGAAGTTTTGAGACCATTCATGGAGTGATGGAAACCTCTCAGCATCAAGTAACTTGATACCACCGACTTCTTCCATAGCATTGAGCCAACGAGGAATCCAACCTACTACTAGATCCAAAAAGCCTATCACTTCACCACCAAAATACTTCTTTCCTTCAATCTGCTTCTCAAGAATTGCCAATAATTCTTGTGCAGACTGTATAGCCTTTTGCTTTTCTTCTCTTTCTTCTAGCCAAGCTGCTTCATATGCTCCAAAAATACACTAAATTCATGAAAAATAAAAGAGAATGATCAAGAGTTTGTCAGTTAACACATTGCCAGGACAAAATTAGGCTTCTGCCCACAAAAAATGCCAACTTCTAGTTGCATATTTGATAAGTTATTGCCATGCACTAGAGTGTGTCTATGCTCCTGGGAGTACCGAAGCTAATTATCTTGTGTGGCATGAGAGTCTATTTGGTAGAGAGAATGCTCTATTTTGTGTGATAAAGTGGAAAGATGAAAAATAAATAAAAACAATTTTTTTTTGAAAGGATGGATAAATGACAATTATTTTCTATTCTAGCTAGGTGTTTGCTAGGAATGGTAAAAGAAATAGAAGTATTAAAAATGTATGTGGAAAATTCTTAATTTATATTGTATTAGTAATGTAAACTTACAGACATAAAAAATATATACAATGTTGTACATATTTACAAAAAGTGTATAGTGTATATTTTTTATACAATGTAAACTTATGAAAGTCCATATATGTTTGTTTCATTTATTTTAAAGGAAAAAATATGAAGGAAAAAATATCTTATACTAAATTACCATGAAATATTGGTTATGAAATTATAAATTAGGGGTAAATTGATCATATTGCTTGATTTATTAGTTACAATCCAATTTTTTCTCACCATTTTCAATTTAACCCTAACCCAGTACATTGACATTCTTAACATACCATAACTTACTTGTTTATATAATTTTTTTTTTAAAATTTCACTTTTTTTAGAACTTTTTTATACGTTCAATTGTACTTTTTCACATTTTAAGCAAATAAACAAAATTTGAAAGGTTTATCATGTATGTTCTGAAAACTATAATAAGAAACAGGTATGCCGCCCATTTAATTGCTAACGACTTTTGGTAGATCACACTACAAAAAAAAGGTTCTATAGCCGCGTTTTTAAAACGTGGCTATAGGTCAGAAAAACGTGGCTATAAGACAATTTGGTCTTTGGCCGCGTTTTTTTAGGCCGCGTTTTTACCCATGGCCTAAAATGCGTAACTATAGCCTAGAGGAGTCTATGGCCACGTTTTTTTAGCCGTGGCTCTAGGCCGGGACCAATGGCCACGTTTTTTTAGCCGTGGCCATAGGTCAAATATTGATTGCCTGGAAAAGAGATTAGCCGCGTTTTGAACGCGGCCATAGTTGTGAGCTGAAGCCACGTTTTTAAAAACGCGGCTTCAGCCCATTACTATGGCCCCATTTTAAAAACGCGGCTATAGCCTTTTTTTTCCTGCTCTCCCTTTGGCCATGAATCTTCAACCCCATTCTTTTCCAGAATGAAAGACACATAGCCAAAGGATGTTCTGATTTTTAACACACAGCACCACAACTTCTAAACAACTAGATTTCCAATTAAACCAAAATTTGATTGTAACAAACTCATTGGAATCTACTTATTTATAGTGATAAGAAAAACTTCATTTTTTGGGACTGTAGCTATTCGAGAGGAGTATATAGTAGTAAGCCCTTTACATGCCTAAATGCAAATTCATATCATAGCCATTTCTACTAATAATATCATTGGCTGTAGGAGAAACTATACTAGCACTAGCAATCACAATATTATCAGATTATCCAACATGCAAAAATACATTACCTCAATAATATCAAATTGCTTGTCAGCTTCAATGTAAATACAACCCTTTATATGATCAAGAGCAAATGCAGATATTATCTGAAGTTTGGTACCTAATGATTTCAAGTCTACATACTTCTGCATAAGACAAAAAGCTGAATTCCTCTCACGTCCAACCTACAGTCAACGAGTTTCAATCAAACACAACACAATGGAAAGCTGAACACAAGGGAAAGAGAAGTTTTAAAATAGGCATTGTGAATTATCAAAACAATACTCCGAGTACCACACCATGCATTTAACTTTCTAGATGGTTGGATCTCTGGCAGAAGGTATAATATTATTTCTATCAATTGCTCTTTTGTTCTCAAAATCATCCTCGCCATATCTGACGAAATTAGAACCATCCTTGTAGCGTTCTTCCATCATTTAATATTTTTTGGGTGGGGGTGGGGAGGGTATTAATGAACAATAAACCCAAGTAAAATTGATCAAATTACATTGTGCCATCAGCACTACTGTTCTGGCCAGAAATCAAAATCCAGACTGAATAACCAGCAAGAAGACCATGCTCTTATTATTTATTTTGGTAAGTCACACATGCTCCTGGTGGGTCTTGAACCCAAGCCCTCCACCCCAACACCCCCCCCCCCCCCCAAAAAAAAAAAACTTGCTCTAACAAGTGGAGGTAACATTTGAGCTAGACCTCGTTGGAAAATCATGCTCCTTTGTCAACAAGTGTTTTTAAGTTTTTAACATCAAGTGAGCAAAGCATTTATCTTCGCATCAAAATCTTTTGGCGGCACCCTAAATTTATATATAAAACAATATGACACAGTTGTAGACTAAATGCAATAAAACAGTGTGATAGAGTTGTACTCTTAACGCATGTAATGTGCAATCAATAAGCGAATTCACTCGTGATGGCACATGCCAGGCCAAAAGGATTGAGCACAAGAAACCTTATTTCAATTCAAGTTGTACACTAAAATCATAGATCATGACCCATCTTGGTATAAGTTACGTAGAACAAAAAAGCCTCCAAATTCAACTCCATTAACTATATGTTAAAAATTTTACGCTAACATACCCCATCAAATTATTATATTTATTTTTCAATTCACAAACTTGAAACTGTGTATAAACATGAATGAAGCATTTAGATTGGGAAATTTTGGAGATAAAAGTAGTTATTGTATGGGCGGCAAACCTTGAGGGTCTCTACCTCCTATCACCATTGAACTCACTGGAGGGGGGGCGGGTCTGGCGAAGTGGCAGCCCCAGCACCTGCGGAAGCTAGCATATTTGCACCAAAATGATTAAAAGGAAAAATGTATGAAATTATAGCAAAATCTCATTGAATGAAATTACTAATAATCTCATTACTAAGTTAATTAGAACCCTCCCAAAAAATTATATTGAAGGAAGAAATAAAATTTAATCATTTAATAACTATTATTCTAACACATGAATCAAGCAACTCAGCTGAACTGGAAAAAATTCAGAACCAATTTAGTTTATGCTGATGTATTGTAATTGGACTATGATCACCTTATATAAATGCCCTCATCATACATATTACTCAAAAAAAATTTCATTATATTTTTCTGTGGTAAAGTCATTTCCACTTTATCTAATCTCTATTTATATATCATTGTTCAAATTTAAAAATACTTTATATACCATATTACCAAACAGTATCTTTGGAGTTCGGACTTCGAACGTAAGATACTAGGAGAACGAAAATTTGAACTGCAATCCCTAGGCTAGCCACAAAAACATTATCAACAAAATGGACACATGAGATGAAAAAGTTTGTAAGTGCATTAATTTTCAGGCTTCAACACATCCAAACTTGTCAAGAAATTTGGATCCAACTGGAAGTTTTGTCTATCATTTTCTATTGTACTTTATTTTTCCTTTTAACCTAATTTTCTTGTGTTCTCTATACATGCATAAGGCAGATAATATTATTGTGTTAAACCAGTTCACAATGGCACATGACATACCATAACTGGCCAAGTTTTCACTTGATTCCCTCTCTGTGGTGATGCAAGAACCATAACCCAACTTCAATTCTGTTGAAACCCCTTCAGATTCATGATGGGCAAAGACGTTTTCTTGACTGACTTGGAGTTGGCCATTCAAGGTAAGTTCTTTTTCTGTAATTTCAGATGCAGAACTCATCGGATTCATGGCTGATGAGGAATTGAAGTTAGGTTGAAAAAAAGAAGAAAGAAGGGTTGCAGAGACCAGAGAGTTTGTTGGTTGCTTGGGAGTGGGAGGTTTGAGCATTAGGAATTATAGAGGATATATGTGGGTTTGAGGTAGGCGAGACGTATGGCACTATGGCTTATGGCTATATAAAGAGACGAGTTAGAGCCTCTGAGGGGAGGTTCCTTTTGGTGCTGTTTGTATAATGTGTTTCTTATAAATAAATAAAAAAATTTATAATTTTGTTATAAAAATGTTAAAGAGTTAAGGTCAAGTTTATGGTTAATTACTTTTTTATAACTAATAAGTCTTTCCTTTTTCAAAGCTATCAAGCTATCAACTTGATAAGTAAACGAATTAGAGCGTTTGAGGGGAGGTTTCTTTGTTTTGGTGCTGTTTTTATAATGTGTTTCTTATAAGAAAAAAGAAACACATTATAAAAAAAATAAAGCTAACACATTATCACTTTTTTATTAAAAAAGAGTTAAGGAGTTAAGGTCAAATTTATGGATAAATTTTTTATAACTAATAATAAGTCTTTCCACTCCAAAGCTATCAAAATTCAAAACTTTTAACTAGCATACGCACAAATGTCAACATGGTGCCTTGGAAAAGGCTGGGACCTAATCTAATAAGCAGTCAAACTTTCATAAGCAATGCCAGATTGCATAGTTGCAACTGGCAACACTAGGCATCTTTTAGAATCGTCTATAATTGTACGTTCTATGATTTTTCTGTGTATTTATAATTATTGTACTAAAAAGCAACTTAAACACATAATTGCAATAAAATAAGAAAGGTTTGAGAAAACCTGTCTCCGAGATGGTATGAGCAGCATGAACTTTTGTTATCCAAGAACTGAAGCTACCAAGAAAAAAAATCAGGAAAAAAAAATCACCTTTTGTTATCCAATATCAATCAAATACTCATCCATAAAAAAATAATTTTTTTTTTAAATCAACCTCACAAACTAGGATATTCATGCATCCCAAAACATATTGCTAATAAAATGCGAAAACCAATCTCATATAAATCCAAGCAAAACCCAGAAAAAATCAGCCAAATAAAACACAAATTAACCAACCCAAAAACCAGCTCAACTGAAACAATGACTTGAATAAACAGCATATATTTCCCACATCAGGGATTGGAAACACAGCTGAAACCATCACTCATAATTCAGGATAACATAAGAAAATTAGCCCCGAAACAAATCGTAGAACTTGGATTTCATGGCTTAACTTAACAAGACACTAAACATATGAATAAATACATGAACTTGAGAAATCAACACAATGCCAAAGCAATTTTTGGGGGAAAACAGATCAGTCAATCCACAAAGCATTAAAATAAATCGTTGCATAAATAACTGAAATTACTAATAAAAATCTGAACTTTTTGTATATTAATTTCACCAACCAATTGGAATCATAGAATACAAAATTGCGATAGAATTGGAACCATAAAGCAAAAAAATTTGCCCAGGTTTTCATTGACAAACCAAAATTGAAATAACTAGAAATCCAAACTGACAATTCCATCAATTCTCATGAAGCCTAACAAAGGGTCTCCCAAAAAAAAAAAAAAAAAAAACCTGAATCGTAAACGACGAGTAGTATAAGGGAAACTAATCATCGTCCCTCTTCTTCGGCTTCCGATAGCTCTCTTCGAGGTGCTTCGCGATGATAAGGCCAGTGTCGGCGAGCTTCTTGATTGAACGGAGCTGGGCTTCGAAGATGGGTGAGGAGGATGACGAATCGGATCGGCAATGGTGTGTGCGCTTCGGTGGCAACGATGAGGACGATGATGAATCGGTGAGGATGATGGATGAATCGGAGATGAGATCTTGATGAGAAGGATGAGAGACAGGTGAGAGTCTGAGAGAGTTCTCTTTGAGAAAGAGAGATGGAGGCTGATGTGCTATTAGAGAGGCTAGGGTTGAAAATTTATAATTTAGTATTTATACAAAGCCTAAAGCCGCGTTTTTTAATAAATGCGGCTTTAGGACAGACCTATAGCCGCGTTTTTAAAACGCGGCTTCAAGACATATATTAAAAAAAAAAAATTCCAGATGGGTCTGAAGCCGCGTTTTTAAAACGCGGCTTCAGCCCATTCCAGAAAAACGCGGCCATTGGTCCAAAAAACGCGGCTATAGAGTTGGGCTTGGGCCGCGTTCATCACACGCGGCCATAATATAGGTGCTGAGGGTGCGTTTTTTAGAAACGCAGCCCAAGTAGGGTCTTAGGCCGCGTTTTTGCAAACGCGGCTGAAAAAAACGCGGCCTAAGACCCGCGTTTTTTGTAGTGTCACGTACATGGGTAATTTAATTGGTTGGCTTTCTCAACTATGATTGAGAATTTGAGATGGATTATGCAAATTTAGAATGAATTGGAGGGATATGAGTTATCAATAAATAAATAAATAAATAAATAAATAAATATATATATATATTATATATATATATATATATATATATATATATATATATATATATATATTTTGATGGTTGTTCTAAATCTGGTCAATCGTGAACACTGTGAATTTTGTGAGAATAAATACTACGTTTTATTTATTAGGTAAGCCCACTAGAAGTTCATATTGATTTAAGGGTGCTCATTCGTTAATAAATTATTTTAAAAATATTTTAATATCACTTTTATAGAAAATAAAAAAAATTGTTAGAAAATCAGTTTTTTATTTATTTATTTTATTTATTTTTTATTTTTATTTTTAATCTTAACTTTTCGAAAATGACCGGTTAACAAAATCCTTTATTTAATTGTACATTTTTAACCTCCTGACTAGAGATCAATATTATATTCTCATTCAGAATATGAACTACCATCTTGAACACACTTTAGCACAATAGGGTGGCCAAAAGTAGTAGCACCCTCCCCATTAGAAATGGATCATTTGGTGTTTGAATTAGATACGATAACTCTAAAGTTGTATTGAATTTCATGTTGTTTAAAATTTTAAATCAGATCTAGAAAATAAAATCTCAACCATGAAATAAAGATGAAATAGAAAGGATATGTTGTAAACTAGTCCATCAAGCTAAAATATGGTTCAGTCAATAACGAGTCAATCACTATATGATATACAAACGGAAGGGGCATGAAATGGAAAATATGGTAGTAAGAAGAGTGATTGAGTTATGATTAATTACCTTCTCATCAGAAAATTTTGCCCAAAACCGAGCCATGCTTCTTTCATATGGATCTTCAGGAAGCAAAGGGTTGTTCTTCCATGTCTCATCAATATATTCGAGGATGACATGTGACTCAGCAATGGGTTTGCCATGGTGCAAGAGCACTGGGACTTTCTTATGGACAGGGTTGTACTTAAGCAGCAACGGACTCTTGTTCAGTAAATCTTCTTCTATAAGCTCGTACTCCACTCCTTTAAGCTTTAAAGCCCATTCAATCCTGATGCAGTTTAGGCTTTGAGTAGTACCAATCAGCTTCACTTCTGCCATTCTAATAAACTTGTTAAACCTTAAATCAAAGTCGATGATATGCAATCTATTTCGTGTGTTTATATAGATGGGTTTGCAGCTTTTGCTGCCGGCCAGAAACATTTAAAAAGTACGAAAGTTGTTTTCGTGGAGGCTTCCTGATTGTCTTTCTTATTTTTTATAAGATTTCTTTGACTCGGTAAAGCTGTTATTCTCGAAAAATAAATGTAGACTTTGACTAGGATATGAATGAAGGACGAAATTGATAGGCAGGAAGTTGTAACACACAAACAGAGGTTGATGAAATTCACGACTTCGGGCTTCGGGAATATCAAGATGAAGGGTGTCATTATCATTAATTAAACTATTATTTAAATTATTGTAATTAGTTATAAATGTCACATTTAAATTTAATTTTTAAAAACTCGACGATAGAGATTAATTATGTGCACTATTTTCAAATAGCATGTTATTTGCTTTTTTTTTTTTTTTTTTTGTTGAGAAAACCAACAAAACCAAATATATTAAGGGTTGTGTTAACGGGCATTATGCGGTGACTGTTAACCACCAATTTTTTTTACTTTTTCTGACATGTTTTTTGTCTTTTTGTGCTATTAATGTCAATTTTTCAGTTTTATAGTACTATTCAGAACTTCTTTTTTACTTTTTTTGACAATTTTTTTTTTTTTGTCTTTTCTGCCCTTAACCAGCATCAGGCGGTGCTGGTTAACATTCTCCATATATTAAATCAACATATGAAGTCTCCTTCCACGAACATGAGAGAGAAAACAAGTTCGAAACTGTGAGGCAACGACGCAAGAGTCGTCAAAATCCCCTTCCACGACTACTTCTTGCAATCCTAGTTCAATGGCAAAAATAATAGCTCTTCAACAGGTAAGAGCTTTGACATCCTCCATTGAGGGAGGTAGTGAAATTTTTTCGGACAAAGCACCAATGACCAAACCTTCTGAATCTCTAATGACAACCTCAATTCCTACCCTAGAACAATCCTAAAACAGAGCACCATCAAAATTAACTTTATAAAAAGGAGGGGCAGAAGCCAATGATTATGGCGAGAAATAAGTCACTAATAGCTGGTTGAACCATGGAATCAGCAGCCAAATAAAATTCATGTAGTCTTGCAACATAATCAAAGTATGATGATGCGGAAATTGTCAGTAAGTAGGCTTCTCCAAATGGATCTGCACGGGCTCGTCCAAGTTCCTGCAAGGTTAAGAATAAACTTCTCTCAGGGTGGTCACTGGTGTGGTGCTGGCCACGAAATCTCCGATGACAAAGTTAGTGAACGGATCTTGGAGAATAGAGAGTATTTAGTAGTGAGAGCGAGAATGAGTAGAGTGTATGTACCTCTCTTGGATTTTGTAGGTCTGTATATATAGGCTTTCTTTAGTAGTCGTTGCTCTTTTGAAATGGTGAATTAAAGTTTGCTTAGGTAACGTCTCAGTCATTAATTTGGTCTTTATAGGGGCTCCAACAGTCTCTTTGCTGATATGTAACCGCTGAGGTATTAAATGGCAGCTTTCATGATGCTCTGTCCTCGTCTAGGCTGGCTCTCCTGGACGAGGGTAACTACTCTGTCCATCAATTGCCCCCTATTCTAAGGTCGTCCTTACGTGTGATAATGATCTCAAAAATATGAAAGGTCTTTTTGCTTGGATGATATTCTTGGTATTCTTGTTGTGTCCACATTTAAGGCGGAGTGGCGGCGCTATACGTGTCGTGGCCACGTGGCACACTCTGACTGGTGGATATCAGTGCTTTATTCAAGGGACTTTTGGGTTTCTAGTTGTTTTTCAGTTTTCCAAGCCCAGCTTTTTAAGTCGCTTTGCTTTTTTCTTTCTCCCTTACTTTTTCTCTCTCTTTGCACCATTGTTGCTCTGTGTCTTCATGTCTTCATTCTTCAGCTTTTTGATCGCCATATTTTTCCTTTCTAGGGCTGGTCTTTCTAGGTACGATTTCTTTTCCCTTACTTTTTTTTTTCTTTGCAATGAAAATTGTTTGTCTTTCCTTTTTCGTTTTAGGATAGGAATTTTGCCCCTTTTTCCTTTTTTAGTTCCATGGTTGAGAGCTCTGAGGTTAGGTAGCTTTGTCCCTCTATTTCATTCCTCTTTGCACGTTTAGGGGCATCCTAAGGTTCTTTCTATACTCATTGCCCCTCAATTGAAGGGTTCGTGTCTAGGGGTAGCGGTTTAGGTTTCATGTTGGCCGATTTGCTTCCTTTACTATGTCAGTCTGTGAATTGGTTCGAGGAGTTGGTGGGTGATCAGGGGATTATGTTTGAGGTGAGGTCTAGTGAATTGGAGAATGGGTTGTCGTCTATCGAAGACCTTGTTGAGGTGGAGGTAGATACCATGGCTTTTGGTAGGAGGGAGGTCAGGGCTTTCCATGCCCTTAGTGAGGAGTGTGCTTTAGACATTGATACTCTTTTCAGGTTCAGGGATAGGTTCCAGTTTCCCGAGGAGGTTAGGATTCATCTTCCTTATGAGGGGGAAAGGGCTTGCCACTTTTCGCCTGGGGAAGTATGCTTCTATGAGGTAGCTTTCTAGTGCAGCCTTAGGTTTCCCATCCACCCCCTTATCATAGAGCTCCTGAATCACTTTAACATCACTTCTGGGCAACTTATGCCGAACTCGTGGAGGATAGTGGTCAGCTGTATAGAGATCTGGATGATCGTTACTAAGGGTGATATGATCAGGGTGGACGAATTTGTCCACCTGTATCATTTGAAGGAGTCAAAGGAGTACGGGTATTATGAACTCGTGACTTGGGTCAAGAAGGCTAGGATCGTTACTGATTTGCCTTCATCCTTCCGGTATTGGAAATTAAGGTTCTTTTTCGTATCTGGGGACGGTTGGGAGACTCTTTTTGATGATTTTTAGGGTAAAGTTCATAGGTTGCTTTGTCGTTGGAGGGCCCCGAGTCTAGGTGCACCATCCTTTCGATTATTCTTTTGATAGTTCCTTTGCTCAAATTTTTTTTATATTTATTTCGTTACTGATTTTTCCTTTGGCCATGTGCTTTTCAGTTAAGAAGTAGCCTAAGCTCAAGAGCAAATACAAATCGAGCGTTCAGGCTGCTACTGAATACACAAAGACAATTGACAACTTTGACGACCTAGTCGACTCAAGAACTTTGGCTCGTCACTACCTTGGTCTGGAGCCTTCTTCTTTTGTCTTGCGTGCCATCGAAATTGAAGAAAAGAAAAAGTCTTCTTTTTGGCTCGTCCAGATTTCTTTGTTTTTTTGTTTTTTGTTTTGTTTTTAACTTCTCTCCTTCATAGAGATGACGACCAAATTCAATTAGGAGATGTATGCCAAGATGAGGGTCAGGAAGAACGAGACCCTCTCTAGCCTAAGGAAGAAGGTGGTGCAAGTGGTTGAGAAAGGAATTCCAATAACTCTTGGTACCTCTGTCCCTGAGACCACGAGGGCCGCTTCTCCTGCTACTTCAGTGAAGGAAATCACCCCTGGTCCAAAGAGGCAACGGGTTGCAGACGAAGGTAAGGAGAAGGTGGGTTCTCAATCGTCAAGTGTTTAGGACGATGCTGGTCTGGCCTTGACAAGGTGCAGGATGCTTTTACTGCCGAGGATCTCAAGGTACTTTCTGGCATGCCTTCCAATGAGATCGTGGGTTGCCACATCCGCAAGTTGGTTCAGGTGTTGTACCTATATCCCTCATCATTTTTTATTATTATTTGGCACATGCAGTTTGAAGGTTTTGTGTTTCACACAACTTTCTTTTTTAGGTGCTAGGGGAGACGATTCACATCACGTCCAAGTACTTGGGCCACGAGGCAAAGGCAGTATCGATAGGATTCAATGTGGAGGCTTTGGAATATGAAAATGCTAAATTGAGGAGGGATTTGATCTCTGCTATGGATGAAGCCAACATCGCCAAGGAGAAGGCTAAGGTTCTGGCCAATGAATTGAAGGTTGAGAAGCAGCTGACCTTGGAGAAGGACGAGCAACTCCAAGCAACGAACCAGAAAGTTAAGACTGTGGCTACCAAAGTTGTCGAAACCTTTCAATAGACTGAGGAGTACAACACTGTGCTCTTTAGTTGGTATTACAAGGGCTTCGAACTCCTCTAACAGCATTTTGTCAAGCACCTTTATGGAGTGGATTTGGAGATCCTGAACTTCAAGCCGATTGATAGAGAGATGGAGATGGACAAGACTTCTGGAGCTATTGCTGTGGTTTCCGAAGAGAGTATGCCAAGTGGAATTGGTTGTGGGTCTGAGAGCGCTTCTCCTGATGCAACTGGTGGTGACGGAGCTACTGCTTAGCTATTTGCAAGCTTATCTAGATTGCCTTTCCTTTTTTTTTTGGGTGCCCAGTGTGTTTTTTGGGCTTTATATTCTATCTTCAAGACAATCTACTCACCCAGTATGTTTTTAGGCTCTGAATGTTAACTGTGAACCAAATTTTTCGTTGATTATATATTTATGCTATGGTTTGTTTTTCCTTACCTTTGATGGTTGTTCTACCTCTCTTTTATTTCTTCTTAGTTGTCGCTTCGACGCTCTTGGTGATCTGTGCACGATTTGTGCCCTTGTAGGGATTTCCACTTAGTTCCGTTAGTGATGTACATCCGTCTAGGGAATTTTATAACTTAACCTTTATTTGGGAGATCCATTTGAGGAGTCTTATTACTTGGCTTCGTCAGTGATGTAAATCCCTCTGAGGGATCTAATCACTTAGATTTTTTTTTCTTTGTGATTCACATCCATTTAATGAATTTTATCACTTGGCTTCGTCAGTGATTTATATCCATCTAAGGAATCTTATCACTTAGCTATTTTTCTTTGTGACTTACATCCGTTTAAGGGGTTTTGTCACTGGCTTCGTCAGTGATTTACATCCATCTAAAGAATCTCATCACTTAGCCATTTTCTTTGTGACTTACATCCATTTAAGGAATTTTATCACTTGGCTTCGTTAGTGATTTATATCTATCTAAGGAATCTTATCACTTAGCCATTTTTTGTTTCCTACATTTACACACAATCTATTGGAATATTTGCTGAATATTGCTTTTATTGCTTTTATTTCAAATGAAGATGTTACTTTCACAAATACAATGGTACTTTATTGATAATATTTTTTCAAATGCTCAATGTTTCATGTTTGTGGTAATTTCTTTCCGTCCATTGACTTTAGGTGGTAGTTGCATTGTCTCAAATAATGGATGACTTTGTAGGGTCCCTCCTAGGATGGTCCAAGCTTCCCTTGGGTTGGGTCCTTTGTTGCCAGTGTAACTTTACGTAGGACTAGGTGTCCTATGTCAACTCTTTAGAGTTTCACTCTCTTGTTGTAATACTCAGTCATCTTTTGCTAATACTTTGTTATCTTTTAGGATGTTCCTCTGTTACTTCATCTAGACAGTCTAGGTTGACTTTCAACTGCTCGTCGTTGCCATCTTTGTGGAAGACTTCTCTTCTCATGTTGGTGACTCCTACCTTGACTGGTATTACTGCCTCGGTGCCGGTAAGTTTGAACGGCGTCTCTCCTATTGGGGTCCTCGCGGTGGTTCTGTATGCCTACAAGACATTAGGCAGTTCTTCCGGCCATGGGCCTTTCGCCTCTTCCAGTCGAACTTTGATGATCTTGAACAATGTTCGATTTGTTACTTCCGTTTGTCTGTTGGCTTGTGGATGTCTTAGAGATGAAAATTGGTTCTTGATTCCTAGTCTCGAGCAAAATTTCTTAAAGTCTTGATTGTAGAACTGGCATCCGTTGTTTGACATTATTGTCCTTGGTATCTCGAACCTGCAAACTATGTTTTTCCGCACAAAGCCCTGGATCTTTGCCTCCGTGATAGTTGGTAGTGCCTCCGCTTCAACCCACTTAGTAAAATAGTCAATCATGACTAATAAAAACTTTACCTATCTCTTACCTTGGGGCAGTGGGCCTACAATGTCTATCCCTCATTGAGCGAATGGCCACGAGGAAGTTATGATTGTCATCTTCTATCTAGGGACACGCTGATATTCCCAACCTCTGACATTTGTCACATCGTTCAACAAACTCCCTTGCGTCTTTCTGCATGGTAGGCTAGAAGTAACCTATTCTGATGATATTGCTTACCAAGGACCTCGAGCCTGTGTGGTCTCCGCATATCCCTTCATGGACTTCCTCCAAAATATATTTAGCTTCGTCTTCTTCCACACACTTTAGGTAGGGCATAGAGAACCCTCTTTTATACAAGGCGTAGTTCAGGATTGTGAACCTGGCCACTCTTTTCCTGATCTTCCTGGCTTCCTCGACCTCTACCAAAAGTTGTCCATCTTGGACGAAAGATAGAATTGGATCCGTATAGCTGTTTTGGCTTTGAACCGCAGAGTGTGGAATTCTTCAATGTTGGGATACTTTTGGACCTCCATTCTTAAGTCTGGAGGCATTGATCCTTCTTCGAATGACGCTTGCCTCGCGACTTTTTCTACTTTTGAGTTCTGGTTCCCGGGGACCTGTGTGAAGTCTACCTGATCAAATTCTTGAGCTAGTTGCTTTGTCAGCCTAAGGTATCTTTACATCCTGTCCTCCTTTGCTTCGTATTCTCCCTTTATTTATGCTGTCACCAACTTATAATTACTTTGAAAGAGTATGTTTCTGGTACCCAACGCTTTCCCGACCTTGAGCTTTGCTAGTATAGCCTCATATTCCGCTTCATTGTTGGTGGCGGGGAATTGAAGCTGCATTTCGTACTTGAGGACATCTTCTTCTAGGGTGATGATGATGACCCTTGCTCCCCCCCTTTTCGGGCTGATGACTGGTCGGTTTGGATCATCCATCTCCTCGACTTGTCTTGGGCTTTTTCTTCGTTAGGATTGTGAACTTGGCGATTAAGTCTGCTAACGCCTGTGCCTTGATCCCTGTTCTATGGTGGTATTCAATGTTGAATTGGTTGAGTTCAATTGCCCATTGCACCATTCTTCCTGTAGCTTCGGGCTTGTTCATTAATTTCCTTATTGGCTGATCTGTCATTACCATAATAGGGTTTGCTTGGAAGTAGGGACGTAGTTTATGAGAGGCGACGATCAAAGCAAAGGAAATCTTTTCAATCTGTGGTACTTCACCTTAGCTCCTTGGAAGGCTTGGTTGACATAATAAACTGGGAGCTGAGCTTTATTCTTTTCTCGAATTAGAGCCGCACTTATGGAGGTGGCTGACATTGCTAAGTACAAGAACAGGTTTTTCCCTTCCTTTGACGGGCTTAGGAGTGGTGGGTTGCTTGGATAATGCTTTAGTTCTTGGAAGGCTTTCTCACATTCCTCCGTCTATGTGAAAACTTGCTTTAGAGTCTTGAAGAAGGGTAGGCACTTGTTTGTTGCTTTAGAGACAAACCTGTTGAGAGCTGCAATCCTTTTAGTTAATTTCTAAACTTCCTTCACTGTTCTTAGTGATGTCATCTCTAATATAGCTTGTACTTTTTCTGGGTTAGCCTCTATCCCCTTTTGAGACACCATGAATCCCAAGAACTTTCCGGATGCAACCTCAAAGACGCACTTGCTAGGATTCAACCTCATCTGGTATCGTTTGAGGGTTGGGAAAGTCTCCTCGAGGTCGTCTAGGTGTGTGGCTTCCTCCTTGCTCTTGACTAGCATATAATCCACGTATAACTCTATGTTTCTCCCGATCTGTTTACTAAACATTTTGTTGACTAACCTCTGGTAGATCGCTCCTGCATTTTTCAGTCCAAAGCCTTGTAGCAGTAGAGCCCTTGGTTGCTGCATATCATCTGGTAGGGCATTACCTGTATATCATCCATGTATATCCTCACGACTCCATGCGAAGATGTTAAAATTGCTCTTGAGGAATTGGACTAATTTCTTCATTTGAGCGCTCAAGCTCGTCCCTATCTTTATATTCTTCGACAGTTCTCCATCTACCAGTTCCACGGTTTCCAAGACTTGTACTTTCTCTTCATCTTTTTCCTCGATCACCCATGTATGATTTTCTTTTGCTACTAGTACTGCTTGGTAGCATTCTCTGGCTAGTACCTGGTCTCCTTTCACCTCGCCCACACCATATTCCGTTGGTAACTTCACCTTCAAGCAATATGTGGATGTTTCTGCCTTCCAGCGATTGAGAGTGGGTCTTCCAATAATCACGTCATAAAAGTACGGGCAATCTACTACTAGGAAGTCAAGCTGGCGGGTTACCTTTTAAGGGTGAGATCCTACTGTAACCGTTAGTGCTTCTATACCTTTGGGGTACACTCGGTCTTCGCTGAAACTAACGAGTGGAGATTCAAAGGGCTGTATTCTTTTGGGATCTACTTTCAATTGCTGGAAAGCTAAGAGATATATGATGTCTACAAAATTGCCATTATCTATAAGGATTTGTCTGGTGTTGAACCTTTCTATCATAAGCGTGATAACCAAAGGGTTGTCATGCGGTTGCTTTACGTCTCTAGCATCTTCTTTTGAGAAACAGATGTCTGCTTCTGCTTTTCTTCTCTACTTTAGGGGTGGTAACTTGTGGACGCTGTTTACCGGGCTTTGTTGTGACTTCTTGAGGGACTTGAAAGATCCACCTGTGGATGGTCCTCCTATGATCATCTTTATTTCTCCTATTAGACTTTGTGTACAATTAAATGCCTTAGCCTCGTCCTTGGGAACAACCTTGTACTCTCGCTGTTATCATCTCTAGGTCGACTAGATTCCCCTTTCTTTACAAATTTCTGAAGCTTCCCTTTCTGGATGAGTTCTTCTATCTGCTCCTTTAGGTTTCTACAATCTTTAGTGTAATGGCCATCGTCTTTGTGGAAGCGGTAGTACTTTCTCTTGTCTCGCATGCTAGGTGATGAGTGTAGCAGCTTCAGCCACTTGGGGTGATGGTCATCCTTAATCTGCATCAAAATTTTATCAACGGGCATAACCAAAGGGTAAATTTTACCATCCGAAGTGTTTTATTGTCTCTCCATTTGTTCCCTTTGGTCTCCTGACGATCTCCTTTGTCTCTCTTACGTCCCCTCCGATCTTCTCCTTTTCCCTCTCTCTTAGTGGGCTTATCCTCGTTACCTATTATTGCTAGCGTCTTCGACGTTCATGTACTTTTAAGTTTTCAACAGCATTTCTGCCATTGTCTGCGGGGGGCTTTTCGCGAGTGCGACCACGAACTCTCTAGCTTTCAATCCAGCTTTGAAGGTGGTTAACTGTACTTTGTCATTTGCTTCTTCTATTTCCAGGATTTCTCTAGTTAAACGTTTCACATATAACCTTAGGGTTTCCTTCCCCTCTTGCCTGATGGTGAGTAGATGGTCTGCAAGCATTTTTGGGCGCTGTCCACCAATGAAATGCCGTACAAAAGAATTGCCTAATTGTTTGAAATTGTCAATGGACAATGTTGCTAGCTTACTAAACCACACTCGCGCTGCTCCCTTGAGAGTGGTAGGAAAGGAGCGGCACAGTATCTCATCTGGGGGTTGTTGCAAATTCAAACTTGTTTTGAAGGTGGTGATGTGGTCCAACAGATCTTCTAGACCATCGAACGACTCAAGCTGTGGAAAACGAAACTTCGAGGGCATAGGGCATTCTAAGACTTTCACTGTGAAGTGTGAATTCGTCCTTCTAACCATCCCATCCAAATTCTGATTCGTCTTTTCCCTTATTGCATTCCTTAATTCATCCATTTCTCTTCTCATTTCCCTGAGGAGGTTTGAATTTGCTTCGTTAGGAGTGTTCAGTCATCTGTGGTCGTTTTTTTGTGGCTATCTCTATCATCATTCCGGTTAGTCCCAAAACAATTCTCCTCTTGCTGTAATTGCAATCTCATTTCCTGGTTCTGTATTGTGAGCTCCTCCACGCTGGCTGTAAGTGTTTGGATTTGTAGTGCTAGTGTTGCAAAATCTTGTAGCGTGCTGGACTCCATTTGGACTTTAGGATTGAATGGAACTACACTTTCGAGCCGAAGTATGAAACTGTCGTCCCCACAGACTGCGTCAAACTAATGAGCGAAAATCGTCAATAAGTAGGTTCGTCCAAATGGATTGGCACGGACTCGTCCAAGTTACTGCAAGGCTAAGAATAGAGTTCTCTCAGGGTGGTCATCGGTGTGGTGCTGGCTATAGAGTCTCCGATGACAAAGTCAGTGAACAGATCTCGGAGAATAGAGAGTTTTTAGTAGTGAGAGCGAGAGTGAGTAGAGTGTATGTACCTCTCTTGGATTTTGTAGGTCTGTATATATAGGCTTTCTTTAGTAGCCATTGCTCTTCTTAAATAGTGAATTAAAGTCTACTTAGGTAATGTCTCAGGTCTTTAATTTTGTCTTTATAGGGGCTCCAATGGTTTCTTTGCTGATATGTATCTGCCGAGGCATTAAATTGTAGCTTTCATGACGCTCTATCCTTGTCTTTAGGCTCGCTCTCCTGGATGAGGGTAACTACTCTGTCCATCAGAGTATATCTGGGAGCAAGGGAGCAAAGCTTGCTTCAAGCGGACAGCATTACGCTTAAGCCATATACCCTAGCAAACCATGGCAAAGCGGTCAACAATAGTAGAGTCTCCTGCCTTTAAAAAACCCAAGAAGAAATCTTTAAAGCTTGCAAAACGAACACTGATGTGTGGCCTTGCAGAAGCCATCTTCCCACCAAATTTCCTTGACCCTTTGGCAGCCCCGGACAGCGTGAACAGTGTCTTCCATCTCCGCTTCACATACTTCACAGATGGCATTATTGGTGACTTTCCTCTTGAACAGATTCAGTTTGGTAGGCAGAGATTCATTGCAGGCCCTCCAAATTAAGTGTTTAACTTGGAACATTTAAGCTCCATATTTTCCTCCAAAAATCTGAGTGTCCTGGTTTAAGAGCTGCTGCCTTCTCTGCTAACAATTTATAAGCACTTTTAGTCCAATAAACACCTTGAGACGTACCTTTCCAAAGCAGCTCATCATTCACCCAGCGATTACTAAGCGGCAAACTCAAAATTGCTTGAGCTTCATGGGGGAGAAATTCAGTTGTAATACGGTCCTCCAACAAGAATGGCCCTCCTTATCAATCAAAGTGCAGACTTTGGCAATATTAGGCAAGCTTTTCTGAGGTGAGATAACTTTGCTAGAAAACTGATCAGGCAACCAATTATCTCGCTGGATTTTCATTGTCCGTCCATCTCCAATCCGCCACCTGGAGTCTAAACTAATAACTAGTCTAGCTTTGAGGATGCTTTGCCAAGCATAGATGTTATTTGCTTGATTTGGTGCTAATGTAGATACTACGTGAGAAAGTTCCATAAAAATATATATATTTTTATATATAACGTATATATTTAATTATAACCTTGCAGCAAAAAAAAAAAAAAAAAAAATTATAAAAAAAAAGTCATGTCAACGACCCATTTCATTCCTTAATGGGTAATTTTCACAAGACGTGAGTACTTTAAATTCATCATTTTACCACAGTTGGTGACCAAGTGTAAATTAAGTTGCTTGAGCTTATTTACATCAATTGGTCGTAAAATCACAAAATTTTACAAATATACTTAAAAATATAAATTTTTTACCAAGATTTGTTAAAAAAGATTGTCTGATCAGAGTTAATAAGGTATTGTGTCTTAAAGAACATAAAGTTCCTTTCGTTTTACTAGCTCCGACATCGAATTAGGGTCAAATTAAGGGCCAAACAATATCATAAATGGGTAAATGAGATGTCGACGGAAAGAATATTATATGAGCTTCAATATGAAATGTTTCAAGAAATAAAGGTTGGTTTCCTTAACGAAATTGTTGTACAAATGTTTGATATGTTGGATACTAGGATTTGGTGATTTGATCCGACTTCCATGTCGTTTCACCTTTTGTATTTTGGTAGAGGCGGCCTTAAACGGTTAGAAAAGCTTAGTAATTTTTTCAAATGCTTTAAATGAGCGGGCCTTAAATAATTTGGTCTGGGCCTTAATTATTTTGGTTTTCTTGGTGAGGGAGCAATACAGCATAATGAGCATATTGTATCATTTGTAGTTTTGTACGAGTGAAAGTGAATAGAGGGCCCTCCTCTAAGTGGAGGCTTAAAGCCGCTGCCTCCCTGACCTACAAGTTCGACCAGTCCTAGACCAATGAAAATTATTGCTTGGATTTAAAGATGAATTTAATGCTTTATTAAATAATATTTTATACTTTAAAATAAAAAAAGTTAGACTATATATATATATATATAACCGCAATAAAAATTAATGAATTATATAACATATGTATTTTATTTCTTGAAATGTATGTAATTTTTTTTTTGAGAACCTAGAAATGTATGCAATTATGCATGATAAGTCATAATTAAATATTTATTAGTTTTTAGCGTATGTCCTGTAGGCTCTTATTAACAAAACTCATAATCTATATCATTGATTGTGTATATTAGTTGATTTTGCCGTATGTAGACATAGAGTTGGCCTTAAACTTTGTGTCTTGTGTGAATTCTGCGTCTTTTCTTTATTCTTGGGCTTGTTTATCCTTATATAAACATAAGTCTCAATCTCGCCACTTAGCACTATCATCAAACCATGACTATCATGTCAAATTTATAAGGTTGCTGGGATAATGAAAAAAGAAATTAAATTAAAAAAAAGGAGTTTAATATATTTAGACTCTTCTCTCACTAGCTTCTTCCGTTTTATTGGTAGCCATATGAAGGATGCTTTCACGGTTTAGGCAACTGCTAGGGAACGCACGTTGCTGATGCTAGCATTAAAATAGTACTCTACAAGCTTCTGTCTTGGTTAAATGCTTTCTTTGATTACTGGAATTTCAATGAAGCTTTGAGCCCATTCATGGAGAGATGGAAACCTCTCAGCATCAAGTAACTTCATGCCTCCAGCTTCTTCCATAGTATTGAGCCAATGAGCTATCCAACCTACAACTAGGTCAAGAAAACCCATCTGTTCTCCACCAAAATGCTTCTTCCCTTCAATCAGATTCTCAAGAATTGCCAGTGATTTTTGTGCAGACTCTATAGCCTTTATCTTTTCCTCTCCTTCGAGCAAGCTGCATCTCATGCTCCAAAAACACACTAAAATTCAAGAAAAAAGAAGGAGAATGATCAAGATTTTGTCAGTTTATACTTTGCTGGGACAAAGCTAGGCTTCTGCCCACCAATATCTTTAACTTTTCTTTGCATCTTTGACAAGGTTTATGTCTGCAATGCACCACTAGAGTGTGTGTATATATGCTCCAGGGAGTAATGAGACTAATTACATCTTGTGGCATGAGAGTCTTTTTAGTAGAGACTAGAGAGAATTCTCTATTTGGTGTGAAAAAAGTAGGAAATGAAAAAAAAAAAAAAAAAAAAAAATGAAAGGATGGAACAAGACAAATATTTCTGTTTTTAAGTGTTTACTAGGAATGATAAAAGAAATAGAAGAAAGGAAAATATGTTTGTTTCATTTATTTTATAAAAGAAAAAGGAAGAAAAAAATATTTTATACTAAATTATTATTATGTAATATTGGTTTTGACATTATAAATTAGAGGTAAATTTATTGCATTATTTCTTAGGCAGTATCTATTTTTTCTCACCACTTTCTGTTTAAACCCTAACCTAGTACATTAATATTCTCAATATACCATAGCTTATTTGCGTATGTACATCTTTTTAAAATCTTTTTAATTATTTTATCTACAAGTAATTTTTTCACAAGTTAAGAAAATAAGTAAATCCAAACCATAGCGAATTTATGAAAGATAAACATGTTTTGGAAAGATTATTTTGCATGTTAAACTATAATCCTGATAAGTAATTGATATGCTACCTATCTATTTACTAATTTTGGTAGATCCAGTACATGGGTATTTTAATTGTTTGGATTTCCCAAATATGATTGAGATGGATTTTGTGATTGTAGAATGAATAGGAGGGAAATAAGTTACTAAGTAATACTCATTGAAACCAAAATTTAGAATTTGGTAATTTCTTGGCTGAGTGATCTAGCTCTGATCAATCATGAAACTTGGTGAATCGTGTGCTAGGAAGCATGGGTACCGATTGATATGAGGCATGATATTCTTAAAAAAACTAGGATACAACATCACAGGAATACAACAACTAAATAATTAGCTAATTTATATTTATTTTAATGCATATTTTATATTTATTTTGATTTTTAAAAATAAGTAACAATTCATCAATATGTTTTAAAAAATATTTAAAAATTGAAGTAATAGCAATAATAAAATGTTGGCTAAATCATTGATTTCATCCTTAAAATTTGCATGTAGTTTGGTTTTTGTCCCTAAACTTTAAAATGTTCGTTTTTTCATCTTTACAACTCTGAAAATGTTTTAGTTTATGTCCTTCTCTCTAACTTCATTAACGTTTATCCTATATGTATTAACACAATGTTGAGAAAGCATATTTTTAACATTAAATAAACTGATTTTGATAAATATTTTTATAAAAGGATGCCATATATGAGTGGATAGATGACACCAACTAATTGGTCACAGGCACTATTGAAAGAATAAAACACTTGCGAAAGAGAACAAACAATTGAAAAAAAAAAAAAAAACCTATTATGTGCGGAGCTCTCTGGGTGAAGAATACTGATCAATTCTACACATATTTTTACAATTATTTTATGTGGCAAATTTTGATTGGTTGTTTATCACTTTCACAGAAATCTATCTTTTTTTTTTTTCCTACCACTCATTATCAACCACATTGAATAATTGTGAAAATAGGTGTGAAATTAGTTGTAGACCTAAAATTTTCATGCAATATAGCACCTTTTCATAGAGGGACGATTTTACATGAAAATTTTGTTATTTCCAATGATTTATGATCAATTACCTTCTCAACATTAAATTTTGCCCAAAAACGAGCCATGCCTCTCTCATACGGATCTTCAGGAAGCAAAGGGTTGTTCTTCCATATCTCCTCAATGTAATCGAGGATGACAAGGGATTCAGAAATGGGCTTGCCATGGTGCAAGAGCACTAGGACTTTCTTATGGATAGGGTTGTATTTAAGCAACAACGGACTTTTGTTCGTTATTTCTTCTTCTTTGAACTCGTAAAATAGTGTTTATTATTTTACATCCTTAAAACCTATTTTATCTATTTTATCATCTAATTTTACAACTCACCTTATATCTAGTTTTTAATTTTTCATACAACTCATTAAAATAACATAAACTACATAATTTATATATATAAAAAACCTATTCCTCTCTCTTCTCTCCCATCTCTCTATTCTACCTGACTCTTTCACACTACTACCCGCCAATATCACCCACAAGGCCACAACCCAACAAAAAACAACTGAACCACCACTACAAACCCATCAAAACACCAAGACTTACCACCATAGACCTAACAAAACACCAAGACCCACCACCATCCACCCAGCAAACCACAAAGAACCACCCAAAAAACCCATATCAAATCCACAAACCACAAACCACAAACTACCAGGCACCACCACCACAAACCTAGAAAATCAACAAAACTTCTAGCCAAACACTACAAGATCCATTCCCACCGCCGCTTTACACCCACCATAGCCACAAGAACACACATCAAAACCCCAAAATCCATTTTTTAAACAAATCCCAAAACCTAAAACAAAAAACTTTTCTTTCTTAAACCCTCAACCAAAGCAAATCTAAAAGCGCGGAAGGAAAAAAAAAAGATTTTTGAAACAAATCCCAAAACCTAGAACAAAAATATTTTCTTTCTTAAACCCTCAACCCAAAAATCCCCAATCCTCAATCAAACCCAAGCAAATCTAAAAGCACAAAAAACAAAAAAGGGAGATTTCGGATCCAAAAAAAGAAGAAGAAGAGAGGTAGAGAAGAAAGATTGATGGCCACCAGTGGTGGCTTTGCCGTAGTGCATTATTGCTAATAATGGTGGTTATGGGTTCAACCCCTATGGGCTAAGCTCAAGAAGAGAGAGGGAGAGATGGAGAGAATAGAGGGAGAAGAGAGAGGGAGATTCACTACTGTGAATCTGTGATGGTGGTGGTGTTTCGTGGCGTTGAATGAAGGGAGACTTTGCTTTGAGAGCTTCAACCATAGAGCTTTGCGCGTTTGAGGAATCAAAGAAGCAGAGGTTGAGAGAAAGAATGAGACATAACGTTTTTTAGAAAGAGAAAGAGTTTATATTTTTAATAAAATATAGGGAAAAATCACATTTTTGTCCCTAAATTTTCACGCGATTCCTATTTTTTATTTTCACCACTTTTAGTCCTCATTTTGAAAAACGCGTTCCATTTTAGTCCTTACCGTTACTCATTTAACAGAATTATCTTACATGGAAAACGGTCGAACAATAAATGTGGAGGTTTATGGGAAGAGGGAAAGAAAGAAAAGGAGGGGATGAGGGCGATGTTGAATGGGTTTCTTGGATTTATTTTTTGTTTTTCTGGATTTGATGGAGATTGGGTTGTCGAATTTAAGGTTGTGTGGTTGTTTATGGTTTGGTTGTGCATGGAGACCGAAAATCTGGGTTTGAGTTTTGTGTTTTTTGTGTTTGGTTTCAAAGCATAAGAAAATCTTGTTGAATGTTTGTGTTTTGTAAATTTTTATGGGCATGTCTTTTTATTTGGTTGCTAAGAAAATGCAATAAAAGAAAAGAAAATTTTTAATTTTTAATTTTCTGGGCAAGCTTAGTTGGGGAAGAACATGAAGAACTCAGAATAATTTAACTAATTTCTTTTCTAATTTTAAAAAATAATTAGGTTAGAAATTTTTATTTATTTTTATCTGATGTGGCTTTTTAAAAAAAATTAAATTGTTGACATGGAATTTTTAAAAATGTAAATAATTTTTTAATATTATTTTACTTGACACGTCAGCATTTACTGTTCGACCGTTTTCCACGTAAGATAATTCTGTTAAATGAGTAACGATAAGGACTAAAACAGAATGCATTCTTCAAAATGAGGACTAAAAGTGGTGAAAACAAAATATAGGGTCCAAAATGGGAATCGCGTAAAAATGTAAGGATGAAAATGCGGTTTTCGCCTAAAATAAAATATTTTATTTTACCAATTAAGCTACGGTAGGTTGTACATATCACAATTAGGGGTGCCAACTGGGCGGATTGAGTCATAAATAGATTGGGTTATAAATGGATTGTGTGTGTAATTACCCATTTATCAATTTATGACTGATTTATATATAAATTAATTATCTATTACCAACCCAATTCATTTAATTAGTCATCCACCAATTTAATCCAATATGACCCAAATACCCCCTACACTTCCAAAATTACCAATATACCCTTGGACATCTAAAATTATCACCAAAGTTTCCAAATTAGCAAAATATCGCTAAAATCTCTAAAATGAGCAAAATATCCATGAACCTTTAAAATGACCAAAATACCCCTGATATCTCTAAAATGACCAAATAAGCTCAAAAACTACTAAAATGACCAAAATATCCCTAAAATATCTAAAATAACCAAATACCCCCGATATCTCTAAAATCACCAAATATGCTCAAAAACCAATAGAATGACCAAAAAAGCTCTTAAATCTCTAAAATGAGCAAAATAGCCCTCCTCCCCACAAAACCTCTAAAATGTCCAAAATACCCCCCAAAATGACAAAAAATTAATAAAATACCTCCAAAACCTCAAAATTACCAAATTACCCCCTAAACCTCAAAATTACCAAAATACCCCTGAAACCTAAAGGATTACCAAAATACCTCCAAAACTTAGAAAATGACGAAAATATCCCCGAAACCTAAAAAGTTACCAAATTACCCCGTAACCTAAAAAATGACCGAAATACCCCCTAAACCTATAAAATTACCAAAATATCCCTAAACCTAAAAAATAACCGAAATACCCTAAAACCTAAAAAATGACTAAAATACCCCCAAAACCAAAAATGACCAAAATACCCCAAAAACCTATAAAATGACCAAAATACTCCCAAAACCTAAAATTACCAAAATACCCCTAATCCTAAAAAATGACCGAAATACCTCAAATACCTAAAAATGACTGAAATATCTCTGAAACTTAAAAAATGACCGAAATACCTTGAAACTTAAAAAGTTATTGAAATAGCCCCAAAACCTAAAAAAGTGACCAAAATACCTCCAAAACCTAAAAAATGACCGACAAATACCCCTGAAACCTAAAAAATGACAATACCCTAATACACTTGAAACATCCAAAATTACCAAAATAGAGGTTTGGGGTATTTTGGATGTTTCAGGGATATTTTCGACAAATTAAAGGTTCTATGAGCATTTCAGTCACTTTATAGGTTTTGAGGAAATTTTGGTAATTTTATAGGTTTCGGGGTTATTTTGGTCATTTTTTAGATTCTAAAGGTATTTTGGTCATTTTTTAGGTTACATGGGCATTTCTATCGTCTTTTAGGTTTTAGGTGTATTTCAGTAATTTTTAGAATTTTGGGTTATTTTGGTAAATTTCTAGGTTTCATAAGTATTTTGGTAATTTTGAGGTTTTAGGGGGTATTTCTGTAATTTTTTAGTTTTTAGGGTATTTTGGTCATTTTCTTATGATTGGGGGGGGGGGTATTTAGGACATTTTTTAGGTTTTGGGAGTATTTTAGTAATTTTTTTTATTGTGAAGGTATTTCAGTCATCTTTTAGGTTTATGGGGATATTTTGGTAATTTTTAAGTTTCGAGAGGGGTACTTTGGTCATTTTTAGGTTTCAGATGTATTTTAGTGATCTTTTAGGTTAGGGGGTATTTTGGTCATTTTTAGATTTTGGGAGTGTAAGGTTGTTTACAACTATGTTTTATGTTGGTTTTATTCTATGACGAAAAGTGTTGTAATTGCTTTAATTTTATTTCTTGTATTTATGAGATTTTATTGTATTGGGTTTAGTATTAAGTTGGTGAAGAATCCAGCATGAAATGAAGATCAGTGCTATTTTGTGGCTAACTCGCAAGAAGCTCGTGAGTAAAGCCACCCGTGAAGAGGCCATGTGAGAAGCGCATGTTGGAAGCTGAAGAGTCAAGTGTTAGGCTTCAAGTACATTGGTTAGACTAGGTTTGGAGGGTCTTTTTTTATTCGTGTACTCCAACTTTATTTTCTAGTGGATCGATTTTGACTTGGAGAGTCATGGAGAGGTTTTTTGCTGAGCTCTTCGGTTTCCTCTTTGATAACACGTCTCGGTGTTATCTTATGTTTGTATCTATCTTCCCTTACTCTTGTGCTTTACTTTTATTGTTTATTGTTCATGTGTTTGCACTAGAGTAGATCCGGTGATTGCACTTCATTTACTCTTATTCCGTATTTAGATAAGTTAGAGTAAAAGTAATCTAGTCGTAATTGTTTATTTGGGGAATAAACAAGCTCTTGTGTTTTAGCACAAATCTGAGCTTTTAGAGAGTATTTAAGTTATTTTTAGGTTTATGGGGTATTTTGGTAATTTTTAGATTTTAGGGGGTATTTTTGCCATTTTATAGGTTTTAGGGGTATTTTTGACATTTTTTAGTTTATGGGGGTATTTTGGTAATTTTTATGTTTCAAGAGTATTTTGGTCAATTTTTAGGTTATGTTTCATAACATTTTTTGTTTTCTATTTTCAAAAACTTGTTTTTGGGAATATAAAGAAGAAAAAAAATTTCTTGTATTTTTGAAATAAAATACATGTTTGGTTAGTTGAAATTAAAAAGATAGGGTTTTGAGGAAAAAAGTAGAAAATACTAAAATATATTATTCCTAGGAGTTGAACTCTAATTGCTAACTCATTAAATGAGATAGATTCTTTAAATTATATGCATATTTTCATTAACTTTTGAAAATTAAAAACTGAAAACAACATTTTACGTGTTTTCAATTTCCTTTATATTTTGAGTTTTGAGAATAATTTTTGTTTTCTGTCCATTTTGGGTTACCAAATAAGTTTTTTAGTCTGAAAAATAGAAAATTGTTTTCGAAAACAGAAAATAAGGGGAAAAAACAGTTACTAAACATACCCTCAAGTTTTGGGGGTATTTTGGTAATTTTAAGGTTTTGGGGGGTACTTTGGTCATTTTTAGGTTTCATGAGATATTTTGGTTATTTTTTAAGTTTTGGGGGTATATCGGTTATTTTCTAGAAATTTAGATTTTATGTTGTTTATTTAAATTTTAGATGAGTTTTAGTGGGTATTAATGACTTTATCCATTAAGACCCATATAATTAATAACCCAATGGACCTTTACCCATTTAACTCAAATATTCAAATAGGTTGGGTTAAGACTTATTCAAATTAGGTGAGTAATAGGTAAGTTCAAGGATATGGATGTAAATTGCCACCCCTAATCACAACCAACTATTCATAGTTGCTTAAAATAAAAACAGAAAGAAGAAGAAGAAATAGCAACTAGGATAATGCTGATTATTAACTGGTTGGATGGTAAAATAACAACAGGGGGTTTGTACCCCAATGCTAGCGGTCTCAGCATTGCAATCATATTAATAAAATGCACCACCTATATATCCACAATAGGTTTAACATTTTGGCTCTCGGTGCCCTCTCCACTTGGATTCTTGGAGTCGTGGACTCTTTCCGCCGCCTTTTTTGCCTAAAAAGCAAGAGAAAAAGATTGTGAGTTGCAATAAACGTTTGAAGAGAGAGGAAAATAAATAAATAAATAAATAAAGAGTGACCGAAATATATAAAAAGGAATATAGAATGCCTTACTTCCATTTCCCAATTAGAGTTTATGGTAATGATAAGAAAGAGTATCACTTGCACAATAAATGCACATATAAGCCCCAGCCAGAGCCCCTGTTCAAAACATATTTGATTACAAAGCCTACGTGAAATAACCAATAATTATTTGCAATCGTTCGAAGATGACAAACAACATAAGCAGAAGCGAGACTGAAGCAACTTTACCTTTCCTTTCATGTGGAAGAAAAAAGAAAATAAGACAGCACAAGGAGCGCCTATAAGATAAAAAGATCCAAGATTGACATATGCAGCTATCTTCTGCCAACCACAACCTCTTGCAACGCCTGTTTGTGGACCATAAGAAATAATAATATATGAGCAATGTTACATATACAAATAATATCACAATATTTTTCATAATCATTGAGTTGATAAATTTTTATTAGTTTATATGTAGTCAACTACTAGCATTATATTTTTACTTTAATACTAATAATTTGTCATATTAACAATTATGAAATTTTTTGCCAGAGATTTTGTCTGTGTTTCTCATAACATATTGATTAACTTTAGAATGAGTTTAGAATTAGTAAATGAAAAGGGTTTTTCTCCAAAGATTTTATCTCCTAAAAAAGATTTTTTTTATATATTTTATTTAACTTTTATCTTTAATTTGGAAGGGAAATTTCTTTAACAGCTAATCTATGTCAAATAAAGTCGTAATATTTTTTTTTGAGGGAAAGTCGTTGTAAATTACTATTTGAAACTTTGGTTCTTTAAATTTTTAGGAAACTAAGAAGAATAATCGTTGTTAATAGCCTTGTAGTTCAATACTAGAAATTTACCAAGAGTCTTGTAGTTTAACTATTGCTTATTCCTAGTGTTTTAGTGGAGATATTCATGGTTCAAATTTTATTTTTCCCATTGTAACTATTAAATTATTTTAAAAAGAAAAGAAAAGAAAAGAATAATAGTTAATAACTGGAATCCTATTCATTTGATGCCTTAGTATTTAATAAAATAATTTGATAAATTTGGATATATATTTTTTTGGAGATTGGTAGATAGTAGGAGAGAGGAAGGTGGTGTTAGAACTACAAACATGTGACACCACAAAGAGTGAAATTTTGACTGAGCTATCACTCACTCCAATGTTGTTCTTTTTTTGTTTTTTTTTTTTTTTTTTTTTTTTTTAAATATCAATGAGCATAAATCAAAATTTAACATAAACTCAACTAAAACATTGGAATTTGAAGAAAACAAACCTGAAAGTACACCCTGTATCCCATCTAGGAAGCTTGAAAGAGCAACAATTGGCATCATGACCGCTACATATTTGACCACCTCTTGTTCATGGCTATAAACATGGCCCCAGATGTTACGTAATAGTATCATGAGCAATCCAACTAACATTCCCTCGGTGATGGCCAAGACTAGGACAACCCTTACGGCTAATCTTGCTGCTTTTGGTTTCCCTGCCCCCAATTCATTTGAAACCCGGATGCTATAGATCAAACAAATGGAGTTAGATCAAGTAGAAGTCATTGTTCTATATTTAATAATTTTATAAGCTCATTCTCAGGCTCATTAAGAAAGTTGTAAATTTCGAAAGTCAAGCCAAGCTTTCCACAATTCACGCTTGCTGATGTATACTATATACATACAATATACACAAAATCCAGATTAGGTATTCACATTTTTAACGAATTTCCATATTTAAAACTTGATGATATATGATGTGTATAGAGAGTGTATAAAAGAAGTGAGACAATCATATTTCCTTTTGAAATGCTATGAATATACTATGGTTTGGTTGGTGAAAAAAAATGGCTAGGATGAACTATGCCACATTTGTATTCTCACATATAGTCTTCACTAGATTTCAAATTATTTCATATGTAACTTTTGGTTTTATTTATTATTATTATTATTATTATTATGGGCCTTTCAATTCAATTAATTTTTTTTCTCTTTTGAATTTTGACCAACAAAAGTTTAGAGGAGGAGGAGGGTCTGACTCTATCTCTTTCCAAAGCTTGGGCCGCTAAATATGGAGAACAAGAGTTGCAAAATCTCCTCCCCCCCCCCCCCCCCCCCCCCCACCCCAAAAAAAAAAAAAAAAGTTAAGAGGACAAGAGTTGGACACTGAATCGGTCCAATTTTAAAATGTTGTTTAGTGGGCCAAGAGATGGCTTGAACCAGGGACGGAGCCAGAACACGAAGTTAGGGGGGGCAATTTTACTGTTAGTTGCGCGCGGTGGCTCTAGCTTCCGGCTCAGTTGCTTAACAGCTAATGAAGGTTTTTTTTTTTTTTTTTGTGTTTTTTATGTGTGCATCTAGGTATAGACAAAAATTTTGTTTAAAGTTTTTTAAAGGGTCAGGTTGCTTGTTTTAGGTAAAATTGGATGATTGAGTTTAATTGTTTATAGCTTTACTATTGGTAATTTTTGTTGTTGAATAATTTTTTTGGGTTTGTTTATTTTTCTTTAGATTTTAGATCTGGCCTTAAAAGGAGGAAAATGCTAGAATTACAAACTTTTTTTACAAATTATTAATGTGGTGAGTGGTTATTAGTAAGTAAAAATGCGATGTAAGTGATGGGCCAGATGTAACCGATAAAAGTTTACTATTACAACAGTTTGTAAAAATGTTATAGAAAATTTTGTGGCTAGAGTAGTACTCCTAAAAGAATCAATGATAATATTAAAGGGGGCAAAGTGTGATTTTATAGAACAAAATCACTAAAATGGTGACTATGTATATATAATTAAAAAAAAATAAAAATTAGGGGGGGCCATTGCCCCCCCTAGTCCAAGTCTCCTCCGTCCCTGGCTTGAACATTGCTCTCTCTCTCTCTCTCTCTCTCTCTCTCTCTCTCTCTATATATATATATATATATATATAAAACTAATGGAAAATTGATGAAAGTATTTGCTAGGTTGAATTAAGGTTGGTATTATTGGAACATAAAGAATTGTTTCACCAACGTGTAGGAGTGTTTAGTCAACCCGCCAAACCCGATTCGACCCAACCCAACCTGCTGATTTGGGTTGGTTTTTAGGGTTTGGTGAGTTGGGTTGAATTACAATTTTTTTTTTAGTAGGTCAAGTTGGATTCAGGTTATAAAATTCCAAACCCACTAAATCGACCCATATAATTAATATATATTTAAAATGCATTATATAATTAATAATTTTTTTAAATAACCATCTCTTCCTATCTTATATAAAAGTCAATTAGTTCATACAAACCCTAGAACCTTTTCTCTTAATGTGCCCCCCCCACTCCCCTTTCCCATTTCACTCCCTTTTGAACCCTAACCCTCTCTCCCTCTGCTGACCCATTGCCGTCCATCAGCTATCATCACCGCCTCGGCGGTGGTTCTATCTTTTTAGTGGTAGCTCTCACTTTTGGTGTTAGGTAAAGTTTCTCAATGTTTTCTCTCTCACTCACTCTATTTCTCTCGCTTCTCCCTCTCTCTCTCTCTCTCTCTCTTCTCTCTCTCTCTCTCTCTCTCACTCTATCTGTTTATCTCTTTTACCGTGGTGGATCAATATTTATTTTTTGCTTTTGTTGATTTCTTAGTTTTCTTTTTACTAATTTTTAAATGATTTTGCGTTGTCTCAACCACAGGTATCTTTTTTACTCTAGTGGTTCTCTCTTCCAGTGTTGGGTTCCTTTCTCTTGCTTTATTTCTCTTTTTCTGGCTTCTCTCTCTCTCTCCTCACTCTCTCTCTCTCGTTCTATCTGCTTATCTCTCTTGCCATGGTAGATCAAGGTTTAGCTTTTTCTTTGTTGATTTCTTAGTTTTCTTTTGGCTAATTTTTAAATGTTTTTTCTTGTCTCAACTTACAGGTCTATTTCTTACTCTACAATATTTTCTCTTGCCAACTTGCTATGTCCCTTTCTCTCTATCTTGCTTTGCAGGTTTGTCTTTGTCTTTGTCCAATCCATGGGTTCAACTTGACCCAACCCGACCCATGTGCGTTGGGTTGGGTTGGACTTATGTGATGAGTTGGATTGAATTTTTATTAGCCCAACATGGTGGGTTAGGTCAAAAAATCCTTTTAACCCGACCCAACTCGACCCATGCACACCCCTACTAATGAGGTAGATGGTTTAGTGGCTAGGCAACTATACAAAACTCTATGAGAGTGCGTTTGACATTATTATTATTATTATTATTTGTTTTTGAAGTTTTTTATTTCTTGCAAGTAATCTGTCTTTTATTTTATTTTTTAAAATAAGTTAGTTTTTAACTTTAATTCACACAACAAATAAGTTGTTCTCAAACACACTTGAATCAAGTTCCCATAACTTGCCCCTATGCATGATTTAGCTTGCATAACATACCTTACTGCAGCCCCGAGTCCAAAAGGGATCGTCCACAACAGTCCAAATGTGTTTTGGCTGAAAATAAAAATTGGTTTATTAGTTAATAAAAATACTAATTGAGCGCATAAATGATATAAATGGTCAAAGTATGATTTACTTATGTGCGTTGTAGATCATGTCAAGAGCGTGCTTAATTGGTTGATATCTCCTAATTTTTTCAAAAAAGAAATCTAGAGTTCAAATCTTCTCTCCCTCTACTATCAAATTATTAAAGAAAAAATAAATTATGTGTCAGAGTTTAATTGCTTACATAAACTAGCAATTGCTTTAATTAAATTGTGATATATATATATGTATGTATGTATGTATGTTGGGGATTTCACCAAATCAAGGAGTAATGACGAAAGAACAAAATGAATACAGCAAGCAAACTGAAATTATGATTGACTTGAAGGTACAATTGAATGTTATCCTTAGATAATATTTTTCCCTATACACAAGTTGCTAAAGGGCTTCTATAAATTTTTTCTCAAAATACAACCAAGTTTATTGGGTTCTACAAATAACAAATTTAGAGAATACTCACTAGATTTCTTGTGTTTCTTAGAAACTATTTAAGGGAGAAAAAGAATTAGTTATAAAGTGAACATGAACCGCTATTTATACCCATAGAGTTATAATCCTTAAAAGGCATGTATGCAGAGTTAAATTTTTTCATAAAACCGTTTACAAGGCTTGAAACCTTTTCAAACGTTCAGAACAGTTATCAAAAAATTCTACAGAAATTCAGTTTTCACAAGTCTCGATTGATCAAGAGGAATCAAGCATCAATTGAAGGCTCTTTTCAATTGATCGAGCAGGAATCAAACATCAATCGAAAGACCGATCAAAAGATCTGAATTTTGAATTTTCACTTTATTCATTTTACAAATAAACACTCTCTAACCTTATATTATAATTACAACCTATTGTTGTATATACCTATATATACAACAATATATATAAAGAGAGAGAGAGAGAGAGAGAGAGATTAACAATTGTTATTCACATTGTGATTAATAAGTTATATCTAGTATTTTAAAAAATAGTAAAAAATTGGGGCCTTAGCACCTAAGTTAATTCGGTAATATTGTGTGTGTTAAAATACTTAGTTTCTTAAAAAAAAAAAAAAGGGTAAGCATGTGTCTGCACAAGCACTAATTTTGAGACTAACGAACTACAAAAAATTACACAAGCCAAAAAGACAAAAAATAAAAGGCCAAAATGCAAAACTGACCCTCTAAGTTTTACCTTTTATCATTTCCGTCCTCTAAATTTTAGTTTTGTCATTTCAGTCCTTTAAGTTTTAAGTATAATCAATTCAGTCTTCTGTTAAGTTCTGCCATTCACTAACCACCAAAACGACGTCGTTTTGGACGAATTTTTTTAATTAAAATTTCTTAATTAAAAAAAACTAAAAACATTAATGACAAAAGAGAAAAGAAAAATACAAACTTAGGGCTCAAGGAACGACGTCGTTCCCCTTGCCACTGACCATCCCTATTCCCACCGCCGATTAACTGAGAAATTTAGGGGAGGGGATTGTTTTGCAAAAACTATTTATAGAGAGCAAAGATCTCAAGCAGAATAAAAAACCTAACAAGATCCTAAGTGGAATATAAAATGAAAGGCAATGTTGATACATTTAAACTTTAAAGGCTGAGGAACATAACCTGGGATGCACGGATGCGGCAAAACGGTTGCCGCACCTGCATCCGACGAGGCAACGCGCGAGCGATGCCGCTGCCTGCGCGTCGGTGCTGCATCCAGTTTTTTTTCCCAACTCCCGCCTACTTGGCTCAGACTCGGGCCGTATCGGGTGAAACCGTCGAAACACACCGATATCGGCGCCGAACTGGCCGATTCAGGCCGAAAAAAAAGGGGGGACGTTTTAAGGTATAGGGGTGATGTGAGAGAGTGCTTGTGTGTGAGATAGAGAGAAAACGAAAGAGAAAACAAGTGTATTGCACTTATCTGCTTTCGGAATCAAGGAGTCAATGAGCGGAAGGAATTGTTCTTCTTCAAGAGGATTTTAAACTTGAAAGAGTTAAGAGACAGAAGCCGAAGTGTGTAGAATGGGTTGTGGGGGTAGGTAGGGTAATAAATGGGGGAGATATTTAAACAAATTTAATACTTTTTTATTCTACCATCTGATGCATCAAAGAAATTTTATCTATTTGTTTAATTATTTTATTGGGATGTGTATTGCACTTTGCACATGTGGTAGATAGCTAATGTTTCACACAAACTCAATAATTAATGTAGTGGGTAATTAAGGGGGAAAAAAAAAAGAAACAATAAAAAATTTATGGGTTTAAGCAAGTTAATATTTAGTTGTTTAACTTTATTTTGATATTAAAAAAAAAAACTAAACTCAATTAATTAAGAATTTTTAATATTTATTTCATTAAGTTGTATTAGAGTATTATTTAACTAAAAAAAAGTAATAAAATTTTTTTATGTTAAGATTTAACTAAAATAGTTTGTATTGTTTGATATTTAGTACTTCCTTGAATTGATAATTTTATGTTGTGTAAGAATATATATAATATATATATATATATATATATATATATATATATATATATATATATTTTAGGAACCCTGAAACATCTAGGAACGGTATGCTAAAATATTTAGTTATTTACTTCCTGAAATTTGGTATATGTTTGTATAATGTGAAAATGCATGTTTTGCAATATATTAAAAATATAAATAAAAATATTTTTAGAAATTTTTTAATCGCCGCACCCAGCCGCACCCGCACCCAACTTTTTCAAAAATTGCCGAGTCCCGCACTTGGAAACGCACCTGTAGGGTCATTGGGCCTAATAATTTATGAAGGATGGCCCAAGAATATCTTTTGGGCTAAAGGCCCAATCCGAGGACATCAAGTGATTCGAGTGTGTATGAATGTTAACTCATAAAGAAAATACTAAGTAAAGAAGTGATAATGTCTGAATAAATATGTCCGAGGAAGATTGTGTTCTCGGCTAGGTAAAGCCGAGGTAAGAGAAGGGTTGTTCGATATCCACAGGCTATGTTCTAGAAATTCCTATGATTTAGGGAAGACATGGTACACATGGAGGATAACAGAAAGGGCGGTAGAATATCTAAGATAAAGCTACTACCACTGCCCCGCATTAAAGACTCTGCAACTGATATTCTGGCCGCAATAATGGAGAAATGGGACTTGAACATCAAGTTTGAAACTTGGCCCCTATCTCCAGAGACTTCAGGGAAGGTGGATGGGACAAGTATCTAAACTAGTGGTCTAACCATGAGGTGGAAGATGAGAAGGGGAAGAAGGAGGGAGTATAAAAGAAAGAAGGGACCTTCGGGAAGAGGGGGGATTAAAAAAAGAAAAGAAGAAAGAGGAAATTGTAGACCTGACTATTCACAATTGTAATCTATCTTGAGAAGCAGTATTATAAACTATCCTCAGATTGTGTCCGAGGGGGAGTTTTCATTCATATTCATATAAACAACTCCTTGTTTGTGCCATTGGGCCCAAAGCCATCATTCTTTGTTATTTAAACATCTTTAGAACCTAGATTTCAAGCTCACCCTCTACAAATTTATTGTAAAAAGGTCTCTCAAGTCCTTTCCCTTCTGATTTTGGGTCAGGGGCTCGACTTGTGTCATTTTAGCCAAAGGATGACAGTACATCAAAGAATGAAACTTTGATATGCAAGATTTTCCCCTCCAGCCTAGGACCTGTGGCGATGAGGTGGTTTGACGGCTTGAGGGCAGGTTCTATCAATTCTTTTAGAGAACTTACTAGGGCATTTGGCTCTCGTTTCATCACATGCAGTAGGGTTCCTCAGCCTCTGGATTTGTTATTATCCATGGCCATGAGAGAAGGAGAAACCCCAAGAACATACTTAGACAGGTACTGGGAAATGTTCAATGAGATTGACGGGGACTTCGATGATGTGGCGATAAGGACCTTTAAGGTCGGCCTACCTACGAAGCACGACTTGAGAAAATCTTTGACCAAAAAGCCTGTTAGGAGCGTGCGTCGGCTCATGGATTCCATCAATGAGTACAAGAGTGTTGAGGAGGATCAACAACAAGGAAAGGGTAAAGCGAAGGTTATCCCTCAAGAGAGGAGGGATTTTAGGTTGGACAGATACAACAATAACAGGCCTAGGAGAGATTTTTCCAGACAAGCTGGTCCTACCACCCCACAGGTGGTCAACACCATTTTTAAGGAACTAGTGCAACAGCTGTTAGAGAAAATCAAGCATGAGTCATACTTCAAATGGCCCAATAAGATGGCGGGGGATCCTTTGAGACGCAACCAAATTCTCTATTGCCATTATCACCAAGAGAGGGGTCATTTGGAGCAATTGGTTAAAGAGGGTAAGTTAAAGCAATTCTTGTATCAGCCTAATGGGCAGGGAAACCACTCAGGGGCGGCGAACCATAGTGGCACTTCATCAAGGCCTCCTCTGGGTACAATCAATGTTATTTTCGTTGCACCTGGAAGGACTGACTCAAATCCATCCAGGGTGATGTCTATAGCTCGGACCTTAGCCAAGGAATCTAGGGATCAGCCGAAGAGGATTAAGGCGAATGTCTTACCAATTTTGGGTTTCTCTGAAGAGGACAAAATCGAAACTATCCAACCACATGATGATGCCTTGGTTGTTACCCTAAGGATAGAGGAATACGATGTGAGGAGGGTGATGGTTGATCAGGGGAGTGGAGCAGATATCAAGTATCCTGACCTATTTAAAGGGTTAAACTTAAACCTTGAAGATCTTACAGCTTATGATTCACCCTTAATCAGCTTTGAGGGAAAGGCTGTTATACCAAAGGGGCAAATTAGGCTGCCTGTACAATCAGGCCCAGAGGTGGTAAATGTAGATTTCATTGTGGTAGACGCCTATTCTCCTTATACAACTATTGTGGCAAGACCTTGGTTGCATGCTTTGGGTGCCGTTTCCTTAACCTTGTATGTCAAGGTTAAATTTCCTTATAGGGATCAGGTGGTGGACCTGCTTGGAAGTCAATCTTTGGCTCGACAGTGTGTCACGGCTGCAATTCAACGTCAGCCTGAACCAGAGTCCTCTGCCTCGGCTAACGGAAAGTCGTAGCAATCAAAGTCTCTGGCCACAACCGAGGTACCATCAGTAGAAGAACCTGCATATGAAGAACTAGAAAGGGTTCTTATAGACGATGATCCTGAGAAATTCTTTCAGGTGGGAGTTCAATTGCCACAGGAGGAGAAGACAGAGCTGATTATGTTTTTGAAGAAAAATGTGGATGTATTCGCATGGAATGCTTTCGAAGCCCCTAAGGTTGATCCGAGTTTTATTTATCATCATTTAAATGTCAATCCAGGTGTGGTACTGAGGAGGCAACCACCTCGGCGTTCCTCCAAAGAGCATTCTGAGGCTGTTAAGGAGGAGGTGCTCAAACTCAAGAAGGCGGGTGCTATCAAAGAAGTTTTTTATTCTGAATGGTTAGCTCATACAGTGGTAGTAAAAAAGAAAAATGGGAAGTGGAGAGTTTCTGTGAACTTCACAGATTTAAACAAGGCTTGTCCAAAAGATTCTTTCCCAATGCCTTAGATTGATCAGTTGGTGGATGCTACTGTTGGGTATCCTCGGATGAGTTTTTTGGATGTTTTCTAAAGTTATCACCAAATACCTTTAGCCGTGGAGGACCAGGAAAAGACTGCATTTGTCACTCCCACAGGAAATTATCATTATAAGGTAATGCCCTTTGGTTTGAAGAACGCAGGAGCTACCTATCAAAGGATGATGACTAGGATGTTTGAGCCATAGTTGGGAAAAACTATCGAGGTATATGTGGATGACGTGGTGGTGAAAAGTAAAGCGGTTTCCACGCATTTGGAAGATCTGAGCTACAGTTTTCAAATGCTGAGAAAGTACAAAATGCAACTCAATGCCTCTAAATGTTCTTTTAGTGTGGGGTTGGGCAAATTTCTAGGTATATGGTAACTCACCGGGGAATTGAGATTAATCCTGCCTAGGTCAAGGCCATTAGCAACTTACACCCACCTCGGAATCCTAAAGAGGTTCAGAGGCTGACAGGAATGATTGCTACCCTCAACCGATTTATTTCTCGATCCGCGGACAGGTGTAGGCCTTTCTTTCAGTTGTTGAATAAGTGGAAGGGATTTGAGTGGACCGAGGAGTGTGCGATGACTTTTCAACAGCTTAAAGAGTATCTCTCACGACCACCCGTTATGTCTCGACCAGAAATTGATGAAGTTCCGTTCGTGTATATTGCGGTAACTAATCATGCAGTTAGTTTGGTTCTTATACGGGATGGTGATAATGTACAGAGGCTAGTTTATTATGTTAGAAAGTCTCTACATGAGGCCGAGGTGAATTATTTACTGTTGGAGAAAGCAATCCTGGCAGTGGTGCACGCTACATGTAGGCTTCTCCACTACTTTCAGTCGCATACAGTTGTTGTCCTAACTCAACTCCCTCTTAAGTCAATATTTCAGAGTGTAGACTACACAGGAAGGATTGCCAAATGGGGTACTATCCTAGGGGCTTTTGATATCAAGTATATGCCTCGCACCTCTATAAAGGGGTAAGTCATTGCGGATCTGGTGGTGGAGTTTGCTGAGCCCTAGCTAGAAGAATATATTAAAGGATCAGGCATGGATGAAAAATCAGTTGACATGATTTCATACAAAAAGCCTCCGTTATGGAAAGCGTATGTTGATGGAGCAGCAAATCAAAGAGGATCTGGTGTGGGGCTAGTTCTGGTACCCCCTGAGGGAATTACTTTTGAGAAATCCTTGAGATTGGGGTTCTTGGCCACTAATAATGAGGCAGAATATGAAGTCCTCCTCGCTGGAATGAACATGGTTCATAAAATGGGAGGAAAAAGGGTACAAATGTTCTCGGATTCACAATTGGTGGTAGGCCAAGTGGAAGGGAAGTTAGAGGCAAGAGATTCAAGAATGCAAGGATACCTAACCCAAGTCAGGTATATACAATCCAAATTTGAGTCTTTTTCTTTGATACATGTATTTAGGTGTGGGAATACCCATGCTGATTCCTTGGCCACACTCGCAACATCCTCGGTGCAAAGCCTACCTCGGGTCATCCTTGTTGAAGATTTATGGAAACCCACTGGGACGAGTAATGACGCCATCCGAATTCATCAAATTAGGATGGGGCCTAGTTGGATGGATCCAATTGTGACATTTCTCAAAGATGATATCTTGCCCAAAGAAAGGCCCGAAGCAGATAAGGTACGCAAGAAAGCACCTCGGTTCTGGCTATCTGAGGACCAGAAATTATATAAGCGCTTTTTTTCAGGACCATATTTGCTATGTATACACCCAGAAGTAACATAGTTACTTTTGGAAGAGTTGTATGAAAGGATTTGCAAAAGCCACACGGGAGGAAGGTCTTTAGCTCATAGAGCTCTCACTTAGGGCTATTGGTGGCCCAATATGCAGAGAGAAGCACAGGATTATGCGAAGAAATGTGACCAATGTCAAAGATTCGCTCCTAACATACATCAACCAGGGGGTGTTCTTAATCCTCTATCTAGTCCTTGGCCTTTTGCTCAATGGGGTTTGGACATTGTAGGACCTTTCCCAAAAGTAGCAGGAATAGAAGGTGGCTACTTGTTGGAACGGATTATTTCACCAAATAGGTTGAAGCTAAGTCATTATCAAATATCAGAGACATGGAAGCAAAAAAGTTTGTATGGAAGAACATTGTCACCAGGTTTGGAATCCCTCATACTCTCATTTCAGATAATGGTCTACAATTTGATAGTAAGGCCTTTAGAAGATACTGTTGTGATCTAGGCATCATGAATAGATATTCTACTCTAGCTTATCCTCAAGGGAATGGGCAAGCCGAGGCCGTCAATAAAGTGATAGTTAATGGGCTCAAAAAAATATTGGATGATGATAAGGGAAGATGGGTGGAAGAATTGTCACACGTCTTGTGGACATATTGAACTACACCATAAAGGTCCACAGGAGAAACACCCTTCTCCATGACTTATGGAGCTGAGGCAGTAATACCTTTAGAAACTGGGTTCCCAACACTAAGGACGAACTCCTTCACTCCAGGCAGTAATGATAATCTATTGGAGAGAAGTCTAGACTTAGTTGAAGAATGACAAGAAAATGCCATGGTTCAACTAGCTTATTACCAACACAAGCTCAAGCAGGGGTATGATTCTTACGTAAAGCTACGGCCTCTTGCACCTGGAGACTTGGTACTGAGGAAAGTTTTGGGTACTAAAAAGAACCCAGCATGGGTAAAACTGGGACCCAACTAGGAAGGACCTTATCGTATTACCTCAGTCGCAGGCACAAGGGCTTATAATCTTGAAGACCTAGATGAATATGTTGTACAACGTCCCTGGAATGTAAATAACCTACGAAGGTACTATTATTAAATAAAAGGCACTTGAGCCATTTTTATTTTTAATGACACTATATTGAGTTGATTATGTTCATTTGTCCAAATATCAAATTAAAACTTGGTCATGCCTGGATCCTCAGACTGCATACCTCGTCTAAATTGATATTTTTATTAAGTGTTAAACAGAACCTTAGTTATGTCTGGTCCTCGGATCATCTACTTTGGAAAAATTAACACTTTAGTTCTTTTTATCAAGTGTTAAACAAAACCTTAGTTATGTCTGGTCCTCGAATCATCTACTTTGGAAAAATTAACACTTCAGTTCTTTTTAATAAGTATCAAATTGAAACTTGGTTATGCCTGGATCCTCGGACCACATACCTTGTCTAAATTGATATTTTTATCAGGTGTTAAATAGAGCCTTAGTTATGTCTGATCCTCAAATCATCTACTTTTGAAAAATTAACACTTCAGTTCTTTTTAATAAGTATCAAACTGAAGCTTGGTTAGGCCTGGATCCTTGGATCACATACCTCGTCTAAATTGATATTTTTATCAAGTATTAAACAGAACCTTAGTTATGTCTGGTCTTCGAATTATCTACTTTGGGAAAATTAACACTTTAGTTCTTTTTATCAAGTGTTAAATAGAATCTTAGTTATGTCTGATCCTCGGATCATCTACTTTGGGAAAATTAACACTTCAGTTCTTTTTAATAAGTATCAAACTGAAGCTTGGTTATGCCTGGATCCTCGGACCACATACCTTGTATAAATTGATATTTTTATCAAGTGTTAAACAGAACCTTAGTTATGTCTAATCCTCAAATCATCTACTTTGGCTAAATTAACACTTCAATTCTTTTTAATAAGTATCAAAATGAAGCTTGGTTAGGTCTGGATCCTTGGACCACCTTCCCCGTCTAAATGGATATCTCACTGAGTGTTGAACAGAGCCTAATAACATTTTGGTCCTCGGACCATTCTTTCAAGGGAAATTAGCACTTTCTACTATCCATTTGTCCTAGGTACTTAGACGTACTATAGAGAAATTGGTTGAAATTCAACTATGTTTGATCCTTAGTCTGTTTATCTTTAACATAGATGCAAGCCTAAATGTGCCATTTTTGTCCGTATATCTTGAAGTCTCCTTGAGATAGTGATAAATGGATGGAAATCCATGAGCATCACTTAATGCATTTGCAGGTATATTGGACATGTTTATTGCCTAATTTAGTCTAGATTGCTGCCTTAGATTTGTTAGCTAATGAAGGTTAATAGATTACTGTTCTAAATGTAGCAAACAAGCATGAAGTAATATGATCAAGGTAAAACAAAAACAAAAACATCAAACAAAGGAGATAGAATTTGTGTTTTCATTAAATTCAAATTTCTTTGGAATTACAAAATACTTGCGAATTGTCAAAATTACATTAGGTAGAGATAAATGAAAAGGCTAGAGAGAAGAGGAGAGCAGTCATTGCTTCAACTTTATCTTCAAAGGGCCTTTGGGATCTTGTGGGAGCTGAGGTTGCGCCGAGGAGTCAACAGCTATCCCTTTGCCTTTTGGATCTTCCTTCAAAGTTATTGGAATTGTTTGGTCACATTGTTTGTCCTTGGAAGAGTCTTTGGGATCACTTGAGTGCTGTGTATCCTCTAGTGCCTTTCCTTCTATTAGATCAGCTTGCTTTGGGAGCTGACTTTCAGCAAAGTCAGGATCTTCAGCTATCTCACTTTCTTTGTCCTCAGCTCCTTGTAGGTCAGCATCATCCTTCACTTGAGAAGGGTCATAGGCTCGAATGGCTGGGCGGAAGTAAACACTTTCTGCCTTCCAAAGGATGGAGGAAGCATCAACCCCAGCTCAGGAAAGTGCCTCATTCCACACTTAGAGGCAGTAATGCCTGCATACCTCAGGGACCTGAGCCTTGAAGGTTTCTGTGGTCTCCATCCCGCCGACCTCATAACCTTCTTGTTCAACTCGGTCTTTTGCCTTCTCAGCCTCTTCTTTTGCTTGGATGGCCTCTTTTTTGGCCTTGATGGCCTCCTCCTTTGCCTTCTCCGATTCCTTCAAGTCATTCTTAAGACCCTCAATCAACCTCTTCGTAGCAGCAAAGTTCTCATCGGCTTACCTAAGTTGCAATCTCTAATCCTCAGCCTGTTTTTCGGTTGTTTTTAAAGCAGCATCCAAACCGGACTTCTCGCTCTCTGCTTTGGTCAGATTATCCGAGACCTCTTTTAATTTCTTATTCTATAGGTCAAGGATCCTCTAGGTATTGTCACGCCTTAATTCTTCGGCCTTGAGGGACTTGTACATGCTAATAACAATCTCCTCTGCCCTGTGAGAAAACTGAACAGCCTAGGTGTAAAAGACAGCAAAGTTGTAAAAACAAAGGTTAAAACCTTTTCAAGTATAAATGGAGGTAAACGAGGCTTGGATGAGATCCTTACCATAGCAAGTTCCTTCTTCAAGGTCATGAAGACATTCTGATCTCTCATTCTTCTAAGCTCACCCATGTCTTTGGGTAAAAGAAAGGCTTGCTCCAGTGCATTTGCTACACAGGCAGCTGTCCCTGTATTTGAGTTCCTGATGGTTGCGTCAGCAGTGACCGCATGGTCATCTCCGAAGCCCAAACTAGGGCATGTACTGCTACATGGGACTCGATCGTTTATCTGACCTTGTTTGCACCGTACAGGCCAATTTTCCCCCTTTCTCAGGCTCAAGTTCCTTGGGAAGAGAGTCTTTCCCTCCCTCAATTGCGTATTTCCCTTTCGGCTGATCTCTTTTCCTCTTATGGTCAGCTTGATTAACGCGCTGGGATTGGGTAGGGGGAGGAGAAAGAGGGAGCTTAGATTCAGAGATTTTCTCAGCTCCTTTACCTCTGGCCTTGGGTTGGGGTACTTTAGGTAGCTCTTGGGATCCCACATGAGCTTCCAGTACATCCTTGAGACTTGGCTTTGGCTTGCGTTGGATACCCACGATGTCCGATTGTTGGGTGGTACTTGGTAGGACTGAGGAGGATGCGCCGAGAATAGCAGTTTGGTCTTCAAGGGACTGAGGTCGATTGAAAACCTCGTACTCGTCCTCAGAGTCAAATTCCTCAACGATCTCTTCTTCTTCCTTTATATTAGGTTGAGAAGATGTTGCCTCGCCCGATGTGTATTGAGTTGGAAGAGGGGTTAGAGGTATGCCGTCTGGTATGGGTCGTTGGGGTTGTATGGGTTGGGTAACCAAGGTACCTTGAGGAATAGAAGCTCTTTCAGGTAGCAGAAAACCTTCGATGGTAACGCTTATCCGGGGGAGACGTGGGTCCTTGGCTTTGATCACACACTTCGGCGCCTAAAAAGATTTGGAAACGGGATCGTAACCGAGGATTAAAATGAGCCGCTCGGAGTTGGCCGTCTGTATGCACAAAGACTTCGGCTTGTAAAATTTTGTTTAGTCTCCCAAAATCAACGAGGAGAGGGTGATGATCCACTGCGTGTGGGTCTGCAAAATTGACCAAAAGAAAGAAAAACGAGGTAAGAATAGATAAAAAGGTAAAAATGATGGTTTTAAAGGGTTTTAGATAGATCCAAAACTTCACCTGGGGTCCCCTCCCTTGTCGGACAGGGTATGCCATCATGCCAATCTCCTGATATGATCAAGAAGTCATTTTTTAGACCCTTATTGGATTCAAGGAGGCATTGAATTAACCTAACTGCTAGATGCCTAGATTTTAAGTAATATTCTTCTTTTTTCGTTAGGTAGTGGAGGTTATAAACCTAGTTCACATCGTGATGAGTGAGTTCTCGGTTCATCTTCTCGTTTAGGGCATCTATGGAACCTAGAATCCTAAACACATTTGGGGCACACTGTGTAGGGGCTAGTCTAAAAGCCCTAAGATAATTCCTGGTGATGGTCCCCATGGGAATTTTCATCCCTCCTTCGATGAATGCCATCATCTGGATTACTACCTCTCCTGTTTTTCTTTTTACGAAATATTCCTCTTCTGTACAGTACGTAACAGATACCCCCAAGGGAATTGGGTACTTAACCTTAAATTGTTCTATTTTTTCAATTGAATCCACTAGGGATGCAAATCTACCCATTTTTGGGAAACAAAGTGTAGGTGTATTAGAAGAACTAAGAAAATAGATGAGTCGAGGATAAAGGAATACAAGAAAAAAAAGGGAGAAAAAAAAAAGGTTAATAAGAAAGGGAGAGGGTATGGGAGAACTTACTTTAACGAAAAAATGACACAGTCACCTCGGCCAGGTATTTGGTAAAGTGAGAAAGCACGTGTAGATTGCACAGTGTGGCAGATACGTTGTACGAGCGTTGTGATGTGTGAGAAGGTTTGAAAAAAATTGGTATTTATATATCATTGGGAATTATGAAGCGGGAGAATTCTTGCCTCTGCCCAAAGGCAATTCTCAACCGTTGGATGAGTGTCACATCGCTGAACATGGGGGACATAAAGACGCCAAAATTTAATTTAGGGACACTTCGCATGCCGAAACGTTGGGAACATGCAATGGGTAGTTCAAAAATCATCACCCCTGTCAGCAAGATTGCAAATATTCGCAAGTCAAAAGGGGACAGATGTCGAGATCCTCCTTTCATCCTGAAATAGAGAAATAAGAATCTCGAGGAGCTATTGTAGGGTCATTGGGCCCAATAATTTATGAAAGATGGCCCAAGAATATCTTATGGGCTAAAGGCCCAATCCGAGGACATCAAGTGATCCGAGAGTGTATGAATGTTAACTCATAAAGAAAATACTAAGTAAACAAGTGATAGTGTCTGAATAAATATGTCCGAAGAAGATTGTGTCCTCAGCTAGGTGAAGCTGAGGTGAGAGAAGGGTTGTTCGATATTCACAGGCTATGTTATAGAAATTCCTATGGTTTAGGGAAGACACGGTACACGTGGAGGATAAGAGAAAAGGCGGTGGAATATCTAAGATAAAGCTGCTACCACCGCCCCCGTATTAAAGACTCTGCAACTGATATTCTGGCTGCATTAATGGAGAAATGGAACCTGAACATCAGGTTTGAAACTTGGCCCCTATCTCCAGAGACTTCAGGGAAGGTGGATGGGATAAGTATCTAAACCAGCGGTCTAACCATGAGGTGGAAGATGAGAAGGGGAAGAAGGAGGGAGTATAAAAGAAAGAAGGGACCTTCGGTAAGAGGGGGGGGGGATTAAAAAAAGAAAAGAAGAAAGAGGAAATTGTAGACCTGATTATTCACAATTGTAATCTATCTTGAGAAGTAGTATTATAAACTATCCTTTGATTGTGTCCGAGGGGGAGTTTTCATTCATATTCATATAAACAACTCCTTGTTTGTGCTATTGGGCCCAAAGCCATCATTCTTTGTTATTTAAACATCTTTAGAACCTAGATTTCAAGCCCACTCTCTACAAATTTATTGTAAAAAGGTCTTTCAGGTCCTTTTCCTTCTGATTTTGGGTTCGGGGCTCGAATTGTGTCCTTACAGCACCCGTGCTTCATAGAACGTAACTGAGGATTGTATCGAAAAATTAGAAGCCCCAATTCGCCAAACGAGTAGATGCTTTGTTCTCTTCAAACTACATTGCTATAGATGGCTTATTTGAGAAGTATTTTCATTGTAACCAAGATCAATTTTGAAAATATGGACTATTATTTCTTACTGGTCTCCCAGTTCGATTTTCCAAATACTGATTCACTGTCTGCAACTAAACAATATATTGCATAAAGGACAAAGGATTTGTTGGTGCTTTCCATTAGAACTGGGTTCATAAATTTCTGTCCACATTTCTTTTCAGCATTGACTTGATTGCTCTAGACGAGGAAAAGAGAATGGTGGGCAGGCTAGGTTCCCTTAAGCTCTTTTAATTCTTCTTCTTCTTTTTTTTTTTTTTTTTTTTTTTTTTTTTTGTAATTAACGTTTTTCATTTTTTTTAAATTAAGAAAAAAAATCATCCAAAATGACGTCATTTTGGTGAGTAAACAGCAGCACTTAATAGAAGACTAACAGATGACTGAATTGACTATACTTGAAACTTAAAGGATTGAAATGACAAAGCTGAAACTTAGAGGATTAAAATGACAAAATGTGAAATTTAGAGGGTCAGTTTTGCATTTTAGCCAAAATAAAACAAGTCACGCCAACATTTGTTAAGCATACAATGGAAACATGACATGGGAACCAAAATTGCAGTTTATATAACCCAAAAATGAAAGTGAAAAACTAAGATGTAAAAGAAAATTAAGACAAGAAATGTTCAAGATTGTAAGACTAACCAGATAGAAAGCACTGAAGTCTCTAATTGTGGATTAGGAAGAAGCCCAGAGAGAATAATTATCAGTTCAAACGACCACACTTTCAGGCTGTTCAAAATCATTGAAATGAACAACTCTGTTAAAAAGGAATTACTCTGGAACTCACATTCAATTTAGGGTGAGTAATTTACCAAAGCATAAGAGCTGAAGGAATGGCTATTTTAAGGAACTCAGCCAGATTGCGCAACGCCTCTTTCGAAAAGCCAGTCCAAGTTTCTTTGAACGAAGAAGAGAACTTGATGTAGAGTGCCATCAATAAAACATTTATCCAGTATGATATAGAGTTTGCTATGGCAGCTCCTTTACTTCCAAGCCCAGATTTAAATACCAAAATCCAACACACAGGGATGTGTATTAAAGCTGAAATTCCAGAGCTTAGAAACATTGGGAAGACAATGTTTTGGGTTTGTAGGAATTTTATTAGGCACTGAAGAAGGCCATAAGCAAACAGACATGGGATCATGCAAGTGGCATATACTCCAGCTTCTTTTGATATCTCGGAATTTTGGTGCATTACAATTAGAATTGGTTTTGTGTTTGCCCAAATGACAGAAAGGAATGCACTAGCCAGTAGAAGAATAAACATAGCTCTTTGGGTGTGTATGCCTAGCATGTGAAACTGCATTGCTCCAAATGATTGGCCACATAATGTATCCAATGCACAACCCAATCCCATCTGATCCAACAGCAAGAACATTTTAATTTTGTAAATATAACATGCGTTAGAAGATATAAAACATTATTAGGAAATTTTTGCAATTATGGAGCCATATAGAGGTCATAACAAAGAACATGAAAATGTTAACAAGTGGGCCTTGATCTCTAAGGACTTAATATTTCCACATTTCATTTTATTAGTTCTAAATTACCTGTTTCTGGAAAAAATAAAATTGCAAAAATAATAGGAGAAAGAGGAAATTGGTGGCACCAAGCCATTTCCAAAAGACACGTCGTAATGAATGGTTTTTTGCTGGTAGTATCCTACTTTTCTATTTATTTATTTATTTAATGGGATGGTGTGTCCTACTTAGTCGTTGGAGTGACTACAAAATAGGTAGAGTATAAATTTAAATACTCGATCGAGGTGGGACTGAGTATCGGTATTCCTTAGCATTCTATAATTTTCCGCCCATTAACAACTTTTGGTCACAAACGCAGCCTCATGGCACAAAAAATTTATACTTTAATAAGAATCCCATGTCCTATTTTTTGATAAATATCACATGTCTTATTTCCTTATAAAACAATTAAAGATCAAGATGGAAAAATCATACACATGGAAAGTGTGATAAATAAACAAAGATTAAAATAGAGAAAATCATATATATGAAAATCAGAGAAAATGAAAGATAAGAGGATTTTTGGGGTAATACTTAGACACATTTATTTCACATCCAAATTCACACTTTGTTTGCGTGTTAACTCTTAATTGGATTTCAACATATTCAAGTACATATAATGGAGTCCCATGTAAAAAAACGAAATCGAATTAAAAATTGACATGCAAGCAGGATAGAAATTGAGATGTGAGAAGAGGCGTGTCCCTTGCATTACTCAGATTGTTCTATTATGTCTTTCACTTTTTTCTGTGTTGGCCAAGATACAAAATCTTAGCCAACGGAAAATCGTAACAACAAAACGAACCATTAAAAAAAAATTTCCAAGCGCTCCAATCAAAGTTTGTGTGCATGGGAAATCCAAGTTCTAAGAGGCATTTCTAACGGACAGGCGAAAGAGACAGCAATAATAATGATTTCTTCATAAGAGCTTCGAATTTTCTCTTGTTCTTATATGTCTGTCGGTTCAAGCTAGTTATCAATGGGACTAAGAAAGGCTAGGGAGCTGGGTTTCCCGTACCCTTCGCTGGCCAATAAAAGATACTAGACAGACAGGGCAATGTGAAGGTAGGGATTGCTGGCTTTTGATGCTTACCCAAATGACAGCTTAAACATATGATAACAAATAGTAACAACACATGAAAGTTAGTTTTTTATATTTAAATTTTGTTCAAACACAACATTGCTCAAATCTGCCTGGCATAAAATGTGATTGATAATGAAAATTTATTATTGTAAAAACATTTCCTAATTCAGTTGCAAGAAATTGCACGTTGCCAATGAACACAAATGAGTAGAGATCTACAAACAAGTAAGCATTGCCAGCTATATATATATATATATTACATGTATGAATGTTGTTTTAAGAACCTAAACTCAAATAAATGGACAAACTAACAGGAACCCAACTCACCAACAAGTTAAAACCAGTGACTGATGCAAAGGAAGTTGCTAATGAAGCACCAGAGAGAGCCAACTCGCCAAGATGACCAACAAACATCACAGAAATCGCCTGTATACTGTAATGCAATAGACCAACAGAAAAAAGAGGCCCTGCTAGCCATAGCTGTTTCTTCACTTCTTCCAAAATTTCCTTTCTCCTAACGGCCCTCATGCTTTCTAGTTATACTCTCTCTCTAATGTTCCTACTGTTGCTAGCTACTGTATATATATATATATATATAACCAATAGGGCCAACTATGTTATAATCCACAACAAATTAATTTTTCATTTTTTATATTATAAAACATTCAGTTTGTTGTTTATGTGTCTTTTTTCGATTTTCCTGAATTTCATAAAAAACTTTGGTGATCATAGAACTTTGGAGAAAGCATTCTGATCAGATACTGCTCTAAACATGTCATCCATGCAATATGGCACGTGGCAACCATGCCAATAATGTGTTTTCATGACTTGAAAAAAGAGATAAGGCTATATATCATGAATGTCCGCAGATAGTGCATGCTGCCGTATATAGCTAGGTTGCAGTATACGACAGAAAAGTTAAAGGCATACCTTACCCAGATTCCCTAACACCGGAAAACAGTCAGATTCGAAGCACATTTGAGTGATATATACATGGAATTCTGAAACATTTACAGATTGTCGTCGTCATACCACATCATGCATGCTGTTCTATATATTTAGAGTTTGAGCCCGTTTGGATAGGCGTTTTTCTAGACAAAAACGCGCAATTTGATACAAAACGCAATATACACCATCGTTTGGAGAAGCTGTTTTAGCTAAATCACGTCTAGAAATCGCACAAATCCGCGGTTTCAAAGAAGCAATATCTAATTGCCTTTTCAATATTGAGCAAATAGAACGTTTTCGCACTGCTATTTTTTTCGTTCAAAAAACCAAAAATACCCCCAAATAGTTGGCTATATTATCCCGTACCAGTCACTTCACCGGCACGAAGCATCCCCTTGTTCCACCTTGGGTTGAATTCCAGTTGATTCCAGGCCTATTTCGGTGTGTTTTGGGCATTCTGGTTCGTTTCGGTGAAATCCGGCCGATATTCAAGATTCGGCCGGTTCATGTTCAATCGCTCAACATGAGCCTCACTGCCTCAATGAAAAAAAGAAAAGAAAAAGAAGAAGAAGATGTCGATGAAGATGAGAACAAAAATTAAAAGATGAGATTAGCTTCAACAAATTTACAGAGCAACAAACCTGAAGAGAAATCCTTTGAGATGAACAATGCTGAGAGAGAGAGGAGATAAGACTTAAGAGAGACCAAAGGTGAAGTGAGAGTCAAAACTTTTGAATAGAACAGTATAGAGAGGTTTTGAATATACGGTTGTGATGAGGTTTGGAACATGGGAAAATTGGGATCGGTGATAGATGGGACTTAAAGAGAAAGATGAACATGGGGGAAGAGAGGACCAAAGACACGTGTGACATAGAAGAAAGAAAAGCTAAAAAATGAATCAAAAGATATGAAGATATGGCAGTTTTTTAAACATGACCAAAGACACGTGTGACCAAAGATACTGCAACTCTTCTTTCTAATTCTTGTTGTTGCTATTTTTTGCTCAGTTCAACTTTTTATTGTGTTTAGTTTTGTTTTTTGTAATATTATTTTTAGTTTTGTGAGCCTTCACATGACTAGCCTGACTAGTATTTGGAAGGGAAGCTATAATTCAGCTTTTTATGTTGACTTGTTACTGAATCCCAGATGGCTTGATGTGCAATGGTGTATAACATCTGCATCTAAAGGAATAATAGGGTACATAATGGGGTAGTTTAAATAGAGGAGCAATTGGTAAGAGATATTTGCAGATATTTAAAAGCTAGGATGGCTACAAAGAGACCTATTTGTAATTCAATTCTTAATAGAATGTTGTGTAATAATTGGGGGTTATCTTGGTCCTAGAGGAGAAGCAAAATGTTTTTTGTTGTCCTGTTATAATTTCTAGAAACTAGTTTGTAATTTGAGTTTGTTCTTTAGCAAAAGAACTTATTCTGATTACAGAAAAATTAAGATGGCCTTAACAATATAGTTAAGTCATTTTTTGAAATTTATACTCAAAACAGCTATTTTTTAAAACAGCTTATCAAAATGCTTAATATGACTTTAAAAATAGAAAACGCATATTTCACATTTTTATCAAACGCCTATCTGTGGTTTTTAAAATGGAGTTTTCAAAACGCACGTTTTAAAAACGCTAGTTTTTAAAACACATATTTTGAAACAGCTTATCCAAACAGGCCCTTTATCTGATCGGTTTGGACTGGCTCCAATTACAGTTCGAGCACTAATATGCATGGTTTTAAAGGGCCTTCATATATATAGCAGTACTAAATAATGCTGATATAAGAACATTAACAAAAAAAAAAAAAAATACTCGAGCACTAACATTTTGTTTTTGTTTTTGTTTTTTTTTGATACACTACTTAAAGAGAGGAGAATTTGAATCATAAGTATGTCTGCTATAAGATTTTTGACAAAATTGTGATTTAAAACTGTTAACCCTTTTCCCTGACTTTTAGACTCCCAAAAACTTTATATGGAGAGGTACTAATTAAGTTACAAGAGTCTTTAGCATAATTAGAATATTCATATATAATTGTGATTTCTATTTTTTTTTAGAAGAATTGTAATTTCTATTGATTGTATATTTTTAGTGCACCCTAATATTGTACTTATTTCTATATAAATCATCTAATAAAAGATGTCAGTATCAAATAATAAAAAATATTAAAAACCATAATTAAGATTTATGTAATAATGTTATGAAATTATTGTGAACGTAATACTTTCCATTTTATTTTGGTTACCATCCATCGCACCAGCCCCTACTTTTCCTACAAGATGTTTGTTGAAAACATAATCCTATTACTTTATGATGACATTTGTCAACCATGCAAGAAGTTCTTATCTTCTCCTCACAGATGATATTTATCTCTTTGTCAGCAACATATCCGGAGGAAGATCACTACTGAACTAGGCCCTTGATTCAAGATGACATTTGTCGCTCCAGTTTCAAGACCCCTACTTTCCTGGACATTTGTCAAGGATGAGCCGACCCCTACTATTTGCTATAGAGTCTCCTTATCCTCTCAATGTAAATTACTCCTGTAAATTATTGCCTATAAATAGTCATCTTGTGTCTTTGTAATGGGCAAAGAGTGAAGAAAGCCCTTACAATATGTTTCTCTTATGTCTGATGTAAAAAAGGTGTTGAATCTAATAATATCCTTTAGTGTGCTATATCTTGTTCTGTGTTCCATTTCCTATTTTCATATTATCTTCTATACGTTCTTAACAATATATGCCATTAACCAGTTTCCATGATCTTCTTACACCCTCTCATTCTCATCCTCACTCACTCTTTCATATAGTTGGTATCAGAGCCATGAAACTAGTTTCTCCCTTCTTTGATTAGTATACTTTGATTATTGTCCTGATTAGTATGCTCTGTGATTTACAGTTGCCACAATACGTGGATCCTCTGTATTCATCACATCAAAACACTGGATTTGATAATCAAGTAGAACACTAAGGAGTTGTTCTCAACGTTTCAAAGAATCTAGTTTTCCTGAGTTATCTTGTGGACGTGTGAGTCTAGAAGTGGCATTTTAGTCCTGTTAGGTCTTAGGTAAACAGTTCTTTCTGAAAGAATTGGTCATTGGGCTCTTGGACATCGTATAAGAGATTGCTTGACTAATCTATCAATTTGTCACCCCATTTTTTATTCATTCATTCTTGCAAAAATAAATTTCTCATTTTACTTTTCATCACTGGTTTGCTCTGAGGATAATATCCTTGGCCTCAACTACAAAATGTTCACCTACTCATGTGGTTGATCAACTAGCAAAAACAACAACAATACAACACCTTTTGCAATTGTGCCTCTTGAATCATGTATAAGAGGTCCTAGCTAGAAAGTGAAGTGCACAGCCACTTAAGTTACAAAGCAAGTCATATGTGGAGCCTAGCACTCAAATTCGATTGTTGTAATACATTAATCTTTTGTTTCATTAGGAGAAAGTGGGGAGGAAATAAAAATAGAGAAAGGGAAATGAAATAAGTTCCTTTGATTGGTTAGGAGGGATTGGGGTAACAGAAAGAAAATGGAGGCATTCTTTTTCCTTTATGGTCCACCAAATTCTTTGCTCTCAATTTTGAAGGAAAGTGAGATAAGAGAGTTTTGATGGTGGGACCCACCAATTAACTATATTTATCTCCATTTATCTTTTACAAACCGCACAACTTCATGGAATTTTTTTTCCTTTCTCTTCCCTTTCCTCTCTTGTCTCTTCCTTTCTCTTCCCTCTCTTCATTTTTTTGCCAAAAACAGTGTAAAGGATGAGAGAGCACTAGCAGTGCCTCCAAGAATTTTTTTTCAGTGATGATTAAGAAATTTAAATTAAACAAAACTTAATAACAAATGAACTATACATTGAATTATTGACAAATAAAAAAAAAACCCCCGCAAATGCATGAATTTTTTAATTTCCACCTAAAAGTTTTTATATTTTGAAATCGTTATATGATAGTTTATTACTAGTTATTATTATCTATTGTCAATGTGAATTGGCGTGACATTATTATTTTATTAAGTTTGTATAAAAATTTTATCTTTATACAGTTGTCATTATTTATTTGTTATTGTTTTTATAAAAATATCTTAAACTAAATTGATTGATGGCAGTCATACTCATCCTTACTTAATTGATTGATAGCAGTTTTACTATTAAAGCAAACACATATATGTCATGTTTAAAAACGATCACAGGTCAAGATTGTGTCAATCTAATGCGCTAATGCAATAGATTATTGAATGGAGAGCTTTGTCTTATTATTAATAACCGGAGTTAATTTTTGTCCTTGGTAGTGGTTAGTAGTGCTGCAGCGAAACGTTCCCTAAAAGACAATATGCAATCACAGTTCATTTTCATTAACCACCCTCCCCTTGGCTCTATTGGGTTTTTTTTATTCGATAATTAGGGAAAGGAAAATTTGAATCATGGATGTTTCTGTTGGAAGAACCAATAGGTATAAGTTAAACTACAAAACTCTTGGGGCTAACTGTATTGTTGTTAGGCCATCAAAGCTCCTTCGTATATAGAGTCCTCCAAAACTATAAAGCTAAAGTAACAAAGCAGTAATTTTAACTGCATGCTATGCTACTATCTATTCCGGTAAGTTTAGATGTTTTACTGTGACTTGAATCTAAGTCACTTTGCAACATGCATAAATATAGGTTCTGCTTGTTCTATTAAACTGGATCCTATAAACTGCTTCAATCATGTTTGGTGAAGCTTGTCTTGGAACAGAACTAAGCATATTGTAGTACCATAAGATTTCAGGCTGTGGAGTTATCCAGGAATGCACAATTGCATATGCTCCAATTTTTTTCGCAAAGCAGTGTCCCCGGAGAGTAAAGAGAAGCCACTTTATATTATTTTATGGAGCTATATATGTTAACAAAAAAAAAATCACTATCACAGATTTACCAACCACAGTTCATAGTTTTCTAATCGTGGATGTGCTCTTCTGACCACTAAATATGACTTTCTTATTTTAAAATATATGGTTTGAGATACCAAAAATAAAATAAATACACCGGTCTTACTATTGAGTGCCTTAAAGACAATTTTTAAGCTCAAATTTTCATTGTAGACAAACCTTTTTCAGACACTGTTAAGCCACTTCCCATTAATTTTTTTTTTTTTTTTTTTTAAAGTCTAGCTTTTTTTCACTTTTACTATTTTGTTATCTAAAGTAGATTAGACATTTCTATTATCTTTAATAATTGCCCTAAAGACATCAATTAAACTTTAATATTTTTTTTCTAAAGTTGATTTCCCTTTAACCACACCTAAGTTTATTGCCCTCTAACTTCTTACAACAGGGAACAATTTTTAATTTAAAAAAATTGTGTTCTATTGCCATATTGGAATCATAAAGAGTGAACCAAAACCTTGCTCAATTGGGGTTTAGTTATTTATTTATTTTATTTACTATTCTTCATTTGTTTGGCCTGAAGAAAGAAGATACAAGATTCATTTGTATTTGAGTGAAAGGTGAAATGATCAAGTCAACGGATGCAATTTGGAATATGGAACAAAAAGGCAATTCTAGTCGATGCTAGCCACTCGAAGCGAAATTGACAATGCACTTGCGCTTGACAACTCGAAACTTTTAACAGTAAACAAAATTCCCTCCCACCAACACCCCCCTTCCCCCCCCCTCTTCCGGCCCCCCTTCTAACGGGTGGATTAAATTACTAAAAAAAAGATCAAGTACAAAATAGTGAGGTAAACAACACACTTAGCATTGCCAATAATTGGCTTAAAATAAGGGAGGATGATTCAGTAAATTGATAAAAAATTATCTAAAAGATACCCCTTTGGCCTTTGTTTGCTAACAAATCTACGTAATGGTTCCTGTTTATGGGTAAGGGTTTGACTCCAAACGTATGTGAATCTATCCTGTTTCAATATAGTAGACACTCAATTTTACAACCATAATTTAATCTTGGAAGATAACTAAAATGATTACTCCGAATATCCAAAAATCATAATTGCATTTCATGTATCAAATCATTCATCACATATAATAAAAATAATCTTGAGACTCTAATGATCGCAACAATATGCCCGATTCCCGAATCAGACTGTCGAATTAAAAGATATCATAAGATCAAGTTTTCACGGTTTGCATGCATTTTATGTAGGTGAAGCTAATCACGTGTGATTAATTGAATATGACTGGTCAACAATTAAAATTAATTAAGTAATTTATGTGATTGGTTGTTGGATTTGATAAAAAATAAGCTTGGTTGCATAAGAATAAAATGGATAATTAGATAATAAGGGAGTTGTTGATAATTAAATTTTTTAAAATAATTATCTTTCAAAAAAATTATTATTTTAAGGACCTGATTATCAAATTAAAAGGGATTTATTTTGAAATACAAGTTTAAAAGACATCCAAGTGCAATTCTTGACTCCGAAAATCCCTAAAAAAGAGTCCAAATCGAACCAAAGAGAAAAATGGGCCCAACGCTCAAGAGTGCCGATCGACACTTCCACAGTGTCGATTGGCACAACCTTGAGGCCCGACCCAAAAATTCTTAGATCAGGTTAAAACGCATTAGATCCGATTTTTTAGGGATAAAAATTCGACCTAACTCGTATTTGAACAGACCTAGCTTATTTTTTAAGCATAACACCTCTATAAATATAGAATTAAAATAAGAATTCAGCACCCCTCTGCTCTTAACGTAAAAGAAATTCTAGAAGTTCAACTTTAGGACTTTCTTTTCTATTAAGTACAATCTCTTTAGAACTTAGAGAGACTTACCCTTTCTCTAACTCTAAAGTGATTTCCCCATTCCCTTGTAAAATTCTTTGATGCATTGATGCAGGTAAGTTTCCATCCTTTTTATTTTCATGTCTATGAAACTAATTCAATTCTCCATGCCTATTCTAATATGTTCTTTCTTTTCTTGGTTTTGATTTTTCTTTCTAGTGAATATATTATGAATGTCTGTTTATGTGCAAGTGTTTTTTTTTTTTTTTTTTTTTTCATGTAGTTAGGTAATGCATATGGTTAAATCAGACCTGAATCTACTTTCAAAACCTTATTCTTTTCCTAAAAACAAAAATCAGATCTAGGTTTATTTTTCAAAATCCTATTCTCTTCCTAAAACAAAAATTAGATCTAAATTTATTTTTCAAAACCTTATTCTAAAACAAAAGTCGGATCTAAAATCTGTTTTCAAAATTTCTATTATTTTCGGAGTCAAAAATCAAATCTGAATTTATTTGTCAAAATCCTATTCTCTTCCTAAAACAAAAATTAGATTTGAAATTTGTTTTCAAAATCCCGCTATCACCCGCATCCTCTCATACGTGCACGTCACAATTCCTCTCTCTACTCCTTTCTATGCCATGGATGCCATCAGCTAGCTGCCAAACGGCCTCATGTGGAGTCTACTTTGACGGATGCTGCCTCTGCTTCTTGACTCTCTTCCTCATCTACTCCTTCTTCTTCTAGAGTAGAGGTCTCTCTCGCTACCATCATGGATCAACTTCAACTTATGTGTGCTGTTTTCGATAGTCGTCTTGACCATCTTTCCGATGAGATGTGTTAGATGAACACCAGGATTGGTCGTATCACTCGTTGCTAGTCTCGCCTTGGTGGTTTTACTCCTCCACACCCGAGCCTGCTGAGGTGTCTTCTTCGGATGATGATGATGATGATGATGATGCTTCTAGCTCTAAGATTGATGATGAGATGACTGCCTCTTAGTGATTCACCCTTTGTGTTTCGTGACAAAAAAGGGGGAGTAGTTTTGTATATGAGAGTAGTAATGTTGTTAGGAGGAGAGCTAGCATAGGGATAGACAAGTTAGAGGGAGAGTTCTTTGAGTGATGTAGTAAGGTTTTGTTGTATTTCTTTTCTCACTTACATATACCATGGTCTTGTGACCACTTTTACATACATTATTGTACTTCTTGATATGTGTGTGTATATATATATATATATAATATATATATATATGATGTATATGTTTCTTCACCTTTATCTCATATGTATTGTTTCTTCTCTCTCTTCAAGCATATGTCTCTTCTTTTATATAACTTATCTACATTTCACACTAATGCCTTGATGGATCTTGTTTAAGTGTTTCCGATAAGAAAGATTGCAAGTCTCTCATACCATGAATTCTTCTCTTGCAAAGTTCTTCAAGAGTTCATAGTAATAGTTAGACCTTTGTACTTCTGTATAATACTTATGGAGATTGTTATTTTATACTTCTCTCATAATTGTGTTTGTGGTTTTGTCACAGATTACTAAAGAAAGAGATTGTTAGGGTCATACTTTTATGTAATAGGTTAATCTTTTGACAAAATGCAGTTTACTTGTAATTAGGTAGATCTAAGTTGGGTTTAATACATCAAGAAATATGTTGTTCAAGTACATCAAGTGTTTGTATTAAAGACACGAAGATTGATCCAAGAAACAAATAAAGAAAAACTATTTCACTAAGTTTTGACAAATAGCTTGAAAAATATTGTAATCGAGACTAAATAAGAAGCTCGATCTATCGAGAAGCTTATGTACTTGTTTAGAGTTTCTTTTCTTACAATCCTAGACATATATAAAACTTATTTTAAGAGCCTTCACACATGGATACAGAGACCAAGAGCTTTATTTTCTCTGTGAGAAGCTACTGCGTTTGTACACCATAGGGTTTTGTAACTAAGTGCTTCATGATCTTCATTGTTGATGAAGTGAAGAACATTGCAGCTAACAACATCCATTCAAGTTACTAGAGTTAGTCATGTACTAAGATCCATGCAAAAGGGTTAGTCACAAATTGAAGATTTGAAGCAAAGGATCAACTATAGGTTGGTATTTTGGAACAAGTTAGGGTAGTGGTAAGATTCCTTATACTTATAACAGCTTGATTGTTGATTAATGGATTCTTGGGAGTGGTGACCTTAAAATCACTTAGTAGGATTTTTGCCTTGCAAGAGATTTTTTCCCTTTGTCAACAAATTACCGTGTTAATTTAATTTCCACTGCATTCAATTTATTTGGTAATTTGTTGGTGTCTTCACAATTTGCATGCAATTTAACCTAGTTAATTAATTTGGGTAAGTGAATTAATTAACCGGGTCTAGCCATCTTAACCCAACACCTAAAATGAGATTCACTTCACCTTAATATTCATCTTGCTTTTGAATTTCATATTTTAGTTAGCTACTTTCCATTTGATAACTTATTTTGGATTTTAAATATAGAACATGGAACTTAGAATTTGGAAAATATTTTCATATGTGTTGATAAATATTTTGGTATTTGGTTGCTAATTAAATATTTATTAAACTTTTTAGATGCATTAAATTAAAACTTAGATATATTTGTTTTGTTAGTACAGACGAAGCGATGTATGACATGCAAATTGCATCATACGATTCAAATCTTTGTTTTTATAGATAAATTTACAATTTACATGATTATTCAACATACAAAGTCATTATCAATGTATTTTTTGCTTTAAATTTGAAAACATGTAGGATTTTACGATCACACTTACCTCTCACGATCTTACGTAAGATCCTGATTTTGACAACCTTGCATATAGCATGTAGCAAGATTGGTATATTTCTTGCCCTCACATCAATATCTAAGAAATAATAAATTATATGGCATCTTGCATTTCTTAACTCAGTTCGTGACAACTTTTTTTTTTTTTTTTTTCCTATTATTGATGTGATTATAAATCAACTTAAAACTGCATCTGGATGAATTGCTGAGCCATGAACTCTCTCTGTAGCCTTCTTTGCCTAAATAAGAAAGACACATTGTCTCAATTAGATAATAAATTAAAAACAAAAATTGATTGTATGAGAGAGAGAGAGAGAGAGAGAGATTAGAAAAATAGATTCTCACTTCATGCTTCCAGTTAGTGCGCATGGTAATGGTTAAAAGAGATGACAATTGGACAATAAGTGCACATATGATTCCGAACCAGAGCCCCTACTTGAACATTTGGATCATAGTCAGAGAATACAAGACAATGATCATCTTATGAACGAATAATGATTATAATTGTTGGAGATGTTTCTTACCTTTCCACCCAATTTGAAGATAAAAGCTAATAGAATAGCAGATGGGATTCCCACTAAATAATATGATCCAAAATTTACACACGCACCAATATTTTGCCAACCACATCCTCTAGCAGTGCCTAATTGTTGACATAATAACTTCATTGTCATAGAAACAAACAAATCCTAGAAACAAATTCCCTTTTTATTTGTTATGGGTAAGAGGCCTAAACATAAGATAGTAACATGTTAATTAGTACCAAATAGTAAAGGGTGAGGATATATAGAAAACCTGAAAGAACACCTTGGAGTCCATCTAAGAAGTTGGATGTTGCAAGTATCGGCATTATGTTTGCTACATGTCTGACCACTTCCACTTCATTACTATAGGCATAGCCCCAAATGTTTCGTATTAATATCATGACCAATCCCACAACAACGCCTTCAATAGTGGCAATGAAAAAGACAACACGTACTGCTAGACATGCACCTTCTGCATTTCCAGCTCCTAATTCGTTTGACACCCGAGTACTGTACATATTAAAGAGACACCAAAAAAAAAAAAAGTGTTCAATGACAAAATCAAACAATGTAAGAACCCTAGGAGACAAAGTTTTAGACTGTAATTTCAATCATAAATTTTTAGGAAAACATGTTATACACGTGTGGATCCACACAGTGTGTAATAAGCACTTCCTAAATTTGTGTATATATTGTATACACAAGATAAAGCATGGGAAGTAGTTAAAAATGATAAAAATTAAAACATAATCTCATAACCATTTGAAATTGATCAACTATGACATAGATAAAACTTTAAAATTTCAGAAATGTATATAATACCACATTATTTAAAATTTAAATGACATGACACCTTTTTTTTTTTTTTTTGTGTTAAATTCATGAATAAAATCTTAGCCGTGAAATGAATTATTTTCATTTTCTGTCAAATGGAGAGTATCATGATCAATCTATGCAGTTTAGCATGGCGGACCTCACAACACCGCTGAACCCGTAGGGAATCATCCAAACAATTGCAGCAGTATTAAGGCTGTGACAAACATACAAACAAATCTGTTAGGAAACAATTTCGTAGAATTTACCAAAAACAATTAAATTTCAAAGAAGAAAAATATTATATATCAAGTTGAACTTGAATTAGTGAATTGACTTATCCTTGGATTCAACCAGAACCTGATAGAAAGTACAGAAGTTTCTAACTTCGGATTAGGAAGAAAACCAGATAGGAGAACAACCATTTCAAACGACCATGTTGCCATGCTGTACAAATAATGTTAAATCGTATTAAAATCTTGGAAACAACTAGTAACTTTTTGCAATTACATGTAAACATAGTATACTTAGTATAACATATTAATTGTCATATTACTCTGTGGGCTGCAGAACTTACCAGACCATAATAGCCGAAGGAATAGCAAGTTTAACAAAAGTGGGAATATTGTGCAAAGCATCCTTTGAAAATCCTGTCCATGTTTTTGTGCAGGAAGAAGAGAACTGATATATAATGCTAACAATACTGCATTAATCCAATAAGAGATAGAAATCGCGAAGGCAGCTCCTCTATATCCAAGGTGGATTTGAATACCAAAATCCAACACACAACGAAATGAAGTATAGTTGTAATTCCAGAGCATAGCATCATTGGAAACACAATGTTCTGAGTTTGTAAGAATCTGACAAGGCACTGAAGAATACCATAGGCAAAGAGAACTGGGGTCATGCAAGAAGCATATATTCCAGCTGCTTCTGATATCTCAGGATCTTGGCCTAATTTGATTAGAATGGTCCCTGTGTTTTCCAAGATGATAGCAAGGGGTATGCTTACAAGGAGAACAACAAACACGGCTCCTTGCATGTGTATGCCCAACATATGATGCTTCTTTGCTCCATTTGATTGGCCACATAGGGTATCCAATGCACTTGACATTCCATACTGATTTCAAACCAGAACAGGAAAAAAAAATGTTTCAAAAAACTGCCACTTTAAGGAGTTTTCTTCTAACACTGCATTTGAAACTAGAAGAGAAAATAATATAATATGAATGATGATAAAATTGTGTAACAAATTTTGCATATACTTAATTTCCAAGGATGGTGTACCTTCCAATTAGTCATCTTCTTCTATAATTAAGAAAAAATGAACACGTACACAAAAATGTGAAAAAAAAAAAGTTCTAGACAACAAATATTTATAGAGCTACAAAATAACTTAAGATCAAGTGGTGCACGCGCGCATATATAACATCTCTTTGTTCGAAATGAGTGTGTGGTCTTAAGTATGTGTTGGCTAATTCTTGTGTCAAAATAAGTGTTAGTGAGTGTTGTATTTACATAATTACTAAGTTGAGTTTAGGAGTACTAACATTGAAGATATCAAGCTTTAGAAGACTCAATTGATAGCAAGCGAACTCCAAACAAAGAGTTCTTAAGACCTTTACATCACCTTCCATCGAAAAGAACTAAAATAATAAATTCACTCGACCTTCACTACGTGCTTGCTCAACCGAAACATTAGAAAACTGAATTTGCTGACCTAATGGCTAAAACTTATTATTCATATATATAAAGAACCTTTATTTCACAAGTTTGAGAGGGAGAAGCTCCAATATATAATACTACCATAGTAAGAGTAAAACCTTCTAGAGCCAAAACATGCAATTAGAAAATGCTTTCCTTTGAGTGTGATGAGTTTGTTCGTGGAGAAAAATCTATAAAATGATTCTAAAGTTTTGTGGCCACTACAATAAGTGGGTAACAGATTATTTTTGAGTTAGATTTTAATCTTGTTAAAGATATTAAGATCCAATAAGAGTTAGGGTCCAATTCTGTTATATAACTTTAATCCAACTTCATTGTATGTAAATCTACTTAGAATGCAAGCAAAGTAATCATAAGGCTTTTATAATGTTTATACTGACTCACTAACCACCAAGCCAAACTGCTTTGTTGTGTCATTCTTAGATTTCATATTATATTTATTTTGAGTTTAGATTATAATTTTTCAATTTACCATATTACCTCCCTCTCAATCTATTATTATATGATAATCTTATTAGTGGTTCAAACATTATACTTTAACATGAGAATGTGCAATTTATAAATTTATGTTGAATATGATTTTATTCTAGACTAATTTTTTTTATTTGAAATATTACTAAACTCGATTTTTTTATACTTGTTTATGCATTATTATTTTCTATTAACTTTATAAAAATGGTGAAAATTCATTTGAAAGTTGATTAAATTGTTTTAGATATTTTTAGTGAAATTTTGTTAATTTTTATCATTTAAATAACTTTATTTTTATTTTAATTATTATTAAATGAATTTTGATGTCATTATGATTCAACCTTAGGATATTTTATTAAGTCTAATAAAATAACATGTTCATGAGTTTTATTTTTTTTCCTTTCTTCTCTTTCTTTTACAAAATTTGGATTACCCCCTTGACATTTCACTTTCATATTTGCAAATTTATTTTTTATTTTTTCATTTCTATGAATAATGTTTTAAATGAAAATATAATTTTATTTTTTTATTTTTTTTTATTATTGTTATAAGTATAAGAAGTTAGAATGTCAAGAAATATAAAGGAAAAAAAATTAGAATAAAAGAGCAAGAAAAGAGATAGTAAATCAAGATGATGAAAATAAATTAAGATTTTGGCTCATATATCATGTATTATCACTTTTGAGATTAATTAATTTGAATGTATATGTTATAAATATATATTAATTTGATTTATTTAGTTAGCTTTGTTAAATATTATTACATAAATAATGATTAAATTTGTCATTAGTTGAATATATTCCGAATTTATAATAAATGTACCTTTTACATATATGTATATCTATAATTCTTAATAATTTTATAAATTGTTTGTGTATCTTATGATACACAATACAGAAAAATCGAAAATCAACTCACAATATAATTCACGTTTTAGCAACTATGCTCTTTAGTGATTTGCTTTTAACAAAAGTAACATCTCATATGACTGACTTATATAAGTCCATGGGTTAGTTTAGGTCAGATATGGGCTCTACGTGAACTCAACTAGATTCTAGTGGGTGGCAAAACAAAGGACTTGTCATTGACTGATAACTCCAACAAGTCAGATCGAGTTAGTTGTTCCATAAGTTGGGTTGGTTTCTGTCGAAACCAAGAGAGGAAGTGACAATTGCGATTCAACTAAAAACATGAAGATTTAATGAGATCTTGTCAAATTTGATGGAGATTTGACCAGATCTCGTTGAATCTAGCAAGATCTCTGTTCAAATCGACCCAAATTTGCCTACTAGTGGAAAACCCTGATCTAGTTGAGATTTAGCTAGAGCTTGGTTAGGTTTTGAATTGGGTTGGTTTGTTTAGGTGTTAAAGGAGATAGATCAAGACTCAAAATACCAGAATCAGATTCTAAAGCTATCGATTGCCATAAGCACTAGATCAGATTTGTTCTGGATTGGTTTTGGTCCAGTCACTTGTGTGGGTCGATTTATCAGATCCCTTGGACAATATATTGCAAAAAGTATAAATCCTATCAATATGTTTCTATTTTTCATATTCACAACTTTTTTTTTCTTTTTTTATTTTATCTTTTAACTAGGCCACATTATTAGGTAGGGTATGAAACCCCTGTATGGTTCATAATAATTTTTTAGTATTTGTTATGAATTAGATTAATTTCACTTATTGTGTTGCGTACTAACTGGAAGCATGAAGTGAGAATCTATTTTTCTAATACTAAAAAAAAAATATATATATATATATATATATACACACACACATAGAGAGAGAGAGAGAGAGAGAGAGGAGAGGAGAGAGAGAGAGAGAGAGAGAGAGAGAGAGAGAGAGAGAGAGAGAGAGAGAGAGAGGATTGGGTTAAAGTTACACCTTGTATAATTAACTTTATATAATATTATACTACCCAATATTTTTTTATTAGATGTGAATTTTGATAGTCCATCACTAAATTACACTATCTTCATATATTCTTTAAGCTTACAAAATTTTGAATCGAATAGTGAACTATGTTTAATTAGCATAAAAATTGGCATGTATATTAAGAACATATAGAACATGTAATTTAACAGTTAAATTTTCAAAATATGAATACAATTGACATCTAACATCCAACAGGTGGATTTTAGTTCAACCAACATTATCTATTGTTTCCATTAGAGACAACTAAGTTTCACATCTCTCCTCCCTCTTTGCAACAATTGAATTATTTTTTTATAAAAAATATTTAAAATGAGGTCAATTAATATTTATGAAGATATTGAGTCCTGACCTATTCATAATGCGAAACTAGAATCGCACTACCGGTTGCTGAAATTTACAAAACAATATCGTAGAGAAAGACAAAGGAGTCAAAGGTTCAAGTAGAACTAAAATAACAAAAGCTAGTAAACCTGTTTATATAATAAACGCAACTCACCAATATGCTGAAACCCGAAACAGATGCAAAGGACGAGGCCATCGAAGCACCAGAAAGAGCTAACTCTCCAAGATGACCAACAAACATCAGAGATATCACTTGTAAAAAGTACAACAATAGGTTTACAGTGATCAGAGGCCCTGCTAACCATAGCTGTTTCTTCATCTCTACAAAGAACTCATTTCTCTGACTAATCTTTTCACTGCTTCTCTCTCTATCGTAGTTTAATCCGTTTTCTTCAGAAATTTGAATCAATGGTGAATTAAGAGACATGTTTTCAACTTCTTTCGCCATTTACTACTTCCTTCTCCTAGCAAGAGAGAGAGAGAGAGATGTTACTCTTTTTTTCTGGCTGAACAAGATCGAGACGTTGCATTCAAACGTTTATAAAGGACACTTTAATATGTTCTGCAAGAATAACATGTGCCAAAATGCATTCATCTCACTTAAAAAATAAAATCACATCATTTAAAAGTATAAGTGATTAACTGATTATAAAATTTTGGGTTTAGAATACCTCCAATATTTTTTTACTTGAAATCTCTTTTTGTTTTAATAGGAAATTGTCACGTCACCTATTAATTAAATAAAAAGTGAAAAATAAAACTCAATATCACTTGCCATTATATATTTAAAACAAAAGAACATGTTTAGTTTAAAAAGTACTCGAAGTGAGTCAAATTTTAAAATCTTTTGTTAACTGGAACTTGGGTCTTAACAACACTAAAAACGAAGAAAAAAAGTTTGAAACTTTCTGGATCCTTTTTTTCTTCTTCTTCTATGCCAGCCATTCCTGTTTAGAGGCATGCCAACATTATTTCTTATAATTTAAGGCTACAAGAACCTGTCCTAGCCTCCTAGGATATTATACTTACGAGAACATGTGCGTATGGACAAATACCTAGCGGTGGTATTACACTATTAATTGTTAACAAAGAGATTCTTTCCCTGTCAAAATGAAACCTCGATTCACTTCATGTGACAGAGTAGAAGCAGTGAGTGTACAAGGACAAATTTTGTTGAATTTATATTTTTATGTCACATGGCATTGGCAACTGAGACACGTTTGGCTGAAGAAGACAGAGACTCATCCCCAAGGGACAAACCAGCACCAATTTAGGATCAGCTAATAAGACTACATGTGCCTTTAAATAATAATTTTGCGGAATATCCCATTGTTTGTTTGATAAATAATTAGTGTTAAGTGCTAAGAGATTTCCAATTATATAGAGATGTTAAAAAGCTTTAAACTAGTATTTTAGGACCTGTTTGATAAAGGAGAGAATGAGAGAAAGTGAAGGGAATAGAGTAGAGTTAGCTAAAAATAAACTAATTTGGGCCAAATCTATATTATTTTACTCTACTCCTCCTCAATCTCCTTCAATCTAAACAGACCATTAGAATTATGTTTGGACAACAAACATAAAAATAAAATTCACGTGAGCAAGTGTTAGTACGTAGTATTCCTACCCTGGCCTGGTTGTCTAGTCATTATAAGGCTGAAGATGAAATACTATTTAATCACATGAACAAGTGGAGAAAATTTTGGAAAAGTGAAATATTGATGAAGATAGGTAGTATGTTGAGTGATCCATGAAACCCATGTCCATGTTGTTCGTCCTCACATGCATGGTGAACTTTATCAACTTATTTGAAGCCCATGCAGCTGACAACGTTTTCAATAATAATGGCTTTTTACAACAATATTATCGTGAAGACAATGCCATTGTCACTAATCCCATTCCTCCCTGTCCCCTACCAACTTTAATTGCTCCAGCTTTGTGAAAATTAACCAAATGAGGTCAAATTCAAAAAATTCATGGCTTGACCGATTTTGACCAAGATTGATCAAAACATCTAGCAGCCAGATCAAAGTAAATATTGTACCAACACACACACACAGATATATATATATATATATATATATATAATATATATATATATATATATATATATATATATATATATATTAGTCATACATGGATATCAGATGTGAAAATAAGCAAAAATACCAAAAAAAAAAAAAAATTTCATTACTTGCGCACAGCCTATTTCTTGCCCAAGTGTTAAAGAGATTGATTAAAATATTTTGTATTGTATTTTGTACGGCCCGATTAATCCCTATAAAGCAAAAATCGTATTTTTAGATGTAAAAAATAGAGAATTATATGAAAAAAAAAAAATCCTTTTATCTTGATCAGATGTTGAATAAATCATTTTAATGATCCAAGAGCTCAAAATCTCAAATTCGCCAATTTTCGCTAAGTTTGACTAATGTTGACTAGCCATAATTGGAACTAGTCAAGAAGTTGACCAAAAATCCAACCATACAATTGAGATAAATTTTTTTTTTCCATCTTAAAAGTCATGAACCCCCTTTAAAACGAAAATTCAAAAACCAAAAGCGAATTTAAAACAAATAAGATATCATAAAAACATCAAAATTTTGATTAAAAAGACTATTTCAATTATAAGTCAAGTTAAAAGGTTATTTTGGAGAGCATTTTCATACAATAAACATTATTCCAATCACAGCGTGTGTGAAAAGCATATACCACAATAAAGTATGATGGATTAGCTGCTTTAAAATAAAGGTTTGACAACATCCCCTTCAAATTAGGAGGAATTAATTTTCCAAGAAAAGTGCTACACAAAATTTTGCACTATGCCACCTTCTTTCAAAGTGTGATATCTTAGTGACCATAACTCCAAATTGCATAAAGGTTAGAACCTAAGAAAACTAGACATCTATATCTTTCCAAAAATGTCTAGTTTGAAGAAATTTGAGCTTCCAAAAACCTCCAAATAGCAGCACAAAAATATGGTCGGAAAATGGCAAAATTGGGAAAGCAAGAGTGGGGGGCCTTCTAGAAGAAAGATGAGGTGGCATTAGGATCCTAACGAAGGGGCCGCCCAATATATACAAGTTACCTCAATTAACTTAGGAACCTTTGAAATTGGTTTTTAGTTAATTTAGTAATTAAAATGAATTAAATAAATAGGTGACCAAGGACACTTAGAATAAAACCAATGGTTAGTTAAGACTTCTTAAAATAAAATAAGTAAAGAGACTCACACAATCCCACACGGCCACACCCACTTCTCACCCTAGTAACACATACACACATGCAACACATTGTCAAGCACTCAATGTGGAAACCGAAAAAAGAAAAGGGAAACTCAAGAGGGACTTCCTTCTCCTATCTCCCCTAAAGCAATACTTTTTCGAGCATCCACAATGCATGCCGTCTTTACACACTCAATTCCTCTCATGTTCTAGTAGTTTATGCATATTCAGAGCAAAAAAGCTTCTTGGAGAAATGAAAGGCTTGACCTTGGAAACGTTGTAGATCTAAAACTAAGAATGCCAAATTAAGCTTTATAGTAGTTGGAAGATCAATTGGATTCAAAAATTAAGAGAAAGAGAATGCACACAAAAGTAAAAATATGTCATTTTCACATAATAATATTTGTAGGGGCAAAAAAATCAGCCAAGCCCAACCCAAATGGGGCTGGGTTTGGATGGAAGCCGAATACAACTAATTTATAGAGGTGGGTGGTCAAGATCAACACTTTGATCTCTTGTAGTTGTAGCCACGGGTTGGAAATTAAAAAAAAAAAAAATTGAATTAATTAGCAAGGATGATAATTTAGGTAAGGAGTTATGTCAGGAAAAGAGAAATTCTTATTTAAGTCCTTCCTCGGGTAGGCCGAGGAGCAACTGTTCTTTAGAAATACACTTCCCGGTTCTACAATGATCACTTTCTCTTTCTATTTCCCTATATCTCTCTCCAAACTTTTTATGATCCCCCCTCAAGGAGGACCTTCCCTCTTATATATAGTTGCTTAGAGTGCATCCTAGCCTTCCACTTGGAGGGCTGTTGATTTTTCTTTAAGTACTTGTTCCATCATTACATTGCTAGTGGCGGTAGAATAGGCTGCAGGTTGTGGAGGTACTGTTTAGAGGTCATTCTACCATCAATTAGTATAGTGCATTAAATGCAGAGGTGATGAATGCTTCATCTAGAAGTTTCATCATGTTCAAACTCGTACATCACTATGATCCTCCTCAGCCTCCACCTGCATGGCTTTTGTGGCTTATCTCCCATCTCCCAAGAAGTAACCGTTCCTCAGGCTCCTCAAGCTAGTTGTCCTCCTCGATTTCCTTGACCTAATTGCCCTAATTGGAGTGAGTCTGATTTGATGGATAGTTGATCCCAGTTACACCTCAAGTAAATCCCACTTGACAATTGCTTATCTTTGGGCTTCCTCCTCCCATAATACTATTTCAAAATTCAATTTATTAATTAGGACTATTTTAAAGTGTTTGGAGATAGCCTTTTTTAAATATGGTCTCCTAAAATGACGAGTTCCAACATTGAACTCGTATGGAAGAGACAAGTTCAGTGCACATTTTTTTAAATAGTATTATTAAGCAAAAATGACCCCCCCACCCCCAAAAAAAGAAGAAGAAGAAGAAGAAGCCAGAGACAGGAATGATGCCAGTGAATGATAAATAAACAGAGTAATTTTATTGTTATAAGAAAACAAGTTATGGAAATTAATAGCCTCAAGTCAACTGTCCTCTTGCAGCCAGGTCTACTCCATTTGGTAAATCCAACGAAGGTGCAGTCACAATATCTTTAACACCAATTTAAAGCTATTTTAGAAGAATACTTAGATATGGCGGAGAATTATGCACAAACTCAATTGCAATAACGTTAGGTGTAAAGACCATATTTGAGCTGGTTGTATATAGTTAACTTGGCAAATCGCATATGAAGAAAAATGTATAAGCAGGAAATAAACTTAACCATTTGCATAAAATAAATGTTTTATACAACTAGAACTGCTCTTATTAATTTTTAAGTTAGAAAGCAAAAGCATTTCTAAGGAAGTTCATGTTTATGCTATTCAGAAGAAAGCACATTCACATTTCAGTAAGAAGTAGGAAGAAACAAGCCTTTTAATCAAGGCACTTTTTAGTCCTGTCTTACACCTTCTCTTTTCCACTTAAAAACAAGGGCTCCCAACACATCAAAACTTCGGGTTGGAGTACCGATTTGAGCTGCTAGTCAGCTGCACTTTTGATTGCAAAATCTGCTAATGATTATAAAGATCAAACACCTTGGCTGAATCATTAAAGCATGTGAAGTTCCAATCTTAAGATCGCAAAACTTCTTAAGATCTATTCCTTAACCACCAATTAGTAATAAGTTTTCTCTGTTGGAGTCACACTTCAGCTTCAAGAGATTATCTCCACAGGAATAATTGAGTCATGGACTCTTTCCGTAGCCTTCTTTGCCTATAGAAGAATGAGAATGTGAGACTTATAGTGAGAAAAACATGAAAAGATTAATTTTCTTTTTTATTTAATTAAAAAAAATTAAAGAGGGAGATGCAGAATTGTACTTCTTGCTCCCAATTAGTACGTATGGAAATAGTGAGAAGTGATAACACTTGGACTACAAGCGCACATATGATCCCCAGCCAGAGCCCCTACCAGAACAATTTAACAAATAAGCTTACTTGAATTATAATGCAATTTAAGTGAACATGGAAAAGGACTTTAAGGTTAAGAAAAAACACAAACAAAAAAACCAGAAAAAGAATGAAAAGGTTTACCTTTCCTTCAAGGTGGAAGACAAATGCCAATAAAATAGCAGCTGGAATTCCAACTATATAGTATGACCCGAGGTTGATAAATGCTCCAATCTTCTGCCAACCACATCCTCTAGCATTGCCTAAATGTACAGGAATTGAGATAACATACTAGCCACTAGATTTGAAATTTTATATTAACTAAAATTTTAGTGGACAATGTTCACTAAACATTTTATTCTTCAACAGCTCTGTATATTCCATGGTACCATAAAGATTCAGGATATCCCATGGACAAGAACCCTGAAGATTTTATTTTTTATTTGGTTATGATATTCTTGATGTAGATTTAGGAGAGAATGGAAATTGAGAAATACCTGAAAGAACACACTGGAGGCCATCTAAAAAGTTGGATATTGCAAGAATTGGCATCATGGCTGCTACATATTCGACCACTTGTATTTCATCACTATATGCGTAACCCCAAATGTTGCGTATCAGTATCAGGACTAATCCAACCAATAGACCCTCCGTGATGGCAACCACTAATACAACACATACTGCTAAACGCGCAATTATAGGACGCCCAGCTCCTAATTCATTTGAGACCCTAGTACTGTGAAGAAGAAAAACAGGACATATTAAAAGATATGGCATAGAACAAGAAAGTGGATGACATGTTCCAACCTCAAAAAGTCATGATTTCTGAAGCTCAAAAGTTTAAGTATGTCCAAACTCCAAAATATTAGTACAGAACTTTTGAAGCAGCACCAATCAAGCTACTAAATGTCAAAATGTATAAATTCCCTTGAAATTGATGACCTTGATATCAGAAGTAGATCTGTTATCAGCATGACTCACCTTACTGCGCCACTAAGTCCGAAGGGGATCATCCAAACTATTGAAGCTGTATTAAGACTGGCAAACATATGTTGGGTTAGTTCATACATAATAATGCAGAAGTCTAAACAGGAACTCACAATTATCAAGGAAATTGAGAAAATAGTTGGTAAAAAGATCATCAAAGTTAAGAACTTACCAAATTGAAAGCACTGAAGTTTGTAACTTTGGGTCAGGAAGAAGACCTGATAGTAGAACCATCATTTCAAATGACCACATTTCCAAGCTGTTCAAAATCATGTTAACAGATCACAGTAAACTGCATTAGGATCTTTGAAACTGAAAACAGGCATTCACATGCTATATAAAGTGGTGGAGAAAAGAATTATAACAAATGCAGCGAACACAGCGAGGATTATAAAAGAAAAAGTGAAATTATTCTTGTATTGCTGGTAACCATGTAGAGCATTAAGAAATAGAAATTACCAAACCATAACAGCTGACGGAATAGCAAGTCTCAGAAAAGTGAAAATATTATGAAAGGCCTCCTTTGAGAAACCTGTCCAGGTTTTTACACATGAAGAAGAGAACTTGACATAAAGTGCTAACAGTAACACATTGATCCAATTGGAGATGGCGTTTGCCAAGGCGGCTCCTCTATATCCAAGTCCAGACTTAAATACTAGAATCCAGCATATAAGAATGTGAAGTAAAGTAGTGAATGCAGAGCTTATCATCATTGGAAATACAATGTTTTGCGTTTGTAAGAATCTAACAAGGCATTGCAGAAAAGCATAGGCAAAAATACTTGGGACCATGAAACAGGCATATTCTCCAGCCGCGGTTGCTATATCATGTTCTTGACCAAAGAGAATTAGAAGAGATCTTGTGTTCACCCAGATGATTGCAAGAGGTATGCTTACAAGGAAAAGAACAAACATGGCTCTCTGCATTTGTATACCCATCATATGATACTGTTTTGCTCCATATGACTGGCCACATAAGGTATCTAATGCACTTGCCATTCCCATCTGTTCAAGTAAATAATCATCATAAAGAGTATAAGAACCTTAAAAATAGTCACATGCAAAGAGTTCTTTGAACATTACACATTTTTCTACGTTCAACAAGGAAATGATAATATCATGAACCATAATTAGGTTTTGCTTAGAGCCACATTGGTTTTGGGTTGAGAACTTGGAATGCTTTTAGTATAAATTAAAGCTATTTGATGTTTGATTTTTCTGCAAACTAATCAATTATGTTTAAAAAATAACTAATTTTGTTGACAAATGATTTTCATTCAAAAGATTCTATTCTAGTCAAATTCTATGTGAGTGGTAGTAAGAAAGATACCACGATTCTTATCCAAAATATTTCTTTGTAATAATTAATATTATGATCAAGAACTTTTTTTATCATAAAAAAGTCCCGTTAATGTATGCTCTTTTAGGGCATTCATTAATCATCTTTTTAGAAAACTTTTATGAGAAAAAAAAAAAAAAAAAAACAATCAAAAAAGTTATTTACATTTTTTTAAAAATTTTCCCTTAAAAAGTCTTTTAAAATGATTTATCAATGGACATTAATAAAACCCAAAAAATAATAATAAATAAATAAATTGATTTGTCCACGATAGGACCCATCAAGTAAAGGAGCATATATTTCAGGATATCCCCTTTTTAGTCTCAAAAATCATAATCAAACAATCTGATACTCTTTTAAAAGTGGGTTTAGCAAATAACAAAGTAATTGTCAGTTTGCAGAGGATATCTATGATGATAAATGTCTGGGTTCAAATCACAAATATATATAGCCTGTTATTACAATTCCATTTGAGAGTTACATTTTGAGTAATGCTATATCACAATTTTTGTAACAATTTTTATCACAATCTGCTTATATGACACAGAGTTACAAATTCATAATTTTTACGTTATTACTCACAATTAACCACGTAAACAAATTACGACAAAAATAATATTACTTTTCAACGTCTGTCACACTTTATAATTAAACATTTCGTGCGCAACGGACAACCACGTACTACGTGTGACTGTGTGAGTAATAAAATAATACTAGTTCTATAATAAAGGGTCTAAGATCATGACATACTGACAAATGTTATGAATGTGTAAAATTACAAAATACTCCCTCCTCTTCTTTGACGTATAGAGGTCAAATCACTATAACGTGACCTCGAGAATTCTAATTTCTTGACTCTTCTTACTGCATAATTACTCGATGAAAATATTAACCATTCTTGTTTCACAAGTGCACTCATTCAACCCAAAATAAAAATATGTTTTTTAGGAAAAAATAAATAAATAAAATGGTAGATTACAACTTATATACTCGTAATTTGGTCTAAATTTAAGTTGTCTATCTATGGTTTAAAATTTAACATTTTATCTAGAGTTAGTTCAATTAGAGTTCTGTAACCCATCTCTATTAAAAACATGGTTAAATATGTAATTTTGCTCTATTTTTATATTTTTTTCTTCCAAATATAAAAATAAAAAATCAAATTAGATTAAAAAGAATTCAACGAGACACATGCATCATGAGATTTCCTACCACAAATAGACAACTTAAATTTCGGTCAAATTATAGGTTGGTAAGTTGTAATATTCCCTAAATAGAACTCATAATACCAAGAATTCGGACTCCCAAAATATACAACACTACTTAGCAAAAAAGAGTGGTTTTATAATTCTATTAGCATCTATAGATTCTTAGCTACTTTTATATTTTTTTAAAATAAATTGTAATAATTTTAATATTTTTATAAGAACAAATATAAATCTTTAAAACCAGACTTTGAGAGTACGGGTTGTATGCATGTGAGAAACATGTTCATGTATTCAGAATTCAATAAAAAAAGAAGAAGAAGAGAAATATCAAATATATTCAAGTTTTCAGTTTCAAATTACAACTTATCCGATCATTTCTTTAAATATTTAAAAATTCCTTTTAAAATATTCAATTTTTGGCCACTTTTGATAATATTCACTTTTCACAAAATCGCCTTTCTTTTCATCTTTTTTGGGTTGGGTACATACCCTTTATTATTATTATTATTATTATTATTATTTTTTTTTTTTTTGACAATAGGTTGTGGTTGGCCGTACATCCCTTGGTTTAGTATACCTGGAGTACCAAAAAAATTTCCAAAGCTGAAATGCTAGGTGTATAATAAAAATAGGTGATGATAGCATATGAAAATGTTGTTTTACTAATCATAATCTGTTAATTAGATTGATTGTACATAACTACATATAACATGGTTGTCCAAAAAAAAAAAAACGTTTTTTTCATAAGTACCAATTAAAAAAAGAAAAAGAAAAAAAAGTACCAGCTCAAAAATACAACACGAGAGAAACTAATAAAGAGAAGCCTACTCACCAACAAGCTGAAACCAGTGACTGTTGCAAAAGAAGTGGCCATTGAAGCGCCAGAGAGAGCCAACTCACCAAGATGACCCACAAACATCACAGATATCATCTGCAAACTATATTGTAATAGACTCACAGTTATCAGAGGCCCTGCTAGCCATAGCTGCTTTCTTACTTCTTCAAAAACTTCCTTTCTAGTAATCCTTCCCTCTCTACTACTACTGATTGTGAACCTATCTTCTTCTTTAGATATCTGAATCAATGGTGACCCTAGAGATAGCTTTCTTTCTTCTTCTTCTCTCTCCATCTTTTTCTGTGCTTCACACACACAGGAGAGAGATAGAGATTGTGAGAGACCGAGAGAGAGAGAGAGAGTGAAAGGCAGAAAGGCTGGCCATAGTAAGTGGGCTTTTTATTGCTGATGAAATTTTTCTTTGAAGGACTAAAGTGACCTTGGTGTTTGCAGGGTATTAGAGTAATCTAGCAAAAGTCATTTGTGAAATAAAAAAATACATACACGTGTGTATATATATATAACTGAATGAAAAAATGGAGTCTCAGTGTAATGACAATAGGTAATACTATTTATACTATACCATTTTTATTAGGCTATCGCTCGAACCACTCTTCTTTAAATACAAGACAAAGTCTCTTACCATTAAGTCACCGTGATAATAGGAAAACATATTTGGGTCAAAATACATTATCATATTAATACTTAATACATTTCTCTATGACAATTTATACGAAGGGTTGCTTTCAATAAAATAAGTTTGAGACTAATTAACATGAGGACAACAATGTATGGCGGCTGCATTTGGCCTCAGCCTTACATCCACCCAGACAAAGCAAATCAAAGCAAATACGCATTCTCCTTTTCTTTTTCTTTTCTATTTTCGGGATGTTTTTAGAAACGCGCATTTATTGGCAAACTGGGTTCCAAACTACCAACGGTGTTTTTTGGTTGGTGGTTTTTTTTCCCCCTGAAATGAGTGCATATGTTTTAGGTTTAAAACAATGTTTACATTTAGAAAATGCCTATTGTATCAGACGGAGTAAACTTTAAAAGGTCTAATTATCAGTATTTTTAGAACATCTGTTAATAAATTATTTTTAAAAAAAATTTAAAATTATTTTCTAAATTATATTACTTTTTTATCTAGGTGGTAAGTTATTATTAGTTTTAATTTGAATCAATCACTGATATCATTTTTTATCTATTAATAACAATTTGTCACTTGAAATTTGTTTTAAAAATGTTGTGAACATAACATTAATCTCCTTTTCTCAATCCTAAATTCTTGGGATTCTCAAATTAGGGGGTTCAGCCGTTCAATATTTTGTGAGAAGTATTATATTCATAATATTTTCACAGTACTTTCACAATAAATTTTAGTTGGTAAGTTGTTACTGGTTCTAATTTCAATTCACTATTGAAATTATTGTTTTACCTACTAGAAACAACCTGTCATTTAAAATTTTTTGCGAAAATATTATGGGCATAAAATTTCTCATATTTACTTTTAGGATAGACAAAACAAGCTAGTTTAAAAATAATTATGTATATAATTTTTTTTGCAAGTATAATTTTTATTTTTTTGCAAGTAAAGGTATTCATATGAACACCCTAAATTGCATTTGGAGCTCCTAGTGCACCACTGGATGTATACAAATTACAAAGTCGAAACTCAAATTCTTTATTCATGTCAAAGAACAAATGTTTTTCAACATGTCTACACTTGGTGTCTAATGGAATAATACTACATACACAAAACATTTGACAATATTATCACACTATATTTTATCATGTCGAACAAGAGCAAAGTGGTATTATGTTTCAAGTGTGTACATCTAACTCTCTTATAACATGTGAGAGCCACACTCTTGTAGATCTCATGTGTTGTGAGATGGTGGATGTATACGCTCAAAACATAATATACTCCCTCCTAACGAATATCACGTGGTTAGGAGCACATGGTTTGTGGGACATATGATACGATACGATAAAGGCAGATTAAATGTATTCATGGACTACAAGTCTCTTTTTTCTTTCTTTCTTTCTTTTCTTTTTTAATTTTTTTTGAGGAGCTCATGGACTACAAGTCAAGTACGTCTGTATGGACAAACGGTCAATGGATTGATTGTAAATAAAAAATAAATATAAAACTGCTAAATAAGATTCTGATTAACTTGGGCACCATTTTCTCAAAAAATAAAAAACTTGGGCACCAAGAATGCGTCTTCGTTTTTCTTTTCACTTGACTAGATCGACTAGATAGTCATTTATGATTTAACATAGATTATTTAAGTGTTAAGTGAGAAGAGAACTGAGAAGATGCCTTAAGCCTGCCACTTTTTCTACATTTCTTGTCAATAATTGTGGATTTGTCTTTTTATGTACAATATATTATCAGAACCAAGACTTGTTGGGAGCGCGGTTGCAATTTAATTATCGGGCTTTGCAGTGTCGTCAACATATCCATCATTTTTTTGGGACCATTATGCTTTATTAGCTGAGTCATATGATTCATATCCGATAGTGAAATTTATGGAACCATGCATTTGAAATAATAAAAATATACAAAAGCTAACAACACAGCCTTCTTTTAACATTTTTTATTTATTTATTGAAGTGTTCAAATTGTGAGTTGTGTGAAATAAAAAATAAAAATAAAAATAAAAACAGTAATAGTTGTCCATTATTTACAGTCGATCCCTTTAGTAAAGTTTGAGTAAAATTTGAATTTTCTAGAAGTGTAACAATAATTTTCTTAACAATTTTTGCAAACATTTGAATTGATAGATTTTTATTGACCCTCATTTGGGTTTATTATTGACATTACTTTAACATCTACCATTCACAATTTGCCACTTGGACGATATGAAATATTATGTGAAAATAATTGTCACTACAAAAAAACTAGCATATTGTGGCGGGCCTATTGTGGCGGGTGTGAAAACTGCCGCTATAGGTCGCCTATTGCGGCGCTTTTTTGGCCCACCGCTGTACATGAGATCTATTGTGGCAGTCCATAGGCCCGCCGCAATAGACCTAGTTTATTGCGGCGTACTATTGCAGCGGGCCAGTGACCCACCGTAATAGATCTGCTTTAGCGGCCTTCAACTTAGATATAGCAATGACCCGCCGCAATAGACCCTGAAATTGTGGCAGGCCTATTGCGGCAGGTGCAAAAACTGTCGCTATATGTTGCCTATTGTGGCTTGTTTTTGGCCCGCCGCTGTAGATGGGATCTATTGCGGCATTTTTTGTGATTGCCACTATAGGTAAGGTTTTTGTAAAAAATTAAGTTGTTGTAGAACATGTAAATTATGCCCAATTGGCATGAAAATTGGCATGCACATTAAGAACACATAGAACATATAATCCAATGGTTGGATTTTCAAAATATGAATTCAATAATAAGTTACTAGTTAGTGTAACATTTTTTAGAATTACATCAGATGTAACTTAAACCCAATCCAATATTTCTTAATTCAATGTGAATTTTGACAAATCTACCGTTCGATTACATTATTTTCATATATTATTCATGCTTAAAAAATTTCAAGGTGATCAAATATTAATAGCCATGTCATCAATCAATTGTTTAAATTCAAGTTTTTGTAATTTAAAATAACGTATAAAAGATGAGTTTCAAAATCAAATGGTAAATTACATCCAATTGGTATGAAAATTTGCATGTATATTAAGAACATATAGAAAATGTGATCTAACGGTTGGATTTTCAAAATATGAATTCAACAATAACTTATTTCTTGGTGTAACATTTTTTAGAATTATATCAAGTGTAACTTGAACCCAGCCCTGTATTTCTTAATTTAATGTGAATTTTGACAAATCTACCGTTAAATTACATTATCTTTATATATTTTTCATGCTTACAAAATTTCAAGGTGATCAAAGATTAATAGTCATGTCATCAATCAATTGTTTAAATTCAAGTTTTTGTAGTGTAAAGTAACGCATAAAAAATGAGTTTAAAGATCAAATGGTAAATTACATCTGATTGGAATGAAAATTGGCATGCATGTTAAGAACATATAGAAAACGTGATCCAACGGTTGAATTTTCAAAATATGAATTCAACAATAACTTATTGGTTGGTGTAACATTTTTTAGAGTTACATCGAGTGTGTAACTTGAACCCAACTCTATATTTCTTAATTCCATATGAATTTTGACAAATCTACCGTTAGATTACATTCTCTTCATATATTTTTCATGCTTACAAAATTTCAAAGTGATCAAAAATTAATAGCTATGTTATCAATCAATTGTTTAAATTCAATTTTTTGTAGTTTAAAGTAACGCATAAAAGATAAGTTTAAAGATCAAATGATAAATTACATTCGATTGGCATGCATGTTAAGAACATAGAAAATGTAATCCAACGGTTGGATTTTCAAAATATGAATTCAACAATAACTTATTAGTTGGTGTAACATTTTTTAGAGTTATATCGAGTGTGTAACTTAAACCCAACCCTATATTTCTTAATTCGATGTGAATTTTGACAAATCTACTGTTAGATTACATTATCTTCATATATTTTTCATGCTTAAAAATTTTGAAGGTGATAAAAAATTAATAGCCATGTCATCAATCAATTGTTTAAATTCAAGTTTTTATAGTTTAAAGTAACGCATAAAAGATGAGTTTAAAGATCAAATGGTAAATTATATCCTATTGGCATGAAAATTGGCATGCGCGTTAAGAACATATAAAAAATGTGATCCAACGGTTGGATTTTCAAAATATGAATTCAAAAATAAGTTATTTCTTGGTGTAACATTTTTTAGAGTTACGTCAAATGTAACTTGAACCCAACCCTATATTTCTTAATTCGATGTGAATTTTGACAAATCTACCGTTAGATTATATTATCTTTATATATTTTTCATGGTTAAAAAATTTCAAGGTGATCAAAAATTAATAGTCATGTCATCAATCAATTGTTTAAATTCAAGTTTTTATAGTTTAAAGTAATGCATAAAAAATTAGTTTCAAAATTAAATGGTAAATTACATCCGATTGGCATAAAAATTGGCATGCATGTTAAGAACATATAGAAAATGTGATCCAATGGTTAGATTTTCAAAATATGAATTCAACAATAACTTATTTCTTGGTATAACATTTTTTAGAGTTATATCAAGTGTAACTTGAACCCAGCCCTATATTTCTTAATTTGATGTGAATTTTGACAAATCTACCGTTAGATTACATCATATTTATATATTTTTCATGCTTAAAAAATTTCAAGTGATCAAATATTAATAGTCATGTCATCAATCAATTGTTCAAATTCAAGTTTTTATAGTTTAAAGTAACGCATAAAAGATGAGTTTAAAAATCGAATGGTAAATTACATCCGATTGACATGAAAATTGGCATGCATGTTAAGAACATATAGAAAATGTGATCCAACGGTTGGATTTTCAAAATATGAATTCAAAAATAACTTATTGGTTGATGTAACATTTTTTAGAGTTACATCGAGTGTGTAACTTGAACTCAACCCTATATTTTTTTAATTCGATGTGAATTTTGATAAATCTACTGCTAGATTACATTATCTTTATATATTTTTAAAGTTTTTTGTTTTTAAATTTTATTTCACATCTCATTAATAAAATGACCAAGTGACTTCACCATATTGCAGAATATTTTTTAAAAATAAATATAATTTTTGAGTTTTTATTTTCTTTTCCTATAATTTCTAAGTTTATAAAAATATTTATTTAACTGCAATCCAAACTCTTCATCTAATCATTTTTTCCACGTCATCATTTTAAAATTTTAAACTAAATTGTGTGAGAGTTTTAATAAGAGTCTCTCTCTCTTTTTTCCTTAATCTTAAAGTTTTTTATTTATTTTTTATTTTTACGCGAGTCTTTCTTCTTCTTCTTCTTCTTTTTTTTTTTTTTAAAAAAACCTTAAGTAGTCCTTTAAAAAAAAAAAAAACCAAACAAGTAGTTCTTTTAAAAACTAAATAGCGAGAGAATCCTAACATGAGTCTCTTTCTCTTTTTTCCTTCATCCTAAAGTTTTTTTATTTTTACGCGAGTCTTTCTTTTTTCTTTTTCTTTGTATTGAAACCTAAAGTGAGTCCTTTTTACATATATAAAAAAAAAAAAAAAAAAAAATCTAAAGTAAAATATCACTTTGTTTTTAAAAAATAGAGTAAAAGATTACTTTATTTTTATTATCAATTTTATTTTATTTAAAATAATTTATTTATTTTAATTAATTTACACATGATTCTTAATTAATATAATTATTAATATCTATATTAAATATAAATATTAAATATTACTATTTATAAAATATTTAGTTATAAAACATGTTCATTGAATTTTTTTTTTTAAATAACATTAAATATTAAAAAATTTAGTTAGTTATCACGTTTCAAAACAATGTTGAAAACTAGCATCTCGAGTGTCTAAAACTCGAGTTCCAAGATAAAACTTGAGTTTTTAAGTCTCAATTTGTAAGTGATGGTAGCTGATGTGGAAGAAAAATCCATGTGGAACCACGTGGAACTCGAGTTTTTAAGACTCGAGTTTCACTATCCGATTTTCCTTCTTCTTCCTCAAGCTCTTCTGACCCAGCGTTGTTCTTTTTCATTCTTCGACATTGCAAATTGTTCCTCTTCAGATTAGAGCTCCAGCGTTCAATCAACAAGCTTTCTTCGTTCAATCGACCAGATCGGAGCTCCAATGTTCTTCGTTCTTCCTCTGTTCTCTGTTCTTCATCAAATCGTCAACGCTGCACATCGTTCCTCTTCAGATCGGAGCTCCAGCATTCAATCGACCGGTGTTCTTCGTTCAATCGACCAGATCGGGGCTCCAACATCTGCGTTCTTCCTCTGTTCCCCTCTTCAGTTCTTCCTCTGTTCCCCTCTTCAGTTCTTCCTCTGTTCTCTGTTTCCTCTGTTCTCTGTTCTTAGTCGTTCGTCTTCGTCTTCAGGTACCAAAATCGAGTCTTAGAGACTCGAGATCTATTTGGCAAATACTTCCTAAATCAGCCAGCGAAATTTGAGTGTTTGAAACTCAATATTTAAATTGAAATTGACTCTTAAAAGCTCGAGATGCTAGTTTCTAATATTCTTTCTTCCGCATGTCAACTTATTATATTCTTTCCCTCCCCAATGTTTTTCTGCAAATATCCTCCATGTTCATTAGCCTAAGTTACCTTAGTGGTTAACACATGTTTCATGTAGTTTTACAGGGTCCCGTCCAAGGTTATAACCTTCACAACAATTTTTTTTTTCATTTTTTAAAATTTACTATTATCAAAACAATAACAACAACAACAACCACCATTCCCTGCCGCCTCATTCACGCCTCTTCTTCCACGGCGTTGTATCAACAACGCCTCTTGGATTTTCTGTATTGAAGGCTCAAATGGATGAGCACAGACCAGTCTCTCTGCTTCATGTAGTTCTTTTCCTCTTTCTTTTTATTTGGGTTTGTCTCAAGTTTGTCTCTTTTTTGTTTTTTTAGATTCGAATTTTCAATATTTTGCTAAAATTTTTTTTTGATGGGTTATGTTATTTTTGGTTTGATATATATATATATAGTTTCATTGGTTTTAGTTCATGGTTAATGAAGGACTCGTGCCGTCTCTGGAAGAAGAAGAGAAGAGGAGGAATGTCATTGTGGAGCTCAAACAGGTTTTCTTGAATTTCAAAATTATGTTCTTTAATCTTTGATGTTTGATTTTGGATTGAATAAAATAGTATAGAAGAATGCCTGCTCCCACATTAGATTGTTCAAATACATAGCGTACCCGAAACTTTCAGATTAAGGTGTGGCAATAGCCAATAGGTGTCATTTGTGTTAAGGTCATTTACTGTGACTGAAACAACAATGTGAATTGGTTTAATGGTTTGTTTTGTGGGTTTTGCTTTAAGAATTTCTTTGATGTATGTAATACTGGTATGTTTGAATATTGTAAAGAACCTACTGATATAAGGATTTGAGTTAATGGCAAAAAAACTAAAAATTGTGTCGGAAGTATTCAACATTTCTTAAAGTTTTCCCACTCTCACTCTGAGATCTTTCCTAAAGAGAAATATGGCGTATTTGGAAATTCTTCTATGAGGACATTGTCTTGATGTAAGGTTTGCAATAAATCTTGCTAGTTATGTACTTCACCATTCTTTTGAATTTTTTTATTGGGTTATACTTAGTTTGGTTTGTGGGTTCTTGGTAATTTTTCAATTGGGTGTCAAGTTCTTCAATTTGTGATCAAATGCAAACAATTCTGCTGGGAATGTAAATTTCTTGAGGAAATTTCAACTGGGTTCTACTTCTTTTGATGAGTTCATTTGCCAAATTTGGTTATAGCTATAACTGGCTTTTGGTTTTCTATAATAATTTTCTATTGGGCTTGTAATTAGATTGCTTTAATTTCCTTTGGAATTTGAAATTTCCCAGTGGCAATCTTAGTTTCATTGGGAATATCAACTGCGCCTATCTTTTATTTATTTATTTATTGGATAATTTAGTTTGTGGATTTCTTGGTAAATTTCAATTGGGTACTAGTCAAGTTCTTCAATTTGTGATCAAATGCAAATAATTCTGCTAGGAAAGTAAGTTTCTTGATGAAATTTCAACTGGGTTCTACTTCTTTTTTGTTGAGTTCAATTGCCAGATTTGGTTATAGTTATACCTGGCTTGTGTTTTTCTCTGTTAATTTTCTATAGGGCTTTTAATTTGATTACTTAAATTTCCTTTGGAATGTGAAATTTTCTAGTGTCAATCTTAGTGTCTTTTAAATGAGAAGCCATTAAAGATCAGAAGAAGTTCTTAGGATTGGACCATATACATGTGCAGATTGGAATTATGGGTAATAATATTTTATTTAAGTGTTTTTGTTATTATATATGTATTTTTTTTATATCTTTTATATATTTCTGATTTTTTTTTTTTCTATTTTCATTTGTGATTCGTGCTAGTGGATTACCTGTATGGTTGCACAACCTCCCTGGGATTCAACTAAGGACAGCAAGTCCTTTATACGTCGTAATTTGAAATTTTTTATATATATTAGTTTTCATTTTTGGCTTAATTAAAAATATTTCTAATTGCTCTAAATTTAACTTTTTTTTAGAGTGAGATGAAAACTTTTACTAAATTGATCGTGAATATGATGAAACGTGAGACTCTCTTTGCTTCACAAGGTGGACCTATAATTCTTTCTCAGGTTAGTAAATTATACTTAGTTTTTATTGTTTTTGTTAAGGTTATTTTAAAAATATATATATATAAAAATATCTGGTGATTTTCCATTAAGAAATTGAAAGAAACACATCATTGAAAAATCAAGATCTTCATTGGTTTGGTGGGACTAAAATTGATTTCATTACCTTATAGAAGGCATTAGGCCGTGTGTTGGATATTTTGCTACATTGGGGGCTGGACCCAAATCCCCAACCATTAGTACGAAACCAAAAAAATACCTTAACTCAGCTAGATAAAGAGGCTCACTAGTTTGCTAAAAAAAAAAAAAACAAAGATTAAAAAGAAAAAGAGGCTCACTAAGTTTACAAATCTTCCAAGAAAAAGAGCGAAAATTGTTAAGTCCTTGGTTTACCTTGAAATTGTTATATATGTAGTAAGTTTTTTTCCACAAACTCATGTGTCTGCTCCTTCGAGTGGTGGTTATGTTGCATTTGGATCAAGGATATATAATTCTAAAGCTTGTCTATTTTATTATATTAGCACTTATTTCTATGGCAAACATTAATACTTCCTTGTGCTTCTATGTCAATATAATATTTGTTTGGAGACATTTGTGGTATTGTTTTAGTAGAACTCAAATTATTACAGGTTGTTTGTAATGGGACTTTTTTTTAAAAAACAATTAACCTATAGTGGCGGGCAAAAAGCGCTGCTAAAGGTATAAAATTATGTTATAATTGAAGCCCTATCGTGGCGCTTAATGCCCGCCGCTAAAGGTCATCATCTATAGCGGCGGGTCTATCCCGCCGCTAAAAGGTCACTTTACCCTAATGGCAACCTCATATGGCGGCGTTTTTTCTGCCCATTGCAATAGGCCAAGAGCGCCACTAAATGGCAGATCTATTGCGGCGTTTTTTGTTACCGCCGCAATAGATTTATTGCGGTGCCTTAAGGCTGGCGGGTGGAACTGCCGCAATAGGCCAAATGGACCTTTAGCGGCATTTTTTGGGCTTTTGCAACAGTTTTGACCTGCCGCAATAGCCATTTTTTGGAAAAATTAATTGCAAGAACTGTTTGGAAAAATTTGAGAGAAATTGCATCATCACAATAATGGCTATGAGAATCTATATCCCCATTTTTAGGATTATTCTTATTAGTAGTGCTAAAAAGTCATATGACTATTTTTAGCACCACCAACTACAAAACTGAGACTCCATTAATGGAGCCAAAACCATAAATTGTGGTTTTTCAGCTACAATGCATAGTCAAAGATGGTTGTGCACTGCCAAAGATGGTTGTACACTGTAGCTCAAAGGTAAAGAAACAAATATATATATATATATATATATATATATATATATATATATGTTGCTTTTGAATATCTTAATATTTTCTTTTCTTTTCTCTGGTCTTCATTCTCTGCTATCTCATTCTCTCTGCTCTTTTCTTTTCTCAAAATTTTCTCTTTTCTCAAAATTTTTACTAAAATTCTTTTCTTTTTCTTCTCAAATTTTTTCTCTCTTTCTTCTCAAAATTTTCTTTGTTGTGTGAGGGTCTCTTCTTTTGCCATGTGGGTGTAGGTGTGGGTGTGGTGGGTCATCGACATTGTGGCCATTTCGTGCGTGTGGTTGGTCATTGGTTTCAGGTCATGCCATGGGTGTAGGTTTGTGCCGTGGGTTTCGTGGACCATGTCGTGGTGGGTCATCAGTTTCGTGGTTTTGTGAGTCATGCCATGGGGTTTGTGTGGTGGATCATCAACATCGTGGTCATGTCGTGGGTGTGGTGGGACATCAGTTTCGGGTCATGCCATAGGTGTGGATTTGTGAAGTGGGGTTCGTGGGTCATGCTATGGTGGATTTCGCCTAAGTTTTTCTTTTGTGGTTATGTGTTGATTTTCTTGGCTTGGGTTGCCGTGGATTTTATTTTTGTGGTTGTGGGTTGATATTCTTAGGTAGTTGTGGGTTGATTTTGGTGGTTGTAGTGGCAACAGGAGTAGGCTGTGGGTAGTGGTGGTGGTGGTGGTGGCCTTTGTAAAGTGGTGGTTCCCGGTGGTGGTGGTTGTGATTGTTTTCTATTGTAGTAGATATACTATTTTATTGTAATTGATATATTATTTTATTGTATTGTTTATATTATCTTATTGTATTAAAAGCTAAAATAAAACCACTAATGTTGGGCTTTTTGTAAAATGAGAAGCTAAATTTATGGATCCACCAATGTGAATGCTTAGAGCATTATCAATTGGTGGTGCTAAGCGCTAAAAAGCCATATTACTATTTTTAGCACTACCAACTACAAAATTGGGGATACATTGGTGGAGGTAAAGCCATAAATTTTATCTGCTCAACTACAGTGCATAACCAAAGATGGCTATGCATTATTCCTCAAATGTAATATATATATTATTTTATGTTGCATTCACATTGGTCAGAATATATTAATATTTTCTTTTCTTTTCTTTCTTCTTTCTCCTCCTTTTCCATTTTTGCCTGTTGCTCCTCTCTTCTCACTTTTCACTTGTCCACTCTTCGTCTCTTCCTCAGGCCTCGCCGATCTCCTTCTCCTCCTCCTCCTCCTCCTCTCTCTCTCTCTCTCTCTCTCTCTCTCTCTCTCTCTCTCCAAAGCCACCATGGACAAACCCACCATGGCCAAACTGGTTGCTCTCTCCTCTAACGAGTCACTCATGTGGCCATGGATAGCTATATTTTCAATTTTAGGTTTGGTGGGTTTATGTTCATTTTATGGTTTATGGTTTGATTTGTGTTTTTGGTTTGGTTTGATCAAATTTTTGTTGATATGGGTTTATGATTTTGACTTGATTTCTGTTGATGTGGGTGGCTAGTAACGGTGTGGGTGGTGCAGTAGTGGTGGGATGTGTGGGTCAGTGTGGCCACAATGGTGGTGGATGTGGATGGCAATGTGTATGGGTTCATGGGTGTTGGTGGTGGTGGGTTGTTGATTGGACCATTGTTCCGATTCGTGGGTCTTCATTTTCTGTTGGTTTTTTTTTTCTTTGTTGGTTTCTAGTTTTTTGGTTGAGCTTGAGGCTACCGTGATGGTGGTTGTGGTTTGGTAGTGCCATGATGGTGGTTGTGATGGTGGTGGTAACTGATTTGTGGTAGTGGGTTTGGTGGCTTGAAGAGAGGGAGAAGAGATAAAGAAGAAGAGAGAAACAGAAAATAAGAGAGAGAAAAAATAATAAATTACTAAATAGTGTTTAACCTTGTTGGGAAAAGAAGACCATTGATGTGTAGTAAGTTGTGAAAGGGTAAATTAAAATAGATAAAGTGAATTTGTAGGTGCTAAATAGTTAAATTTTTTGCTCCACCAATGTGGATGCTCTAATACAGACAAACAAAGCTATATGGCAAATGAGAAATGCTACTTCCAACATTTTCACCCAAATCCTATGAAAAAATTGTTATTAATTGTCACTTGTGAACAAAAAATAATTTCAATGGCAATCCCCAATAGAAACCAATAATAACTTAACACTTAGGATTTTTTGTGAAATTATTATGAAAATGTTAGAGTGGTTCTAAAATCACAAACTATTCCATAACTTTTTGTTACAACTCTAACATGGCATACTTTAAGTGTGAGTGACTATTTATCACTTATACAAGAACCCATAATTTTTTCTTCACTACTCACTCTACCACATCACAAGTGCGGGAAAAAACTTGTATACACTTAGTGCTAAGATTCAAATCTCCAGAAGGAAGTTTTACATACAAGTACACTTAGATTATAATAGAATAAAATTTCTATCTTGTAAAAAAAAATCCTAAGGTTTAGTTATTATTGAAAGATAAAATGTAAAACCCAAAAGGAAAAGAACATAGGAATTACTAGTCTTAGAATCAAGTTAGATCGAAATAAAGGTCTGATTTCTTTGAGTGATCGTGTGATACTATTTTTCTTCTTATTCGAGGTATTATGTGCAATTAATGAATGAACCCAGGGACGGAACCAAGATTCAAAGTTGGGGGAGGGGAAGCATAAATACAAAAAAGTTTATGAAAATCAAACTAACATTTACTAAAAATTATGCATAATCATATCACAGTGAATTTGTCATATGAAATGATATTATATAATATATACCATTGCAAATGTTATAGTTTGTGCAATATTTTTTAGTGAGCGTATTGTCCGTTTTTAATTTTCAAATATTTGCAACAGCACCAGCTGTTAAATTTCCATTTTCATATGACTACTAGTAGGTACAGTGCTATATTTTTAAAAAGATTAGGGGGCGGGGGGAAGGGGGGCAATGGCCACCTTCTACCCTAACGTGGGCCCTTCACTGAATGAACCTACTACTGAATCTAATGAGTTAAAGTAAAGTCAAAGTTGTTAGTTGGTCATTGTTTGTTCCAAAATAGAAAATGGATTCGATACAATTCTTTTTACTTTTTTGTTAAAGAGTTTTCCTATCTCGGTAATGGGGTCTGTTGATTCGAAAATCGCGGGATGGGTAAGAGTCTATTTGAATATTACTTATTCCGCTGAAACTAAAAATTTATTGCTGAAAGTACTGTAAATAAAGGTAAAAGTTAGTTAAAATAGTGCAACAATTTCTATGAATAGTACCAAAAAGTATAATGGGACCCATGAATAGTAGCAAAAATAAGCTGAATAGTAAAATAATTTTAATTTTTCATTGGTATCCAAACACACATTAAATGTAATAGATCATGAATCCACTTTTTTTTTCTACCTCTGCACTCTATCTTTCTTAGTGTCATCTATAATGATAATGACTGATGAATCAAAAACTATCAATTGGCGTTTGATTATAAAGATCAAACACCTTGACTGAATCATTAAACCATGTAAGTTCCAATCTTAAGATCCCAAAATTTCTTAAGATCTAGTCCTTAACTACCAATTAGTAGTAAGGTTTCTCTTGTTGCAGTCACACTTCAGCTTCAAGAGACTATCTCCACAGGAATAATTGAGTCATGGACTCTTTCTTTAGCCTTCTTTGCCTATAGAAGAATGGGAATTTGAGATTTATAGTGAGAAAAACAAGAAAGATTAATTTTCTTTTTATTTTAAAAAAAAAATTAAAGAGGGAGATGCAGAATTGTACTTCTTGCTCCCAATTAGTGCGTATGGAAACAGTGAGAAGTGATGACACTTGGACTACGAGCGCACATATGATCCCCAGCCAGAGCCCCTATCCAGAACAATTTAACAAATAATCTTACTTGAATTATGATGCAATTTAAGTGAACGTGGAAAAGGACTTTAAGGATAAGAAAAAAACAAACAAAAAAAACCAGAAAAAATCGAAAAAGTTTACCTTTCCTTCAAGGTGGAAGACAAATGCCAATAAAATAGCAGCTGGAATTCCAACTATATAGTATGACCCGAGGTTGATATATGCTCCAATCTTCTGCCAACCACATCCTCTAGCATTGCCTAAATGTACAGGAATTGAGATAATAGACTAGCCACTAGATTTGAGATTTTATATTAACCAACTAAAATTTTAGTGGACAATGTTCACTAAACATTTTATTCTTCGACAGCTCTGTATATTCCATGGTACCGTAAAGATTCAGGATATCCCATGGACAAGAGCCCTGAAGATTTTTTTTCTTTTTTTATCTGGTTATGATATTGTTGCTGTAGATTTAGGAGAGAATGGAAATCGAGAAATACCTGAAAGAACACACTGGAGGCCATCTAAAAAGTTGGATATTGCAAGAATTGGCATCATGCCTGCTACATATTCGACCAGTTGTGTTTCATCACTGTATGCATAACCCCAAATGTTACGTATCAGTATCAGGACTGATCCAACCAATAGACCCTCCGTGATGGCAACCACTAGCACAACACATACTGCCAAACGAGCGATTTTCGGACGCCCAGCTCCTAATTCATTTGAGACCCTAGTACTGTGAAGAAGAAAAACAGGACATATTAAAAGATATGGCTTAGAATAACAAAGTGGATGACATGTTCCAACCTTAAAAATTTATGATTTCTGAAGCTCAAGAGTTTAAATATGTCCAAACTTGAAAATTTTAGTACAAACAATCTTGAAGCAGCATCAATCAAGCTACTAAATGCCAAAATGTATAAACTCCTTTAAAATTGATGACCTTGATATCAGAAGTAGATCTGTTATCACATGCCTCACCTTACTGCGCCACTGAGTTCAAAGGGGATCATCCAAACTAATGAACCTGTATTAAGACTGGCAAACATATGTTGGGTTAGTTCATACATAATAATGCAGAAGTCTAAACAGGAGCTCACAATTATCAAGGAAATTGAGTAAATAGTTGGTAAAAAGATCGTCAAAGTTAAGAACTAACCAAATTGAAAGCACTGAAGTTTGTAACTTTGGGTCAGGAAGGAGACCTGATAGGAGAACCATCATTTCAAATGACCACGTTTCCAAGCTGTTCAAAATCATGTTAACAGATCACAGAAAACTGCATTAGGATTTTTGAAGTGGTGGATAAAGGAATTATAACGAATGTAGCGAACACAGCGAGGAATATAGAAGAAAAGGTGAAACAATTCTTGTATTGCCAAACCATAACAGCTGACGGAATAGCGAGTCTCAGAAAAGTGAAATTACCAAACCATAACAGCTGACGGAATAGCAAGTCTCAGAAAAGTGAAAATATTATGAAAGGCCTCCTTTGAGAAACCTGTCCAGGATTTTACACATGAAGAAGAGAACTTGACATAAAGTGCCAACAGTAACACATTGATCCAATTGGAGATGGCATTTGCCAAGGCGGCTCCTCTATATCCAAGTCCAGACTTAAATACAAGAATCCAACACATTAGAATGTGAAGTAAAGTAGTGAATGCAGAGCTTATCATCATTGGAAATACAATGTTTTGCGTTTGTAAGAATCTAACAAGGCATTGCAGAAAAGCATAGGCAAAAATACTTGGGACCATGAAACAGGCATATTCTCCAGCCGCGGTTGCTATATCATGTTCTTGACCAAAGAGAATTAGAAGAGCCCTTGTGTTCACCAGATGATTGCAAGAGGTATGCTTACAAGGAAAAGAACAAACATGGCTCTCTGCATTTGTATACCCATCATATGATACTGTTTTGCTCCATATGATTGACCACATAAGGTATCTAATGCACTTGCCATTCCCATCTGTTCAAGTAAATAATCATCATAAATAGTATAAGAACCTTAAAAACAGTCACATGCAAAGAGTTCTTTGAACATTACACATTTTTCTACGTTCAACAAGGAAATGATAATATCATGAACCATAATTAGGTTTTGCTTAGAGCCACATCGGTTTTGGGTTGAGAACTTGGAATGCTTTTAGTATAAAATTAAAGCTATTTGATGTTTGATTTTTCTGCAAACTAACCAATTATGTTTAAGAAATAACTAATTTTGTGGGCAAATGATTTTCATTCAAAAGATTCTATTCTGGTCAAATTCTACGTGAGTGGTAGTAAGAAAGACACCATGAATCTTATTCAAAATATTTCTTTGTAATAATTTATATTAGTTTTTATGATCAAGAACTTTTTTTTTATAAAAAAAAGTCCCGTTAATATATGCTCTTTTAGGGTCTCCATTAATCATCTCCTTTAGAAAATTTTTACGAAAATTAAAAAAATTATCAAAAAAATTATTTACTTTTGGTTTTTTAATATTCCTGTAAAAAGTCTTTTAAAATGACTTATCAATGGGCATTAGCAAAACCCAAAAAATAATCATAAATAAATAAATTGATTTGTCTGCGATCGGACCCATCAAGTAAAGGAGCATATATTTCAGGATTCTCCTTTTTTAGTCTCAAAAATCATAATTAAACAACCTAATCCTCTTTTAAAGTGGGTTCAGTAAATAACAAAGTAATTATAGAGTTTGCAGAGAATATTTGTGATGATAAATAACTGGGTTTGAATCACAAATATATATAGTCTGTTATTACAATTCCATATAAGAGTTACTTTTTGAGTAATGCTAGTATCATAATTTTTGCCACAATTTTTATCACAATTTTCTCATATGACACAGAGTTGTAAACTCACGATTTTTACTCCATTACTTACAACTTATCATTTGAACAAATTATAACAAAAATTGTATTGCCTAACATTTTTCTTGCTTTTCAACGCATGTCACACTATAATTAAACATTTCATGTGCAACGGACAACCACGAACTATCGTGTGATTATGTGAATTCACGTGATTCGCATGTGCATGAAATACCGACAAATGTGATGAATGTGTGAAATTACAGAATACTTCCTCCTCTTCTCTTACGTATAGAGGTCAGATCACTATCACGTGACCTGGAGAATTCTAATTGCTTAACTCTTCTTACTGCATAATTACTCGATAAAAATATTAACCGTTCTTCTTTCACAAGTGCACTCAATCAACCCAAAATAAATAAATACAAAACTGTTTTTTAGGAAAAAAATCAATAAATAAAAAGGTAAATTATAACTTACCTATTTATGGTTTGGCCTAAATTTAAGTTGGCTATCTATAATTTGAAATTTGACACTTTATCTAGATATGTAATTTTATTCTACTTTTATATTTTTCTCTTCCAAAAATATAAAAATACAAAATTAAATAAGATAAAAAAGTGAGACACATGTATCATGAGATTTCCAACCACAAATAAGCAACTTAAATTTTGGTCAAACTACTGTTAAGTTGTAATTTGCCCTAAATAGAACTCATCGTACCAAGAATTCCAACTCTCAAAATATACAACACTACTTAGCAAAAAAGAGTGGTTCTATAATTCTATTAGCATCTATACATTCTTTGCTGCTTGTATTTAAAAAAAAAAATTGTAATAATTTTAATATTTTTATAAGAACAAATATAAATCTTTAAAATCAGACTTTGAGAGTACAGGTTGTATGCATGTGTGAAACATGTTCATGTATTCAGAATTCAGTCAAAAAAGAAAAAAAAGAGAAACATAAAATATGTTCATGTTTTCAGTTTCAAATTTCAACTTATTCGATCATTTCTTAAACATTAAAAAATGCCTTTTAAAATATTCAGTTTGTGGCCACTTTTGATAATATTCACTTTTCACAAAATCGCCTTTCTTTTCATCTTTTTTTGGTGGGTACATGCCTCTTCATCATTATTATTATTATTATTATTATTATATTATTATTTCGACAATAGGGATCTGTTTGGATACTACTTATTATTAAAAACTGAAAATTAAAAACATTGTAGCGAAATAATTTTTAAATATATGAATAGTGCGAACCTAGTTTTAAGGTTGTTTTTACTGAAAAAAGTACTTGTAAATCCTGTGAATAGTGCATAAAAAATGTGCAAAATGCGCTTCCCAAACTCATGCTAAGTTGTGGTTGTGCCATACATCCCCTGGTTTAGTACACTGGGAGTACTAAAAAAATTAATTTCCAAAGCTCAGATGCTAAACTGTAATTAGTGTACAATAAAGATAGGTGATGATAGCTCATAGCATATGAAAATGTTGTTTAATTGATCATAATCTGTTAATTAGATGTTGTTAACAAATGTAAATTTGACTGTACATAACTACATATAACATGGTTGTCAAAAAAAAAAAAAAAAAAAATTCATAAGTACCAATTAAAAAAAAAAACATTTTTTTCATAAGTACCAATTAAAAAAAAAAAGGAGTGCCAACTCAAAAATACAAACAAGAGAGAAACTAATGAAGAGAGGCCAACTCACCAACAAGCTGAAACCAGTGACTGTTGCGAAAGAAGTGGCCATTGAAGCGCCAGAGAGAGCCAACTCACCAAGATGACCCACAAACATTACAGATATCATCTGCAAACTATATTGTAATAGACTCACAGTTATCAGAGGCCCTGCCAGCCATAGCTGCTTTCTTACTTCTTCAAAAACTTCCTTTCTAGTAATCCTTCCCTCTCTACTACTACTGATTGTGAACCCATCTTCTTCATCAGATATCTGAATCAATGGTGACCCTAGAGATACTTTTCTTTCTTCTTCTTCTCTCTCCATCTTTTTCTGTGCACCACACACACAGAAGAGAGATAGAGATTGTGAGAGACCGAGAGAGGGAGAGAGTGAAAGGCAGAGTAAACTAGCAAGGGTCAAATGAACGGTCAAGGTTTTAGTGAAATAGAAAAACATATATGGGTTAAAATACATTATCATGTTAATAATTAATACATTTCTTTTTGATAATTTATGCGAAGGGTTGCTTTCAATGAAATAAATTTGAGACTAATTAACATGAGGACGAAAATGTATGGCGGCTGCATTTGGCCGCAGCCTTACATCCAGCCAGACAAACCAAAGCAAAGCGAAGCAAAGCAAAATTCTCCTTTTCTTTTTCTTTTCTATTTTTGGGATGTTTTCAGAAACACACATTTATTGGCAAACTGTGTTCTAAACTACCAATGATTTTTTTTTTCCCTGAAATGATTGCATATGTTTTAGGTTTAAAACAATGTTTATATGTTGATCATGCTAGTTGTATTGTACGGAGTAAATTTTAATGGGTCTAGTTAACAAGTAATCTTAGGATATTTGTTAATAAATTATTTTAAGAAATATTTTAAAAATATTTTCTAAATGATATTACTTTTTTTTATCTTATTAGATGATAAGTTATTATTAGTTTTAATTTTGGTCTATCACTGATATCACTTTTTTATTAACACTAATAACAATTTGTCACTTGGAATTTGTTTTAAAAATATTGTAAGCATGATATTAATCTACTTTTATCAATCCCAAATTCTTGGGATTTCCAAATTAGGGTGTTCAATACTTTATGAGAAGTGCTACGTCCATAATTGTAAAAACTTAAAAATGATGGCTCAAGCTCACTTAGAACAATAGTGCCTTGTCCTTCAAACCAAGCTCAAGCAATAGAAGGTTACTACGTAGAGGGTGGGAAGACAATTCTAGTGTAATTCTAAGCTAATTTCAAGTCTAAGGTTGAAGAGCCCAAAGTAACAAAGAAGAAAAATTCACGTAGTAATTGAGAATAAAGCTCTCCTAGGTCAAGTTCGAGGTTGAGTTCTTACATATGATTGACACAAATTTTATATTAGGCAATGCATTGTTCACTTTCTTGTTTCTCTAATTCTTCCAAAATCATCTCCCCTTCTAACTGGGAGGTTTCCTCCCTTATATATCATTCCTCCTTGCATCATAGCCTTCCAATTGTATACCTCAGAGTTTTTCTCAGGACACTTGTCCCATCAAAGTTCTGTTGAAAGTGGTAGAAAAGGTTGCTAGCTGTAAAACTACTATTCAAGTGTCATTTCCTCATTAATGAAACTAATAAAGTTGTTGCAGTGCATTCAATGCAGAGGGGGAATGTATACCTTTATAGGAAGCTCCTTACCACTGTCCTAGTCCCTTCTAATCAAGCTCTCATAAAATGCTATCTCACATTTCCTTCCATTCCCAGGTCGATGGAGTCCTCGGGCTAGATGCGCTTTCACGAGTGGGATTGTGTGTGATACTTCATATTTAATCCTCTTCAGTCCTCAAACACCCTACAATAATATTTTCACATCACTTTTAAAACAAATCTTTGTTGGTAAGTTGTTACCGATTCTAATTTGAATCCACTACTGAAATTATTGTTTTATCTACTAGTAACAACCTGTTTTTTTTTTTTTTGCAAAAATATTATGGACATAGCATTTCTCATATTTTTTTAGATAGAAAAAACAAGTTAGTTTAAAAATAATTATGTACATAATTTTTTTTGCAATTATTATTTTTTTTTTTTTTGCAAGGTATTCATATGAACAACCTATATTGCATTTGGAGCTGCTAGTGCACCCACTTAAATGTTTCAATGGAAATGCGCGCATCATCATATTCCCACTAAATTGGTCATTTTCCCTTACACTACACTGAGCGACCAAGTGTGTACCCATTTCAATGAGCTTGAAACACCTATCCATGTTATGCGTGATTGTCAATTTGCATGAACTATTTGGTCTTCCTTCCCGGGCCAATTACTTACTTTGAACTTTTTCCAACTTGAATTACATGATTGGTGCAAAAGTAATTCCAGACTACACTCTCCTTTAGGTTATGTTCCGTGGAACATTATCTTTGCTTTTATCTTATGGGCAATTTGGTTGGGTAGAATTCTTTAATTTTTCAGGGACATTCATCCCATTTCATATTTTAAAACAAAAGGCTATTTCTCATGCCACAGAATTTTTCTTTCTTAGCACCGTCCATGCGGGGCATTCAGCTCCATTGTCCATCAAATATATTAGGTGTCGTCCAGCTCCTTCCCCTTACGTCACTATTAATACAGATGGTAGCTCACTTGACAACCCTGGGAAATTTGGGGTGGGAGGAGTGGCACGCTCAGCTCATGGAGCCTGGTTGTGAGGCTTCTATTACAAGTAGGAGCCACCAACACTACTAAGGCTAAACTTTGGGGTATTAGAGAGGCGTTGGCTCGAGCTTAGGCTGAGGTTCATCACCAAGTTTGTCTACAAACTAATTCTCTTCTTGTGTATAATTGGTTGAATACTAATACTAATTTGTTAGGATTAGTGCCCTTAAATCCTATTGTGTGATGTTATGTATGATATTATATATGACATTATGTATGACATGATGTATGACTTAATATTGTGATTGATAAAGTTATTTTATTATTATCTAAAATAATGGTAACATGAATATGGGACATATCATATAGTCCATGAGATGCATTGTATGTGATTTATGTGAAAAGTCACAGAAGATGTAAATCACAAGTTCTTTGTAAACTCAAAATTTATAGTTCGTAGTCGGTGATGAAATTGGGCATTTCATCTGCGAAGACTATAACGTGTCAACTAAGATGATTTGTCTTGATCATGGAAGTGGAGACTTCTAGTTGATATGTTGATATGTTTTAAGAGTTAAGACATATTGAACAAGACCGCTGTGAGATTTATTATTCTCCTAATGACTGTCAAATGAATAATAAATATCACGACTTCTATTTGCATGAACTCTTAATCCTGAGAGAATAATGAACCTGATCATGAAGTGTAGGTTGCTTTGATATATTAGGAGTGAGATCTGAAGTGACGGTCAAAACCTCAGTATGTTGGGCAGCCACATTTAGTGTTGATGGAACATATATTCTCAAGATGGAATTCATAGTCTCTTAATGGAGATATAAAATATTCCCTTGAGATAAGTTTAATGGGTTCAGTTATTCAGAGAGTTAAGCCTAACCACTTTAGTAAGAAATTACTAAAGTATATATTTATGAAATTGGATTTCATAAATATATAATGAATAATTTTAAAGAATTAAACCGAGTACTCAAGGATAAGATGTAGTAATTTACAAAGTGGCAGTCTACATTTATGACTTTGTGTTACTACGAATATTTTATGAAGGGTTACGTGTATAATAAAGTCTTGGGATATAATTTATTAATAAGGCCTAGAGTGCAATTATATTATATAGCGGTATTAAATATAATAATGGTAACTTTGGACTTGTCAAGAGTTGACGGAAAAGCCCAAGGCCCATTGGAGCTAGTGTCTTATTGGTCCCTTTTGGTCCCACTCCAAGCCACACACTAAAGCCCAATTGGAAAGGCCCAATAGGCCAGCCCAATAGATAATTAGTTAGTTATAAAGGGAAAAACATACAGAATTTTTATAAGGAGAAGAGATTAGAAAAGAAAAAGAAACGGTGTGTGAGAGAGTGTGAGACACACTTTCATTCTCCTTTGAAAAACTGATTGAGAGACCACACATCTGGGGCGTAAAGTGGAATTAGAGTGAAGATTAAAAGTGTTCCCAAGTGCTTCTAATCTTCGTTTTGAATTTCTCCACACCAAGGTACGCTATCTTGTTCTTAAATTTTGAAATTTATGTAGTGCACGTTATCAATCATAAATGAAATAGATCCTAGTTCGTTGCTTCCGCTGTGGGTTTTGCATGAGATGCAAAACCAGAATTTTTTTTCCTTCATAATTATCCTATGGAATTCTCAAACTTGGTTTTGGATTGCAAGTGGCTCCTTTGCAGGGACTGGGAGGCGCGTGTTAAGCATATATGGAAAGAGGCAAATAACTGTGCAGACTTACTAGCAAAGCGGGGTGCTTCCAAACAAAACGGGAAGTGCTGTATGATACTTGCCCCACTTTTTTGTGGTAGTGTTTGTATTGGGACTCCATGGATTTTGTTTCATCCCAGGGTTGTCGCGGATAATAAGGGTCCAGTTATGTTTTGTTTAGATTCAGCTATTCCTCTCTTAGATCTAGTAGGGTCAGATGGTGCTCAGTTTGTTTCAGTCAGTTTGTGTTGTTGTGTTTTGTTGATCTGTACTCCTGTTGTAATATATAAGTTTGTAAGACTTCTGTTTATGTAATATAAGTCTCCCATTTTATGCCAAAAAAAAAAATCAATATTTTACTCAGAATGCATTATCTTGTCAATACTTAATACATTTCTTTTTGATAGTTTATACGAAGGGTTGCTTTCAATGAAATAAATTTGAGACTAATTAGCATGAGGACAAATTATGTATGGCGGCTGCATTTGGCCACAGCCTTACATCTAGCCATGCAAAGCAAAGCAAATATGCGTTCTTCTTTTCTATTTTTGGGATGTTTTCAGAAACACACATTTATTGGCAAACTGGGTTCCAAACTTCCAATGGCATTATTTTTTTTTCAGCTAAAATGAGTGCATATGTTTTAGGTGTAAAACGATGTGTACATGTAGATCATGCCAGTTGTATCTTATGGAGTAAACTATAAAGGGAACAAGTATTCTTAGGACATTTGTTAATCTTGTTAGAAAAATTTCTTAAAATATTTTCTAAATGATATTACCTTTTTTTTTAATCTTAAGTAGCGCGTTATTATTAATTTTAATTTGGACTTATTACTGATATCACTTTTTTATCCATCAATAACAATTTGTCACCAAAGATTTTTTTTTTAAAATGCTGTAAATATAACATTAATCTACTTTTATGAACCCAAATTCTTGGGATTCTCAAATTAGGGGGTACAATATTTTGTGAAAAGTACTACGTCCATAATAATTTCAAAACATTTTCTCAACAAATCTTAGTTGGTAAGTTGTTACAAGTTCTAATTTGAATTCTCTACTGAAATTATTGTTTTACTTACCAGTAACTGTCAATAACAACCTGTCATTTAAGATTTGTTGTGAAAATGTGAATATAACATTTCTCATATTTTTTTAGGATAGAAAAAACAAGTTAGTTAAAAAATAATAATGTATATAATTATTAATTTTTTTGCAAGTAAAATTTTATATTTTTTGCAAGTAAAGGTATTCATATGAACACCCTAAATTGCAGGTGGAGCTGCTAGTGCACCCACTCAAACCTATCAAAGCTCCCCAAGTTCCTCATCAAGACCTTCACCCACTCAAAACCATCAAACTCTACCACTAATACAATATTTGCTTCATGATAAAAGCTCTTTGTTATCAAGTTAAAACACCAATTAGTTTTTGACGTGTACACTATATAGTGATGAAGCTAGTAATTTATATTTGGGGACCCAAACTATAATATTCTAACTTTAAAGGGATCTTTCCTCAAAAAAAAAAATTAAAGGGATCAAATTCTTATATTTATGTATTTGCATAAAATTTAAATAATTTATATATATATATAGAGAGAGAGAGAGAGAGAGAGAGAGAGAGAGAGAGAGAGAGAGAGTTGTGAGAGATGGGAAAAACTAGCTCGCAAAAAAGGGATGAGGCATTAGAGCCTTCCCTTCTCAAGATTATGTGTGGAGTCGCCACTCATTTTTGTTACAAAAAAAGAAAAAAGAAAAAAGAAAATACATAGGGTACATATCTAAATAATACAACCTCTCATTAATTTGAATGAATTACATTTCAATAAAATGAAATATACACAGCTTTGTCTCCTAAATTACAATCTAGTAAAAGATTACAAAGCATTGTTTCCTAGATTACAATCTAAAAATGGAAAATTACAAGGCTTTGGTTCCTAGATTATAATCTAAAAGAAAAGATAATGCACTATCTATGAACAAAAATCTAGATTCAGGGGCTAGGGTACAGAATGGGAAGGTATTATGCACCCATTCTGCCTAGACGAAGTCTAACCTTTTAGACTCTAAATGAAAATTTATATATCCATTTAAACGATGCATGACATATTGAAATACCTAAATCTATATATATAATAATAGGTAAAACCGAGAAAAACTCAAATTAGAATTCCAAATTAGAGTTCCAATTTTGCGCCATGTATCCTAAATTATTTATTCTTAAAGAATTTTATTTCCTAATTTCATAATCAAATGTGGGACCACATCATAAATATTTATCCATGTGAGTTATTAAGTACAAAAACCAAAGACTTTAGAATAAATGAATCATAAAAAAAAAAAATAAATAAAGTGCTTTACAATAATTAAAAAAAAAATATGAACAATTTACATTTTATACCTAATAATAATATAATATCCTTACAATTTTTTTTAAAGAGTTAACAAAATATAAAAAAGACTATCAATAGTATTTAAATTATATATAGGAATTATATTATGCATCTTATTGTATATCTTTAAGTATATCCATGCATATGCATGTAGTTACAAGCTAGTTTAATATTAATTCACTCTTTAAAAATTCAAAATCTGCAACTTTTATTTAAGAAGAAACAAAAAATTGTTGATATTTCACATTGAAAAAAACATTTTTTATGAAAAAGTTCAAATCTGTATTTAATAAAAATACAAATCAATTTTTTATTCAAAAAAATTTCAAATTTGTATTTAATGAAAATACAGATTATTTTTTATTACAGATTAGTTTTTATTCAAAAAAATTTTAGATCTGTATTTAATGAAAATACAGATCAGTTTTTTATCCAAAAAAAATTTCAAATATGTATTTAATGAATACATACCTGTTTCTATTCCAAAAAAAATTTAGATCTAAATTTAATGAAAACACAGACTAGTTTTTACTCTAGAAAAATTTCATATCTGTATTTAATGAAAATATAGAACAATTTTTGTTTAGAAAAAAATTCAAATATGTATTTAATGAAAGTACATATTAGTTTTTTTTATTAAGAAAAAATTCTTGATCTGTATTAATGAAAATACAGATTAGTTTTTATTCAAAAAAATTTCAGTTATGTATTTAATGAAAATACAAATTTGTTTTTTTTTAAAAAAAAATTTAGTAATTAATTGCAATATTGAAATTTAAAGGAGAACTAAATCTTAAGCACGTTAATCACCTAAAGAAAAAAAAATCGAACTAAACCTGTAAACATGGTTTATATAAAATATGAACAAGATTGTATTGACAATGAAACCAAACATATATCCATGAAAATCATGCAATGAACAACACACATCTATCAATTAGGATAGAGAAAATAACCAAAGAATGAAATTAAATGCCTACTTGTATGAATGTACCCTTCAATGAAAGAATACTTTAGAAATCAAAGAAGTTTAACGTCTGTGACATCTAAAATATATTCACTTACAAAAAAGAAATTCTTAAGGCCAAGGCTTCCAGAACGTCTTTAACGTAAGCAGAGCAAAGAAGTTAGAAAATCAAGGGTCTTGATTTTTTATTTTTTCCTCTATTTATAGAGGTTGGATGCTTGAAAAATAAGCTGAATAAGATCATATACAAATTGGATTGCATCCTTATCCACAAAAATTTGAAATAGATGTGTTTTATCTTAATCAGAGGGTTTCCAGGCTGGGCCTCAAGTTTGTGCCAATTGGCACTTGGGAAGTGCCGATAAATATTGTAAAAAGACTTAATTATCAACAATTCCCTTGTTATCTGATTATCCATTTTATTCCCATGCAAGTAGGCTTATTTTTGACGACCAACAAACAATCACCAAATTAGTTAATTAATTTTAATTGCTTAACCAATTATAATTAATTTAAATTAATCATACATGATCGGTTCCATCCAAACAAAAGGCACGCAGACTGTGAACAATTGTTCTTGTGATATCTTTTAATTTGACGGTCCAATTTGGGAAACGGGCATACCATCTCGACCGTTAAAATCTCAAGATCATTTTTATGACTTGCAATGAATGAATTGATTCATGTAATGCAAGTCTAATTTTTGGGTATATAAATGGTCATTTAAGCCATCTTCCAAAATTTATTGGTGCAAAATCGAGTGTCTACAAAATGCCCCTCATTGACAGAGCTTGCAAAGCGAATGTCAACATAAAACAAAGACATTGATTTTAGCAACCATGAATTAATCGAGGTTGAGTTTTCAAAGATTTCCTGGCCCTAGAACCTAAAACCTTGGGACATAGAACTAATGTTTTATTGTTTTGAAAAATGAGAACTATGAATACTTGATCTAATTGATAATTGATGAACCTGAATCACATCTTGAATACTAATGAGGCAATAGAGAACTATATTCACTCGATACAGAATGCTGACTGAGAACTATATCCAGCTCAATCTGAGCATTTGAGGAGACTGAGAACAATATCTGGCTCAGTCTGAAATATCTGAAGGTGACGGAGAACTATATCCGTCTCGGTCTAAATATTTGAAGGCAACTGAGAACTATATCCGTCTCGGTATGAATATCTGAAGGCAACTGAGAACTATGTGAGGCTCAATTTAAAAATTTGGGTGACTGAGAACTATATCCGACTCAATCTGGAAATTTGGGGCGACTAAGAACTATATCTAGCTTAATCTAAACATTTGGGGCGACTGAGAATTATATCCAACTCAATCTGAAAATCTTAGGTGACTAAGAACTATATTCTGCTCAATCTAAAATCTTAGGTGATCGAGAATTATATTTGGCTCAATCTGAATATCTGGGGCGACTGAGAACTACATCTGGCTCAAACTAAAAATTTGAGAGCGACTAAGAATTATATCTGGCTCAAACTAAAAATCTGAGGGCAATTGAAAACTATATCCAATTCAATCTAAATATTTGGGGCAACTGAGAACTATATCTGGCTAAATTTGAAAATTTGAGGTGATTAAGAACTATATCTGACTCGGTCTAAAAATCTAGGCAACTGAGAACTATTTTCAGCTCAATCTAAATATCTAAGGTGACTGAGAAGTATATCTAGCTCAATTTGAAAATCTGAGGACGACTGAGAGCTATATTTGGCTCAATCGACTGAGAACTATATCCGGCTCAGTCTGAAATCTGGGGGTGACTAAGAACTATATCCGACTCAATTTGAAAATTTGAAGGCGATTGAGAATTGCATCTAGCTCAATCTGAATATCTGGGGCAACTAAGAACTATATCCGGCTCAATCTGAAAATCTGATCCAGCTCAATTTGAAAATCTAAGGTGACTAAGAACTATATCCTACTCGGTTTGAAAATCTAGGGTGACTAAAAACTATAGTCGGCTTAAATCTGAAAATCTAATGGCAACTGAGAACTATATCCGACTCAATCTAAATATCTAGGACGACTAAGAACTATACCCAGCTCAATCTGAATATCTGAGGGGACTGAGAACTATATCCGGCTCAATCTAAAGAATTGGGGTAACTGAGAACTATATCTAGCTTAATCTGAATATCTAAGGTTTTGCCTACCAAAGACCAAAGTCTCGCATTAGAATTATGATTGGTGCTTTATCACTCTACTATTTAAGATATGCAATTTTTCTTCTTCTTACTTTCCCCTCTTTTTTATTTTGCTTTAAGACTTCAGTTTCTTCTTCAAAAAGGAAAAACCATTAATTTTTGGGGTCCTTTGAAAATTCTTCTTTCATCATTTTTATTTTGAAATTTGAAATTCTCTTTTGAAATTCAAACCCTTTATTCTTGGACATCCTTAATTTTTTTTCCCTTCAAAATTTGAAATTTTCTTGAAATTGAAATCATCTATTTTTGGAAATCCTTGAAAAGTTTTTTTTATCATTCATTCATTTTTTTTATAAAAAAAAAAAAAAAAAAAACATTTTTTTTGTGGTGAGTTGACTGAGTCAACTCAGTCAAACATGACTTGACTCACCAACTTGTGGCATTGTAAAGAGGTTTGGCCCCCTTTTTTTTATGTCTTCATCTTCTTTTCTTTTCTTTTTTTAGCTTCTTCTTCATCACTCTCTCTTCTTCCTCCATTGTCACTATTCACAAACTTCTTCCTTTTGCATTTTCTTCATTTCCACACCATTTCTTGCTTGGAAAATCACTTGTCTATGCTTCCAAACTTGGTTTCTTCCATCCTTCAAAATATGTATTCAGATCCTTGAGTTTTTGATCACCTTTGCAAAGCCTTTTTTTTTTTTTTTTTTTTTGAAACCCATTTACAAACCTTCATCTTTGCATTTCCATAGCATCTCCTCATGGACCAAATTATTTTCCTACTTTCAATGGGAAGAAATATCATCCATCCCTAGAATGGAAGGATGAAGAGGGGATCCTTCAAGACCCAAGCAACCATGCTCCACACTCATCCAATAAAGATTTCAAGGTGAACTCATTTTTTTGTTTTTATGGTAAATTTGTTGATTTCTTGTTTTGTTGGGAACTTTTTGGTGAGGCATTGTCATGTTGCTATTGTTTGCTCTTGTGGGAATTTTGGACACTGTATGATTTGGTTGGAATCATTGTGTGGTCATGTTGATTTTTTATTTTGGGGCATTTTGAACTGTTGAGTTATTTGGTATTGTGAAGTTTGGACAAAGTTGATGGTTTATGAAGCTTTGCATTGTATGTAGCTTGAGGTATTGTTGGATGAATTTTGACTTGATTTTTTTTTGGTGTAGGTATGAAAATTTGATGTGTAGGCATCATTGAGTAAACTCATTTTTGATGAGTGCGGAAATTTTGTTGGGATGTGTAGGCCTTATTTTCATGGGTATGGAAATTTTTGTCTATTATTTGCATGGGTATGAAATTTTTTTGTTTGTGTGTTGGACATATATTTGAGTCATTGTTAAATGAGTTTATTGAGATGAGGGATTTTTGAGTTGATTGGGATATTGTTTGGATGTCATGGAATTTGAATTCATGGAATGGCCTTTGGGGTTCGGTTAATTTTCTTGAAAGACATCATTTTATTGGTTGGGATTTTGGAGTGTGTATTTTGGAACAAGGCGTTTTGTGAACATCTCAATGGTTGGCTAAACTTTGTTTTGTAGAATCTCAAGAGTCGAGGTAGTTTTTAGATGTTAAAATGCAGGTGGGAGGTATTGTTCCCAAACATTAAAAATGTCATTAATGAAGCCGGCTCCCAAACTTTTTTTCGAGCTCTATTGGATCAAGATACCAATGAGTATAAGGACCTCCAATTGCTTCTTGCCTTGTTAGAGTGATTCTGGAATACCACTTGCACTTTTCATTTTTCGAGTATTGGTGAGGTGATGTTGACACCCTATGACTTCTTAGCCATTACTAGCTTAAAATTGGGTGCTGAGAGAATTAAAGTTAATGATTCCATCTCATCAATTGAAATTAGAGGTCGTCTTGGTGTGATGCCTCCAAAAATCAGGAGTAAAAATGTACCCTTGATATGGCTGAACTCCAATATTTACAAGTGTAAGACTATAGCAACTGGCACTCGTATGTTCATGCTTCACTTCATTAGAACTCTCTTATGTCCAGACTTGGGGAGCACTGTGAGTTTACGTTATTTGTGGAGTTTGAGGGATATTAGCCAGATAAAAAATTATGATTGGGGTGGCAAGGCTTATGTGACCCTCTTGCACTTTATGACTTAGCTTTCTCGGCACAATCTTTCGAGCCTAGGAGGTGCGCCATTTTTCTGGCAGGTGAGGTTTGAATTCTTAGTTAGGTGTGTTTTATAAAGGTTATTTGTGTTGTAGTGATGTTGACGATGTGTGTTGATTTTTTTTTTTCAGGTCTGGATGTATGAATATTTTGGGGTTGGTCCACAACTTTTAGAAGATGTTGATGATATGTTTCTAGTGTTTCTTCATTGGCTGCCTAAGTATCATCTATCGCCGCCTCCCAAGTGTTCTTTGTAGGCTTGGCGTATGGTTATCGATAACTTAACTACCAATGATGTGAGTTTTTTTTTTTTTTTTTTCTTCGTGGTTTGTTTGTTTTGTTTTTTTTTTGTTTTTTTTTTTTTTGGTTGTTGTGTTGTTTGGCTTCTTTTCATTCTAGGTTCTTTGTGATTTCCAGATGTCTTTAAATCCTTGGCTTAGATGTGAGGAGCATGTAGAGTGTGCATGGCTTAATGGCCATCAAGTGTTGTTTGAGTGTGGCCATGGGAGATATTGGTATCTTGGTGATTGGGTATTGACTCAAGTTCAACATGTGTACCCTCTTGAGACAATTTTTTTCCGTCCTTGTCCCTCCATCCAGTTGGCAAACCTTTTGGCTAATGAAGAAATTTCTCTTGCTCAAGTTAACCATGTTGTTTCGAGGACATTAGGAGACTATCTTGACTTTGTCCAGTCTCAATTTCAGGGTTATTTAGCTGGCATCTCTGTAACATTGGCAACTTTCTTTCTTTCCCAGGTCAATTTGCATCATGGCTTGCATCCTCATCTTTTATCTTCTTTGTTTTACGTTTTGTGAAAATATTTGCATGTTGCATGGTTTACGTTTTGTGAAAATATTTACGTTTTGTGTTTTTTTTCCGAACCTAGGAAAGAAAATAACATAATTTACAACCACTTCAAATGTGGAGACTAGCACCTCAAAAGTATTTATTCATTGATCCATATTGGTTGGCTCAGTGAAGGGGTATAAATCCATCAGTCTTACTGCTCCCCCAAAGTATATCTATTTGATAATATATGGACCTGCCCAATTTCGCTTGAATTTCTTGTTTGTTTCTCGAATTGGGGCTCGAATCTCCTTCAACATTAAAAATCCCAACTTCAAATCTCTAGCTCTTACTTTCTTATCTAAAGCTTTTCTGAGTCTTCTATGGTAACCTTGAATATGGTACAAGGCCTTGAGTCTCTTCTTATCCACCATGCATAATTGGTCATAGCTACTCTGTAACCAATCTACTTCGGGGAATGATAACGCCTTAAAACGTGTACTTGTTATATATTTACATTATGTCCTTATTACTATGCTTAATTTTTATAATTAAGCCATGATTTGCATTAGTCCATATTATTTATCTTTACATGATTTCTTGAATAAGATGTCATTCATTGTGTGTAATTTTCTACTTTCAGGAAATCATGTGAGAAAGATGAGTTTACAGGAATTTGTGAGAGAATAGAGACCAAACTAGAATTCAAGTGGAGCTAAGGACCACGCTTAAATGTATAAGAAGGTGCAGCTTGAGTGCTTAGGCCATCTACCGTGTTTGGAAGCTTCAAATAAGGAAAGAAATCACAGAGGTAGAATTTGAAAAGGAAAAATCAAATTTGAGCACTAATCAGTATTTTGAGCGTATCTCTCTCTTCAAATATCCAATTGACACAAGGTAAAATGGGTTGGAACCATGACTTAAATATCTACAATTCTACAGTTTTGAGTTTTCCGAAATTCTCAATTCTTGAAGACCAAAATTAACTCACAATTTACTGCTGTAAACCTAGATAAAAATTAAAATAGTAAAAGTTTTTTTTTTTTGGACACTTTGACATTAGGGTTTGGAAGGGAGGCTATGTAGAACGAATTTTGGAAAGAAAAACTTGTATTTTCCTTTCTCTAATGGCAGCCTAAACTCTTTGCTAAGGCTAGAGGTTATGTTTCTTCTATACGGCATGAATATTCAATGTGATTCTTTCTAAGATTTTATCAACAACATATTTGATTGTTCAATTAGATTTTTTCAATGTATTAGTTCTTCCATGCTTTGAATAAGTTCAATCATGTTTTTATTATTGTTTAGATGAATTCTAATAGTTTTAAATAGAAATCAAGTTTTAAAGTGAATGGGTTTTTCTAAAAACTTTTCTAACCACATTATTAATCTAGGTAATCACACGTTCTTGAATTGTCTCAGTTCAACCGAATCATAAGTATTTAATTGTATAAGAATAATCAATTATAAAATATATTTTCTTTGATCACAATAGAGAAACACCTCGATGCCCTGGTATTTACATTATTGATTTAAATAATTTTTTTGTTATTATTTTTGTTAACAACCACCTAGCAAAAGTAGTTTTCTTCTTCACCCAAATTGTTATTTAATTATATTGTCTTTGAATTTACTCCGCTCCTTGTGCTTTGGCCTCGGTACTCCAAAAATTATATTGCTATGATCTCCTACACTTGGGAGTGAGTAAGCAATTTTGGCATCGTTGCCAGGGAGCTACTACGTATTCAGAGGCAATTGTTTTTTTTTTTTTTTGGAGCAAAGCATAACTAGTGGAAACTCTTCTATTGGTAACTTCGTTCCATTTTTTTCCCTTATTTTGTTTTTATTTTTCGGTTTTTTATTTTATTTTATTTATTGTGCATTCATTGTTGCATGAGCATTTGGGTTAGAAACAATAGAGGCAAATTAGAAATTCTTGAAACTTACTTTGGTAATCTTTTTGACACACCATCACCTTCACCTTCTTCATCAATCATGGGTGATGAAACACGTAATAATCATGAGAAGAATAGAAGAACTATGTATGAACTGTTGCATCCCACACAAAATTTTGTTCCTTCATGCATCATGTTTCCACCTAATGCACCACATGTAGAACTGAAACAAGGTTTATTAGCAATACTTCCTAACTTTAGGGGACAAGAAAATGAAAATCCTTATGTCCATGTTAGAGCTTTTGAAGAGGTAATTAGTAGTTTCTATGCACAAAATGTTATTGAGACTACTAAGTTACGTTTCTTTCCTTTTTCTCTTAAGGATAAGGTAAGAAGTTGGCTTTACACCTTGAAACCTAGGTCTATAGGTAGTTAGGGGGAGATGGCCCAAGAGTTTTTTAAGAAACATTATCCTCCCCACAAAGTCCAGCAAGTAAAAAGTAGGCTAGCTAGTTTTGTCCAAGGAGAAAATCAGACCTTATACCAAGCTTGGGAAAGGTAGAAAGATCTTTTCAATTTCTGCCTAACTCATGGGTATGAAGATTAGAGGTTGGTTAGCTATTTTTATGAAGGACTTTCACCTAGAGACCTACAATTTGTTCCACTCTCATGCGGAGGGGACTTTTTACAAAAAGAACCTAAAGATGCAATGGATTATCTTGATGAGATTGCAGAAAACTCTAACACATGGACTGGGCCTAGCCCTATGGACTCCACTGATAGGACTAGAATTAACACTACCACTTCTAGTGGAAGTGTTTTCAAGTTGAGGGAAGATGATAACATAAGTGCAAAAATCAACATGTTAACTAAAGAAATTGAGGCACTCAAAATGAAAGGAGGTAAAAGTGTTAGTGCTACCTTTAGAGAGGACCCAATGGAGGTGTGTAAAATCTGTCATGAGATAAACCATGCTACAATGAATGTGCATCACTTTCATCATTCTTAAATGCGCCAAAAGAACAAGTGCATGCACTTAATTCATACTAGCCAAATAATTCTTCATATTCTAACAATCAAAACCCAAATATGCAAAACCACCTGTGTTTGAGTTATAAGAGTGACAATGTGTTGAATCCTCTTGCTCCAAGGAATTTTAATTCACCACATGCATCATCATCATCATCTAGGCCTTCCTTGGAGGATGCACTTAGTACTTTCATTCAAAGGCAAAGTGAGCAAAATCAAAAGTTTGAATCCATGCTCACTAGGCTAGATGAAGAGGTAGAGAGACCAAGAGTCATATAACTAGGCTTACAAATTCATTTAGTGGGATAGAGAGGGAAGCTTCCTTCCCAAACTCAACCTAATCCGATCAATCAAAATCTAAAAATTGGCTCTAAGGATGAATATGAGGATGTAAAAGCTGTGACCATTTTGAGGAGTGGTAAAGAGATTGATGAAAGTTCTCCTTTAGTAACTAAGAAATCTAAGGAGACCCTAGTTGAAAATGAGAAGGATGAATCTGAGTCACTTGGGCTTGATGACATTGAACAATGTCCAATCCCTCCACCATTTCCACAAGCCTTAAAATTACCTAAGAAATTGGATACCACATCTGAGATATTAGAGCATTTGTATCAAGTCAAGATAAATTTTCCATTATTGCATGTTATCAAGCAAGTGTCTACATATGCCAAGGTAATTAAGGACCTATGTACCATCAAGAGAAAGCATCATGTGAAGAAGACCGCATTCCTAATAGAACAGGTAAGTGCAGTTACCCAACATAAGACCCCACCAAAGTATAAGGATCCAGGTTGTCCAACAATCTCTTGTACTATTGGAGATTACATCATGGAGCATGCATAGCTAGATCTTGGGGAAAGTGTTAATTTGATCCCTTTCGGTATATCAAAAACTTGGATTTGGTGAGTAAAAACCTACTTCAATAACTTTACAATTGGCTGACCACTCTATAAGGGAGCCGAAAGGGATTGTTGAGGATGTGTTGGTGAAAATTGAACAATTTTATTATCCAGATGATTTTATTGTTCTAGATTACCAACCTGTTTTACATCCTTGTGTTCATACCTTATTATTTTGGGTAGGTATTTTCTTACCACAACTAATGCTTTAATTTATTGCAGGAATGTGATAGGCCAAAAATATATTGACCCCTTGTGATAAATTAATTAATTGATTTAGTCAAGTTAATTAATTAATTCAATTAACATGCAAAACGCATGGTAGCATAAAAAAATCACCAACTAAGTTGATATCCAGGAGAAAATAAAGTTAACAAGGTGATTTTTTTACGAATGGGGAAAACCTACAAGGCAAAAACCCCACCGAGTGATTTTAAGGTCATCACTCCCAAGAATCCACTATAATCACAACAAGCAGTTACAAGTAAAAGAATCTCAGTACTATATGCCAACCTACAGTTGAACCCTTACCCCAATATACAATTGGACTTGTTCTGTAGTAACAATCTCTCATTTTCAATGCATGGCTCCTAGTACATGACTAACCAATCTATGCGTAGATCATAGTACGCGACTTACTCACCAACTTGAGAAAGATGTTAGCTGCAAAGTTCTTCAATCCATCAACACGATGAAGATCATGAAACTCCTTGGTCACAAAACCCAATGGTGTATAAACGCAGTAGCTTTTTCAAGAGAAAGATGAACTAGGACAAATTCTATCTCCAATCACAATTTGCATGAACAAAACTTTGCTCTATACTTGTGAAACCTTTTATGACCCTTAAAATAATCCTTATATATGTTAAGATTTATGAGAAAAGAAAACCTAAACATGTACACACGGATTAGAGTGAAATCAGATATGAAAAAATGATTTTTATAAATCTCGATAGATAAGGTATCTATCGAGCAGCTGTCGAGCATCGGGCTAAAGCTATCTTTTAGACCTCGATAGATGCAATCTGTTGAGCTAGTTGTCGAGCTTTAAAATCTAGCACTTCTTCAGTTGTTTCTTGGACAGATTTGTATGGCTTCAATACTTGGACTTGAACTCTTGTTCCTTAAAGTGTCAAACACATCCTAAATCTACCTAATTATAAGTAAAGTGCATTTTGCCAAAGGATTAGCCAATTCTAATTGACATATGTTGCTAACATCATTCACATGTGTCCTAACAGAATGGAAGAATGCAACTCACTTTTGGTTCCATGACTTTGGAGCTAAACATATTTCATATGGCTAAACAACCACATGAGGATGATGACTATGCATATATGAACCTCATTGGGGCAGTGGTTCAAGAAGAGTTTAATAAGAATTATTTTTCTGATCCTCTTGAAACTCTTCTTAATAATTTTGTTGGTTCTTATGATTTAGAATGTGATATTCATGTATCTGAAAATTTTTCTTTGTTGGATTCCTCACAAGTTTTGGAAGAACAATAGATGATGGCAATTAATAAAGGATGGAAGCCTTGCTTTGAGGAGCTACTAGGAAATGAAAAAAATCTCATGCATTCAAGTGAAGAGGCACCACAGCTGGAGTTTAAGCTGTTGCCCGGTGGTCTCAAGTACGCATATTTAGGCCCAGGTAAGTTAAAACCTAGGTGGGATGGCCCTTTCATTGTAAGGGAAGTGTTAAACCATAGAGTTGTAATAGTTGAAGACCTAAGAGATGGTAGGTTTTTCAAAGTAAATGGACAAAGGTTAAAACCATTCTTAGGGGGAGTTACACCAAAGGAGGAGACTATGTCACTAAAGATCCCTGCTTATTGGGATGCTACATGAACTTTGAAAAAGCCTTATGAAGTTGTATCATATTTGTTTTAATTTTTCTTTTTCTTTTTCTTTTTCTTTTTTTGTTTCTTTTTGCCCTTTGTGTTTGGTTTTGTTTATGTTTTTTGTTTTTGTTTTTTTTTTGTTTTTTGTAAGCTAACATTTACAGGTTTGAAAGAAATTAAAAAAAAAAAAAAAAAAACAATTTAAATGCTTAAGGTAACTTCTTCCCTATGTACTTGAATTTATTTTGGCTTTGATACATTGAGGACAATGCAATAGTTTAGTTAGGGGGAGAGGTCTACACATTTTGTTGCACCTTGCATGAATTTTTTGTTTTTTTGGAACTTTTCAATTCTAAAAAAATATAACAAAAAATAAAAAACCTTGAATTTGAATACAATAGAGTTATAAGCTTTATTTTTATATCATGTGATGAAATGAATAATGCTAAGTTGGTTATACTATTTGCTATATTAAGACTCTTTTGTGAAGAGCACAATTGGAAACTTTTAAGTACAATAGCCGGGTTAGCTGACAGTAGGATGTTGGATATGCATGGATCATGAACAAGATAGATATAAGCTGAAACATAACACATATGGAGAGTTCTTGAGCCTTAATTTTCTTTGTGAGAGTATATCTTTATTTGAACTCTTAAATTTCTCTCATATGCTTCAATTTTTATAAAAGATCTCTATATTTTTTGGTTAACTACTGGAAACATTATGGGGAGATATACCATGATCATACCTATTTTTGTCCTTAGGCATGCCGGTTTATGTGGAATTTTAGGAGATGAGAGCCTAAGACCACCAATTTTTTTGTCACCAACTAAACAAATATTCAACCTACCTTTACATTAACCATTGTCACCATCATTTTAGCCATGAGAAATACTTTTGCAATACCACAAAACATTTTTATGTATGGGTATTCTCTTGGGGGTTTAAGTTTTGAACAATTGATGCATTTAGATACCACCACTATCTCTCTTTTCTTCAAAAAACAAATCAAAAAGAAGAAGAAAGAAAAAAAAAACAAAAAAAAAAAAAAAAACAAAAAACAAAAAAAAAGAGAAAAAAAAAAAAGAAAGAAAGAGGAGACATACATAATCAATCAATAAATCATCGGTGTCTTACACATCTTTCATGTATTTCGGAAGGATTATATGACTGAGTAAAGGTTATTTTGATTCAAATTGGTTGTTATTGCTATGAGTTGAGTTTGGCTTGAATTTTCTGCATTTGATTCATATATCTCATATTTCAAAGAGAGAAGTTTTGTCTTTACCTAGCCATAATACTACCACTGAGCTTAAAGTCCTACTTGCTCCTAAAGGTGCATGGCTTGTATGTGTTTGGGATAAAAACTAGGGATGAGAATGGAATTAACCTCATGTTTCCAGGATTTCAACATCCATTCCAAGAGATATTTTTCTGTTGTTTTAACAGCTATTTTTGTATACACATGTGATATTCTTAAAACTTATTCTTTCCTTTTTGTTCACATGTGATTTGAAGAGAAAAAAAGAAAAAGAAAAAAGCCATTACTTCTATGTGTTCTTTTAGAGTGTTGATGACTTAAGAGAGGTTTTGGAGTATAGGCTCTAATCTAGATTATTCTTGGTCTATGCATGTTTGGAAAAGTCGGTTTGATTGGATGGGCTATGCACACACACACTCCAAAAGTGAAGCTAGTGAGAACTCTTTGATATGATGAATAGTATCCCAACTCAAAAATTGAAAGTTCATTTGTATGATATAATGATAAAGAAGACTAATATTTTCTGCAAGAATTTTCAAGAAACCTTTGATTTTTGTGGGTAGAGTCACTACAAACCCTCACGAGAGCAAAACTCGTCCACTAAGGGTGACCTAGGGGTTCAAATACTTGCTACACATGGGAAGTGCAATCGTGTAGCCAACAAAAGTGGCTTGTATTTTAGTTTTAATTTTTCACTTTCAGTATCACTTTTAGTAGACATGGGTGGCTTGTGGATTGCTAGGGAGTAGCAAGATTTAAGTTGGGAGGCGCAATAACGCCTTAAAACGTATACTTGTTATATCTTTATGTGGGCATTATCTCCTTATTACTATGCTTAATTTGTATAATTAAGTCATGATTTGCATTAATCCCTATTATTTATCTTTACATAATTTCTTGAATAAGATATCATTCATTGTGTGTAATTTTCTACTTTCAGGAAATCATGTGAGAAAGATGAGTTTATGGGAATTTGTGAGAGAATGGAGGCCAAACTAGAATTAAAGTGGAGCTAAAGGACCATACTTAAATGTATAAGGAGGTGCAGTTGGAGTGCTTAGGTCATCTACCATGTTTGGAAGTTTCAAATAAGGAAAGAAATCAAAGAGGTAGAATCTGAAAAGGAAAAATCAGATTTGAGCACTGATCAGTATTTTGAACGTATCTCTCTCCTCATAAATCTAATTGACACAAGGCTAATTGGGTTGGAACCTTGACTTAAATATCTACAACTTTCTAATTTTGAGTTTTTCAAAATTATCAATATTTAAAGGCCGAAATGAACTTACTGTTTACTGCTGTAAACCTAGACGAAAATTAAAATAGTAAAAATTATTTTTTCTTTGGACACTTTGACATTAGGGTTTGGAAAGGAGGCTGTGTAGAAAAAATTTTGGAGAGAAAAACTTGTATTTTCCTTTATCTAATGGCAGCTTAAACTCTTTGCTAGGGCTAGGGGTTATGTTTCTTCTATACGGTATGAATATTCAATGTGATTCTTTTTAAGATTTTATCAACAACATATTTGATTATCCAATTAGATTTCTTTTGATGTATTAGTTCCTCCATGATTTCAATAAGTTCAATCATGTTTTCCTTATTGTTTAGATAAATTTCTAATAGTTTTAAATAGAAATCAGGTTTTAAAGTGAATGGGTTTTTTGTAAACATTTCTAACCGCATTATTAATTTAGGTAATCATGCGTTCTTGAATTTTCTCAGTTCAACTGAATTATAACTATTTAATTATATAAGAACAATCAATTATGAAATATATATTTTCTTAGATCATAAAGAATTTCATATTGATATAGAGAAACACCCTAATGCCTTGGTATTTACATTATTGATTTAAATTAGTTTTTATTGTTGTTCTTGTTAACAATCACCTAGCAAAAGTATTTTTCTTCTTCACCCAAATTTTGTTTAATTATATTGTCTTTGAATTTACATCACTCTTGTGGTTCGACCTCAGTACTCCGAGAATTGCTACGATCTACTGCACTAGGGAGTGAGCAAGTAAGGAACTCTCCAATACTATTCTTAATGAACAAACACCCATTTCAATGGGAAGGATCGCCTTCATCCCATACACCAATGAATAAGAAGTGGCTCCTATGGATGATCGAATTGATGTCCTATACCCCCAAAGTGCATAGGGCAACTATAGATGCCAATCTTTGTAGTTCTTCGTGCTTTTCTTCAAAATTTGCCCTATGTTCTTGTTTTTAGCCTAAACTACCCCATTGGTCTGAGGACGATAAGGTGAGGATTTATGGTGCTAAATATTGAACTATCAAAGTAGCTTCTCTATTTCTCCCTTGAAATGCAGCCCATTGTTTGACATAATTTCATGCGGTATCCCATATCTACAAATGATATTAGTCTGAATAAACTGTGCAACTTTCTTCGAGTTCAAAACCTTATATAAGGCAGCTTCCACCCATTTAGTGAAGTAATCAAGAACAACAAGTATGAATTCATGGCATTGGATGTTGTTGGGTGAATCTTCCCAATAATATCTATTCTCCACGAAGAAAACGGCCAAGGCGAAGCCATGGTATGTAATGGCATGGGCGGCATATGTTTCAAATCTCCATGGACTTGGAACTGATGGCATTTTCAAACATGAACCATGTAGTTTGCTTCCATAGTAGTCCAGTAATAACCCTGTCCCATTACCTTTTGTGACAGCATGTGTGCATTCATATGTGGCCTATAACTTGACTCATGAATCTCTTCAATTATTTGTTGTGCTTCCTTGGCAATCACGCAAAGGAGATGAATTCCATCATACGATATTCTATAAAGCCTTTCACCATAAATAATGTAATTAATGGACAACCTTTTGAAGGTCAATTGGTCATTCTTGTCTACAGACTTTGGGTATGTCCCATCCTTGAGGTACTGTAAGATGTCTGAATACCATTCACCTTCCTCATTCATTCCCTTATCTCCTTCTATTGACATACAATAAGTTGGCTTTTCTTTTTGTTCCACCACTATTGGTTGAGCTTCATCTTCCTTAGGTCTATCCATTATGGATGCCATTGTTGCTAAAACATTTGCAATCTAATTCTGCATTCTTGACATATACTAGTACTAAATCTTACCAAATTTTGATGCCAACTTTTGAAGACATTCATGATAAGGCATTAGCTTTTCTTCCTTAAACTTCCTCTATTCTAAATCTGAGAAATTATCAAGGCCGAATCACCATATACTTCCAACTCTTTCACTCCAAGACCTAGGGCCGCTTGTAACCCCATAATACAAGCTTCATATTCAGCGGCATTATTAGTGGCAGGAAAGTTGAGCCTACCAGAGAATGGGATTTATGTCCCTTTTGGAGAAATTAAGAGAACTCCAATGCTACTTCCATTCTGATTACTTGCTCCCTCAAAATACATCTTCCATGATTCTAACTCTATCCCTATGACATCCTCATCTGGAAAGTCCCCTTGGGTTTCTTCAACCTCTTCAGGTTAATAGTGGGCTAAGTGATCAACAATTACTCTTCCCTTTACAGACTTTCGAGTCACATATTTAATATCAAATTCTGACAAGAGCAAAACCCACTTAGCTGTCTTCCTATCTTGCACAGGCTTCTCCATCAAATATTTCAAAGGGTCCATTCATGTAATCAACAAGACCTTGAAAGCAAGCATGTAATGCCTGAGTTTTTGTGTTGCCCAAACAAGTGCTACACATGTTTTCTCAAGTGATGAATACTTGTCTTCATAAGCCAACATCTTATTGCTAATATAATAAATTGCATTCTCTTTTCTAGACTCCTCTAGGTATTGAGCAAGCAAACCCTCATTGTTGTATCTATGGTTGTGAGATATAACAATAATGGCTTTTCAAGTACCAGTGGAACTAGTATTAGTGGCTTCATCAAATAACGCTTAATATTCTTAAAAGCTTCTTGGCATTGTTCATTCCACACTGTGGGAACTTTCTTCTTGAGCAGCTGGAAAAATGGCTCACATGTCATGCTGAGCTGGGCTATGAATTTGGTTATGTATTGTATCCTCCCTAAAAATCCTTGAATCTCCTTCTCAATCCTTGGAGGCTTCATTTCCACAATTGCCTTGATTTTGTCAAGATCTACTTCAATTCCCCTCTAACTTACCATAAATCTCAACAGTTTTTCGGATGTCACGCCAAAAGTGCACTTTTTCGGATTCAACCGCAACTTATAGAATTGGATTCTTTCAAAGAACTTCCGTAAAACTAGTATGTGCCATTCACGGTCTTTGGACTTCACTATCATGTCATCCACATAAACTTCTACTTCATTGTATATCAAATCATGCAACAGGGTAGTGGCTGCACGCTGGTAAGTGGCACCAGCATTCTTAAGACCAAATGGCATGATACGTACCCTAAGGAGTAATGAAAAAGATCTTCTCCATATCTTCTAGAGCCATCTTTATCTGATTGTATCCCAAAAATCCATCCATAAATGACAGCAAGACATGTTCTACTGTGTAATCAACCAAGATATCAATATGAGAAAAGGGAAAATCATCTTTCGAGCTAGCCTTATTAAGATCTCTGAAGTCTACACACATTCTCACCTTCCCGTCCTTCTTTGGAACTAGAACCACATTAGCTAGCCATCTTGGGTAGTTGACCATCCATAAAAATCCTGCATTGTACTGTTTCTCAACTTCTTCTTTGATCTTGAGAGTCCACTCGAGATTCATTCTTCTTAGCTTTTACTTGACTAGCTTCATGGCTAGATTTGTTAGAATACAATGTTTTAGTATATCTATATCGATCCCAAGCGTGTCTTTGTATGACCATGCAAATACCTCTTAGAATTTTTTCAGTAATGCGACTAATGCATCGCTCTTAGAGGAGGTTAAGGTGTTGCCCATTTTTTCCATCTTAGGTTCATCATAAGTTCCCAGGTTAACAGGTTGGGTTTCTTCTTTTATAGGTTCTACACACCCCTGTTTTAATTCCTCATTATTAAAAGTTTCTTTACCAATTTCTGAAATAAAAACATTTAAAGCCAACAAATAAGTAGAATCAGAAATCAAATTATGAGGAATAGGGTTCTTAACATACACAACAGGAATAGACTCTATAGGAACACAATCACAAATGGACTCAACATAAACAATAATATTATCAAAAATAGACTCAATAGGGATAGAGATAAGTTTTTTGGCAGGAGTGAGTGGCTCAATGGTATTGATCTTCTCTAGAGAGTCTTCCATGCGGTGGGCGGCTTCCTCCCATGCCAGGTTCTTTAACTCAATTGTGGCTTCAACGATGGTAGTTAGCTCCCAGTGAGTCCCTTCTTCCCTTAGTATTAGTACCATGGCATCTTCATCCATATAATTATGCTTTCACCGTCAACCTCCATATCTATGGGCTTGTTAGCTATATAGGTATCTAAGCGCTCTACGCTGTCCATCCACTCCCCATGTAGATCTTGCTTCCCTTTGTTGCCTAGGTGGATGTATTGGGGAAGTATTCTGATTCATTCCCTTCCATTCTCTCATATTCATCTTCAAGATTGTCCAGAGTCAAGCTTTTTGTCTAGTGTCACCAATCTAGCATTTATATCATCTTCTTCCTCAGTGTATAAGGCCAGTAAGCCAAGTTCTGAATTATGGAATAATCCTAACTTAGGAATTTCTCTACTATGCTTGTCATATCGAGAGCCTAATCTTGAACTGACATCAGTAATGCATCTCTAATTCGATGGCCGCCCATAGGGGTATGCATCATAATCTATACCTTCAGCTTCTACATCCTCATCTATATCTTCAATTCTAGCTCCTTTGTCACTCCTACAACTTCATCTTTAGACTCAATAAGGATAAAGATAAAATTTTTGGCAAAAGTGAGTGGTTTAACAGCCTTGATCTTTTCTAGAGAGTCTTCCATAGGGTGGGCAGCTCCCTCCCATGCCCAGTTCTTCAACTCGATTGTGGCCTCAACGATGGTAATTAGCTCCCAATAAGTCCCTTCTTCCCTCAGCATTAGTACCATGGGTCTTCATCCATATAATTTTTCTTTCACCATCAACCTCCATATCTATGGGCTTGTTAGATATATAGGCATCTAGGCGATCTATGTTGTCCACCCACTCCCCAAGTAGATCTTGCTTCCCTTTGTTTCTTGGGCGGATGTATTGGAGAAGTATTCTGATTCATTCCCTTCCATTCTCTCATATTCATCTTCAAGATTCTCTAGAGTCAAGTTTCTAAAACTACAGATCAGTAGCTTTTTATCTAGTGTCACCAATCTAGCATCTATATCATCTTCTTCCTCAGTGTAAAGGGCCTGTGTGCTAAGTTCTAAATTATGGAATAGCCCTAACTTAGGAATTTCTCTACCATGCTTGTCATATCGAGGGCCTGATCTTGAATTGACATCAGTAATGTAGCTCTAATCTGAGGGCCACCCATAAGGGTATTCATCATAATATATACCTTTTAGCTTCTGCATCCTCCTTTACATCTTCATCTTCAAATTCTGTGTCACCTTCTACATCTTCATCTTCATCTTCAGCTTCTACATCATCTCCTACATCTTCATCTTCAGCTTCTACATCATCTCCTACATTTTCATCTTCATCTTCATCTTCAACTTTTGCATCATCCTCTAGGTCCATCATAGTAATCCACATCATAATCAAACTGGTCTTCATAAAAAGATCCCACATCTTCATCCTCTCTATCACTAAAGGGTTCTCCATTATCATTGCCACTATATTGGCTATCATAATCTTCGTTACTACCCTTTTAACTATCATTATTATAGCTGTTATTGTCCCCACTATCTTCGTTGTCACTACTACTATATTGGCTATCATAACCTTCGTTACTACCCTTTTCACTATCACTATTATAGTTGTTATTGTCCCCACTATCTCCGTTGTCACTACTGCTGTTGTCACCATTATTATCACTCTAACTGTCACTACCTTCACCATCATCACTAGGGGCTTCTCCCTTTTCCTCATTTTCATCATCTGTTCTTGCTTCATATGAGTTTTTCAATGCAAGTTGGCAAGTCTCCCAATACTCTTCTTCTTCTATATTACAGATGGTATCTCCCAAAAGTGTGGTCATTGCCTCAGGATCCATGTAATCAACCCAATCAATCATGACCCAATTTATGTCTTCCTTCTTCAGTTCTAGGAGCTTGTTGTCATAATCAAAGAATAGCTCAAATCCAGGGACCATTGTTTTTAACTCAGGATCGTATCTCAGTTTAGGTAATCCCCAATAGCGTTGACTATCTCCAACTTTGACAAACTTTCCATTCAATGTGGAAGTGTAAGGCTTCAAGGGTTCTAAGGGACAAGGAAGTCCCTTTGCTTTGGCCTTTGCACGGGCCATCCTCCCCACTTCCATTTCTAACAAGTCATCATCCGTAGGTTTATAACCTAGCCCAAAAGGTGTTGTGGTAGTAGGAATTTTCAGAACTTGAGCAATTGCCTCTTTCACAATCTTCCCTAAGTTCATCTGAAAAATAATTCATTTTTCTCATCATTGCCACCTCATTGTTATTACTGTAGGGATCAAAGTCCATAGGAATCCTTTCAACCTCATCTTCTCTTCTTCCAAAACTAGGCTTCTCAATCTCAAAGCCATCCAAAGTTAATGGCTCCTTCTCAAAATTGATACCAATAATGGGCTTTGGTATAGTCAAAGTATCGCAATATATGATAACTATGGCTCCTTTATGTGGAAATTGAACCTTTTGGTATGGGATGAAGGTATGACCTCTGTATCATGGATCCATGGTTACCCATGGAGCATATCGAAGCATGAAACTATATTCAGCTCTTGAAATTCTACTTTCTTCATCATTGGCCCTATGGTGAGCTCTATTGTTACAATTCCTAAGACCTCCCTTCTACTATTGTCATATGCTCTCACATGCTGATCAGTTGGCATAAAATCCTCAATGCTTAAGCCTAAGAAACTTGTGGTCTTTAAAGGACACACATTTACGTCACTTTCGTCATCAATTAGGACCATTGGGATCCTCTTGCCTATGGAATCTACAGTAATGTCCAATGGGTCATTATGGTACTTCCCATTCTTTGTCAAATCTTTGTCAGAGTAGGAAATAGTAAGTTCCCTATTTATAGACCCAATCATAGCATTCAAATCTTAAGAAGTAATGGTTGTAGGGACTTGGATTTGATTAAGAAAGTCTACCAGATTTTGGTGGTGCTTATATGAGGCCATAAGTAAACCCCATAAAGATATATTGGCTTGCATCTTTGGCAATTGCTTGAAGACCTCACCTTCTTCATTAGGTGTTTATTGGGTAGACTTGTTCAAGGCCTCTACCGGGTTGTCTGTCTCCAGATGTGGGGGTTTGAAGAGTCTCCCCACCTTGTGATGTGGGCAATTTTTTATGGATCATTTGATTTAGTATCTTGGGTTTTGAAGTGTCTCTCCCCGTATGTGGGTGTTAGGTCATTTGATTAGGGCTTGAAGTGTCTTCCCCCATATGTGGATGTTGGATAATCTGACTGGGAGTTTAAAATGTCTCCCCCCATATGTGGATGTTGGGTAATTTGATTGGAGTTTGAAGTGTCTCCCTACATATGTGGATGTTGGGTAATTTGGGGTTTCTATAGCATCTTCACTCCATATAACATACCCTGTAGCAGATGTCATACTCATCAGCTCTTCCCAAGTCATCATAAAGCATTCAGGTAGGTTGTAAATCAACTTAGACAGGTCCTCTTCTCCATGTTCTTTAGACATCAAGCAATTAATCCTTAGTACTTTCCCAAAATTATGGTTAGGCAAGGGATTATTGGTGATACCAGGCCTTGTATGCGGTGCAATCACCTTAGTGTCTATTAAATCTTGGATTGAATGATGAAGGTTATAACATATGTCAATGTCGTGGCCTGGACCTTGATGGTAGGCATACCTTTTACTCACATCGATTCTTGCAAGTAATGGGTTTGGGACTGGTTTTTGGTCTAAAGGTTTTAGTAACCCCTTTGCCTTCAGTTTTTCAAACACTTGACTTATTGGCATATATAGCTCATGAAATTCTCTCCTAGGCCTTGAAGGAGGCCTTTGTGATATTCGCACTGGGGCAATAAGTTGGTAGTGATCATTTTTTTTATATATTAGAGACTTCTGCAATTTTGTAACTAGACCTAAAATTCTTTTAAACTTAGGTGTATCCTCATTTTTATGATACCATTATTTATTGCATCCTCAATTTGGGTACCAGCAGCATTAAAAGCTTTAAAATTCAGAATGTACTATGAAAACAAATATTTATGGTATATAGGTAACAAGTTTTTAATAACCATGGTTCATTGCTCTTCTTCATTTGTCCTATTCATCATCTATGCGGCTTTAGACCTCCACTTGGTGATGAAGGCAGAGAAGAACTCTTTCAGCTCTTGTTTAGTGGTCTCCAAATCCCTCCTTGTCACATCCACTTCTATATTGTACTTGTACTAGCTGTGAAACATCCTACAAATGTCTTCCCAGTTTCTTGCTCTATTTTCTTCAACATTGAGGAACCACCTGAGAGCGGCTCCAGTCAAGGTGTTTTAGAACATTTATGCCAACATTTCTTCAGTAGCTCCCAGGGGCTGCATAGCCCTCATGTACATTTTTAGGTGGAATTTGGGGCAGCCTTGTTAGGATGTATGCCCTTAAATCCTATTGTGTGATGCTATGTATGACTTAATATTATGGTTAATAAAGTTGTTTTATTATTATCTAAAAATAATTGTGACATGAATATTGGGACATTATCATATAGTCCATGATATGCATAGTATGTGATTTATGTGATTTAGTCACAGAAAATATAAAATCATAAGTTCTTTGTAAACTTAGAATTTTAGTTCGTAGTCGGTGATGAAATTGGGCATTTCATCTACGGAAACTATAACATATCAACTAAGATGATTTGTCTTGATCATAAAAATGGAGATTTCTAGTTGGTATGTTGCTATGTTTTAAGAAGTTAAAACATATTGAACTGGACCGTTATGAGATTTATTATTCTCCTAACGACTGTCAAATGAATAATAAACTCACAACTTCTATTTATAGGAACTCTTAATCCTGAGAGGATAATAGACCTGATTATGAAATGTAGGTTGCTTTGATATTTCAGGAGTGAGGTCTAAAGTCACGATCAAAATTTCAGTATGTTGGGAAACCACATTTATTGTTGATAGAACTTATATTCTCAAGATGGAATTCATAGTCTCTTAACAGAAATATAAAATATTCCCTTGAGATAATTTTAATGAATTTGGTTATTTAGAGTGTTAGGCCTAATCACTTTAGTAAGGAGTTACTAAAGTATATATTTATGGAATTGGATTTCATAAATATATGATGAATAACTTAAAAGATTAAACTGGGGACTCGAGGAATTAAGATATAGTAATCTTCAAAGTGACAGTCTAGACTCATGACTTTGTATTACTACGAATATTTTATGAAGGAGTTACATACACAATAAAGTCTTAGGATATAATTTATAAATAAGGCCTAGAGTGCAACTATATTTATATAATGATATTAAATATAGTTAATGGTAACTTTGGGTTTGTCAAGAGTTGAAAGAAAAGCCCAAGGCCCATTAAAGCTAGTGTCTTATTGGTCCCTTTTGGTCTCACTCCAAGCCATACATTAAGTCCAATTGGAAAGGCCCAAAAGGCTAGCCCAATTAGATAATCAGTTAGATACAAAGGGAGAATCATATAGAATTTTTAGCAAGTTGATTACATGATTATGAAATGGTGTGTATGTGTAAGAGTATGCCACACTCTCTTATTTTCCCTTGAATTAATTGAGAGACCACACTTCTTGGGCGTTAATGGAATTGGAATGAAGATTAAAAGTTTTCCCAAGTGCTTCTACTCTTTTGTTTTTGAATTTCACTGCACTAAGGTACGTTCTCTTGTTCTTGAATTCTAAGATTTACATAGTGTATGTTGTCTATTGTAAATGAAGTAGAGCTGTTAACTTTTCGCTGCGTATGTTTTGTATGAGATACAAACACGTATTTATCCTAAAATTGGTATCAGAGCGGTCTTCATTTTTCGTATCTGTATAACATGCTTTGTGAGTTTTGGAATTAGTGACAATAGTTTCATGTTATTAGAAATTAATTTTCTAAGTGATTGTTGACATTATTGTTTGATAAAAACTGATATTGATGTTATGATGTTGTTTAAATTTGAGTATAACTATGTTAAATTGAACTTTAAGGCTATAGCATCAATGAAATTCAGTTTTGATATCAATCTATGTCAATTATGTTCATATGATGGTTGTTTGTTCATAAAAAATGTTTAAAAAACTGCCTTAGGAAAATTCTGGAAATTTAAAATTCACGAAGCTCAATCGATAGAGCATTGATCGAGTATTAATCGAGCAAGCAGAATGTTTCTGATCGATCAAGATACATTCTCGATCGATCGAGGACTGAATGTTCAGAATTTTCTCTAAATGTTTTTTACATGTATAAAGAGCAAAGCTATGTGTAATTTGTTTACGCACCTTTTAAAATTAAAAACCTTTTTTTAAAAACATCTAGTAGGAGAGAGATACAAGGGTTGGATCTCACGGTCTTCATTATCAGTTCATAGTAGTGTGGGATAAGCACCTCGTCTTGGCGTATATGCCTCGCGATCCCAAAGGAGGGTGTTTATTTCATAGTACTACAAGATTGAAGTTACCCTTTTAAAGTAGTGTGGACAAGCACCTCGTCTTGGCGTATATGCCTCGCGATCCCAAAGGAGGGTGTTTTGTTTCGTAGTACTACAAGTTTAAACACTATAAAGGGAGATGAAATGTGGCTACACATGATTCTAGATAATGGTGTACACTGGACTAAGTGTAATGTTAACCTTCCAAAGGAGCTATGTCATTATTACTTAGAGCCTAAAGGTAATACGGCATATTATTAGTGTTTGATAAGAGTTATCCTGATGACACTAATAATGAGAATAGTTCTCAATCAATCATAGCGTTTATAATAAACTTGCGACCAAGGACTTATAAACATGAGATTGGGTTGTCGTTGCATATATTGTACTATGGTTTTATTAAGGTTCCATATTATATGCTTATATACTAAATTGATAATGTCCAGTTTATTTATTATATTCATGTTTATTGTTTTCAGATTTTATCATGGCATCATTTAGCCCACTTGTTGCTATTCTTAATCAAAACAAACTGATTGAATCCAACTATGTTGACTGGAAAAGGGATTTGGACATTTTTCAAACTGCTGAAGAGCACAAATATGTACTTACTCAACCATGTCCTAGCTTTCCTTCATTAGATGCTCCTCATGAGGAAAAACAGAGATATGATCGTTGGCAGAAGTCTAATGAGATGGCCAAGTGCTATATCCTAGTATCTATTTCAAATGTTCTACAACATCAAATGCAAGATGTAGAACTAGCTTCGGACATTATGCTAAATCTGAAGGAGATATTTGGTGAGTAAGGTCGTTGTACAAGGCAAGAAAGTATGAGGCAAATTTATAATACCAACATGGCTGAAGGTAGTTCAGTGAGGGAGCATTGTCTTAAGATGATCTCTAATCTGAATATATTGGAAGTTTTAGGTGTCAACATTAATGGAGAATCCCAAATGGATATGATACTCCAGTCAATACCAAAATCATTCAAGGAATTCAGACTTAATTATAACATGAACAAAAAGATTTATTCATTGTCTAAATTAATGAATGAGTTAGTGGCAGCGGAAGGCATTCTTGGAACATCCAGTGTTGAAACCATTTTAGGTGAAGCTTCTTTTTCTCAATCTAAGTCGAAAGGCAAAGTAAGAAGAAGAAGAAGGACTTCACCAAGCAAGATGGTAAACAAATTGCCTTAGGAGTTGCTAACAAGGAAAGAAGGAGTACACCAAAGGAAATTGTTTCCATTGTGGTGAGAAAGGGCATTGGAAAAGGAATTGTCCAAAATTCATAGCTGTCAAAAATAATGGTATAAAATGTTCATTCCTTCTTGAAATATGTTTAGTATAAAATCCCACGGATTCCTAGTGTGTGGCTTCAAGTTGTACTTATCATATCTGCGATTCTTTACAAGGATTCCAAGAGACCAAAAGATTGAATGGGGGAGAACTGTTTCTTACTTTGGCTGATGGGAGCAGGATTCCAGTTGTAGCTGTTGAAGTGTTTAATTTATGTTTTAGTTCTAGAGTTTTAATATTAGAAGACTGTCTATATGTACCTAATGTTCGTAGGAATTTAATTTCTACAACTTATTTAGGTAAACATATTATGTTATCCTGAAAGATAATATTGTAATAAAAAAGGATAAAGTGTTTATCTGTTCTGGCAATATTGTGAATGGTCTTTATATTTTAACTCTTGATAAGTATGAATTATATAATTCTAAATTAGATAATAACTCTCATGTAAAATCATTAAAGAGAAAGTTTTCTTCTAATGATGCATATCTTTGGCACTTGTGTTTGGGTTATATTAATACAAATAGAATTCAAAGACTGATCAAAGATGGACTCTTAGAGCCATTGGACTTTGATGAATTTTCAGTTTGTGAATCTTATTGGAAGGTAAAATGACCAAACGACCTTTTAAAGCAAAAGGTAGAAGAGCCTAAGAGTTGCTTGAATTAGTTCATACAGATGTATGTGGTCCTATGTCTACCCAAGCAAAAGGAGGTTTTGAGTACTTCATCACTTTTACGGATGATTACTCAAGATATGGTTATGTGTACCTAATGAGACGGAAGTCCAAAGCCTTTGACAAGTTCAAAGAGTTTAGGGATGAAGTTGAGAATAAATTGGGTAGACGCATAAAGGCCATTCGATCTGATTGAGGTGGAGAATACCTTCTTAGGGATTTCAAGGATTATCTAATTCAAAATAGGATTGTATCCCAATTGACTACATTTGGAACTCCTTAACTAAATGGTGTAGCGGAAAGAAGGAATAGGACTCTTTTGGAAATGGTTAGGTCCATGATGAGTTATTTAACTTTACCAGTTTCTTTTTGGGGATATGCACTAAAAACTGCAATACATATTTTGAATTTGGTTCCATAAAAATCTGTTCCTAACACACCCAAGGAATTGTGGAGTGGGCGCAAGCCAAGTATGAAATATCTCTACATTTAGGGATGTCCAGCACATGTGTTGAAAGGGAATTCTAATAAGTTGGAAGCAAAAACAGAAGTACGCATGTTTTTATGGTATTCAAAGGAAACTAAGGCTTATTTATTCTATAATCATAAAGATAACAAAGTGTTTGTTAACACTCATGACAAATTCTTGGAGGATGATTATGTGAATAGCTTTAATCCAAGGAGTAAAGTTGTTTTGGCTGAAATAGATGAATCTATAGTTAAACAACCAATGGATGAAACTAGGGATGATGTGGTTGTATTAGATACACCACAAGATACTTCTCATGAGATGTCTAGTACACAGGTGCCTCGTCGTTGTGGGAGGATTGTTTGGCCACCTATAGGTTTAGGAGAAGCTTACGAAGCTATCTTAAGAGAGGCTGAATCTAATCCTTACACTTATGAAAAAGAAATGAATGACATAGATGCACATCATTGGGTCCAAGCTATAAAATCTGAATTGGATTCTATGTATTCCAATCATGTATGAGATCTTGTAAAGGTGCCTATTAGCATTAAACCTGTTAGTTGCAAATGGGTTTATAAGAGGAAGAGATGGATAGATGGAAAGGTTGAAACCTTTAAAGCAAAACTAGTGGCGATCGGGTATACACAAAAAGAAGGCATTGACTATGATGAAACTTTTCACCAGTAGCCATGCTAAAGTTTATCAGAATTCTCTTATCCATTGCTACTCATTATGATTATGAGATTTGGAAATGGATGTCAAGACTGCATTTCTTAATAGCAATCTTGAAGAAGAAATCTACATGTTGCAACCGGAAGGTTTCATAGCAAAGAACCAAGAGCATATGGTATGCAAGTAGAAAGGTCCATTTATGGACTTAAACAGGCATCTAGGTCATTGAACATCATATTTGATAAAACAATCAAGTCATTTGGTTTTGAACAAAATCTTGATGAACCATGTGTGTACAAAAGACATCAAGATAAAGTAGCAATGTTTCTAGTGTTTTATGATGATGATATTCTACTCATTGAAAAGAATAGGATGTTAGGTTTGTCACAAGCTGGATAAATAGATAAGGTTTTAGAACAGTTTAGCATGCAAAACTCCAAAAAAAGATTACTTCCTTTTAGAGATGGAGTTCCTCTATCTGATGACCAAAGACCTAAGACTCTTGTGGAAGAAAACTTGATGAAACAGGTTCCCTATGCTTTTGCAATGGGAAGTCTCATGTATGCCTTGCTTTGTACTAGACCGGATATTTGTTATTCAGTTGGCATGGTCAGCCGATATCAATCAAATCCAGGACTTAAAAATTGGCAAGTTGTAAAGCATATTCTCAAGTATCTAAGGAGAACGAGAGATTATATGCTTGTTTACCTTTGTAAGGATTTGATTCTCATTGGCTATACAGATTCAGATTTTCAGTCAAATCTTGATTTCAGGAAGTCCACTTCAGGTTGTGTATTCACCTTGGAAGGTGGAGCCATAAGTTGAAGGAGTGTTAAGCAATCCTGTATTGCTGATTCCACCATGGAAGCTGAATATGTTGCTGCTTGTGAAGCGGCAAAGGAAGCTGTTTGGCTTAAAAAATTTCTTTCTAATCTTGGTGTTGTGAGAATTGAGCAAGTTCCCATTACATTATTCCTCGACAATAGTGGAGCAGTTGCTCAATCCAATGATCCAAAGAATCACAAGAAAGGAAAGCACATATAAAGAAAGTACCACATCATTCAAGACATTGTTGCTCGTGGAGATGTAGTAGTAGCAAAGATTGATAGTGCAAAGAATCTAGCGGATCCCTTTACTAAAGCCTTGCCCCAAAGAACTTTCGAGTTACATTTGGAGGAAATGAGAGTTAAATTAGTACACAATAGCCTTTAGGGCAAGTGGGAGATTGTTAGGATGTGTGCCCTTAAATCCTATTGTGTGATGCTATGTATGACTTAATGTTGTGGTTAATAAAGTTGTTTAATTATTATCTAAAAATAATGGTGACATGAATATTGAGACATTATCATATAATTCATGATATGCATAGTATGTGATTTATGTGATTTAGTCGGTGATGAAATTTTAGTTCTTTGTAAACTCAAAATTTTAGTTTGTAGTCGGTGATGAAATTGGGCATTTCATCTACGAAGACTATAATATATCAACTAAGATGATTTGTCTTGATCATGGAAATAAAGATTTCTAATTGGTATGTTGCTATGTTTTAAGAAGATAAAACATATTGAACTGGACCGTTATGAGATTTATTATTCTTTTAACGACTATCAAATGAATAATAAACTCATGACTTCTATTTACATGAATTCTTAATCCTAAAAGGATAAAAGACCTGATCATGAAATGTAGGCTGCTTTGATATATTAGGAGTGAGGTCTAAAGTCACGATCAAAATTTCAATATGTTGGGCAACCACATTTAGTATTGATAAAACATATATTCTTAAGATGGAATTCATAGTCTCTTAACGGAGATATAAAATATTTCCTTGAGATAAGTTTAATGGGTTTGATAATTTAGAGTGTTAGGCCTAACCACTTTAGTAAGGAGTTACTAAAGTATATATTTATGGAATTGGATTTCATAAATATATAATGAATAACTTAAAGGATTAAATCGAGGACTCAAGGAATTAAAATGTATTAATCTTTAAAGTGATAGTCTATATTCATGACTTTGTATTACTACGAATATTTTATGAAAGGGTTATATGCACAATAAAGTCTTGAGACATAATTTATAAATAAGGCCTAGAGTGCAACTATATTTATATAATAGTATTAAATATAGCTAATGGTAACTTTGGACTTGTCAAGAGTTGAAAGAAAAGCTCAATGCCCATTGGAGCTAATGTCTTATTGGTCCCTTTTGGTCTTACTACAAGCCACACATTAAGCCCAATTGGAAAGGCCCAAAAGGCCAGCCCAATTATATAATCAATTAGATACAAAGGAGAATTATACATAATTTTTAGTAAGTTGATAACACTATTGTGAAATAGTGTGTATGTGTAAGAGTATGCCACACTCTCTTATTCTCCCTTGAATTGATTGAGAGACCACACTTCTTGGGCGTTAATGGAATTGGAGTGAAGATTAAAAGTTTTCCCAAGTGCTTCTAGTCTTTTGTATTTTAATTTCACCGCACTAAGGTACATTCTCTTGTTTTTAAATTCTGAAATTTACATAGTGCATGTTGTCTATTGTGAATGAAGTAAATCTATTAATTTTCTGCTGCATATGTTTTGTATGAGATACAAACATGTATTTATCCTACAAGCCTGTACCGTCAAACTTGTCCAAGACCAACATCTTGAACTTACGGGGTAATCTCACATTTGGGAAAAGTGAGAGTGACTAGTAATCCATGAGATCTTCCATCTTGTGGGCCCTTTTGATCATCTCCTCCATCTTACTTATCCTCTCATTAATCTTTTTCTCACTCTCCGAGATAAGGGGATCCTAATCGGTTTTGGTTTCCTCTTGGTTACCATTTAGGTTATGAAACTGCTATACAATAAAGTTCAGGTCTTCCCTTAATTGAATTTGGCTTGCCACCATAGTGTTTAGTAGCTTTTGAGTGTTTGGGTGCTTTTCCCCCTCTACCATGGTGACAAAGTCTTCAAATTTCTTGTGGCTTGGGCTATCTTGCAAGTCAAACACAAGGTTAAGATGTTGTAACTGCAGAGTGCCTCATATTTTCATAGGCTTCAGTACTGTGATAGGCTTGGAACTGCTAGCTTCGCTTTCATTCTTGGATTCTCTTTGGAGTTTTCCCTCTGATCTTGACCATATTATCCCTTAAGAAAATGATTGGTTGGGTCAAACAAAGCTAGGTCCCCATCTATATCAATCTATCAACCAAACAAACAAACAAACAAACACATACAAAATGCAATGCAATTCTAATTTAGACCACCCTAAGGATAGGTTCTAAGTCATTACATTGTAGAGGAGGTTTGTTGTTTCATTGTTTCTCATAGCTAGGACATTGCACCTCCCAACTTGTAATGTGTTGAACATTACGTTGGTCTAAACGGCATGGTCTATACTTTTTAGTCAACAAGAAATGATCCAATAACTTTAGACTATGAGTTGGTCAGTTTACCACTAGGCAACTAAATCTAATGAAAACAAGTGATCCATGGTTGCTACTACCATATGTTGAGATGGGTACATACATATTATTTTTTTTTGTTTTGATGTCACACACTATGACAGTTAGGGAAAGCTTTTAACAACCAATATGGCAAATTCAAACAAAATATCATATAAACAATACAAGACATAAGGAGTTAAATAAAACATCATACAAAAAAAAAGGGTATATAATTGGTCATTTAAATTCTAATGTGAAGCTTAGCCCTCAACGTCCCCAGCGGAGTCGCCACTATGAGAAACCGAGAAAAACTATCTCTCAGAAAAGGGATGAGGCATCGGCGCCTTCCCTTTTCAAGATTATGTATAGAGTCGCCACTTATTTTTTGTTACAAAAAATAAGAAAAGAAAAAAGAAAATACATAGGGTACGTATCTGAATAATACAACCTCTCATTAATTTAAATGAATTACAATTCAATAACATGAAATATACACGGCTTTGTCTCCTAAATTACAATCTAATAAAAGATTACAAAACTTTGTTTCCTAGATTACAATCTATAAAAGGAAAATTACAAGGCTTCAGTTCCTAGATTACAATCTAAAAGAAAAGATAAAGCACTATCTATGAATAAAAATCTATATTCGAGGGCTTGGTTACAAAATGGGAAGGTGTTAGGCACTCATTCTGCCCAGATGAAATCTGGTCTTCTGGACACTAAATGACCATTTATCTACCCATTTAAATGATGCATGATACTACAATGACATATTGAAATTCCTAAATTCAATATTAATTCACTCTTTAAAAATTCAAAATCTACAATTTTTATTTAAGAAGAAAAATAAAATTGTTGATATTTCACATTGAAGAAAAAAAATTTATGAAAAATTTCAGATCTGTATTTAATGAAAATATAGATCAGTTTTAATATTCAGAAAAAAGTTTATGGTCTGTATTTAATGAAAATATAGATCAGTTTTAATATTCAGAAAAAAGTTTATGGTCTGTATTTAATGAAAATATAGATCATTTTTTATTTAGAAAAAATTTCAGATCTGTACTTAATGAAAAAACAGATTAGTTTTTATTTAGAAAATTTTAGATCTATATTTAATGAAAATACTGACTTGCTTTTGTTCAAAGTATTTAATGAAAATACAAATCAATTTTTTTATTCAAAAAAAAATTCAGATCTGTATTTAATGAAAATACGGATCGGTTTTTTATTCAAAAAAAATTTCAGACCTGTATTTAGTGAAAAAACAAATCATCAGTTTTTTATTCAAAAAAATTTCAGATTTGTATTTAATGAAAATACAGACCTGTTTTTATTTAGAAAAAATTTAGATATGTAATGAAAATACAGATCTATTTTTTTAATTAATAATTAATTGCAAATCTTGAAATTTAAAGGAGAACTAAATCTTAAGCATGTTAATCAACTAAAGAAAAAAAAAATCAAACTATACATGTGATCATGATATATATCAAATACGAACAAGATTGTATTGACAATGAAACCAAAAATATATCCATGAAAACCATGCAATAAACAACACACATCTGTCAATTAGGAAAGATAAAAATAAACAAAATAATGAAATTAAATACGTACTTGCATGAATGTACCCTTCAACAAAAGAATACTTTAGAAATCAAAGAAGTTTAACTTCTTGGAGATCTAAAATATATTCGCTTACAAAGAAGAAATTCCTAAAGCCAAGGCTTCCAAAACGCCTTTAACGTAAGGAGAGCAAAGAAGTTCAAAAAATAGGGCCCTGATTTTTTTATGTTTTTCCTCTATTTATAGAGGTTGGATGCTTGAAATATAAGCCGAATAAGATCATATACAAATTGGGTTGCGTCATTATGCTCAAAAATTCGAAATAGATGTGTTTTATCTTAATCAGAGGGTTTCTAGGCTGGGCCTTAAATTTTTGCCAATCGGCACTTAGGAAGTGCCGATTGGCCCTCTTGTGTGTCGAGCCCCACATCCAATTTTGGTGCAATTTGGACTTTTTTTTAGGACATTCTGAGTCAGGAATTGCACCTAGACATGTTTTTAACTTGTATTCTAAAATTAATCCATTTTATCTTGATAATCAAGTCTTTAAAATAATAATTAGCTGATAGATAAATATTCTAAAAAGACTTAATTATCAACAATTCCCATTTTTTCTCATCCAAGCAAGCTTATTTTTTACAACAACCAATCATGAAATTATTTAACTAATTTTAATTGCTTAACCAATCAGAATTAATTTAAATTAATCATACGTGATCGGTTCCACCCAAACAAAATACATGCAGACCGTGAACATTTGATCTTGTGATCTCTTTTAATACGACGGTCCAATTTGGGAATCAGGCATATCGTCACGACCGTTAGAATCTCAAGATCATTTTTATGACATGCAATGAATGAATCAATGCATGTAATGCAACTCTAATTTTTGGGTACATAAATGGTCATTTTAGCCATCTTCCAAGATTAAATTATGGATGTAAAATCAAGTGTCTACAATAGTATTGAAAAAATTTCAAAATTTTGGGAGACCATAGCGCCTACTTCAACGTGGCTCCACTACTGGATGTATACAAATCACAGAGTCAATACTCAATTTCCTTATTCATGTCAAAGAACAAATGTTTTTCAACATATCCACACTTGGTGTCTAATAGAGTAATACTGCATATACAAAACATTTGACAATATTTTCACACTAATTAAGTTGGTAAGCTTCTACAAGTTTTCACCTAGACATCTCTTTTTTACTTGTCTCTCAATAATCTGCCACGTTTATCAAGTATCAAATTTATAGTCTTTTTTTTTTTTCTTTTTTTGTTATCTCTATATTTTATCTTGTCTAACAAGAGCAAAATGATATTACGTTTCAGCTGTATATACCTAATTATCTTACGACATGTGAGGTTCATACACTATAAAACATGTTGTGAGATAGTGAATGTATACGCTAGAAATATAATATACTCCTTCATAACGAAGAGCACGTGGTTTGTGGGACATATGATACGACAAGGGCAGATTAAATCCATTGACCGTTTGTCCATTCAGACGTACTTTTTTTTTTTTTTGGTATCTAAAAAAAAAGTATGTCTGATTGGACAAATGGTCAATGGATTGATTGGAAAAAAAAAAAAAAAAACTGTTAAATAAGATTTTGGGCCAAAATGGGCAAATGTCCTTTTCATGCACAAAAAAAAAAAAAAAAAAAAAGTATTATGCTCTATTTTTCAAACTAATTAGGTAAATGCTCTTTTTTAAAAATTTGATTTTCTTAAAATCGAGTGAAGCCCTATAATGACATTTTAAGAAGCCTATAGCGACTTTTTAGAACTCGAGCTTCATGAAATCGAGTTATAGGTTAAAAAAAAAAAAAAAACTTGCATGGAACTCGAGTTCATGGAGCTCGAGTTACAAAACGTCACTATAGGTCCTTAAAACGTCGCTATAGGATTTTAGAAATTATTTTTTTTTTAACTCGATTTTGAAAAAATCGAATTTCAAAAGAGAGGCATTTCTTTTATTAGTTTGAAAAATTGGGCATTTGCCCTTTTTTTGCTCAAAATGGGCATTTGCCCATTTTTGCCAAGATTCTAATTAACTTGGGCACCATTTTCTCAAAAAAAAAAAAAAAAAAAAACTTGGGCACCAAGAATACTTGTTCGTTTTTCTTTTCATTTGACTAGACTAGATGGTCATTTAACATAAATTATTTAAGTGATAACTGAGAAGATGCCTTAAGCCTGCCACTTTTTCTACATTTCTTGTCAATAATTGTGGATTTGTCTTTTCATGTACAATATATTATCAGAACCAAGACTTGTTGGGAGCTCGGTTGCAATTAAATTATCGTGTTTTGCATTGTCGTCAACATATCCATCATTTTTTTGGGACCATTATGCTTATTAGCTGAGTCATATGGTTCATATCTGATAGTGAAATTTATGGAGCTATGCATTTGAAAAAAATAAAATAAAATAAAAGCTAACAACACAGTTATTTTAAACAATTTTTTTTATTGAAAGGGTTCCAATTGTGACTTGTGTCATGTGTGAAAAAAAAGAGTAATGATTGCCCATTGTTTACGGTAGATCACTTTAGTAAAGTTTGAGTGAGATTTGTATTTTCTAGAAGAAGTGTAACAATAATTTTTTTAACAATTTTTGTGATAGGTCAAGAATGTATTGACCTCTTGTGGTAAATTAACCAATTAATTAGTCAAGTTAATTAATTAATTCAATTAACATGCAATACGCATAATAACACAAACAAATCACCAATTAAGTTAAATGTAACGGAAAATAAAGATAACACTATGATTTGTTTACAAATGGGAAAAACCTCTAAGGCAAAAACCTTTACCAAATGATTTTAAAGTCACCACTCCTAAGAATCCACTATTATCACAAAAGGAATCTCAATATCTTATACCAACCTACAATTAAACCCTTACCCCAATACACAATTGGACTTGTTCTGTAGTGACAATCTCTCCATTTCAATGCACGGCTCCCAATACATGACTAACCAATCGATACATGGATCCAAGTACGTGACTAACACACCAATTTGAGAAGGATGTTGGCTGCAGAGTTCTTCAGTTCATCAACACGATGAAGATCACCAAGTTCCTTGGTTACAAAACCTTACGGCGTACAAACACAACTTCTTCAAGAGAAAGATGAATTAGGGAAAATTGTCTTCGGTCACAATATGCTTGAATAAAACGTTTGCATTCACTTACATCATTTGAGACGACCCTTAAAATAATCTTTATATATGTTCAGAGTTGTGAGAAAAGAAAGCATAAACATATACACATGGATATGAGTGAAATCAGATCTGAAAAACTGATTTTCATAAATCTCGATAGATAGGTTATCTATCGAGCAGCTGTCGAGCATCAGGCTAGAACGGCTTTTTAAACCTCGATAGATGCCATTTGTCGAGCTAGCTATTGAACTTTAAAATATAGCACTTCTTCACTTGTTTCTTGGATAGATTTGCATGGCTTTAACTCTTGACTTGAACATCATGTTTCTTGAAGACTTAAACCATCTTAGATCTACCCAATTACAAGTAAAGTGTGTTTTGTCAAAGGATAAGCCCATTCTAAATGACATATGTTCTAACATAATTCACTTATATCATAACAGTCTCCCCCTTTAACAACCCATGACAAAACCACAACAAAGAATTGAACATATGAGAGAAGTCATTAATCACTCAACTCATACTCATTTGTTGAATACAATAAAATCTATCCTATCAAAAACTCTTGAAAAACTTTGCAAGAAGAGAGTTCATGGCAAGAAAGACTTTGACAACCTGTGTTTCTAAAAAACTTTAAACAAAACTCATCAAGACATCTTAGTGTGAAACAAAAATAAAAGATTGCATACAATAAATAAAAAACATGTGCATAAAGAGAAAAGAAACAACACATGAAGAGATAGGTGAAAGAAAGTAATAACAACCTCATCATATATATATATATATATATATATATATATATATATATCAAAAAGAGTACAAGGTTTCTATCATAATGTAAGAACAATGTATAAAGAAAAGATACAAAAAGTCCTCACTACATCCCTCATAAACAAAAACACTCCCCCTAACAAAATATCTCCTATGCTAACTCTCCCCCTAAGTACATGACTACTCTCATACCCAAAACTACTCCCTCTTTTTTCACGAATGACAAAGGGTAAATCACTGAGAAGTAGTCATCTCCTCGTCACCAGAAAAGCTAGAAGCCTCATCCTCATCAGCATCACCATCACCATCAGAGTCACCACTATCGCCCTCGTCCTCAGAAGCCTCTGGAGAAGGAGAGGGAGACTCGGTAAAGCCACCAAGGCGAGCCTGTCGTTATGCAATACGACCAACATGGGTGTTCACCTGACATAACTTATTATTGAGAGTGTCAAGGTGAGCATCCATGCGTTGAAGCTGCCCAATGACTACCTCGAGGGTCACACCACCCGCAGAAGAAGAAGGAGCAGATGCGGATGGAGCTGAAGAAGTCGAAGGAGTCGCCGTCTTTGTAAGAAGACTCAAGATAGGAGACAGACGCATGGCAAAGAATTCGTATGATAGCAAAAGGGAAAATAAGCTTATCACGGGCCATCGTATCCTTATAGACATCTATAAGGGAGAGGATGAAGTGAGAGGGAAAGTCTATGGTAAGCCTCTCAAGGAGGGACAATAAAAATCAAGCACGAGGCTCAGTAATCGAATTATAGTGAGACAAGGGATGTAAAACAAATGTCATCACCATATTCAAGAACCTCAGACCTTTAGCAAAGGCCAAGTAAGGGGTGTTTTGACTTTCACCCCATGATGAAGGTGTATCACAGAATAGAGACATGAGCTCGTCTTTAGACACAGTCTTAAGACGACGATAGCTGGGGTAGTCAGGATGCGCTACCCTCGGAACATGTAGTACCTTAGATATAAGATCCAGAGTGACTACAATGTGCTTGCCTCAAACGCGAGTGATGAAATTAGGTACAGAGTATTCAAATCCGTGCATATTGGAGTAGAACTCCTGTATGATCACAGAGGGAATAGTGACCGGGATGTCACCAAGGGACTCCCAACCCCTACTGTAGATGACAATGGGAAGGTCAATGTCGGAAAAATTCAAAAGGATGACTTGGCATTCCAAATGAATGCCGCGTTGAGAAAAGTTCTCCAAAAAGTCTTACGGGCTTTATCATCACAAAACCAGACATAAGAGGGGGTAGGATCAACAGAGGAAGAAGATGATGCCCTGGAATGAAGAGGGTTCCGGGACGAAGTAGATTTAACGCGCTTTGGTGCCATTGCGTAGACTACCCAAGAGAGAGAGAGAGAGAGAGAGAGAGAGAGATGCAGAAAAGTACCAAAAACAGTTAATATCAATAAGATAGAAAAACAATGATAAAAACATCATGGGCTCAGCCCAATCCTATCCTACCAACACACATGATTTCAACATATTGAACACACATCTATAATGCATGAAACATTGTTAAAATGCAAATGTGATGCAATGCATGAGCATATAAGATCATTTAAAGAAAACCCAACCCAAAAATCCCCAAAATTTTTCAAAAACCCAAAAACTTAGATCTATATGAATGAAATGTATGAAAAAGAGTGAAAACAAGATTATACCAGAGATGGGAAGATCAATCTAGGCCAAAGATCCACTGGGTAAGAGGTTTAGAGAAAGAGAGAGAGAGAGAGAAAAGTGTTTGGGGAGGTGAATGGTTAGAAACTGTCGAGAGAGATCAAAGAAACTGAGAGAAAAAATTTGCACTAAGCTATATATTGAAAACACGAAGCCCGATGGATCGAGAGGTTTCGAGAAGCTATCGAGCACTAAATCTTGACAAATTGTTGTGGTGCTATCGAAAGTTGTCTACAGCAAAGTGACCTCGATGGATCGAAAAGCTATCAAACATTTATCAAGCACATAGAAACTTTTTCGATGGATCGAAAATCTGTCGAGAAGCTATAGAGACAAATTCTCAAAAACTTCGATGAATCGAGATTGTGTTAACTTCTATCGAGAAAGAAATATCAAGAGGCTCTATAGCTAGCTTAGCTATTAAGAGATATCAAGAAGCTGTCGAGAAGTGCACAAAATAGTTTTTCAAAGAAGAGAAAAACACAAAATGCAATTAAGCATGCTACTCAACCAAAAATTCAATTAACATTTTAAGCTCTCAAAAACATCTCTCAACAAGAAAAATGACAAGCATTAAGATCCAAAACATACACACACACACACTAAACAAATTTATATTTCAAAAACAAATCAAGACAATTTAGTGAACATACATTAACAAATGTATCCCTTATGACGGATAAATCACATTGTACCTACACATGTATCAAAAGTAGCAAAGAATATTGGGTGTTGTGTGTAAAAAACATCGCAAGATTGCATAAGTGTCTACATATTATGACGATTTGAGATATGAGAAAATTAATTTAACTCACACACAATCATAACTGCTTGATGGGGACTATCACCTTCGAGGTACATCTTATAACTCTCACATCTCCTAAAAGACACGTTTGCAATCATAAATAAAGCATTTTGATTCTTTTTTGCTTTTATTTTTCTTTGCATATTTTTTTTAAGCATACCATGCATAGGCATATAAGAGAGAGAGCAGAAATACCCAATGATGTCAAGCTTTTGACATTGCACTCTTGCTATGCCAAAGTATACAGATGCCATTTCAAGCCTTTCTCTTAGGATTTTCTAGTCCTTCCCATCAAAAAGAGTGATACGAGTGTTAAGTACAAAAGATTATTTAATCTTACTCATCACAAGCATAAGTCACAAAGCTCACTTGCTTAGTTATACATAGAGATGTTCATCTAAGCTACAAAAGATACAACGTTTAGAAAACTGTATTTCAATGGCCATCCAAGGTACACAAGTACTAATGTACATAAAACACACACTGTTTTTGTATTTTTCTGATTTTTCAAACAAAAACTAAAAACAAACAAACAAAAACATGTTAAACAAAGTAAAACATAAAACTAGACTGACTCAAAATAAGAAAGCAAAACACACAAGTAATGCAAGTAAAAAATAGATAGAGAGAGAGAGAGAGAGAGAAGTAACAAAATCACTTTGAGCTTTTTTCCTTCCAAACCTTGGAAGAACCTTTCCATTTAGCAAATCCTTGATCCAGCGATGAGGGGGAAGAATTGAAACCGTTCAAGTTCAAAAGGAACATGAGGGCTTTGAGTAGATCTCCAAAAGGAGCAAAAGAGGATGGAAACTGATTCTGGTTTCCAGATGAGTTCATACTGTTGCTATGTTGAATGGCTAACCACTTATAGCAATTAGGTCGAGTATGTCCAATCTATCCACAATAATGATAGAGATGCTGCTTCTTCTGTTTAGACTTTTGATAATTGCTCTTCTTAGCCCTAGGGTTTTTAGTCTCTTTCTTATCAAGCTTAGGGGGTGCTCCTAAGATAGATTTACCCTTGTCTATGTTCTCACTAGCTATAAAAGTTTTTACATCATTGTTCTCAGATTCAATATTATTAGCAGGAGAAACAAACACAGTAGTACTAGGAGAAGAGAAATCATACCCCAAACTGGTTCGATCAGAAGCATATTTTTGAAAGTTAAGCATCTTGTCAAGTTTTTCACTTGAAGTCCTCTCCAACTCAGCTCTGACTTAGAATAGCTCCACTTCAAGCTTCTTGATCTTCTTAGCCAAGAAATTGTTCTATAATCTCAGTGCTTCAATGGTCTAATTTGCTTCATCAAACTTCATAGGGATTTCTTCTCATTCAAGCTCCACATCACTAAGCTTCTTGGTGGCCAACCTATACAATTTCTCATACTTTTCAGAGACCTTGTACAATTTAGCATAGGCTGTATGGATGTCATCTTGTTCATCCATCTTCTCAAATTTAAACTCCACTAAGTCCTCTTCTTTATCTGCTTCTTCAATAATCCCCTCAATAGAATTTACAATGGCAGTGAAGGCATTCAGGATTTCATCATCCTCATTATCTGAATCATCCTCAGGCTCGGTGTCACTCAAGGTAGTAGTAAAGGTCTTACTTTTTCCAATAGTCTTGAGATACGTTGGGCACTCTTGTTTCATGTGTCCAAAGTCCTAATACCCAAAGCACTTTTGTCCTGAGGGAACAGCGTATTGCCTGTCATCCCTAGCATCCTTCTTCCCTTTATCTTAGCTCTTGAAATGTGAAGAATTAAATTGTTTTCGGTCCTTGTATATGCCTTTAGTATTAGCATTCTTCATAAAAATTTTGAACTACCTTATGATGTAAGATTTTATTTTAGAATCTTCATCGTCAGAAGAATCATCCGTGTCACTGCTCTTAGCCTTGAGTGTTATGCTCTTACCCTTACTAGATTTTTCAATCTTTGTCAAACCCAACTCATAAGTCTGGAAGTTGCCAACCAGCTCTATCAAAGAAATTTTGTCAATGTCCTTTAATTCCTCAATTGTGATGATCTTAGCATGAAATCTTTTAGGTAGAGATCTAAGTACCTTTCTAACAATCTTGGGTTTAGGAATGGTTTCTCCAAGATTAAAGGCTGAGTTCACTATGTCCTTGAGCTTGGCATAGAACTCATCGAACAACTTATTCTCCTCCATCTTAATCTCTTCAAAGCTTATGGTAAGCCTTTAAAGCTTCAAATCCTTAATAGCTTTAGCTCCTTCATAGGTTGTCTAGAGGATGGTCCATGCTTCCTTAGCAGTTTCAGTAGAGGATATCTTTTTAAACTCCTTATTTGTGACTGCACTGAACAAAGCATTCAATGCCTTGCTGGGATCCCAATCAGCCGACACTTCCTTAGGCTTGGTCCAGCCTATCTCCATAGCTTGCCACACTTTTTCATCTAATGACTGCAAGAAAGCTCTCATGCGTACTTTCCAGTATGCATAGTTAGTGTTATCAAATAAAATAAGTATAATAAGAGACTGTCATCTATCCATGACAAACAGGGGTCAATGGATCACACAACAAAGACTAAAACCTAATCAGAGTGCGCCTACTCTGATACTACTTGATAGGCCAAGAATGTATTGACCCTTTGTGATAAATTAACCAATTAATTAGTCAGGTTAATTAATTAATTCAATTAACATGCAATGCGCATGGTAGCACAAACAAAGCATCAACTAAGTTAAATGCAGCAAAAAATAAAGTTGACACGGTGATTTGTTTATGAATGAGAAAAACCTCCAAGGCAAAAACCCCACCGAGTGGTTTTAAGGTCAACACTCCCGAGAATCCACTATTATCATAATAAACGGTTACAAGTAAAGGAATCTCAGTACCTTATGCCAACCTACAATTGAACCTTTACCCCAATACACAATTGGAATTGTTTTATAGTGACAATCTCTCATTTCAATGCACAACTCCTAGTATGTGACTAATCAATCAATGCACGGATCCAAGTACATGACTAACACACCAACTTGAGAAGGATGTTGGCTTCAAAGTTCTTCAATTCATCAATACGATGAAGATCAAGAAGCTCCTTGATTAAAAAAAAAACCATACGGCATACATACAACCGAACAGCTTCTTCAAAAGAAAGATGAACTGGGGCAAATTGTCTCCTGTCACAATATGCTTGAATAAAACAGTTGCATTCACTTGCATCATCTAAGACGAACTTTAAATAATTCTTATATATGTATAGGGTTGTGAGAAAAGATAGCCTAAACACATACACATGGATATGCGTGAAATCAGATCTAAAAAACTGATTTCTGTAAATCTCGATAGATAGGTTATCTATCGAGTAGCTATCGAGCATCGAGCTAGAACTCCCTTTTAAACCTCGATAAATGCCATATGTCGAGCTAGTTGTCGACCTTTAAAATATAGCACTTCTTCACTTGTTTCTTGAACAAATTTGCATGGTTTTAACTCTTGAATTAAATAACATATTTCTTGAAAACTTAAACCATCCTAAATCTACCCATTTACAAGTAAAGTGCATTTTGTCAAAAGATAAGCCTATTCTAAATGACATATATTCTTAGCATGATTCACATATGTCCTAACATTTTACAACAATCGAATTGATAGATTTTTATTGACCCTCGTTTGGGTTCATAACTAACATCACTTTAGAATCTACCATTCACAATTTGCCACCTCAATGATATGAAATACAATGTGAAAATAATTGTGAATCTTCAAACTTATTGCAAGAAGAACTATTTGGAAAAATATGAGAGACATTGTGTCATCACAATAATAGCTATGAAAATCTATATTCCCATTTCTAGGAGTATTATTATTGGTGGTGCTAAAAAGTCATATGGCTATTTTTAGCACCACCAACTACAAAACTAAGGCTCCATTGGTGGAGCCAAAGCCATAAATTATGGCTTCTCAGCTGCAGTGCACAACCAAAGATGACTATGCATCGTAGCTCAAAGGTAAAATCAATATATATTATTTTATGCTACTTCAGAATATGTTAATATTTTCTTTTCTTTTCTTTCTTTTCTCTGCTCTTCATTCTCCACCCCTCTCTCTTTCTGTTATCTCATTTTCTATGCTCTCTCATTTTCTCTACTCTTTTCTTTTCTCAAAATTTTCTCTCTTTCTTCTCAAATTTTTCACTCAAATTCTTTTCTTTTTCTTCTCAAATCATTTCTCTTTCTTCTCAAAATTTTCTTTGTTGTGTGAGGGTTTCTTCTTTTGCCATGTGGGTGTAGGTCTGGGTATGGTGGGTCAAGCCATGGGTGTGGGTGTGGTGGGTCGTCGACATTGTGGTCATGTCATTGGGTGTGGTTGGTCCTTGGTTTTGGGTCATGCTAGGGGTGTGGGTTTGTGTCGTGGGGCTCGTGGGTCATCAGTTTTGTGGTTTTATGGGTCATGCCGTAGGGTTTGTGTGGTAGGTCATCGGCATCATGGTCATGCCGTGGGTGTGGGTTTGTGCCTTGGGGTTCGTGGGTCATGCCGTGGTGGGTCATCAATTTATGCCATAGGGTTCATGGGTCGTGCCGTGGTGAATCTTGCTTGAGTTTTTCTTTTGTGGTTATGTGTTGATTTTCTTGGCTTGGGTTGCCGTGGGTTTTTCTTTTGTGGGCTGATATAGGTGGTTGTGATGGCAGTAGAAGTAGGCTATGGGTAGTGGTGGTAGTGGTGGTGGGGTTTGTGAAGTGGTGGTTGGGTGGTGATGGTGGTTGTGATTATTGTTTACTGTAGTAGATATATTAAAGCTAAAATAAAATTACTGATGTTGGGTGTTTTGTAAAGTAAGAAGGTAAAATAGATAAAGTACCTTTTCATGGTGCCAAATAGCTAAATTTATGGGTCCACCAATGTGAACAGAGCATTATCATTGGTGGTGCTAAAAAGCCATATTGTTATTCTTAGCACTACCAACTATAAAATTGGGGCTACATTGGTGGATTTAAAGCCATAAATTTTGGCTTCTCAGCTACAGTGCACAACCAAAGATGGCTATGCACTGTAGCTCAAATGTAATATATATATATATATAATTCTGTGTTGCGTTCACAATAGTCATAATATTTTAATCTTTTCTTTTCTTTTTTCTTTCTCCTCCTTTCCCATTTTTTCTTGTTGCTCCTCTCTCCTGGTTCTTCACTTCTCCACTTTTCATCTCTTCCCTCAGACCTCGCTGACCTTGCTGATCTCTCTCTCTCTCTCTCTCTTCAAAGCCACCATGGACGAACCCACCACGGCCAGACTGGTTGCTCTCACCTCCAACCAATTATTCTTGTGGCCATGGATAGCTCTATTTTTAAATTCAAGTTTGTAGGGTTTGTGTTGGTTTTATGGGTTTATGGTTTGATTTGTGTTTATGCTTTTTGTTTGATCTGATTTCTGTTGATATGGGTTTATGGGTTTGACCTGATTTGTGTTGATGTGGGTGGCCAATTTCTATTGATATAGGTTGTTAGTGGTGGTGTGGGTGGTGCAGCAGTGCTGGGATTTGTGGATCAATGTGGCCACAGTGGTGGTGGATTTGGGTTTGTGGGTGTTGGTGGTGGTGGTGGTGGATTTTAGGGTGTTGGTGGTGGTGGGTTGTTGATTGGACCATTGTTTCGATTCATGGGTCTTCATTTTCTACTGGATTTTTTTTTTCCTCTATTGGTTTTTGGTTTTTTAGTTGAGCTTGAGGCTGTCGTGATGGTGGTGTGGTTTGGTAGTGCCATGATGGTGGTTGTGATGGTGGTGGTAATTGATTTATGGTAGCGGGTTTGGTGGCCTTAAGAGAGGGAGATGAGACAAAGAAGAAGAGAGAGACAAAGAATAAGAGAGAAAAAATAATGAATAAGTGAATAATGTTTAACTTTTTTTTAGAATACTAAGTATTTTTAACAAACACGGGATCTTTTTTTTTAGAATGTTGTATATATATATATTATAGCATTAAATCATGAGTCTTTGAGGCCCTAGTCAAACCTGATATCATAGTGACCTGAATTTGAGATATACAAATGTTTCATCTCTCGGTCCAAATGTTTTCTTTACTTAGCTTTGATTTTTTTACTAGCAGTCAATTTTATTGATAGTCCACTTGTAGTAATAGTCCACTTTTTTGTTTTTTTTTTTTATGTTTTTAATTTTTGGATAATTCGGTACTAATAGTCCCCTTCTAATCTATTTCTGTGGAGATATCTCATGTGAGAATATTAAAAATAAATTATTTTTGCCAAAAAATTTGTAATTCAATAGCATAGCATAATTTGCTCTCTTTTATACTAGGATTTAAATCCTACTTCACCTATTATTATAACTATCAAAGACTAAAAGAACATAAAGAAAAATAAATTGCCCTGGAGCAATAAAAATATTATATATAAAAAATAAAATAAATTAATCGGCCATGGCCATCAACGGCAGGCCCTAGGAAGCATCCATTAGTCCACACTCCACACTCCTTGAGTCCTTTTTTTGCTAAACACACTCCTTGAGTCCTTCTAGCATTTTCACCTCTTCTTTTTAAGTATTTGCATTAATGCTTATTTAATAAAAAATGTATTATATTTTAGTCAATTAAGTTCAAAATTCATCCATATCGGGTTATGCAAAGTTATGTAATACATGATTGCTACATTAAATTCTACTATCTAATTCTATTCAGGGTTTGAGTTGCCCACATGTGGCCATCTCTAATATCGTTTTTGAGATTTGCCATAGGTTACAAGCTTTTCATTCTATGCAAGTTTCTCACGTTAGGCAAGAAGGTAATAAACCTATGTATATTTTAGCTGAATATGCCAAAGGGCTAGATAGCTTTGTAGCTTGCATAGAAGAGGATCTAGTTATCATTGAGTCAGCTTTGGCTCAAGATGTATTGAATTTTTCTTCTTCTTAACAAAGTTACTAGTCTTTTTATCAAAAATAATAATAATAATAATTACTACAATAACCGAGTAAATTTACATTAATACTATTCATTTTACATAAAATTTAATTTTTCAATTTTTCATTAGAGCCTTTACGCACTGATTACAGAGATCATTTAGAGACTTTCCCCAATTTGCAAATTGAGACAACATATCTAGAAGTCCGTTGTTATGCAAATACTTTATCAAGGATAGGCAATCCTAGTAATGTGCTTTTGTTTTTCAAATCCTCCACTTGTGATGGATTATCTCTGTACACCCTAGATAAAGAGGGAGTATCTTGAATAGACTTATTGCTTCTTGATATTAACTAACCTCTACGTTACCCAAAATATATATATGGGCAAATTACAATTTACCCACCTATGATTTGGCCAAAACTTAAGTTACCTACTTATAGTTTGAAATTTGACATTTTGTCCACCTAAAGTTAGCTCAGTTAAAGTTCCGTAACCCAACTTTATTAAAAACATGGCAAAATATTTAATTTTACTTCACTTTTATGTTTCTCTTCTCCAAAAACACAAAAACATAAAAATATAAGATCAAATAAGATCAAAAAGAATCCAGCAAAGGACTTGTATTATGGGATTTCAAACCACAGGTAAGTAACTTAAATTTCAGTTAAATCTCAAGTGGATAAAGTGTCAAATTTCAAACCACAGGTAAACAACTTAAATTTTAGCCAAACCACAAGTGGGTAAGTTGTAATTTACCTCTCTCTCTCTCTCTCTCTCTCTCTCTCCATATATATATATATATATATATATATATATATATATATATATATATATATATATATTTAGACCATATGAATCAAGATTTTAGTTGATTTTTGTTCGTATTTTTACTGTCCAATAAAAATGACCGTCCTTAATCCCATGCATACATGCTCATTTTTAAATCATCCTTATACCAATGAAAATTGTTTCCTTGTACAATTTAATCGGAAACCTTGATTTTAACATACAAAAAGACCATTAAGCTTTTTTGAGAGATAGAATTTTAGCCTATAACGTCCGCTCCTGATAATTTCCATTTATTATCAGACCAAGATACTAGTTGGTTTTTAGTGTAGGCGGGGATAAAATCTCAGATCTCCTATTCAACTATCAGAGACTTTACCAGTTGAACTAACTGGAACTCACACTATTAAGCCTTTAAGTTCCATAATGGCCTATTATAATTTAGAATTAATTCAACCCTAGGTCAATTATGGAACTTTCACATTTATATGAAACAACTATTTTGCCATTGGTCCAATTGTGTTAAAAATTTAAAATTTTCACGGTTACAAAATAAGTGTTTACAATAATACAAGTAAAATAATAACAAGATACAACCTAAAATAAAATAATATTAACACCAAATTTTTTTCACAATGTACACTCTTATTCCAAGAGTTCATAAGATTGAAGTTATAAGCTTTACAAAATATTAAGTTTGGCTTTGATACCATATGTCATAACCTGAGTACAGCATTAACCACACTTGCATTATACTTTAAAAATACTAGTCAAGTTACTATTAGAACTCCTTGTAAATATCTACATAATCAAGATATACATAAAAAATAAAAAGAATAAACACTTAGTATAGGACTTAGTATATGTCTGTACAACTCACATTTGTACAACAAATCTACACAATATGAGATATCACACTCTCCTTTCTTCATGAATTTCCTTCTCCTTTTATATAGGGGTCAAAGGGAAAGAAATTTAGCCTAATGGCTTCACTTCAATAAGAGAGGACACTCTTAATTCTGTGATATTATAAGGGTACTCATTTATGATGCTCTTTTAACATGTATGTTGTGCTTGCTTGCATGGGTTTTGTTTGACTAGAATGGTCTTAGTCGCTCCATTATGGCTCATTTTGTTGGGCTTCTTTAATTTTGGGTTTGGTCGTTCACATTCAGCATCTGCTGCTCCATGTTTAAGTGGATTTTCTGGACTTTGAAACTAGCCCAATCTATTTCACCAAAAAAACATAAACTAGCCCAATCTATTGTTCCAGAGTCCTTGGGAGTTTATCTGGCAGTCCAATGTCAACAGGTCAGTTAGCGCGACTATATATCTGGCAGTCCAAGATATCATCAAATTTTTTCATTATTTTTTTTATAATTATAAAGTTACAATGGGAAGAAAAAATTTAAACTCTCAACGTCTTTGTCAGATGTCATCAACATACCAAATTACCAACTTAAATAGTGTCATGCACATTTTTGCGAAAATCCTACAAAACCGATGCAAAGTAGAGCCCGATTAATTTTTTGGCCCATTATACATATTTTGTCATTTTATTTTCCATCATTTTATACATGACCCAAGCTCATACAACTTTAATGGAGATTTAAGAGAGCGGTTTGGAGGGTATGATTGGGTCTCTTTAGGCCTTTTCATAAACCTAAACGTGAATCTTGCTAAATGTGCTAGAGTCACTTGCAAAATCTAAAGATCCATGAAACAAAGCACATACTAGCCACTTTCACCCAAATAAAAGGTTTATAGCTACTGTTCTATGTCGCTGGATTAACAATAAACATTTTTAAACCCAAAAAAGCATTATGATTTACTGGTTGATATTTGATGAATTCTGCCACAATAAACAGTTTCCCTATGGACCAAATTAATTGGGAATGTACGGCCAATCAGATTTAGTCAATATTTTTCCTTTGTCATGACTAAAACAACCTCTTTCTTTACCTAAGCAAAAACAAATCTGCAGTATATCATTCTTTTAAGAACATGGGAATTCGTGACTTCACTCGTTACTCAAAAAATAAATCCTAGAGACATCCCAAACGTTCTATGTATAAAACCTCTAATCAAATCTAACATTAATATATATATATATATATATATATTAGAAATACTGAATAAGTGTACTGTATTTCTCAAGTAATAGAATATACACGAGTGTCTTTATATAGGAAATAAAGTGTGCAGTACAAACAAGTATGCTATACAAGCAAACAAGGTGGGCCTAAAACCCACATACCCTAATACACGTTAACAGCTCCCCTTAAACTCAAGGTGAATGTGAAGCCAACTTGAGGTTGTTAACCAAAGTACGAAGGCGTCCCTTAGGATGTGACTTGGTGAAGATATTTGCAAGTTGATCTTTGGAGGAGACTGAAATCAGCTTGAGAGCATCATGGACAAGATGATAACGGATAAAATGACAATTGATCTTGATGTGTTTAGTCCGTTCATGGAAAATATCATTGTGAGCAATATGAAGGTCACTCTAGTTGTCATAATAAAGAGGAGTAGTAGAAGATGTGGACACACCTAAATCTTTGAGAAGCCATCATAGCCAAAGGAACTCAGATTTGGTATTAGCAAGGGCACGATATTCTACTTGAGTACTAGAGTGGGCCACATGAGTTTGTTTATTGCTTCGCCAAGAAATCAGAGAAGAACCAAGAAGAAAGCAATAACTAGTGGCGAACCTGCGATCCATGGAATCTACTACCCAGACAACATTAGAAAATGTATGGAGAATAAGAGAAGACTGAGCAAAGTAGAAAAGACCATGGAAGAGAGTGCCCTTTAGGTATCAAAGAATGCTCAGAACAATAGCATAGTGAGTCGATCGTGGAGCAGACAGATATTGGCTTACTTGGTGAACAACATAGGAAATGTCTGGACGAGTAACAGTGAGATAAACTAGGTTGCCAACCAAGCGTATATAAAGAGAGGGATTAGACAACGGTTTCCACCCTGAGGGAGTCAAATGCGCATTAAGCTCAATTGGAGTATCAATCGTGTTGCTATCAGTGAGTCTAGCTCTAGATAAGAGTTCAGGGGCATACTTGGCTTGAGTAATGTAAAGTCCATCTATAGAATGAGTGATTTCAAGACCCAAGAAGTAGTTGAGATGTCCAAGATCTTTCATCTCAAACTGCAGACTGAGAAAATCTTTGAGTTCTTGAATGCCACTAAGGTCATCACTAGTTATGATCATATCATTCACATACAAGAGAAGTAAAATAGTGTCTTTATTAGTGCAACAAAGAAATAAGATAGAATCATAATGACTGACCATGTAACCCAAGCGAGAGATGTTAGAGCTGAATTTAGCAAACCAAGCTCGTGGAGCTTGTTTAGGCCATAAAGTGCTCGTCAAATGTGACCAACCTTGTTTAATTCAACAGATGGACCAGGACGAGGTTGCATATAAACTTCTTCACTTAAATCCCGATTAAGGAATGCATTTTTGACATCCATTTGAAAATGGTCCCATTTTACTGGCAGCATCAACAGCTAAGAGAGTATGAATAAATGAGATACAAGCAACCAAAGCAAAGTCTTTTCATAATCAATCGCATACTCCTATGTAAAACCTTTTACAACAAAACGAGTTTTGTAGTGCTCAAAGGACCCATCAAAGTGAGTGTTAATCTTGTAAATCCACTTACAACCAACCACAGATTTCCCAAGAGGGGGAGTCACCAAATCCCAAGTATGGTTTTTAGATTATGCATCAAGTTCCTCTTTCATTGCAATCTGCCATAAAGGGTAAGTGGAAGCCTCACGATAGGTGTGAGGCACGTGCAGTGTAGCAAGAGCAATGTAACAATGATAGTCAAGTTAATGTACAGGAATGGATCTTACCCGAATTAAGTGACAAGGTGGAATGTCTTGTGCAAGATCTTTAGGCAGAGCAGGAGCAGGGGACCCAAGCTCAAGGTTGGGTAGCTCGTCTTCGACCTGTTCATCTTCCACCTGTTCATTAAAGGGTGAATTAGAAAAAGGATCAAAGATATCAGGTGGTTGGACAGAGAAGTCTATAGGAGAATCAAGAGCAACTACAGGAGGATTAGGAGCAACTACAAAAGGAATATGTGCCTCATTTGAAAAAAAATCTGAGACAGGGGAGGAAGATAAGGAAGCACGAAAGTGAGAAAGCTCGACAAAGAAGCGATGTTTCCAAAAGACAACATTGCGGGAGATACAAAGACGATGAGAGATAGGATTATAACAACGATACCCCTTTTGAGTTTCGTCATAACCAAGAAAACAACAAAGCCTTGAATAAGGCTCAAGTTTGTTATGCTTATGTGGCTGAAGAAGAATGAAACAAGTAGAACTGAAGTAGCGAAGGTCGTAATAGTCTTGAGGTGACCCAAAAAGGTGCTTATATGGAGTCTAATTTTGGATAACAAGACTTGGAATGCAATTAATAGCATAAACAGTGTGAAGAGTGGCTTCGCCCCAAAAGGAGCAGAAACTTTGGCAGAGAGAAGGAGAGCACGAACAGTGTCAAGAATATGACGAAATTTTCATTCGGGTCTGCCATTTTGCTAAGAGATACTTGGACAAGTTAGTTGATAAACAGTGTCATAAGAATGTAAAACAACTTGGAAAGCATATTGAGTGTACTCAAGAGCATTATTAGATCGAATAATTTTGATACGTTTGGAAAAGAGTTGCAACCATTTTTGCAAAATTAAAATATACTTGCAATAATTCAGGACGATATTTCATATGAAAAATCCAACTATAGCGGGAATAATCCTCAACAAAGACAACAAAATATCAAAATCCACCAATACTAGAGACATAGGAAGGCCCCCAGACATTAGAATGAATTAAGTTAAAGATATCAATGGACATTGATTCACTAGTATTGAAAGGCAAAGCTAGTTGTTTTCCTAACTGACATGAAACATAATCAAAAAATTTATGGACACTAAACCTAACAAACCACTAGAAGCCAAGTGTTGTACCCGAGAGGAAGATGCGTGACCAAATCAGGCATGCCAAAGTGCAAGGGAAGGAATAGAAGAAGTTATTGCAACAAAAACAGGAACAACAAGTGGAAGACGAAGGTTGTCCACGAGAAACATACGCCCAATTTTGGGATCGGTCCCAATCTTTTATCCCGTCCTCGGCTCCTACACAATACACCTAGAATAATCAAAGATAATGTAATAACCCAACTCAACTAATTGTCCCACAGAAAATAAATTGTAAGAAAGGTCAGGAACATTAAAAACCCCAAGAACCGAGAGGTTGGAGGTCGAAACAGAACCTATATTATGACCAGATATTGTGGAACCATTTGTTGTGCGAATATTAAAAGGGTGTAGTACAGGTTTAAGGTCAAAAAATAAGGACGAGTGAGGTATCATGTGATTGTAACAAGAAGAATTTGTAAGCCAAGAGGAATGAGACATACCAGATAAAGCTGAGAGAGAAGAGGAATAATATGCATCACCAATCATTGGAATGATATTAGCGATAGTGTTTTTAAGGTCATCTGTGGAAATGGTGAAAGTGCGTCCTGAAGACTTAGACTGTGCACAAACAGGAGCTATTAGTTGGACACTCTCAGTGTCAGCAACAGTAGCAGCAGAAATTGAAACAGCTGATTTGATGTGATGATAGCAAGTCTTAATATTATGGCCAAAATGTTTGGAAAAATTGCAAAAATTTTGTTAGATTGTCAATGATGATTATTGCAACAAGAAGAAGACCTATCCTTATTCTTCATTTAGAAGCGAAATATGCAAAAATGGACTGCAAAAATAAAATTTACGCCAAAAACTGGGTAAGGAGCACATGGTCTACAAAAAGTCAACTCTTTTTAAAAAGTCAATGCAGTATAAAGTCAACGGTCAACCCCAAGTCAATAAAAGATGACGTCAGTAATCAAAGGATGACGTCAACGGAAGAAGATGATATGGCAAATGAAGTCAGCTATTTGGCACGTGAACTCAGTGGAAGGTATACAGGTGGCACGTGGAAGCGCGTGAGCTATCTGATGAAGCCGATTCTTTTCTAAAGATGTAGATCGGAGAAAGACGATTCCGATGGTGGTGGTGGCAACAAGATCGGAGCAACCCTTATGGTGCATGAAGTGCGTGGAAGAATTTGCCGAAACTTTGACCAAAGCATGGCGGCGCATGAACGGTCAGATTCGCTTGATTCCAACGACGTCAAGCAGATCGGTTGACGACTACACGTTGATATGACTTGTGTCTTAATCGGAGGTTATAAGTGAGAAATCCCATGAAGTTAGTGTCTTTGGCGGCGGAGATTGTGCTTCTGGCGGCGGAGATTCAGCCCTGAACGCCTCTAACAACGATGGAGCAATTGGGAGAGGGCACTGAAAAAGCTTACTGATTGAAGAAGTTAAGGCAGTGGAAAATACCTATAAAGACAAGATTGCAAGACATAAGAAATTTAGAGTAGTGGCTCTGATACCATGTTAGAAATACTGAATAAATATACTATATTTCTCAAATAATATAATATAAATGAGTGCCTTTATATAGGAAACAGAGTGTGTAGTACAAGCAAATGTGCTATACAAGTAAACAAGGTGGGCCTAAAACCCAAATACCCTAATACACGTTAACAATATATATTCATTACTCCTTCAAAAACCATACTTGCTACTCTTAAACCTCCTCAGCTTCTTAAGAGCAGCAAAATATTAAGGGCTAGGTATGGATATGGCAACACAATAGCATCCTCTCTCCCCCTTCCACAACCCTTAAATTTTAGTTATTGTTCTATATATGTGCAAAACAGTTCAGATATAAGCATTTTTCAAGTGACTTCCTTCTTTTTTGTTATATAGCATTGTTGTGGTTTTGTCTTTGTGATATATCACTAGTCTCTATTCCTTGAGTATTAGAGTTTTGGACTTAACACTCCTTATTTTCTTACTTTTTTTTTTTTTGAACCCGAAGTGTGTTTGGGCTAATTTTCCTCTTATTTAGCATTTTCAATTTTGTCTTTTTCATTCATATAATTGGTTAATTTATTGGCATCACTTATTTCAAATTTCAATAGAACTTGAGTCTCATTTTTATTCATAGAAATATGAGAAATCACTTCATTGAGATTTGAAAAATCATTCAAATGTGATAGGGGTATTTTTGGCGAAGAAATTAAAGCTTATAAACAAATGTCTGTGGAAGCTGACGACACCCATAGGTCCGTCAACTCCATAGAAACCGGCAGATGCTTCAAACGACTGTTCACCCATAGAAACCGATGGGCATTTCTTCCCTACAAACCGATGGGTGCATCTCCTCCACAAAATGACGGGAGACCCTTGAGCAACAAATAAACATAGAACGATGGAGAAGAAAGCCAACAGGTCCTATATGGCCTTGCTTGATCCTCATGAATGCTCATATATGGAAATATCTTGCTTATCATAAACAAAATCCCTACTACACACCCATATCTCCCTTATATGGAAAGACACCCTAGAATCTTGAAAACCCTAATACCAAATCTTCCCTATAAGGAAATATCCTCGCTCTTAAGGAATCTCGGCTCACTACTCACCACTATATAGCACCAGACCTCTTTCTTTCTCTGGTAGACAGAAAATCCCTAGCACTCTCGCTATAGAGTTCTTAGAGGATTATCATTCATTAACTTGATCTTTAGAGGGTCTTTGGCCAATACCACACTAGTGCCTTCTGTTCGATTCTTGTGTTCTTGCTCTACAGGTGTCCTTTATCACAATTTGGAGCCAACAACTCACTGACAATTTTCGTGCATTATCAATTGGTACTGTCTGTAGGAATCAAGCGATTAGCCATATCGCCGCTTCTAAGACAAAGAGTTGCATGGTCTAGACGCGTTTAATGGCTACCATCAACCAAGAAATAGGGAATCCCTAAAATGCCTCGGAAAGACAAGTACAAACCCTGGCTGCAGCAATAGAGCGACTTGCCCAGCGCAACTAGAAGTTGGAGCAACAACTAAGTGATGTCCAAAAGACCAATGCGACGAGCACAATGGGAGTAACCTACCAATAGAGACCGACAAAAAAGGGAAGACTTGGAAGAAAGCAACGTCCCTAGCAGACGAGACGGGCCAGAGGACACTGGCCGCTTGTCGGAAATAGAGATCAGTACAATGCGCATGGCCTAAGACATGCAGATGATGAAGGAGAAGATGGACATGATGATGAACGCCATGAGGGGATGAGTATCCACCAATTTTAACAAGTTAGTCTAGCAGACGGACTTCCCTTTCACAGCCCAGGTGACTTCCTTCCCCCTTCCCGTAAAGTTTTGGATGCCATAGATGGAAACATACAATAGATCAAGACACTCGCTTGACCATCTAAAGTCGTTCAAGACCCTCATACACCTATAAGAGGTTCCTGATGAGATTATGTGCAGAGCATTCCTTTCTATGCTTAAGGGATTAGCAAGGGTATGGCTCAGCAAACTTACCCCCAACATTGTCTCCACCTTCAAAGAATTTAGCGGTCACATTGGCACCCACTTTATTGGGGGGCAGAGGTACAAAATATCCTCGACAAGTCTACTAAACATTTAGCAGTGGGAAGATGAGAGCCTAAGGTCATACGTGACCCATTGTTTCAATAACAAGGCCCTCTTAATTAGCGAAGCCGACAACAAAATTCTCATAACTGCATTCACTAATGGGTTACAATCTAGAAAGTTACTCTTCTCTATCTACAAGAACGACCCGAAGACAATGGCCGATATGTTGTACAAGGCCACAAAATACATGTATGCCGAAGATGCAATGATCGCCTAGGGAGGCAAGCTAAAGAAAAGAGAAAGGCCAAATGACCCTTGTCCAGATAAAGGAAGAAAGTTGGCCCGAATGAACGACTAAAGGGAAAATAAGAGATCAAGACCTTAGCCAAATAGGAGGATGAACTTCACCCCCTTGAATACCTCGTTGGATCAAGTCCTTATGCAGATAAGGGACGACGCGGCGTTGACTTGGCCGGATCAACTGAAGGGTAATCCAAACAAGAGTCCTAGAAACAAGTACTGACATTTCCACCAAGACCATGGGCACGACACTTCCAAGTGCTATGACCTCAAGTAGCAGATCGAAGCCTTTATCAAGCAAGGGAAGTTGCAGCGGTTTGTTAAGGGCGGAGAGAACCTGCCGAAGGAACACGAGCCTAACCAACGGGCCAAAGAAAGACCTAGAGCCCCACTCAAAGAGATAAAGGTGATCGTAGGAAGGAACATGATGGCAGGATCCTCCAAGAAGTCAAGGAAGACGTACTTACAAATGGTGTAGAGCATCCAGATTTCTAGATGACCACCTAAAGCTACTAGGGTCGACAACCCATCCATTAGCTTCACAGAAGAGGATGCTAAATGACTACACCACCCTCATGACAACGCCTTAGTTATTAGCTTGTCAATTGCAGACTTCAATACCCAATAGGTGCTAGTAGACAATAGGAGCTTAGCAGACATCCTCTACTACCTCGCATTCTAGTAGATGAGGGTCGACAAATAGCGTCTCCTACCCTCAAACACACTGTTAATAGGATTCAGTGGCACTAAAGTCTTCCCCATATGAGCCATCACCTTGCCAGTATCCATTGGGATGTACCCTCAACAGCTCACTAAAGAAGTCAATTTCTTGGTCATTGATTGCTCCTTTGCCTACAATGCCATCATTGGTCGTCCTACGCTTAATGCATGGAAAGTAGCCACGTGCACATACCACTCACTAGTAAAGTTCCCGATGGAGTATAGTATAGGAGAAGCACAAAGGGACCAGATGGCCGCCAATGAATGCTACATCACCATGCTAGAAATGGATTATCACTTGCAGGCTTTAAACATTGAAGAATGAAGGGTGGCAGTAGAGCCAACCCTTCTACTTTAAACATCGAAGAAAGAAGGGTTGAAGTGTATGTAGACAAAATGCTTGTAAAGAGCAAAAGGGAAATTAACCACCTAGACAACCTTCGGGAAACATTCGAAACCCTTCACCTCTAGACATGAAGTTCAACCCCAGTAAGTGTGTGTTCGGTGTAGCATCAGGAAAATTCCTATGCTTTAAAATGTCACAACACGATGTAAAAGCCAATCCCGACAAGGTTCAAGCCATATTGGAGATAACGCCTCCAAAGAACATTAAGGAGTTGCAAAGCCTGAGCGGTAAGGTAGCAGCCCGCAACAATTTGGTCTCCAAGGCAACGGATAAGTGTCTTCCTTTTTTCAAGACACTAAAAAAGGCTTTCGCATGGACCAACAAATTCGAGAAGGCTTTTAAGGAATTGAAGGCATACCTTGCATCCCCACGATTACTCAGTCTTTCCAAATCCACTAAAGAGCTCTCCCTCTACTTGGCCATGTCGCCAATAGCAGTCAACTCCACTCTTATCTAGAAGGAAGACCGCATATAGTTACCTATCTACTACACCAGCTGAGCGCTCTGGGGAGCTGAAGGAAGATATCCCCCAATGGAGAAGCTAACCTTTACACTGATCACAACTACCCAAAAACACAGGTCGTACTTCCGAGCCGCAAACCATAGTGGTCTAGACAGACAAACCACTATAGAAAGAAATGAACAACCCAGAGGCAGTAGGACAACTAGTTCTATGGGCAATAGAACTCGACAAGTTCGACATCCAATACCGACCTAAAACCACAATCAAGGCACAGGCTTTAGCCGATTTCATTTCCGAGTTCACAGCAGAAGAGGATGAAGAGGAAAGGCCAGCGGCGTGGATGATATGGACAGGCAGGTTGTCCAACCAATTGGCTAGAGGAGCTAGGGTCCTACTACAGTCACCAAAAGGAGATACAATAAAGTGTGCAGTCTGCCTCCAATTCCCAACGACCAACAATGAAGTGGTCCTCTCGGGCCTCGACCTAGCTGTGAAAGGCTGCAAAACTTGGGGTGCTCTCAAAAAAGAGATTTGGGTGCTTTTACGGGCACCTCTCTTTTTGGGTAAGTGGTGTGGAATCGCCACTTATTTTTTATACAAAAAATAAATAAATAAAATAAGTACAAAATGACATGATCAAAATGCTTCATTGTCATTGATTGAATAAAAATAAATACAATTTTGGTAAATTGAATCTTACAAGGCTTTATGTCCTAGTAACAGTCTATGCAAAAGAATACAAAGTTTTTTGTCCTTGTTACAATCTACCAAAATAAATAAATAAATAAGGAATAAGACACTAGTCTACTTATCCAAAAATCCTAAGCTCGGGGGCAAGGTTACGGAATGGGAAGGTGTTAGGCACCCATTCCACCCAGACAGAGTATGGTCTTCTAGACTCTAATGACCTATATACCCTTTTGCACGATATGAATGATATGTTGCATATACATGACAGACACTTGACTAATTCTAACTCAAATAAATTTATCTTATGAATGCATCCTCTTTTTTAGAAAAGATTCAAATCTATTTTGTGAATTAAAAAAATTGAGATTTATAAAGAAAAATCATATCTGTTTTTATGTAAAGTTAAAAAAATTAGATTTGTGAAGAAAATCAAATTTGTTTTTATGTAAAGAAAGGAACAAGATTTTTGATTAAAAAAAATGTCAAATCTATTTTGGTGTAAAGTTAAAAATGTGATTTTATCAAGAAAAATCATATATGTTTTAAATAGTTAAAAAAAATTATTTTTGGTTTATATATATAAACAAAAAAATCAGATCTATTGTTGGACATGAAATAACAAAAAGAATTTTTGAAAGAGGATTTGCATTCATTAAATAAATTTATTTTACATGCATCACAAAAAAAAAAAAAAAACCATCCCAACTTTTAATTTCTTCTTTTAAATTTCAAAATCCGCAATTGTATCGAAGAAAACTTTTATAAAAAAAATTACATTTGTATTTAATGAAAATACAAACCAGTTTTGAGAATTCAAAAAAATTAAATCTGTATTTAATGAAAATACAAATTAGTTTTGTGTGTTAAAAAAATCAAATCTGTAAAATTCAAATCAATTTTAAGTGTAAAAAAACATATCTGCATTTAATGAAAATACATATTAGTTTTTAATTTAGAAAGTCAAATCTAAAAAATTCAGACCAGTTTTTAGTATAAAGAGATCCTTGATAATTGGCAAATTTTGAGATTCATGAGAGAAATCATAACAACAAATCAACTAGAACATTTTTTAAAACTTTAAACAAAACATGGCAATTACATCAAGAAATAATAAAACACCTTAAAATTTATTCATGCATCATAAAATAATGTTAATAGGAAAAAAAAAACTAGAAAACAAAAAGAGAAGAAATAGACTACCTCTCGCATGAGCGTGCTCTTCTTTGTAAAAGGATATTTTAGGGTTCAAAGAAATTTATTCAATTCTCTTTGAAGCCTAAAATATTTTGCTTACAGAAAATAAATTCTTAAGGCAAGAGCCTCCAGACATCTTTAACATAAGAGAGAAAAGAAAAGAATGAAAGAGCCAAAAAGAGGGGGGGTGGGAAAGTGTGAAAAAGTGTGCTGAATTTTAAGAAGCATTCTCTACTTATAGAGGCTGGGATGTTCGAAAAATTAGTTAAATAATCAAAATACGAACTGGGACGCGTCCTTATCTATAAAAAATCGAAAAGGATAAAATTGTTCTCAATCTAGGACCCCTCGAGCCAGGCCCCACATTCGTGCCAATTGGCACTTGGAAAGTGCTGATCGACACTCCAAGAGTGTTGATGGCCCTCTTGGGTGCTGGACCCACGTTTGAGTTTTAGTCCATTTTGGACTCTTTTTTGAGGTTTTTGGAGCCAAGACTTGCACTTAGACGCATTTTTAATCCATATTCTAAAAATTAAACTCCTTTTTTGATGATTCAGTCTTTTCAGCAATGATTATCTTGTAGATAAACACTTCAAAAAGTCTTGATTATCCACAATTTTGTTGTTATCTGATTATGCTCTTTATTTCCATGCAAACAAGCCTATTTTTAACACTAACTAACAACCGATCACAAAATTATTTAATTGCTTTTAATTGTCTAGCTAATCAAATTATTTTAAATTAATCATATGTGGTTGGTTTTACCTAAACAAAATGCATGCAAACCATGCAAACTCTATCTTTCAATATCTTTCAATCTGACGGCCTAATTTGGAAATCAAACATACCATCACGACCGTTAGAATCTCAAGATCATTTTTATGTTATGAAATGTATGAATTAATGCATGAAATGCAATCATGAATTTGGATATATAAATGGTCACTCTAGCTATCTTTCTTGATTAAATTATGGGTGCAAAATCGAGTGTCTACACTAGCTAAAACAGCAGAAGCCATGTCAGTAGTCATACACTGCGACTCGCAAGTTGTTGTCAGGCACATCAACGGTGACTACGAGGCCAAAGGGGAATGTATGAGAGAATATCTGAGCATAATCAAAGGAAAGGTGAGCGAAGGGCTCTCGGCCAAGTTTGTGCAGATCCCAAGGAAGGAGAACAAGTTGGCGGATCCTTTGGCTAAAGCTGCATCTACAGAGTGTATGGTCGTCACTAATCAAGTAATATCCTTTATCCAATATTCTTCTGCCATTGACAAAGTAGAGGTACAGGGATCCCTATGGGAACTGACTGGACGATGCCAATCATATCCTATCTCAAGAATGGGACATTCGTAGAAGACTGCAATGCTTCCCATAGGTTAAAGGTACAGTCGACATGCTTCGTACTAATCGGAGGCTCCCTTTACAAGAGAGGCTTCTCCTATCCATATCTAAGGTACCTACCCACCACAGAAGCAGACTATGTCATGAAAGAAGTCCATAAAGGAGTATGTGAAGGCATGTGACAAGTGCCAACACTTCAGTAACATCATACGATGGCCATCAGAGGAACTTACACCAAAGAGTGCCCCTGGTCATTTGCCCAGTAGGGGTTGGACATAATAAGACCCTTCCCTATGGCAATGCAGTAGCTCAAGTTCCTTGTTGTAGGGATCGACTCTTGACCAAATGGGTCAAGGCAGAACCATTGGCCACTATCACAGAGAAAAACATTCAAAGCTTCATATGGAAGAGTATCATTTGCCACTTCGAGATCCTTAGGGTCTTCGTCTCTAACAATAGAAAGCAATTCGACAATGACACATTCAGAGATTTCTTCCAACAGTTAGGGATTAAGAACCACTACTCCTCTCCCGCCCACCCTCAAGCCAACGGACAAGTTGAGGTTGCAAATCAATCCTTGCTCAAGATAATCAAGACTCGGCTCGAAGGGGCAAAGGGTATATGGCCGGACAAACTACTCAGTGTCTTGTGGGTATATCGGACAACGGTTCGCACACCTACAGAGGAGACACCTTTCCACCTCGCATTCAGAAGTGAAGTCGTCATCCCGGAAAAATTTGGACTAACTAGCTATCGAATATCTCACCATAATAAAGAAAGGAATGAAGAGGGGATGTGGCTACAGTTGGATTTTCTTGACAAAGTCAGAAAGGTGGCAGAATAGCAAATCGCTCATTATCAGGACCTGATGGCAAAATAGTAGAACACTAAAGTTAGGCCTTGTCATTTTTAGGTTGGGGACCTAGTCTTGAGGAAAGTAGCAACAGCTACCAGAGACCCCATACAAGGCAAATTGGGCCCTAACTGAGAAGGACCTTGTTAGGGACATATATTTATGTAATTAGCATATCCTTTGACCAAACACATTTTACTTATATTTGGGTAAATCTAAGTAGGTTCAAGATGATCACTACAAGTGGTTAAATTGAAAATATGAAGATTACTCAAAAACTACTCAAGAAAAGTGCAATCTGTAGGTCTCGATACCTCCTCTACAGATGTCTTGATCTATTGAGCTTACGGGATTCAATTTATAGCCAGCAACGTTTTTATTCTAAAAGGCTATTTGTTTGAGGGTTTGTATAATCCTTATTGGACTAGGAAAGTCCAAGGTTTGTGTAAACCTATTTGGAATAGGAGAGCCCATTAAGCTCCTATTTAAAGGAGGTTAAAAAAGAAAAACCTAACACTAGAAAACTTCATAAGGTTTTCTTTTTGAAACCTAGCCTCCTCATACAAAAGAAAGAGTTCTTGCTGCAGTTTCTTATACGCATTTGGGTTCTGTAACCAAGCAAAGTCTCTTGCACCAACATTGAAGATCTTATTGGTGTTTTTATGTGAAGCTGCTGCAAATCAACTACAACAATCAAAGGGTTGCTGTGGAGTTAGTCACATACTAGGATTCGTGCAAAGGAGTAAGCCGCATATTGGGATCCGCGCATCGATTGGTTAGTCACGTACTAGAAGCTGTGCATTAAAAACGAGAGATTGTCACTACAGAACAAGTCCAATTGTGTATTAGGGTAAGGGTTCAACTGTAGGTTGGTATAAGGTACTAGGATTCCTTTACTTGTAACTGCTTGTTTTGATAATAGTGGATTCTCAAGAGTGGTGACCTTAAAATCACCCAGTGGGGTTTTTTCCGTGTAAGTTTTCCTCATTCATAAACAAAAACCATGTCATTTTGCATATTTAGTTAATTGGTGATTTGTTTGTGCTGCCACGCTCATTGCATGTAATTAAACCTAATTAATTCATTTGGCTAATTAATTGGTTAATTCATCACAAGGAGTCAATACATTTTTGGCCTATCAAACCTTACAAGATCGTCGACTATCATAGAAAGGGGAACTACTACCTAAAGACCCTCGACAGACAAAGGCTCTATCACCTATGGAACACCAAGTACTTGAGGAAATAATACCAGTAGTAGATGAGTGTAGCCTATTTTATCACTTCCTTTTATTATTTATGTTAAAGTTGGATACTGAAAGATGTTGAAGTTTTAAGAATATTAAGTTTTTTAAGATTTTTTTATTTTATTAATAAGACTTTAAAGGATTATTAGAAACATTGTCCTACTATACCCTTCAGTGAATCGTCCACAAACTTTACTAAGTCCCACCTAGGGGATAAATGGATGACCAAGGATACTGACAGGTACCTGGTCTCAAAAATTATGTTAAGTCCTACCTACAGGGGTGGACAGACAACCAAGGATACCGATGGGTACCTAGTCTAAGAAATTATACTAAGTTCTACCTACAGGGTAGACAAAAAACCAAGGATGCCGATGGGTACTTGGTCTAAGAAATTATACTAAGCCTACCTACGGGATGGACGAACGACCAAGGATACCGACGGGTACATGATCTCAAAAATTATACTAAGTCCTACCTATGGGGTGGACGGGCAACCAAGGATACTAAAGAGTACCTGGTCTCAAAAGTTTAACTGAAATCCTACCTATGGGATGGACGGAGGACCAAGGATCCCGAAGGGTACCTAATCACAAGAAAGCCACTAAGTAAACACTTGAATATTACTGCAAGGCAAACAGATGAAATAAAATATTGACGGCTAGTAAAGGCACAAACATGACGGGGGCATATCCACAATTGCAGTAAAAATAAAACAAGTATAAGCAACAGATAAAAAGTAGTAGATATAAATCCAATGGGGTAAATGTTTTTACATAAAGCCCAAAAGAAGGGGCATTTACCATTGTCTTACAAAAAAAACTTATAAAAAGAAAGAAGAATTATATACAACTTAAAAAAGAAAGGGGGTTAAAATCAAGACAGGGTAGCATTGGAAAGAGATGAATCCACGGTAGATGGACCATCAACAGTAGATGGGCTATTAGTAGTAGATCACGGGAGCCACTAGGGCTTTAGGAGTAGGCTGGACGACAACCTCAGCATCAGGGTCCTTCATCTCCTCCACAATAGTGTGGGCAGATTCGTCGGTCTCATCGTTGACGGCATCGGTACCCCCAAGTGTCGACAGGACGATATAACCTATGGAAACCTAAGACAAGTCCAGATCCAAGTAGATGACTGCAACCTATTTCAGGCAGTCGTCAAACCTGTTGCCATAGAAGACACCACACTCATCAAAGAAAGGCTACAAGATCCAGAATGCTGCCACAATGTCAGCTTTGGCCTTTTCCATTTGCTTGCAAAAGGCGGCCAACTCTGTCATCAGGTTGGTATTCGTTTTCTCTACCTCCTTATGACAACGAGTCTCCTCCTTAAGCAGGGCAAGCTTGGCTATCAGCTCCATGTTGAGAGTATAGAAAGTCTCCTTGTACTGGTCTCTCTCCTTGTACTCTATTTTTTTACGCTTCCAAAACCAACAAATCACCCCCTCGTTGGCCATGCACCTATCTTGAAAGGCCCTCATCTACACGATCACCTGAACAAAAGAAAAAGGTGACGGTTAGGATGAGAGAGAAAACAAGGAACACTAAAAGCTGATAAAGACATACCCTTGATAGATCATAAAGATCAGAAGCCCCTAGATCGTCTGAGATGAGCTCACCACATGCGTCCAAATCCGTCTCCTTAATGATTGAATTGACCATCTCGACGGCATAGTCCTTATGGGTGACTAGCCTTTGGACGAGGCCAAGGGCTACGTGGCCTTTCTCCATCATCAAACCCTTACCAGCCACATGAAGAGGGTGCGTAAGGGATTTTTGTTGTTAATCCCCAACAGATGGGCCCATCATCTTCTTGGATAGACAGTCGGCCTTAACGTTGCTCTTTCTTTTTAGAGCAACTTTAGAGGCCATCGTAGGGGTCGACGCTAATGCCTCCTCCTGCTGCTTGCATGCAGTAGCAAACTTCCTAACCATCACCCTCTGCCTGCCTGCGTCCATTTTTGGAAGAAGATGATGGAGAGAGTTAGAAAAGAGACAGGCGAACTAAAAGGAACATATTAACACAAAAAACTTACAATGACAAGAAAAGGCGTGCAACCGTTTGGCTATGGGCATCGGTTTTGGACCACCATGGAATGCGTGGAGAGTGTCAAGATTGACCAAATCCTTCCACTTCCTCTATTCAAAGGGGATTGCCCAAACTCATCTAAGGACGCTCTCCTGTTCGTCGTTAATCTGCCGACAAATTTAAGCTGAAGATAAAAAAGAAACACGTTAGATGTGTAACTCATATCGACAGGCAATGTAAAATGAACACTAATGACACACCTAACTCCCTTACAATGCCCTAGGTATTGTTAAAACCATCAGGCATACTATCCCACTCCTCAGGTCTACATACCCAATTTGTCCCTTAAACAAAGAAGTATCTATTCTTCCATATTAGAGTCAAGCATATCTAACACCAACCTAAGTGACGTCTTCCTTGCTAGAAAGTGGTCGATGCACTTCGACAAAGAAATATGCTAAGGCTTGTAGCAATAGAAGAACTCATCGAGGGTGAGGCAACGGTTACCACCACTTAGTTGACCTATATCACCTCAGCACCAATAAATATCTTCCATGCGTTAGGGGCAAGTTGGCTAACGGTGCAAATCCATCAGCGACAATCTCAGCCCCACAATGAACATGGCATCATACATGCTAACGTTTGCTGTCCTCCTCCAGTAACACCTTTCAAACTTCCTTAGCAGACAAAGGGGAATGTTCTTGGGAATTTGGTAATGGCCACGAAGGGTGTTGAAGACCTTCTCTAACATGGTCAGGTAGAAATCATTCACCATCCATATCAAAGGAAGGGTGAAGGGCCTATGGGCACTACCATCTACTTGGCCTACTACCGCATCACCTTCAGCTTGGCCTTCCTCATCAACTTCCTCCTCGTCACCTTCCCTCTCATCACCTCCCTCCTCATCAATTTATGGAGTATAGGGCCGTTGATATGGGTATTTTTGGTAAAGAAATTAAAGCTTATAAACAACTGCTTGTGGAAGCTAATGACACCCATAGGTGACATGTGATATAGGATTAAGCAAGATGTTTCCATATACGAGCATTCATGAGGATTAAGCAAGGTCGTGTAGGACCGTCGGCTTTCTTCTCTGTCGTTCTACAGTTATCTATTGCTCCAAGGTCTCTTGTCAGTTTGTGGAGGTGACGCGCCCATTGGTTTCTATGGGTGAATAATTGTTTGAAGGGTCCGTTAGTTTTTATGGAGCTGACAAACCTATGGGTGTCATTAGCTTCCACAAACAGTTGTTTATAAGCTTTAATTTCTTTACCAAAAATACCCATATCAATGACAAAACCATGGAGTACAGGGCCGTTGATATTGGTATTTTTGGTAAAGAAATTAAAGCTTATAAACAACTGTTTGTGGAAGCTACTGACACCCATAGGTTTGTCAGCTCCATAAAAACTAACGGACCCTTCAAACAATTATTCACCCATAGAAACCAATGGGCGTGTCACCTCCACAAACTGACAAGAGACCCTGGAGCAATAGATAACTGTAGAACGACAAAGAAGAAAGCCGACGATCCTACACGACCTTGCTTAATCCTCATGAATGCTTGTATATGGAAACATCTTGTGTATCACGCACAAAAACCCTACTACATACCCATATCTCTCTCATATGAAAAGACACCGTAAAATATCGGATACCTTAATACTAGATCTTCCCTACAAGGAAAGATCTTCGCTCTTGAGGGATCTCAACTCACTACTCACCATTATCTAAGCACCAAACCTCCTCCTTTCTCAAGTAGACAAAAAATCCTTGTACACTTTCACTATAAAGTTCTTAGAGGTTTTTCATTCACTAACTTGATCTTCGAAGGGTCTTTGGCCGGTACCACACTAGTGCCTTCTATTTGATCCTTGTATTGTTGTTCTGCAAGTGTCCATTATCGCGATTTGAAGCCAACAACTCACTGACGATTTTCGTGCATCATCAAAATGATAATAGAATTATAATTGTTAATTGGTGTTTGTGTTTTGTAATAGAAAAAAAAAATGAAAATGTTAGGAAATAGAAGGCCACATGCAAAATTGAGTAGTTTTATTTCAATCCATTTGGTTTTAATCAATCTTGATTAAATAAAGTATATAATGTTACATATCATTCTATTTAATCCAAAATTAACCTTTTTATATTTTATAGTATGATCTTATTTACTTATAAAAATTTTGCTAGATAAAAATCTTTTTGTGTTTTTATTTTTATTTTAAATAATTAAAATTTAAGAGAAATATTATGTTTATAATATTTTCACAACACTTTCACAACAAATTTTAAATAGTAGATTATTATTGGTCGTAATGAGTGGACAAAAAAGTGATTTAAGTCGTGAATTCAAATTAAAACCAATAAAAATTTTCCACATATGAGTTGTTGTGAAAATGTTGTGAATGTGCATTTCTCAAAATTTCATAAAAAATGCTACCGACAATTTGAGTGATTTTTTCTAGACCAATTTGGTTTCAAGATCCTTCTAAAAAAAAAGAAAAAAAAGAAAGAAAGGAATTGGTATGAAGATTTGGGATTTTAATAATTTTATATAGATACCAAACTATGATGGTCTTTTTCATATATATATAATAGTCAAACTTTTTAAAAAATATTGATGATGTGTTTAAAATTAATCCAATCATTTCAAATGAATGAATAAAATTTGCATAACTCTATCATGGAGTTACCTAAAAACTCTTTGACTCTTGAGAATCTTAATATGAGATTAACAATATAAAATAAATAAATAAATAAAAGAAAATCAATTTAAAATTATATTTTTTCTCTTTTCGGTGGAACAGGAGCTTCAAGAGAAGTAAATCATCACGGCTGTGCATGTGCTACATGGGAGTTTAGGTAAACTTGAAGGAAATGGGTTAATGATCACCCTAATTGTCCTTTGTTTCTGCATTTGCTACCTAACATTGACTTAGCGTGTTATTGGGGAAAAAGCCTTTGGGTCAAGTGCACATTGCTATGGACCCAAGCTTTGCCTGTTATAGAGATACATCCCTTTAGAGTCTATGAGCTTCACATAATAAAGTCAATATAATTTTGGTTAGGTGATTGAACTTTTCCATAAATTATAAAAATATGCATACGAGGAAGTTTTAAATGAACTTTTCCATCAATTATAAAAACATCCCAAGCCTCCCAATTTCACTCTTTCAATTTTCGTCAATACCAAAAATGATTAATATCTTAATCGAACGATAATAAGCACAATCATCAGAAATTGATGTCATAACTAGATTGAAACTCTATCAAAAAAATTTCACTTTTTTACTTTTCTTTTCTAATATCTACTTTAATGTGTTAAAATATGAATATTCATTGATCAATTGTATATATGTGTATGAAATAATGGACTCCGGTGAGTGTAAAAGAATATATGTTCTAGAATCCAATATATATATATATGAAAGAATTATAAGCTATAAGTTTGATGTCTCGTATAGGGAATTAGGGAGATGGTGAAGTTTATATATATATAATTGGCGTGACAATTATCCATTAACAACTCTCACTTTTGAACACTTAAAATAAGGTATTATTTATTATTTGATGGCGCACACGTCTTCCTTGAGAAGAGAACATAAATAAAAAATCCTGCATTATCATGCATCCCACCAACACAGAGACAAAAGATTGTTAGAATGTCCTTCTCTACTCTACCATACAACTTGGTTGGATGCCTCAACGTTTTTCACAATTACAACTTCGGCATATTTAGACCCAGTTTCCGACCGACACAATATATGTAGCAATATTTGAAGTGCCTCCAAACGTGGCTAAACTCTTTAACCAGTAATATATTGGCACATTGCTAAACATGTTGTGTGCTTGCTCTAATTTTGATCCTCAGTTTAGTTCCTTCGAACACTCATAAGGAAAGCTGAGATGACCTTGTTAAATGTAATTACTTGACTTGTAATTTTACAAGAACAATGTTAAAAATTTTTACCTAAATTTCATTTTATTAATCAGGATAAGATCATCTCTCATTAAATATTCCAATTTTTATTTAGATGTAAAACACATCTTAATTAAAAATCAAATAGATATCACATGTCACATATTCAACTAAAGATATAAAGGAATTAGAGGGTTCAATGGAAGGATATCCTTTCCCCTGACAATACCCATTTATGTCAAACATTTATTGAAGTTACCAACTATTACATGCTAATTACTAGTAACTAATAGTTGGCAACTATGCATGATAAATAACGGTGGATTGATAAGGTGCTAATGGGCATTGTTCCTTTTTGTAAATTGAGACATTATAATTATATGCATCATTGTTACCATTCTATTTTAATAAATATGATAAAGTTTTAACATAGATTCTCACCTCTCTTATTTAATATAAGAAATTTTATCAGTTAAACTTAAAATTGTAACCCACTGTATCTTTATTACAATTAGTAACTATGATATCCATATTCTTCTAAGTTTAGTTGGTGCATACCTTTCGAGCTGGAATCCAAAGCTTCTGTTCACTATCATCATGCACGAAACATCACCAAATCAATCATGAGATTTAGAGGTGTTTGTTTCAACAGTCAACCGCAGTCGCTTTCGTCCGATTTTATTTGGTGTTTTTTTTAAAAAAATTTTCCAAGACAAGAGCTACCAACTTCGTGGGGGCCGGCAACAATTCATAGAAAATATTAATGCTTCTCAACCTCCACTCCAATTGTCAACCAAAATGGAATTCAAATCTTTCTCTGCCGTCCACTTGAACTTTCTTTGTTGGTTCACTTAGAGTTTTTAAAAGGATACAGCCTGATTCTTTAGATGCTCATTTACTTCAAAGATAAAGCCTTCACTTGTAGAATGGGCTTTTAGATTCAGAACTAGCGTGTGTTGTGCTTAGACCAAAATGATGTACGATGATCTACTTGCTAGAAGCTTTAGTAAGCATGAGAAGAAAAAATTGGGATATGCAGCATTTTTTGGTTGCTTGCTTATTGCATTGAGCTTTTGCACTGTGTTTAAGCCTTATTTGGGTCCTCTACCAGCGTGTATGTCCTTTATTCTTACGTTAAACAATCTAATTTTCACAACATAAAATTATTTTGAAGATTTTAAATCTATGTTAAGTTACGTATTAAACTTTAGCTTTCATGCTATATTAGTGCTGTGTTTCGAGGAGTCAATATTTTATATATTATGTCTCTTTCTCTTATCTGGTATTGCTTTACAGTGAACTTGAAGCAGTCTATGGCTGCTGGTTTCAAAATGCTGATGGTCAGAGATACAAGCGGCAGCTACTCGACACCGTTGGCGCCACTGACTCACTTATCAGAAACAAATACAAGCAGCTCTCAGCAAACAGTTAAAGGTTAGCTTTGATCAATCTTGATAAGCAAAAGCTTGAGTTATCAAAAAAAATAGTAAATTTAATTATTCAATCGCAATTTTCTAGCTCAACTTTTCTCGAAAGCTTAAATGGATAGAAATAATGAATTTAACCATTTACTCGTTATTCTGACATGTCATTTTTTCAGCTGCCAAAATCGTGACAGACAAGATGGAGCCTGTGACAAACAAAACGGAGCCTGTCATAAAGAAAATGGAACCTTTGTGCGATGTTACCGAACGACGAGGTGATATTTGCAATATCAACGGGGATGTTAGGATTCAAGGGAATTCTTCATCAGTTTTCCTTGTTTCATCTGAAATGAGCATCTTGGCAGGGAAAAATAACTCATGGAGTATAAGACCTTATGCTAGAAAAGGTGACCGAGCAGCAATGAGTCAAATAAAGGAATGGTCAGTAAAATTATCTGGTCGCGATGAAATCCCTCCATGCAACAAAAATCACAGTGTTCCAGCCATCCTTTTTTCTCAAGGGGGATATACAGGAAATCATTTCCACGATTTTTCGGACGTGGTTATTCCGTTATATTTAACTTCTCGACAATACAATGGAGAAGTACAATTTCTCATTACAGACAAACGACCATGGTGGATTTCAAAGTTCAAAGCAATCCTAAAGAACTTGTCCAGATATGAGTTGATAGACATTGACAGAGAAGAAGAGGTCCATTGCTTCCCAAGTGTGGTTGTTGGTCTAAAGCGAGATGTCAGAGAGCTGAGTATTGATCCTTCAAAATACTCATACTCTATGAGTGGCTTCAGAGAGTTCTTAAGAAGTTGCTATTCTCTAAAGAAAGCCAATGCAATCAAACTCAGAGATGGTCGACGTAAAAAGCCACAGCTTCTGATCATTTCAAGAAAGAGAACGCGGTCTTTTACAAACATAGGGGAAATAACTAAAATGGCAAGTAGATTGGGCTACAAGGTAACTGTTGCAGAGGCTACTATGAACGTTTCAAAATTTGCAGAACTTGTGAATTCTTGTGATGTGTTAATGGGGGTTCATGGAGCTGGTTTGACCAACGTTGTTTTCCTTCCCAAGAATGCAATATTAATCCAAGTTGTTCCCTTTGGGGGCTTTGAATGGATAGCAAGAACTGACTTTGGAGAGCCCACAAAGGATATGGATGTAAAGTACTTGGAATACAAGATAAGCACAGGAGAGAGCACTCTGGTACAACAATACCCTCCTGACCATGTGGTTTTTAAGGACCCTTATTCAATCCAGAAACAAGGATGGATAGCATTTAAGTCAGTGTACATGGACAAACAAAATGTAAAGCTTGATGTGAATAGATTTAGGCCCACTTTGTTAAAAGCCCTTGGGCTTTTGCATCAGTAGGTATATATTGTATTATGTAGGAGACCAAGCCTTCCTACCTACCTTTTTTTTTTTTTTGAGAAGCCACCCCAGAAAGAGGGGGACCTTCCTACCTACCTTTCGTTATTCCCTTATGTATTTTTCATTCTCCTATTGTTTATTCTAGCAAACAGTCATATGTCATTGATTCAAAACCTACTTCTCTTGTATAAAATTGTAGAAGAAGCATTTGATGTATCTGGGACATGATTTTAATTTTTTTGAAAGTAAATATGATATTCAAAAGAATGCTACATTTTCTTAATGCAAGTATGTTAGTGATCCATAAGCCCAATAGAAAATAGCATGCATTTTCTTTTCTAATTTAATGAAAATTTTCCTGTTAAAAGAAAAATGTACCTTGTTAAAAAGAAGTAAAGAACAAAAACAAAAAACAAGAAGATTAATAATTAGCTAGTAGCCTAGTTCAGCTTAACTCAATATTATTCCAATAAATGATGACATTCGCAGCTTACCGGCCAAGCTTTTGTCCATCTCCACTTGGCGCTTAATTTTGTCCTCCAAATAATTAATAAAATTTTCATTGTTAGAATATTAATTAGTTTAATTATTAATTGAACGCCCAAGGGTCTAGGCCGTCCATATTATTTGTGCAGCACTTCTGTCTTTTGTACATCTCTCATCGTGTGTGCCTATAAATGTATGCTTATTCCTGTCTTGTATATAGTATATACATTAATACATATAGTGAGGTAACCTAGATTTCAGTCCAGAGAAAAAGACAATATTAAAAAAATAAAAAATAAAAACTATTAATTGATCGATATTACTAACTATATAAAGAAGTATTTGTAAGAGACTATAATTGTCATACAAAATTTAATGTTAATGTAAATGTAAATGTAAACTATAAATATATATTTCATATCCTTATCACCCTCCATAGTTCAGTCAACTTTAAGTATATATATTTCATTGCAATAAAATAAAGAAACAAAAATTATCATTTCTTAATTAATAAAAATCAAAACAAGAGATTGCTTTAAATACATAAATTTCAGACATCTAATTTGATTCATTAAAATAAATCAATCTAATTTTTTTTTTTCTTTTTTTGCTGAGTTAATCAATCTAAAAATTTTAAGAGTATAACAATATACCTTCAAATTATATACACATCTCACAACCTTTATTGCTTATAAAAAATATGTAGAATTCAACATTTCTTTTTCTATATTCAATTCAAAGTTTATAAAATTTAGATTTAGCATGCGTTTAGCATTGGCTTAAAAATCTAGCTTTTTTTACTATTTAACTTATTTTTGCTACTATTCATTAGTTTCATTGCACTTTTTAGTACTATTCATAGGTCCTACCATACTATTTCAACTACTTATAAAAAAATGGAGAAAAAAATATAAGGGATGCTTAGTAGTTAGTGTAAGTGCACAATTGCACCTGGCCCTAAAAACAGTGATGGGCTCAGCCCATTAGCCTTAAACAATATGAATTTGTAGAGTGTGGGCTGTAAAACCCAGGTTAGAAGCGTTTAAGGAATATCGGTCAAGTTTAAAAGGCTGTAAACGCTCAAAATAATAAGAAATGTTATAACTCCACCTCCTCGATATGAGCCGAGAGACTGTTCTTATATATAAGTTTCCTTTCTTTTCTTCCTTCTTTTTTTTCTCTTTAGATTACAAAAAGGACCCCCACTCTCTGTTCCAGACCTCTCCTTAAATACTACTAATTTTGATAATTGTTACACGTGTTGCCTTCACCTCCCTTTGACCTAGATATTTTTTCTTCCTAGTGCCCTTGAATAGTAACCAGAAGTTTCCCTTCCACTGTTCAGGTGTCACTTCCCCATTAATGCGGCTAAGGTGGTAGATGAATGGTCTTTATTGTGGAGGTGGCAGCCTTTAGTACTTTTCAAACACCGGTGCTTCTAGGACATCCAGGGGTTCACCCCTCTTACCGTTGGTCTCCGTCGTGTCGTTTATGAACTTTTATGATAACGTTGCTGATTCTTCTATGCCCATCCGAGAGTAAAATCAACCTCGGATTGGTCCTCGGGTCCTCGGCGCATGAGCGGGCCGAGGTACTAAGAGGTTTCAAACTCAAGGGTAGGTCAGCCTTCCTTAGTATGCCCAAAGGCCCATATACCTGTCAGGACCCTTTTACTCCCCACAATAGCCCCTCAAATTCTAATTTTCGACGTCCGAGGAGAAAAATAGGGTTTTGATCCGAAGAAAAATTATTTTGCACCCTTCATGAAGGATCGCACGTGTGTAAACCGTTTCGCGTACCGGAGGATACCAATTGGCGGTTTCATTTTCAAAACGCGCGCATTTATTACTGTAAGTTACACTTTGTCCCCACGTTCAACGGTGAGATGGGCATCCAACGCCCTTATTGCCCCACGAAAATTTGGGCGGGACAAAACTAATTTCGAGGCCGCCATCCGCACGTCGTGACGCTTCGGGAACCTGCGCCTTCATTTAATTTGCCAGGGACTGATCCCATCAAAACATCAACAATCATATTTCGCCTTCAGAAAACCGTGGAAAGTTGCATATCCTCAAACTCCGTAAGTTCTTACTCATCGCTCATTTCATTCTTAACCTTTTATCCTCGGATTTTGTCCTCGGCTGTCTTAGTAGACACCTCCCTCTCTAGAGTCCAGCCTTTCATTCCTTTCTAATGGGTAAATTTAAGTGTCTTGTTGATACTGCCGCCGGAATGGAAGGCTTCAGAGCCAAATACCACATTCCCGGTGACGTAGGCTTGAAATATTGCCCGGCGGGGGCCGTGGCCGGTTCTAGGAAGGAGGAGAGGTCATAATCCCAATGATAGCCTTTATAGAAGGCGGGATGACCCTCCCAATGAAACCTGTAATGAGGGAATATCTTCGCAACCATCGGTTGTGTCCCGATCAATGCCTTCCCAATGTCTTTAGAGTTTTGGGTAGCGTCGATGCCTTAAATGAACAAATGGGTTTAAATCTCACATGGCACGACGTTGTTTTTCTGTACGAAGCCCAAAACTGTCCAACGTAGGTTATTACCTTAAGTCCCGATCCAGTGTCGTTAGGCTAATCTCCTGCTTGCCCAAGTCCAACAAAGGCATGAAGGACGACTACCTGATCGTCTCTGGAAACTGGCACGACGGTCTCCACTGCCCAGTACAGTGGGGGATCCAGGTGCGACACCTGAGGACTAACCTCCCCACCCAAAAACTCCCTCAACACTAACAAACTTGCACATTTAGATATATTTTATTTGTTTGCCTTTATCTCTTATTGTGTGAATCTGACCACGTTGTTTAATCTCTCATCTTTTCTTGCAGACAAGCAACACGTGCGTCCTCGTTTGAGTCTTTGCAACGTTGCCGACTTAAACCGGGTACTTCGATCCGAGGTGTTGTTAGCGCAGACCGGCAGCTCCGAGCCGCTCACCTGATCCTTGGATACGATCCCATCTCCTCGGACTTCCAGGAGATAGACAACGCTATAATTGCCGGTGACCGAAGACGAAGGAGGATCAACGTAGCCCGGCCGAACTTTCTGGACGACCGCGACCTCCCAGACACTCCTCAAACCGTCCTATACCTACGACCTGTAGCGGCCATTCCCCTCGCCGTCCACTCCGAGGTAGCTGCTATCCCAGAAGAGCAGGTCTCTTCCTCCCATACGTTAGACGACGAGATAGACCAGTTCCAACTCGAAGAATACAACGAACCTCGAGGAACCAGTTTGTCGTACTCTCTGACGAGGAGGAAGATACTGCTGAGGCCTCTGGAATTGCTGGGCTCGTTGTTGCACTTCCAGAGGACGAATCCGAGGACGATATGGACAGAATGAAGGACCTTCTCACTGACAGAGCCGCGAGGGTCACAGTGAAGAGAACAGGGGCAACCCAAGTCCCTCAAACTCTGCCACTTCCCCCTCCTCCAGCTGAGCCAAAGGTACCAGCCGAGGACCCTAAGAAAAAGAGAAAGGGGGAAGATGAAGGGGCGACCAACAAAGGCCCCAAGAAACCACGCAACCAACCTCCACCGGCTCAGCAGCAAAAGCAGGACAAAGGCAAGGTAGAGCCCGTTCAGTAGAGAGCGGGGAGATTGGGGTAGTAGCCGATGTGCGCAGGGCACCGGCCACCTGGTCCCCTGACCTAAAGCTGGATGGCGCTCCTATCTCCTGCCAGTCCAGTATAAGGGCGGTTCAACATGGCCATGCCCACCACTTGGCCGAGGTGTTGGAGCGCCCTCTTTTGCTGCCCAAGGACATGGAGTCCTTGGAAAAAATGAGCCAGCCACAGCTTTTCCTTGCTCTGAAGAGAGACTTGGCGCTGGTAAGTTTTCCCCTTTTTACGAAGAGTTTACTTTTAACAATACTTATAAGTTTTTATTGTGTTTGACCTCATCATATTTCATTGCAGGCTGTTCAGGAGGTCTTCGTAGCTGAAAAGTTTATTGAAGATACTCGGAAGAAGGCCAGGCCGAGCTGGAGGTCAGGTGGAGACTGAGAAGTCTCTGGGACAGCCCTTGCTGAAAACGAGAAGCTGGTCTCGGAGGTGGCTAATGTGAAGAGGGAGAGAGATGGTGCTAGGTCAAGTCTCAAACCATGGAGACCCAAATAGAAGGGCAGCGCAAGCTCCTCCATGAAAAAGATGATGAGATTTCCCGAGCTCAAAGGGAACGCTCGGATTGGAGAAGGAAATTGCGCTGCTGAAGAGAGAAGCCAGCACATTTCAACGCTCTTTACAAGCTGCCAAACAGGCGAGCTATGAGGAAGGGGTGGCCAACACCGAGGAGCAGCTGACCGAGGCCTTCGCGGCCTTGTGCCGTGAATACTGCCAGAAGGTTTGGGGGGAAGCCCTAAACGCAGCTGGAATTCCCCCTCCTGAGTTGAGGAAGTCCGAGAACGTCTGGATTCCCCTGGAATACAGGAGATTGAGGAGGCTCCTGCTGCCACCCCCACCCCTGACTCACTCTACCAGCACTGCCCCAGATGGTCCTACAGCCAATCCAGATCCTACAGAACCCTTGGGTTCCAACAAAAAAAGGAAGGTGATGGGGACGCCGAGAAGAATCTCAGCCAAGCCTTGGAACACAGTGTCCCACCAGCAAAGGAAGCGGATAAAGGGAAACAGATTCTTTCTCCTTTTGAAGTGGAGCTGAAAAAGACCGAAGGACCCAGCACGTCTCATGTAGACCCTCCTTCTGAAGCTTAGGGCCGAGATTAGGGCTTCTCAGTCTCCACCTTTATACTTATCCCTTATATGTAATACTTGTTATGCAATTTAGTAAAGAACAATTTTATATACATTTTTATCGCATCGCGTTTGTTTTTACTTCGTTCATTTTGTACTGTTTTATTGAAGTTTGTTAGAGTAAACAATCCAACTACAAGGATTATCCAATTATGACCTCCACATGGCCATACGCATATTATAAAGACTTAACAAAAAGGTCACGTGGTTTGAAATATCTCTAATAACAAAAGGCTTCAAGCAACAATTAAACCTCTGCAACATATAGCATTGTTGTTGGTATGATGTAAGGTCCGAAGACCATTCTTTATATAAATTACTTTACAATTAGAGGGACAAACTTTAGATCTGAATTAATGGACAGTAAAGCACTGCGTCCTAAGAACAATAAGAAGTTAGTTTTGACCAAGTCTATGGTCCAAGTAGTAGACTTCATCAACTTGCATGATTCTGTTCTTAATTGAATGTAAAGTCCGAATATCGTTCCTTACCTCACTTTGATTAACACTTAAAGATGCAAACAATGAGGTACTAATTTCCTGCCGCGATAAGGAATTAACTTCAACCAAGTCCGTCCGAGGAAGATTAACCACCTTACTTTTGATCCTTTAGATTATTTATTCAGTGGTACTTAACAATGTTAATTTTCCAAAGTAGGAGGTCCGGGGACCAACATAACTAAGGTTCTGTTTAACAATGATGAGACATCAATTTCCACAAGGTTGGTGGTCCGAGGACTACACTTAACCAAGTTTCTGTTTGATTCTTTAAGATTGTAATTCAAATGTTAATTTTCCCAAAGTAGGAGGTCCGGGGACCCGACATAACTAAGGTTCTGTTTAACAAATGACGAGACATCAATTTCCACAAGTTGTGGTCCGAGGACTACACTTAACCAAGTTTCTGTTTGATTCTTTAAGATTGTAATTCCAAATGTTATTTTTCCCAAAGTAGGAGGTCCGAGGACCCGGCATAACTAAGGTTCTGTTTAACAAATGACAAGACATCAATTTCCACAAGGTTGTGGTCCGAGGACTACACTTAACCAAGTTTCTGTTTGATTCTTTGAATTGTTACTTGGAAATTCATGAAATATTAACACTTTTTGAATAAGTACAAACAACAGTGAACTTTATTAATAGTAATACCTTCGTAGGTTATTTACATTCCACGGCCGTGGTATGATATTTTCATCTAAATCAGCTAGCCGATAAGACCCTATCCCTGCTACTGAAATAATACGATAGGGGCCTTCCCAGTTGGGTCCTAGCTTGCCCCAGGCTGGGTTCTTAGCGGTGCCCACAACCTTTCTTAACACAAGATCACCAGGTGCTAGTGGCCTCAGCTTCACGTGGGCATCATATCCCCGTTTAAGTTTTTGTTGGTAATAAGCCATCTGGACCATGGCTGCCTCACGTCGCTCTTCAAGTAAGTCAAGACTTTTCTCCAGGAGCCCATCGTTGCTCTCAGTATTAAAGAACTCGTCTTCAGGGTGGGAAAACCATATTCCAGAGGTATCACCGCCTCGGCTCCATAAGTCATAGAAAATGGCGTTTCTCCGGTGGACCTGCGCGATGTGGTTCGATATGTCCACAGAACGTGAGGGAGTTCTTCTACCCATCTACCTTTCGCATCATCCAACCTTTTCTTCAACCCGTTGACAATGACCTTGTTAACAGCCTCGGCCTGGCCATTTCCTTGAGGATAAGATGGGGTGGAGTACCTGTTTATGATACCCATGTCACCACAATATTGCCTAAACGCATTGCTGTCAAATTGAACACCATTGTCAGAAACAAGCGTGTGTGGTATGCCGAATCTAGTAATAATTTTTCCAAATGAACTTCTTGGAATCAACATCCCTAATATTTGCCAAGGGCTCGGCCTCAACCATTTAGTGAAATAGTCTGTTCCCACTAAAAGCCATCTTTTGTTGCCTATGGCCCTCGAAATGGTCCAACTATATCTAGTCCCCACTGTGCGAAGGGCCAAGGGCTGGAAAGGGGGTAAGGACTCCTCCAGGTTGATGGATATTGGGGGCGAACCTCTGACATTGATCACATTTCCTGGCGTAATCTTGAGCCTCTCTTTGCATATTGGGCCACCAGTAGCCCTGAGTCAAAGCTCTGTGGGCTAAGGATCTCCCCCAGTGTGGCTGCCACAAATCCCTTCATGCAGTTCTTCCAGAAGCCCTTCGGTTGAGTTTGGGTGTACACACAACAAGTACGGTCCTGAAAAGGATCGTTTATATAGTTTCTGATCCTCGGACAGCCAGAACGTGGTGCTTTTCGTCGTACCTTATCTGCTTCTAATTTGTCCTCAGGGAGAACATCATTCCTAAGAAAGGATATGACCGGGTCCATCCAACTATGCCCAGGTCTTATGAGATGAATGCGAGGCGCATTGGTGGTGACAAGAGTGGGTTCTAGTAAATCCTCGATAAGGATAACCCTAGGTAAAACCTGAGCCGAGGTCGTTGCCAGCGTAGCTAAGGAGTCTGCATGGGTGTTTCCAGTCCGAGAGATGTGAACCAAGACAAAGGAGTCAAACTCAGCCTGCTGACGTTTGACCTGGGCCAAATACTCCTGCATTCTTGGATCTCTGGCTTCCATGGTTCCCATGACCTGGCCACCACCAGCTGAGAGTCCGAGAAGACGCAGACATCTTTCCCACCCATTCTGTGCACCATTCTCATTCCCACCAAGACTGCTTCGTACTCAGCCTCATTATTAGTGGCCGAGAACGCCAATCTCATAGATTTTTCAAAGACAATTTCCTCGGGGAGATCAGAACAAGTCCAACACCAGACCCTCTCTGATTGGTGCCCCATCCACATACACTTTCCAGATCGGAGATATTGCCGCTGTGATCACACCAACTGATTTTTCACCCATGGGAAGTCTCCTAGAGTTTCCTCCAGCAATGGCTCAGAAAACTCCGCCACCAAGTCAGCGAGGACCTGACCCTTCACCGAGGTGCGAGGCCTGTATTTAACGTCAAAGCCCCCAGGATGGTCCCCCACTTTGCTATTCTTCCTGAGTAGTCGGCGCTGCGTAGCACTGCCTTGAGAGGCAATTGGGTCAGAACGACCACTGTATGGGACTGAAAATAATGGGGAAGCTTTCGCGTGGCATGAACAACGGCCAGAAGTGCTTTTCCAAAGGTAGATAACGCACCTCGGCATCACCCAACGATTTGCGTTAACGTATCGGTCTTTGCACTCCGTTATCATCCCTTATCAGGACCAGGCTGACCGCGTGGACGGCCACTGCCAGGTAAGCAAATAAAATCTCATGAGCCTCTGGACGAGAGAGAATAGGCGGCCGAGAAAGATAATGCTTGAGTTGTTGAAAAGCTAACTCGCAGTCCTCGGACCATTTAAACCCTTTCCACTTGTTCAACAACTGAAAGAAAGGACGACAACGATCGGCTGACCGAGATATGAATCGATTCAAAGCGGCTATCATTCCTGTTAACTTTTGAATTTCCTTTGGGTTCCGAGGGGGCTGCAAGTCCTGGATAGCCTTGACCTGCGAGGGATTTACCTCTATACCTCTATGAGTAATCATATATCCCAAGAACTTTCCAGACCCCACGCCGAAAGAACACTTTGAGGCGTTGAGGCGCAACCTGTATTTTCTTAGAATTTGAAAAGTGTCAGACAAATCCTTTACGTGTGAGGGTATTGTTTTGCTTTTCACCACCATGTCGTCCACGTAAACTTCGATGGTTTTCCCCATCTGCTGTTCAAACATTCTGGTCATCATCCTTTGATAGGTAGCCCCAGCATTCTTCAAACCGAATGGCATGACCTTATAGTGATAATTTCCTACCGGAGTAATGAAAGCAGTCTTCTCTTGATCCTCCAACGCCAGGGAATCTGATGGTAACCCTGGAAAGCGTCCAAGAAACTCATCCGAGGATGTCCGACGGTGGCATCCACCAATTGATCAATACGCGGCATAGGGAACGAATCTTTGGGACAGGCCTTGTTCAGGTCCGTGAAATCCACACATACCCTCCACGTTCCATTCTTCTTCTTGACTACGACAGTATGAGCCAACCACTCAGGGTAGGTAGAAAACTTCTTTGATAGCCCCAGCCTTCTTAAGTTTGACCACCTCTTCCTTTACGGCCTCAGAATGTTCCTTGGAAGAGCGCCGAGGTGGCTGCCTTCTTGGGACAACGGCCGAGTTGACATTTAAGTGATGACAAATAAATCTCGGATCAACACCTGGAGCCTCGTAAGGATCCCATGCAAAGACGTCGACATTTTTCCTAAAAAATTCTATCAATTCCATCTTCTCCTGGTATGGCAAAAGTGTACCAACTTGGAAGAACCTCTCCGGGTCGTCGGCAACTGGGAATTTCTCTAATTCCTCACAATGTGTCTCCTCTCCTGGCAGCACTCCAGATGCGTCAGGGGACGTTAACTGCTATAAGCCTTTGGTGACCAAAGCCGAAGGCTCAGTTTCCGTCTGATGCAATACTGCAGCTGATATGCACTGCCTGGCTACCGATTGGCTGCCGAGGATTTCCTCAACGCATTCCCCCGAGGGGAACTTGACCTTGACATGCAAGGTAGAGGAGACAGCCCCCAACGCATGCAACCAAGGCCTGGCGAGGATGGCCGTATATGGAGAATATGCATCGACAACAATGAAATCCACCTCCACCGTTTCTGAGCCGGATTGAACGGGCAAACGAATTTGTCCTCTCGGCATAACAGATCTCCCTTCAAAGCTTATGAGGGGCGAATCATAAGGAGTCAGGTCTTCCATCCTCAATCTTAGCCCCTTAAATAGATCAGGGTACATGATATCTGCACCGCTGCCCTGGTCTATCATTACCCTTTTGACGTCGTAATTTCCTATCCTGAGGGTAACCACAAGGGCATCGTCATGGGGCTGAATAGTACCGGCCTTATCCTCCTCGGAAAATCCCAAACTGGCAAAATAACCTTCAGCCTCTTCGGCCTACTTCCTTCCCCCTCAGCCTGAGAACGAGAGACTGCCATCACCCTAGTCGGGCCTGACCCGGTCCTGCCAGGCGCAGCAAGGATGACATTGATGGTTCCCAATGCTGGCCGAGAGGAGTTATTCCTCTGATTGCTTGAGGCAACTTGACTGTTCTGCCGGCAGGCTGGCACAGATGCTGCTTTAACTTTCCTTCACCGACGAGTTGCTCCAAATGGTTCCAAAGGGTCCGACAGTTCTCGGTGGTATGGCCCACCTCTTGATGGTATTGACAAAAGAGGTTTTGATTCCTCTTAGTAGGGTCCCCTGCCATCTTACTAGGCCACCTGAAGAAGGGTTCCTTACGAACTTCTCCAGTAATTGATGTACTGGCTCTCGGAATACTGTATTTACAGCTTGAGGTGCTGCGAGTTGGACTGTCCGAAATAATCTCTCCTCGGCCTACTATTATTGTATCGGTCCGACCTGAAATCCCTTCTCTCCTGCGGGATAACTTTCTCCTTTCCCTTTCCTTGCTGTTGGTCCTCCTCTACCCTCTTATACTCGTCAATGCGATCCATAAGGCGACGTACGCTGCGGACAGTTTTTTCGTCAAAGACTTTCTCAAGTCGTGGTCTGTAGGAAGACCTACCTTAAAGGTATTCAACGCCACTTCATCGAAGTCGCCATCTATCTCATAAACATCTCCCAGTAACGGTCGGAGTATGTTTTCAGTGTCTCCCCTCTTTCATGGTCATGGACAACAGCGAGTCCAATGGCCGAGGGACTCTGCTACAAGTAATAAACCGCGAAGCGAATGACCTAGTCAACTCCCCAAATGAACCTATGGATCCTGACTTAAGGCCGTTGAACCACCTCATGGCCACAGGTCCCAAGCTAGAAGGGAAAACTTTACACATCAGCGTCTCGTTGTGAGAGTGTACGGCCATCCTTTGGTTGAAGTGACTCACGTGTTCCACCGGATCAGTCCGGCCATTGTAGATGGTAAAGGTGGGCTGAGTAAATCTCCTGGGAAGCCTCCCCTTCTCAATCCTCCGTGAAAACGGAGATTTGGAGAGCTGGTGCAACGCCCTGCTCATAGCGTCGTTGCCTAAGCCCCTGGAAGGAACCTTCCTGCGCTTGCGAACTGGCTGATCGTCCTCTTCACCAGAGGACGCTGAACTGGGGGGTGAGCGCGTTCCTGAGTCATAGTCACCTCCCCTACCTTCCTCAGAGGAGGGATCAGACAGGGCGGTGAAGACTTACGCCTGGCATGGCGCAACTTCCTCTTCAAGCGGTTGATCTCCTCCTGCATGGCTCTAGAACCATCGTCATGGGTGGTGCTAGCCCCACCATGAGTATGGCTAGCCCTTGGTACTCTGAATGGACACTTCCTTCACGATCCCTTCGACGTTCGAGGCGCTCGAAATGATCTTCAGGCTGCGATCCCTGTGACTCTGCATGGTGAGCGCCTAAGCCTGCCATGATATCCCTACTACTCTAGACTAGATTCCCACAGACGGCGCCAATTGTAAGTGCACAATTGCACCTGGCCCTAAAAACAGTGATGGGCTCAGGCCCAATTAGCCTTAAACAATATGAATTTGTAGAGTGTGGGCTGTAAAACCCAGGTTAGAAGCGTTTAAGGAATATAGATCAAGTTAAAAGGCTGTAAACGCTCAAAATAATAAGAAATGTTATAACTCCACCTCCTCGGATATGAGCCGAGGACTGTTCTTATATATAAGTTCCTTTCTTTTCTTCCTTCTTTTTTTCTCTTTAGATTACAAAAAAGGGACCCCCTTTCTCTGTTCCAGACCTCTCCTTAAATACTACTCAATTGATAATTGCTACACGTGTTGCCTTCACCTCCCTTTGACCTAGATATTTTCTTCCTAGTGCCCTTGAATAGTAACCAGAAGTTTCCCTTCCACTGTTCAAGTGTCACTTCCCCATTAATGCGGCTAAGGTGGTAGATGAAGGGTCTTTATGTGGAGGTGGCAGCCTTTAGTACTTTTCAAACACCGTGCTTCTAGGACATCCAGGGGTTCACCCCTCTTAACCGTTGGTCTCCGTCGTGTCGTTTATGAACTTTTATGATAACGTTGCTGATTCTTCTATGCCCATCGAGAGTAAAATCAACCTCGGAGGGTCCTCGGGTCCTCGGGGCATGAGCGGGCCCGAGGTACTAAGAGGTTTCAAACTCAAGGGTAGGTCAGCCTTCCTTAGTATGACCCAAAGGCCCATATACCTGTCAGGACCCTTTTACTCCCCACAGTTAGTACTATAACATTAGGCAGTTCCTTTTTTTTAAATAATTTTTTTTATATATAATATAGGGCCATATTGAAATGCGGTGCAAAAAGGAGGGAGTATAAACGCTCTAAGTACCATGATTACTTTTGTTGCTAAATATCTGTTGTGATTATGTGAATAGTGTAAAGCTAAAAACTTGGGCAAAATAAATTAAACACAAGTTTAGGTTCAAGGCGGCATTTTCTTTTGTGAATAATGTCAATCAGAGAAGCTTTTTTTTCCCTGGTTGTCATGGAAGTTTTCTTCTAATTGGAGACTACCTTTGTTTTTTGTTTTTCCTTCTATGTCAGAGGGGACAAAAGAAGCAAGAGTTGGTTCCTAAATAGTAAATACTAGTCATAATCTGTGTTGTGCATGGAAACTTATTTGTGAGGCAAACTAATATAATTTTATAAAATTTTAAATTAATTAAGAAACTACACTATTACATTATTTGCTCTTGTACGACTTCAATTTGTGTTACAATTTGATGAAGAAATTATTGTTTGAACGTGCAATGGCTTACAAAAAATATGTTAAAACTTCTTAAATATCAAAAAACATTAAAGAATCAGATAATTCACTGCTTAGAAATTATTGAAACAAAAAAATATATATGACTAAACAATAGAAAAATGAGTTACATTCAAAAAAATAATCCATGACTATAACTATTGAAAGGAATAAAAAAAAATTTAGAGCTCACAAATTATAGATAATATATTATATATATATATATATATATAGTGTGTGTGTGTTGTGTGTGTGTGTGTGTGTGTGTGACTACACAACAAAAAATATAAGAAAAAGAGTGTTATTATCAAAATATAATTCAAATGTTAAAATTTTTGAAAGGCCAAAAAAATTAAAGAATCATAAGATTTACTTCCTATAAATTTTTGAAACAAAACAAAATGCATATGATTACACAATAAAGAAATATAAAAGAATAATTGATTACATTCAAAAGAATAATACATGGCATAGTCATTGAAATCTACTAATTAAACATGTTCAAATATTGCAAAAACTAACACAAATTCAAATCTTAAAACTTCCAAAATGCCAAAAAAATTATATAATTACAGAATAAGTTACTGAAACAATTCAAATAATATATGACTATTCAAAAGAGAAATATAAGAAAAAGAAAAAAGTATACAAACCCATAAAGCAATAAGTTTTAAATTTTAACGGGTCTAAACTTTAAAGGATGAAAAAAATCATGTACAATCATAGGTGTAGGGTTTGGTGGTTCATGTATGAAAATCACTATTTAAAAATGCATGAAAAATCATAAAATATTTTTTTTTTTTAACAAAGTAGAGGGCTTATACCTCAACTCAATTTTTTTTTTTTTAATATATATATATAGGGGTTTGCACTGCTTTTATAGTGTTCATGATTAACCTCACAAAATTAAAAATAAATTATCAACGTTTGAATTTGAGTTAAGTTGGATTTGTTAGAGAGATAAAGTTTCACTTCTTATTAAGTTTGGACTTTGGCAATTAATGTCAAAGACTAGTCCTCCTCGGGTTGAAGTTGATATTGTTAATTAAAAGAAGTTAAATAATTTTGTTTTAAAAAATGACAATGATATGCCAAACTCTGGAGAGGTCAATAACAAGTCAAAGGCTTAGGTTATATATATATATATATATATATATATATATATATATGACTACACAACAGAAAAATATAAGAAAAAGATGTGTTATTATCAAAATAATAATTCAAATGTTAAAATTTTTGAAAGGCCAAAAAAATTAAAAAATCATAAGATTTACTTCCTATAAATTTTTGAAACAAAACAAAATGTATATGATTACACAATAAAGAAATATAAAATAATAATTGATTACATTCAAAAGAATAATACATGGCATAGTCATTGAAATCTACTAATTAAACATGTTTAAATATTGCAAAAACTAACACAAATTCAAATCTTAAAACTTCCAAAATGCCAAAAAAATTATATAATTACAGAATAAGTTACTGAAACAATTCAAATAATATATGACTATTCAAAAGAGAAATATAAGAAAAAGAAAAAAGTATACAAACCCATAAAGCAATAAGTTTTAAATTTTAACGGGTCTAAACTTTAAAGGATGAAAAAAAATCATATACAATCATAGGTGTAGGGTTTGGTGGTTCATGTATGAAAATCACTATTTAAAAATGCATGAAAAATCATAAAATAATTTTTTTTTTAACAAAGTAGAGGGCTTATACCTCAACTCAATTTTTTTTTTTAATATATATATATAGGGGTTTGCACTGCTTTTATAGTGTTCATGATTAACCTCACAAAATTAAAAATAAATTATCAACGTTTGAATTTGAGTTTAAGTTGGATTTGTTAGAGAGATAAAGTTTCACTTCTTATTAAGTTTGGACTTTGGCAATTAATGTCAAAGACTAGTCCTCCTCGGGTTGAAGTTGATATTGTTAATTAAAAGAAGTTAAATAATTTTGTTTTAAAAAAATGACAATGATATGCCAAACTCTGGAGAGGTCAATAACAAGTCAAAGGCTTAGGTTATATATATATATATATATACACATATACGCACTAATAAGTATAGCGCTATTTTAGTTCATACACATTCCCTTGCTATTATGATTGTAACTGAAACTAAAGTCTCAAGTGAAAGAGCAAGAGCTATTGCAAACACGTTGCCTTTTGATGGGGCTATTTTTGCAAACACCATTGGGTTGACTGGCGGTTTTTGGTTGTTGTGAGATTCATCCCATTGGAAGTTGTAGAACTTGCCTCAACAGAACAAGAAATTCATGGAGTTGTAACTTCAGGGCACCACAATAATTCTTGGTTGTTATCTACGGTGTATGCAAGTCCAAAGTTCGCTGAGAGGCGTCTCCATTGGGAAAATCTAACTGCTGTATCCGATCTCCACTTTCTACCCTGAGTGATTGTGGGTGATTTCAATGAGGTTTTAATGGGGGAAGACAAATTCAGGGGAAGAACAATGAATATCAGCAGAGGACTTCATTTCCATGAGTGCTTGGATTCCTGTAGAATGATTGATATTGGCTTCTCTGGAGCCCGATTTACCTAGTCCAACCACAGGCCTCTAACAAATCTTATTCAATAAAAGATCGATAGGGTAAGTGTCAATGCAAAGTGGAACAGTATGTATCCTGAGGCAAATGTCAGACACCTTGAAAGGGCTCACTCAGGTTGCTGTCCAATCCTTTTGCGTTTGGAAAGCAATAATGGCATTAGGCTTTCACGCCCTTTTAGGTTTCAGCCTATGTGACTATCCCGCCCCTCCTTTCCAACCATGTTTAGTAAGGCCTGGTCCAGGCCAACAACATTGTTGTAGGCAATCCCAAAGTTTACAGAGAAGGCCAAAAGTTAGAATAAGAATGTCTTTGGGAATTTTTTCCATCGCAAGAAGAGAGTTCTTGCTAGGCTTAGGGGCATTCAAGTGGCTTTATCCACAAATCCTAATAATTTCCTTATGGAACTAGAAAAAGAATTGAGAGTCGAATCCTCTAAGGTCTCCAAACTTAAAGAGGAGTTTTGGGCTATGAAATCCCGTATCAACTAGCTGGTGGAGGGTAATAAGAATAAAGTCTTTTTCCATATGTCGGCTCTGGTTCGAAGAAGAAGGAACTAAATTTTGTGCATGAAAGATCGTGTTGGTAACTAGATCCAAGGAGAAAGGGAGATAGCAAATTTCATTAGAAATGGGTATGCTGAGTTATTCTCCTCCAGTCATAGCTATTATATCCATGCCTATTGGAGTCTGCCTTGTTGGCATACTTGTTTCAAAGAAGAACATGCTACCAAACTGGCTAACCCAATGACTGATGGAGAGATAACCGCTAGGCTGTGGTCGCTTAAGGCATTCAAGGCTCCAGGACCAGATGGGCTTCATGCAGGGTTCTTTCAGGGCTTTTGGCTCTTGGTTGGTGATTCAGTGAGAGTAGAAGTGAAGCATATATTCTTATCTTGTAAGATGCCTAAATATTTGAATCAAACCCTTATCACCCTCGTTCCCAAGTGTAAAACTTTAGAGTCCTTCAAAACTATCGTCGTCCTATTAACGTGTGTTACACAGTGTACAAGATTGTGTCTAAGATTATAGTGGCTAGAATAAGGCCATTGTTGGTAGAACTAGTCTCCTCACTTCAAACGGTGTTTGTCCCTGGTCGAAAAGGCATCGATAATGCTACCATTGTGCAGGAAATCTTCCATTTGATGTCCAAAAAAAAGGGAAGAAGTGGATTTATGGCTATTAAGATAGATTTGGAGAAAGCATATGACAGGCTAGAATGGAGCTTTATTAGAGACACCCTTACTCTGTTCAAGTTCCTAACCCAGTTAATCTCTCTTATCATGAGCTGTGTATCGTCTTCTTCGGTTTCCATTCTCTTCAATTGAGGAACCTTAGAATCTTTCCTTCCTTCTAGAGGTATCAAACAAGGGGCCCATCTTTCCCCCTGTCTTTTTATCTTATGCATGGAGGTTTTGGTTGCTTTTATTGCTAAAAAGTGTAAGTCGAAGCTCTAGAACCCAGTCAAGACGTCGCGAGGTGGTCTAGCTATATCCCACCTTTTCTTCTTCAATTATCTTTTGCTCTTTGAGAAGGTGAACAAGAAAAATAGTTTGGCTATCAGAGATGTTCTTGACTCCTTCTATAGTCTCTCAGGGCAAAAGGTAAGTTATGATAAGTCCAGAGTCTTCTTTTCTTCGAATGTGACAGTAGAAGCCAAGGCTAAATATTGTGACACTTTAGGATTTTGGTCAATCCCTTCCTTTGGGAAATACTTGGGTTTTCCAATCAAAAATGTAGAAATGAAGCAAGACTTTAGGTATATTCTTGATAGGATGCAGAGCCAACTGTCCAGCTGGAAAGCAAATCTACTTTCCTTTGCTGGGCTTATTATTCTCACTCGATCTGTTACGTCAACTATCCCAAATTATGTTATGCAATGAATGGCTCTCCCCCAAAGTTTCTCAATAGTATGGACAAGCTTAATCGAAACTGTTTATAGGGTTCGTGGTAGAATAGGAAAAAGATTCATTTGGTTAGCTTGAAGAAGTCACTAAGCCAAAGAGCGAAGGCGGATTAGGCATTCAGGCAGCAATGCCAAAAATACTGTCTTATTAGCAAAAGTAAATTAGCACCTCCATACTGAACAGACTTCTTTTTGGGCTAGAGTTTTAACTCAAAAATACTAGTCACCTAGAAGAGCTGCCAAATCTAACTCAAGATTCAAGACCTGCTCAACCCCCTAAGCTAGTATTCGGAAAGGGGAACCGGTTTTTAGAAGGGGAACAAAATGGACAATAGGCAAAGAGAGTGAATTATCCTTGTGGTTTGATAATTGGCTGGATAAAGGCACCCTAAGAAGTCGGATAACAGGGCCGCTAAATTGTGGGGAAGGTGGTATCCTTTTAAAGGAAGTAATTAATTATTCTAGATGGAATTGGCAGAGAATTCTTTCCCTATTCCCAAGCAACTTCTGCTAGAAATTAAAGCCACCCCATTTCCTTTTCTGCAACTAAGACTAATCGGGTTATTAGTACTCGCCTCCAAGTGGGGTTTTAGACCTCAAGGAAGCCTATAGGCTGGCTGGTTTGGACGAAAAAGCTGCCTCCCATGAGAATTTTGATAAGGAATGGATCTAGAAGGCCTTAACTATTCTAAAAATTAAATGCTACTTGTGCCAATGCTATCATAAAGGTCTACATGTTGGCTCTGTGCTTGTAGCTAGGGGAATGGATATTCCTTCAGTGTGTCAAATTTGCAACAGTGAGCCCAAGACTATCATTCATGTGCTCAGGGATTGTCATGTAGCCCGAAACTTTTGGAATTCCTTGGCACCACTCATGCAAGCTTCTATATTCTTTGGTACAATTCTTATCGATTGGCTTAGATTGAACTACCGTAGTCATAATTAGTCTTCTTACTTGAATATTCCGTGGGACATTATTTTTTCCTTTGGAATCTGGTCTTTGTGGCTTCACATGAATGGTATCATCTTTTGAAACAAAAGGCAGGACATAAGTCTTAGGTTGGAAACTCTCACGAAGGCTACTGAATTCGCCTTTGATAATAGGAAGCAGGTGCCAATACAAATACCAATCCAAGTCGATTAGATCAAACAGCCTATTAATTGATGCAAGCTTAATTCTAATGGGTCGTCCCGTGGAAACCTAGGTCTAGAGGGGGAGGCCTCATTCGGAATGACAAAGGAGAGTGGATTAAAGACTATGCCAGAGTGGTTGGAATCTCCACTAGTGTTTTAGTGGAGTTGTGGGTGTTAAGGGATGGGATTCGACTATGCATCTCCTTGAAACTTCTGGCTGTAGTGGTGGAGTTAGGGCATCCACATCAGTGGATGCAGACTTTTCGTCTATTTTGCACAAAAAAACTACTTTTTTCTATTTTACACATTCATTTTTACAAAATACCCACATCAGTCTATTTATTCTACACATTTATTCAATAAAATATTCATTCTTTTACAATTTTTTATTATTTCCTCACTCACTACCCCTCTCCCTCACAAACCCAACGCTACCAACGATCACTCCACACCCAGCCACCATCATCACCCACCCAACCATCATCATCAAGGAAAGCCAACCCATTCAATTCGGCTAGATCACTAGAAAACCCATTCAATCTGGCCAGATTAACCCATTTACCAGAAAACCTACTAATCAAACAACGAGAAACAATGAGAAACAAAGGAAAGCCAATTCATCGCCCACCTAACCTCGAAACCCACTAATCAAACAATAAGAAATTTGTGGTGATCGGCGTTCGGAGAGGCTTCATGGCAATCGGCGATTGGAGAGGCTTCAGGGCGATTGGTGAGAGATCAATGGCAGTGGCAATCGGCGACGGTGGCAATGGCGAGAGGTATAATGGCGATAATTTGCTAGTCTGATAATTTGATCAAATAAGAAAAAGGGAGAGTGAGGTGAGAGTGAGAGCAACCAGAGACAAGGAGAGAGAAAAAAATACTAAAATATTAAATGCAAGTGCTACAATAACCGTGCATATGTGTACGGTTGTTGTAGCACTTGTGCATTTATGCACAATTTTACACCCACTAATGTGGGCGTTTTTTTTTGTCCAAATGTGTAAAATGAAGTGTTTTTTGTATTTTGCAAGACTTTGCATCCACTAATGTAAATGCTCTTACATGCAAAACTGGTGGTGGACCTTCTAAAGAATGATGAAGGACATTTGAATAGTATTGATGCTTTAGTTAGTGATTGTAAGGATGGCCTTAAGGAAATCCCAATGGTCCAAATCCAACATTGCTACCGGGACGCTAATAAATGTGTTGATGCTCATGCTAGAAGGGGAGCTTTACTTCCTTACGATTTTGTTGTTTTTCTAGAGCCCTCATCAGATGTTTCTTTGCATTTGAGTTTAGACTCTGCTGAGTCTCTTTTGAGCGCCTTGTGCCCTTTGCTTCTATTGTTCTTTAGTTTCTATTAATGCATTCCTTTCTACCCAAAAAAAAAATTCCAAATACCTCTACATACTACTTAATTTACAAATAGACCATATTTGAATTTTTTTTAAATAACCAATCTCATCTTAGAGCATTGCATCAGTGTAGATATTTTTATATTGGCAAAAATGCAAAACTGACCCTCTAACTTTCAACGTTTTTCATTTCAATCCTCTAACTTTCAGTTTTATCATTTTAGTCCTCTAAATTTCATTTTTTGTCACTCTAGGCTTCCGTTAGAACTCAGTTAAAGCTATTGTTAAAGTCACTGAGAAACGATGATGTTTTACCCTTCTTCTTCTTTTTCAATTTCAGAATTAAAAAAAAATTTGAAAAAAAAAACATTTTAAGGGGAACAACAACGTCGTTCCCCTTCCCCTGAAATCTTTTTTATTTTGAAAAGCCCCTTCCCCTGAAATCGAAACAAAGACACATTGAGACTGGTCCAAAATGGGTCAAATTTGAACAAAAATTTAGCTCTTAGTGCTGCAAGTTCAATTACATTAGAGCACAAAAAACACATTTGCAACATTACCTAGAAATGAGAACTAAGAGACAAGCAATCCAAAAATACAAAGACAATTTATAGATGATATTGTATAATATGATTAAGAAAAATAGTGGTACCAGTGCAAGATTTGATGATATGGATCTTGAGGAGCAAGACAAGGACGTTGACCAAATGGGTCATATCACCAGATAATCTGAATATATTCATCTTCACTTCTTTGCGTTTGGTTTCTTCTTCCTCAGATCAACTGCTTTCGTCTCACAAAGATAACAGAGAGGTTCAAGCTTGGTTAGAGCTTTCTGGTTGTTTTTTTTTTAAAATTAAAAATAAATTGAAGAACAGAATAACCGGATCCGACACAAACTTCTAGGGTTGTTGAAACCGATTCTTCCTCTCTCAATGTTAGGGATTTGGGTCTCAATGTGTCTTTGTTTTGATTTCAAGGGAAGGGGGTTTTCAATGTGTCTCTGGTTGTTTTTTTTTTTTACAATTTTTTTTTTCTTTTAATTCCGAAATTTTTTTTTTTTTTTAAACAAAGAAGGGTAAAGTGAATTTAAAGGTAGCCTCAATCTGAGTTCTAACGGAAGCCTGGATTAACAAAAATTGAAAGTTTGAAAACTAAATTGACAAAGAGTGGGTTTGGATCCAGCGTTTGTGTCCACGTTCAGGTTTCAGTTTTTTTTTTTTTTTTTCTTCTGCGCAGCTTTTAAGGGAGACAAAGGCTACTGTTCATGTACTGTGAATGCACAGTAGCCGAAAAAGTAGACTTTTTAACTTTTTTCTATGTATAAATGGGTCTCGTGCACTGTTCACGAGACCCACAAATTTCACTTTTCAGTATTTTTTTATTAAAAATGGGTCTACCATTTACACATTTAAAAATTATTTTGCTACAGTATTTTTAGTTTTCAGTAATAAGTTCTATCCAAACGGATTCAAAATTGAAAATTAAAAGACTAAAATAAAATCGTTAAAAATTAGATGATCAGTTTTATATTTTTTCTTTTAATATTTCAGCTAGTATATAACTAAAGACTAAAAAAAACAACAACTCTCACATCAGTCTCAATATTTTCTCCCACAATTTTAACATTGTATTGCGCACTCGCCAGAACTGGCTACCCACTCTTCCTCGCTAGAGGCTCAAAAATGAAAATAATATTTATTTTTCTTAGCACCTCTCTCTCTCTCTCTCTCTCTTCCTCCCTCTCCTCTCTCTCTCTCTCTCTCTCTCTTCGCTTTGTAATTTTGGTGCTCTCTAGTTCACGCCAATTTTAGAAAAAGAATAGGTAGTCAATTTGACCAATGTAGCGAAGGAGTATTTTGCACGGCATAGATTGAAGCCCATCAATTCAGATACGATGTTTTTCTCCCTCTCTTCCCCAAATTTTATTGCTTTGTGTCTATGGGTGTGTTGGTTTGGTGGGCATGTTTTATTTTCTAGGAGTGTGGGTTTGTTTTATTTTCTGGGTGATGGGTTTTGTGTTTATGGGTGTGTGGGTTTGTATGTTTGTGCTTTTATCTCCTCTTTTTTGATAACTGATTATTGGCTTTGAGATGTATGTTTTATAATCTTTGTAATTCTTGTTGGTATTTTTCAATTTTAAAAGTTGTTAGGGGCTCTTTTGGTAACTGAGTTTCTAGGGTTTGGTTAATAATGCTTGTTTGCCGATGTCCATATAATGGTAGAATAACAAAGATACAACTTTTAGACCTTACCCTGTAGTGAAGACCAAGCTAGCAAGTATAATTAACATTAGGACCGCAATGCAGTATTGTCCAAAAGGATTCCCTGCATACTTGGCAAATTAAGCCCAAGAAAAACCATTTCGTTTGGTTATTTATTTATTGGTTGGCGACAAAATTAGAGGGATTCAAAGAATTTGAATTTCCAGTAGGTCATGACTCATGACAAAGGCCCAGACTGGCAAACACTACAAAAAAACTGGCCTACTGCGGCGGGCCAAAACCGCCGCTAAAGCCCCAAAAACCGCCGCTATAGGTCCATTCAACCTATTGTGGCGGGGGCTATTGCGGCGGTTCTACCTGCCAGGCTTGTCGCGACGCAATATCTCTATTGCAGCGGTACAAAAACCCACCGCTGTAGATACGCTTTTTAGCGGCGGTTTTAGTCTATTGCGGCGGGCATAAAACCGCCGCTATACAACATTCGAATTTGTTTCAGATGACTTTTAGCGGCGGGTCGTACCCGCCACTATTGTGTTCACCTTTAGCGGCGAGCACAAAGCGCCGCTATAAGCTTGCAACGAAAACCTTGTAATTGCACTTTTAGCGGCGGGTGAAACCACCGCTATAGGTTCGAACCTATAGCGGCGGTCAAAAAAGCGCCGCTATAGGTCCACGTTTAATAGAGAAAATGTGGACCTATTGCGGCGCTTTTTGACCGCCGCTATAGGTTTGAACCTATAGCGGCGGGCTATAAGCACCGCTATAGGTCCACGTTTAATAGAGAAAATGTGGACCTATTGCGGCGCTTTTTGACCGCTGCTATAGGTTTTTTTTTTTTTTTTTCCCAGTGGGCTTTGAAACTACTGTTTACATCACCCCACACAAGGACAACCTGTTTCAAAAAACCTGTTTTGCATCAAATATATTGTTCAAACCTGTTACAAAGAACCTATAGTAGTTTTAGCTCTACTAACACAATACCACAACTATAATTAATTAACAACACCATAAATGTCTCCA